>JALGPY010000004.1:142502903-144902903 GCA_023055425.1 Linanthus parryae | reverse complement strand
CAGACACCGGAAAGTGCACTCTACGGCGACGGCGCAGTAGGCTAGTTTGAGTGAATCGGAAGCTGAAACTCCGTTTTGGTGGTCCAATTCTTCGATTAGTTCCAGAAATTCTAGGGTTTTCTCGGAGAGCGAGCCCTTGGAGATTTCGGAGTCGATTTTGCGGAGAAGAAGGGCCTTTTTCAGACGGGGATTGTTGTCGTCCGGTAGGGGAAGGAACTGAAGGACGTCGTTGACCACGCGGTCGTCGGGCTACCGCCGGAGAAGGAATTCGACGACCATAGGAGTGAGATCGGTTCCCTTGCAGCTAGTTTTTCTTGGCATTTGCAACAGTTTGACGTAAAAAAATGTTCTTTTACAAGATCTTGTATATATGAAACAACCTAGTGGCTTTATTAATCCTCAATTTTTTAATCACGTTTGTCTGTCTCAATAAATCTATTTACGGTTTCAAACAAGCTCCTTGTGCTAGGTTTGAATGTTTCACTACTTTTTTGCTTTTTTTAAGTTTTAACGCGTCTGACGCGGACAAGTCTTTATCATTCGTCACCACAATAACAAACTTACCATTTTGTTATTGTACGTGGATGATATTCTATTAACCGGGAATGATATTCCCTACATATCAACCTTAGTTTTTAAACTAAGTGATCAATTAGACATGACTAATAGGACCTTTGACCCGTCTTTTTGGTCTACAAATTACTCAATAGTTCTAAGGGCATTCTTATTCATCAAGAAAAATACATTTTAGATCTTTTAAAAATGTTCAACATGTCTACTTGCAACCCTAGTCCTACTCCGTTAGCTGCTGGTATAAAATACCATATCTCTCCTCTATGTGATCCATTTATTTATTGACAATTATTGGGAACGCTTCAATACCTTACTTTTAGTGGGCCTGATTTGGCTTTTGCAGTTAATCACCTCTGTCAATTCATGCATGCTCCTACAACTACACATCTTAGTGGTGCCACACGTGTTCTACGTTACTTACAATGAACTAAAACTCATGGCTTGTTCTTTCAAAAGGGTCATCTTCCCCTTCAAGTTCTTACTGACGTCAATTGGCCTGGTGACCCAACCGATCGTCGAAGCAAGACTGGGCTTATTCTTGGTCCCATTCCGGTCCACCGGTCCGCAAAAAAAACAGCCAAGTGTGGCCCGATCGTCCACAAAGGCCTAATAATGTGATCATGCTACTGCTGCAGCAGATAAATCCTGGTTTCGCTATTTATCTAGGGTTTATTATTCCACAACCCCCTAACGTTTGGACTGATAACTACTCAGCTCTTTCTCTAACAGCTAATCCCCTTTTTCATGCTCGCACTAATGACATCAAACTTGATTACCACTATGTTAGAGAAAATTTCCTTCGCAAAGAACTTTCTATTTCCATCATTTCAGGTAAAGATCAAATTGCGAATGTCTTCACCAAGTCTCTCCCCGTTGTTCAATTTGACCACTTCAAGGCTAAACTCATGGTGTGTGCTCCCCCATCAGTTTAAGGGAGGGTATTAACCAATCTATATTTGGGCCATTTCTCATTTGGCCTCATTTGAAGATTGAAGCGTGCTGCTGTTAGAGTTTACCAAGCCTGTAAACCTATTCAAGTCATGGAGCCCAGAAGCCCATTACAGAAGCCCGTCTATATTCGCGACCCATTACAATGTAATAGGGTTTAGCGGTTCATTGAACCGTTTGACAGCTGTAGAGTCGTTTTATTCCTACCGTTGGATGACATCCAACAGATCTATTACTATGTATTTATTCTTGTTCTCTCCGCCGTTTAGGGTTAATGCATCATTGTATATAGTTTCATCTTCTTCGTCTCCTTATAGTTTCTCTCCATTATCATTTACATTTTTCCAAATCCATGGAGATCTAAATCTCATTTCATGTGTATGTAGATTGTGCTTTTATATGCTTCCTCAAATTAACTAAAGTTCCCTACTAAGCTGATTGATCTGTTTCCAACTATTGTTAGCATTTTCTTTCAGGGTTTCAAGAGAATGGAGAGTGCAAACAATTCTGATAAAAATGTTCCGCCGCCGCGTGTTGGTAAAATTCAAGTAAGGATTTCGTAATAATTCTCTTACTTCCCCATTTGTTTTTAAGAACCTTGCTACAGAATGTATTTCAGGGGTCGAATCTTCCTTCATCACACACGTCGTCTGAAGTAGTACTAGTAATTTACCAAAACCAAAAGCTATGCATTCTGTAGTGACTGACTGGGGTTATTTTTTGGCATGTGGAGATATGCAATCATATGGAGGATCGGATAAGTTACTTGCCTGACGAAGTTCTTATTTCGGTGCTATCTCTTTGGATATCGAACAACAAACAAGGACTTGTATCTTGGCTCGCAGGTGGACCAACTTGTGGAGGCATACAATGAGTTTGAGGTTTGTTTGTCAGCTTGGTGATTTGTCTGAGCTTCTCGAAGATGCTAGAAGCAGGGAATTTGTAGCCCGTGTAAATCGTATCTTGGAGTTACTTCTGGTCACCAGCATCGAAGATTTCACTGTTATCTTGTGTTGCTACAGTAAAAGGTGTCAACATGATGTTGATGGTTGGCTGAAGTTTGCATTGCAAAAGAGAGTTAAACAGCTCAAGTTCGAACTCAGTTGTGACTGGAGAGACCTAAGCACATACTCTCTCACTAAAGAAGTTATCTGCAATCATAAAGTTGATTCCTTAACATCTGTCTACCTGCAGCACTTAGATGTAGCAGGAGATTTCCTCGAGTACTTGTTGTCAGCTTCTCCATTCCTTGAAGAACTATCCGTGTCAAACTCACATACTCTGGTTAACTTTACCGTCACTGGTCAATTCCTGAAGTTGAAGTACTTAGACATTACAAGTTGTTTTAGGCTGGAGCATCTTCATATTTATGGTGTAAATCTTGTGTCGTTCAAATACTTTGGCTATCCCAAATGTGTTGCCATTAAAGACACTCCGCATCTTGTGAAGGCGCAGTTTCCCTTTGCTTTGGTGGAGAATGACAGGGAGAAAGCTGTCCAGATGTTGAGCCATCTTCCTCTGTTGGAAACACTTATACTGGAACCAAGTATAGCTCAGGTTAGCTTTTCATCCTTTGTTGTATTTTCAGTTCCTTTATGCCATACTCTGTTAACTTTAGATAGTCTGAGGATGGAGTCATCTTTAGATAGGCTATTATTTTAAGTTACCCTGTGCGCTTACGGCTTATCTCTGTTTGGCACTTGGCGTTCCAGTCCACCAAAATTTTGTTAAAAATCCAATTTTTTATTCCTCCCTTATTTAACACGGCATCTTTCCATACAGCACTGCTTTCTAATGGAGGAACCAGAGTGAATAATTTTCCATTTTCTTCATTTATTTTCTATAAGTAGTAAGTGGATGTCTTTCATTTGAACTAGAGTATCTGTTCCATAACACTATTTGCATTGATCAAAGAGGGATCATAAGTAACGTAGGAGAACTAAAACCTGCAACACTACGAAGATTGTGTCTGCCCATGGCATAATGTAATGGATATTGTTTTGAGATATGCTCTGCACTGACCCACTTGGTTCATGGAAATGCTAACTAGTTGTTTGAGGCCCCACCCGCATGATCTTGCCCGTTCAGGCTAGCACTAGAGGGGGTTAGTTTAGCCCATGCTTTAGGCACAGTGGCGTGAATGGTGTGGAAATGTTGTTGGTAGCATTGTGCTTGGTTGATTGCCGTTCATCTTGCTTTGAATGCACTTGGAAAAAAGTTGCACGGCTTTGTGATTGGCTACTCAAGGAGGGAGTCATTTGCATTTTAAACATTATGTGAGCTGAACTCGTACAGCGAACAACCTAAGATTCAGAACGGCTTTGGTTCGATTGGCACCTTCTTGGCATAAGAGTTGCATTTTGGACACTCTTGTGTAACCCGGTGCTTCCTTCCCATAAGTTCTCAAACTGTCTTTCTACCTTCAGGTTGCAAGTGCAGCCTTTGTGTAGGTGATTAGAGCTTTTTTGGTAAAGAATGAAAGAAAGGAAACATTGCATTTGGTGTTGTGGGTCTTTCATTATGAGGTGCTAAATTGAAGGATTAACATCCCACTTACTCTAACGATAGTTTTTGGTGCCACTTATGTCTCTTCTTATCTCTTCTTTCTTTTCATTTATTGCAAATTACGGATAAATTTGAAGTGTCTTCATTATTTTGGTTCAGAATGTCACGTGCGTGCCCAAATTTCCTACGCTGAGGTACCTGAAGAATTTGGAACTGGTGTTTTCTGATACGAACATCTGCTGTCTCTTGTGTGCTCACCTACTAGAGGCATCTCCTCTTTTGAATGAACTTAAAGTTGAGGTAAGTGAATAAAAGTATCATCATGATTTTGTTGGTGACGAAAATTCTGTGGAACATTCCTTTCGAGATTGCATACCGTCTGACTCGGATTTTTTGTTCTCTCCCCTTGCAGTTTCAGTTCTTTAGGGAGACGAGTGAAGGAAAAATGATACAGAGTCTTGAGCATCAACACACCTGTCTGAAGGTGGCTAAATTTTCTGGATTTATTGCTTGTAGGCTCGACCTGTCGCTTGTCTTATACGTGATTGAGAATGATGCGTCCCTTGAAAAGGTGATCGTTGATACAAACCATCCCTACAGAAGATGGGCCATAGATCCCAAAAAGCAAGACACTGCTAGAACCCTTGCAAGAGTGCAGTTGTCGGAGAAACTAGCGCTTGGGGTACAGCTGATTGTAATTTAAGAGATTATGATGAGCTTTGCGACATTGAAGAAACTTGTCGTCTAGCACTTGAAAACGCAGTCATTTACCAGACAAGTGAATCATGTGTAGTCATTGCTAACTCTGTATATGCTTCTTTTAAGGTACTCGATCACCATCTTCGTAGTTATCTGACTGCTTTGATCCATTTCTACTAAATTAAACATTTTTTGAACTTTAGTTCTTCATCTTCAAAATTTAGAATTGTTCTATCTGGCTTGCCCTTGAGGCTCTGATCACTTCAGTTTCTGCATCTCATGTTCTATCAACTGTCACGATTTGTGTTGCGATGAAGGGAAGGTAATGATGCTGAAAATGAGCGATAATTTCTCAGGGAAAACATATTTTGGGAAGTCCAAGTCACCTTTCCATTTTTAGGAGAAATTTCCTAAATAGTCGTGTAACATTTGAACCTTAAAACCCGATAACTGATTCCCCCCCCCCCCCCCCCCCCGGCTCTCAGACTCATTGGGCAAGTGAAGCTTTGCCATTGCCGCTAACCAAGATTTCCCCATTTTCTCTCTACTCGATGTAACTGATTGATCATGATGGCGACGGTGAAACGGAGAAAAGGACTGGGCTATTATTGTGTAAAGGGCAACTCCTTGGGAGGAAGGGCTCGAACCCGGGACAATGAGCTGGCCTAACCAAATTGAATGGACTAGTCGAACTATAGTTAATTGGGTGAAAGACACTTTCACCCACTCAAGTTTGACACACACACTTTCATCCCCTTCATGTTTGGGAAAAGATAACGGGTAAATTACATTTTCCACCCTCGGAAGATAGTAAATAGGAACACACTATCCTTACTGTTCAGCATTTGACAAAACACAGCCCTATTTTGTGTCATAATAATTACATTATGTGCCCATCCGTCCTCTGCCGTTAATGACCCACGGGCTGGCAGTGTGCCCACTGTTGGGTGAAGATTTTCTTCCCCTTTTGCCCTCTAAAGTATCTAACTACCTATTTTGACCTTGTAATGCTTAAATTTTACAATTAGTGCCACCAAACAATATCTTTTAAGTAAAACCCAACTAATATCTTTCTAGAACACCAAATAAATTAATTATATTAATCTAATAATTGAACTTAAGCTTATTAAATTAACCCAATAATCCGAACTTTTTTAGAGAGTACATAATCAGAGCTTATACAATATACACAATGTATTTTTATTAACTTATTTCTATATTTTTTATAAATATGTAATTGTAAATTTGTCATTTTCTCTCTACACTAAACCACAAACAGTCATTTGGTGAATTCTCGGTCATGGTCATGAATTCGGGTTTGGATTACTTTCCTCTATTGCGTCCTCTCTGTGTTCATCTACTACCATCTTGAGTCTACGCTACATTCACCATGCTAGTGTGCGGCTTTAAAAAAAAAAAAAAAAAACTACTGTTACAACATTAGAAGCCACACAAACTCTCAGTCTTAACACCAACAATACATTTACTTGCAACCTATCTGTGACACCAAGTCCAACACATTTCAGACTAGCAAACTTATCTTCCTCATCCCTATCAAACAAACAATGCAGCAAATCTTGAGGCATGATTGATATCTCACTGAACTCCATAGTTTCCTCATCAATCTTCCACAGGACAAAGGAAGGTCCATTAAGTCCATTGCACAACCCAGCCAACACAAGCTGGTCCTTGGAAGAAACCAAGAACGAAAACAACACCCCAGGAGGCCTCAAAGTTTGGACCTAACTCCATGAGTGTTTTGACAAATCGAAAGAAGAATTAAGCATGAATAAATCCCAAACACAGAAAATTTCCCTTTGAATAAAGCTCGTGACAACCATTGAGATGAATTCCCTGACCTCAAATCCGTCGGCAATGGCGGACAAAGCTCCCAAGAATCCGATCCGGTGTCGTAGATCTCAACGGCTAATATGTCCTCTATGTCGACCAATCCACCGATGAACCTCACGCCGCCGACGACAATGAATTTGAACGATCCGGGTCGATTGGTGTAGACACCGATAGGGAGGGGGAGGTGACCCTCCAATCGCCTTTGAGGATAGGGGCGTAGCTGAATCCCTAACAGAGGAGAGGGGAAGTGAGAAAGAGTGAAGTAAGATGACGAAAAATGAAGAGAAAATAGGTCGAAGGGTAATTCGTCTTTGAGGAGTATGAAGAAAATATATGATCCCTAACAGTATAATATTGATAAAGTTTGAAGGGTAAATTGGTACTTTACTTGAACCATCCATAACCATCCATTTCCGTCCAAAATAAGGGTGTTTTCTGTCAAACACTAAACAGTGAGGGTAGTGTGTGCCTATTTACTATCTTCCGAGGGTGCAAAGTGTAAATTACCCAAAGATAACTCTCATCTCTTCAGTGTCAAACTTCATGACACTTACATCCATGATGCTTACGCCCCTCGTCGTATTATTCCATTGACTAAAACGACAAGTTTGTCTCACTAGTTACTTTATGTGACTGACCCCAAAACCACACCAACGACATCATAATTGCGAGCGAAGAGTCCTGAAACCCGGCATACAAAAGAGTTGAAAGTATCGTTTACCCTAGTTAATAGTTAATATTGTATTTAGTATTACACTTAAATAGTTCAACCTAGCTAATCTCATTGCAACTACCCGAGCTGATTACCGTGAATTACCGTCAAAGCAACTTCTTTCGAATAAAATGGCAAGTCTACAAATCGCTAGTAGTAATCCATAGAGTGTACTATATAGTATATAGCATGGTTAGAAATTCAAAAACACCCTCTCTTTTTTTACCCACTTGAGACCCCAGTTTCTTTGTGGTGTAGATGATCTATTAACACTCAAAGATGATCTGATTTAATAGTTTGGGAAGGCATATAATAAAATAAAATAAAATAGTAGCTTTGTTGCTGGTCTGAGAAAACTTAAATCTACTAGCTAGCTTCAAAGGGAAGGGGACATTGTTGCTGGTCTTCTTCTTCTTTGTGAAGAAGATGATGATACAAAGTGGCACCATTACAATAGATATGGGAAGAAGGAAGAACATGAGAAGGAGGTTGTCATCCCCCTGTCTTCGCCGTCATCTCCGCAGTCGCCTCAGCCACAACCCCTATCGCAGCCTCCACCATCTTCCACTACTCAGAAAAGGAGAAGGGGGAACTTAGATATGCGTGAAGGACGACAAAGACAGTGTTATGTAATTCACGATCGTTCTCACCTCACCAATATTCAAGAAAAGATGCAAACACACAATTTAACGTGGTTCGCTAGCTCAAATCGAGCTAACTACGTCCACGGGCAAGAGAGACCTTTATTCAAATTAGGAGAACGTCTAAGATGTTTATATGTAATTCTAGGACCCCAAATGACTCTTTTATAGTCCCAAAATCGACCTTAGACAATAAGGAAACGTTTCCATCCTTATTTGCCGCCTCAGGATGTTGTTCGCATGAACAGTCGTTCTGTTCGCATGAGCATGTTCGCACGAACATAATTATGTTCTCACGAGAACAAAGTCTGATCCTTGGTTTCCTTTGATACTTGTTGCTCCATTGTTCGACTTCCCTCTTTCAAGGCACTATCTTAACAGACAACTCATTGACGATGGCGGAGGCGGCGACTACAAAGCCTCTTCTTTCTCTTATGTTCGCCTTTTCATTTATGTGCTTCTTTCTCGTCCTCCTTCCTGCACACAATAACCTCTAAAAACTGCCCAGACATGGACATACACCATGTTCTGGTGTTTTTTCCTATTTCCCACTAACTCTGCCCACTACCCACGAATGCAACAAGCATCTCTGCACCAAGCCAGAGCCAACGAGCCAAGGAACCAAGGTTAACCGAGAGCAAACAAGACTGCACCACCAAGCATACAGTTGTGCAAACGTTGCACCACTGTTAGCAGATTTCTCACTGTCAGCACGTTCCAGGCAAGTACACCGAACGAGTGAGCTTTTCGGTGCACCAAATTCGTTCAGCGACTAAAGGGGCTACCAGTAGGTGTCTTTAAATTAGCGCACACTGTGATTCCCCAAACTAGAATGGGTAGAAGTGTCTCTGCATTAAAATTGAGGGGGTAAAAGTGTCTTTTACCTTTTTCCTCACGACATATGTTTTTTGCTACCATTAGGACAGGGGAGTTGATACACCCAGTATCGTACCAGTAGCTTGAGAGAGGCTACGAATCTCTACCAGTAGTTCGTGACACTACGAAAATACTACGAAAAGACAATGAAAATAAACAAAACTCAAAATAATTCATTCATCTCATACCCTAAACTGAACGATTACAATGCTTTAAATAGAAAAACTACTAACCCTAGCTAGATAACTTGACCTAATGGGCTTGGCCCAATCTGCTAACTAAATAAATAAACGATTAATTAAATAAAAAAACTAGTTAACAAAATAAAATAAACACTTGATGACTAATTATAAATAATTAATAAAAGTGATAATACGCATGATATGGTTGATCGTATCAACTCCCCCGCGGTCGAAAAACGCCTTGTCCTCAAGGCGGATCATAATTGATGAAGTAGACCCAGAAGAGTGTGTCCCGATATCGGAAATTTGGGTATTTGGGGACTTGAGCTGGATGGTGCAATAAAACTGATGGCCCAAAACTTGAAACTGGGTCCAAAATTAGAAGCTGGCCCAAAGGAACTTGATGACCCATAAAATCTGGTGGTCCAGAATGTTGTAGGAGGTCAAAATAAGGTTGTATGAAGCCCAAATTAAATATGCAGCCTGATAACTCTCTTTTAGGAGTTATTTTTATACTTCCATATTACTTGTAATAGGCTTATTTCACATGATTTAGATGTTATATTTGCACAAATATGTGAATTTGACTATTTCTAAGCCTAAGAGTGAAAAGTTGTGTTTCTAGCTTATTTGTGCATGTTTTCTCTCATATTTGCTATGATAATTGCACGGGTTGTTTAGTGTTGTGTATCTCAGGTAAAATAGGTGCAATGGAGCTTATGATATGCTTGGATATGCTTGGAATGGAGCTAGATGAAGAGGAGAAAAGGAGACGCACAAACGAAGCAAAGTTGGAAAAGTCCCACAGGACCAGCCTGCACTCTTTTCGATGCCCAGGAAAATCTACAAAGAATTTTGAAGCAAGGCTTGCGGAACTGGAAAGTAGACATCCGTAGCTTTCCAACGATATATGGTAGGCCCAAAGACGAGTCCGTATGAGGGAGATACAGCCCGCGCAAAATCAGCAAATAATTCTGTCCGGGAATTACAAAGTAGAGGGGCTGAAGTGCAATTTCGGTTAGTTTTCATTAAAAAGCGTGCCCAGCTGGTAAAAAACGGGCAGAGACGACCTAAGGAAGGAGATTCACGTACGGGAGTCATTGGAGAGCAGCTAGGAGCTTGGGGATTGCACGGATTCGCCAAAGCTTTGGCGATTTCATTGTTTGATTCTTCTCTTACCCTCTCTTTATCATTCTATGGAGAATACTTGTGATTTTAGCATAACAATGAGTAGCTAATTTCTTTGTTAGGCTCTATGGAGAGCCTAGGGTTATGACTTAGACTTATTTTCCGGATTTTGTTGATTGATTCATGTGTTTGGTCCAATTAGTGTTTATTATTCTTCATCGTGTATTGTGAATCCGTAAGCTAAGGCTATTGACACGTGTTAGTGATGAATGGAATGACCATGTTAGATGAAGATGATGAACTAGTTGAATTCATAGCTTAAAGTTACAAACTAATTGATTAGAAATCATGATCTAGGCTTAATTCTTAGTAACAAGGGAGTCGCGAACCGGAGTTGTTAGTGAACTAGGTGGGTGCTCGACAGAGACTTAACCCGGTTACGAATAAGATCATGTTTTTATTCCCGAATCATTGAGACCGATAGGTGAGATGAATAGGAGTAGTCATGTGTGGGTAGATTCGGTTGAACTAGTTAGGTGAGTGAATCGGTGGACCGACAGGACCCGGTGAACGAAGATGACTAGCCAGCTAGAACGTAACGGTAGATGGAGGTGGACCGACAGGACCTAAAGTAAACTATTACGTAAAATTACATGAGATCGACAGAAGATTGTAAGTGCTATTACCCGGCATAATCAGTTAGTGCGTAATGTGTTTCAATACAAATTCCGGAACTGTCTAAAGACCCTAGGTGATTCATAGATCGCCTAGTTTTCTCCATACTTTGAGGAAATTCTCTTAATTGAAAAATACAAAAATATTGTCTCTACATTCATTTTATTTAGTCGCTTGTTTGTGGGCGACGAACATTCAAAATCAAACCACTTCTTACCGGTTACTTAGGTATCTTCTAATTAATGCTTAATTAGCTAATAATCGTCTATTTCCCTTGGGTTCGATATTCGGAGTCGTAAAATACTCCACTTACTACTTGACCGTGCACTTGCGTATACACGTAAGAATTCGTGTCAAGTTTTTGGCGCCGTTGCCGGGGAATTAAACGGTTTATTAGTTTAGTTAAAAATTAATTTAGGATACTTCTTTTATTCTCTTTTTGTTACTATCAGTCTACCTCACGGGTGTGCTAGTGTTGTTTTTTCAGGTAGCTATGGCGGAAGGACAAGAGCAAATTAGCCTCACCACAGAGCAGCTACAAGCTTTGGTGGCTGAAGCTGTAGAGAAAGCATTGGCAGCAACATCTATACCGCGCCCGACCTCAATGCCATATAATCGATCAGGGAAAGCAATAATCCAGGCATTTGAGGCGGATCTTAAAGGAAGGGAACCAGCAATTGTGGTGCCACCAATTCAGGCAGAAACCTTCTGTCTCAAGCTGCGCACAATTCAATTTGCTCAGGATCAGTGCACTTTTGCTGCGACAGACGAGGAAGACCCACATGCATTCATTGGGAGATTTCAGAGCCACTGTGGGCTAATTCGATATAGTGGGGTCACGTCTGAATGCTCAAACTGATGCTCTTTCCTCATTGTCTCAAGGGAGCTGCTATGGATTGGCTGGACTCTATGCCATCCTGTTCAATCAAATCGTGGGAAGAGTGTGTCACACTGTTCATGAGTAAGTTTTATCCTATCTCACGTGTGATTCAGCTTCAGAATGAGATCTGGACGTTCAGGCAAAAGCAGGATGAATCACTTGTCACAGCATGGCATCGCTTCAATCATTTGCTACGTAGATGTCCCAACCATGGTATTGACAAGCAACAGTTAATCCAGGTCTTCTATGATTCACTTGGACAGCCCAATAGAGACAAGATGGATATAGAAGCTGGGGGAAACTTCTTATTTAACTGTGATCATGAAGGGGCATATGCATTGATGAGATGCTTGGTTCAGCAAGAAGAGAGCATGGATTACCAGTACAGGCACATGGAACTGGTAAGAGATGAAAAGATGGCTTATAACACTGTTCAGGTGAATGCGGTAGAGGTAGTGCATGAAGCAAATGTTTCAGAGATGCATCAGCAGCAGCCAGTACCACCATTAGAGTTGACCGATATGACAGGGATAATAAAGACGATGGCTCAGCACATGACAGACATGTCCACACAGGTCAGCTCTGTAGCAATTGCACTTCAAGTTGCTCAAGCAGAAATAAAAGATCTAAAGAAACAACTTGAACAAAGGGCACTGGGTAGCATTGTTGACACATCGGAGGGACAGGCTCAAGCCATCACCACTCGAAGTGGTATTGCACTTACAGATCCTCCATATCCGAGTCATGCCAGAGCGGAAGCCTTAAAGGCGAAGGAACATGAAGTCTTCGATTCTGAGAAGACACCTGTCATGATCCCCCAATCAAAGGGCATGATTCACCAGGATGCAGAGAAATCTACCGAGGTACCACTTCCATCTTCTCCTTCTTCTTCAGAACTACCATTTCCATTACGTACTAGGAAGAAGAAGGATGATTCTGAAGAATACAAGCGCTTTTTGAACGTCTTCTCTAAATTGCATATCAATATCCCATTGATTGAGGCACTTCAAAAGATGCCTAAGTATGCTCGATTTATTAAAGATGCAGTTCTTGGAAAGAAAGGGGTGGATGAATTTCAGAGAGTAAACTTAAATGAACAGGTTAGTTCATGTGTTTTTCATGGGTTACCTAAGAAAAAGAAGGATCCAGGTAGCTTTGTCATTGAGGCTACATTGGGTGATTCCTACACTGGAAGAGCTCTCTGTGATCTGGGAGCGAGCGTGAATTTGATGCCGTTGTCGGTATTCAAAAAGTTAGGTGTGGGGGAGCCCCCGAAAACCTGGATAACACTCCAATTTGCAGACAAGTCATCCAAGAAAGCATGTGGGATGGTTAAAGATGTGCTAGTGAGGGTCGGAAGTCTGATCATTCCGGCTGATTTTGTTATATTGGATATGCCAGTAGGTGATGTTCCGCTAATTCTGGGTAGGCCATTCCTGGCAACTGGTCGTACTCTCATTGACGTAGAGAATGGAGAACTGATTATGAGGGTACATGATGACATGGAGACTTTTCGGGTCTTCAAACCGTCACCCCAGTGTTCATGGGAGTACCAACCAGGTGTGCCATTTGCTGTACAAGTGAAGCGCCAAATCCCAGAGTTGTCGCAAGGGGATCCACCTGACTACTGGGAAAGAAATAAGCCATCAGCGGTGCAAGCACATGAAGCAGTGCTTCAAATCCAACACAGGAAAGCTAAGCTGGAAGCGGCACAATGTGCCAGACCACCCTCGTGAGTTGGCAGAGGTAACTGGGTCGGGCCGTCGACCGTAAATTACAGGCGCTTGTTGGGAGGCAACCCAACGTACTTTTATGCTTTAGTATAGATAGTGTGTTTTAAATAATGTCGTGTGTGTTCTTCATATTATATAGTTTATCTGAGAGGCGAGAGAGTGAGGATCTCATGTTTGAAATGAGTCTCTGCAGGCATACAGGTTGGAGACGCGGTCCGGACTCCCCTTCTTGATGCGTGAAAAGAGGAAACGCAGAAAAACCGAGAAAGCGACATTATGATCACGAAATTTGAGGCGGAATTCTGAAGTTTACTCCGGAAAATTTGAAGTCACTATTGCGAAATCAGAACGTGCGCGAAACGATCTTTCCGACGGTATGTAATATGCGTGCATCGGAGTCCGGAGAGGTAATCTAGAAGACAAACGAAAAAAAAAAAAAAATCTGGAATCAGGGGTTAGCCTCCTATGTTCGCAGGAACACCCCCTATGTTCGCAGGAACACCAGCCCCCCAAAAAACCCACTGCTCAATATTAGGAACAACAAAAGTTGCTCACACGAACAAGGGTAAATGGGGCAATTCAATAGTTTTTGAGGGTGAAAAAGGAAATTCGTGACAAGTTTTTTGTTTCATCGGGCATCTGGGTTTAGCCTCCTTCCTCTCCTTCTTGCGAACACAGAACCACTCCAATTCTCTGCAACCCGATCGAATCACCGTGCTCCGGCGTGTTCCCGTCGCGTCTCCGGCCTGTTCTCACTCCGGAGACCTCCCTCTCTCACTCCGGCGAACCGCAGCAGCCCCACCCTCTCTCTCTCCATCGAATTCACGCCACCAACGACGGCAGTGTTGAGGTGGTTTTCAGGTCGCCCCTCCGGCAACATCTCTCTCTCTCTCTGAATCAACCAACCCACCCTCTTTTCCAATCGAACCCAGACCCCGATCCACAACCACCGGCCAAACAACCCCAACTCCGACCACCAACCCAGAAAAACCACAACCCAGAATCTCCGACCAGTCAACAAAACCCATCCTATCCGAACGCCACAACAACCACCCTCCGCTGTATAGCCCTAATAGCCGACTGAAACACAAAACCTCAATCCACAACAACAACCAACTCGAACCCCCAATTGAACCAGACCACCACCGCAACCCTGTTCAACGAGAACACCACCGCTGCTTCTCTGTTTTTGGCCCGAATCAGTCACCTTCAGCACTTAATTACAGGAAGTCGAAGGTAGCTTTCATCGCCAGGTTTCCCCCTATTCAGTTTACTATCAATTTTGGGGAATCGGTTCTTAATCCTCTGTCTCTCCCCCTCGAACT
Organism: Linanthus parryae; assembly: GCA_023055425.1. NCBI lineage: Eukaryota > Viridiplantae > Streptophyta > Magnoliopsida > Ericales > Polemoniaceae > Linanthus > Linanthus parryae. Next base: position 144,888,175 of record JALGPY010000004.1, on the reverse strand, counting down.
AGAAACTCAGTGAAGCTGAAAAACCACTCAGGGAATCGGTTTATTTGGTTGTTGATTGTGGTGGTAAACGGTGGTGATGAATATGGTATACTCTCATGTGGGTTTAGCCACTGATTGGTTTTGTACAGTGATGGTTTGGCCGGTGCTCTTGGAGGTTGTGAGTACGTAGCAGGTTCAGATGAGTTGCAGGTCTGGGTTGAAGGTGTTTTAGAGGCTGAGGTGATTTCTTTAGGTGGTGTACTGGTGTGTTAGCTGGTTTTTAGAATGCTTCGGGTGTTTGTAGTTGAATTGGTGAGTTAATTAGGTGGTTGAGAGTTGTTGTGGTCTGGGATGGGGTGCTCTTCACGGGAATTTTCTTCTCTGCTTCTCCAGATCAGTGCTTGTACGATTGTCTGTGCAGATTGACAACTCTACTGTACTGGAATTTGCTGCAGAACTTTGATATCTACCAGTTCAAAGTTTTTCAGATTGGCTATGTATTATGGGGGTGTCACTGATTTTTCAGGTTAACAGAGGATAAATTGCTTACTGGGTACTTGGATGTTAGCGTGTTTGAGCTGGACGATGTCTTGGTGTGATTGACACATTTACAACTGGTTGTGTTAAGTCTATGTGGTGCAACTGACAGAAAAACATGATTCATCCTGAGCTTTAAGTTCAACCATATGATTAAACAATGAAAATTTGAGAAGCGTCGTGGCTGAGTAAAGATGATTTAAGATTGGAGGAATTTGACGAAGCAATCGACCCCGGTGTGCTACTTGCGCACTCGACCGCAAGGGAACTCACATAACGAGTTCGGGGATTCTTCGCTCTCTTTTCGTCAGCAGCAACATGATCAATCGACCCCGGGGTGTTTCACACTCGACCGCAAGGGAGCTTGCATTGGCGCGCACAATGTTTGCTTGGGGATTGTTCTAGCTATCTCAGTCAGAACTTATCGGATTTCATCCCCGACTTTGTGTCGGTTGTGAGTTTCTTTTCTCTCTCTCTTTACTTACCGTTTAGACACATCGTACTTGCTCTAGGGTTTTATTCCGACTACTTTGTCACGGTGCTTAGTCGCCGCTTGGATTAGCTGTTAGAATATTAGGGAATACTTGAGTACTTGCTTAATTTCGGTACACAACTTGTCACGTGCACGTAGCTTGAATTATCTCTAAATTTGTTGTAGCTACCTTTTTGTGTCGTGACTTTTACTCCGAGTAGAACCACCGCCCCTTGCATTTGAATGCCGAGTCTTCTTGGTTGATCTCTAAATTCGTTGAGGACAACGAAGCGCTCAAGTGTGGGGGGATTTTTAGCTATTTGCTAGCCGTGTCCGTGTCTGCATCGCCAGTTACATGTAGATTAGATTGTCGTATTGTGAGTCAATGTCGTACATGTAGTCCGAGTCGTATTTAAATATATTGTTGTATTGTGCTTAGTTTTAGTGTAGTTTATGTTTAATATTGCACGTTTTCTTATTTGAGTCTACCTACCCTATCGACTGTTTTGTGTAGTTTTGTTCGTGTCGGCTTGCATGTAGTGTAGGAATTATATGAAAAAAATCAAGAATTCGCAAAATTCGAAAAGAAAATTAGAAAGAGAAAATTTTGAGAAAAGAGCAATCGAAAGAGGCTAGAATTTGATAAATCGCGAAGTGTGAGGATTTTAGGCGTAGAGCATGATTTGCGACCGAGAGTGACGACGTGAGTCCCCCCTAGTAGGTATAGAGAGACTTTCTTTACGGGAGTGCCTACCTATTTCTAACACGTACGTGATTTTCAAACTCAAAGTGTGTGCCTATTTTCTTACAAGAGCTGAGCTAGGTGTGAGCTAAACAAGCCGAACATCCATGTGTACGTCTTAGGTAGTCGCCAACCCGCCTCGTAGTGGCACACGAAACAGCTGTGCGAGGTCGTGTATTAGAGCACTCACTGCTTTTAGAACTCACCTTGTAGGACCATTAGACGCCCCAATTTGAACCTTGGATTCTTTGCTAGCCTTCGGACCTAGGGTGACGATTCTTGGCCTTCATCACAAATTGATTAGAATCACCACTTTAGTGCGTCACGAGGGGGTTGTGTAGTTGAGGGGGTTCGATGAGGGAGTGATTATACATTTCGTTGAGTTCTACGTCTCGCCTGCACTTCATTGATTATCTACGAGGGGATGCTGACACGTTCCAACTGCAAGTGCACAGCCGTCGTGTGTAGTAATAAACAGGAAATCCGGGTTGTCGAACCCAAGGGACTTTGTTTAAATTAATTACTATTCTAAACCTAATGTGGGCAAGTCGCAAGTTGTGTTTTTATCTAATTCTAAGAAATTAAACGCAAAATTCTCAATTAACCAAGTGAAATAATTCACGATTAATAAAGAATGATTAATTGGAGGTTTTTATCAATAAGGGAAAAGCACCGGGAATTCTCTAGGTTCACTAGGTTGATCTAAATTTATATTTTGATTTGTAAAACAACCACGTGTTATTCACTATTAATCAAGCAACGTTGAACTTACCGAGTTACCAAGCAAATCCACTATACTTAAGCTAAACTAAACCGAGTTACCAAGCCTAATTTAGGTTTAAGTATGCATTAAGATTATAATTCTACTTTAACGATCCTAGTTAACGATGCCGAGTTACCAAACATTGATACGACTAGGTGGATTATTCGATTTACCGACTAGTTATCACGGAGTTACCGCGTGAAACTAATTGATTCTACCTCTACGTTAGCTACTCGCAAAGATAATAAGATTAAGAACGCAAATAATCCATAATAGTGAATAAACACGAGAGATTAAGCTAAAGCATGCATTACAATCATCAAAACATCAACTTTAGATCAAACCCTAGCTACACCAAACGAGAATTCCCAGCAAAAGGTGTTTAGCTACTCATATTCATAATCAAAACGACGATTATAATGAGTTTAAACATAAAAATCAAGAAAAACGAGAGTTTAGAATTCAAACGAATGATCCAAAAGCTCCTAAGCTCTCTCCAAGGCTTCTTGATCTCCAAAGATGTCTCTAATCTTCCAAAAACTACTGAAAAAGACGACCTAAAAGCCTTAAATACGTTCCCATAATAATATTACAAAGTTTGGAAATAATACGGAAAAGCCCCAAAAAAACTGCTGCTGTCCCCCGACCTCTTCGCACGAAGACAGTTGTCTTCGCACGAAGAGTCTTCGTACGAAGACTTCTGCCTCTTCGTGCGAAGATCTTCTCATTTAGATACTGAGAGCTGTTTTAAGAAGAGAATGCTGCAGAGTCGAATTTTGGCTAAGGATAAAGTCTTCGCACGAAGACAAATGTCTTCGCACGAAGACAACTGTGTCCAGCCCTCTTTTTGCCTCCTTTGACTTTTTTTCTTCCCTTCTTTGACTTGCTTCTTCCATTCTTTCTTTCCTAGATCTTCCTTTGACCTCCTTTGACCTTCCTCTTCTGTTTGACTTTCCTTTGACTTTCCATTGACTTCCTTTGACTTTTGACTCTCCTTTTGACTTGTCTTTGAGTTCCTCGTTTCCGAAGTTCGCTTCCAAATCCCGCACGATCATCCAAGCCCTGTTTTCCTGCGAATCACGACACGAAAACACAACCCGCGATCATATCACAATAAAAAGCTCACAAATCTAAAGAAACGCCCGGATTTGACAAGTATTGCACATGAACTCATATTTTCACATTTACGCTCAATTTACTCAAAATACGACAAATTCTCCATTATAAGCACGCAAAACGTAGAAATAAAAGGCATAAAATAACTCCGAAAACGGAGTTATCAACTACCCCCACACTACCTTTTGCTCGTCCCGAGCAAATCTCCCAAGTCAATTCCATCTCTCTCAAGTCAAAGCTTCTTTCGCTTTTCCGCAATTCATCCAACTTTGCATACTACCAATTACTCATTGCATACTTCCCTACGCCATTTGCATACTATCACCTCACATTGCATACAAAACCAAGAACACTTGCATACTAATCCGAGTAGAACCGTTCACCAACCATCCTTCCTACTAGTCGACACGACTCGATTATACACAATGCACCTATATGCAAATGCAATATTCACAATGCAAGTATTGAAATACAATTTTTTTTTTCTTTTGCGAGATTGGGCAATCTCCATTAGCTTAAACCGATTCACACGAAGCGATGAGAAATCTAGACACAAGGAATGATTCGAAATCAAATTCGTCAACATGAATTCCCCCTAGCTAGTATAGAGAACCTAACTTTACTAAGTACAAGAATGCAATACCTTTTCATGTGTGCCACAAAATAAAAGGCTACGCTAGGCTAAGCCACGTTCAAGGTCCGAGCTCCTAATCCGCTAACGGGTTTAAAATGATGAGGCTTTAGGGACAAATAGGATAAGAATCAAATACAAGTCCTAAAGCGTCACATTCTCACAAATACCATAGCTCACACACCCTCACAACAATGATGGAAACCAAGCCCGAAACTCACCATCTCCGGCCCTCGATCCCCTCACACCCCGGTACAATTACGATCTCCGCGGCCATCGTCATGAATGATGCATAAGCCAAAATTTCCCGTTCTTGAACTAGTCGCTTCTCCACTCGTTCTTCCACAAAGCTTCTCATTCTACCTTTATTCATCTCTCCTTTTTTTCTCTCTTTTCTTTTTTTTTCTGATTTTTTGAATTTTTTTTTTTTTTTTTTTTTTTTTACTTTAAATCTCTCAAAATCCTGCATAATTCCTTCAATATCTTTCACGAGTGGTCTTCCAATGAATCAAGCTAATCATGTAATCGTAAGGAGAGACAATATCCAAATCACGTATAAATCACAAATCAATGTCTCTCCCTATCTCAATGAAATCCTCGGTGTAAATCAACAAAGCCGCTAACATAAAAGAGCATGTGTGGGGATGGAGTCGTCGCAAGCGCAATCTCGATGTCCGAAGTCAAATGTCGACACCCCCACACTCGAATGTAATCCTGTCCCCTCTCAAGTAGTCGATCAAATGTCTGTCTCGTGCCTAATCCAACCAAACCTCCTACACCATGATGAGTAAGATCCGGTACCTAGCACGATCCACCTATTAAATTCCCCCAACCCAAGCTTTGTGTGTATTAGATGGTACACACTCACGGCTCTCCTCACTTGTGTCCATGTTGTAATGCCATGGAACACCGCCACACCGAAGTGCGCAAGCCTACTCTCACTCACCCTCGCATTCCCCTCGAAGATCACAAATGAAGTGCATGCGATATGTAAGACTCACACAAATATAGCATGAAGTACTCCCTCATCGAACCCCCTCAACTACAACACCCTCGTGACGCACTAAAGTGGTGATTCTAACCAATCAATGCTGAAGGCCAAGAATCGTCACCCTAAGTCCAAAGGTTGTCAAAGAATCCATGGTTCAAATACGGGTTTGCTAGTGGTCCTACAAGGTAAGTTCTAGAAGCAGTGAGTGCTCTAATACACACCTCGCACAGCTGTTCTGTGTGCCACTACGAGGCGGGTTGGCGACTACCTAAGACGTACACAAGAACGTTCGGCTTGTTTAGCTCACACCTAGCTCAACTCTTGTAAGAAAATTAGGCACACACTTTAAATTTGAAAGAATTAAGTTTGTGTGTAAAATAGGCACGCATTCCCGTAAAGAGAGTTTCTCTATACTTACTAAGGGATTCTCACATTGTCACTCTCGATCGCAAATGACGCCCTATGCCTAAAAGTCTCACACTTCTCGATTTTACCGAATTTTCAGCTTTTTTCAATTGCCCTTTCTCAAATTTTTTAATTTTTTTGGATTTTTCACATTTTTAGATTTTTTTTTTTTTTTTATACCTACACTATATGCAAGGCCAACTCGACTAACGACTCAACAATGGTGGGTTGACTCAAAAAAATACCAAAACGTGCAAAAAGATGAATAATAAAATCAAAAATAAGGACATAACAAAAACCTCTAACTACATGCAGACACTGGCGATGCAAAGACACGACACTGACTAGTAAAAAGGATTCAACCACCCCCACACTAGAATGCATCGTTGTCCTCAACGATAACACGAGGACTCAACAATTCTAGCATGAGGGCACACTCCACTACTCGTCATCTTCCTCCTCATCTTCCTCTTGCTCCTCATCATCTTCTTCTTCCTCATCCTCACTCGGCGGAACCTCATATTCAAAGTCATCCTCCTGAAACCATGGATCCGCCGTCGGGACCGGTGGAACAAACTCCCCCGCCGCCTGACCACTAGACTGTATAACCCACTGGCCAACCATCTGGATTAAACCCCCCAGCTTCGCCTGATTGTCCCGAGTGTGGGCAAACTGGCGTCTCCGCTCGAGTCTATCCCGGGCCATCTCCTCTCTCAAGTGGTCGTAGGCAACCTGGTTGTCAAACCTAGAGGTGTTCATCCTCCTACCCTTGCCCTTCTTCCTCGCTGTCTCATCAAACCTATGCCACTTCCTAGCAGTAAACGGTTTCAAGTCCATATCTCTCCCTATGACTACTTCAGCAGTTTTGGCCAGGTGAGTGATCAAGCAAGTATGACCGGGGCCCAATTTGTTCGTCCTCGACACCCTCTCAAGACAGTTCTCCCAAATCAGTTTGGGGATATTAATTCTAACCCCGGTGTAAAGACAAAGGGCCCAAACCGAGAGGCGGAAAGTATAACTAGGGTTTCGTGTGATTCCCAAAACCCAGTTTTCCAACACTTCACAGCACCACCTAGCCTCCGGCCTATAAAACCTCTTCTCGGCCTTCCAATGAATGACCTCTCCTTTCCTGTCCCATGGATCAACCCCCTTCGCAAAGCAAAAAGCATTTAAACGAGACCAAAGGTTCTCACTACGAAGAACCGTCTCTAACCCACAACCGTCTTTCAAAGCGGGGAAACCCATGGCGAGAGCGATAGTCTCTGGCGTGAAGACTATCCACTCGTTCCGACAGTAAACGAGACGAGGATCTTGACTCTCACCATCCTTTGCATAACGCAAATTGAACAAAAACTCTCGCGTAATATGTGAACTAGACTGCCCTACTAGTTTAAACCAATTGTCAAGCTTCTCGCGCTCATAAATTTCCTTAATTGCTTGAGGCATGTCCTCGTGCAAAGGAAAGGCTTTCTCGGGCTGCCCGTTCTTAGTCAAATAAGTATCTCTTCGAGAGTCAAGATGAGCCTCATGAGTGACGAAACGGAAACTATCATAGTATCCGGGCCCAATACTTCTCTCTTTCAAATTAGCCTTGGCCTTTCGTCGGCCGACAATACCCGGTTTAGCCGGGAAAGGGGCCGTCAAGATGGCATATTGGGGAGTAGGCGGAATCTCTAATTGAGGATCGCCCGACCCCGATGCTTCTTGCGACGAACCCTCTCCCGTCTTCCGTTTCTTTCCACCCGCCATTAGACAATTTCAAGTAAAACAAGCAATTCAACAATTGTGCACGTGAACAAGAAGTGTATACTAAACGAAACACGTAGGCACGTAAGCAAATAGGTCCTAGGACTTTACGCAATCGCCCCCAAATACGCTTCTAAGCGCAACAACAAATAACCGGGCTTTTACTCAATGTGCCTAAGACTCGAATATGAAATTACGAAGTTTAGATAGTACCTACGCGTCCGGAGCAAGTCTTACGGACGCAAAAATTTCCCAATTTGACCAACCCGGACTGATTTAGATGGTGCCGGAAAAAGTTGTCGAAATCTCGAATTTCTTGCTGCTCCGTACTCCTTGCGTAGTCCCCGTCAATGTTTCCTTCTCGTCCGAAAGGTGAATCAAGCCCCAACTCGTCCAATTTCTCACTTCTCCTTCCAAACCCTAGCTTTCTTCTCCTCTGATTTCTCTCTTGTCTTGCACTCTCTCTCAAAACCACCTATGGAATCTTGTTCTCCTTGGAATTGCGAGCAAAACCCTAGGTGGGTTGCTGAATTTGGTGAAGAAACAATGGGGAGGTGAATTGGAGTGAGGTGCGGCTATGGTGGAGAAGAACTGGTTTGAAGATGAAGAATGAAGAAGAAGCTCGATCAACAGCTGGTTAAGCTTCAATTCCGTGCCAAAATGTCTAGAAAGCCCCCAAAATATAACCCACAAGCTGCTATCCGTGCTGGCTATTTTTGTCATTCCGCGCGATGTCTTCGTGCGAAGACACTTGTCTTCGTGCGAAGAGTCTTCGTACGAAGACTTTTTGTCTTCGCACGAAGGTCTTCTCAAACAGATACTGCAACTTGTTTTGAGAAGACACTTCAGAGCTTCATTATTTTTTCTAAGTACAAAGTCTTCGTACGAAGACAATTGTCTTAGTACGAAGACAATGCTGAATTGTGCTAAAAACATCCTTTTTGTCGATTTTTCGCGTCTTCGATCGTGCCTTTGCTTTCCGAAGGATCTCCTCGACCTCGAGACTCCCTTTTTACCTTAAAACACTCCCAAAATCCTGGGAATATTTTATTTGTCAATTTCACGCGTTCCAAGGCACGTTTTGCATTTCCGGATGTTTTTGGCCTCGTTTTACTTGCTAAAACATCCTTTTTGGCGTAACTTCCTCATCCGGACTCCGATTTGCGCGATCCACCCGTCTACAGAAAGCTCTCGACCACCCCCACACGTTGGCATTGTTCAATTCTCATTTCAGTCTGTCCTTCAAAATTTCACCTCGTAATCCGTGCCGGCGTGCTAGCTTTCTCCGTTCACTAATCAAATTCTTGCGCAAATCAAGACGGGGAGTCCGGGAACATGATCTTCCCTAGGTGCGTGTGTTGAATAGATGCAGGAATGGCTTCTACCTTCAATTCCTTCACTTCGGATCCCGATACGCGTATTTAGCTGCAAATCTGGACTTTTTACTCTGTTTCGCACGCGCGTATCAAGAAGGGGGATCCGAAATAGGCCTTTCACCTCGTATTCCTGCACATACTCATTGGAAATATTAAATCCACTCTCTCGCACCCCTCAATAGAATCAAACCGAATAAAAAAATTACAAAACAGTATTAAAATCTATCCTAAAGCAATAAATAGGTTGGGTTGCCTCCCAACAAGCGCTTTGTAATTTAAGGTCGACGGCCCGACCCAGTTACCTCAGAGACTTCTCAAGTTGCGGGAGTTGCATGAAGCCACTCAATGACTCCAATGAAATTCCCGTCCACATACGGTTTCGCTCTCTGGCCATTCACCTTAAACCTGTTCCCATTTGCATCCTCTACCTCAAGAGATCCCCATGGATAAACTTCAGTAATCGTGTAGGGACCACTCCACCTAGATTTCAATTTCCCTGGGAACAGCTTTAGCCTTGCATTGAAGATCAATACTTTCTGTCCTACCTTGAAGTCTCTCGGGATGATGTGCCTGTCGTGCCACAGTTTTGTCCTCTCCTTATAGATTTTCGCACTTTCATACGCCATCAATCGAAATTCTTCAAGTTCAAGTAGCGCTTGCTTTCGTAGCTCACCTGAGAGCTTAGCGTCCAAATTGATCTTCTTCAAAGCCCAGAATGCCTTGTGCTCGAGTTCCACCGGAAGATGACACGACTTCCCAAACACTAACTGGTAGGGAGACATGCCCAAAGGAGTCTTGTAAGCAGTCCTATACGCCCATAAGCTATCGTCTAAATGCAGAGACCAATCCTTGCGTCCCGGGTTGACTGTCTTCTCCAGAATCCCTTTTATCTCTCGGTTAGAAACTTCTGCTTGCCCATTCGACTGCGGATGATAGGCCAGTGATATCTTATGCGTCTTTACCCCATATTTGCTCAAGACATTGGCAAAGACTTTATTCACGAAATGCGACCCTTCATCACTGATTATGGCTCTGGGAGTTCCAAACCGTGTAAAAATGCTCTTCCGCACGAATCTCTCTACAGTAGCTCCATCGTTCTTCGGGCAAGCCATTGCCTCCACCCACTTGGTCACATAATCCACAGCTAATAGTATATAAAGATTACCAAGTGAAGACGGGAATGGTCCCATGAAATCGATCCCCCAGACATCAAAAGGCTCTACTTCCAACACGAAATTTTGAGGCATCTCGTTTCGGCTGGAGATATTGCCGGTTCTCTGACACCGATCACATTGCTGCACGAATAGATGAGCATCTTTATGTAAAGTAGGACAGTAAAATCCACTTTGCAATACCTTTGCCACAGTACGCGCTTTGCCAAAATGTCCTCCGCAATTCAATTCGTGGCAGTGTCTAAGAATGTCCAAAGTGTCTGGCTCAGCTACGCATCTTCTCAACACATTGTCAGCTCCCAACCTAAACAAATAAGGGTCATCCCAGAAATAGTGTCGTGCATCTGCGAAAAATTTCTTCTTCTGATGGAACGTCATGTCTTTCGGAACAATTTTGAGAGCCTTGAAATTTGCCAAATCCGCAAACCAAGGCACAGCTGCTACCACTACCATAAGTTGTTCGTCTGGAAAATCTTCTCTAATCGGCACATCTTCTTGTTTTTCGTTATCCAGTCGTGACAAATGGTCTGCAACAACGTTCTCTACACCATTTTTGTCCTTTATCACTATATCAAACTCTTGCATCAGTAACACCCATCGGATCAATCTAGGCTTCGCATCCTTCTTAGCAAGAAGATATTTGAGGGCTGCATGGTCCGTGAAAATAGTCACCTGGGAACCCACAAGATATGGACGAAACTTGTCCAATGCGAAGATAATAGCCAACATCTCTTTCTCCGTGGTGGCATAGTTAACCTGTGCAGTGTTAAGAGTACGACTAGCATAGTAAATAACATGAGCTACCTTGTCTTTCCGCTGTCCCAGCACTGCTCCCACCGCGTAATCGCTGGCATCACACATAAGTTCGAACGGTAGGGTCCAGTCTGGAGTGGCTATAATAGGAGAACTAATCAGCTTTTTCTTGAGCAAATCAAAAGCTGTCTTGCAGTCTTCATTGAAATCAAACACGGCATCTTTCTCAAGCAAACCAGATAAAGGCTTTGTGATTTTCGAAAAGTCCTTAATGAAGCGCCGATAGAAACCTGCATGTCCCAAGAAACTCCGTACCCCTTTGACAGACGTAGGATAAGGAAGCTTCTCAATCACCTCAATCTTCGCCCGGTCTACCTCTAAACCTTTACTGGAGATCTTGTGCCCCAACACTATTCCCTCGGTCACCATGAAATGGCACTTCTCCCAGTTAAGCACTAGGTTGGTGTCAATACATCTGTCCAGTACCCGAGCTAGCTGCTGGAGACAGTCTTCGAATCCATCACCATAAAGCGAAAAATCATCCATGAAGACTTCAAAATTTTGCTCCATCATATCTGAGAAGATAGACATCATGCACCTCTGAAACGTAGCTGGGGCATTGCATAGCCCAAAGGGCATGCGTCTGAATGCAAACGTCCCATATGGACAAGTAAATGTCGTCTTCTCCTGGTCAGCCGGCTCAATCGCTATCTGATTATACCCAGAATATCCATCCAAAAAGCAGTAGTGTGAATGGTGAGCTAGCCTATCAAGCATCTGGTCCACGAATGGGAGGGGAAAGTGATCTTTCAAAGTGGCATCATTGAGTTTGCGGTAATCCATGCAAACTCTCCACCCTGTAACGGTACGTGTGGCAATTTGATCACCTTTTTCCCCTTCCACCACAGTTATACCTCCCTTCTTGGGAACACATTGTACCGGGCTAGTCCACGTGCTGTCGGAAATCGGATAGATGATACCTGCTTCCAACCATTTAAGCACCTCTTTCTTCACCACCTCCTGCATGTGAGGGTTGAGGCGACGCTGAAATTGAACTACCGGCTTCTTGTCTTCCATGAGCCTGATCTTATGCTGGCAAACTGTGGGGCTGATCCCCTTAATATCTGCTATTGTCCATCCCATAGCTGCTTTCCTCTTCTGTAGTACCTCGAGAAGCTGCTCCTCCTGTTCCCTGTCCAAACATGCAGATACAATCACAGGTAAAGTATCATTAGATCCCAAGTATAAATATTTCAAATGAACAGGTAAAGGTTTTAATTCTAAAACAGGAGCAGTAATAAGAGAAGGAGTAAGAATCTTCCTGCTTCCCTCATTAAAGAGGGGTAATGGTGGACGCCAATGAACATCCAGGGCTTGCTCTTTCTCGCTGGAATCAAATAGAGCAAGCTCCTCATATAGTTGCTCCAACAAAATATCGTCCTCCTCGTCCAGCGTGTATGCTTCCACCCCAAAGCATTGCTCGCTCACCGCGTATGCGGGAAACTTCATAGCCTCAAATACATTGAAGGCCACCTTCTCATCGTTGATCTGCATAGTCAGCTCCCCATTGGCCACATCAATGATAGTTCTCCCAGTGGCCAGGAATGGACGGCCCAAAATAAGAGGAACATCATCGTCGGCCTCCATGTCTAAGATCACAAAATCAGCTGGGAAGATGAGTCCTTCAACTCTCACTAATACATCCTCTAAAACACCCCTGGGGCGTTTTATTGTGCGATCAGCCATCTGCAAGCACATCCTGGTAGGCTTAGGATCTCCCACACCAAGTTGCTCAAAAACCGATGTAGGCATCAAATTAATACTCGCACCAAGGTCACATAATGCCCTCCCATGAAATGCGTCTCCCAATGTAACAGGGATGATGAAACCGCCTGGATCTTTCATCTTCTTTGGTAGCGCTTTTTGCACAACGGCGCTACACTCCTCATTTAGAGTGACAGTTTCAAAGTCATCCATGCGCCTCCTATTAGAAAGGAGGTCCTTGAGAAATTTGGCATATTTCGGCATTTGTGAGATGGCCTCTGCAAAAGGTATATTAATGTGCAGTTTCCTGAAGATATCCACAAACTTCTTGAAATGCTTGGCATCCTCTTGGCTCTTCAATCTTTGCGGGTATGGCACTCGCACGCTGTATTCCTCCCTCGGCTTCTGTTTCTCATCCGACTTCCTCACCGTGTCCTTTGATTGGGGACTCACGGTAGGCACGGGAATCTCTTCATCCAAAGCTTTCTCAGTGGCCTTAGTCGCCTCAGCTCGCGCGTGGCTAGGATATGGGGGGTCCTCAGTAGTGATGCCACTGCGAGTTGTGATGGCATTTAGCTGCTCGTTAGGAGTGATGGTATTTGCTGGAAGCATGCCTGGTGGAAGCTTGACATTTTGATTGGCAATCTGCCCAATTTGAGTCTCATGGCTTTTTATTGTTGCTTGTATTGAGACAATCGCGCTCTCCATCCTGTCGTGATTAGCTAGGAGCTTTCTCAATAGAGCATTTGTCTCTTGCTCTTCTTTTTGTGGAGCCTGCTGTTGTGGGGCTTGCCTCGCTTGGTATGGAACATTGGGTCTCTGTCCGGGTGCATATAATCCACTGTTTGGATTGGCATAGCTGAAGTTGGGATGATTACGATTGTTGGGATGATAGGTGTTAGGCCATTGCTGCTGTCGCATAAAATTCACATCTTCAACACTGTTATCATATCCCTGGCTTTCATCTGCTAGTAATTCACCCATGGGCTTCTGTGTTGGAGGGTGCATACCGTGAAATGCTGAAGTCATGGATTCCAACTTTTGTTCCATCGATTCAATCTTGTTGACTAAGGATGTATCCCCCGGTTTGGAGTACCTACGCGTTTCAGATCGTGTAGTCTCTCTCTTTGACGCGTTGTTCAGCAAATCTTGAGCTCGCTGTGCTCCAAGTCCCATAAAATTACCTCCAGCTAGCATATCCAACTGGTCAGCTGTCTCCTTGTCTAATGCAGTGTAGAAATAATGGAAGAGCTTGTGCCATGGCTCTCCATGATTCGGACATCTACGGAGAATTTGGCTGAACTTTCTCCATGCATCTCCCAAAGAGCTGTCTTCATCCTGAGTGAACTTTGCAATCTCTGCCATCTGCTGCGCGACTCTGGATGGTGGCAAGTACTTCCTCAGAAACTCATGACAACAATCTGCCCATGTCACTATGCTACCAGCTGGCAGCTCCATAAGCCACTTCTTGGCTTTTCCAGATAAGGAGAATGGAAATAGTAAAAGCTTAACTGTTTCATCTGGAACTCGCTGATCGTGCAGGGTTGATGTGATTTGCTCAAATACCAGCAGATGGTGATTGGGGTCATCTCCTGGGGCTCCGTTGAATGCGCACTCATCACGAACCATGTTGATCATATGTTGGCGCAACTCGAAGTGTTGGGCATTGATCTGTGGCCTGACAATGGTAGGCTGATAACATGCTGGAGTTGTCCTGAAATAATCAACCATCGGGCGTTCTTCATTCTCAGCATTGTTCTGCCTGTTGTTTTCCCCATTATTACCATTGTTGTTCCCACCGATGTTCGCTACTTGTGCCCCCACACCATGACGTGGTTGTGGATTTGGGGGAGCCATGCGATCCATCCTCGCCTGCATCTCAGCCATTTGAGCTCTCACCTCCTCAGCTTCTGCGGCTCTTTGTGCAGCCTCCTCTACAGCTGCAGCTCTAGCTGCTTCCGCATCCTGCATACCTTTGCGGATCCTCTCAAACTCAGCTCTCGTTTCTTCATCCATAACTACTGAGCTTGAATTCCTCTTGTCTCTACGCTGTGCTTTTAATAAGGATTCCGGGTCTTCAAACGTTGGATACAAAGGCTCGTCTCGAGAACGGGTCATGCACCGTGTAAATCAACCTGAAATCACGAAACACGCAAAACGTAGGTGAGTAACGGATATAAACAATAAATTAAAATCCCTAAGGCTAGGAATTATAACTAATTTAGCCGAAGTCCCCGGCAACGGCGCCAAAAACTTGACACGTTCCAACTGCAAGTGCACAGCCGTCGTGTGTAGTAATAAACCGGAAATCCGGGTTGTCGAACCCAAGGGACTTTGTTTAAATTAATTACTATTCTAAACCTAATGTGGGCAAGTCGCAAGTTGTGTTTTTATCTAATTCTAAGAAATTAAACGCAAAATTCTCAATTAACCAAGTGAAATAATTCACGATTAATAAAGAATGATTAATTGGAGGTTTTTATCAATAAGGGAAAAGCACCGGGAATTCTCTAGGTTCACTAGGTTGATCTAAATTTATATTTTGATTTGTAAAACAACCACGTGTTATTCACTATTAATCAAGCAACGTTGAACTTACCGAGTTACCAAGCAAATCCACTATACTTAAGCTAAACTAAACCGAGTTACCAAGCCTAATTTAGGTTTAAGTATGAATTAAGATTATAATTCTACTTTAACGATCCTAGTTAACGATGCCGAGTTACCAAACATTGATACGACTAGGTGGATTATTCGATTTACCGACTAGTTATCACGGAGTTACCGCGTGAAACTAATTGATTCTACCTCTACGTTAGCTACTCGCAAAGATAATAAGATTAAGAACGCAAATAATCCATAATAGTGAATAAACACGAGAGATTAAGCTAAAGCATGCATTACAATCATCAAAACATCAACTTTAGATCAAACCCTAGCTACACCAAACGAGAATTCCCAGCAAAAGGTGTTTAGCTACTCATATTCATAATCAAAACGACGATTATAATGAGTTTAAACATAAAAATCAAGAAAAACGAGAGTTTAGAATTCAAACGAATGATCCAAAAGCTCCTAAGCTCTCTCCAAGGCTTCTTGATCTCCAAAGATGTCTCTAATCTTCCAAAAACTACTGAAAAAGACGACCTAAAAGCCTTAAATACGTTCCCATAATAATATTACAAAGTTTGGAAATAATACGGAAAAGCCCCAAAAAAACTGCTGCTGTCCCCCGACCTCTTCGCACGAAGACAGTTGTCTTCGCACGAAGAGTCTTCGTACGAAGACTTCTGCCTCTTCGTGCGAAGATCTTCTCATTTAGATACTGAGAGCTGTTTTAAGAAGAGAATGCTGCAGAGTCGAATTTTGGCTAAGGATAAAGTCTTCGCACGAAGACAAATGTCTTCGCACGAAGACAACTGTGTCCAGCCCTCTTTTTGCCTCCTTTGACTTTTTTTCTTCCCTTCTTTGACTTGCTTCTTCCATTCTTTCTTTCCTAGATCTTCCTTTGACCTCCTTTGACCTTCCTCTTCTGTTTGACTTTCCTTTGACTTTCCATTGACTTCCTTTGACTTTTGACTCTCCTTTTGACTTGTCTTTGAGTTCCTCGTTTCCGAAGTTCGCTTCCAAATCCCGCACGATCATCCAAGCCCTGTTTTCCTGCGAATCACAACACGAAAACACAACCCGCGATCATATCACAATAAAAAGCTCACAAATCTAAAGAAACGCCCGGATTTGACAAGTATTGCACATGAACTCATATTTTCACATTTACGCTCAATTTACTCAAAATACGACAAATTCTCCATTATAAGCACGCAAAACGTAGAAATAAAAGGCATAAAATAACTCCGAAAACGGAGTTATCAGATGCGAGGGTGAGTGAGTAGGCTTGCACACTTCGGTGTGGCGGTGATCCATGCCATTACATCATGGACACAGTTGTGGAGAGCCGTGAGTGCATGAATCTAATACGCACGGAATTGGGTTGGGAGAACTTAATTGGTGGATCGTGCTAGGTACCAGTTTTGATTACTTTGGTGCAGGAGGATCGGTTGGATTAGGCACGAGATACATTCATCTTCGGGACTACTTGAGAGGGGATATGGTGACATTCGAGTGTGGGGGTGTCGACTTTTGACTCCGGACATTGAGTGTGAGCTTGCGACGACTCCACTCCCACACATGTACTTCATTGATTTTGCGGCTTGGACTTGACATGGACTTTGATTGAGTTAGGAGGAGATGATATTTTTATGTGATATTCATTCATCGATTTACGTGTTTCCTTCTCCGAGCATATTTGATTGTTATTTGAAAACCACTCGGATATTGTTGTTGGATTGTGATGGTATTTTGAGAGAATTATGAAAAAAAAAAAGAAAAAAAGAAAAGAAAAAAAAAACAGAAAATAAAAAAAAATGAGAAAAAAGAAAAAGGATAGATGAAATAAAGTTTGAGTTGGAATTGAATTGAAACGAGTGGTGGAGCTACTTTGACGACGATGGTTCACGTTTCATGCACGACAAACGACGATGGCCACGGAGATCACTAGTGTACCGGGGTTTGAGGGAATTGAGGGCCGGAGGTGCTGAGCTTCGGGTTTCGGTTTCTATCATCGTGGTGAGGGTGTGTGAGATGTGGGATTTGATGTGAGAATGTGACGCTTAGGACTTGATTTCGACGAGATTATCTATATGTCCCTAAGCCTCATCATGTGAAAACCGTTAGCGAATTAGGAGCTCGGACCTTGGATGTGGCTTTGCCTAGCGTAGTCTCTTATTTCGTGGCACACGCGAAGAGGTAGCGTACTCTTGTACTTAGTAAAGTTAGGCTTTCTATACTAACTAGGGGAGAGTCTCATTGTCGAGTTTAGTTTCAACTCATGCTTTGTTCCTAGGATTCTCATCACTTCATGATACCCGATTTAAGCCAATAGAGATTGCCCGATCTCAACCAAAAAGATAAAAAGTGTGTTTTGTGTATATATGTGTTTGTGTAAGATCGAGTCATAGTTTGCATTTGCATCATATTGTTGCATTGTCGAGTCTTGTGTCGTTTGCGTCTTGAGTCGGCTAGTAAATAGTGGTTTTACTCGGGACGAGCAAAAGGTAAGTGTGGGGGTATTTGATAACTCTCTTTTAGGAGTTATTTTTATACTTCCATATTACTTGTAATAGGCTTATTTCACATGATTTAGATGTTATATTTGCACAAATATGTGAATTTGACTATTTCTAAGCCTAAGAGTGAAAAGTTGTGTTTCTAGCTTATTTGTGCATGTTTTCTCTCATATTTGCTATGATAATTGCACGGGTTGTTTAGTGTTGTGTATCTCAGGTAAAATAGGTGCAATGGAGCTTATCAGATGCTTGTATATGCTTGGAATGGAGCTAGATGAAGAGGAGAAAAGGAGACGCACAAACGAAGCAAAGTTGGAAAAGTCCCACAGGACCAGCCTGCACTCTTTTCGATGCCCAGGAAAATCTACAACGAATTTTGAAGCAAGGCTTGCGGCACTGGAAAGTAGACATCCGTAGCTTTCCAACGATATATGGTAGGCCCAAAGACGAGTCCGTATGAGGGAGATACAGCCCGCGCAAAATTAGAAAATAATTCTGTCCGGGAATTACAAAGTAGAGGGGCTGAAGTGCAATTTCGGTTAGTTTTCATTAAAAAGCGTGCCCAGCTGGTAAAAAACGGGCAGAGACGACCTAAGGAAGGAGATTCACGTACGGGAGCCATTGGAGAGCAGCTAGGAGCTTGGGGATTGCACGGATTCGCCAAAGCTTTGGCGATTTCATTGTTTGATTCTTCTCTTACCCTCTCTTTATCATTCTATGGAGAATACTTGTGATTTTAGCATAACAATGAGTAGCTAATTTCTTTGTTAGGCTCTATGGAGAGCCTAGGGTTATGACTTAGACTTATTTTCCGGATTTTGTTGATTGATTCATGTGTTTGATCCAATTAGTGTTTATTATTCTTCATCGTGTATTGTGAATCCGTAAACTAAGGCTATTGACACGTGTTAGTGATGAATGGAATGACCATGTTAGATGAAGATGATGAACTAGTTGAATTCATAGCTTAAAGTTACAAATTAATTGATTAGAAATCATGATCTAGGCTTAATTCTTAGTAACAAGGGAGTCGCGAACCGGAGTTGTTAGTGAACTAGGTGGGTGCTCGACAGAGACTTAACCCGGTTACGAATAAGATCATGTTTTTATTCCCGAATCATTGAGACCGATAGGTGAGATGAATAGGAGTAGTCATGTGTGGGTAGATTCGGTTGAACTAGTTAGGTGAGTGAATCGGTGGACCGACAGGACCCGGTGAACGAAGTTGACTAGCCAGCTAGAACGTAACGGTAGATGGAGGTGGACCGACAGGACCTAAAGTAAACTGTTACGTAAAATTACATGAGATCGACAGAAGATTGTAAGTGCTATTACCCGGCATAATCAGTTAGTGCGTAATGTGTTTCAATACAAATTCCGGAACTGTCTAAAGACCCTAGGTGATTCATAGATCGCCTAGTTTTCTCCATACTTTGAGTAAATTCTCTTAATTGAAAAATACAAAAATATTGTCTCTACATTCATTTTATTTAATCGCTTGTTTGTGGGCGACGAACATTCAAAATCAAACCACTTCTTACCGGTTACTTAGGTATCTTCTAATTAATGCTTAATTAGCTAATAATCGTCTATTTCCCTTGGGTTCGATATTCGGAGTCGTAAAATACTCCACTTACTACTTGACCGTGCACTTGCGTATACACGTAAGAATTCGTGTCACAGCCCACTAAAAAAACAACCCTATCAGTTGTGGGAGAAAGGACGTAGGAGACCATTCCCGTCATCGGTTGCAGGTGGCGACTGGAAATTGTGGACGCCGGTGGGGGTTCTGCTGGTGGTCGGCGCAACGGCTGGAGGTCGTCGGAAGGCTGCTGGTTCACGCGGATGTTCGGTGGGGGTTCTAGTGGAGGTGGATTGGGCGAGAAATCAGGCGATTTCAGCGCCGGAGATGGCTGTAACGGCGTCGGAACTGGACGAAGATCGCCGGAGTAGTCAGGAGGTTCGGGTGGGAAAGGGGCGGCGGCAACGAGATCTCCTTGGTGGCCGACGCCCTTTTGGCCGATGATGGGTGCAATCGGACTGGCGAGAGGATCGCTGGGGAAAGCAGGGGGTTTGGGTGGCTTCTCCGGTGATTTTGACGGCGATGGAGGGTCGGGTGGTTTGGTTGGTTTCGTCTGGGGAACCGGATCTGGGGTCGCCGGAATCAATGGCGGCCTCAACACTAAACTGTGGGTTGAAGATGATTCCATTGCGGACGGGGCCTGTTCTTGCTGATGCAGCTGCTGCGGTTCGTTGTCCTCCGGTGGATGGGGTCGACCTAGATGTGGCAGATCCGTCAGAGGCTGCGGTTGGGTTTGCTGCAACGGCGGTGGCGGTGGTTGAATCTCTGGAAGCTTGTCCTGGATGCGATACAACTCCGCAGCGGTCACCACTCGGAGTCGTCCCCCACTAGCTTTGATGTTGTCCAGCTCCGTCATGGTAAGATACCCACGCGCCTGTAGGTGTGTCAGCTCTGCCATGGTGAGATAATTTATTGTTGTATTCACTTGGTGGCAGAGTTCTTCAAGGTCTTCCGGATCTTCGAGAAAGATCAAATCTTCTATGTTCGTCATGATTCACCAGCTGGATGGTGAAAACAATAAAAGCACCAATGATACACCCAGTATCGTACCAGTAGCTTGAGAGAGGCTACGAATCTCTACCAGTAGTTCGTGACACTACGAAAATACTACGAAAAGACAATGAAAATAAACAAAACTCAAAATAATTCATTCATCTCATACCCTAAACTGAACGATTACAATGCTTTAAATAGAAAAACAACTAACCCTAGCTAGATAACTTGACCTAATGGGCTAGGCCCAATCTGCTAACTAAATAAATAAACGATTAATTAAATAAATAAACTAGTTAACAAAATAAAATAAACACTTAATGACTAATTATAAATAATTAATAAAAGTGATAATACGCATGATATGGTTGATCGTATCAGGAGTTCATTGTGAATATGGAACTTTGAACCAGACTTGGGTTGCAAACTTTTAGCAACTGAAACAAAAATATTAGAGACCTGGAAAGAAAAAAATTGTAATCGGAATCGTATTTGCAGCACCGGAGGGAGGAAAGAACCGAAGAAAGAGGGGCGGGGTATTTATCTGGAGACCGAACTGCTTATCTTCAATCTCATCGTTTTCTTCATCCATCTCATCTCTCGCTCGCGCAAGGACGCGATCAATTTGGTTAGTGAGTGAGTGATGTTTTCCGCATCAAAGTTTGTATCTTTCTTTCGTTCTATCTATTTAGGGTTCGTTTCTAGGTTTGATTTCTTGGTGACAAAAAATCTCAACTTTAGGTGTCTCTTGAGGAGGGATGATGCTATATAATCGACCACCTTTGTAAATTGGAAATCGAATTAATTAATTTGATTGATGATGAGCTTGAAGGTCTCAGCTTCCAAACTGGCAGAGCAACAATTGCTTGCTTCCTGCACTTTGAAGCTATACTGCTAGTGTGTGCTATCTGTTTTCCCACTGTGTGTTATTAACCAATCTATATTTGGGCCGTTTCTCCTAAGGCCTCATTTGAAGATTGAAGCCTGCTGCTGTTAGAGTTTACAAGGCCTAGAAGCCTATTCAAGTCATGGAGCCCAGAAGCCCATTACAGAAGCCCGTCTATATTCGTGACCCATTACATTGTATTAGAGTTTACCAGTTCATTGGACCGTTTGAGAGCTGTAGAGTCGTTTTTTACTCCTACCGTTGGATGAGATCCAACAGATCTATGACTCTGTATTTATTCTTGTTCTCTCCGCCGTTTAGGGTTAATGAATCATTGTGTATAGTTTCATCTTCTCCGTTCCTTACAGTTTCTCTACATTATCATTTACATTGTTTGCAAATCCATGGAGATCTAAATCTCCTTTCATGGTATCAGTGCATGTCGCTCATACCCACTTCATCGGCTTCACAACCACTTTATCTTCTCACCAACATTCATAGTCTATGTCCCTTCAAATTTGATATCACAAATATTTTGCTCTAGAAGCATCAGATCCAATCGATCTTCCGGACGCACTCTGTTTTTGGGTTTCTTGATGGCTCACACGTGTGTCCTCCCGAACACATCATCACCGATGGCGTTACTGTTGTCAATCCGGCGTTCACTTCATGTGTTCTTCAAAACCAAGCGGTCTCTACGGTCCTCAATGCCACTTTATCGACAGAGGCTCTCATACAAGTGATCGGCTCGTCTACCTCTCGCTCCGCCTGGAAAACCCTAGAACGGCGTTATGCCTCTCTCACTAGATCCAATATTCTCCAACTCAAAACTGATCTTCAAACCACCAAAAAGAGATCTGATACGGGTCAACCATATCAGACGGGACACTCTTATTATTATCTTTACTAATTATTTAGAATTACTCGTGAATTGTTTATTTATTTAATTAGTCGTTTATTTAATTAATTAGTAGGGTGGGCCGAGCCCATTAGGTCAAGGTTAGGGTTAGCTATTTACTATTTAAACAGTGTAGTTCTTCAATTTTAAGCAGGGAATAAGAATTATGTTTGAGTTTATTTCAGTTTATTTTCAGTTTATTTCTCGTATTTTTAGTTTTTCATAGTGTCACGAACTACTGGTAGAGATTTGTAGCCTCTCTCAAGCTACTGGTACGATACTGGGTGTATCAAGATCTGACTCCATCGTTCTCTCATTCAGAAACACTCTCTACAAACTTGTTGTTAGTTATGTGTTCATCGATGATGAGGGTATGATGCTTTATGCCCTGAATGGCCTTCCCATTGAATATAATTCCTTCCGTTCCTCCATTCAAACCCACTCCGCCCCACTCTCCTTTGAAGAACTTCATGTTCTACTAAAATACGAATAAAAAAATGCTCGAATCCCATATTCCTCAACCAGATCCTTCAAACTCTACCGCCTTCTACACTCATGGTGCTCATGGCGGCCGAAACCGTAATGGTCGGCGAGGCGTTCGACCGGTTCTGCTGGGTGGTGGCCGATTTGACTCACGAGGTGGCCGATCAAACTCTAGCCCTGGGTTTCGGTTCAAGCTTTGCCTCCGTTTTGGGTCCTGGATCAGGTTCCGGGTACGGCTCGAGTTATGGATCGGGTCGAGATGGTTCGGGCGTGGTTCGGGTCGCGGGCATGGATCTTCTCGAGGACGGAACGGTTTGGGTCCTGGAAACCAGGGTTGTATTGTAGGGTTTTGATTCATGGATGCGCAACGGAAACAATAATTAACCATGCAAAACCCTCCAAGGATCACAAGTCAAGAGACATAACGATGGTAAATGAAGAAATCAATAACACACCTTAGGGTTCTCCTTTGATGACTTCAAACGCGAATTGTGTCACGTTCTCTATAGTTGATCCACGCCTAGAGTTGATTTCTAGATCTCCCACTCCTTGGTGCTAGCCCGGAAAGAGGAAGAGGAAGAAGAATCACGCAAAACGAGACGAACAAGGAGGTGTTCGGCCTCCTTGGGGCCGACGGGGACGGGCGGCGGCAAAGGGAGGGGCGGTCCGCTCCTTCTATGCTTGTTGCTCTCTCCTTTTGTTCTCTCCCACTCTAGTTATGATCAATTATGAGCATAAGTTGTGGGAAGGAAGGAAGGAAGGTCCTTTATATAGTCCAACAACTCCTTGCCAACTACCTAAAGGACTTATTCTAGTCCTACTAGAATTCAATTTAGTCCCTTCCTTGCAAATTAGTCCCTACTAAGTTTGCAAGGTTTTGCAAAGTGATCCTTCTAATTAATTAATCCAATTAATTAACTCCCAAATCTAGTTAAAATCTATATAGCGTGTGACCCCATAGATTCTATCTAGTTGGTAGCAACTATTTGCTAATATGGAGCGGTTTCTAGCAAAACATCCATTCTAGCCAACTAATAGAATAGTCATCTTGACAACCTTTGTACATGTAATTGTCTCATCCCTTTGTCTCTATATCCATATTGGACACGAGACATACAAGTCACACTCGTATATCCAATCCATAGTTTCTCGATCCATGGGAATAGGCTTATTCGTGCAAATAACATCAATATCCTATATTGATTTACTTGAGTCTGGCCAGACATTCTATAAGCACTATCCCTCGAGTGGCCTAGGATATTTGCTCCCGTCATGTGGGAGGGACAAATTCTATCGACGTCCACTACGATCTCTAAGCTTGTTTCTTATTGTATCCAGTACACGCCTTTATAACTACCCAGTTACGGTGTAGCGTTTAACGCTACCAAAATCACAATAATCCACAACTAGAATATCTAGTGACTTCAAGTCTAAGGATGACAATACCATTGCACCGCGAGAAGCGCTTGTGACTCAACATAACGTGTATGTAGCCTTCTCGGAGATGGGTCAATCCAGTGTGTCATTACCCCTAATGCGCACCTATGTGTTGGATCATGATATCTCCATATCAATCCAACCCCATACTAGTCTATAGATGATTGTCCCATTAATCATTATAGTGGACTAAGGATATTTAAGATAAACAACACAATTGTAAATCTAAGGACTTCATTATATTAAATATCCAATAAATAATAAATGAATTTCTAGCCACAAATATATTCATACTAAACTAGATTGCCTCTAGGGCATCAATTCCAACATGTATCCCATTTCTTCAATACCTTTTCAAACTGATGCTCAAGCTTATTTGGGTCAAAGCATCCAGTCTCCTCTTTGGCACTCTTGCCTTGGTCATCCTACCCATTATGTCTTACTTAAATGTGTTGCTTGTTCTGGTTCTGTTAAACACTCTTCTAATTTATGTGAATCTTGTTTGGCGGGTAAAATGCATAGATTGCCTTACCCTCTGTCTAAATCTGTTTCTACTACACATTTGCATCTCCTTCACAGTGATGTGTGGGGACCTTGCTCTACTAAGTCTTATGCTAGTTATCCTTATTATGTCATTTTTATTTATGACTATTCACGTTTTACTTGGCTAATCCCATTAAAATTAAAATATGATGTTGCTGTTTCTTTTATTACCTTCAAAACCTTTTTGAGAAATTATTAGACCAACACATTAATATTATGCGTTCTGATGGTGGTGAGGAACTCACTGCTAATGTTTTTCAAAAGTATTTACAAGAAGATTGGTATAAGTCATCAAAAATCTTGTCCCCATTCACCTCAACATAATGGGGTGGCTGAAAGAAAACACAGGCACATAATTGATACTGCAATTACTTTGCTTCATTCTGCTTCTTTACCAAAATATTTTTGGTACCAAGCACTGGCTACTGCCACATATTTAAACAATAGACTTCCAAGCAAGAACACTTCAAACAAGTCCCCTTAAGAGCTTCTTTTTAATATTAAACCTGATTATTCTCTTCTACGTGTGTTTGGTTGTGCTTGCATTCCTAATCTTAGACCATACATGAACTCTAAATTGGATCCAAAAGCCTCTAAGTGTGTTTTTCTTGGGTATGCTTCAGGTTACAAAGGGTATTGGTTCTTTAACTTGTCTACTCACAAAATATTCATTAGTCGTGATGTTATACTTGATGAACTTAATTTCCCTTATGCTACTTCTTCTACTGACTCTTCATCTTCTGGTGTATTCACAGGTTCTGACTCCCATTTTAGAGCTACTTCAGTTACAGTTCCTATTTCAGACCCTATACAAATTTCAGATACTACATCTTGCTATGCTCCATTTCTAAGACAAGTTACGACACCAAGAGAAGTTACTACTCTTAATATTGGGTCTGAGTGTATAGCTACCAAAGTGGCCTCACCACCCACTGATGCTGCTATTCCTCAACCCACTTATGGCTTGGCAAATTCACCAAGTCCAACGATGATTTCCCCTCACCCTACCCCTAACCACCTACTGTTGGTATGCATCCCATGAAAACTCGCAAAAAATCAAGAATAAGAAAGAAAAAGCTTCTATTTTCTTCTACTACTACAACACCATTACGTTCTGGTTTCACCACTTCTCTTCACACACTCACTGATCCCACCTGTTTTACTCAAGCTTCTAAATACCCACAATAGCAAAAAGCTATGGCTGATGAATTTGCTAGTCTCACTAATCAAAACCTGGAGTCTTGTTCCTCCTCCACCAAATACAATTTTTATTGGCAATAAATGGGTTTTCAAAACTAATTTTAAGCCCAATGGGTGAGTTTCTCGTTATAAAACTCGCCTAGTAACCAAGGGTTTCACCAAACCCCTGGCCTTGACTACGACGCGACTTCTAGTTCAGTTGTTAAACACACCACAGTACGCTGCATTCTATCCCTTGCAGCTAGTTTTTCTTGGCCTTTGCAACAGTTAGACGTAAAAAAAAATTACACGGGTATCTTCGTGAACTATATATATGAAACAAACCATTGGCTTTATTAATCATCAATTTCCTAATCACGTTTGTCGTCTCCATAAATCTATTTACGGCCTCAAACAAGCTCCTCGTGCTTGGTTTGAACGCTTCACTACTTTTTAGTTATCTTTGGATTTTAACGCGTCTAACGCGGACAGTTCCTTATTCATTCGTCACCACAATAACAAACTTACCATTTTGTTATTGTACGTGGATGATATTATATTAACCGGGAATGATATTCCGCACATTTCAACCTTAGTTTCTAAACTAAGTGATCAATTTCACATGACTAATCTAGGACCTTTGACCTATTTGGGTCTACAAATTACTTGTAATTCTAACGGCATTCTTATTCATAAAAAAAAATACATTTTAGATCTTTTAAAAAAGTTCAGCATGTCTACTTGCAAACCTAGTCCTACTCCGTTAGCTGCTGGTATGAAATACCATATCTCTCAAGAAGTTCCTCTCCCAGATCCATCTATTTATTTTCAATGATTGGGAGCGCTTCAATACCTTACTTTTAGTCGGCATGATTCGGCTTTTGCGGCTAATCACCTCTGCTTATTCATGCCTGCTCTTACAACTACACATCTTAGTGGTGCCAAACGTGTTCTACGTTACTTACAAGGAACTAAAACTCATGGCTTATTCTTTCAAAAGTGTCATCTTCCCCTTCAAGTTATTACCGACGCGGATTTGGCTGGTGACCCAACCGATGGTCGTAGCACGATTGGGCTTATTGTTTTTCTTGGGCCCAATCCGGTCACTGGTCCGCAAAAAACATCCAACTGTGGCCCGATCGTCCACAAAGACCAAATATTGTGCTCTTGCTACTACTGCAGCAGATATCTCCTGGTTTCGCTATTTATTCATGATCTAGGGTTTATTATTCCACAACTCGCTACTGTTTGGACCGATAACTACTCAGCTATTTCTCTAACAGCTAATCCCCTTTTCATGCTCGCACTAAACACATCGATCTTGATTACCACTATGTTAGAGAAAAAGCTCTTTGCAAAGAACTTACTATTTCCTTCATTTCAGGTAAAGATCAAATTGCGGATCTCTTCACAAAGTCTCTCCCCATTGCTCAATTTGATCATTTCAAGGCCAAACTCATGGTGTGTGCTCCCACATCAGTTTAAGAGGGGGTATTAACCAATCTATATTTGGGCCATTTGTCCTTGGCCCTCATTTGAAGATTGAAGCATGCTGCTGTTAGAGTTTACCAAGCCCAGAAGCCTATTCAAGTCATGGAGCCCAAAAGCCCATTACAGAAGCAGAAGTCTGTCTATATTCACGGCCCATTACAATGTATTAGGGTTTACCGGTTCATTGAACCGTTTGACAGCTGTAGAGTCGTTTTATTCCTACTGTTGGATAAGATCTAACAGATCTATTACTCAGTATTTATTCTTGTTCTCTCCGCCGTTTAGGGTTAATGAATCGTTGTGTATAAGTTCATCTTCTTCGTCTCCTTACGGTTTCTCTCAATTATCATTTACATTGTTTGCATATCCAAGGAGATCTAAATCTCCTTTCATGTATATGTAGATTGTGCTTTCATATGCTTCCTCAAATTAACCAAATTTGCCCCTACTAAGTAGATTGATCTGTTTTCCAACTATTGTTAGCATTTTCTTTCAGGGTTTCAAGAGAATGGAGAGTGCAAGCAATTCTAAAGAATTTGTTCCGCCGCGTGTTGGTAAAATTCAAGTAAGTATTTCGTAATAATTCTCTAACTTGCCTTTTTTTTTAAAAAAAACCTGCTACATAATGTATTTCAGAGGTCAAATCTTTCTTCATTGTGCACGTCGTCTTAAGTACTACTGGTGATTTACCAAAAACTAAAAACTATGCATTTTGTAGTGACGGACTGGGATTTTTTTTGGCATCTGAAGAAATGCAATCATTTGGAGGATCGGATTAGTTACTTGCCTGAAAAAGTTCTTATTTCGGTGCTATCTCGTTTGGATATCAAACAAGCAGCAAGGACTAGTATCTTGGCTTGCAGGTGGACTGAGTTGTGGAGATATGCAATGAGTTTGAGGTTTGTTTCTCCGGATGGTGATGCATCCGAGCTTCTCGAAGATGAGTATACCTTTTATGATGCTAGATGCAGGGAATTTGTAGACCGTGTAAATCATATCTTGGAGTCACTTCTGGACACCAGCATTGAAGATTTCACTGTTATCTTTGGTCGCTACGGTAAAAGTTGTCAACGTGATGTTGATGGTTGGCTGAAGTTTGCATTGCAAAAGAAAGTTAAACGGCTCAAATTCAAACTCAGTTGTGGCTGGAGAGACCTAAGCACATACTCTCTCACTAACGAAGTTATCCGCAATCATAAAGTTGATTCCTTAACATCTGTCTACCTGTTGCACTTAGATGTAGCAGGAGATTTTCTCGAGTACTTGTTGTCAGCTTCTCCATTCCTTGAAGAATTATCCGTGTCAGATTCACAGGCTTTGGTTAACTTTACTGTCACCGGTCAATCCCTGAAGCTGAAGTACTTAGAAATTACAGGTTGTTTGAAGCTGGAGCATCTTTATATATATGGTGTAAATCTTGTGTCGTTCAAGTACTTTGGCTTTTCCAAATGTGTTGCCATTAATGACACTCTGTATCTTGCGAAGGCACATATTACCTTGGTTTTGGTGGATACTGACAGGGATAATGATGTACAGATATTGAGCCATCTTCCTCTGTTGGAGACACTGATACTGCAAACGAGTATAGTTCAGGTTTGTGCTTCATATCTACTGTATCTATTCGTTTAAATTACACTACACCGACCTGTGATTTGACTTTTGAGTTAACTTTAGATAGTCTGAAGTCGGATTCGTTTTTTGATAGGTAGCTACCAGTGGTTTCAATTGTTTTCATTTAACGCGTGCGCTTAGGTCTGTTTGGCCGTTGGCCTTCCAGTCCACCATATTCTGTTAAAAATCATATTCCCCCTTATTTGATACAACACCTTGCCATGTCTTCATTTATCTTCTAAAAGTAGACAGGAACCTTAAACACGTCTTTCATTTGAACTAGAGCATCTGCTCCAGAACACCATCTGCATTCGTCCAAGGTGGATCATCATAAATAATGTAGGAGAATTAAAACCTGCAAAACTACATACATTTTGTATCTACCCATGGAATAATGTAGGGTTTTGAGATATGCTTCTGCCCGGCTTTTGGTGGTCGTGGTTGGGGTTGGGGTTGGGGTTGGGGGTGGGCAGCATTGGTGTACTGGACCCTCCTGCTCGGGGGCAGCTTGTCATTTAAGGTCTGACCCATATGATATTGCCCGTTCAGGCTAAGCCCAGAGGGGATTGGTTTTGCCCATGCTTCAGGCAGAGTGGCAAGAATGGTGTGGAAATTATGTTGGTAAAATTATGCTTGGTTCCCCTGTTCAGCTTGCTTCCAATGCACTTGGCAAAAAATTGAACGACTTTTTGCTTGGCTACTCAAGGAGGGAGTCATTGGCATTTGAAACATTTTGTGAGCTGATGTTGAACAACCTAAGATTCAGAAAGGCTTGGTTCGGTTGGCACCTTCGTGGCACAAGCATTGCATTTTGGACACTCTTGTGTAGTACAGTGCTTGCTTGCTTGCTTCTCCTAGATAGGTTTACTGTAAACAAGTAAAGATTCGTTAACTTCCCAGTTCCCACAAATTCTCTGTGTCTTTCTACCTTTAGGCTACGTTACCTGGACTCTTCTAAATCGCCTCCGTACCTGTGTCGATACGATATGACACTGGTGTGGGTGTGGAATGTGTGGCGGGTGTGTTTAAATCTCGCCGGACCCTTTGACTATAGAGACACGTGGTTCTGACAAAGGCTTGCTCGCCATCTATAGCCGTCAAATACATTAAACAGATTATTGTCCTTGCAGTTTACCTATATTGCATTATTATGTGACTTTTTAGTTGAGTTTTTATAATTCATTTTATACATATATAGTAAAAATAATAATGCAGTATCCCCGTACCCGTATCCATATTTTGGACACTTTTTAGCCGAGTCTCCGTATCCTGAAAATTATGAAATTGGCAGATCCGACTCTAGGATACACACCCGACATGACACCCGCACCCCAGTCCAGTTAACATAGCATTTAGGTTTGCGAGTGCAGCTTTTGTATATGTAATTCAGATCATTTTGTATATAAAAGGAAGAAAGGAAACAGAGCATTTGATGTTGTGGGTAATTTAGAGCTTTTCATACCTGACTAATTGTAACAACTAACAATCTTGAAAACACAGATTGAGTGTTGTTAACATCCCCTTACTTACAATAGGTTTTGGTGCCATTTATGTTTCATTCTTACCTCTTCTTTCTTTCCATTGATTGCGATAAAGAACAATTTAAAAATTCTTCACTGTTTTGGTTCAGAATAACAGTTGCTTGCCTAAATTTCCTACGCTGAGGTATCTCAAGAATTTGGAACTGGTGTTTTCTGATACGAACATCTGCCATCTCTTGTGTGCTCACCTACTTAAGACATCTCTTCTTTTGAATGAACTTAAAGTTGAGGTAAGTGAATAATTCCTCTTGAGGTTGCATACAGATTGATTGCGTTCAAGTAAATGACTCGAGATTTTTCTTCTTTCCCCTTGCAGTTTCAGTTCTTTAGGGAGACGAGTGATGAAAAAGCTATACAGAGGCTTGAGCATCAACACAGTGGTCTAAAGGTGGCTAAATTTTCTGGATTTATTGGATGTAGGCTCGACCTGGCGATTGTCTTATACGTGATTGAGAATGCTGCAGCCCTTGAAAAGGTGATCGTTGATACCAGCCATCCCTACAGAAGAAAGGCCATAGATCCCAATAAACAAGACACTGCTAGAACTATTGCGAGAGCGCAGCTGTCAGAGAAAATACTAGTGGGGGAGCTGATTGTAATTTAAGAGATTATGGTGAGCTTTACGACATTTAAGAATCTCCGTCATCTGTGGCATGATACCATAGTCATTTCTAACTCCTGTCTATGCTTCTTGTAAAGTCGTAACCTATTTTGTGAGTCTGGGACTCACGGTTAACTTTATATCTTGTGCAACAGTTGAACCTTAAAACCCTTCCCGGTTGACTTGGCTTGAAATCATGCCACGAACTTTGTATCGAGTGCAGCAAATTGCTCCATCATTTGTTTGAGTAACTCGGCATTAGAAATCTCAGAGGAGTTCGACATGTTGACGCACCAGTTGGATGGTGGATCGCGATGAAAACACCACTTGACATCAAGATGCAATCACACAAACACGAAATCTACACACGAATATTAGTGTTTTACCCTAAAATTGAAATTCTGATTGATGAACCGCAAATCCGACTGAAACATTGTTTTTTTGTAGAAACAGTTTTAACCAAAAGACACCTACCTCCCCCTGGACTAACTTATTACGCTACCCTAAATCCACATAAACTAATTAAATGAATTGACACTACTTCCTAACTTAATTCTTGAAATAAGCTGATTGGTTTTGTGCTCGATCTCCGCGTCTCGGAGCCGTGTCGCCTGACGACGGATACACATCCGTATCATGATCACTTGACAAGCAGTCTTGCCCTCCCTGAGGAGGAGGAGGCCAATGTTGTTCCCAGGTGGGTCTTGGCAAGTTGTTGAGCTGCTTGGTGCTTCTCTCGAGATGGAGCTTCGTTTGTATAGGGATGATGACGGGTGTCGACAGTTATCTGCTCAAGGGAGGTGGTGTTTTGATTTAGGTAGTCGGCAACCCTCAAATCGAGTTGGCATCCAACGAAGCTAACGATCTCCAACACCTTGAGGCTTTTGTGCGGATGACCGAGTGGTTCAACCTCTTCTTTGGGATATGCCTCCTCATCCTCGTCCTCCGCGAAGAACTGGAACACAATCTTGAGTTGGCACAGAATAGGAGAAGCATCGAGTAGGAGAGCAGATAAGCGACAGCACGAGACATTATGATCAGGACCTAGCCGTAGCACCAACTCCAGCTTGCGGAGATTCCTCAACTTGGGGAATTGAGAGGTCGAGGTGGTGGTGAGACGAAGTCTCTGGTATATTCGTAGAGTCAATGCGAGCTTCTCTAGATGCAACGGGAGCCTGGTCAACAACAGCTGGGGAACGTCGTCATTGCGGAAAAATACGTCAATGACAGCTTTGACTAGGCGGGGTGCGTCTTTAACGATAAGGACCTTGGCGGCTCCACAGTAGTCGAGTGAATCTAGATTCACCACATCATGTATATACAGTGGTTCCAACTTACAGCATCCGGTAACATTTAAATGTTTGAGCTTCAAAGACGGACCAGTAACGGTGAAGCTGACTAGTGACGGCCCGTGCCATGATACAGTCAGCTGTTCTAGGAGTGGTGCGGCGGTGTTCAGGATGTACTCGAGAAGTTCCCCGGTAACTTGTACGCCGCGTAAGACGAGTGATGTCATGGAACCACCCATGAGATCCACTGCTGGAGAATGTATCAGAGAGTAAGCGTCGGAACCGAAGCCCCCGCCGTAGTCGAGGTTGACGCGTTTTGCTTTCTTGTGCAACGCGAAGCTCAGCCAACGGTCGATATTGCATTGATAATTTATGTTACCGGCGTTCTTGAAAGTAAGGTTGAAGCCGTCTACTAGGAGGGTGTTCTCCTTCTTGTGGCTGCTGCTCTGGAGAGTGAATTTACAACTTGATCCACCCCGCAAATGAATTCTTTGACACGATCACTACCTAAGTTGAAAGACTCTCCTGAATCGAAAGCCGGAATAGTGTTGGCAGCGTGTTTCCACAAGTATCTCCATCTTCGAGACACTGCGCTAGTAATTGCTCTATCTTTAATTTAATTCTCTCCAAACGAGACAGAACCAAGACGATTATGTCATCCGGCAACTTACCAAATAAATCCTCCTCCTCGGTTTTCCTCCGCCGCCGCCGTGCATCATCATGGTCACGATGCTCATCAGTACTACTATCATCCGCTAGCAATCTGTAAACTCTTTTCCCATTGATAGCCATCTCTCTAGCTCTCTCCAAGGCAAAAAGGATGTTTTCAGCACAGAAGCTGCAACCCTGATAATACTAATAACGAATGAAAAAAGACAAATACATGTATATTTTTATACATGTAAAATCTTGTAATAGTTGCATGCGGGACCTCCTTAATTCCTTTTATTGGACTTTTCATCAAACATTATAATAGGCCTTCTGCTTACTGGGCCGGGATGGACCATAACAAAACAGACCCATCAGATCCCAGAACTAAACGGACTGGGTCAGGGCGCTGCTGTAAATAGTAGTCAGTGGTCATGATACTGAGTTACGTATTAATATTCTCTATAATTTATTTATTTGTTAGTTTACTAGTTATTTAATTATTTAGTTGATCCGGACTTGGCCCGTAAGAGTCTCAGTTAGTATACGAATGTATGGGGTTTACCTAACGTAATAGTAATTCCGCACACACTAAATTTTTAACCCAACACACAAATTTAATTGTTTCTTCTTGATTGATTGATTAAACTTAAAGAGTACATTGCTTAAATATATAAACTAATAAACGTTAACCTAACCCTAGACTCTTACTGGCCAAGCCCGGATCAACTAAATAATTAAATAACATAATCAAATAACTAATAAAACTAATAAACAAATAAATTACTAGAGAATATTGATACGTGACCCGTATCAACTCTCCCACGCTTGAAAACCGCTTTGTCTTCAAGATGGATGTTGAATAAAATCTTGAAGGAGCACATAATGTGTATGCCCGGATCAAACTGAAGACAAGCAAACGTGCGAACACCACTTCGGAAGCTATATTCGGAAAAATGGAGGCCGGAAATGGACTCGGGAGGGAGAAAACCCCTAGGAAACACCTCGTGACTCAAAAAAATGTAGTTGCGGCTCAAAAAGAGGTAAAAAGCATGTTGGTGGCTCACTTGGAGCCAAGGTGGAGCCGGGGGCTCAGGACAAGCCGACCGTAAGCCAAAAACAAAGCTGAGCTGCGAAGAAGCTTTTGCTCAAAATTAGCCGGGTCCAATGCATCGGCTGCCTCGAGCCAAATAGGTGTCGATTGCCCTTTGGCAGCTAAATCGAGCCACGCTCCTGGAAACTTTGAACGGGACTTGTCGTGCGACTTCGGAATCACACCCAGGGTGTGCGGGAGTTTGTTGTCAGTGGATTGGAGCATGTTGAAGCATGCGGTGGACGCACAGGGGTCGTCGTTGAATGGCCGGAGCTTCGTCTTGATCAGGGTGGCCATGGTTGCTCCCTCGAACAAAGAAAGGCCGTCGGTCGTGGGCTGGGGGGGATAGAAGTGTTAGACACAAAGAATTCCTGATGACATGGTGCAGCTGGGGGTCTTGGTGTCTTTTCCAGAAGAGTGGTTGCTGTCTCTAAAGAAGAAGAACTCTTGGGGTCATTTTGGTATTTCTAAAATACTCTTCTGCAAGCCTGTCCAAACTTTGTGGCTATCTGCAGATTTTATATGTTTTACTTCTCATCCAACGGCTCAAAATGAGTCCGTTGGATTGATTGAATAAAACCTTTCTTTCTCCATGAAATTAGGGTTAAGTCGACTGTTCATTTGTATTAGCCAATTTTTGGCGATTTCTCTCTATGAAAAATATATGTTCATCTTCACCCTTTTCTGGGTTTCTATCTATGATTCATGTTTGTTATTGTTGAATCTCTTTGATTCTTTCATGGTATCAGAGCCATGACACTATCCATGGCCTCTGCTTCGTCTAATCCGCTTCTCTTACTGTCAAATATCAATCACCTTGTTCCGTTCAAGTTGGATAATTCCAACTATGTTCTCTGGAAATACCAGATCTCTTCTCTCCTCCAAACCCAGTCCCTATATGGCTATGTTGATGGTTCAAACCCTAGGCCGCCGGAGTTCCTTTTGTCTGCTGCTGTTTCAGATCCGCCTCTTCGCAATCCCTCTTATGACACTTGGGTTTCTACTTATCAGGCGGTTCGGACTCTTCTGACGGCGACTCTCTCACAGGAAGCCCTTATTTAGGTAATCGGGAAGATCACTTCCCGCGAGGTATGGCTAGCTCTTGAACATCGCTATGCTTCACTTACTCGCCCTAATATTATGCAACTTAAGAGTGATCTTCAAACTATTCGGAAGAAAGGAGATTCCATAGATCTATACATGCATAAGTTGAAATCTCTTCGTGATAAGTTGTCTACTGCTTTGGTTCATATACCTGATGATGATATGATATTACATGCTGTGAATGGTCTTCCACCTGAATACAATCCTTTTAGATTTGCTTTACGCATTCAAAAGGCATCTCTTAATTTTGAAGAGCTCCATGTTCTTCTAAGAGCTGAAGAAAAAATTTTGGAATCCCAACTTATTCCATCCTCTGACATTACTGGTTCTACTGCTTTTCTTTCTGCTACCGGTTTCTCTGGTCCTGGACGTGGTATTACTTCTGCTAAGAACCCTAATCCCCCATATTCTTCAAATTTCTCTAACCAGTTCACCTCTTACCCAAACCAGTATGGTAGAGGAAGAGGAAGGGGTGACACTAGAGGGGGTAGATCAGGTGGAAACAGGGGAGGTTATGGCTATAAAGGCAATCAAACTAATACGTTTGGGTATACTCATCAATCTAATCAAGGGTACAACCCTAAGCTTATTCAAACTCTTCTAATCAAGGCTATCATCTTAATGCTATGAATGGGACTGGTTCTGCTTTGACAAACCCAAATGTTAATGATGTCTCAAACAATAATGGGATGAGAAATGGAACTTCTGCACCTATTATCTGTCAAATCTGTGGCAACAAGTATCACTCTGCTGTTGATTGTTGGCACAGAATGAATCTTGCTTATCAAGGGAAGAGACCTTCACCTCAACTTACTGCTATGACAGCTACTTCTTCTCAATCTCAGTCACCTACTCATACCTCTTCTATCATACCTGACTATTGGTTGTCTGACTCTGGTGCTACAAATCATAAGACTGCTGATTTTGGAAATTTAAACATGGGTTCTACTTCTTCTACTATTGGTCAAGATCAAGTCTCCATTGGCAATGGTCAAACTCTACCTATTACTGGTTCTGGTACTGCTACTATTCACACACCATCTCATTCTTTTCAATTACAAGACACTCTTTATGTTCCTTCACTTGCATACAATCTACTTTCTGTTTATCAACTTTGCAAACAATACAATTGTTTCTTTTATTTTGATGCTGAATCTTTTTATATTCAGGACAAGGCTTTGGGAACAATCCTTTACAGGGGTTTGAGTCATAATGGATTATATCCAATTTCATATTTTCTCCCAAAACTTCTTCTCCATCTCAGTCCAACATTAGGCAAAACTGTCAAGTCTCCTCTGTGGCATGCAAGGCTGGGACATCCATCTGAAGACATTCTCAAAACAATTTTTCATACTTGTTCTTTTTTGTGCAAAGACATGACTTTATCTGATATTCATACTGGTTCTATTTGTCAATCTTGTTTGAAAGGCAAAATGCATAAGTTGCCTTTTTCTGCTTCTACTACTAGTACTGAATCTCCATTACAATTAATTTATAGTGATTTATGGGGTCCTGCTTCTGTTAAATCTTTGCATGGATATAGGTTTTATGTGATGTTTATTGATGACTTCTCAAAATACACTTGGCTTTTTCCATTATATAACAAATCTGATCTTGTTAATCTCTTTCCAACTTACAAATCTGAAGTTCAAAAACAACTTGGCACATCTATTAAAATCCTAAGAACTGATGGAGGTGGTGAATACATGTCTTATATTTTCCAAACTTTTTACAAACTCATGGAATTGTTCATCAGAAATCATGTCCTTATACTCCTCAACAAAATGGAGTTGCAGAAAGGAAGAACAGACATATCATTGAAACTGTTGTTACTCTTCTAGAACAGGCTTCTCTTCCAAAATTATTTTGGTATCATGCATGTGCTGCTGCTGTTTATTTGATTAATTGTATGCCTAGCAAAAACACCAATTCCAAATCTCCACATGAATTATTATTTAAGACAAAACCCAACTACTCTCTGTTCAAAGTCTTTGGCTGTGCATGTTATCCCTACCTTAGACATTACAACAAATCTAAGCTTGATCCCAAAACCTCTCAATGTGTTTTTCTGGGTTATGCTTTGAATTATAAAGGTTACATTTGCTATGACAAAACTCATAAGAAGACTTTTGTTAGTAGAGATGTTGTTTTTTATGAACATTTATTTCCATATTCAGTTTCTTCTAACTGTGATTCATCTTCTTGTATTCCTCCTACTAACATTGCTCCTATCTTATTTTCAGGCAACAATGAACAGAACTACACTTTTTCTAATGCTGGTTTAACTGATGAGAACAGAACTACTCCTGCATCTTCATTGTCTCCAGATCTAGACAGGTCTATTGAAGATCATGAGATGCAGCTTACTGGAAATGATGATGATCCAACAAAAACTCTGATTTCTGAAGAGCAACCAGATAGTGCAGTGTCACACATTCCTAGGATGGCTTCTCAGCTTCCAGATGTCAGCACTGTTCCTATCTCTGGCTTGGCTCCTCAACATCAGACAACAATTCAATCTGATCCAGTTCCTCCAACAGAACAAGTCCCAATCTCAGGTCACCCTATGCAAACCAGAAGTAAATCTGGCATATTCAAAAATAAAGTCATGGGGTTCACAGCTGAATCTGGTAACTCTGTATCTTATTTATGTGCTGAACCAACATGTTTTTCTGATGCAAAGAAGTATGTTCAATGGCAAAGAGCTATGTCAGAAGAATACCAGAGTCTTATTAAACAACAAACATGGTCTCTTGTTCCAAAACCCATAATGCTAACATTGTTGGAAGCAAATGGGTTTAAAAAACTAATTTTTTACCCAATGGTAACATTTCTAGATTCAAAGCTAGACTTGTTGCCAAGGATTTTCACCAAACTCCTGGTGTTGACTTTGACTTTGATGAAATTTTTAGTCCAGTAGTTAAACATGAGACTGATAGAACTATTTTAGTTTTAGCTGCTTCTTTTAAATGGCCATAACAACAATTAGATGTGAAAAATGCCTTCTTACATGGTTATCTTAAAGAAGATGTTTTTATGCAACAACCACAAGGTTTTGTTCATCCTCAATATTCAGATTTTGTTTGCAACTTACACAAATCTATTTATGGTTTAAAACAAGCTCCTAGAGCTTGGTTTGACAGATTTACTACTTATTTGCATTCTATTGGATTCTTATCTTCTCTTGCTGATACTTCTCTTTTATTAGATATAGTTCTCCTCACAAAGTTACAATATTGCTTCTCTATGTTGATGATATAATTTTAACTGGTAATGATAGTGATTATATCGAAGCTTTGGTCTCCAACTTACATACTGAATTTGAAATGACAAATTTGGGACCATTAACTTATTTTCTGGGTTTGGAAGTTGCTAGAAATTCAAAAGGTATTTTTATCAGTCAACATAAATATGTTACTGATCTGCTGCATAAACACAATATGCATAACTGCAAATCTTGTCCTACTCCACAAGCTTCTGGTACTAAACTGCATTTAAATGATGGTGTGATTCTGCCTAATCCAACACCTTATAGACAACTTCTTGGTGCATTGCAATATCTCACATTTACTAGACCAGATATAGCTTACACTGTTAATTTTCTGTGTCAATTCATGCATGCTCCTACTGATCAACACTTATTTGCTGCAAAAAGAGTTCTTAGATATCTTCAAGGTACAAAAAATCATGGTATTTTATATGATAGCTCTACTTTAGATTTGCATGCTTATTCTGATGTTGACTGGGCATGTAACCCATCAGACAGAAGAAGCACAACTGGTTTCATTATATATCTGGGTTCTAATCCCATTCATTGGGGATCTAGAAAACAACCTACTGTTTCTAGATCCTCCAAAGAAGCTGAATATAGAGCTTTAGCTACTAGTGCTGCTGTGTTAACATGGTTTCAATATCTATTCAAAGAACTGAATATTTTTCTTCACCCTCCTCACCTTTACTGTGATAATTCTTCTGCTATTGCTATGAATGTCAATCCTATCATGCATAACAAAACTAAAAACATTGAACTTGATTATCATTTTATTAGAGAAAAAGTTTTGAAGAAACATTTACTTGTTCAATTTGTCTCTAGTGCAGATCAATTGGGAGACATTTTCACCAAAAATCTGGGAGTAGCTGCTTTTCAGAACTTCAAAACCAAACTTATGGTGCAACAACCACCATAAGTTTGAGGGAGGCTGTTAGACACAAAGAATTCCTGATGACATGGTGCAGCTGGGGGTCTTGGTGTCTTTTCCAGAAGAGTGGTTGCTGTCTCTAAAGAAGAAGAACTCTTGGGGTCATTTTGGTATTTCTAAAATACTCTTCTGCAAGCCTGTCCAAAATTTGTGGCTATCTGCAGATTTTATATGTTTTACTTCTCATCCAACGGCTCAAAATGAGTCCATTGGATTGATTGTATAAAACCCTTCTTTCTCCATGAAATTAGGGTTAAGTCGACTGTTCATTTGTATTAGCCAATTTCTGGCGATTTCTCTCTATGAAAAATATCTGTTCATCTTCACCCTTTTCTGGGTTTCTATCTATGATTCATGTTTGTTATTGTTGAATCTCTTTGATTCTTTCAATAAGGAGGGTCATCGTGAACGTCTGGGTTGGGTTTGCTCTGCCAACCTTCATCTTTGCCGGCTAGGGTGTCGTCCAGTGCATCGATGCGTGGTCTGGTCTTTGGAAGCTTGCGGTTCTTGGAGCAGGAAGGGCAGTTGTGAGTTCTCCAAGGGTTGTGGCGGCGGCGGTTGCACCTTATTGTGATTGGTGGGGGACGTTTCCTCTGGATTTTGAGGCGGCTATTCTTCGGATCTGACGATGTCTTGGAGGCGACAAAACTCCTTGCTGGAAATCAATTGGTATCGTCTCCCACCTAGAGATATTCGTCTCCCACTTACTTTGAGGCTTGGAAATGTTGGGTTGACATCGGTGTCGAGAACGGCGCAAGGGAAATCACCCATGTCCTCCATTAACTCAATGAAAGCGCCAGTTGTTACACGAATGTATCGGGTTGTTAGGGTTACCTAACGTGATAGTAATTCTTAGAAACTATCAAGTCTCCACACACACTTGGGTTTTCAACCCAACACACAAATTTAATTGTTTCTTCTTGATTGAATGATTAAACTGAAAGAGTACATTGCTTAAATAGATAAACTAATAAATCATAACCTGACCCTAGACTCTTACGGGCCAAACCCGGATCAACTAAATAATTAAATAACATAATTAAATAACTAATAAAGTAATAAATAAATAAATAAATTACTAGAGAATATTGATACGTGACCCGTATCAGGTCAGGCGGGTTTCCCATAAACAGGATAGGTCCTAAACGTGCCACACAGTGTCCAAACCCGTTTAATTGACAACCCAACAGCAGGAAACAGACACACATACACTAGATCATCACGAGGGCACGACCCCTCACCAAATGGTGAACTTGAGTATAGTGAGTTCGGAAGAGGAACAACAATTTCAGGGCATATTTTCGAGGCATGAAACAGTAAAAATGGGTTGTGTTTTAGTATATAGATGTAAGCTTCATATTGGACTATGAGAAACTAAAAAAAGGGCCAACATAATGACTGATTTCCACGAAAAATCTCGGACACATGTTTGTTTGAAATAATAGAAAGACTGTGTGGTGATGCAGAGATCACGGGAGTTCGGTGAGGATTTGGAGCGATTAAGTGTGCAAGATTGAGAGAGAGAAGCATAGAAGACGTGTTTTCAAAAGCTTCTGAGTTTTGAAAATTACGATGGGATGGTTGACAATTTGGAGGGGTTGGGTTCAGTCAAAGATGGGCGATCGTATAGTATAGACTATTCTCTTTTGCGATAGTCAAAGGGGAGAGGGATAGGATGAATATTTTTCTCTCAAGTTTGAACATTTGGTTGTTATCCTTTGTTTGGTTAACGAAAGGAATTTTCGGGATAGTCTATCCATATCCAAGCTGATTTGTTATATACTATTTTATAACCCACGACTACGAGAAAAAGTATGAAAATTCCTTATTTGAATGGTTGAGGTTGTCTTGTTACGAAGTATTTGGTTCTTAAGACATGGTGATGATAAGCTATTTCACATGTCACACTTTGGGGGATAGCTTATTCCCCAACTTGTATATTACATTAATTGCTGAA
Source organism: Linanthus parryae (assembly GCA_023055425.1). Lineage (NCBI taxonomy): Eukaryota > Viridiplantae > Streptophyta > Magnoliopsida > Ericales > Polemoniaceae > Linanthus > Linanthus parryae. The sequence continues at coordinate 144,847,067 of JALGPY010000004.1, read as the reverse complement.
CACCCCCCTTTGGTTGGAGGTTTATGCGAAATACCTCCTTGGGGTTCCAAATGATGCAAAACCCCTCCTTGTTGTTTGATTTTTTTTTGGGGGGAGGGGGGGGATTGTACTTTTCTATTAAGTCGGATGAAAGGACAAGGATACCCTTTCACATATAGCATGATCCTTCCATTTCATCCTCGTTTTCTCCTCAAACATTCTCTCTCTAATTGTTCTCTCTCTCCTCCTCATTTTCCTCTCTGCACAGTGAAGACGACAAGAAAAAGAGGAACTTCGGATCTGCCATAACATTTTTCTTAGCATTTCATCTTCCTTTTCTCTCTCTCTCGGACGTTAAAGCAGAAGAAGGCATAGAAGCAGGAGGAAAATACAATCTGGTCATCGATGGAACAGAAGACCAAAATCAAACCATAAACATATCTCAATTGAACCTAAGTTGAACTACTCAGCAATAGGCCCAATTCCCACCGAATCTTCAACCCTAATCAAATCAAAATCCCACCGGTATCAATTCGGAACAGATCCATAGCCTAAAATCAAAACCCATAAATTGAACAAAATCAAAACAGGTATGAGATCAAAATCAAGGGAGAGAGAGGAAGGGACCCCAAAATGAGGGTTAAGTGAATCAGCAGAAGTCGAACCCAGAAATGGAGGTTGACCGAGCCGGCTTCGACTAGAGCCCTGGTGGCCATAGTTGCGAATACGGTTCCGGTTTGCTCCTGGAACGCAATGATCCCGGATCCGGACGGAACGGCGATCCGTTCTGAATTTATCGTACTATATTATATATACAATGTACATATTATACAAATTATTAGTGACGCCTCATAGTAACGTCAAAATATATTTTTTTTCTAAAAAGAATCATTGTTAATTGACATTCCAGTCTTCTTTTATATTTTTTCATAAAATTAGTGTTGTTTTGGGAAGGTTGTTTTTAATAAAGAATATTTATGATATTAAATTTTATGTTCACCAAAAGAACACACAAACACATATATAATCATATTCATTAGTTTTGTTTATATTTAGTATCATTTAAGAATAAATCTCAAAGACTAGAACAAATATTGACTATACATAATGGAATTGTTTTATAAATTCAGCTAACATATAAAGACTTTAGAATATAAAGAAAGTAATAAAACACAGAGTGGTCTTGGGTTTGATTCTTGACGTCAACATTTAAATTTTTGATACAATAATTTGTGACTCGGAACGGCTCCAATTTCGGCCAGATCAGTCCGGAATGGACGGATCAGCCCGTAACAACTCGGATCAACCCGGATTTCCACTTTGGACGCTTCAGAGCATGTTTCGTTCCGTTTTAGTTCCTGCCAGAACGGAACGGTATTCACAACTATGTTGGTGGCCGCTGTCTCCGAAGTCGAACCCTCTCCTCGCTTTTGAGTTCGCCAGTTCACTCGTCAACGGGGCCTCTACAGAGGCGAAGGAGGCCGCGACGACGGCGGAAGAAGCCGCGGTGTAGGCGGCGCAGGCGCACGGGTAGGCGGCGACGCGACAGAGGTTGCATCCTCCATCTTCCCGTTCTTCATTTACTTCTTTTTTTCCGGAAGAATACTTCTTCTACCCACGATTTATTTTTTACTTTAATTTTTTAAAGTTTTTTCTAGGGTTGTATTTTTTTGCAATATTTTAGGAAAATGGGTATAATTGTCATTTCAAGTGTGGCTTTCGACGGATTCCATTAAGTTTAACGGACCGCACAATAACTATAGCACGGGGTGATTTGCATCATTTGGAACCTCAGGGGGGTTTCGCACAAACCTACAACCACAGGGGGCATTTTGCAACTAACCCATTACAATTGGGGGTAAAAATATCTTTTCGTCAACCTTGAGGGGGTAAAAGTGTCTTTTATCTTTTTCCTCACGACATGAAGTTCCTTGTGAATTTGGGCATTTTGCAGGAAGCAAGTTCATCTGTCTCATCTCTGGCTCGCGCATGGTTAGTGGGTGAGTGAGTTCACGATGTTTTCTATCTATCTATCTATTTAGGGTTCGTTTCTAGGTTTAGGGTTTAGTGGTGGAAAATCTCAACTTTAGGTGCCTCTTGAGGAGGGATTATGCTATATACAATCGATCACCTTTCCTAACTTTGAAATCGAATTAATTAATAATCTGATTGATGATGAACTTGAAAAGGTCTCAGCTTCCAAACTGGCAGACCAAGAATTGCTTGCTTGCTGCACTTTGAAGCTATACTACTAGTGTGTGTGCTATCGGTTTTCCCACTGTGTATGTATGTAGATTGTGCTTTCATATGCTTCCTCAAATTAACTAAATTTTCCCCTACTAACTAGATTGATCTGTTTTCCAATTATTGTTAGCATTTTCTTTCAGGTTTCAAGAGAATGGAGAGTGCAAGCCATTCTGATGAACTTTTTCCGCCGCCGCGTGTTGGTAAAATTCAAGTAACGATTTCGTAATAATTCTCTTACTATCCCCCTTTTGTTTTTAAGAACCTTGCTACATAATCTATTTCAGGGGTCAAATCCTCCTTCATTGTGCACGTCGTCTTAAGTACTACTAGTAATTTACCAAAACCGAAAACTATGCATTCTATAGTGACTGACTGAGGTTATTTTTTTGAATGTGAAGAGATGCAATCATTTGGAGGATCGGATTAGTTACTTGCCTGATGAAGTTCTTATTTCGGTGCTGTCTCGTTTGGATATCGAACAAGCAGCAAGGACTAGTATCTTGGCCCGCAGGTGGACTGAGTTGTGGAGATATGCAATGAGTTTGAGGTTTGTTTCTCCGGATGGTGATGCATCCGAGCTTCTTGAAGATGGGTATCCCTTTTATGATGCTAGATGCAGGGAATTTTTAGACCGTGTAAATCATATGTTGGAGTCACTTCTGGACACCAGCATTGAAGATTTCACTGTTATCTTCGGTCGCTACGGTAAAAGTTGTTAACGTGATGTTGATGGTTGGCTGAAGTTTGCATTGCAAAAGAAAGTTAAACGGCTCAAATTCAAACTCAGTTGTGACTGGAGAGACCTAAGCACATACTCTCTCACTAACGAAGTTATCCGCAATCATAAAGTTGATTCCTTAACATCTGTCTGCCTGTTGCCCTTAGATGTAGCAGGAGATGTAACACCCCTATTTTAAATAGGGTGTTTGGTGTAGTAATCTTGAGTTTGGGGCTATAATTATTCTTTCCTAACCTGGGGGGTTGGTATTTGTAATTTTAGAAACTAATGAGAGAGGGGTTAAAGTGTCTTTACCTTAAAATAGGTGGAGAACCCACCTGCACCCTCTCTTCCCCATTGCAACGGAAAACCCAGACCCCGATTCTCCCTCAACTTCCCTCCGCTTCTCCCTCAACGACTCCCCCATCTCCCCCACGAAATCACCCACGTCCTCCCCAACTTCAACCCACTGCCTCCATATATTCAACCCATCTTCACCCCTCGTCAATTTCAATCACTCTCACATCTGTTTTGCCGAAACCCACTTCCCCTGTTTCTCAAATCACCACCACACCTCTGCAAACTCCGGCGAAAACCCACAGCAGCCAACTCGCCTCCAACCTCCGTTCATCCCGGCGAAAACCACCAGGAAGTAACAGAGGCATCTCCGGCTCTGTTTTGGCACAGACCCGGTTCCGACCCGAGAACCGCCGACGCCAAATCCGGCGACCCTCTTCCTCTCTTCCCTTTCGACGCCTTCCTCTCTCCCTCTCGCCACCGTCGTCCTCAATTTCCGACGACTACCGCTAGTAGCAGCAGCAGCAGCGACATCACCATCGTCGTCGTCTTCTCTTCGATTCGTTTTCAATCGGTAAACGCAATACCCTCTTGTGATTTCCCCTTTTGTTCGTGAGTTCCTGCTTCCCTTTAGCCAGAATTTGATTGAGCATGTATGTGGGTGATTGTGTGAAATCACTGTAAATGGGTATTAGCAAAGAAAGAGACGGCTGGGTTGAGGAAGAGGTTATGTGTTGGGGTCATTATGTCATTCAATGACTTTGTTGGGGTTGTTGTGGTACTTCAGAAAGTTTCGGGGAGGTCTCGAATATTAACTACAAATGTTTTAGTTTCATTATTCTTTTACTTATAATTTTGTGTTTTGTTTATTATATATTAATTCTAATTAATAAGTTTCTTTTAATATGAAAACAAATATAAGTTTTATAGTTTAATTTTGTAAGAAGTAGTTTATTAATTAAAATAATTTCTTTAATAATAAACAAAGGTGTTTTTCTTAAGAAGTTAGATAATTTGGCGATTTTGTGTTTATTTCAGGATTTCATTATGTAAATATGTATATACTCTTTAATAAGTAAATGTAGCTTTTATTTAATATTAATATCAAAGTTGAATACTATACTATTTTCTAAATAGCTATTAGATTTTTTAAGTATATTATTAATTAGTTTAAAGCTTGTTACTATTGTTTTAGTTTTATTATTTTTCTATTATTATTATTATTATTATTATTATTATTATTATTGTTATTACTATTGTCAAAACTTTATAACTTATCATTTCTTTCTAATACTAGAGTCGTTTAATGATTTTGGGGGCATAATTGAATTGTGAACTTGTTGGGGAAATTGGATTGCATTGGCATATAGGGCATTGTTGTATTTACATTTGTCGTGCAAATGAATATGTATTGATGTTAGGGTTATGTGGCTATTGTAGATTCCGACTTCGTAGGCGATCAGTTTGTTGAGGATCTGTGCTACGACTATTAGTTCCGCTTGCTTGTGTGTGTCGAGCTTCCTTCGATCCAAGTAAGTTCATATGTACAGTTTTTACTCTCAAAATGTGATTACTTGTGAAAATGTCTTTGTATCTGTTTTATATATCTCCTGTTACGAATATGTTCAAAGCCCTGATTTGGAAAATACTTGTGGAAACTACTGGTTTGGAAATCACTGGTTCAATTTCAAGATGACGAAAGTTAAATTCACTCTAATAGAAATAGGGCGATGTTCAGAGGATGTGTGTGGAGGCTAATGCCGGAGGCGCTAGGACGCGAACCTCCTCGGGGGTAATCCATAGCGGTTACATACCCGCCCCTGTGGTGGCCAATATGCACCGATGTGCTGAGGTAGCGGGGGGTTATTTATTGTGAAAGCTATAGAGTACTACCTATGCTAGTGTGGGTCACAACAGTATAGGGGTGTCGACACTTAAGGTCTTTTAGCTATGTGGTTGAGCGGGGTTGCGTAGGGTAGCCCTTAACGCTCTGGGTGAAATGGGATTTGTGATATCCCAAGAGGCACCTATATTGATGATGTTTTATATTGCATCGTGACCTCTCTGAATACATCGTTCCTGCTGGGCCTTATGTGCTTCAGCTGAATTAATATCCAATTAAATGGTTCGGTTACTTGTTACGATTCTAATCTCATTTCTTTTAAAGCTTGCTTTTAAACTTGTATTAGTTAGAGCCCAATCATCTGTTTTCACGTGCTGTAGTATGCTCTTACTCAGTTTTTACTGACTTAAAATTTTCCTGCGGTCGGCTTTGTCTATTGTAAAACCCGCAGGTTGGCTTTGCGGTGGGGGAAACGCGCACACATGTTAGAGCTTAGGCTAGCTGCAAATAAAGTTTAGTTCAGTTTTCTTTTTCATCACTTAGACATTTCAGACGATGTTATTTCTTTGTTTCGAAACGTTGTTGGAGGGTTTTCTCCTTTTATTTATAAATAATGTACTTGGATTTTGGTTGAGTTGTACTAGCTGTGAACCGTGGTCCTTCGGGCTGTTTCAGGAGATTTTCTCGAGTACTTGTCGTCAGCTTCTCCATTCCTTGAAGAATTATCCGTGTCAGATTCACAGGCTTTGGTTAACTTTACTGTCACCGGTCAATCCCTGAAGCTGAAGTACTTAGAAATTACAGGCTGTTTGAAGCTGGTGCATCTTTATATATATGGTGTAAATCTTGTGTCGTTCAAGTACTTTGGCTTTTCCAAATGTGTTGCCATTAAAGACACTTCGTACCTTGTCAAGGAACATATTACCTTGGTTTTGGTGGACAATGACAGGAATAATGCTGTACAGATATTGAGCCATCTTTCTCTGTTGGAGACACTGATACTGCAAACGAGTATAGTTCAGGTTTGTGCTTCCTATCTACTGTATCTATTCGTTTAAATTACACTACACCGACCTGTGATTTGACTTTTGAGTTAACTTTAGATAGTTTGAAGTTGGATTCGTTTTTTGATAGGTAGCTACCAGTGGTTTCAATTTTTTTCATTTAACGCGTGCGCTTAGGTCTGTTTGGCCGTTGGCCTTCCAGTCCATCATATTATGTTAAAAAATCATATTCCCCCTTATTTGATACAACACCTTGCCATGTCTTCATTTATCTTCTAAAAGTAGACAGGAACCTTAAACACGTCTTTCATTTGAACTAGAGCATTTGTTCCAGAACACCATCTGCATTCGTCCAAGGTGGATCATCATAAATAATGTAGGAGAATTAAAACCTGCAAAACTACGGACATCTTGTATCTACCCAGGGGCGAAGGCACATGGTGGCATGGGGGTGCAAGTGCACCCCTAGACTTTTCATTTACTACAATTACACCCCTCTTTTCTGTGTTTTTTCAATTTTTTTCTTCATTAAATAGCTTAAGTGCACCCAAAAAAAATTATTTTGGCATAAGTGCACCCCCAACAATTCTGGCATGCACTTTTGTGCCACCCCACTACTGATATCCTGGCTCCGCCAGTGTATCTACCCATGGAATAATGTAGGGTTTTGAGATATGCTTCTGACCGGCTTTTGGTGGTCGTGGTTGGGGTTGGGGTAGGGGTGGGCAGCATTGGTGTACTGGACCCTCCTGCTCGGGGGCAGCTGGTCATTTAAGGTCTGACCCATATGATTGCCCGTTCAGGCTAAGCCCAGAGGGGATTGGTTTTGCCCATGCTTCAGGCAGAGTGGCATGAATGGTGTGGAAATTATGTTGGTAAAATTGTGCTTGGTTCCCTTGTTCAGCTTGCTTCCAATGCACTTGGCAAAAAATTGAACGACTTTGTGCTTGGCTACTCAAGGAGGGAGTCATTGGCATTTGAAACATTTTGTGAGCTGACGTTCAACAACCTAAGATTCAGAAAGGCTTGGTTCCATTGGCACCTTCGTGGCACAAGCATGGCATTTTGGACACTCTTGTGTAGTACAGTGCTTGCTTGCTTGCTTCTCCTAGATAGGTTTACTGTAAACCAGTAAAGATTCGTTAACTTCCCAGTTCCCACAAATTCTCTGTGTCTTTCTACCTATAGGCTACGTTACCTGGACTCTTCTAAATCGCCGCCGTACCTGTGTCGATAAGATATAACACTGGTGTGGGTGTGGGATGTGTGGTGGCTAAATCTCGCCGAACACTTTGACTATAGAGACACGTGGTTCTGACAAAGACTTGCTCTCCATCTATAGCCGTCAAATACATTAAACAGATTATAGTCCTTGAAGTTCACCTATATGACTTTTTAGTTGAGTTTTTTATAATTCATTTTATACATATATAGGAAATATAATAATGCAGTATCCTCGTACCCGTATCCATATTTTGGACACTTTTTAGCCGAGTCCCCGTATCCTGAAAATTATGTAGTTGGCAGATCCGACTCTAATATACACACCCGATATGACACCCGCACCCCAGTCTAGTTAACATAGCCTTTAGGTTTGCGAGTGCAGCTTTTGTATATGTAATTCAGATCATTTTGTATATAAAAGGAAGAAAGGAAACAGTGCATTTGATGTTGTGGGTAATTTAGAGCTTTTCATACCTGACTAATTGTAACAACTAACAATCTTGAAAACACAGATTGAGTGTTGTTGACATACCCTTACTTCAATAGGTTTTGGTGCCACTTATGTTTCATTCTTACCTCTTCTTTCTTTCTATTGATTGCGATAAAGAACAGTTTGAAAATTCTTCACTGTTTTGGTTCAGAATAACAGTTGCTTGCCCAAATTTCCTACGCTGAGGTATCTCAAGAATTTGAAACTGGTGTTTTCTGATACGAATATCTGCCAACTCTTGTGTGGTCACATACTTGAGGCATCTCCTCTTTTGAATGAACTTAAAATTGAGGTAAGTGAATAATTCCTTTTGAGGTTGCATACAGATTGATTGCGTTCAAGTAAATGACTCGAGATTTTTCTTCTTTCCCCTTGCAGTTTCAGTTCTTTAGGGAGACGAGTGACGAAAAAGCTATACAGAGGCTTGAGCATCAACACAGTGGTCTGAAGGTGGCTAAATTTTCTGGATTTATTGGATGTAGGCTCGACCTGGCGATTGTCTTATACGTGATTGAGAATGCTGCAGCCCTTGAAAAGGTAATCGTTGATACCAACCATCCCTACAGACGAAAGGCCATAGATCCCGATAAACAAGACACTGCTAAAAACTATTGCGAGAGTTGTCGGAGAAAGTATTAGGGGGGGGGAGCTGATTGTAATTTTAGAGATTATCGTGAGCTTTACGACATGGAAGAAACTTCGTCATCTGTCGCATGAAAACGCATCATTACCATAGTCATTTCTAACTCCCGAGTCTTGTCTATGCTTCTTGTAAAGTCGTAACCTATTTTGTTAGTCTGGGACTCAGGGTTAACTTCATATTTTTAGTAGAAATTTCCAAATAGTCTTGTGCAACAGTTGAACCTTAAAACCCTTCCGGTTGACTTGGCTTGAAATCATGCCACGAACTTTGTATCGAGTGCAGCGAATTGCTCCACCGTTTGTTTGAGTTCGACATGTTGACGCACCAGGGTTTTGCCCTAAAAATTGAAATTCTGATTGATGAACCGCAAATCCTACTGAAACATTGTTTTTTTTAGAAACAGTTTTAATCAAAAGACACCTACCTCCCTCTGGACTAACTTAATTGACACTACTTGCTAACATATTCTTGAAATAAGCTGAAGGGTTTCGTGCTCGATCTCCGCGTCTCGGAGCCGTGTCGCCTGACGACGGATGCACATCCGTATCGCGATCACTTGACAAGCAGTGTTGCCCTCCCTGAGGAGGAGGAGGAGGCCAGTGTTGTTCCCAGGTGGGTCTTGGCAAGTTCTTGAGATGCTTGCTGCTTCTCTGGAGATGGAGCGTGGGTTGAACAGGGATGATGGGTGTCGACAGTTATCTGCTCAAGGGAGGTGGTGTTTTGAATTAGGTAGTCGGCAAACCCCAAATCGAGTTGGCATCCAACGAAGCCAACGATCTCCAACACCTTGAGGCTTTTGTGCGGATGACCGAGTGGTTCAACCTCTTCTTTGGGATATGCCTCCTCACCCTCGTCCTCCGCAAAGAACTTGAACACAATCTTGAGTTGGTGCAGAATAGGAGAGGCATCGAGTAGGAGAGCAGATAAGCGAGCAGATAAGCGACAACACGAGACATGACGAGGACCTAGCAGTAGCACCAACTCCAGCTGCCGGAGATTCCTCAACATTGGGAATTGAGAGGTCGAGGTGGTGTTGAGGCGAAGACTCTGGTATATTCGCAGAGTCAATGCGAGCTTCTCTAGATGCAACGGGAGTCTGGTCAACAACAGCTGGGGAACGTCGTAAAATACGTCAATGGCAGCTTTGACTAGGCGGGGTGCGTCTTTAACGGTAAGGATCGTGGCGTCTCCACTGTAGTCGAGTGACTCTAGATTCACCACATCATGGATATACAGTCGTTCCAACTTCCAGCATGCGGTAACTTTTAAATGTTTGAGCTTCAAAGACGGACCAGTAACGGTGAAGCTGACTAGTGACGGCCCGTTCCATGATACAGACAGTTGTTCGAGGAGTGGTGCGGCGGTGCTCAGAATGTACTCTAGAAGTTCCCCGCTAACTTGTACGCCGCGCAAGGCGAGTGATGTCAGGGAACCACCCATGAGCTCCACTGCTGGAGAATGAATCAGAGAGTAACCGTCGGAACAGAAGGCCCCGCCGAAGTCGAGGTTGACGCGTTTTGCTTTCTTGTGCAACGCGAAGCTCAGCCAACGGTCGATGTTGCATTGATAATTTATGTTACCGGCGTCTTCAGTAGTCTTGAAAGTAAGGTTGAAGCCGTCTACTAGGAGGGTGTTCTCCTTCTTGTGGCTGCTGCTATAATAGTCGTCGTCGTCGCATCTGGAGAGTGAATTTACAACTTGATCCACCCGGAGAATGAATTCTTTGACACGATCACTACCTAAGTTGAAAGACTTTCCTGAAATCGAAAGCCAGAATTGTGTTGGCAGCGTGTTTCCACAAGTATCTCCATCTTCGAGACACTGCGCTAGTAATTGCTCTATCTTTGATTCTCTCCAAACGAGACAGAACCAAGACGATTATTTCATCCGGCAACTTACCAAATAAATCCTCCTCCTCGGTTTTCCTCCGCCGCCGCCACCGTGCATCATCATGGTCACGATGCTCGTCAGTACTAGTACCATTCGCTAGCAACTTGTAGACCCTTTTCCCATTGATAGCCATCTTTCTAGCTCTAGCACTCTCCAAGGCAAAAAGGATGTTTTCGGCACAGAAGCTGCCACCCTAATAACGAATGAATGAAAGACAATTACATTAGCACAATGTATATTTATACATGTAAAATTTTGTGGTAGTTGCATGCGGGACCTCCTTAATTCCTTTCATTGGACTTTCATCAAACATTATAATAGGCCTTCTGCTTACTGGGCCGGGATGGACCATAACTAAACAGACCCATCAGATCCCAGAACTAGACGGACTGGCTGGCTCAGGGCGCTGCTGTACATAGTGGTCACACGGGTTTCCCGTAAACGGGATAGGTCCTAAACATGCCACACCGTGTCCATACCCGTTTAATTCACAACCCAGCAGCATGAAACATAGACACACACACACACTAGATCATCACGCGAGAGGGCACGGCCCCTCACCAACTGGTGAACTTGAGTATAGAGAGTTCGGAAGAGGGGCATTAAACAGTAAAAATGGGTTGTGTTTTAGTATATAAATGTAAACTTGATATTGGACTATGAGAAACTAAAAAAAGGGGACAACATAACGACTGATTTCCATGAAAAACCTCCGAGACGTGTTTGTTTGATATAACAAAGACTTCGCGAGATCACCGGAGTACAGTGAGGATTTGGAGCTATTAAGGGTAAGAGATTGAGAGAGAGAAGCATAGAAGACGTGTTTTCCTTGAATTTCAAAAGCTTCTGAGTTTTGAACATTACGATGGGATGGTTGACAATTTGGAGGGGTTGGGTTCAGTCAGAGATGGGTGATCGTACAGAATAGTCAAGATGGAGAGGGTAGGAAGAGTATTTTTCTCTCGAGTTTGCTACATTTTGTTGCTATTCTTTGTTTGGTTAAATTAAGGCATTTCGGGATAGCCTATCCATATCCAAGCTGATTTGTTATATACTTCTTCCGTTTCATCTCTTTCTCTACGTTTTGACTTTTAGACTCGTATCTGAGTCACTTTGACCGGGTGATTTGGATCGCAAAGCGATACAATATTTTTTCTAATTTTTTCACCATGTTATAGAACAACTTTTACTCTACAATGCCATGAAAAAATTGTCAAATTATTAGATCGTTTTGCTATCCAAATCATAGGGTCAAAGTGACCCCGTGAATAGTGACAAAAGTCAGAACGTAGAGAAAGAGAAGAAACGGAAGAAGTACTAGAATTGGATTCTCTCCAGCCGAATTTCGGTCCAGCCATCCAGCCGCATGATCTAACCGTCCATTTCTTAAGAACGGTCTTGTTTGAAAGTTTGGTTATTGTTCCATTCTCCCTCATCCCCAATCTCTTTCTGCAACTCGTTCTACACCTTTTAATCTTCATCTCCTACTATTCAATTCCTAAAAATTACATCAATACCCATCATCGATTTCCCTGACTACCGTTATCCAACACTAAGTACTTGATGTAATAAGCTTGATTAAAAATGTTTTTTGTTTGGAATCCGTTGGATTACAAGTCAGATCGAATTAGTGTAACGTTAAGAAAGTAATCAGCGATTTGGAACACCATTTTTGTTTCCAACCAATCTACTAACCCATGAAATGTTGAAAAGTTGCCTTGGCAATTTGGATTGCCGGAGAAATCATATCAGTGAGAATGAGGATATACAGTTGGGTTTTTAGCAACAAGTAGGAGGTAGATAGTCATTAGATGTAGGTGGAACAATTATCAAAATTCATGATGTGATCATCTGGGTATACTCTTATAAACGGGCGGACTAGATTGTTCGGCTAGAGGGGCTGGACGGATCCCTCGGCTGGAGAGGATCCGTTCCCCTTTTAACCCGTGTCCGAGAGCACGACTACAAAAAAAAGTATGATAAAATCTTATTTGAATGGCTGAGGTTGTCCTGTTACGAAGTATTTGGTTCGTAGGACCTGATAAGGATAAACTATATTTCACATGTCATATTTTGGGGATAGCTTATTCCCCTAGCTTGTAGATTATATTTGAGGGGTAAAAGTATCTTTTCCTCAACCTTGAGGGAGTAAAAATTAGAGACCTGGAAAGAAAATGGTGGGGTATTTATCTGGAGACCGAGACTGCTTAGCTTCAAATCCATTCACTCTCGTCGTCGTCATCAGTCTCATCTCTCGCTCGCGCAAGGGCCTGCCATCAATTTGGTTAGTGAGTGATGCTTTCCACATCACAGTTTGTCTCTTTATTTCGTTCTATATATCTATATAGGGTTCGATTCTAGGTTTGATTTTTTTGGTGGAAAATCTCAACTCTAGGTGCCTCCTGAGGAGGAATGATGCTGCATAATGATCACCTTTCCAAGTTTTTTGAAATCGAATTGATTAACCTGATTGTTGATGAGCTTCAAGGTCTCTCAGCTTCCAAACTGGCAGAGCAAGAATTGCTTGGTAGCTGCACTTTTGAAGCTATACTACTAATGTGTGTGCTATCTGTTTTCCCACTACCACTCTGATTCTCTCTTCCCCATCATCTCGACTTTTACCACTATTTACTAGGTCACTTTGACCCGGTGATCTGGATAGCAAAACTTTGCAATTTTTTATAATTTTTCACGGTGTCGTAGAGTAAAAGTTGCTCTGTAACATGGTGAAAAAATTATCAAAAAATCGTATCGTTTGCGATCCAAATTACCGGGTCAAAGTGATCCAGATACGAGTCAAAAAAAGTCAAATGATGGGGAAGAGAAGAATCAGTGTTGGTATGTATGTAGATTGTGCTTTCATATGCTTCCTCAAATTAACTAAATTTGCCCCTACTAAGTAGATTGATCTGTTTTACAACTAAGAGCACCTATTGTTCGCATTTTCATTCAGGGTTTCAAGAGAATGGATTGATGAACTTGTTCCGCCGCGTGTTGGTAAAATTCAAGTAAGGATTTCGTAATAATTCTCTTACTATCTCCCATTCGTTTTTAAGAGCCTTGCTACAGAATGTATTTCAGGGGTCAAAGCTTCCTTCATCGCCCACGTCGTCTGTAGTAGTACTAGTAATTTACCAAAACCAAAAACTATACATTCTGTAGTGACTGACTGATTGGGGTTATTTTTTTGGCATGTGAAGAGATGCAATCATTTGGAGGATCGGATTAGTTACTTGCCTGACGAAGTTCTTATTTCTGTACTCTCTCGTTTGGATATCGAACAACAAGCAACGACTAGTATCTTGGCTCGCAGGTGGACCAAGTTGTGGAGATATGCAATGAGTTTGAGGTTTGTTTCTCCTGATGGTGATGCATCCGAGCTTCTCGAAAATGGGTATCCATTTTATGAGGCTAGATGCAGGGAATTTGTAGCCCGTGTAAATCATATCTTGGAGTTACTTCTGGTCACCAGCATAGAAGATTTCACCGTTATCTTCGGTCGCTACGGTAAAAGTTGTCAACGTGATGTTGATGGTTGGCTGAAGTTTGCATTGCAAAAGAGAGTTAGACGGCTCAAGTTCAAACTCAGTTGTGACTGGAGAGACCTAAGCACATACTCTCTCACTAATGAAGTTATCCGCAATCATAAAGTTGATTCCACCTGTTGCACTTAGATGTAGCAGGAGATTTTCTCGAGTACTTGTTGTCAGCTTCTCCATTCCTTGAAGAATTATCCGTGTCAGATTCACAGGCTTTAGTTAACTTTACTGTCACCGGTCAATCCCTGAAGCTGAAGTACTTAGAAATTACAGGCTGTCTGAAGCTGGAGCATCTTTATATATATGGTGTAAATCTTGTGTCGTTCAAGTACTTTGGCTTTTCCATATTTGTTGCCATTAAAGACACTATATACCTTGTGAAGGCACATATTACCTTGGTTTTGGTGGACAATGACAGGGATAATGTTGTACAGATATTGAGCCATCTTCCTCTGTTGGAGACACTGATACTGCAAACGAGTATAGTTCAGGTTTGTGCTTCCTATCTACTGTATCTATTCGTTTAAATTACACTACACCGACCTGTGATTTGACTGTTGAGTTAACTTTAGATAGTCTGAAGTTGGATTCGTTTTTTGATAGGTAGCTACCAGTTGTTTCAATTTTTTTCATTTAACGCGTGCTCTTAGGTCTGTTTGGCCGTTGGCCTTCCAGTCCACCATATTCTGTTAAAAAATCATATTCCCCCTTATTTGATACAACACCTTTCCATGTCTTCATTTATCTTCTAAAAGTAGACAGGAACCTTAAACACGTCTTTCATTTGAACTAGAGCATCTGTTCCAGAACACCATCTGCATTCATCCAAGGTGGATCATCATAAATAATGTAGGAGAATTAAAACCTGCAAAACTACAGACATTTTGTATCTACCCATGGAATAATGTAGGGTTTTGAGATATGCTTCTGACCGGCTTTTGGTGGTCGTGGTTGGGGTTGGGGTTGGGGTTGGGGTGGGGGTGGGGGTGGGCAGCATTGGTGTACTGGACCCTCCTGCTCGGGGGCAACTGGTCATTTGAGGCCCGACCCATATGATCTTGCCTGTTCAGGCTAGCCCTAGAGGGGATTGGTTTTGCCCATGCTTCAGGCAGAGTGGCATGAATGGTGTGGAAATTATGTTGGTAAAATTGTGCTTGGTTGATCCCCGTTCAGCTTGTTTCTAATGCACTTGGCGAAAAATTGAACGGCTTTGTGCTTGGCTACTCAAGGAGGAGTCAATGGCATTCTAAACATTATGTGAGCTGATGTTGAACAACCTAAGACTCAGAAAGGCTTGGTTCGGTTGGCACCTTCGTGGCATAAGCATTGCATTTTGGACACTCTTGTGTAGTACAGTGTTTGCTTGCTTGCTTGCTTCTCATAGGTAGGTTTACTGTAAACCAGTAAAGATTCGTTAACTTCTCAGTTCTCACAAATTGTGTGTCTTTCTACCTTTAGGTTTGCGTGTGCAGCTTTTGTATATGTAATTCAGTCATTTTGTATATAAAAGGAAGAAAGGAAACAATACATTTGATGTTGTGGGTAATTTAGAGCTTTCCATACCTGACTAATTGTAACGGCTAACAGTCTTGAAAACACAGATTGGGTGTTGTTAACATCCCCTTACTTACAATAGGTTTTGGTGCCACTTATGTTTCATTCTTACCTCTTCTTTCTTTCCATTGATTGCACTAAAAGAACAGTTTGAAAATTCTTCACCGTTTTGGTTCAGAATAACAGTTACTTGCGCAAATTTCCTACGCTGAGGTATCTCAAGAATTTGGAACTGGTGTTTTCTGATACGAACATCTGCCATCTCTTGTGTGCTCACCTACTTGAGGCATCTCCTCTTTTGAATGAACTTAAAGTTGAGGTAATTGAATAATTCCTTTTGAGGTTGCATACAGATTGATTGCGTTCAAGTAAATGACTCGAGATTTTTCTTCTTTCACCTTGCAGTTTCAGTTCTTTAGGGAGACGAGTGACGAAAAAGCTATACAAAGGCTTGAGCATCAACATAGTGGTCTGAAGGTGGCTAAATTTTCTGGATTTATTGGATGTAGGCTCGACCTGGCGATTGTCTTATACGTGATTGAGAATGCTACAGCCCTTGAAAATGTGATCGTTGATACCAACCATCCCTACAGAAGAAAGGTCATAGATCCCAATAAACAAGACACTGCTAGAACTATTGCGAGAGCACAGTTGTCGGAGAAAATACTAGTGGGGGAGCTGATTGTAATTTAAGAGATTATGGTGAGCTTTCCGACATTAAAGAAACTGCGTCATCTGTCGCATGAAAACGCGTCATTACCGTAGTCATTTCTAACTCCTGTCTATGCTTCTTGCAAAGTCGCAACCTATTATTTTGTGAGTCTGGGACTCAGGGTTAACTTTTTATTTTTAGTAGAAATTTCCAAATAGTCTCATGCAACATTTGAACCTTAAAAAAACCCGACAAGTGTTTTTCTCATATTATAACGACACTTCTCGGGCAAACTCGTCAGAGAAGTGAGGATTTTCCATTGCCGACAACCAAGATTTCACCATCTTCTCTCTACTCGCCGTCTCCGGTATTGCAATTGATCCATGGAAATTTACCTTTTGAAACCCATCAATCCCCAAGCCTCACATTAGATGGATTCTACTCTTTTCAGTCTGAAGAATGGTTGGTTGTAATGCAAATCAAACAACCTCTCAGTTTTTTTTCTCCCGAAAAGTCATCCCAGCCCAAATGCTCCTCCCTGTCCCGGTTGACTTGCTTGAAATCGTGCCTCGAACTTTGTATCAAGTACAGCGAATTGCTCCATCAATGTTTGAGTAATTCAGCATTACAAATCTCGGAGAAGTTCGACATGTTGACCCACCAGTTGGATGGTGGGATCGCGATGAAAGCACCTCTTGATAGCAAGATGCTATTGTAGGAACTATAGGGACTAAGTAGCGATTAGTTTAGACCTAGCTTCTAGTAGCTTCTTCGTTCTTAATATTCTATATAAAGAGATGTAGCCTTGCATTATTATTATCCAATACAATATTGTATTATATATGGTATCAGAGCGGCTACGCTCTTGGTGACCTAATTCTTGCTTCCGCCTCTGGCGGGCGGCACCACCGCAAGCCGCACGCTGGAATTGTTAGCTTCTGATTTTTTAATTTCTACCGTACGAGGATCGAACCTTCAGTCGTTCGCTCCTTATCGGCGGTCGTCTTCTTCGCACTGTTCACCGGCACTGTTCATCGCTACTGTTCACCGGCACTGTTCATCTTTTCTGTTCATCGCTACTGTTCATCGGCACTGTTCATCGCCACTGCGTCACCATTCTGGCGCCGCTTCGGCTTTCCAGATCTGCTCCAACTGAGCCAATCTACCAGCCGGCTTCTGTGTGGCTCCAACCGAGCAGCTTCCAGTACGGCTTCTCTCTGCTTCTACTGGTTTTTACCATTCGGACACCGGAACTGCTACCGCTCATGAGGATCGATCTCTCGTTCCCTCCTTTCTTGGTGACCTCCGTTCCAGGCTCGTCCAGGTTTAGACTTTAGACCCAACAGATGCCTCGCCGTCGATCCAAGCAGTGCCTCCCATCTGATTTTCTTTTTCTATTCAATAAACCCTAGTTCTTAGTTGTCGTCTTCAAAATCGGCGTTTGAAAAAGCAAAGCCACTGCATAGTTGTCGTCCGCTACCGAAGAGGATCGAAGCTCGTTCACTCTTAATCGGCAAAAACATGGCGCCGGTAACCATACCAAGACCACTTTGCTCTTCCGTGCTACATTGAAGACCAAGATTGGAGCCTCATCACGACTCTCCATCTTGCGGGGGCGTGTAGGAACTATAGGGACTAAGTAGCGATTAGTTTAGACCTAGCTTCTAGTAGCTTCTTCGTTCTTAATATTCTATATAAAGAGATGTAGTCCTGCATTATTATTATCCAATACAATATTGTATTCTATAGCTATCACACAAACACGAACACTACACACACGAATAGTACTAGGGTTTCGCCCCAAAAATTGAAATTCTGATTGATGAACCACAAATCATACTGAAACATTGTTTTTTAGAAATAGTTTTAACTAAAAGACACCTACCTCCCCCTGGACTATCTTAATATGCTACCCTAAATCCACATAAACTTATTAAACGAATTGACACTACTTGCAAACATAATCCTTGAGACAAGCTGAAGGGTTTCGTGCTCGATCTCCTCGTCTCGGAGCCGTGTCGCCTGACGACGGATGCACATCCGTATCGCGATCACTTGACAAGCAGTCTTGCCCTCCCTGAGGAGGAGGAGGAGGCCAGTGTTGTTCCCAGGTGGGTCTTGGCAAGTTCTTGAGCTGCTCGGTACTTCTCTCGAGATGGAGCGTAGCTTGTATAGGCTTGATGGGTGTGGACGGTTATCTGCTCAAGGGAGGCGGTGTTTTGAATTAGGTAGTCGGCAACCCCCAACTCGAGATGGCATCCAACGAAGCCAACGATCTCCAACACCTTGAGGCTTTTGTGCGGATGACCGAGTGGGTCAACCTCTTCTTTGGGAAATGCCTCCTCATCCTCGTCCTCCGCAAAGAACTGGAATCCAATCTTGAGTTGGTGCAGAATAGGAGAGGCATCGAGTAGGAGAGCAGATAAGCGACAGCACGAGACATTATGATGAGGACCTAGTAGTAGCACCAACTCCAGCTGCCGGAGATTCCTCAACTTTGGGAATTGAGAGGTCGAGGTGGTGGTGGTGAGGTGAAGACCCTGGCATATGCCCAGAGTCAATTTGAGCTTCTCTAGATGCAGCGGGAGTCTGGTCAACAACCGGGGCACGTCGTCGTTGTTGCGGATAGATACGCTAGTGACAGCTTTGACTAGGCGGGGTGTGTCTTTAACGGTAAGGATCTTGGCGTTTCCACAGTAGTCGAGTGACTCTAGATTCACCACATCATGGATATAGAGTCGTTTCAACTTCCAGCATCCGGTAACATTTAAATGTTTGAGCTTCAAAGACGGACCAGTAACGGTGAAGCTGACTAGCGACGGTCCGTGCCATGATACAGTCAGCTGTTCTAGGAGTGGTGCGGCGGTGCTCAGAATGTACTCGAGAAGTTTCCCGGTAACTTGTACGCCGCGTAAGACGAGTGATGTCAAGGAACCACCCATGAGATCCACTGCTGGAGAATGAATGAGAGAGTAATAACCGTTGGAACGGTCGGACCTCATGCTGAAGACGAGGTTGAGGCGTTTGACTTTCTTGTGCAACGCGAAGCTCAGCCAACGGTCGATATCACGGTTATAATTGATGTTATCGGCGTCTTCAATCATGTTGAAAGTAAGGTTGAAACCCTCTATTACAGTGTTGTTGTTGTTGTCGTCGTCGCCGGAACTGGAGGAGAGTGAATCTACAACTTGATCGAACCGTCGAATGAATTCTTTGACACGTTCAGTACTTGAGCCGACGAAAGGGTCTCCTGAATCGAAAGCTAGAATAGTGTTGGCAGCGTGTTTCCACAAGTATCTCCATCTTCGAGCTACTGCGCTAGTAATTGCTCGATCTTCAATTCTCTCCAAACGAGACAGAACCAAGACGATTATTTCATCTGGCAACTTACCGAATAAATCCTCCTCACGACGCTCATCAGTACTCGCTAGCAATCTGTAGACTCCTTTCCCATTGATAGCCATCTCTCTAGCTCTAGTGCAAGAAGGATGCTTTAGCACAGAAGCTGGCTGCAACCCTAATATAATACTAGTAACGAATGAATGAAAGACAAATAAACACTAGCACATGTATATTTATACATGTCAAATCTTGTGGTATTGCATGCTGGACCTCTTAATTCCTTTTATTTGACTTTCATCAAACATTATAATAGCAGCCTAAACTGTTGGAAAAAATAGTCAAATAGGAGACGTTTCCAAATAGTCTCGTGTTACATTTGAACCTTAAAACCCGATAACTGTTTTCCCCCATATCATAACGGTTCTCGGGCAAACTTATCGGACAAGTGAGGCTTTTCCATTGCCGCCAACCAAGATTTCCCCATTTTCTCTCTACTCGCTGTTATTGATGGATCATGCCGACAACGGTGGATCGGATAAGAGGACCGGGTTTTTATTGTATAAAGGGTAACTCACTCCTAAGGAGGAAGGGCTCGAGCCCGGGACAATGAATTGGCAATAAGGCTTCATTTCCATTGGGATTTAGCAACAGATAATCAGAAACAAATCAAGGGAATATGGGCCTGTTGAAGTTCTTAGTGAGCCCAAGTAGGCTTAACCAATCGTAAATGGGCCCCATATGTGGGCTGTATATCCTTGGTTCGGGTCTGGTACCTAGACTCACCAAATTGGATGGACTAGTCGAGCTATAGTAATTGGGTGAAAGACACTTTCACCCACTCGAGTTTGACACGAACACACTTTCACCCCCTGGGAAAAGATAACTCTCATCTTACACCTTTTGTTGTATTATTCCATACTCCTTCCTTTTCTTTCCTCCTCTAAGTTCTTCAAAATTTTCTTTTTTAAACGTTCCTTTTGATTCTTTAAAATTTCCATAAAAGGAAACTTTCTCCTATAAAAGTACCACCCCTAATAAAAAACATTCCTTAAATTTTAATTGAGTTTAACTAATCACAACTAGTAAACTAATCAGGTTAATTAAGCCCACTGTACAAAAAACAAACTACCTAAACCACAACCATACCAACGACATCATAATTGCGACCGTAGATGTCTTGAAACTCGGCACACAAAAAGGTTGAGATTACACTTAAATAGTTCAATCTAGCTAACCCCATCGTAACAACCGAGCCGATTACCGTCAAGGCAACTACTTTCGGATAAAAATACTTCAGCCTCACAAATCTTCAATGTGGGACGTGATGTGGGACGTGATATTATGCTATAGGAGGGGACTAATTAAGAGCATTAAAAACTAACATTTCACTATTGAGTACGGGTATAGAACAGAACCACCAAACAAAGGAATAATTAAAGCATGAACTATAATCAATTAAATCCCAGCAAAATATGGCTAATACTGTAACACCAATCCTACCAGAAATACCAGTGCTACCCTTCAAAATTTTACAAAGACCACCAATTTCGGTTAAATATTAACAATCGACTCTCAAAAACTAAGTTATCCAGCTCGTCTCTGAGTTGGTAGATTATCCAGGAGAAACAGCTTGGTCGCACCACCTAAAGCTGCATAATAATAGCACAAACTCCAATTAGTGCAAATGCAAACAACAAAAATATACTAGCAGCAGTGGTGTTGATTAAGTTGCTCAGACCAATAACTCTAACCATTTTCTCAATTATGATTTCGGGGAAATAAACCCCACAAATGATTGTTCTTCCATTAAAAAGAACATTAACACTGTGGATTGCATGGTGGCTCGGGCTCATAACCTATAAAGAAAAGAAATAAATCCTGAACTCTGATGTACAATTGAACCCTGCGACTTGAATGTGGTTAGAGCAGTTAAATTTTCTGCTCAGCTCTAATCGGAGCACTCAAGCAGGGGAACAGAGAGAGGCTGAGTAATTCTGCAAGGAAGATAAGAGTTCCAAATGAGTCATTCTGCAAAAGAAAGTTAGGGAGAATTCATACAGCCCATTATTAGCTTCCCTGTCAACCCTACCTGCGCGGCAAAACCCATTATTATCACCGACCACCCACCCAGACAGCTGCACAACAGAAGCGGCAAACCTCTCTATTAGACCTACAACCTTTGTTGCATCAGAGTCCACATAGTCCATCAGCTTCCCTATCTACCCAGCTCACCGCTGATCCAACTCTGACCAGCCTCCACATCAAGTCAACCCCCCCCCCCCCCCCCATACGCAGGAGCTTATCAACTTCTTTAATTCTGCAACTACAACAGAAGAAAACCATGCAGTCCATTGACCTCATAATCTACCAGGCATGTACCTTACAGCTCCGCTGCATCCTCCCCTCGTTCAACACTGAAAATACAATTCAACTTCCAAAACAATCACTTCCCATGCTAACTCAATTGGCCACCATGTCTTAAATCCCAATCCAGCCTCTCACATCCTCGCCATTTGCATCCCAAGCAAAATGACCCTCTTGACTGCTTACAGATTCGATATCTGTAGCAGGGTTTGTCAAGGGGGCCGACCCAGGCTTGAAACCAGCCTGGCACGCACTAAAATGAGCCAGGCCCGGCCCCACCGGTTCCCCCCCACCCCACCCCACCCCACAAACACGGTACTATTTTTAATTATTTTAAATATATATATATATATATATATATATTCCTATTTAAAATATATTCTTTATATATTAATAACTAGGCCCACCCAGTGTTACCACAATTCACTGGTACCCCACGAAATGCGAATTGGATCGCGCATTCCGAAACGTGGAACACAAGCAATCCAGATCGCTTAATTTGGCGACCACAGTCATGGTGGCAGCGTGTGCCGACCCGCGTGTCACTTTGGCACAGCCCGGCACGACCCGCCCTCGACACGGCCCGAGCACGGCCCCCTCCCCCGCCCGGCACGGCACGACCCGCTCAAAGGCGTGCCTAGCCCGTGACACGAGCGGGTCGTGTTCCTTCTCTAGCCAACACGGCACGGCCCGGCCCACCCTACCCGCCGACACGGCCCGAGCACAGCCCGCCGCGCCAAGGCACGGCTCGGCACGGCACGGCCCGTTGCCACCATGAGACCCCAGCTTTGTTCACTATTTTCACCTAAAGTTAGGGATGGCAATCGGGCCGGGCCCGCCCCATACCCACAGTTGCAATGTTTAGCTGGTGCATTGGGCCGGCGGGTGCGGGTTTCGACCCGCTTTAACGGCCCGAACTGCCATCCCTACCTAAAGTATCTATGTAGAAGGGAAAATTAAATTTAGATATGTTAAGTTACATCTATTTTTAGAGTATTTGACTTTTAAATATTGTACATATTGAGCAGTTTTATAGTTCATGATTTGTGGAAAATGGTAATACTCCTATAAAGGTATCCAAAGAAGCCTACCCGTGGCGTACCGAATTCCATAGGGTATGGCGTTCCGCGATCCTGTCCCATTCCACGAACCGGTACGATTCGCCTTCCAGGTAGCTTACGGGCCACCTGGCCCTCTCATCCTTTAACTGTTGTGAAAAACGAAATATGCAGAAAGAAAGAAAGTAAACACACACATTTACGTGGTTCGGCAAAACAGCCTACGTCCAAGGAGTTGCAGAGATTTCACTAAAAACAGACGAAACGTCTCAGAGAGAGTTACAAGCGAAACTCAATACTTGCTACAAACCCTAAGAACTCTATAAATAGACGACCTATTAAACCGGGCCGGATCCAAGCCCAAACCGGGTCAAAATGGATCCATACTCACTACGGCTTGGGCCTTCGCTCCACGAACCATGTCTCCTTTTTCGGGCGTAGCAAAACATGAACCGGCTCGATTCATAAAACGGGCCGCCCATGAACCAGGCTCCACCCCAACAATCTCACGGGTTTAGGGACTGGGACCGGTGGGGGTCGAGTTTCCCAACCCCTCAAACTGGCCCGGCCCGGCTCCCTCTTCCCCACAACCAGCCCGGTCCACTCACACCTTGAGCAGGTAGGCACCTCCTGGGATCATGGATGGAAACGCTCTCTCAGCAGACAGTTGAAGGTACTAGCCTGGTATAAAGACTATAGAGCTTCTGTGACATGAGGCTGGACCCAATTATGGGGGTAATTGATTGCTTCTTTTTATCCATGTGTAGTATTGGGGACGATTATGTGTTACTTTTTGCCTTTACCATCTCAGTAGCACAGAAACACCTCCTGAAATCATGGAAGGCAGTCTTCGTTCATCACGCATTTAAATGTGCACTAGACTGGGACATCTAGCCTCAATGGAGTGTGACTGGACCCAAGTAGGAGAGCTAGTTCTAAACGTTTTGTAAAGGGTTTCATCCATACGTGTAGACTGTCGTATTGGGAAACAATTTTGGTTACTGTCTGCATTTGCCATTGACCTGTCTCTAGATGAAGTAGAGCTCAAAAGTTTTATGTGGAGAATATACCCAGTCTACCATAAAACGCATGGGAGAAAAGGCTTCACTCTTGACTTAAATTTCCCCTTCCATCAGTCTACATAAATAAGAAATATTCAACGGTGAACTGGGACCACACTTAATAATATACCTACAATTCATGATACACATTGATTTAAACCAACCAATCCCAGTAACCGTCTAATAAGATTCCAATTTCTAAATTTTAGCTTGCACAACAGCATACAGACCCCTAAGACAAATCTTGAAAGCTTGAGGTACTATCATTAAGGTTAGCTGGTAAAAGGCCTAAAGAAAGAGAACACGCAGACCATGGCAACAACTGCATTGAACTAGCTTACTGCATGTTATCTAGACCCAATAAGCACACATCTAACATGATTAGTTAAAGACTACAAAGATATTCCAATTTAGAAAACTTTGCATCATTTGACCAAGATCTTGGAACCGTGAACAGAAGAACTGTTTTACTAGCCTATTGCAATCGAGGAAGACAAGGACAAGATCCAACGCAATGCTCATAGATTCAAGTAACCAAATAAATTACGAAACCCCCCCCCCCCTCCCTCTTCCCTTTCAGTTTGGCCTAGTTAGCTTTGATATGGAAGTGAATAGGATTTCACCAGATCACAGACTTTTTTAATGCTGGGTAATATTAATCAAGAGCTACAATTTTCTAGCATACATGAGAACTTACATGAATGCGTATCTGTACCCTGCAGAGAATCTTGCTCAAATAAATTTACTTTGGGAGGAGAAAGGAAACCTAAGAGAACATACCTAAATACAAACAGCACCTTGCATTGGACAATGAATCATCAGTCATCACCGGGTCATATTTCTCCATTTATCCTTCAAGTCAACCTAAAAAAATCTTCGAAATTAAATGCATGAACAATAATGAAATAAAGGAAAAAATTATCTTGCAAGAAACCATGAAAGACCTCACCTCTGTTCTCTCTTCAAATACATCGCGGTATGCATTTAAGATTACCTTCCATTGCCCCATACCATACCTAGAATAGAAGACGAAATAATAAGTGGCAAAATTTTCAAGCCTTGTATGTGCAAAGAAGAAAACAAGCACACATACAACTGGACGCCGGTTCTTAAGGTGTCTTCTTCCTCTAAACTCCATCTCTTAATGTCTCTCTTCCTGACATACTTTGTTACAGATTTTTTCTCCACCGGCGTAACCAGTCTCTGCTTTTTGGTACCCAAATGAGGTCTACTTTCACAATCATCCTGCTGCATGGAAAAGTATATTCAAGTGATGCATAAGCCATGAAAACTGTTGCTATAACCTACTCTATGAATCAGGAGAAAGTGCGTCAACATGCAGACTCATCACTTACATACCAATTTAAGCAACCATGAGACTAGACCAATTCAGAGTTATCTTTATTGTCCTCAAATCAAACTTGAATCATAATGGGGACATGACGAAGTATTTCAACAAACACTTAAGGAACACAGCAAACAAGTGAATAATTTGGAACAGGCACAATCCTTTTTCATTTTACTCAACAATTCACCGGGTTACATGTGGACAGGTGTGTCAATTCCAATCTATTGCTAAAAAGCCACATTATAACTTGGAAGAAGATTTTCACTTTCGTAGAAAAGAGAGGGAACAGTCATTCCATAAGCATTGAATAGATACAATATGGAAGTAATCGTAGACGATAATAAGTTCATTCTTAGCTAGATCCAATGTGTGCCAGTGCTACTAAAATTATCAATCAAGTCAAGCTACTGCTTCTACACATTGGTGTGGGTATCAGCACGATCCTAAGTTATATTATACAGGGCAAAGAGGTAAAAATGTCCTGGTGCAACCATTCTTACCTTGCGAATGCTGACAAAAACATTTTGCGACACAGAACTTGATTTAGGAACATCATTTCCATGGCTAAAATCAGCCTCATTGCCATGACCAACTTCAGTACTCTTCACAAGACAAGGATTGGGTGGATGAAAAGCTACCCCACTCTTCCCTTCAACGGAACCCTCCCCATTAACGCCGCCAGTCTCCGTACCAGTCATTACATCTTCAGCCATTTGAAACACACCAGATGGAGGGTCTGTGGGTGCTGTTTGTGGCTCCATAGAGTTCTTTTCGTTAGCCTGTTGGACATCATTATTAGCGGATGTTCCTACATCAAATTCCTCTTGGCTCGTAATCTTTGCACCTCTAGACCGCCTAGGACGAGAAGAAGAACGGCGCTTGGGAAGGACCACATCCCTGTCCATATCTAAAAACCATCAATGCACAAAACCAAACATTAGAGAAAAGCTTTCCCAAACGCAATGATAATCAAAAACCCACTTGCAGATACACTTGAATCATAACTGAGATGAAGAAGTTTACCTTTGCTAGCATTATCCACAGTTGGATCTGGACAAGAACCACCCAAAAACACACCTTTATCTCCAACTTGGTCTTGGATTATAGTGTTGCATAACTTCAAAACCTCTTTCAATGATTCATCATCATCAACTCTCCCAAACTCCAATTCAAGCAAAGATGGACCTAGACTAGCCCACCCTTCTGCAACATAAGACTTAACAGCTCCCAAAGCATCAATCTTTCTACTCTTGAGTCTGGCATTTTCACAAACACTTGAGTCCCAAACCGCTTCTTCAATCTCCTTCCTCCAAAACTTCAACTCATCCGAAACCAACCCACCCTCCATCTTCGAAACCCTAGCTTTCCATATCCTCTTCACCGCAAAGAAGAAGTTTTTCTCTCCGTCGTCCAGACACCGGAAAGTGCACTCTACGGCGACGGCGCAGTAGGCTAGTTTGAGTGAATCGGAAGCTGAAACTCCGTTTTGGTGGTCCAATTCTTCGATTAGTTCAAGAAATTCTAGGGTTTTCTCCGAGATTGGTCCTTTTGAGATTTCGGAGTCGATTTTGCGGAGAAGAAGGGCCTTTTTCAGACGGGGATGGTTGTTTTTCGGTAGGGGAAGGAATTGAAGGAGGTCGTTGACCACGCGGTCGTCGGGTGACCGCCGGAGAAGGAATTCGACGACCATAGGAGTGAGATCGGTTGCCATCGGTAGTGGTCACTGGAACTGAAACGAAGACCTAATTTTGAAAAGGACTGAACTTGATGTAGAGTTGACTAAGTTGGGGATTTTAGCTTTCCCACCAAAAACTAGGGCATATACCAGTGTCTTTTCTTTTTCTCCCCATCATATGAGGTGATGGTTTGGATCGCGAGGTAATTTTTTGATAACATTTTCACTGTGTTATAGAGTAACGTTTACTCTACAACACCATAGAAGAGATATTAAAAAGTTGGATAAAGACACTGACCACCCCTGAGTTTAGGGAAAATTCCACCCCGCTATCCTAGGTTTTGGATAAAGACACTTTGCACATATTTTTTGGATGGAGCTAACGGAAGACTAACAGCACGTTTGAAAAGACCGTTTTACCCCTTAAATATTATAAAATTACACCCTATATAATGCTACTTCAACCCCATTCAACTCATTTGTTAACCTAATAATTCTCTCTCTCTCTCTTCCCCCTTCTTCCTCTTCTCGACAGTGCACAGCCGCCACAAACAACACAACCACCATCTCTCCCTCTCTCTCCCCCACACCTCTATTTCTCCCTCACTGTAGATCAGACACATCCATTCAACCGGAGTCGGAGATTAACAAGAAATGAGGTCGGCGGCGATCGGCGGTCATATCTTGCAGAGGGAGATCCATTCAACCGGTGGTTATATCGTACTCAAGGATGTCGAAAAGCTCGGCGTAACTCCTCTGAAACTCCGGCAACACACTCCGGCGAGTCGATCTGAGGAGGAAGAAGAAGAAGTCTTCAGTTTGGCGTATTTTGGCTCCGAGGGATTTAGATAGAAGATGACTCTGTATCCGCCGGTGAGCTTTGTTGACGGGCAGCTCTTCCCGTCGACCAATGCGACGACCTTGGGGTTGGAGGCGATGAAACCACCGGGTGGCATGTTGGCTCTGACCACCGTTGATTGGTATTTCTTGATTCTGGATGAAATACTCCAGAATCATGTTCCATAATAAATATTAGGTTAACAAATGTGTTCAGAATACGAACATTGAACAGAGCCACCAACACTTCAGCTACTATGGCAATAGGATCTCAAGTTCCATAATAAATAGGAGGTAATGTTTCTATACTATGGAGCAATTTTGACAGAATATGAACATTGACTGAAGATAATACTATTTGGAATATCTAATTTTAGTGACTGCTAAGTTGTTTCTTTCTTTTTTTTCTTTTTTTTTCTTCTTGCAGGTGCTTTGGGGATCTGATTGCTCTTAAAATTCTTCATCATATAGACTTGCTACATGATTCATATTGTAAGGTTGTACACTCTTTGAATGTGCCTATCTCAAACAAAGCTGCAAATGGTATGGTGAAATTGGTGGTCAAGGTCTGCTCTTTTGAAAGTGATTGCAATGTGATTGTTGATATGTGGAAAGGCAGTGCTGTTGTTGTTTGGGAGATTGGAGATCTATTTCAGGACATACATGACACAATTTTCTCAAAGAAGACTCAACTAAGGTGGATTAAAAGATCTGGTAATAGTGTTGCTGATTTTATTGCTAAGAAGGTTCATTTGTTGAATTCTTAGGGTAGTGAAGGTTATCTTGTATGATTTTGCTGATTTGTTGGCAAAAGAAAAATGTAATGATTGCTGTTAATTTTATAAAATTCGGATTGCTGGAAAAAAAATCATCTTCTTCTTTCTCTCATCAGTATTGGTGTTGTTGATGTTTTTTGGATTCAAAATGAAAGATGTTTTGGTGGTGTTGATATTTTTTTGGTAGATGTTCTTGTTGTTCTTGATGATACAATAGATAAAAAAGTCCCAAAAAAAATACAGGGGTAATACGGTCCGAAAAATTTCAATCACAAGGGCAATATAGTCAAAAAATATACACAGGGGCAATTTTGTCCGAAATAATTCAAACAATCACTTTTCTAACGGAACCTAACAGAAGGTGCAAACTGTCCACAGAATATTCCGTTAAATGGGTGCGGAGTGTCTTTATCCAAAACCCAGGATAGCGGAGTGGAATTTTCCCTAAACTCAGGGGTGGTCAGTGTCTTTTACCCTAAAAAGTTACATCATTTAGCTAGCCTTCAATTTTCTAGCTACACCATCCCTTAACAAAGCAATGGCGACAGAGCAATCTGACTGTATCTCAACCGAAGTGATACACAATTCTCTAGCAAAACTCAAGCATTCCTCTAAAGCCGCTACCCTATCCCTTAACAAAGCAATGGCGTCAGAGCAATTTGATTGTATATTAGCCTTCTGTGACGCCCCAAGATAAACCCTCCTTCCGCAATTCTCAATACGCATCCCAGACATGTGGCTACACCGAAAGAATGCCAGGAGGTGTCCGTATTCACTTTGAAAATACCAGTTGCAGGAGCTGACCATTCCCACCACCACCCCCCCCCCCCCCACCCCGTATTGTGTTGTTGTCCTGTCTCCTGCTCCTAAGAAACCCAGCAGGTTCACCTCACCTCTTTGAAGCAGCTGCGAAGCTCGCTGCCAATTATGACTTCGCCAAATTGACCAAAGAGTGGCAGTGAAAATTCGCACATAACCCTTTTTGGTTTGTGCATGAAAAATTCGGCTATCAAGTCCCGAATGCCACATGTGAAGTGTGGCGCGAAGTCCAGCCTTATACATTGTTCCCAACACTCCTGGGTGACCGAACAGCAGAGGAAAATTTGATCTTCAGTATAATATCTCAAAATTTTGAAAATAGGAAAGGCTTTATTGCATTTATTGTGAATACGTGATTTTGACATAACCTGTTAGCATGCTTAATTGCTATTGTATGTAGTCTAGTCGTTTCATTGTGTAGAAAATGTAATGATTGTGTTTCTTAAGCTTATTTACTTTAGTGAATTTTATGTTTGATTATTTAGTATCATAATAGATGAACTCATAATCTGAAACTATAATAGTTAAGCTCGTCCATAAATACTAGTCGCTAAATTAAGGATCACAGTATATAGGGAGTAATTAGTATTAATCATTTGTCTAATTGTTAACTAGCTTAATTAATCATGATTAGTACATATTGACAAGTATTGTGGAGTATGTTTGCTTTTATACACGTTAATTGCAGGAAAGACAGGTAGGGAGACACGTGTCATGCTACTGGGCCTAGTCTTTACATGTTTGACACACAATGGGACACGTGTCGCTGTAGGTGCGATGCTCTGCTCTGCATGCGTGACATAGGGGCAAGTGTCGCAATTCATTAACTTGCTATGCATGTCTGACTCGCATGGGACATGGGTCAGCGTCTGGAGCCTCTTGCGCTGCATGCGTGCCACGTGTCATGATGACTCATCGCAACGTGATTGGTCGGTGACTTCTATAAGTAGGCCTAGTGCATTTGTTATTTCTCATAACAGGTTTGAGTCAATTATTGATAAGTGTGTTAAAGGGTTGATTCGATGAGACTCTCAGATATACTATTCAGACGTTTTGGATTTTCTTTTATCATCGTTGGAGTTGAGGTAGGGGAAATCTAGTCGTCATGTCTATTGTTGTTATGGGGCATATGTGATTATATATCAGATGAGATTTAAACTGCTTATATATCGTTTCTATATTTGTTATCTGAATGTTGCTCGTGAAGCATGATATTGGTGTGGCGCATGAGCCATGTTATTGTTTGATAACCTGCTGCAGTTTAATTGGTTACTATATTTATTTGGCATTGGTTAGGCGGTACCTACTAGGCTGTTTAGCTCACACTAATATTTTGCAGGTTGTGACAGGTCGATCGAACGGTAGTGTGACAACCCGTCACATTTATTATAAAAATTATCGATTTTTGATTAAAACACGCAGGAATATCAACCAGGCTGACACTTTCGGACGTCCAAAAACTCTACCAGGAGGACACACAGTCCTCTGAAACAACATTTTTATCAATTATCTGAAATACTGGTACGTGACTGAATTATTAAAAAAAGTTATATTAACTCGTCAAAACCGATAGTTTTTTATAAATATCCGACCCAAAATAATAATTTACAACAAAT
Organism: Linanthus parryae; assembly: GCA_023055425.1. Lineage (NCBI taxonomy): Eukaryota > Viridiplantae > Streptophyta > Magnoliopsida > Ericales > Polemoniaceae > Linanthus > Linanthus parryae. Next base: position 144,816,091 of record JALGPY010000004.1, on the reverse strand, counting down.
CGCTAAAAACGGCTAAAAAAATTATTTAGCTAAAAACATGCTATTTAGCAAGTACCTTGCGATCCAGTCGTGCTCCAGCTCAACCTGTTAAATAGAGGGTAAGCCAAACAGCCCAGTAGGTACCGCCTAACCACTGGCGTAAAAATCTAAAATCTACTTAACACAACAGCCAGTTAATACACATTAGCATGAGGCACCGAATACACAAACAACGTGATTTAACAATGACCAGACAGTCAACACATAGCTAGAAAGCTATAAAATTCACACCAGCAGTATAAACAGGTATAGACTGTAACTGCAGAAATTTAGAAGTTAGAGGAATCAAACCAAACCGAATTCGAGAATTCTCTAAAGAAAACAATCTGAAAACAGAAGTTCTCTAATGTTCTTTCCAAAATTTGACTGTAATTAGCTCTCCACCCACCCACTGCTTGCACGATCAATAACTAAGAACCAATAAATTTCAAAAATCTGATGTACTCTCATGGATGATACAAGTAATAGGTATAAACATGATTCTGAAACTCGCCTTTCAGTAGCTAACTATAGAGGAGAGTTTATTTGTACTGTTGAATTGGTAACTTGAATCAATTTGGGTCAAAGTCATAGGAGGATTTTGGCAAGCTTCCTTAATTGTTTTGGGACGGTCTCTTGTTGCTTTGGCAACAAGCTTTGTAGTACATGTGTATATAAAGCACATGCTAGCACTCACAAAGTATATACACACGGGTTTAAGAGTAATAGCTTGAGAGATTTATCAGTTTGTATCGGGTGGGTGTGTTTCGGGTCGCCGCCGTCGCGGCCACGGCGTACATTGTAATCGGGGTTCTCTTCTCAATAAAATATCGGGTTTTCGTCGTGGAGGTAGCTAGCGGGTTCGTTCCGAATTCGCTAGTGAACCACGTTAAATATCTGTCTTGTTCTTGTTTTTGCTTTCGTTGTTCTTGTTCGAATACCCACAGGTTATAACAAACTGGTAACAGAGCTCTGAAACAGAAATTATGTAAGAACATGTACTAAGTTAACTCAAATGAGAGAGTTCCAAAATAGTTAACTAAGCTTTCTATTTAAAAAAGTACTAGCTAAAACTCACATGCACACACGTCTACAAAGTCAATAGTTATCCACGTTAAAATGGGTAAAAGAGAACTAACAGGTAGATCTTTATTTGATGACACTTGTAACCAAAGATTACTATGCATAGTAAATCCCCGCAAACCATTCTGGCTTGTTGAGTGTTGATGAGAATGCCACTAATTTACCAAGAAACCACCTCATGCTTGCTTCAGAAATAATGTATAGCAAACACATAATGCACTAATGACACAAAGGACCCCATGCATTAATAATATATGTATTGACATACATATGTATTACATACATCAACGAAGTGGCAACGAAAATTAAGTATGATACCAAGTCATTCTAGTATACATGCATCCTACAAGTCGCACAAAACATGTCATGTAAGTCCCCATGCAATTTAAAACAAAATCAAATTTGTTAATCCATAATAGTCACCTAAAATGTCGAAGTCTCACGTAATTGTAAAACAACTGAAACATTTCTTTTATTTACGGGGTCTCACAGGTAGAGTCGAAGAGGAGTAATATTTACCTTTGATAGTTATCGAGAATCGTTAATCTGATTATTGTATTTAATTATTTGTTGTCATTTGTATATAAAGATCACTTTTCAAATTGAGGGTCACGTTCAGCTCTATCATCCTTTATGAATTAAATGAATAAGTGTTTATTGAAATACTATATTGTATTTGGTACCTGAGCTTGTGGCTCAGACGGTATCGGTTTGGCAAATGAGTCTTTATTTTGGTACCCGCGGTGAGGCGCAGGTGGTGCCGGTTGGATCGCCGTTCCGGTTTATATATGTCACTATTTTCTAAATTGACCCTTGAGTTCTGAGGCGTCATATTCAGTCTCTAAATCTTCCTTGCACAGTTTGCATAAATTTTGAACAGCCATACCTCTTTGTTTGATTCTCGTAGCAACTAGTAACGAATTATTCCAATGTCTCGACAGGAAAAAGATGAATTTCTTTGGAACCTTTAACTTTCACATCTTTTGGAGCCACTCCATGTTGATCAGACAGGGGATGAGGATGGAGAACATGTCCTTAAACCCCGCTGAACTCTTTAACTCGAAGAAAGCAAATACAATACATCGTCTGCGTGTAACCCGAAGAAAGCATATTTTTATTATTTGATTAAATGTGTGGTTATGCAGCTCTATGTCCTGATAGGTATTTTAGAAAACTACACTCAACGGTTTGTTAATAGAAATGGTTAGCTCACAGAGTTCTAAAAAACATAATAAGAACGTGGAACACTTAGTCCTTATCAATATAGTTCAAGATTCTTTTGCATAATGCTAGAATAAAATGGCTCGTTCATAAACTTATACGGCACGAGAAATTACGAATGCTTTCTCTGGTGAATTTGATAATACATTAATGCATACATTACAGAAACATAGCATGCCTATGCAACCTAACCAGGTTTACAATCGTACATGATTCTTCCCATTTTAATTACATCAAAACACTAAAAAAAGATGAGCATACAATATCATAAAAAAATTATAGCATAAAGAAAAGGAATTTAGAGTTCATGTTGATTTACATTTTGTTGTGTGCCACAAAACCCTCTCTTATGGTGTGCTATAGAGAAGTTGTTGTAGTAACAGGATCTTGATCCTAACAAGGTCTCGATCCTATGTTTCATCATTTCCTAATGTCATAGGTTGGTTTACTTCTTCATTTTCTCAACATAGGTTATTGTCTGGACAAATCCCATGACACAAGCCAATTCGTGTATAGGCCAATTTCAACACTTATTGTCCAATTTCATGACCATTAGTTGGCTCCATATTCTAAGGTGCTCTTGTATTTGACAGTTGATAATATATAGAAAACTCTAGAGTATTATTATTTAAGTATCTTAGACTAGGGATGAGGAATGTTATAAACACTCATCCACAATCATCAATTGGATGAATCTAGTCGTCCATCGGATGCATCTTAGTTGTCCATTGTAGTGAAAGTCTTCTATATATAAGGGAGACACATTTGTTCCAAACCCTTAAGACATAGTATTATACATATATAAGGGACTTCATTAGGAATTTCATGGACCATGTAAGAACGCTACAAGAAACCATTACAGATATTGAGATTCTCAGGGGAACTACTGAAATGTTGGAACTACTGGGAACTTTAAGGAAACATAATTTGTTATCCGCATAGAATTGGGCAAAATAGGAATCTCATACCATAAGTGGCAAAAGAGGAGTACATACCTTCTGTCTCTAGAATGTCCTCCAGAGCTTCAATCATTGGAGCTTCTTGGCTGGAATCCCACATGTCTATGTACCCCTTCTTTTCTCGTGCGGAAAACTTGAACTTCAGATATGCATCATTGAAACCCCCGGTTTGACTCCTCACTTTCAAAATCACCCTATTTGAGTAGCTCTTCTGTAGTCTTTTTCAAAGGGTAAGCATTCACGTACCCGAGAACGATGTTATCCCAACACTCCTCCACAAATCTATCCAAATTAACCACTAATTCCTTCTTATTCACGGTGTATTTCTGTTGGAATAGATGCCCTAGAGGAAATCTAGTTTAGTATGTTTTGGCTAGAAATTCATTGTATTATTTATTGGATATTTAATATAATGAAGTCCTTAGATTTACAATTGTGTTGTTTATCTTAAATATCCCTAGTCCATTATAATGATTAAATGAGACAATCATCTATAGACTAGTATGGGGTTGGATTGATATGGAGATATCATGATCCAACACATGGGTATGCATTAAGGGTAATGGCATACTGGATTGACCCATCTCCGAGAAGGCTAAATACATGTTATCTAAAGTCACAATCGCTTCTCGTGGTGACAACAGTATTGTCATCCTTAGACTTGAAGTCACTAGATTATCTATTTGTGGATTATTGTGATTTTGGTAGCGTCAAATGCTACATCGTAACTGGGTAGCTATACAGGCGCGTACCGGATACAATAAGAAGCAAGCTTAGAAATCGTAGTAGACGTAGATAGAATTTGTCCCTCCCACATAATAGGAGCAAATATTCGAGGCCACTCGAGGGATAGTGCTTATGGAATGTCTGGCCAGACTCAAATAAATCAATATGGGATATTGACGTTATTTGCACGAATAAGGCTATTCCCATGATCGAGAAACTATGGATTGGATATACGAGTGCGACTTGTATGTTTCGTGTCCAATCCGGATATTGAGACAAAGGGATGTGACAATTAATTGCACAAGGTTTGTCGGATGACTATTCTATTAGTTGGCTAGAATGGATGTCTTGCTAGAGACCGCTCCATATTAGCAAATTGGTGCTACCAACTAGATAGAACCTATGGGGTCGGACGCTACATAGGGTTGAACAAGATTTGGGAATTAATTAATATGATTAATTAATTATAAGGATCACTTTGCAACACGTTGTAAACTTAGTAGGATTCGAAATCATGTTGGATTAGGAAGGGCCTTTAGGTAGTTGACAAGTAGTTGTTGGACTACATAAAGGATGCTCCTAGCTTCCTTCCCACACTAATGCTCATAACGTAAGTTAAGTGGGAGAGAACAAAGGGGAGAGATCAAGACACAAGGAGGCCGAACCCGACCCCTTGGTCCGCCCCCTACTCGTCGGCCACAAAGAGAGGCGGCCTCTCTTTGATCCTCGTTGCGTGATTTCTTCTTCCTCTTCCTCCGGTCCAAGCTAGCACTAAGGAGAAGGAAGATCTGGATCTAAACTCTAGGCGTGGACCAACCATAGAGACGTGACACAATTCACGTTACAAGTCATCACAGGAGAACCCTAAGGTGTGTAACATGATTCTTCCTTTACCATTGTTATGATTCTCTTCATGTGATCCTTGGAGGGTCTTGAATGGATAACTTATCTTTGCGCCCGTCCGAATTAACGAAGTTTTCTCGGAGGTTTTTCACCCTTTTTCTTGCATTCAGGAACAATGAATTCATCAAGACCTGAGCCGAAAGCCCTATCCACAGCTTCATAGAAGTTAATCTCTTCAAGTGTGTTGCCATCGATAGTCGTGATTGCTCAGTGCAAACTCCATGAACCATAAACCCTAGGGTCATGAAATCCAAGATTACGAAGCCTCACGAGCTCATTAACTACCTCTTTCGAAATAGAACCATGCTTCATATGGGCAACGATTTTTGAAAATTGAGAGAGAATCTCGAAATCTCGCCGTGTCCATGGACATGACCGTGGATAAGAAAAGTGAAATACAAGCGGATCATCTTTCATAACCGGCATCACGACTACGGATGATCGCCTCACGAAACGTTTCCAAATGCACTGGGCAATCCAACGAAGTCATTGTCAGGGTCCGAACCCTAACTGTGCGTAATTAGTGCTGAAATCCACCTTATTTTGATTGAATTAGGGTTTCACATAGTCGTTTGAGAAGAAGAGAGCGAGAGACAGCTAACAAATTTCGGAATCGACGGCAAACGAAGTTAATTCAAATTAAATACACTCACTCCCGGTTGTAGACTTTTCACTTTATAACTTTAACCCATCAATTTAAGTAATTAATTTTCTACCCGCAGCAAGCTCACAAATTTCCATTTCAAACCCTTGCAAACTTATAGATTCCCACTATTCTAGATGTCTACTGATACTTTTGAAAATTCACATATTTACCTAAAAGTTTTAAAATATTATATTTTAACCCCGGCAAAATTCTCAAAGTGTTACACAAAAATTATGTCAAATTACAATAAGCCACTCTACCAAACGTAATGAGAAATATAATTGATTGATCAGTGGAGAATTAGAGTAAATATTCTTTACGACAATGATACAGGGAAGTAGATACGTGCATGTTCAAAGTACACCGAAGGTTAGAGTATTAAATTGATTTACCTAATAGTCGGACCATCAGAATGTATGATTAATCTCAATCGAGCTATCAATTTATCAAAATTGGACAAGCAAATTATTTATGACACTTGGAATGGACCATCGACAGTTAGTATTGAACCATCCCTCGGTGTAAAATTGCTAGAGTCGGGGAGCTGCAAATCCGTATTCGTGCTCCAACTCGTCGAGTAGTTCCAGAAATTCCAGGGTTTTCTCCAAGACCGATCGATCCCTTGGAGATTTTCGACTCGATTTTGCGTAGAAGAAGGACCTTTTTCAATCGGGGATCGTGGTCCAGTAAGGTAAGAAATTGAAGGAGGCCGTTCACCAGGCGCTCATCGGGCGACCGCCGGAGAAGGAATTCGACAACCATAGGAGTCAGATCGGTTCCCATCGGTGGTCACTGGAATTAAAAACGAGACCTAATTTTGAAAAATCTCAACTTTATGCAGAGTTTCTTACATGCACAATACATCCCGCTTCTGGAGGGGGGACAATATTAATCCCCGTTGCGGATGATCAGCTGAGACTTGCTGCTCCGACTCAATATGGCTTTGGCTTTACCGAGTTACCAATTCGGTCCGGTGCGTGGCGGCGCGACATTTGCCTCGCCCGGTCTCCCCACCCTTCGCCACATTTCAACTCCTTAAATCTACCGACTGACATTACAAATGATATATTATATCCGGGAGGACCGGGCTTTAGCCTTCTCCTAAAGTCGTCAGCTCGTTCTTGACAAATCCGATCGGGTGTTCATAATCTGGAAAAGGATCCGAACCTTTGCATGCCGGTACTTGCTTGACCAAGAAGAGGCCTCGTTTGTACCATCTACCCCAACAAAATCTAGAACACAAGAAAGTGTTTTTTACAGGCCACAGTTTTCACCATAATTTTACATCCGAAGTTTTATTCTTTTCCTTTTATAAAAATTTACATCAAATTCTGTGTCTTGTTGGGTTCGAACACGATACACCATGCAATGACTTTAAATGTACTAGTATCATTTCATCAAATTTATGTGATAAACCCAGGACGTGTGTCTTTTTCATACATAAATAGTCGTGATTATTCAATTTATGTCTTTTCGGATGGGTTCATTAACCATTATAAAAAATAAAATAAAAAAACATGAAAATCTAAAATTTTCACTCAATCTTACTAACTCTGCCTGTCTCATTTTCTTTAAAAATGTATTGTCTTCTTTGAAAAACTTGGCGATCATTTTCAAGACATACATTGGCAGCGGACTGCACTATCCAACTTAAGTGGAGAACAAACCAGCAATCATCGGAAACATTTTTCCATGACCATTTGCATCATTGAGAGGCATATAAATGTTAAGAATATAATTTTTATATCAAAAATTGAGTGACACGCAATTCATTTTCCACTTATTTGTTGAGTCGAGTATATTATATGTCGGAAAAAAATATACATCAACTTTGGAATATTACAGTATTTCTTGCCTTAATTGTTCCTTTTTAATTCCAAAAAACAAGTGTTTGAGTTATACTTTCCATTAGTCTTATTTGTTGATAGTTTTATTAATAACACGTATTTTTAGAATGACATCATATAGCCGGGTTCAAACCTGGGACCTTATGCATGGCCTTCAAATACTCTGCCACTGAGCTAGCACCCATTTGCGTTCATAATTAAATTTGGTTTCAGATATTAAAAAAATTGTCAGTTGCTCTTCCACATGAACGTGATTAGTATTTAGCAAGACTTTAATAATCCTCTCATGAACAATATTATCACTTCATTAGAATGATGCAAGTCCTGCAATCAAAGCCCCTAAACCTAACCTTAAAGTGATGAATAATGGTCATGATTGAACAAGTTAAATTAAAGGATTGCATTTTTAGTTAGTTTTGAATTTTTTCGAAATCTGAGACTACTCGCGTCTAAGTCGGAGCTCTTAACGGATTTGTGATCCAAGAATCAGTCTTCACTTGGTCGAAGATTCACAATTTGTGTACTTCATTCACCTGTCTCATTTATATTGTCAGACTTTTCAGAAGTGTGTGTGCCCAATTTGAAGAGGACTCAAAGGGGTATTTCAGAGATGATAGATTTGTCTGTCTTTTGAACATTTGTTAAATTCTTACCTCTTATTAGCATGTCACTTTTGTCAGGATGTGACATGATCATTTACGCGTGCAAAAGCTCAAAACCTCTGTCACACTATCGCATCAGATCTTAAGCAAACGCGTAACATGTACCACGTGAATCAAATACCTATATAGCAAGAGGAAACAGAAGTGGGGGATGTGAATCAAATTCTCCCTCCGTTTCACTAGATACTTCAAAAATTTTATGGGCACGGAGATTAAGAAACCCACCCAATTTACTATTTTACCCCTTCCTTTTTTATTAATTCCACCCTCTCACATCCACTCACCTCTTAGATTAAGACCAAGAACACACAAGAACACATCACTGTGATGAACAGATTCAAAATCACAAAAATCAATTTAACCCTCTCACATTCACCTTCTTCAGCCCACATGAGAACACACAAAAACACAATGAATCATTAATGCCAACGATCAATGAAATTAACGAAAGATTTAAGTTTTCTATTGCATTCTATTACCAGAAACATGAATCGATTGAGAAATCATTGGAATGGTTTCATGAAAATATCATTTTAATAAAATCTGTCGCATCTAAAATTGATCGAAAACCTTTCAAAACAAGAAGTCAAAAAGCCCTTCCAGTTTTTGGCAGCATCTCAAGCATATGTATTGAATAATGATATGAGAGAGCTTCCTATTACACAAGATGCTTCAGCAAGTGCATTTCAAATAATGAATCACCACGAACATATTCAACATCACAAAACTTCAATTTAACAGATCGGCAGAAATGAGGAGAAGAAAAGAAGAAGAAAGAAGAGGAAAAAAAGAAGTGCAGGAGAAGAAGATGACGAAGAAAGACGCTGCCTTACGGATGCCGCCGCCGTCGAAGGACACCGCCGCCGCCGACCTCGCCGCTGCCAAGGACGCCGACCGCCTTACTCGACGCCGATCTGCTCTCTCTTTCTCTCCCTCTCTTCATCTCTCGTCTGAAGATTGTAGATGGATGGATCTACTTCCTCCCGATCTACTTCTGTCCATGCATTCACCACAAAGCTGCTCTTCACCTTCTTCTTCCTCCCACTGTTCTGCAACGGCGGCGACGGCGGAGTTGAGGAGATCGAGAGACAGAGAGATGGAGACGGAGCAGATCGATGGAGATGGGGATGGAGAAGATCGATCTGCTCTCTTCGTCTTTACGGTTCTGGAAGTGTGTCGATGAAAGGGAAGGAGATGGACGAGGGGCAGATGGGTTTGGGAGGAGTGGATAAGAGGAGGATGGAGGAGGATGAGTGAGAGGCGGATGATGGTTCTGGAGAGATATATTTTGGTGTTAGATTTAGGGTAAAAATATCACATGGGTGGGATATTTTGGGTTGGGCTTAATTAATCATGTTTAATATAAAATCTGTTTAGTTAAGCCCAATTAAAAGGTGGGTTTAGGTTTTTTAAGAGAAGGGTATAGTTGTATTTTGTCACTTTTAAAGTTTCCATATTTGGAAATTTTGAAGAATCTGGCGAAACGCCCAAAAAGGAAATTTTGAAAAATCTGGCGAAACGGAGGGAGTATATGGCAAGATGAAACTAGATTAGGTCTAGAAGCCTTGGTCAAGCATTTCTCTCTGACAAAGCTTTAACAAGCTTGAGAATATAGTATGTATTTTACATACAATCAATAGACAGCCAAAACTACAAGGCTTGTAGTACAAAATGGAAGGTCAACACAAAAGGGGCCATCTTACTGCTGCTCTCCAAAGCTATTTGATGAAATCCAACTGACTTGTCCACCCCCTTCAATAACTTGCAACAATTAGTAAAAATAGTTGTTTATCGCATAAACAACGAGTCATTGGATTCATCATAGCAACTCTTGCCAACACAACGGGTACAAAGAGGAAGCCAGCATACAACAAAGCCTGACTACATCTACAAAACATGATTCCAAGCCAAGCCTTCGAGTAAAAGGGCTTGAGCAACCTAACCTGGAGGTAAGGCAGGAGAAAAAGTTATATCACAGGGGCATGTCTAAACTATGATGCATGCAAGTAGGAGGCTAAATAAAACCCATGATTCTATTGTTTAAGGAAGCTAATGTAGTCAAATTTGGAAGATAAAGGAGGTATGAAGGGGGCAGGCATATACCTGAACTATGTGTTACAGCGTTGCCTCATCAGATTTCTCCATTTGTCCTTCAGATCAACCTAAATGAAAGAGAGGTGATATTTAACTCCATGGAAGGTTAACATAAACCAATGACGGGCAATACAAAATATATATTTTAAATTAAGAATGAAAGGCCACACCGCTGTTCTCCTCCCTTCAAATACTTCAGGAAATGAGATTAAGATGTGCTTCCAATTCCCTTCGCCGTACCTTCCAACAGAAACATGTAAAAATATAAATTTACAGGCTTCACACGCAGCCACACAGGTATTTTTTAAGTGCCCTCATCCCAATTTAGAAGCTTGCAACTCAAAGTAAAATAACGGGGGGAAATCACTTACTCTTGTACGCCATTAGTTAGAGTGTCTTCTTCCAGTTTACTCCATCTCCTTTTTCTTCTCCACGTAAATTCCTTACTAGGCTCAATTTTCTCCGGAGGACAAACAAAGTTTTTCCTCTTGGAAGTACACTCATGATCAGGACAGTCCTTTGGTTGTGAGGTGCATACAGAATCATCCCACTGCAAAAAAACAAAGTTCTGTGATGACGATTCATTCCTAGAAACACATGTAGACATGTAAAATTTATTTCAGTTCATTCTATGCTACAATAAAACTGGTTAATGTATCAAGCCACCAACATGTGGCCAGTGAACACTTCCCATGAGATAACCGGAAATCAAGTAGCACTAATAGAATGATATTTGGGATAATCAAAGCAGCCAACCGCATTGCACCTAACCCTGGTTTCCATCGTCTTATAAATTGCTAAAGGCTGGAGCAATTGTGATTTTTTGTTCACAGGTGCATTGTAACTTAAAATTTCATGGTTTTCCAGAAAGGGAAAGGATTAGAAGCAGCTTTCAACTTGCCTTTTGTGCACGTTACATATAAGTCTGTTTCCCATATACCTTTTCATTTCAATTGCATGAAAAACTATAAAAATCCTGCCCTGGGTGTTGTCAATGAATAAAAATGAGTTGTATCAGGTTCGTAGCTCCTACACCGGAGAAACCTTTATTTGAGTGTACCTGATTTATGTGGCAAAATCTAAAATATTGGAATGCAAGAGTCCTGCAAAGCCAAGAAGGCAACAGGAACTTGCAATGATAGGAGAAAGGAGGCTGAAGTTGAGCAGAAAGCGTGTATATTTTCATCAATCTTATACCACCCCGTCCCACCTCTTTTGCACCATTTGGACTTTTACCACTATTCACTGGGTCACTTTGACCCGGTGATTTGTATAGCAAAACTTTGCAATTTTTAGATAATTTTTTCGTAGTGTTGTAGAGTAACTCTTATTCTACAAGACTACAATAATTCATTAAAAATTATATCGTTTTGCGATCCAAATTACCGGGTCAAAGTGACCCACTTATGGGTGAAAAAATCAAATGGTGCATTAGAGGTGGGACGGAGTGGTACATATTTTAGAAGTTCTCTATCCTGTAAATTTCTCGTGGGGTTGAAGCTTCTACACGGTACGCTTCCAGTCTAATCCAATGATAACAGTCCTGAGGTATTCCTATTGGTACAATGTATCTCTCTATGAATTTCAGAGTTTCCGTACACTTAGCTCGTGTAATCAACGAACCAGTCCTTACACAGAAAAATATGAGCAAGTCACGGTTCTCTATTTATCCATGTCCTGCAAAGCCAAGAAATTGGACGAAATCCGGAATCTCAAAACAAATAAGATAAACAGACAATGACAAATTCAACAAAAAAGAGATAGTAAACTTTGGATGGAAATTTTCCCATTTGCAAAAACAAAAATAGCACCAAATCTACAAGCTTCAATTTTGAAATGTCAAGAGAGAGAGAGAGAGTGTGTGTGTGTGTGTGTACATCAAATTTTGAAATTTCAAGAGTATATACATGTGTATATTATACTGTTAATTGAGAATATTGGGTCCTGAGAGTCCTCATGAAATATAAAACTTAGCTGAAGTACATTAAAAAAACACTTCACTCTTACCTCATAAGTGTGAGCGGTTTCATTCCGTTCCATCGAACTGCATTTTGGCAAGTTATTGTGGTTCTTGCAATGTTGAAAGTCAAGGTTATCCTTCTCTGTCGGAGCAGCTTCAGCAATCTTTTGTACAGGAGTATGTGAGCTTGATTCTAACACTGTTTTCCCTTCTTTGCCAATGGTAGATGCAGTATTTTCAAACTCCATTGATGCAACAGGAACCGGGTCCTCATCCACTGCCTTCTTTTCCAAATAACTTGTTCTGACTGATTGTTCATTACCGGGGTCAACCTTGGCTGTCTCTGCAACCTGAGCAGTTTCAGCACTCCTATCAACAGCAGGATGGACTAGGCATGAATCTACCCTACTCGTGCCTTCTACTAAAGGTTCCCTTCTCATGTTTTCTTCAAATGTTTTGGCTATAATCTCATCAGCAAGCTTTATTGCAGCAGGAAGAGGATCTTCTGCCTTTGCTTTCAACTCCAGACAACTTTTTATGAGGTCATCTCTCATTTTGTTGATGTAAGGACTTGGATGAAAACCCAATCCCATCGCGAAGTTCCGAGCATCTGATTCCTCCATATCTACAAGCTTCTCAGCATGCTTGCTTTCAGGAGTCACCTGACCAGTCTGCATAACTGAATAAATGAAACAGAATCTTAGCTAAATAAATGTAAAGCACACAGTTTGAGGTGAAAATAAGCTGCTTATGATATGGTTACATGTTGGGAAAAGACACGAAACCAATCACATTACCCTAGTGAAAACATATGTTCTATGATCAGCAATAGCATATTGTCCATTTGCTTCATGTATTATTTCCTGCAGTAGAAGGTTTCTCATCCTTAGACCTCTACGGGAAAGCCCTGACACTCAAAGAAAACCAACCTGTTACCCTAATTTATGTGCACGATTGTAGTCCTAAATCTAAATGCAAATGCAAAAGGAATGCAGTAGCGAGTATAGCTAGATAACTTTTAGCTTGGTATGCAGAAGGCAACAAAATTAAACAGAACCATTACTGCAACTTCTATAAACTGTGTATGATAGACTACCCAGCAGCTAAGCTTTAACTTTAATAGAACACATCTAATTAGTAGCAAGATGAAACCAATATCCCAAGAGGGTTGCTATGCTTCACCCTTCTATTTCACCCCCATGAAATAACGGTGGCGCATAACCGCATAGCATTTTCCATATTCCAATATTCCCATTCTATGTAAAACACAACAAAATTGGCTCAAACAGCCAGTAATAAATTTAAATCTTACTACAAACATAGCTGAAACAACTTCTCTAAAAGATGCAACTCAGGGCATTTTTTTCCAAAAGGGAAAAAGAAGTTACCGTTAGAGCAATCCCAAGGCGACTCCGGCGAGCTAGCCGGTGGTGGTTGTTTCAGTTCCACCTCCATATCATCATCAACAACAATGACTCTACTTTCCATCAATTTCACAAACCACGGTTTCAACCCCTCCAATGCTTCACTCACACAAGCATTCACCTTCCCAAAAGCATCATTCCTCCGATTCCTCGCCTTCAGATCCTCCCAAACACTCGAATCCCAAACCGCCGCCTGAAGATCCTCCTTCCACAACCTCAATTCATCACAAAAAAGCCCTAATTTCTCCAATTTCCCCAAATCCAAAACCCTAGAAAACCTCTTCACGGCCTTGAAATACTCCTCCTCCTGGTTCTCACCTCCGTCGAGACGCCTCACCGCACAATCCACCGCGACGGCGCAATAAGCGTCTCTAATCGCCGGCGATTGAGGGACAGGATCGTCTCTGAGGTTCAAGTAAGCATCTTTAATCGCCGCCGATTCGTCTCTGAGGTTCAAGTCAGCGATGGCTTCTAAAAGCTCGAGGACGGTTTCTGAGACTGAGGCGTTGGTGAGCTGTGAGTTGAGCTTGTGAAAAAGCATGGCTTTCTTCAAACGGAGGTCGTCGGTGGGAATCGGAAGGAAGTGGAGTATGTTGTTCAGCGTTGGGTCGTCGATTGGCTTCTGGGAGAGGAATTCGAAGGCTGAACGAAGTGATTCTCTGTCCATTTGGGGAGGAGATTGAGAGAAAACCCTAGTTTTGAGATGAAGATTTGAGATTTGAAAGATTGCTCAAGAAAACCAGAGACCATTCACGGCTAGCAACACTAGAAGGGCGGTGGTGACATGACGACTAGTCATTCAAAAAAGTCAAGATAAAGTTACGAAAACACCCCTACGAGACAAAAAAAATATTGACTAGAGCTAATCTAAGAGCATCTCCCACAGTGCACCAAATCCTATATTTGATAGTAAAATTTGGTGTTTTCGGCCTCCCACAACAAATCACCAAATCATCAAATCACCAAAAAAATGATGATTTTTTTGTAGGCCTCCCACAGTCGTTGACCAAAAAAAACACCAAATCACCAAATCCTATATTTGGTGTAGCTTTTGTGAAATGGTGAAGTGCATCTCCCACAGTACCCTCAAATCCTATCCCATATCACCAAATCCTATTTTTGCCATCAAACAAATCCTATTTTTACCATCAAATTTGATGGCAAAAATAGGATTTGGTGTAATTTACACTAAATTTTTAATTAGTGTTTAGGCCATGTTTTCACATCACTTTCATGGTAATAATATGCTCTAATGTAATAGTGTAGCATTTCGTCTTTATAGTATATACGTTATCCGTTTTTCTTCTCCCACTTTGTATAATATGCTTTTGAGTCATAGCGTGTTATATAATATTTTCAGCATCATGATGCGGGATGATAAAATGAAATAACTAATGTAGTTATTATAATTTATCCCATCAGTGGTTGAGGATAAATCTTCGAAAAAGGGGAGCATATCCCGTGATTTCGAACATAATGACTATTTCCCTAGGACGTATTGATTCATGCACTATAATCACCTTGATGGAGGAATCAATGCGAAAGCACGGGCAGACCCTCCTCAGTAGTCAACCAATCCCGTAAATTTGTGAAACATGTCGCCTAATTCGTAGGCGGGGACAAGAGCCATCGCTTTACTGATAGATGGGGTACAACTTTTTCTTCGACTTGCAACAGGTTTGGCCGAACATAATACACTGAATTCAACATTTATCCAATTTCTAGGTCGACATCGAGACTTGATAAAGGAGCTCATAACGAACTAAGAAGAAGAGTCATTGCACACTTATGGGATAATCATGGTAAAATAGATTAGACGAGTTAATTTTAGATTTTTGAAGCGTTATTTAATCATTTTACAATTTTGTGTAATATTATTTTGGTAATAAAATATTTTTTTTTTTTATTTGATAGTTATGAAATTCATGATTTGGTGATACATTTGATGATTTGTTGTGGGAGGTCAAAAATACCATTCTCTAAATTTGATGAAATGGTAAAATAACTATTTGATGTAAAATTTGGTGAAAACTGTGGGAGACCAAAAGCTCTATTTTTTCACCAAAAATGATGAAATGGTGTTTTTGAGGGTTAACTGTGGGATGCCAAACCATTTTTCTCCACCAAATGTAGGATTTGGTGTAAAATTTGATGTCAACTGTGGGAGATGCTCTAAGTCCTCTGTTTCAGATGATACGCATGAAAGTTTTTAGTGGCAGAATATAATAAACTCCAAAAGCCCATGTCAGAGCTAGTGGAAGCATGAATATTGAATAATAATATATTCATAAATTTTATAGTTCGACTATGAAGGATTTTAGATATAGGACACGAGTGAACATGCTCTTAAACTTGTAAATATAGTGCAACAAATACATCTTTATTATGCGTTTCCAAAAAAAATTATTATTATTATTGCATTTTTTACAGCTGCGGAAAAAACATTAAAATTATCATATTTCAAAATATAAATAATTTCCAGTACTGACACTGAAATACATGCACCTTATTACGTGTTCAATTGTATGCAAATAATGACCAAATTAGAAGAGAAATAAAGATCTATGAGTCGAAAGATAAGTTTATGATCAATTGACTACGCTGATTACAGTGAAGTATGGTTCTATGATGCGTGCGCCTGTTGTAATAGAGTACTCCCTCCGTCTCAGCAGGTTCTTCAAAAAGTACTATTCACCGATCACTTTGATCTGATAATTTAGTTAATAAGACTATGCAAGAATGTAGTAATTTTTTATGGTGTTGTTGAGTAAACTTAACTCTACATCACCATGAAAATATTACCAAATTCTAGCATCGTTCTGATAAGCAAATCATCGGGTCAAAATGACTTCGGAAAGTCAATTTTGAAGAACCTGATGCGACAGAGGGAGTATGGTTCTAGCATAAATGTTGGGACGGCCAAATGGATTCCCCTGCGGAGGTCATTTTCAACACGAACCAGTTTAATTATCAGCAAGTGGCAGACTTCATCCTTCGTTCTAGTGATTATTTGGCCATTTACCGCTCTGGTGATTACACAACTAAATCAGGATATCGATTTCTCGAGTCCCAAGAATATAGCACTCTTCTCCATGTTGTACTTCTATGATGTTACTCCAAGTCTCCAACCCCTCGGACGCCACTTGGAGTAAATTATAGGTTCTCACCATGCCCGAAAAATTTAAGCTCCTCTTATGGAAGCGTCTACACGAGGTACTTCCAGTAAACACATGTGTATCCACCCTCAAAAGCTCAAGTTCCTTATGCCATGTTTGTTATAAGGATCCTAAAATAGTACACCATCTCTTTTTTCAATTGTCATTTTGCTGTTCACATATGGTTTGCCTATTCCCTTCCTTGGAACCGATCAACTAATAGGCACCCCCCTTCCCTGGGTGGATTACCATGTATCGACAGGACAATGACATTTCACATACAGTTTTCGCTCTACTATGAAGACAAGCAGTGGTCCCCCTTTTCGTACCAGGGCTTGCACTGATCCACTCCTCAGCCGCCGGTAGTTGCCCCACAATCCTTCGTCTTCATGGATTAGCAGGCTACCCTTTCACCACGTGCAGCCTCGGCCTTGATCTACAACATCATGGTGGACGGATCGTGGAACAGAAGGAATCTAAATTGTGGCATATGAATTGTCATCACCACTGCCGCAAGGAGCACCATCCACGCTGTCCGCCTAAGCTGGTTAGCGGCCTCCCCTCTCCAATCGGCGTTGCTTACCATTTTGCTTTATTTAGCCTTTATCTTTTGCTTATGGAACTTTCTTTTGGACTATCTTGCTCGTTCCCTCGCAGTAGACATTTTAAAATTATATTTTAACCTACACTACATTCTAGACGTTTTGTACCTTCTTTTATTATACTAGTGCATATCCCGTGCCCGATGGCACGACCCCAAAAAAAGTATGATGATTCTGTAAGTTTCACTGGCTGAGATTGTCCTATTATGAAGTATTTAATTCTTATGATATGATGTAGGTAAGCTATTCGATATGTTTAATTCTTATGATATAATGTAGGTAAGCTATTCGATATGTCACATTTGGGGATGATCCCTGTAACAGATTATTATATAAATGGGGATCAGCTATTCCACATGACACATTTTGGGGGATAGCTTAATCCCCATGGCAACTTATTATGTAGATGAAGTTCTCTGTTTCTGGCAAAAAGAAAAGTGTCGGTAGAACAGACAACTTTTAACATCTTGTCAAAGTATAAATCTCTGCCAATGCAAAGTGAGCATCGTGTTGACGATGGTCCTCTAAATTTGAAGATAATATTAAGCTCAGCCCCAGCTTGACGAAGAAAATGCATATTTCTCTGCAAGGAAGCCCAATAACATCAAAAGCTTGAATCTGTACTATATATACATTTTAGTGTGTACGTAAACGAGAAATCTACAAAAGAAAGGGCCTCTCCACCAATCCACGATTCAACGAGTCCACTGTTTGTACAGAAAGGCGTGCCTCGCCTGATTGGATCATCTACTAAAATGTTGCGCTCCTCGCCCTTGAGATGAAAGCTGCAAGATTGGGTCAAACTCTTGTAAGGATCAATTGCCTTCCACATACAACATGTCACCGCAATATGAAAATTTCATGGCATAGTTTACTTTTTAGTTGTCTGAATTTAATGTATTTGTTCGGCTTAAGCCTGAAACAAACAAACAAACTCTAAGGGTACCTGAGACAGGTGACATCAGAGAACATACCTGAATTAAACAGCATTTTGTCGCACCATATTTCTCCACTTGTCCTTCAAGTCAACCTACAGAAAAGAGGTACGTGATTCTTAACACAACGGATAAACTATGAAAAAAGGCAAGAAAAATCCAGAGAAAAAACCATCTGACAACTCACTGAAGTTCGCCCTTCAAATACGCGGTGATACGCATCTAAGATGAGCTTCCAATTCCCTACGTCATACCTTCAACAAGAACATTCACAAGTTCAAATTCTGAATGCACAAGATCTATGGAGACGCTATAATGAAAAGACCGACCCCTCAAGAAAAGGAAGCCATAACTTTACTCTAATTCAGATGAGAGAAAATAAGTATACTTCTGCACTCCAGCCCTCAGAGCATCTTCTTCTGCTGTACTCCACCTTCTAACTCTTCTCCTCCCAGCTATCTTAGCTTCATATTTCTTCAACGGCGAAACCACCGTTCTCTTAGGGGAAGGCAAGTGAGGTCTATTTTCACGTTTCGGTAAGTCTTCAGCTGAGGAATCAATAGAATCATCCCACTACAAAGATAAAATGCTATTGGTAAGGCATCTGAAGACTAGCGTGAACATTGTGAAAGGAAATTTTCTTAGACTCTACGGTCATGAACCTATTGAATACATCAAACCAACTGTGAACATGCAAGTTTCCTATCTTTAACAAGGTAGACAAAAAGGACGCCATGGTATATCAAAATTCCATTCACCAAATTGTGAGTAAAGATTGAATCATGACTTGAAAACAAATTGAAAAAATAAGTTGAGGCGTATATTAATATGCAGTAGCGTGCAGAAAGTGCCGATGAGTGTCTCTGTGCTTGTTCATAAAGAAGCCAGAATTTTGAGCTTGCGACAACAACGAGACATAATAAATGTGTTCAACTCAATCAAAACCAAAAAGCATTCGCGTCCACCATATATTCTGTGAAGGGTGAAAGTCTTCAGCTTTCTATGATCAATAACGCAATCTAAAAGCAAAATTACAAGGGAGAAACCAAATCACAGCATCAAATCAGTAAAGAGGATACTCGACTTGCTCATTCAACAATGAATCATGATAAAAGTCAAATTGATACCTCACTGTGTGACCAGAAAAATTCATCAGAGATCCTTGTTAATTCTAATTCCGTGAATGTTGTCATTGTACTATAAGTTCCAATCGCTTAATTTGTGAACAGCACACTGAATCATGAATACATGAGCTCCTAACAGCTCTAGCATGCTTTGTCTGTTCTCTCTTTTTCTTGCATTTTCCTCTATTTATTCTTGATCTTTACACCTAAATTTTTACCCTTTGGTGGAAAGTGGAGAACCAGATTACTTTTCTCATTGCAACTGACTCCCAGTCATGAGATAGCATTAAGGTGTAGAATAAAACTTCACATACAGGAAAGTGAAGCTACAAATGTCCAGCCAAGAAATAAATAGTCTTCTTGAGAAGAATAGTCTTTAGTCTAATAAGAAGTGAAAAACATCTCACTTCGCCGCTTCGGCGATGCGGGGTGTATCCTAAAGCATTGGATCTGCAGGTTAAAGGAATTTAAATGGTAGGACAAACTTAAGATAACAGGAGCATTCCCAATTGGCTCCAAAGAATTAGGTGCATGACATAAGAGGAGGTTTTTGGTGGACGGGATCATAGGACCACTTGACAGCAGTGATAGCAATAGATGGCATGTCTCCAGTGAGGGATAAAACACACTTATACAAGCAGTGTCGTCATCCAGTATCCAAAATAAGTTAGTTATCTGCAACCGACAGCACGATTTTACAGGATTTCTCTAAAAGGGGTTGTGGTCTCTAGAGCAAGGCATCAGAAGTAGACCAGGCAAAATGGTTTTAATCTAAACGATTTATCCATTTAACCTGTTTATCAGTAGTCTGGGTCCTGTCTATTTAATAAAGAGGTACTTATTGGACTAAACCATTTAAACCCATTACTTACTTGGATGAGTTGGATCTTATCCAATAACTCAACGGGACCTGATTAAAAAACTCACATCCACATTTCTCAATACTATCCAAAATAAACATTTCAACTTACCCTAATGCCCAGAATAAAAAAAAAAAAAAAAAAAAAAAAAAAAAAAAAAATGAAAACAAAATGAAAAAGGGTCGTATATTCCTGGAAACAAGCAGATCTTCAAAAACAAATGTGGAGAATGAGAAGAGGACGAGGTGACGGGAAGGTGAAGACCACCATCATCGCCACCACGCCGCAGCCACCACCACCACCACCGGCCATTAAATCCGGAGATTGCAACCCAACAATGAGCTCCACCACCACCGCAAAACACCCATGGCCACCCCAACCCAAAACCCGCTGATGTGGTCCTCAAAACCTCCTCCACCCTCGTCTCAGACCGTCGTAGCCATCACCATCCTCACCTACAACCGCCGCCACCTCCAGCGGCCACTAAATCCGACCACTGCCACTGTCGGCCCCTTCTCCAGTGACTCCAGAGGGGGTGATGGATGAGGGCCAGTAGTTGCGTCCACGACGACGGCTTGCCGAAAGCACACCTTCGACTATGACGTATACAGTACGTGTAACTGGTGAATATAGGGAGAGGCAATAAACATTAATTTAAGAATATGCAAGGTTATTTTGATAGGATGGCAAAAAAAATTCAAGGATAAAAACATATTTCACTTAAATTGGGCTTTTAATTAGGACTACCCATTATTACCCAACCCTATAAAATCTAGCACAATAGAATCTAAGCAATATTTGGACTCAAATAGTTAATGATCCCATTAAATACAACTCATATGAATCTAGCCGAAATCCGTCCAACCTGTCCATTTTGCCAGGTCTAATCACAAGGGATCAATGGTTGAAGCCCAGCCAGTAACATGTCAAAGAATATCTCTTTTTTGCATATCCACTAATACAATCATATATGGAGATGGAGAACTTGCATGCCGAATCTTGATGCAGTATTTGGGGAAAAGGCTAGGGTTGTCTCTGAAAGGCCGAGAAAAAATAAGCCACCATCTCATGTTAAACTAAAAAAGTGATGGCGGCGAGGTAACTTCTTCATTGATAATGTATGCTATTAAACTAATGGATGTGCATTTTGTCAACAAAGTGGAAATAAAAGTTTGCCTAAGTTCAAGGGGAGTTGTGAAGACCAAAGACGGATCAAACTGCTGATTCCCACCATTTCATGCCTAATGAAATCACTCGGAATTCAGGCAATCAAGTGCACATGATGACATGAACACTGCGTTAGGAATCCCAAAGCTTCATATAGACAGAGAACCAAGTTTTATAGATTCAACTGTTTGGAGTTTCTATCATCAGAAAAGAAGACGGCGTGTCCTGATGCCTTTTACCAAAGTATTCTTTGGTGCATTGCAAGTGACAAAGCTCTCCATACAAATGGCACAATTATATTTATACCCCTTCTCCAATCTTTCTATCCTTTGCCTATAGTGCATTTATATTGTTGGATCCGATAACATTGTTAATAGTTACATGTTCTTAAGGACATCAGGGGATCACCTTCTATGGCCAGTGAGGCAATTAGCGATGTTATCAAGATGTGCTCCTGGCAGGTCTGCCCTAGTAGTTGGAGTCGAAAGTAAAGAATGAAAGACATTCAGACTCCAATCTCTAGTGAACCATCTTGTTTCTTGATACGCCAAGACGATTAGACTACCAGCTCCAATAGCAGCAACGAACGTTAAAATACATCATGATTGCAACAAAAACCTGACAGCAACTTTATCCTTCTTGAGCTCTCGTGTTTGATTATCAGATTCATGGTGACATCACTGAGGGTGCCAGGACCACCATTAAAGGTTTAGAATTTTCACCTACTGTTAGAAGTTAGAATCATACATTTAACTGAGCCAGGCCGGCGCGAGGGGAAGTGCCCACCGAGAAAGCGAGAAATTTAAATCAAGTGAGACCCACTGACGCCATCTTCCCAAAGGTCTTTATGAGGGAGGAAAACCATTCCTCCATTTCTCAAATGCCAATAGACTTTTCTCCTCCCACAAAACAACATGAGGACCAATATTCCACTACATTTTAGCTTTCGTCATTCCCATACAGCCATACCACACCAAGAACGCAAGAACAAACACAATATGCAAGAATAAAATGCAAACATTTAACCAATCAACTTCGAAAAGACTACAACCAAATAACAAGTTCCTCTGGTTCCCCATTGTCAAAATAAATGATATGATTCCCTTTCTTTTATGCACAGAAACAACAGTTACTAATAAAGTGATCATGCAAGATGAGAGTATGAAGAGTTAGAATTTTCCATGTGGCACACCATAAGAAGAAGGCCAATTCTTCTATAGCACACACTTTCCAAATGAACTTCCATAGAAATTCAGAAATATGGTCTTGAGAAGTTTCTTTAATGGAAAACGATAAAACCAAGTGCGCTCTTTTGCACCCCAGTTTCAAGAAACCGACTCTTGGATCTACTATGGCTCATGCTATTTCAACATTGCCCCATACGACCATCTGGAAATATGGTGCTCTGGAGACTTATTCTTTGATCTCCTTGAAACCAGTTGCTATGGTGTTTGCTAGGAGATTTATGATGTGAGGATCTTCTGGTTTCGGTGAACTATGAATTGCCAGTTATAACATAGTCTTGACAGGTGTTTGAATGGATGCCAGGTGTACTAAGACGCACTTCCAATTAGTTAGTTTCACTTTGTGTAAAGGTACCTTTTTCTACCACACAAAAGTGACAGAGAAAAGTGTGGCAACTTCACTCAGAGTTCAATGATCCCCCCACAAGATTTTTTGCCCTTGCTCAGAAAGAACTAAATAATTAACACGCTTCCACGTTTCAGTTCTGTGCATGTCAAAAGAGTTTAGATATGCATATACAAATAAGAGCTTGACAGGCATAGCAAAACGAGAGGGAAATAGTACCTCATAAGTACGGCAAGTGTGATTCCGCTCCATTAAGCTGGGTTTGGGCATGTTACTCTGGTTCCTGCAATGCCGATAGTGCAGGCAAGCATCTTCCCGTGTAGCTTCAGCTGCAGTCTCTCTGACACAATTACTTGGAGCACCTAAATCTGAGCTACTCTTTCCATCTCCTACAGGCTCCCGATTCATGCCAGAACTTGCTTTCTTAGAAAACCGTGATGCATCAGTAAGCGGATTTAGGTTAGCCCCATCGGCTGTAGTGGCTTCAACAGTCTTTTCAACACAGGGAATCGGACTCTGTGGCCTGGATTCCGCCCAGTCCTCAGTTTCAGCAGAAAGCTCTTGCTCCCTATTTTCCCTAATCGTACCAGACTTTGTGTTTTTAGAAAGCTGTAAAGAATCGAGAAGAGGCGCTTCGAGACTTTCTTTATGCTCCACACAGTTCTTTTCATTTGGTTGTTGATTTTCTGGACTAGGATCATGCATCGGAACAGCTTCAACAGTCTTTCTAATGCAACGGCTGACAGGTCTGGAGTCAACAGTGTTCATCTCTTTTACTAAAGGCTCCTCATTCATACTTTCTCTCACCAAGCTAACTGTTTCATTTTCAGGAAGTTGTAGTTTATCAGAACAAATGTTTCCTACCTCTACATCTAGCTTCGAACAATTTGCTCTCATTGGTTCTTGATTATTGCGAGCAATCCCACTGATTGGAGCATCTTTAGCACTCTCTGCAGCAGAAGGACCAGGCAGAGGGACTTTCGGTTCTTCTTTGTGCTCCAAAACACTTGTTTGGCTTGGTCGTCCATTCTCTAGATTAGCTGTGCGGGCAGCTTCAACACTCATTGCAATTGAAGGACTAGGAAACTTTGTTTCTACTGTATTCTGCCCTTCTACCGAAGACGCCCCATTCATATTATTTCTTACCGCTAAAGCTATTACATTTTCAGAACAAGGGTCTTCAGCCGTTGCTTTTGGCTCCAGCGAACCATTGACCAAAGCAGCTACAGGAGTCTTTTTACAATCAGAAAACTTCGATATATCAGAACGAAGATCTTGCACTGCTACTCGTACCTCCACAGGACTTGTTTGGGGTACAGTATGTACTACATTAATGTCAGGCATAGGTAGGGGACCATGATTGTTCCGCAACGTTTGCATGTCTATTTCATTTATGCTCGTCTTTACCTTAGAGGATCGAGTTGCTCCTTCAGAGTGTTTATGTTTGCGTTTGACACCTCTTTGCTTTTCTGAATAATAATCAACTCAATTGTAAGTTACATGATAAATATTTTAAACACAACCTGAGTAACCAATAGTAAGAGAAACAGTAATGACCACACAATTCTGCACTTCAAAAAATTATGAAGCCCACGACATGAGCCAGAGAATAACAAGTTATCGCTCTACGATCAGTAGCAGGTTGAAAGTTGTCACTTGTGATACTTACGATAGTAGGTGGTGGTAGGTATATATTACTAAATACATGTAGTGAAATCCTGTCTCAAACAAAACAAAAAAAAAAAAAAAAAAAAAAAAAAAAAAAAAAAACACTTGTCAGCAATAGATTGCTGCCCATGCTAATTCTGAAGAAGAATTATTGAGAGGCTGACACTAGAAGACCTAAGCTGTGTTCTCACTTATCAGTAACTTTAGGACATTATTCATTTCCCTTTCACTTGGTTTCTTTCAGCACAAATGGTCTACGGAAATATAATTTTCACCACCAAAATGCAAATCATCAATATACCCTACGAACACTCTCAGAGTAAAGGGAGTGGCGCATTTGCACTGTTTATAATACCCCTTCAACCACAACCAAATGGAAAACATGTACTTTGAAATCCTGTTTTTTTCCAAGCAAGGTATCCCCCTTCCCCTAGAATCATCAAGTTAACATACTCAAACTTGTGTTTTTTGTTTTTGATCAGACTAATATAGTTTCTCTAAAGTATGTTCTGGTTTTATTTTCTATTTTCTGATCCGAGGGATATGTTTTGTGGTTCTAGAAGCCAGTCCTGAATCTAACTTACCTTCCAAGTCCCAAGTCATTGATCCTCTTTTACTTATTTTATGTCTTGTTATTTCTTACAAAATAGAAACTTAAAAATGAATACATAAAGAAAAAACAATACTCATTAATGAACCAACTCATAATTCATAAAATTATTTATCGTCTTTACCTAAAAGATTTTTTTCGTGTAAAAATCTTTTAGAAACCAGCTTCGGTATTCCTTTGAAAATCGGCACTAGAAAGCACCGTAGTAATAGGCCGAGATCATCTGGCGGTAGGTAGATTGATATGAGAATAGAGTTCCCATCTCCTAGATGTTCTGCTTAGGAGTATTGATATCTAGATACTAACTATACTTGTTTGACATGGAGATTTAGTCGATCCCTTAGATTTGTTTATAAATGTGGTCTCTGATTCCCAACTCAACAAAAAAATCTACTTCCCAACTCGTCCCCCATGACGAGTACTTAACCTTTATTAAGTCACTTCTAGCTTTATAGTTCCAAAATTCCAACCCATACTCTCTTGAGTCTACTCTAGTGCTCTAACAGTACCAGCCTCAACGTCTGCCAAGTCACTACTCCATATTGGTGGATCGAATGACATGTACAAGACATGATCAACCACCTTAAGCATTCCTTAGTTTTGGGGTACAATTTTTTACCTCTCTCAAATGATTATATAATTCTACATATCTTATTTTTTTCTGGAACATTTATCCATCTTATCGTCGTCATTTCTGCTACATTCACTTTTATCGTTATGTTTTTTCCACCAAACACTTTCTAGTTGCTACCGAGATCAATGCAAGAAAACTGCTGTCCACCAAACACTTGCTGGTTGTTATTGAGCATCAGAGCAAGAAACAACTTACTTTCACTATGTTTTTTTCATCTTTAGCCAAGATTCCGCAATCACAATTCACAAAAACAATGCAATGCAAGCCTTAACCACCAATCTAAGGCTCTATAGGTTGTATCTTTATCAGCCTTTCCATCTGACACAAAAATAATCTAAAGTAATCCCTCAAAGGCACATGTTACCATTACTTGATCTTTCTCACCTCCTTCACTCCTATTCAATTGAAGATAAATCATTTTCTATCTTTTCCTGCTTATTATAAAACCCCTAGATTCTAAGTTAATTAAATATAACTCTAGTCTCTTGCTATCATCCAGAATATTCTTAGTGTGCTCAAATTCAAGCGGGTAAGAACTTGGTATCAATTATCGACCTGTGTGTAAACTCATTTCTACCAGAAGTTCTCTTATTTTCCATACTATCATTTAACTAGTGATTTTCCTCTTATAATTACCTTCATTCACACCAGATCATTGCATAAGCATTGCTTTTCTCCGACGTATCTCGCATCACTTCCTTACAGATTAAGGACTCACTTTAGGAGCATTTTTTACTTTACAAGTCTAAGAACACCATATAGAACCCCTCTCTGTTCTTGCCTACTTGCATGACGCCTAAGTAAACTATAGAATTTATATTAGACATAAAGCTTGGTGACGAAAGCCATGAAGATCGAACGCTGAGGTTTGCTTGAAGAACAAGAGAGATGTGTTTGAAAGACCAAATAGTGTGGATCAACTAAAACCTTCCTCTTTGACCTGTTTTTATGCTTTTGTACTAATGATATCATAGTTTCATGATTTGACAAAAGCGAAAGATGTTGTTTAAAGTAGCGCCAAGACAAAAACGAATGGTCCTCTCCCTTGTTGCTCTGATCATGAAGAAGACAACGGCATGGTTTTTCCCTTTTTCTTAATACGGGATTCTACATTTTATGATACTTTTTTAATATTTAAAGTTGCTTTCAGATATCTGAACAATTGGTTAAAACATAGGAGTATGACTGGCCTGTGAGGTGGGCATTTTTCATCTCCAGCCATTGATATTGTAAGTAGACTAAAAACCCATTAGCATAAAACTGTGATTCCAAATCCAACTCTAGACTTCTCCCTAGTATGTTTTGACTAGTGCCAGGACAGTAGTTACAAGACTAACGAATCATCTACATAATAAGCTGCTATGGGGGAATAAGCTATCCCCTAAAATGTGACATGTGGAATAGCTTATCCCCATCTACATAATAAGTTGATATGGGGAATTTGTCCCCTAAAATGCAACATGTGGAATAGCTTATCTCTACCATATCGTACAAACCAAATAGTTCATAATAAGACAATCTCAGTCATTCAAACTTATGCAATTATCATTCTATTTTTGTGATCATGCCCTCCGGCACGGGGTTATGCACTAGTAGAAAACATATAAAGACGTGGTTGCTGGAGACTAGGTACAGTGAAAACGAAAATTGGGTTAAAGAAGTTACCATTCTTGCTATTACTGACAATTGAATCACCTTCTCCACCTTGCTCACCTAACGGTCTACTCATCCCGAGAAATTCCCACTTAAAATCACCACCCTCCACCGCCGTCCCAAACTCAGTATCCGGCGGACCCAAACCAGCCCAGGCCTCTTCCACATAAGTCTTAACAGCCTCCACCGCATCAATCTCTCTACTCTTCAATCTCACCCTCTCGGAATCACTCGATTCCCAAACTAACATCTCAATCTCCTCCTTCCAAGCCCTCAATTCATCAGAAACCAACCCAACAACACCCTCACCCATCAACATCTTCCCCACCCTCCCTCTCCAAACCCTCTTCACTGCATTGAAATACTCCCACTCGTTCTCTTCCCCTTCGCCGAGACACCTGACCGTACACTCCACAGCGACGGCGCAATAAGCCCTCTTCATTGAGTCCGTAGCGTGATCTAATTCTTCGATGCGTTCTAAGAGCTCGAGAGTGTGTTCTGAGACCGACCCTTTGGCGATTTGGGAATTGATTTTCCAGAGGAGGATTGATTTCTTGAGGCGGAGGTCGGTGTTTGAGAAGGGTGTGAGACGGATGATGTTCTTGAGGAGGCGGTCGTCGGCGCCGTGCCGGAGGAGGAATTCGAGGATCGAACGAGACATGGACATGGAGAGAAACAGAGTCGTGCCCTATGGTGAAAACCCTAATTTGGTGCACGAAATTGACATCAGCGGGAGAGGATTTGATGGTAGCAGAAGAGAATTGAAGGTTTGACAGAGAAGGGTGGATCAAGCGACGGTGCTTGCGATGTATCTCTGTGAATTTCAATTCTCGGTTACTACTATCGGCTTTGAATCAGACTACTGGTAGAGAAATTTCTCTTTTACCTTGACGGGGCATGGTTTTGAAGGGAAGATTACGGGGTTGTTTGGATTCACATTATTAATGGAGATTACAAGATTTTTTTTTTTTTTTTTTTTTTGATAAATGAGATTACAAGATTTTAGTCTACATCAAATTTGGATAATCCAAATAGGTGCTAGCTTTGGACAAAAAAAAAAAAAATAAAAAAAAAAAAAAAAAAAATTGGACAAAAAAAAAAAAGGTGCTAGCTCAAATGGTAGATAGCTTAACTAGAGGGGACATATCATAAATAATCAATACTTTATAAAAAGTGGTAACCCTAAAATCAGCCACATGTGGCTCATGCTTCCAACCCACAACTCTTTCTCCGTTTCATCTTCAACGCTCCCTCAGGTCTCTCCAGGACTCCATCTTGTCTCTCACGATCTCGCCAGAGCACTTCAGGAATTCTCACTACTGTTTTTATAGATAATCGATTGCATGTTCTAAAAAATTGAAGGTCGATTAATTGGTTGAAGCACTATTCTCGCGACAGTTGGTTCACGGCTTGTCGTCGCCTGCCAAGGCTTCGGATGCTCGGATCTGGAAGTCGTGTCTGCTTGTCGTCTCTCTCTCCCTCCTTTCCGCTCGTACTTGTGTCTCCCTCTTAGATTATCTCTTTCAAATACCTCTCTTGGATTTGAATTCTTCGGATCCATATTGATAACTGGTTTTTGATTCGAATTGTAATTTCTATGCTTGTTTTCAATGTGTATGGTATAAGGTCCAATCCTTCTTTCGTTTTATTTGGGCAAAACTCAATTTTTAACTTGGTGTGATATTAGGTTTTGTCATAAACAAGTGCGGGTCGTGTCAAAAAACGGGTAACCTGACACGACCCGTATAATAAACGGGTTACCCGGGTCTTGTTGGGTTACCCGTTTATTAAACAGGTCGGTTTAGGGTTAGAGATTGTGACACGTTTAGGATCCGAGTCATTTTCAGGTGAACCCGTTAACGACCCGACCCGTTTTAACCCAACCCGTAACCCGGCGGGTTGACCCGAATTGCCAGCCCTAGCCCTACCCGAAAATTAATTGAACAATATTCAACGGTACAACTAACACCCGGACCCGGCGAGTCATTTTTATTTATTATATATTGTGATATTTAATATAATGAAGTCCTTAGATACAATGTGTTGTTTATCTTAAATATTCCTAGTCCACTATATTGATTAATAGGACGATCAAATATAGACTAGTATGTTGGTAGATTGATATGGAGATATCAAGTCTAACACATGGGTATGCATTAGGAGTAATTGCATACTGGATTGACCCACAACGAGAATGATACATTAGATTATGCCAAGTCACAATCGCATCTCGTAGTGCCAATATAATTGCAATCATTAGACTTGAAGTCACTAGATACTCTGGTTGTGGAATATTATGATTTGATATTATCAAACGTTACACCGTAACTGGGTAATTAAAAAGATAGCTATCGGGCATGATAGGAAGCAAGCTTAGAGATCGTAGTGATGTAGATAGGATTTGTCCCTCCCACATAATGGGAGAAAGTATCCACGACCACTCGAGGGATGAGGCTTATTGAATGTCTGGCCAGACTCAGATAAATCAATATGGAGATATTGATGTTATCTGCTAGCATAAGCATATTCCCAGGATCGAGGAACTATGGATTGGATATACGAGTGTGACTATTTATGTCTCGTGTCAAATCCGGATATGGAGACAAAGGGAAAGTGCAATATAAGATATTGGGCACAAGAGATTTGTCGGGATCACTGACTATTTCTATTAGTTGGGTGGCATGGATTTGTTGCTAGACACCGCTCTATGTTAGTAAAAGTTACTACCAACTAAGTAGAAACCTATGGGGTCACACGTCAAATAGAGTAGAGCTAGATTTGGGATTAATTAATATGATTAATTAATAAGAAGGATCATTGTGCAACACCTTGCAAACTTAGTAGGACTAATTTGCAAGGAAGGGACTAATCCAAGTTCATGGAGAACTAAGAAGGACCTTTATGGAAACAACAAGGAGTTGTTGGAGTATATAAAGGAGGCTCTAGCTTCCTCCCCAATTAATGTTAATGTTCATAACATAAGAGAGTGTGAGAGAGCAAAAAGAGTGAGCAAGACAAGCCTAAGGCCGAACGCCCTAGGCCCGTCCCCCCCCCCCCTTTCCCGTTGGCACAAAGAGGAGGCCGAACCTCCTGTTGTCCTTGTTGCTTTTGATTCCTTCTTCCCTCTTCCTCCGGTTCAAGCTAGCACTTGCAAGAAGGAATAATCTAGATCTCACCTCTAGACGTGGATCAACCGTAGAGATGATGACATCATTCTTCGTGTGATCTCACAAATCAAAAGGTACACAATACTATGTCTCTTATCATGTTATGATATCTCCTCCTGACGATCCGTGGTGGGCTTTGAGTATGATTAATTTTTTGTTATTCCGCTGCGTTACCTACGTCTAAACCCAACACCTCTCTCTCGAAAACGCCCACTGCCACAGAGATGTCGTCAAGCCTCCTACTATCCTCTGCCTGCCTCAGCCCCAATTGGCGTAACCCCTTGCCAATCTGGCGCAGACTCCGACGAAAGTGCCCAAACTCGCAATCTGCTCTAGCTGCAGCCCTGTTCGTGGCTTCTGTGTTCAATCTCAGCTCCTTAATAAGTGCAGACTCAAATAAGCCTGCCTGATTGTCGGATGGTGGAGCATGTTAGGATGAAGAGGCTCTTCCGGACCTCGGTTTAGGGACTCTCGCATGGGGACCTGGCACAACTACCTGATCCTTCAGAGGGTCTGGGATGCTCTTGTATTCCCTCATAGTCTTACCCGATAAGTCCCATTCTGTCGAACCTACATGTACCTCAGCGGCTAAAGCTAAATGCTTCAGCAGGTAACCGTAGAACGCAGACTTCCGTTTCCCCGCGACATCCCTAGAACGGAAAGACATGTACAGTCTTCGTGGGATGCCAATCCTATGTCCGCGAGACAAGCACAAAGCCATCAAACAGGTGTCAAAGTCAATATCATTTTGCGGGGAGAGACCGGCGACCCAACACTCTAAAATCTCAATCAGCCACCTAGCTCTAGGGAGGATGAATCCTACGGGCAATCTCCAATTCCTAAGAATTTCCCAAGTAGACCACTGCGCATCACGCACTCCCTCACAACAAAAATGGTTAACTTCTTCAAATAAAGTCCTAGGGTCTTTCTAAAGGTATGCCTTAAACTGACACTTTTCCTTCAGAGGCGGCCATTGCAAGGCCTCACCAATGGTCTCAGGGGAGAAAATGAAGAACTTCCCCCTACATTACAACACTCTTGGATCATTAAGCTCTGTGGCCTCAGCCGCATTATAGTTTCAGGAATTGGCAAAGATTTCCCTGGTAAAGGTAGAGCATGCCAACCCGTCGACCAAACGGAACCACCCCTCAAAATTCTCTTTCTTCGCCACCTGACACAAGTCATAGGGGACAGTCTTTAGGGGAAAGATTCGCCCCGCATTAACCTGTTGGTTTAAGCGGGGGTTACCCTCAAAATCTCGGTGAGCTTTAGGGGAGATGAAGCGATAGGTACAAAACTTGTCCGCGGTTGCCTCACGGACCTTCAAGTTCAGTTTCTTGGATTTCCTCCAATCCTCTGCCTCGGGCAATGCCGATAACGGTCTCGTTAATTCATCTCGCTCAGAAGACAACGGGACCCCCATATTGGTGGTCCCGCTACCTCCCGGCGTGTCATTCTCTACTTCCTCAACCTCATCCGCTTCAGGAAGGTATTCGGGATCGGTTTGAGGCTCAGGGAGACCCCTAGGTCTTTTCTGCAGAGGAGGGGCGTTGCCAGGCACAATGGGTTTCTTGAACTTGTCGTTTGGGAGAGGACGAAGCATTGTGCAAGTGTGATAGTGAGAGTGCACGTGACAAGCAGTGTAACTGAAACGAAGCACGTAAGCAAGTGACAAGCACGCCTAGACACTAAGCAATAGCCCAACGCCAATTTCACAGTTACTGATCACAGGCTTTGACTCAACCTACTTTGTTCCTAAACACCAAATTGAAACGAGAGAGAGAAACATAGCTGACATGAGGCACCCGGAGTTCCTTTCTACGGGTGTCGTTCAGAGTCACAGTGGAATTTGACCGGCGAATCTGAAATTTCACGATGAAAATTTTCTTCCGTCAAAATTCTATCCTCGTCGTGCTCATTACTTTATCCTTCATGACCGCAGCCTAGTTCTTAACGAAGAAGAAGGAATTGAAGAATTTCTTGAAGTAGAACCCTAGCCTTGAAGCTCTGAAATATCTCCCCATTTCAGCAGTTCCTCCAAAATGAATGAAGGGGAATGAAGCCTAGATTGCGCGCCAAAACCAGTCGTCCTCTTCAAATTTCATCAAGTTTTGATGATTTGGGATCTTGTATGGAGGAACGACGGAGGGCTTCGGGTCTCTCTGTGTTTCAGCGTGAATGAGAGAAAATACCGCTCTTTTATTCTTCATTATAAAGTGTAAACGACACTTTCTTCCCACTGAGTTTGAAAATTTACACAACCCCACCCCCTTTTAAAATTGGAATACGTCACTTTTAACCCCAGTCGTACAATTGCAGGACCTCAATCGTACGGTTGACTGTCAGCAATCGTACGACTGTCTGAGAAGTGTTCTACGAGTGTAATTCAATATATCTCAGAAATTTTTCTAACTCTTTGCACTCGTATTATTGACTGATCACACTCGTACGAGTGTCTGAGATGTGTTCTACGTACGAGTGCAATTGAGCCAAGAGTCAGAATTTTTCTACACTTTGCACTCGTAGCATTGCAACATCCAGTCGTACGATTGGACTTCTGGAAAAAACATCCAATTTGTCATTCACAATGTTCTCGAGCTCCGACGAACGCAAATTTAGCACCTTTGAATTTTTCTCAGTATGTAGATGTCTTCTAAATGAAAAAAAAAAAAAAATCTCATGCTCCATGAAAATTTTCCGTTTTGCCAATTATCTCATTTTAGTCGCGAAAGCATCCAAATTGCTTCATGTGCTTGACTTGCCTGAGATCCAAATCCCCAAACCCAAACACAATAAATACACATGCGGCATCATCACAAGCACATTAGCACTGCTACACTTTTTATGGATAAAAAGTGTTCTAACATAGTATCAATAGGCTCTCTAAGAGCATCTTTTGGACAGGTCCACTGTTCATAGTCTATTTTCACATTTAATTTCACGTGTATTCACTGACTCAACACCCTCAGTTCCAGCTTACAGTACGTGGGTTAGATGACAGCGACACAGTTCTTATGTAACGAAACAGACTAACAATAGAACGTAAGAAAGCACCAAAAAAAACATAGCTGCGACGACTAAAACTGTTTCAGCAACTTCCCCTCAAATTCTCACTATAGCCACTGCTCATGCCTAGGTTTTCAATCCTTCATAGCCCTATAACTATCCACCGTATGAGGATAAGCTTTGTGGAGGTCCTCATCCATGGGTTCATGCTCTCTCACCATTGGCTCACGTCCCACCGTTGCATTCAAACTCGACCGGAGAAATTTCCCGTCCAAAACCTTGCCTAGAGAGTGATGGACTTCAATGTCTTCAATACAAAAGCTGGTAGCTTCATCAAAGAAACTATGAGCCAATTCTTCTCCTAAAGTGATCCATAGCTTCAACAATACTTTGTGACCATGTCCAAAAAATTCCTGGGCCAATTCAAAGTCGTCAATGTTGCAAACCTTAAACCGCCACTCGCTGTTGTACTTCTTTTAGGTAAGTAAAGCCCTTTTCCATTTGCTTTCCATGAGTTTGAGGGAATCACTTTTTTCCCTCAAACCACTCTCGCGTCCCCTCGCAGCTTTGAGCTCCTGGAATAGTTTTAAGAGCTCGCCATGCACATAGGCCGGTTCATTCTGCGTATACCACCTCTGGGTTTCATCAAACCACGTCTCGACCAACCCTGAAATCCATTGACCAAAAGTTTCTTCATCGCTATGAAGAAAGTGAGGAAGTCCATCTGCAAATTCAATATAAACACATTAACTTCAACCAAATCCAGATTAGTGTCATGTTTTGACAATGAAGAAGTTGCATTAATGTAACAAGATGAGGCACAAAGCATGCTGGTTCTACCATTTGGCATATTCAATAGCCAACATTACTAGTATTCTCAACCCATGCCATCTGATAAATAAATCTTGCAGAAGTTTGTTATTTTTTTGAGTGGTGATCTCATGTGGACGCTCTCGTGATAACTCCCACAAGAACCCTACGTGGTACAATATGGGAGACACAAAACTCAATATTGTTGTCCATCAAACGTTCATCATCTTACTTGTAATCATATGATCAAAATATAGTAAAGATTGAGTGTCTCATATTATGCCACGTACGATTCTCATGATAGTTATCATGAGAGCGTCCCCATGAGAACATCACTCTTATTTTAATTTTATTGAGTTTATTATTATTATTATTATTATTATTATTATTATTATTATTATTATTATTATTAAGAAATCTCGCAAACTATTAAAATGATACGGTATGCTTTTTGGATGAGATTTGATATGATGTTAGGATATGATAAATTTGTTATTAAAAGAAATGCACCAGCCGGGAATTGAACCCGGGTCTGTACAATGGCAGGGTACTATTCTACCACTAGACCACTGGTGCTTGAGGTTTAGTTGTGACTTTTACCCACATTTCCAAATAATATCATCCAAACATGGCCATGTAGAGGAGGTGCAATTGAAGATGTATCAAAACCGAGGGGGTAAAAGTAGAACTTACACTATTCAGAATCCCTTAAAATCTACCACTTTCGTTTCTTCTCTATCACACTTAGACTTATATATTCTTATCTGGGTCTCTTTGACCGGGTGACTGGGATAGCAAAACGATGCGATTGTTCGGTAATTTTTTTATCGTGTTATAGAGAAAATTTTACTCTACAATAAAAAGAAAAGATTATCACAAAATTGCATCGTTTTGTTATCCAAATTACCGGGTCACAGTGACCATGTTAATAATGAAAAAAGTCAAACCGTTATGATGGAGAATAAACGGGTGAGTAATATTTTACTCTTGTCTAATACCGATTTCTCCAAAAGAAAGAGAAAAAAGCGTTGGACAAAAAGAAAAGAAGATAAAATCGCGGAATAGAAACTGCAACCAGTTTATTTTTATGGGTAAAAGACATTTTCCATCCTCCGATTATAGATAAAATACATTTCCCCCCTTGATTTATAGAAAAATATATTTTGCACCTCTGTCAGAGTTTAAAACTAACACCACCCTAACAGATGCGCGAAGAGACAAAATCACCCTCAAGATTTAAGGAAATTACATAATTATAAACATCAATTCTTCTCCATCTCCTATCATTTATAACCTAGTAGCCCCTCTTTCTCTCTCTCTCTCCACCATCGGACATCTTTCTCCCTCTCTCTCCATGTATGCTTCTTCTCTAAACCAAACAGCTGCCACAACGAACCCAACCGCCACAAACCAGCATCACCACCACGAACCAGCACCAACGTTGATCTCACTCTCCTCCTCCTCCCATATCTTCTAAATTGTTGCCCCTACCACGAAATCCACCGCCCACCTTACTAGATCGAAAACCTAGTGGGTGTGGCGACTGCGGGTAGTTGCGGATCTACAAATGAGTTTTTATGTGTCTTATACTCTTCGAAACTGCAACTGCAAAACTGAGGAGACAATAGAGAAAAGAAAGATTCACTCTTGGTAAAAACCTAAGCACGAAGCCATGACCGCACTCCAAGCTTCTATGTTATGCAGACCTCACTCGTTAACTCTCGTTCTCCCAAAAGGCCTCCAATTTTCTCTCCCTCATCGGTGCCCTTCACACTGCTTCGATCCACCTTCTCGAAAACCCCAATTCGGTGTTTTCGGAAATGGTTTAGTGTTGCAATTGGGGGAATCGCAAGTGGGAGGTAGAGCTTGCTGAAGTTGGGGAAGTAGAGTTTTCGGGTAAGAGTGAATTTAAGTCGTAGAATTTGTGAGAGAAAGAAGTTGGTGATGCGAATAGTAGAATTTGTGTAGTGGTTTTCTTCCTGGATTTGTTGGCAACTGAAATGCATAGAAGTTCTTGCTGTCCGATTGTCATCAACTGCAGCTTAGTGTTTTCAAGTTTCAATTTTGTGTTCAACATTCTCTTAGACGAATTGTTGTTGTTGTTGTTGTTGTTGTTGTTGTTGTTGTTGTTGTTGTTGGTGTCAGTGGTGGGGGTGGTGGTTGGGAGGGATTTGGTAGTAGCAAAGGTGGTGCTCAAGAACACCAAGAACATCAAGAACATGATGAATTCAACGATTTACAAAAAAGGATGTTATTTGTCCACAATTTGTAAGGGTAAAATGGTCACAAAAAGTCAATTTGCACCCCTCCACTAACAGATTGTAACAGAAGGGTGGTATCTATCCATCCTCCATCCGTTAACAGGGGTCCAAAATGTATTTATCCATAAGTCAGGGGAAAATGTATTTTGTCCATAATTGGAGGGTGGAAAATGTCTCTTACCCTACTTTTATTTATTTTTTACCGAAACAATTTTTCTTGGTCCAAACAGGCCCAACCGGGTCGTTTCGGCCCAATCATCGAACACTGTAAATGGGCTGCACTAGGGCTTTAAACCGCCAGCATATAAATGTCTCATCTCTTTCGCAGTGAATCCTTCTGAAGCAGAAACCCTAGAGAGAGCACCAGTACTCGCCGCGAGCGTTGCAAGGAGGGTTTCGTCCAGAAGAAGCCGTCGAGATGGTAAATCCATAGCTAGATTCATCTATTTTTCTCTAATCTCGTTGTTCTCTGTCGATCAATGAACTCATTGAATCTGATTTCATCTCTGTATTTCCTCAGACCTTCAAGCGCAGGAATGGAGGCCGCAACAAGCACGGCCGTGGCCATGTCAACTTCATCCGCTGCTCCAACTGCGGTAAATGCTGCCCCAAGGTATGTTTGATCCGATTGTGTAGCTTTTCCTGTGCAAATCCACATCTGTATGTTGATTTCCTGTTGAATCGCTGTTAATAGATTTGATTTACTGCTTCTGTTCCTGATTGGCGTTTTTCATGCTCAATATGGCGTTAGAATGAACATTTTCGTAGAACTACGGTGTTAGAGCGACATTTTGACCTAATTGTTTATAGATTTGATTTACTTGGCGTTTTTCATGTTCAATATGGCGTTAGAATGAACATTTTCTTAGAACTATGGTGTTAGAGTGAACATTTTGACCTAATTGTAATTTTAATCTCGGTAAATATCTATAGGACAAGGCAATCAAGAGATTCCTTGTGAGGAACATCGTTGAGCAGGCAGCTGTCAGGGATATCCAGGAGAATTGTGCAACTGATGGTAGCTTCTTGTTCTCTTTTTGCTTATTTTGATGTGTAAATGGACTGTGATTATATAGGGTAATGATTGTTGATTTCTTGTTGTGTGTGCTGAAGGCTACACATTGCCCAAGCTGTATGTGAAGATGCAGTACTGTGTGTCTTGTGCTATTCACTCTAAGGTTGTGAGGGTTCGCTCCCGTGTTGACAGGAGGAACCGTGAGCCACCAGTCCGTTTCAGGCGCAGGGTATGTTTATCCTCGTCTTCTATTGTAATGTCATGCTATGTCCTTTCGACTGTTGTTACTTGCAGTTATGCTATTCATCAGTTCTTCATTTTGATAGTCTTAATTGCCAATTTCCTTAATTCACATTTAATTGTGTCGACACAAGTTTTTAGTTAATTGTAAAGACGTTTTTGCTGTGTGCTTTTCACTAGTTAGTACACTACAAAAAACAAAACCAAGCAAAATTTTGATATGAGAATGTAATGAATTGAATATATCTTCATAGGCTAATTCAGAGAGGTTCCTGTGATATCTGTTGGGAACATAGGGGCTTTTTGGATTTAGGCATATGTTTTGTAACCAAACAAAATGTTGATACGAGACTGTAATGAATTGAATATATCTTCCTAGGGGAATTCCGAGAGGCTCCTGTGATATTCGATGAGAACATAGGGGCTTTTTGGTTTTAGGCAGATGTTTTGTCTGTTAAGAGCCTCGTTAGTAGTGATATTCCTACAGAATTCCTTGCTGTTCTATTAGATAGTGTCTGATCTCATTGCACTGTATAATTTTGCATTTGCCCTGTATGTTATAAAACATAAAGTTTTAATTTCCATGTTAGAAGAATAGTTTCAAGTTTCGACACCGTAACGGGAATCAGCTTCGGCTTTTCCACAAACATAACATATTATTTTACTAAACGCATGCTACTATATTTGAGTAGAATTTTAAAACCATAAATGATAAACACACTTTAAAAAACATCCTTGGACCTAAATTATAACACATTCATAAAAAGTTGGAAAAGTCCGTTTGTAGTGTTGTGTTACTCCAGTGAAGAAAAGAAATGGTTGTTGTCTTAATTGGGAGGTATTGTTCCTGTCAGAACAAGCCTGATCTAGATAGCCAAAAAATATTTATATTTTCTCTTTTAGATATCGTTTCTGGAATGAAACCAGCCTGATTTGGGGCTACCCAGTCTATTAATAGAGGAGGAAGTCTACTCGCAACAATTTCAGCTATAATGGGTGTGTTTGGACGGGAGGAAGTTGAGAGGAACTAAAGTTTCAACAATCTAAAAATTCGGTCAAACATCTCACAAAATTTCCGGAATTCCCAAAGAAGAGAGGAATCCGGTTTGTATTCGACCCGGAATTCCGGATCCGGGCGGAATTCCGGATTACTCCTGAAAAGTGCGTGGTCCATACTTGCATTTGCACAATGTTGTGCCTTGTTGGCTAACAATAGTACACGTGTCACTATATGCTTAGAAAAGTAACATCCAACAGTACATTATTGTCTCTGCAAGTGGGTTTGAGATTTTTTTTAGGAATTCTGATTTCTCTTTTCAACTATTCATTGACATTTTTTATATATATTATATTATTATTTTATATCAAAAATTACAAAAATCTAATTTAATCTACCCTATCCAAACACTACAGATAAAAGTAGATCTTTAGCAAAACCTCTCACTTACTTCCACTCATCCAAACAGGCCCAATATAAAAATAAATGTAGTACGTAGTGCTACCTTTCTTCACGAGGTAGATAGTTTGAGTGCAACTTCCCATTTTACCACGTGCATTTGGTCTGTCATCTGTACTTCATTTCATTTAATCTGTTGATGGGGATGGCAATTAGCAGTCTGATTTCTGTGCTAGCGTAGAGGGACGGACAATTCATCAGTGCCGGTGTCTGTCTATCACATAACTGTCTTATGCTGTGGCGCTTCTATTATTGTTCTGTTTGATGAAATTATGTTGGTGTGACTTTAGAAGTAATTTGCTTCACCTTTAGTTGCTCGCAAAGCAAAACTGCACCAAGAATTATTCCTAATCCGTGGGTGTTAAACCAAGTTATTTACTAAACTTGAATATTGACTACTTTTTTTACGGCATATGCTGTTGTTGATTTTGACATCTCTTTGGTATCTTCAAAGCTCATCTTAGATCACTTGTGTGCTCATAAGTCATAATGTATCCAAGTACTTTTATGATAGCACATAACTGCCCTTTTTTGTTGCTGATCATCTGTTTATTTACTGTTCTATCAGGAGGATACTCCAAGGCCAGGTGCTCCACCACGCGCTCCAGGAACTGCACCACCTCCCCGTACTTGAACTGTGAAACTCAAGTAGTGCCCATCTATGTTATCTCTGGAGTTTTGCAATGTCTGTCCTCGTATCTTGTTCCATGAATTTGAATATGGATTTTGGTTTTGACATACTATGTTAGATTCGACGTTGTCAAGTTTTGTTGTTGAAGACATCAGAAGGGTCTTTAAGATTTTACTTATATGAATAGACTGTTGCGTTTGGCGACTAGGTGAATTCTCGTTTCTAGCTTCTGGGTATTATTTTGTGACGATTCATTTTCTGATGCCCTCATTGTGGTAACAAAACAAGTTGGTACTTATTCAATTGAGGAAGCATGGTTAGGGGATGGACAGAAGGAAGTTTAACATACGTTCTTGAGTGATTGTGTTTGTCTAACCATTTTAGGCTCTCAGTCTCTCCAATAGGTTAATACTGGAAGAGTGTTCCTTTACATTTGAGTAATTGCAATTTTAAACCTCAGAGGGTAATGACGTCATTGGTTGTTTATCTTGGTCTGAATTTGTGGTTAAGAAAGGTGTGCTTTGCAAGCAGCACGAAAGCGGATCATGATGTATATGTGGTTGTTTGTCTTGGTCTGATGTATCATGGTTCCTGACCCTCAACGCTGTCCTCCCTCACCCATGCCTACACGAACAGCTCAAGTGTTCCGGCTCTTTGGGGCAAAAGCTGCAGCTTCAAATAAACTAAGATCGGGTGGAAATAATTCAACAATGACCCTCCGTGTCTTGTTGAAGGTACTTGGCAAAACCGAAGCTGAAATGGGGAGATAAATGAAATTAAATGTTTTAGATATATGGAATGGAAGCTGGTAGGGGGAGATAAATGGAATGATTTAGATATATGGAATGTTTGAGGGACTGGGACTAAGATATATGAAATGATGTGTTTTAATAGAAAGCAGTTCTTGGGAAAGGCCAAAGTTCGTCCCTATACACGGCCTAAAGTCTTGAAGGGCTAGAGTTAGGCCAATATATATAGGTTAATACCAGGTCTTCTATTCATCGAGCCTGCATACCACTCCACCCCCCTCTAACGCACAATTTAGATTTTTTCACCCGTAACTGGGTCACTTTGACCCGGTGATTTGGGTCGCAAAACAATATAATTTTTTGACAATTCTTTTATGGTCTTCTAGAATAAGAGCTATTTTACAACACTAGGAAAAGATTATCTAAAAATTGTAAAATTTTGCTATCTAAATTATCACGTCAAAACGACCTAATGAATAGAGGTAAAATCGAAATGGTGCAAAAGATGTGGGACTGAGTGCTACTATTTCTTTAAGGTGAAAATTTGCACTTTTTAACCCATTGGGAAATTTGATAGTTTGTGGAGTATTTTTGTAAACGTACTAGCATCCTAATATGCTATATTTTCTTATCCGAGCTTATACCTCCATGTTGGTGGTATAAAATTTGTTCATTAAAAGCTCCATCAGCATAAGGCAACATAACTTATCCCCTCTCTTATCCGGCACCCAAACACTTGATAAAAACAGAGAGGGTATAAGTTATCTTATGCTCCCTCCTTGTCCTCTACCCAAACGAGTGGATATTGCGGACTACATATGATGGCCGAGATGGCCGCTGTTCAGTGTTGGTGTTGTCTAGTATAGTCAGAAAAAAAATAAGATTGCATCTATTACTCAAAATAGTGTGTGTTCTTATGGGAACCCAATGTGGCACAATATGGAACACATAAAGTTCAATTTTTTGACCATTAAACGTTAAATTAAATCTCACTTTCAATCATATGATCAAAATATAGTAATGATAGTGTTTTACATTGTGCCACATGTGGTTCTCAAGGAAGTTATCACGGGAGCGTCCTCATGAGAACACCACTCAAAATTGAAAAAGGTACAAATCAGATTGCGGGGAAGTATTTATTTTCGTCAAAATACTAGTTCCTTTCTAATATGATTTTGTTGTTTTTAAGACAAATTATGTATGCTCACAAATTATCGATCCAAGTCACACGGAGGAAATTTTGGGGGTATCAAACTCAGTCAAAAATTAAATTTTCTTTTCGAAGCTCCTTTCTGAAGCTCTTCCTGTGAAGGCAACTGTTTTAAGGAAAGGGATAGTGGATGATGGAATCTGTAGCCTTTGTGATGAAGAGTTGGAAAATGAGATTCATTTTATAAGAAATTGCATCCAAGCTAAACTTGTTTGGAAGTTTCTCCCCCCCGACTTATGTTTGATGATTCAGTGTCTTCATCAGTGGTTGAATGGTGGGAAGGTATTATGGATACTGCAGTAAATTCTAATGTTGGTGATGATTATTTGAGCATCTTTCTCTCTATTTGTTGGGGTTTATGGTCTGGAAAATGATTGTGTTTATAATAAAATCAGATGAACTCATATCCAAATTGTTCAAAAGGCCATGGTTAGAAGTGATGAATATCTCAAGCATAAATCGCTCCTTTGAGAAATAAGTCTGATGTTGGTAAAGAGTTGACCATTTATTCTCAGACAAATTTTATAGTCTGTTGTGATGCAGCAGTGGATTTGGCAAAACATAAAAGTGGAGTAGCTGCATTCTCAGGCAAATTTTACAGTATGTTGTGATGCAGCAGTGGATTTGGCAAAAGGATAAAGGTGTAGTAGCTGCTATCTGTAAGTCAACTCAAGGTTATATTTTGGGCAAGCTTTGAATCCCTATTCCTACTGTAGTTGACCCTGTTGTGCCTGAGGTTTTGGCTATTAGGGAGTCCCTTCTCTGGTGTCAAAGTCTGGGTATTTCAGATGTTCTTCCACTCTCAGATTGTGAAGTGGTCATAAATTATTTGATCAAAGAAAACTCTACAAGTATGTGCAAGATTGGTGCACTGGTAGATGATTGTAAAAGCATTGATTGTCATTTTTTCTTTTGTAAGTTCGTCTTTATTCCCAGAACTTTGAATTCTGAGGCATGTCTTATCCAAGAATTCTTTGTTTTTGGATGATAGGTGTTCTGTCGCCTGTTCGTAGATTTCCTTGTTGCTGAGATAGCATTCTTAATGAAAGCATAAGGTGTTGTTTCAAGTCACCCGTCCCACTCTCTCTCTATCTCTTACCTACCTTATTCTTTCATCAATTCATAACCATGTCTATTCATTCTGTTAGTACTCGACTATTCAATCAATTAATCAATCAAATAATCAACAATTCCACAATCTCACACTCCATCATCTAAGGAAGGTCATCATAATAAGCTTCCAATGAGCATCATGACATAGACAAAGGGGAGGGAGGAGGGAAGCTCCCATCTTCCGCATAGCTTGCTCGTCCGACATGGCATGATTCACCGAACTTGTACTCTTAGTTCTCTTGTACTAAGTTTACCATCGGTGGAAACTTTACTTTCTGGACGGGAAGTGTCTTTGACCTAAACACCCATAGACTTTGATATGCCAATAATAGTGGATCAAAAGTGATAATTGAAAAGTGTCTACAAATAGCTTAAGGGTAAAAGACATTTTCCACCCTCCGATTATCTATTAAAACTATTTTGCCCCTTGATTTATTGATAAATACATTTTGCACCATGTCAGTGGATGGAGTGTGTTAATACACTTTCGTTATAATCCGTTAATGGAGGGGTGCAAACTGTCTTTTTTGTGACCATTTTACCCTTACAATTTATGGACAAATAATACAATTCTTTTGTTTATTATTGAATTCATCATGTTCTTGATTTTTTAGAGTTCATGAGCACCACCTCTACTACCACCAGATCTCCACCACCACCGCCACCACCACCACCACAACCAAAACCATCACACTGCCCAAACAACCCAGTTGAATCAAATTTGCTACTCATACTCAACATATGAAGGCCACTAGCTTACCATCACCCACACCAACCATCATCCACTTACCTCCTCAATCAAACCCACCAATCCCACCACCACCACCACAACGTATGAAACATAAACTATCCCCATACCATGTTTTTAGATTAATTCAGGAAATCCCGTCAAGTAAAAAATAAAAGTCAAAGTGTCTAATACAGCAGTCCATGAATCAGATTGAACTCACTACCATCACCGACAAATCTAAACCTGATTGAACTAACTAATCTAACCCATCACCATGAAATCAAAACCTACCAAAACATCATGATTACAATCTTCACTACTACGCAAACGACTTCTGCCTTTTGGGGTCTCCTAAATATCTCTGACCATCTCTTAACACAATTCCCAAAAGCAGAGGCTGTGATTGTTGCCTCCTGTCCAGGTTCGTGTGCTGGGTATGTTTTAAACCGATTACTGAACTATTTATCCATAAACCTTATCTCGATTTCATCCCTTTCTTGCCCAATTGTCGTTTGTTTCAGCAATGGATACGTCGAATCTTGTTGTTGCTGACCCCATTTCATCCGCTCTGATAAACCCAACGTGGAAGCAATTCTACTGGCTCCCACGCCGTCCCCTCTTCTGGTGATTTTGACCCATGACAAGTTAAAAAAGAAGGCAACTTACAATGTCGCGGAGTGTGTGGAATCCGGTGTGGTTATTGGGTTGGGGATCGGGTGAACGGAGAAGCACGCCGTCACTCGGATCAGTGAACTATTGCAGCAGGGGAGGCTCGCAAACATTGTAGGAATTCATACCTCGAAGAGGACCCATGAGCTCGCTGAAGCAGCCAGTATTTCCTTGTCTGACATCGATACCTACCCAGTTTTTGATCTTGCCATCAACGGAGCCGACGATTTGGGGGATTCAAGGCTTTGATTCGGTTGCAAGGTGATGCTAGATGTACACCCCCAAAATGAGCAAGCCGGAGGCCCGGGGGTGTCACTCCGTACCCGAGATCAAACCCGGATACAAGGACATTTAAAGATGGTTCCCAAGCAAAACATCCATAAAGTATTTAAA
Organism: Linanthus parryae; assembly: GCA_023055425.1. Lineage (NCBI taxonomy): Eukaryota > Viridiplantae > Streptophyta > Magnoliopsida > Ericales > Polemoniaceae > Linanthus > Linanthus parryae. Next base: position 144,771,100 of record JALGPY010000004.1, on the reverse strand, counting down.
ACAAAACATTATTACAATTCAAATGTATGTGCCACAAACCCGGGCATAAAACAACTAGTGCAATATTAATTAACCAAAAAGAGTTATAACTTATTGAAATGAAACAACTAATTAACTTGGTGATGAATCTAATTAACTTGGTGATGAATCGCGTCCCCACTAAGCCAAATACTCACCACCTAGACCTATGGTGCAGAAATAAAAAGAAACACCACAGTACAAAATCAGCATACAAATACTGGCAAGCAAACACCCAAGCATGTAAAATGATGATGAGACAAGTTATAACAACAGTAACCAATTTTACGAGTAGGAGTTCATTTCAAACACAGCGGAAGTAAAGTTCGAATCTTGTAAGAAAAGCATGTGAGTTCCCAATTCCATAATATTTTCCCAAAACCAATTCATTATCCAATAGAGGGAAATCCAAAATCACATATTAATTCCTTTTAAATTATTATCATGAAAACCAAAACCATCTTATTAATTTGTTGTGACGGGGGAAAACCAACCATCTCGCAAGCATCTAGGACCTTAAGTGTCGACACCCCCCAAAGACTCTAGCGGCCAGAGGAGTGAGTACAGGGAGCTATCTGGGGACTTGCAACCGGATTAAATAAAATAAATAGAACGGAGACCGAAATCAACACGCCCAATAATAAAGGTCCCCGCACAACTCTTCCACTTTACGTTATCGTCCATTATTATAATCTTGGTGATATTTTCAAGAAAAATATTTAGCAAGTAAAATCAGATATTTGAATGGCACGTAACACATAAATTCAATTTGAGACGGGAAGTAATAAAATCATTCGACACGAAGGAAGTTAGGCACACTAGACCTGGCATGTTTACTCACCTCAAATGCAAATCAACTACAGCGACTCAATCGTAGTACTCAACGTACGCGTCGTCTGTGAACTCGTTGCCTACAAGTTAACAATACTCTAATCAATTTACAATACTTTAATAATAATACTAGTGACAACTATACTATATGCATATGACGTTTGACGGTTTAGGGTTCTAACACCATCCTAACATTCCCAAATGACCCAATACACAAGTGGTTAGGATGATTGGTTCTAAATCAACAACACGATTCTTCTAGCCGGTTCAAGTTTCACATCCACTCGTCTATTTAAATTAGAACAAGGAGATTACCAATTAACTTGATTCACATTATACTAGTCACAACTCACAAATCCTCTCAAACACATGTACTTAGGTTCAAGACCACAAAACGAGTGTTAAAACTCCCAAAATCCAACTAATTTCCAAGTCTAGCCACTATTTAATAAACCCACCAGCATTAGTGACAATTCCAGCAACTTTTGGCGACTAAAAACAGCCCTATAGCGACAAATTCCAACCTTTTAGCGATCGGACAGATTGTATATCAACACTAGATCATCACATTAAGTGCCTAACGGTCTCTATTTCAACTCCAATTCAATTACTCGGCGATTACAACTCGCCTTACCAACTCAACACATCAAACAAGTGATAACTTCTAGTTAATCCTATTATTTCGGGTTAATTTTTACCGCCTACATAACTAGAATTTATGGGTAATCACAGTGATAACTTCGCCTAATTTCTTGTTCTTCTGGGGAATGTGTACCCAGTTTGGTAGGCAGTGCAGATAATTGCCTCTTTTTGCCATTGTAGTGGATGTCAACTCCTGATGTTCGAGAACGATAATAGGTTTCGTAAAACAGGGGGTTTGGTTTTGTGAGTCATGGATGTTTTGTCAATTTCGTACCTTTATTTCTAAGGGTTAATGCATTAATGCAAATACTTTAAGCCTTTGTACTAGTAGCAGCTTAAATTGTCTATTTAAAAGTAAGAACATCATTCAGCAAAAAGGTAGAAGTAATAGTCAAAACCAACTGGACAAAGCTATTTATAAGTTTCTTGAATTCAGATAGAGTCATCAAAGGCATGCATTCTCAAGCTATGAAGAAAGTAGACGGCGAAACCGCTAACTCAATATTTTAACATCTTCACTGATGTAGCAGTTGACAAAAAACGGAAGTGGAAGCACTCAAGCCAGAAAACTGAAGAAATCATGTTTAAGCTTCAATGGTGCTGGAAGTCCTTCAGGGAAACACTCTTATGAGCAAAGAAATTGTGGCTACAATTTCCATTTGTGTCTTTGCGGACTCAGGCCGAACATGGGTCCTTGAGTTCTTCGCCGTTCAAAATTCTAGTTGGGGCTGATCTGATCACAACGCCATGGACAATGCAGTTTCTGACACAGTAAAATTAAGTATGGTTCATTATCGGCTTGAAGAAAGCGGGCAATCAGAGTCCATCATCCGTAGCATTGAAAATTCTTACATGCTTCCATTGTATTGACGCATCTTTTATTCATTAATCACCAATCACAATTGTAATTAGTAGAGACATGTAATTGCCCATCTTACCAGTTAGTACTATCAAAACAACTTTTGAAATAGTATGAATCTTATTCAGTAATCACAACCATTTATGACCTGTTGTAAAATTTCTACGAGGGGATATATCAATTTGGCAACAACAATGCTTCTTCTCATTTACATATTATCAGTCTTAGTGGAAGTAGTTACTTACATTTTCCCTAATGCCACTTCTCCACAATCCATATACATATTTTAATCCAACCCTTACCTATTATAAAAGCAAACAATGCATTAGTCTCGATCTAGGGAAATTAGAAAGTTCTCAATAGTTATACTAAAGAGGAACACAAACACAAAGCACCAGTGGTCTAGTGGTAGAATAGTACCCTGCCACGGTACAGACCCGGGTTCGATTCCCGGCTGGTGCATTCTTTTTTATATTTGTTTTTTTCCAGCTTACAAAAATGTCTGCTAATAAGCTTAGAGTTTATAACCATACCAATAACCATAATTAAATTATTCCAAGATTTTAATCAACTCTCAAACATGCTTGTTGTCGAACTCATAGCGGTCTCAACTATGCATCTTCGTTGTGTACAAATTATCGGCATGACACTCGGTTTCATCATCATAGAAACAACTTCTTCTAAACTTATACATTTAACTAAAACGCCAGATCAACCACAAAGTTAATTCAATCACTCGCCATCGGTAATGGTTGCATCAAAACAGTAAATAAATATCAGAATTACCACTAGCTAGACATGACGTACTTTGCTTAATTAAATTTTGTTTGTGTTGTTGGTATTTGATAATTTGATCAAAAGTATAGTTTTCTTAGAGAAGACCAAAAGTATAGTTCATCTATTATGTTTGGTAAACTTTAACTAAATCTGAATCATATAAAATAATAGAATGTATGTTGTTCACGTAGAAAGCTGAACAAATTAGTAAAATTTTATTGTGAGATGAATATTCTGAATTCCAATTACGTACTGGGTATTTCGTTTAGTTGGACAGATAGCAAAAATTGCTTTACTTGGACCGGCCAACTAATATTCACATATTGGAAGCTCAAATAAGGTGTTCTAATTTCAAACGCAAATATGATTAAAATTCTTTGGTGGGACCCAACGGCACAAAATAAAACCTTTTGGAGAGGATAAGAATTAGAACATTTTTGGTGCAGTTAGAGATGTTAGGGCAGGTAGCATGCAAGTTGTTAATTGACATGAAAATTGGCGATGAAAAGTTTTGGTCAACCCTATCATCATAGTAACCAAATACAATAGGGAAAACCTTTACAATAATGCCAACTCTTACGTCTGCAACTTAAGGAAATAGTGCTAACACGACAATTATCCAATGACGCATTGCACGAAAGTTGTACTCGTTGTGCTATCAGTATCTATCACTGGTGGATACCACTCTGTCCCAGCTCTTTCTCCAATTTGATTTTTGTCACTATTGACTGAGTCACTTTGACCTGGTGATTTGAATAGTAAATCGATGTAATTTTTTGATAATTTTTTCATGGTGTTGTAGAGTAAAAGGTGCTCTATAATATGGTGAAAAAATGATCAAAAAATCGTATCATTTTGCTATCCAAATCATCCGGTCAAAGTGACCCAAATACGAGTCAAAAAAGTCAGATGGGAAGAAAGAGCTGGGACGGAGTGATACAAATTTTTGATTAAGCACGGGCCAAGTCAATATATATATATATATATATATATATATATATATATATATATATATATATATATATATAACAGGTTTAAGTCAAAAGTTTGAAATTCAAAATAAGTCCAATTGAAATTTTGGACCTTGGAAGGGCTGTGGCTGTAACACTCCGAATTTCGCCAAATCAGAAATTCGAGTCTTAATTACATTACAAAATAAAATTATAGAGTTTTAAAATTTCAATAGCAACATAGTTCGTGTAGTTAAACCCAACTACGTTATTTAAAGGAAACATCGACTATTATTAAAGACGTCTAAATCTGAAAGCGTGCGCTTTCCAATCCCATCCAGCTCTAACATGTGGTGGTTTTCGAAACAGAAAAACAACAGACACCATAATTTCAAAAGTCATTGAAAATTAAATAATTAAAAAACTTAATATGTAAAGAGAACGGGGGCACAATTTTAAAAGATAAGTTTATTTGGGACCTTATGTTAGCTTTGACTGCCTAAAACAACCGCTTTGATTGCCTGCCTTTAAAGCCGACCCTTAGTGACAAAAAAGTTCATTTTCAATTGTCGGGACTATTTCAACTGATTTGATCTCTAGTATAATTATTTAACTTGATAAATCTCAAAATAAAAAAACAAAGGGTAAAATCCATTACGCACCCCTATATTTAGGCAAAATGTCACTCGACACCCTTATGTTTTGAATAATGCACTTTATCACCCCTGTAACGGAAAGAAGTGAGGACACTTAACACCCTTCTGTCAGATTCCGTCCAAGAAGTCTCGTTTAAATATTTTTTGGACAATTTTGCCCCTATTTGTCTTTTGTGTTCTTGTTTCATGTTCTTGGTGTTCTTGATCTCCTTCTCCACCACCACCAGCAACACCAGTCTACAACAACAACAAACATACACAACAACAACAACAACCACAACAACACCAACAACAACATTCAACATCAAGACCTAAGCAAGACAATCAAGAACTAAGCAAGACCTCCAAACATCACTTCCTACTATGTGAATTCATATTCACTAGACCACAATCCAAAACTTTCAGTATAATTTGTATATCATGACTTTACACTTCCTGAATGAGCCACAAACTCCTCTATATGCAACACAATCAAGCATATGAAGAACACCGTTATCTCCACCACAATCGGAACTTAGACAATACATCTTGAACCGTGAAATTCCTACATAATCACGAGCTGAAATTCAAAACCCCAACCCTAACCCCCTATCCAATCGACCAAAAACCAGAATTCAACAAAAACCCTATCCAAAACCACCCTCGAACTCCTATTCAATAACTAATTTTGCAAACCAATCCCCAAATTCACCTTCTTAGACTACCGGTCAGAACCCATATTACAAAATATTGACCCCCGATAGATCAAATGACCATTCCACGAACACCAAATTTGAAGTAGAGGCACCGCCCTTGGTTCCTCGATCTGGTGTCTTGATTGGCCAAAGAACAACAATCATCTCGCTGTCATCGGAGCCTGGACAGGTACGTGATAGTCAGTAATTATCCGAATTATCGGGAGCAAAAATGTCATTTCACGAAGCCATTTGGGTTCCGTTAGTTACAAGGGTGGTGGAGTGCATTATCCGAAACACAGGGGTGTCGGGTGACATTTAGCGTAAAATAAGGGTGCAAAATGGATTTTTCCGAAAAATGAAAGATGCCCCAAAGTGTAACATGCCAAAAATATTGACATGAAAAAATCGTGGTACAATTTGATGGGAAAGGTCTAATTTTAATGGAGTAGTAGACGGAAACAGTCAATTTGGTGGATGCCAAGGGGGCTGCTGCTGTCAAATCAAACTGGTATGACATGAAAACTGCTGCTGCTGCAGCTCCACATATATTCTTCTCTCCTCTCACTCGCTTGCTTGTTCCTCCAAATGTTCGCTGAAGACGACCACGACTTGTCACGCATGGTGCTGGTCCTCCCGGTGTTGTTTGCTCGGTTCCCATTTAAGATTGACTATTTCTTATTGTCCTGTTCCGCCAAACGGCGACTCTCAAAAAAATGTTTCTTTGGTACTACTACTTCAATTGATTGATTGATTTGTTCTGGTCTTTTTCACGGTGGTGATGATGAATCGGAATATGCACCGAGGAAGAAGATTGGGGGAACACGGCGATGAACCCAATTCCGATTACGCTGAAACCGATCCCTCCGGCCGATATGGTCGCGTAAGTCATTCAATTGAGCCTCTCTTGTTGGTCTGTTGAACTTCATCTTCAGGCTTTTGTATTCAATTTTTGTTGTTGGTTAAGAGTTAAAGATTTTTTTTTTTTTTTTTTTCTGGGTGAAAAGTTCAAGACTGTGTTTGCTTACTGATGATTGAATTCCCAATTATTGTGGGTTACCATGTAAATTAATGTGTACATGGGTCTTCATTACTGTATCTCTTTCTTACGAAAGGTTGATTCTTGGTGTGTGCTTTCCCCTGGAGCTAAAATGTTTTTAGGGTTTACAGAAGAATTTAGCTCATAGTAGGATTGTTGCTAAAATGGGATTTTAAAGTGTATTATCAGATAAAAAGCAAACTGTTATTTTTGTCTATCAAGTGTTTGTGATCAGGTGGTGCTGTTTTGGGCATCTTGTAAATTCAAGAATGGAAAACTAATTTTATTTTCGAGAAATTTCCCATATTCAGCCACTTGATTCTTCCTTCTCTTCCTCAACTTGAAGAACTGATAGGTGAAAATCGAAACTGAGCTATGAACTAGTTTACTTTCTAATTCTTGATTCAATCTTTGCTACTAGCTTTCTTTCGCGTCAACCACAGCATTTTGTATCCTGAAGGGATATTTTTGGTAGGAGAGAAACATGAAAGACAACATTCCCTTGCACTAACCTTTTCAGAACAGGGCTAGTAAACATCCACCAAATGTGTAACATGGAATGAAACTGCATGTCATGGAAGAATCATCTGTTTTACAGAGTAATTATGTAAGATTATAGTACTCAACTCCGGTAACAAGAGTGATTTGTATGTATTGGACAGTTCGACGAAATTCTCGGTAAAGGAGCCACAAAAATTGTGTACAAGGCTATTGATGAGGTCCTTGGGATGGAAGTGGCATGGAACCAGATAAACCTCAAAGACTTGTTCCAGTCAGAAGAGGACCTGCATAGACTATACTCAGAGGTTCATCTCCTCAGCGCACTCAGTCATGAATCAATCATCAAATTCTACACATCTTGGATTGATATCGAACGACGAACTTTCAATTTCATAACTGAAATGTTCACCTCGGGCAACCTACGAGAGTAATTTCCCAGTCCCTCTTTTACATTTTGACGATTGTATGACCATTTTATTACATTAGTGTAAATTCTATAATGTCCTCTCAGTATTTACGGTTTCCTGCTAGCAAGGTGGACAGAAAAGCTTAGTTATCAAAGAATGCTTTGGTCTCCCAAAATGATCCTGTGAAGGAACTACATGGGGTAGGAGTGTAGGACTTCTTTTCCCCTTTTATTCTTCAAGGACCGTGGGGTTGGTCTACCTTATTCTTGTCTGGTCTAAGTTAGCTTAACTAAAGTTAATGCTTTTAAAATAGATGATCTGTCGATGATAGAACTCAGTCATGGTTTTGAAGAAGTAAATTGTGTGAACATAAGAAGCACGGATACGGAACGAGTGTCGGATACCATATGGAAACGGACACGGGGCACCTCCTTTGAAAAATTAGGATAGGGACACAACAGGATACACCAACATTATATTTGAATTTTTATACTAAAAGATGACCAAAAAAATGGTTCCAACTTCTTTAATATTTATTGGTCAAATATCACAGATAAGCATAGATCAAGTATATGAATGAGAAGATAATAGGAGTAACTTTCTTTTGTTCGAGTTTGACTAGTTATGTCTATGAAAACCCTTGAATCGCCGCATGTGAGAACTTAAAACCTCGCTTGAACTTTTTGTTCAAAAGGGCAGCCTTTTAATATATTGAGCCCCCAATTAGTCATATATATTACATCTGCTTTAACCTAATTATATTTTGACCATTTGAAGTTATAATATTGGGTAAAAGACATTTTCCACCCTTCGATTATGGGGAAAAGACATTTTGCCCCCTGATTTATGGAAAAATACTTTTCGCACCCCTAATAGTTTTTTTGTGACCATTTTACCCTTGTAAGGATGGACTGACTTAACTACCCTCACCCCCTTAAAGACCACTTTGCCCTTTACTTTAATATTAAATAAATACTAATTAAATATATTTATGACATCACCTATTAACAAAATTACATCACACCTGGTATTGTGAAATGACCATTATACCCCTGGTACTGTTCACATGGACAGTTACCACCCCTGGTACTGTTCACGTGGACAGTTACCACCCCTGGTATTGTTCACGTGGACAATTACCACCCCTGGTACTGTTCACTTGGACACTTTGCACCCCTATTTTCTGGACAGTTTGCACCCCTAATTTTGTGGACACTTTGCACCCCTAATTCTGTGGACATTTTGCACCCCTCTGTTGTTTTAAAATCAACTGTTTTTTTTTTTAACTGTGAGTATGATCCTTACGCAATTACTACTTTTCCCGCAATAACTTCCCTCCAATAAACCTCCCTCCAAATAAGTCATATATACATCCCATATTCACAATGATCTCCACTCAAACTCTTACTCACTTGTAGCTCCAATCATACTTCCCTAACAATTAAGGCAAGGCAATACTAGTAGTTTTTTTTAGAATGAAGCTCTTTATTTTAGCTAGTATGGTGTAATTTTTTTTTTTTTTTTTTTTTTTTTTTTTTTTTGTAATAATATGTTTTTGTTTGTTTAGGTAGAATGTCTAACTCAAGCAGAACAACATGACGGGGAGAAGAGTTCCTAACGTACCAGAGGAAGTATTGCTTCTGTGAAGTTTCCCTTATGGCAGATATACGAGTGACAGAGTCTAACATATACGGCAATCGGGGTAGACTCTTGTTTGTAGGAACGATTGTTGTAACTTATGGAGTAGGTGCGACCCTATTGGGCAGGGAGCTACGTCTTCTGATTCACGTGACCTTGAATGGATGTGTAAAGGGATTGAAAAGGTCGTCGAAACGTAGTCTCAGAAGTCAAACCAAGCACCAACAATTTTGACTCTCTGAATTGCCTTGTTGTTGGCACTAGCTCCTTCACTAGTGAAGTAGTAACTAGTAAGATGTAGAGATTAGCTACGTCTAAGATGCACCTTTTTGGAGGGATTTATTTTGGAGGAAAGTTATTGGAGGGAAGCTACAGGAGGGAAAACAGTAATTGAGTAAGGATCCTACTCACAATTAAAAAAACAGCTGGTTTTAAACAGCAGAGGGGTGCAAAATGTCCACAAAACTAGGGGTACAAAGTGTCCACAAAATTGGAGGTGCAAAGTGTCCACAAAATTAGGGGTGCAAACTGTCCAAAAGTAGGGGTGGTAATTGTCCACGTGAACAGTACCAGGGGTGGTAATTGTCCACGTGAACAGTACCAGGGGTGGTAACTGTCCACGTGAACAGTACCAGGGGTGGTAACTGTCCACGTGGCCATGTGTAATGTAGTCTTGTTAACAGGTGATGTCATAAATGTATTTAATTAGTATTTATTTAAATATTAAAGTAAATGGCAAAGTGGTCTTTAAGGGGGTGAGGGTATTTAAGCCATTCCATTACAAGGGTAAAATGGTCACAAAAAAACTATTAGGGGTGCAAAAGGTCTTTTTCCATAAATCAGGGGGCAAAATGTCTTTTTCCCATAATTGAAGGGTGGAAAATGTCTTTTACCCTATAATATTTTATAGAAAAAAACCCGTGTGAAAGTCTAATAGACACAAAAGGGCGACTGTCGTGTCTCATTAAGTGTCTCTGAAGTGTCCCCCAAGTGTCCAGTATGATAAAATTCTCTAAGATACACGGACTAGCCAGTTGGAGTGTCTGACACGTATTTGGAGTGTCGCACGAGTATACGAGTGTCCCAAGTGTGCAACACAGATACGGCCCCTATTTTGGAGTGTCCATGCTTCCGGGTTGTGAACTACTGAAGTTTTTCGTAGATCGTACTCGGGCAATAAAAAGGTTAATAATAACTGAATTTTAGATCTTCTGTAGAGAATAAGATACTTGGTTCAGATATCCTTACCAAGGTTTCGCATGGTAATGCTGATTTTAATCTTATAGTCAAATGATGAGGCTACACTTCAATTTTAGATCTTCTGTCGCACTTTGAATTTACATGTAGTAGGGCTTTGTGGGAGTTACGCGTGAAACAACATCTGTATATAGTTATATTCAATTGCTGCTGTTGAATGGGTTTCACATCCAGCTTTCAACTGTTTTATGTACTGCAGATACAGGAAAAAATATAAGCTGGTAAACATTTGTGCAATTAAGCATTGGGCTCGCCAGATACTAGCTGGCCTGGCTTATCTGCATGGCCATGACCCCCCTGTAATCCATAGAGACATAAAGTGTGATAACATCTTCGTCAATGGCCATCTTGGCCAAGTGAAGATTGGTGATTTGGGCTTGGCTGCAGTTCTACGTGGTTCTAACACAGCACACAGTGTCATAGGTACTCGATCTCTATTATAAGTACTTCATTTTAACAGTATTACATGTTTTTGAGGAATGAGGAAAGTGGAAATGCAATAGCTAGTTTTGATTATTTCTGTATAACGTTTGAGCTGAAGCCTGAAACAAGCACGAAATGATAGATTGCTCTTGCAATTTATTTCCGCATAAGCTGTGAATTGTGAAAAACCTAGTTTCTTTTCTCCTAAAAGTCTCCCCTTGAACGAGTTTAACTTGAGTTGGCATCAAATGTAAGTTGATCACGTTCTTGAATTCTACCTCAAAAAGTATCTTTTGCCAACTATGCTGTTTATCTTGATTCTATTGGGGATGATTTGCTTCTTACCATGGTCAAAATCGCTTTTGGTAATAGGCACACCAGAGTTCATGGCGCCTGAACTGTACGAAGAAAACTACAACGAGTTAGTTGATGTCTATTCATTTGGCATGTGCGTATTGGAGATGCTCACAAATGAATATCCATACAGTGAATGCACCAACCCCGCACAAATCTACAAGAAAGTGACATCAGTAAGATCATAATACTTGGGTACAGTACATAACAGTCATTTGGAACTTGACCTCCTTACTATTTTCTTGTTACAGGGCAAGCTTCCTCGAGCATTCTATAAAATTCAAGATCTGGAAGCACAGCGCTTCATAGGAAAATGTGTGCAAGTTGCTTCAAAGAGATTATCAGCGAAAGAGCTGCTACTCGACCCATTTCTTGCATGTGATGAAGACGAGTTGTTCCGCCTAACAAATGTTGGGCAACAGAAACCTTTTCTTAATGATGACATACATATTGAAGAACTCCGGCTGAATGAAAATGCGTCTCGGACAAACATGACTATTACAGGGACGCTGAACCCTGATGATGACACCCTTTTTCTGAAGGTGCAGATTATTGACAAAGACGGTATGACTTTTCGTTTTCTGGCTGATTACTTCTTTTCGTAAAACCGCAGTGCTACTTTCTATCCACTACCTTCATTGAAGATTTTGTATGTTATCATATTTCCGGTAAATTCACTTTTCACAATAAATGTCATGAATGCATCACGCCTCATGTTTAGGCCTCTTGAAGACATAGCGCCTCTGTTATCGATACCATGTGTTCTTCATGGATCAAGCTTGTGATATGTTTTTACTTTTGATTGATGATAAAGCCTCCCTATCAAAAAGAAAAAAGATTGATGATAAAGCCAATTATAGTTGGATCCTGGATGTTAGTGTTCCAATCATTTTTTAAAGAGGTTCTTAAAACCGCAGTCCTATACTCATAGTTGTCAAAGCTTGATACGTATTGTGTATCGATAGTAGGATTTTTGTATCGTGTAACGTATCGTATCGCGTATCGGAACGATACGCACACCGTTCTTAAAACAACTTGAAAAATATATACTGACCCTTATAGCGAGGAGTTTATTGGTCGCATCTGGCATTTACTTTCTTATACGGCATGTCTTAAATACATATAGAGGTTGAGCGGGTAGTCTAACCAGCACATATGGACATCTTTTGTATGCAGCTAGATTATAGAGTCCCATTATAAGGGGATGTTAATATATTTTAGACTCATGTCCAATAATGAATCACATTATCATTACATAAGTGAGAGGAATAGTTAATTAGAAGAATTGAGTGGATTGTCAGTTATATGTAGGGTATATCTATGTGGCATCCTTTTAGTAGTTCAATAATCTTGCTTATGTGTGGCAAAAGCACCGAATTAAATGGAACATAAAACTGGAATACTAAAGTTAGGGATCTCTTATCAGTGCCACTACGAACACAACCGTATTCCAATAGGGTCAAGTAAAGATAACAATTTGTCTTCTATCTGACATTGTCTTCTTCAGTGTTTCTCTTCTGAAGGCTAGATCAATTATCAAGAATTCAAGACAATTGTGTTTTTTGACTAGCAAGACTGAGGCAAACCTGGAGAAGTAGGACTATCTAACAAAATATTCATAGAATCCATGTAATACGAAGTTCTATATCAATACGTTCTAACAAACCTAGCCCGGTTTCAGTTCTCAAACATATCGTGCGATACGCAATACGTATTGTATCGGATGTGTATCGATCGATACAGTTTGATACACTTTCATTAGCGATACAGCGAACGATACGTAACGCTGATGGCATGTATCGTATTGTATCGTACGATACGTATCGAGTATCGCTCGATACTGATAACAGAGCCTATACTTATATCCACTACCTTCGTAGAACATTTTGTGAGTTATCATATATCTGGTAAGTTTACTATTAAGAAGAAATGTCGTGGATGCATCACACCTCATGTTTAGGCCTCTTGAAGACATAGCGCCTCTGTTATTGATACCACGTGTTCTTCATGGATCAAGTTTCTGATATGTTTTCACTTTTGATTGATGAAGAAAGTCAATTATAGTTAGATCTTGGATGTTAGTGTTACAATATTTTTTTTGAGAGGTTCTCCTATTACAATCAAAAGCTAATGTCCAAGATAGAGCGATGTAGGTCCCACATATATTTCAATAGAAACATTTTATATTTATATATTATTAATAATACGGTCCATTAACTTTATAAAAATCATATTATGATCCACAGACTTCACAAAAAATTACAAAAATTACGGTATATTCCACAATCTTATTAGATAGTGCTTTTTTATGCACGGGCAATATCTGGTATATATATGTATGGTGAAAGATCTGATTGTTTATTGTTACTTTTACTTTTGCAGAGACTTGTAGGAATATATACTTCCCCTTTGACATTGTGGGTGATACACCATTAGATGTTGCCACTGAAATGGTGAAGGAACTGGAGATCACCTCTTGGGAGCCAGTTGAAATTGCGAAAATGATTGATGACGAGATATCTGCGCTTGTACCTGATTGGAGGAAATCTTTTCCGTCCCAATCAGATCACTCTCACATACTTCATTATCAAGACAATGAACATCAAGGTTTCTACTCTTCATCTTCGTCATCCCAAATGTCGGCTTCGGCATTGATGTCTTCCCATGAACAGACTGAAAGAACTCGTGGTTATGAGTGGCTCCAAGGCATGTCTCCTTAACCCTGTTTACTATATTGTTTATTCTATTGTCTCCTTAATCCTTTTTTTTCGATGCTGTGTTTTACTAATGCTAATAATATCAACTAAGAGGGCCAATTGCTAAACGGGCTTATGCATTGAGAGAGAAACCCAATAAAACCAAATTTAACTGGCCATTAATTTGTTGATTCAGAGTTCAGACTTTCTTTAACTTGTTAAGTTCTGGTATCGAACAGAAGCCAATTTTTACTTGTGTGACTCTTAGCTGGGTCCTGGCGCCACAAATGTATATACAGTACCTTTGCATATATTGCTACATAATAATAGCAAATGAAATTAACGTAACATATTGAGTATGTTTGGATGAGCTTACGGGAAGTAGAGGTTTGTCAATAAATCTGGCTCAAGCCAGTCAAACCTCTCCAAGTCTGGAATTCCGATGAAAATATAGGATTGTGGATTTCTTGGGAGGATTCGGAATATGTTTGGAGGATTTCAGATTTTTTTGGGAGGGCTCCGTTTTTTTTTTTGGGAATTTCGGAATTTCGCTGGAATTCCAGGCTTTTTGGGGAATTTACGGATTTTTTTATTGTGTGTGTGTGGGGGGGGGGGGGGATTCCGGGTTGTTTTGGGAGGATTCCGGATTATTTGGGGGGGGGGGGATTCCGAATTATTAAAAAAATATGAATTTGACACAATTTTTACCAACAAACTACAATAATCTACCACTTTTAGACATCCCAGATTTAAAGGAGCTTTTTAGCTGAATCGCTAACTTAATCAAGCTCATCCAAGACAGCCCCAATACTGAGAAGTTATTTAGCTGCAATACCTGGTGATGGGCATGTAAATACAGTGGGAATTTGATTTGCACGCTTTCTTTCTTCTTCAACTTCTATTGACTTCCATTGTAGCGAATCAATGATTAGGACTGAAAAAAACCTGTTCTTGCAGATGACGATGATACTAGTTCTCAGAGCTCTTCACACTCTGAGAAGTATTCGAACTTGAACTACTATTCCGGCGAGGACTTCAATACTGATAAGAGCTCCACAAGAACGGACCATCAGTCAGCGGCAGCACACAAGTCCACAAGGTTTTCTGGAGAGGAAAGTTCCAGCAGCAACAGACAGAATAAAGTTTTGATCAATTCACAACAGCAGCATTCGGCTTCTAAAGATAACAGCAGCGGCAGGCGGAAACTGACCAGGAACCGCTCTCTAGTGGATTTGCGCAGCCAGTTGCTGCACCGGTCGCTGGTGGAAGAGGTCCATAAGCGGCGGATGTTCAAAACTGTGGGTTCTGTGGAAAATATAGGGTTCCAAGCACCCTATGAGCAATTCCCCAAGAAGGTGTCGAAAGGTAGAAGTTCCAAATAGGAAAGTATCATCAGCTTTGGGTTCAAAATCTGTGAATAGTTTGATCGCGTTGTTTGATCGCGTGGGATGTGCTGAGACATGTTTCATGGTACGGTACCATCTCGTCTCCTTTGTATCTAGCTAGAGTGTGTGTTGTTCATTATACAGGGTTTAGCATTTCCATTGAACTCGGTTCGTTTTAATAAAATCGAAAACATACATGCTATGTTTGGAATTTGGAAACTGAGATGAAAAAGAAAATAGGAAGAAAATGAAAGATCTTCCGTCAACAGTCTCTTGTTTGGTAACATAATGAGATTCAAAAGAAATAAAAATAATTGTATTTTAGTATATTAAGTTTGTACCCACTGAAATTAAAATTATTACAACCACTTCCCCAACAATAAAGGAACCCATATAACTAGCAAGAAGTTTAGTATTGCAGTACAGTCTCGTCATGATGTCAAGAGGGCCAGCCCGCGGGCAAAACTGCCCCAGCCCGCCCCCCAGACCACTAACCCGGCCCCGTTACCGCCCCAGCCCCGAAATCGGCCCGGGTCGCATGTAGCCCCCAATGGCCTGGCCGATCCGCCCCCCTCCAAGCAAAAGTCCGTCGTCATCATTGGTGGCGGCAGCGCGATAACACAACATAGCCAATGCCGAGGTTTTCTGTTCCGAGTTCGAAGGAAAGAAGCGGGATGGTCGGACATGAACACCGTCGTTGTCTATGGCGGCATGAGTGGTAAGAGAGGAGAGTGGATGTGGCTGCGAGTTATTAGACAAGAGAGAGATAGGAGTAGAAACCGAGAAGAGATTGGAATTAAGAGCATCTCCAAGAGATTGAGCAAAATTTTGTATCGTTGGACCAAATTTGGTCTTGGAGTGAAAGTTGCTCATCCACATCCTTGTTGCTAGAGCTCAAATAGGGAGAAGCAAAATATCTGTAGCTTTTTCTTTTCGTATTTTCTATCTATTAGCTACATTTTTTATATTAGTTAAGCTAAAGTAAATAAATTTTATTTAAACAGAAATGATTTAATTAATATGAATTTAGCATTATATGACATAAAAAACTTGATTTTTCTTTTCAAACTGGCATTTCCTTCGGCTATATTCAAACAATTAGATTCCAATGCCTGTATTACCACGATGGGTTAGAGCTTTTGAATATATCTGTGGAATGGTTTGAAATGTAGGAAGCAATAAATTGTTAGACAGAACTGAGATTTTTCAATTTTCACTCCAGTGAACAGCGAGTCTCAAGTTTGCTCATCTAAAAAACTGTCATCACTTATGCTCCAGCAGATCAAACATGAGAGTGAAATCATCTCCGCTGCCACCAAACCCATCACCATCCAGTGAGATCATCATCATCGACCGAGTCTTTGTCGTTTACGACGACTGTTCTCGACGCCAAATTATTAATATATTTACTCTATTAGTGATTTGGCTAATTGTATAATTAGGTAGATTTAGTAAACATCATCTTGGGGGTTTTTTCTTATATTAGTTTTTTTTCTTCTATTTCCTCTATATTAGATTTTAGTTAGCTTAGCTTCATGGTACACCACTTACATTTTCTCAGACGTGAATCCCACTAGATATATCCCAATTCGCCCTCTACATATTAGGCCACTTCAAGCAACCAATTTTTCCACCAAATCTCTCCCAATTCTCTTTCTCTCTCTCTCTCCAATACACCAACCGTCACTTCAACCGATTTTACCTTTCCTTAACCATGAAACTGAAATCATCATCCTTCAAATGCAAGAAACTCCTAAAAAATCCATGCAAAGGCATCCTCCAAATCTTCAAATTCAGATTCAAGAAGCCCCTCTTTATAAGATGTCTCATGTTCAACCGCAAACCACGCCCGACCCAAACCGACCCAAAAACCCGAAAGCGCAGCACTCCTAGGCCGCCGAAGAAGCTAGCTTCTGGCTTACGGTCGCTGTTAGGCTCACTGCGATCGCGGTCAAGAGAGATGGACCGGCTTATGGCGCTCAAGAGCTTTTCCGACGTGGGAACCAATAAAGCTCCTCATCCGTCGCCACTCACGCCGGCCTACGTGAGGATGAGTGGGGCTAGTAGGAAGGATATGAGCGGTCCGGTGGCGGCAGAGGCGGCTGATCAGGAGGAGGTGGAGGACGCTTGCCGGAGCTTCGAGAACTATATGGTGGAGATGATAGTGGATGAAGGGAAGTTGAGGGATTTGATGGATGTGGAAGAGCTTCTTCATTGTTGGAAGGACTTGAAGTCTCCGGTTTTTATTGACTTGGTTTGTAGGTTCTATGGGGAGCTATGCAAGGACTTGTTCTCCAATGGGACTAGTATTGATCATGAAGAAGATAGCATAAAAACACTCTAGATTAGGTCAAATTTTTTGGGGGCTTGTTAAGAACTTGTATTTCCAATCTTTTATCTGCTTCCTGTCATTTGACAAGTTTGGCTGTGTTTAATTTTGTGATTTTGTAGAGAATTATTTGTCAAAGAAATTCCATTTCGATTGATTTTTGCTCTCTTCTGATGTCGCGTGGAGGAACCACCAACGACGGGAATATAAAGAATTACGTGAAAAGTTGTGGGTTTATCACTAAGTCACCTGGAGTTGGAGCGAAATAGAGGCGGGAAGGAAAGCGTATAATTTCAGGAAGAATAGTACTGCCTCCGTATTGACTATTTCTCTACGCTTTTGCCTTTTTGACTCGTACAGTCACTTTGACTGGGTAATTTGGATCGCAAAGCGATATGTTTTTTTGATAATTTTTTATCGTGTTATAAAACAACTTTTACTCTACAACACTATGAAAAATTATTAAAAAATTGGATCGTTTTGCTATCCAAATCACCGAGTCAAAGTGACAAAGTGAATAGCGACATAAGTCAAAATGTAAAGAAATAGGTGTTACGGAGGAAATACTATTTTCACAAGTGTGCAATCGGGTAGTTTAAAATCTTGTAAGAGATAAAATCTTGATGTACCATACATTTTCACCTTGAAAGATTAAGTCTAAATTCGTTCAATAGGTTGCGTCTTCAGACAAAAAAAAGTGTTTAAATAGTAAACTATCAAAGTAATAAGTTGGATTTAACCATGAAAATCTTAGAAAATCCTCTTCGAAAATCAATTCGCCACATGAGTCATGCTCTCTCTCTTTTTTTGTACGTCTTTGGAGCGCAATTTATCATCCAAAGCGCAAATGAGAGTTTTTGGGGGCGAGAACAGCGCTCTTTCAGGTCGAGCCGACTAACTTCACAATGATCTATTGCGTTCTATTTAGTTGGTGTGTTGCAAAACAATCTTACAAAATTTTAATCAGCGCTTTCTTTCTATACAGGCCCCAACAAAGTGAATAGAGAAAAGTAGGTAGTTTTTTGCTAGTAATCTGCCAACAACTTTCTCAAAAGTGTGTACTCCCAAGTGATCACTGCCCAAGAGAAAATTGTGGAAACAATTAACACATTTTTTGGTCATATTAAAGACGATAATTGGACAATTTCTTTTTTTGGACAAACATAATTGGGCAATGAATTAGAGAAGATGGCTACATAGCCCATTATCAAGTCCCACATTATTGACCTGTTCTAAAGGCCCAAAATATATTCGAAAGTAAAGTAGCCTAACAAGATTTTTTCTTCATATACTACTACGAATTTGTATCTAAAGGCTAAAGCTACGGAAGAATCGAGAAAGATTGATGTGTTTGGAATGCGCAGTATCGTGAGAGGTCTCCCCACAATCAATAACCTGCACAAAAGAGGGTAAATGTTTAGAAAAAATGGCCCAAGTTTGCAGTGCAAAAAAAAAAAAGGGAGACACTTGCGGACTTTTCATCGGCCTAACGTTTACTGATTCTTTCACGAGAAGCTTTCAGTATGGATCATGGAGATGCTAAGTATGGAGACTACTGATAAAAAAGAACTATTTTGCTTGATTCTATGATCTATCTGATATCATATAAAATCAAACAATTTTATCAGGCACAAAAACTAATGCCCACAAAAATTGTCAAAGGCGTTCAACGAAGAATGGAAGACTGGAAAAAATTTGGCACTCAAGTGGGGTGTCTCTCACCTTACACTTGAAGGAGATGCACATAACATCATCGAGCAAATTGCACAAGTTTGTAGGGAAAAAGAATACGATGGCCTTTCACTTGTTCACTAGTTTCAAGGTGATGTATGTTTTCCGTGCAGGTAACCACTCATAGCAGTCTCAGAGACTTGTCATCATAACATCTGGCGATCAGAGAAAATACACGTAACACAAGGTTCATCATCTGTGGATTGGAGATTTTTATATTCGAACATAGCATATTTAAACTGTTTAGTTGATGGAAATTAATAGAAAGTTTGAGTTTTCTTCTAATAAATAAATAAATAAATAAATACAATTAAATTGTATTAAAGTGAAAAAGAACATGTCACACGCAGGAAATTTTTTTGTTTGCTCTAAGAACAAATGATGTGAATTTGCTCTAACCATACAACACAGAACACGTCAGGAATTCCTACATGTTCCTGACGTGTCCTGTGATGTATTACTTAGAGCACCATGTCATATTTGTTCTTAAAGTACTTCCGTAGCTTTATTCACTTGAGAGAGATCACGAACCCACAACTACTCTTCACTGTTGCCCTCCAACATGCTTAGTTGGTTTCCACGAAACCATTGCGTCTGCGCTTCAGTGCGTCGTTGCGGCAATTGAAGTACACAACAGTCACAGGCACGCCCAAGTTCAACTCGCGTGCGAATGCACGGGTGCTGAAATTAACCCGGGCAGGCTCCTCCACCTCCACAAGCTGGTTTCACTGCTTGAACAGAATGAAGATGCAGCGGTGAATCCTAATGCACGACCTTGGAGGCACGTACGACAACACTTTAGTACAAGCAACAAACCTGTTTGAGAAATCCCTCATCGTACAAATAAAAAAATAAATTACGAAATAAGATTTTGATTTACTCCCCACATCATAAAAAGCTTAATGCATACTACCTTTGTTTCGCCTGTTTCAGCCTACTTCACTTTTTGTCACTATTCACTGAGTTACTTTTATCCGGTGATTTGATTAGCAAAACAATACAAGAATTTGGTAATATTTGCATGGTGTTATAGAGGAAAGTTTATTCTAAAATACCATGAAAAAATTATTAAAAAATTACATCGTTTTGGTACCCAAATCGCCAAGTCAACGTGACTCGGTTACGGGTTAAAAAGTCAAA
Organism: Linanthus parryae; assembly: GCA_023055425.1. Lineage (NCBI taxonomy): Eukaryota > Viridiplantae > Streptophyta > Magnoliopsida > Ericales > Polemoniaceae > Linanthus > Linanthus parryae. The sequence continues at coordinate 144,750,793 of JALGPY010000004.1, read as the reverse complement.
CGAAGACGAAACAGACGAAACGGAGGTAGTACGTACTTGGTACTACCTTTCCTAATTTCAGAAACGCGGCAATGACTAGGAGAGACCGTTGGACTCGTCGCCGTTCTGAGCATCAGTCTCGATGGAGAGGGCAGCACCTCTCGATCGAGATTGATGCTCAGAACGGCGGCGACAATTATCCCGGTATGTGGGTTACCAATCCTCTCTCTCTCTACTTGGATCTGAAGTCTGTCTTTTTTTTGGTTACAAAAGAAGTCTGTCTCTTTAGATTTAGTCAAAACCCTCTCGTTGCTTAACCATGATTGCGATCGAAGTCGTATCCCTAATTCTCTTTTCACCGTGAGAATTCTTTCTGTTTGAATTGTGGGTTTTAGGTTGAATTCTCGTGCCATTGCTTCCAATGGTTGAAAAGACTCCCCTTTGAATCTGGGTTTTAGGAGTTTAGTCCGAGTACTTTAAATCTAGGGTTTTCCTTGTCAATGGTCTGTTTGCTTGGTTCTCGAATGAATGTTTTGTGTTTTTATGTATAATGGCTTTACTAATTGTCCCGATTACTCCTTTCTAGGGCTTCGTGATTATCTGGGTTTCTCAATGCGCTTTCTCGAATTTGATTGAATTCATACCAAAAACAAGAATTTTCTGTGGGTTTTTTTCTTCTAACGTGATTTTTCAGGGTTTGATTCCTACTTCAATGACAATACTGGTCATGATATTAGCTTGGTAGTTGACATATTTTTGGTCAGTTCAACTTTGGCAGAGCAAAGCTTGGTAGTTGACATGAACTTTGCAACAAGTTTAAACTAAATTCCGTTGGAATGAGTTAAACTGCTATAGAAATCCTCCAGCCCATGCTTTAACAGTACTTAACTCGGATATGTGTGTATTTTAGATGACTGTTCCTTTGGTTGTTAGAATTCTGGACGTTGTTAGTTGGATAGATAATATTGATTCTAAGAAGATAGCTTTTCAAGTAATACCTACTGAGGGCGAAAAACTTCTACCTCACCACATTGCAGTCTTTCTCAGGTCATCATCACACTTTCTTAGTTTTTGCAAGAGAATCGTGGGTTAAGTCTTTTATGAGTTGCTTCTGGATGGGGTTGACTAACAATAATTATGATTTCGACTAATCTTTCGCCACTTTCTCAGGTCATCATTACGCTTCTTCTGAGATGAAAAGAGAAACTTTGTTTGCTTGGGAACAGTTTGAGGTAATGCATCTTCGGTGAGCATAGTTTATTTTTCATGAAACTATTTGGTAGACTATGCTGAAACATAAAATGTAGCGATTGAGCAAAAAAACTTGATTACAAATGTATGGCTCTTTTTGAATAATTTTAACTTTTAAGCACACAAACAATCAAGTTGTGCTAGGAAAAAAAATGATCTAAATTGCCTTTGCTATCCTCTCAGTGATATACTGCATTGATTTGTTTTACTTAACAATGTGAGAATACGACGTCACGAAGATTTATTACGTCACTTAGTTTCTGGGAGATCCACAGCCATGTTAAGGTTCTTAGGCCAAATATTCTTTTCTATTTGCAAGTTTAGGTTGAAGGAAGGAGTGAGCAGAAATGGGAAGAAAACAGCTTAAATGCCAATGATTCAACTCCTAAAGCTAGGTGGTTATGAGCTTCAATTGTTTTTCTATTCAGTCTGGTTCTATTGCAGTACATTCGGCAGTGTTGGTTTGCCATGCGGAATTTGTTGTCTGCCAGCGTTGCCTCAATATGGCTCTATCTAAATGAAAATTTCCGGGTAAACTTTATCAAGAATGCTAACCTTTGATTATCTTTCATTATTATCATGCCCGTTGGTGATTCATTTTATTTTCATACTGTCACTTTGACTTTGTCTAGGAATGCTTGGAGAAGAAATGGATACTTTGACTTTGGAACTGGAAACTACAATCCAAACTCATTCTTTCTTTACGTTTCTGTTACTCTCGATGGAAAATGAAAAAACTATCAATTGCTCCATTATCTTGAATATAATATGCTTCTCGTGATGTATACTTAATTGTAATGTGAGAAGCATGAGATGATTCCTATTCTGTCGAACATCTGGTTTTCTAACGGGTTTTACCTATATATGGCGGTCTATTCTATGTCTCTATGTGTTGAGTCATTGATATGAGGGTTGATGTCTATTCCTTCTGCAAAGGTAACTACTTTTAGATTAGTTTGTCCATATTTGTGCTCATTGCTTTTGGGAGGTCCGAATACTTTTAGTTTATCTTCACAGTGGAATAAATTCTTATCGATTCTCATTAAAAGCAAGGTCTGACATATAACGTTCTTATCAGAAATTTATAAAGAAAACAAATATATTATTTTATTTGTATGCTTACTTAGGCTGAAGGAAAATTGTTAGAAGAGGTCTGTGGTTGCTTAGGAAAACTAAATACACCATCTTTAAGAGTTGTAGTTCTATTTCATGTTATTAATTTCATTTTGTCTAGAATGCTGAATACCCAAAATTAATTTGAACACTAACGAAGAACTTACAAGATCCCCTTGGACGCTAACTACAGATTCCATTATTAATACTATGGTTTTCGACGCTCGGTTATCAAGTGGTATTAACAGAAACATCATATGAGACTAATGATGTCAATTCGGAGTTAGCTTCCCTATCCAATGAAGGAGATACGATAGTTTTGTTTGAAAAGTGCTGGCTACAAGATACATGGTATTCCTATTGCCATGCCAGGACAATGGCGCCATCGGGTTTTCCAGTACCTGGCTACAAAATATATGGCACGCCTATTGTTATACCACGACAATGGTGCATTTGAAAAAGTTTGCTCACCCACACTTGTCCCTTACATAAACTAAAAAGGCATTCAACTATACAAATAAAGGTATAGAGTGAATTTATGTGGCCTCATCGGTCTTTTCTAGTCTCTAGCTACAGTATCTAAGCATTGCTATTGTTATACCCGGACAATGGTGCCATTTGAACAAGTTTTCTCACCCACACTTGTCCCGTACATGAATTGAAAAGGCATTCCTACTATACAAATAAACGTATAGTGGTGCTTTGAAGTGAATTCATATGGCCTCATCGGTCTCTTCTAGTCTCTGGCTAAGGTATATAATATATATGGCATTCCTATTGTGTTATACCTGGACAATGGTGCCATTAGAAAAAACTTGCTCACCCACACTTGTCGAGTACATGAATTGAAAAAGCATTCCTACTATCCAAATAAAGGTATAGTTGTGCCTCGAAGTGAATTTATATGGCTTCCTCTGTCTTTTCTAGTCTCTGGCTACCTATGGCATTCCTATTGTTATACCAGGACAATGGTGCCATTTGAAAAAGTTTGCTCACCCACACTTGTCGAGTGCATGAACTTAAAAGGCATTCCTACTATACAAATAAAGGTATAGTGGTGCCTCGAAGTGAATTTATATGGCTTCATCGGTCTTTTCTAGTCTCTGGCTAGGGTATGTATGGCATTACTATTTTTTTTGAGTAATTGTTTTTTGTAGTCGACCGGGTTTGAACCCAGGGACCTCATGCAGGGGCTTCCAACGCTCTACCACATGAGCTACCACCCTAGCTGCTATGGAATTCCTATTGTTATACAAGGACAATGGTGTCATTTGAAATAGTTTGCTCACCGACACTTGTCCCGTACATGAACTGAAAAGGCATTCCTATTATACAAATAAAGGTATAGTGGTGCCTTGAAGTGAAGTTATATGGCCTCATCGGTCTTTTCTAGTCGCTGGCTACAGTATATATGGCATTCCTATTGCTATACCAGGACAATGGTGCCATTTGAAAAAGCTTGCATACCCACACTTGTTCCGGACATGAACTGAAAGGCATTCCGACTATACAAATAAAGGTATAGTGGTGCCTTGAAGTGCATTTATGTGGCCTCATCGGTCTTTTAAAGTCTCTGGCTACGGTATCTAGGCATTGCTACTGTTATACCCGGACAATGGTGTCATTTGAAAAAGTTTGCTCACCCACACTTGTCCCGTACATGAATTGAAAAGGCATTTCTACTATACAAAAAAAGGTATAGTGGTGCTTTGAAGTGAATTTATATGGCATCATCGGTCTGTTCTAGACTTCTAGTCTCTGGCTAAGGTATATATGGCATTCCTATTGTTGTACCTGTACAATGGCGCCGTGTAAAAAAGTTTGCTCACCCACACTTGTCCCGTACATAAATTGAAAAGGCATTCCTACTATACAAATAAAGGTATAGTGGTGCCTCGAAGTGAATTTATATGGCCTCATCGGTCTGTTCTAGTGTCTGGCTAAGGTATATATGTCATTCCTATTGTTATACCTGCACAATGGTGCCATTTGAAAAAGTTTGCTCACCCACACTTGTCCCGTACATGAATTGGAAAGGCATTCCTACTATACAAATAAAGGTATAGTGGTGCTTTGAAGTGAATTTATATGGCCTCATTGGTCTGTTCTAGTCTCTGGTTAAGGTATATATGGCATTCCTATTGTTATACCGGAACAATGGTGCCATTTGAAAAAGTTTGCTCACCCACACTTGTCCCGTACATGAACTAAAAAGGCATTCAACTATACAAATAAAGGTGTAGTGGTGCCTTGAAGGTAATTTATGTGGCCTCATCAGTCTTTTCTAGTCTCTGGCTTCGGTATCTATGGCATTCCTATTGTTATACCGGGGCAATGGTGCCATTTGAAAAGTTTGCTCACGCACACTTGTCGAGTACGTGAATTGAAAAGGTATTCCTACTATACAAATGAAGGTATAGTGGTGCCTCGAAGTGGATCACGGGGAAAAAAGGTATAGTGGTGCCTTGCAGTGAACATTGTAGGACCTGGTGGACCATGGACCCTGCTCAGTACCCTGTTGCTGCAGCTATCGTTATTGACCAGGGGTACTCTCTCTCTCTAGATCTTCTTTGTTCAGTAGAAATCCTCAAATCTATTAGGCCTTTCCCCATTGCAATCTCCATGGCTCTTCCTAGTTCTCATACGAGTAGACCCTAATCGCCACTGCCCGCCTACGCGCGTACAATTCGTAGCAACTCTCTCATTTCTGGGATATGTTTCCAAAATTTCCAGTCCTGGTATACACTTCTTTTACTCGAGTATTTTGTTATGATTGGAACTAGGGGCGTGAACTATTCTAAATCTGTACGTGCACATACTGTCTTTGTTTCTTTTGGATTTTAATCAAAGTAAAAATAATGACTTTGTTATTGGGTTTTTCATATATCTATCTATGTAAAGAAAAAAAAAAACTATTTTTCGGGTGAAACTTTTTAGCTACAATATCATTGTTCTACCCTGCATATCTTATGTTTGAGATTTCTCTTCGCTGATAATGCACCGCAGATATACTTCCCTGCTCTGTCAATGGGTCCCTCTTTATATGTTCTTGTGCCCTAAAGTTCAGGCATCGAAATTTCAAGAACTGTGAATGATGTTGCTGTTAAGGTTGTGGGTCTCCCTCATGGGCTGAATGTTTCATCGGACATATTGCTGGTTAGTATGTGTATCTACTCATTTCAATTTTATTATCCTGCTGTACGTCCCTCTTTTTTAATATCTTATGATACTTTCAGAACCGAATCTACTGCATATTGCAAATCCTGTGCTAGGGGTGGAGAGACTTGACGATTAGTAAATGCGTGCTGGTCATTTCATGAAGGAGCAAAATTTTGAGGTGTTAGAACTTTGGTTGCAGAGGTAGTGTTTTCATGAGTTGATGGGGATGGTAGATGTGATCTGTTTCCTTTTCCCAATTCTACATGTGTTTTATTTTTCAAGTGCAAGTTCTCTGTAGCCTTGCTTAAACATGTGTACTCTGTAAGATGACGACATCTCAAACTTCATCTCTCTGTCAAACACAACTCTCTTGCTAAGATCACGAATGTCTTCTTCTTTATGGTGTACCTAATTTGCGATTGCTTTTAGTCTGCGGAAATGACTATGCATTCAGAGAGTCCATTCATATCAAGTAGATTCTTTTTTGCATTTGGTTATGGATTTGAATCACTACTTCCACATAGGTATTCGTACTTTTCTTGTACTTTCAAGCACTCAGGAACTCTCTTAGGACTTGCACTTAGTATGGCATTTTCAATCGTGTGCTTGGATGGTTGGTGTGTAAACCAATTTCCATCACCGTGCTGAGAACATTTTGCTTTTCTAAAATAACGCGTGGCGTTAGGAATTGATTCAAGTAGATGTACATGTTTGAAGTGCTTGAATTGAAAGTGCTTGGATTAACTTGCAATTTACCGAGACTTCATGCTTCTACTGCACTGTTTGCTTTTTGGTCAAACTATAGTCTCGGTGTTATGTTGGGGTACACATGAAACTTCTTTTTTCAGGCTTACAAAGTAAGCTGGAGGGATGGAAGTTTATAAAGTTTATTAGCATTCCTATGGCACCGATTGATTAATGAGTATTATAACTTTTGGGGGTTTGAATGTTTGGCCTGAAAAATCAGTTATAGGCAGCAGTGAAATATTCTAAAAGGGAAAAGTGACACCATTTTCGTAATGTCTTTGAGTTTTGATATAATGGTCTGGGTGGTTAAGAGAGATGTGCATTCATTGCTATACGAGATCTATGCGCATATATAAAGAAGGTATAAGAGCATCTCCAACAACAAAACGGTATTTGGACTAAACCTGTTCCTGCCCTAAATTTTACTCCTATACTTTTTGAGTTGTTGCTCCAGCAATAGGCCTAGATATAAGCCACCATCAATAATTTTATTACTTTTTAGTTGCCATCATCAAACAATCAGTGGCTCTAGATTAAACTTGATTTTTCCACCATGAATAGTAGTCTTTAGTTTTGTCCAGAAAATAGGCCTGGTGTAAATTTAGGCCAGCTTATACACCAGCTGTTGGAGCTGATTTTTGGACAAAACTGGCCTAAATATAGTCCAAAGAACGTGTTTCTCCATCTGTTGAAGATGCTCTAATGGTGTGCAGCTGAATCTCACTGGAAACTTGAGATGTCTTATTTGTGTCCTTCAAATTGATATTTGTTGGTATTCCATCTATGCTGCCATGATTACAGGAAAAATTGATGCATCGAATTTGTTTTACTACAAAGTGTCTTGATGTAACTTTTTTGTGATGCTTTGAATTATGGTATGGTTCATGTGGTCTGTGGTAAGAACAACTGTGGCAGTCCTATTGCGAAATTGTGTTTGAATGTCATGTATGAGAGGTTTTGATAAGGGTTATTTTTTTGTTTCTTGGTTTGTAGGGATCATGCAAAGGAATGGTTTATGAGCAATTTCTACAACCGAAATAAACAGCCTTGAAGGTATTCAGTTTCTCTTGTAGGTTATTGTTATTCTATAAGCTGGCTTAAGAAAACTGCCCACATAGATAATCACATATTTGGACAGTCATTATTATAGCTTTTTGGTAGCTTATTTCTGTTAGTTCTGGGCTTTATTTACTTATTTGGACAAAATATATGCTCTGCCTCATAAATTTTCAGGTTAACTTTCAGTAAGTTTTCCAAATTGGTTCAAGCCAATAGATTTTGCATAGCATATGAGCATTTTGTAACATGGGAAATGCTATAGATTGGTATATGGTTGCATACCTTCATCTGTAGTAGCATTCTAAGCCTTATTGGCTTATTGCTATTGAGATTAAGTGATGTGGAATTGACGAGGAGTCATAATGTGAAAAATTTAAGATGGAATATGCTATTGCAGTTCCAGAAAATGACTAGGGTTCCTATGCACTCTAGTGTCTATGGAAAACATGTACACGGCAGTTAGATTGGCCAAATTGTCCACCTTTGGCTTCAGACACCATACCAAGCTGGTTGTTTTGTAAGCAGCTTGTTCTAGAACTCCCACGGATGGAAAATGATGCTTTAAGCACCGCTTGGTGGCACTATGGTTCAATCTAAAGGGCTTGAAAAGGTGTTGTAGCCATATGTTGGCTGCATGTGTTAATTAGCGGCTCTCACTACCAAAGTCGTCGAAGTGACTGAGATCCCCCTCTTTCCAACTTCAATGGAGACAATCAACCACTGCAACCAAATCAGTGAAATAGGGAACTACAAAATGTTATTGACTGAAATAATTAGGCCTGTCAATGGGCGGAGTCAGGCCCCTGACCCGACCCACCAAAAATTGACACATGCGGACCTGGACCCTGACCCGTGAGACCCGTTAGCTCTGACACAGACCCGACCCGTGATACCCTCTATAAAGCCCAAACCCCCGTCTATCTTTAACATTAAAACCCTTTAATTTGTACATTAATGAGACATAGATTAAAATATAACTCAGCCAGATGAAATGAAGGAAATCAAGGAGAGAGATAATGCACCAAAATATCAAAGATTTTTTTTTTTTTGGGAGATAAGGAAATAAAGATAAAAAAATAGATGAGATAGATAAGGAAGAAATTGCAGATAATTATGTGGAATGAAAGAGAACTTAAAAAAAAAAAAAAAAACTTGAAGGAAAAAAGAATGAGAAGTTGTGAAAGTGTCAATCTTTATAAAAAGGTGGGGGGAGGGGATAAGCAAGCAACATGGGTCGGATCTAGCGGGTCAGGCCTAACTCAAGAGAGTTGGGTCTTTGATGGGTTCGGGCCAGATCCAACCCTTGACAGGCCTAGACTGAATTTTAAGGATTCTGCAATGGTGAGATTCTGAAGACATTTTTGGAGGACGGGGAAAATTAAGCCATCCAATGTAACTTGGCCAACCATGGCGACCCAAAGTTCAAGGCATGGAAGAAGAAGATGCCACAGCTCTTAAATTATTTTGACACGAAAACCAATCACTCTAAGTTCGGTTCCGGTTCGGTTGAACCGAATAAGCAGGCCTATGCTCAATATCGGTGGAGGCTTCGATGCGGGCCCGATGTTTGAAGAAATGGCGAGCGTCATTAGGTCGGCTATTGGCGAGTACTTCGACAATGTACCTAACCTAAAGGTTGTAGCTGAACCAGGACGATACTTTGTTGAGACGGCTGCGATTCTCGAGCCAGCGTAATCGGCAAGCGCGTAAGAGGAGATCTGATCAGAGAGTACTGGATTAGTGACGGTGTTTATGGGTCATTAAATTGTGTATTGAATGACCCTACGAGATTTCTCGACGTGGTGCCCCTGGTGAGTCCGACGACCAATCTCATGTGGCGCTCGACGATTTTCGGGCACACGTGTTGTGGCACAGACAAGGTGGCAGCTGATCGACAACTACCGGAACTGGAGGTGGATGACTGGCTGATTATCCCGGACATGGGCGCCTACAACGCCACTCTCAGGACAAATTTCAACGGATTCAAGATTGATATCGCTACATACATTTTGGAACAGGTCTTGCTTGCTTGAAGCTGCTGAATAGCAGCAGTAGTAGAAATGCTGAATAAACTTTGGCTAATTTCAAATTTCGAAGCCGAAGAAAGGAAAAATATTTTCCTCTTGTCCCGTAATTGAACTGAACAGGCATTCCTAGCTACTATATGGATAAAGGTATAGAGGTATAGTGGTGCCTTGAAGAAAATTTATATGGCCTCATCTGTCTTTCGTAGTCTCTGGCTATGGTATATATGTCATTCCTATTGCTATACTAGGACATTGGTCCCATTTGAAAAAATTGTTCACCCACACTTGGTTCGTACTCGAGCTAAACGGGCATTCCTACTCTACAGATAAAGGTATAATGGTGCGTTGAAGTGAATTTCATATGACCTCATCGGTCTATTCTATTCTCTGGCTACGTTATATATGGCATTCGAAATTCTTTGCTCACCCACACTTGTCCTGTAATTGTAATTTAAATGAACGGGCATTCCTTCCTACTATACAGATAAAGTTATAGTGGTGTCTTGAACTGATTTTAAATGGCATCATCTGTCTTTTCTAGTCTCTGCCTGCAATATATATGGCTTCCTATTGTTATACCGGGACAATGGTGCCATTTGAATAATTTTGCTCACCCACACTTGTCCCGTACATGAACTTACAAGGCATTCCTACTATACAGATAAACGTATAGTGGTGCCTTCAAGTGAATTTATATGGCCTTATCGTTCTTGGCTGCGGTATATATGACATTCCTATGGTTATATGAGGACAATGGTGTCATTTGAATATTTTTGCTCACCCACTTGACCCGTAATTGAACAAAATGGGCATTCCTACTATACAGATAAAGGTATAGGGGCGCTTTGAAATTAATTTATTTGGCCTCCTCGGTCTTTTCTAATCTCCTGCTACGGTATACATAGCATGCCTATTGCAATACGAGGACAGTAGCTCCATCTGATTATTTTTGCTCACCCACACTTGTCCTTGAATTGAACTAAAAGGGCATTCCTACTACGAAGCCCTATTATACTGATAAAAGTACAGTGGGGCCTTGAAGCGATTATTATATTGCCTCATAGGTCTTTCTTGTTGCTGGCTACGGTATATGTGGCAGTCCTATTGTTATACCAGGACAGCGGTGCCATTTTCCTTCTATGCAGATTAGATATAATGGTACCCTGAAGTAAAATGTATAGGGGCCTATCGGTCTTTTCTAGTCTATGTCTATATATGCCATTCATATTGTTGTAGCAGAACAATGGTGCCATTTGAAAAATACTGATCACCCACACTTTCTTAAATAGTCATTCCTACTATACAGATATGGTATAGTGGTGCCTTGGAATAAAATTTATATGGACTCATTGGTCCTTTCTAGTCTATGGCTACGAGATATATGCCATTCCTGTTGTGTAGCAGGATAATGGTGTGATTTGAAAAACACTGCTCGCCAACACTTGTGTTGTAACTGAACTGAACTGGGGTATGAGGTACATGGCATTTCTATTGTTATTGATGGACAATGGTGCCATTTAAAAAATACTGCTCTCGCCCACACACTTGTCCCCTAATTGGACTGAACCTGCATTCCCACTATTCAGATTAAGGTATAAAGGTGCTGTGAAGTTAAATTTATTAGGCCTCATTGGTCTTTCTAGTCTATGGCTACGAGATATGTGGCATTCCTATTGTGTTATACTTAAAGCAGACAATGGTTCCATTTAACTAGGGTGGTTTTTGTGAGACCAAGGTTAGTAGCACTGTTGAGGAAAATGAGTTTACGATTTTATACACCAGTATGTATATTCATTATTAAATATAACTCGTGGGGGGGGGGGATTTTTGTAAAATAACAAGTATTTGGACCGGATCGGGTCAGATCGCGTATACAACGGATCTGCACTATGATCCGAATCCGGATCCAAATCCATTCGGGTTTTGCTTTTATAATCCATATTGATCCACTTTAAATTGAGTTGAATTCGGACTTGATCCGTTCAGGTTGGATCACTTGGTTCTTGGGCCAGACCAAATTTCCATCCCTACATTCCTATTGTTGTTATACCAGGACATTGGCATTTGAAAATACTGCTCACCCAGACTTGTCCTGTAAGTAAACTGGACCTTGCATATCAGGACAATGGTGCCATTTGAAAAATACTGTTGACCGACACCTGAATCGGCATTCCTACAATGCATTTAAGGTATTGAGGTGCCCCGAATTTAACTTTGAAAGGACACATCGGTCTTTTCTAGCCTATGGCTACAAGATATATGACATTCCTTGTTTCTTATACCAGTGTAATGGTGCCTTTTGAATGTTACCCTTTTATTATATTTCGGTGATACACATTGACATTTCTACTGTACAAGAAAAGTACAATGGTGTTATTGGGCCAACAATGTGAATCCGAATTAGCACTTCTACTCTGTGGAGATGCAATGGTTTCCATTTGAAAAATGCTGGTGACCCACATTTGTCCCGTATTTGATGTGGATCAGCACTCCTATTATACGGGGCAAATTGTTAAGGTGTTAGAATTTTGGTTGCAGAGATAGCATTTTCATGAGTTGATGGGAATGGTAGATGTAATCTCTTTTCTTTTCCCAGTTTCATATGTGTTTGATTTTTCAAGTGCAAGTTCTATGTAGTAACACGTGTCCTTGCTTTTAGTCTATGGTGCACCTGAATTTTCCTCATTGCTTTTAGTCTGCGAAAGTGCCTATGCATTGGAGTGTCCATTCATGTCAAGTAGAAAATGTGGCATCTGGTTATGGATTTGAATCACTATTTCAATACAGGTATTCATATTTTTCTTGGACTATCAAGCACCCAGGAACTCCCTTTGGACTTGCACTTTGTATGGCATTTTAAATGGTGTGCTTGGATGGTTGGTGTATAAACAAATTTCCATCACCATTATGAGATTTTGATTTTTCTAAAACATGTGGCTTTAGGAATTGATTAATTAGATGTACCTTTTTGAAAGTACTTGAATTGAAAGCTCTTTGATTCACTTGCAATTTACTGTGTTATACAACACTTTATGCTTCTATTGCACGGTTTGCTTTTAGGTCCATCACAGTATCGGTGTTATATTGAGATATACATGAAACTTCTCTTTTTAGGCTTACAGTGTAAGCTGGAGCGATTGGGTTGTTGAAATTTATTGGCAGTCCTATGGCACTGATTGATTAATGAGTATTATAACTTCTGGGAGTTCAAATGTTTGGCCTGAAACATCAGTTATAGGCAGTCATATGCCAAAAGAGAGATGTAACGTTCTGTGTAGTTAAGAGAGATGTGCATTCAGTGCTATACGAGATCTATGAACTTGCATAAAGAAGGTAGAATGGTGTGTAGCTGAATATCACTGAAAGCTTGAGATGTTTTGTTTTTGTCCTTCAATTGATATTTGTTGATATTCCATCTATATGCGACCATGATTACAGGAAAAAAATGAAGTATCAAACTTTTTCTACAAAAAATGTCTTGATGCAACTTTATTGTGCTTTGAGTTCCGTATGGTCCATGTGGTCTGGTAAGAACAGATTTGGCAGTCCTGTATATTGTGAAATGGTGTTTGACTGTCATTTATGAGAGGTTTTGACAAGGGGCAGTTTTTTGTATCTTATTAGGAACTCAGAAAGCACGGCTTCTTCCAAATGCTACTTGTTTTTGCAGGGATCATGCAAGGGAATGCTTTATGAGCAGTTTCTACAACCGATAACAACAGCTATGAAGGTATTCAGTTGCTCCTGTAGTTTATTGTTGCTCTACGAGCTAGATCATGAAAGCTGCCCACAGAGAAAATAACATACTTGGACAGTCATTTTAGCTTTTGGTAGCTTATTTCTGTTAGTTTGGCTTTATTTACTTATTTGGACAAAACATATGCTCTGCTTCGTAATTCTTAGTTCGGATTAACTTTTCGTCTAGATTTCTGAGTAAGTTTTCCAAATTGGTTAAAGCCAACAAACTTTGCATAGCATATGAGCATTTTGGAAGATGGGAAATTTTCGAGATAGGGATATGGTTGCATACCTTCATCTGTAGTAGCATTCGAAGCCTTTATGCTATTGGGACCAAGTGATGTGGAATTGACGAGGAATCATCATGGAAAATGGCTTAGGATTCCAATGCACTTCTAGGTTGCGTTTGGATAGAGGATTTTAATTTGTATTTGGATTTGGGTTCAAAGCAATGGTTGTATATACATCACTGAACTTAGTTTGGAAGATTAATAAGATGTATAAAAGAGTGTCCCAATGGCTCCAGTAGGTATGATTATGATTTGAAATGACATGTACTTAGTAGTCATTTGAAATCCACTGTCTTGTGAAGGATTTGTTGGGAACTAAACTTCCCTCATAAAAATTTTGACCTTAGTTTTGTAGTGAAAAATCGCTTGATCCTAGAGCCAACAAATCCAAATCCAAATCCCTGCTCAAATTCCTTGCGCATCCAAATGGAGTCTTAGGGAAAACATGTACATGGCAGTTAGATTGGCCAAATTGTCCAGCTTTGGCTTCAGATACCATACCAAGCTAGCTGGCTGTTTGTTTTGTAAGCAGCTTGTTCTAGAACTCGCACGGATGTCATCTGCTTGTTTGGGCACGAAATGACCAAACGATGCTTTTAGCACCCGTGGTGGCACTAATATGGTGCAATCTAAAGGGCTTGAAAAAGTGTTGTAGTTTGCATGTTGGTTGCCACCTTCAGTGCATGACTTAGGTTTGCTTGCTTACTCTTTGGTACATTGTAGGCTAGTTAGTGTGCCTTTAAGAGGCCGAGCTGCACTCAGCTCTCGTTCAATTTCGGACATGTTGGTGTCACTGGCGCAGGCCTTGAGCATTAGTTAGTGTAGGAAGATTTCAAAATTAGTTTGGACATTCACAACTACATTTTCTAGCATGCTAGATGAACATATCCCTGATAACAGGGAATGTCAGCACAAATTTACAGGGATTGACAGGACAGATTTACAGGGATTAACAACCTTAGTTTCTTTTCCTAAAATAATCAGCATATTGCTTTCTGTTCACAAATAAGAGAGAAACCGTATTGCTTTCCATGGTATCAGAGCCTAATTCTCTGGCTCACCTAAGGGCTTCGTTGCCAAAGTTCTAGCTTAGTGTTGGCTGTCTGTGTTAATTTTCGGCTCTCACCACCAAAGTCATCAAGATGACTGAGATACCCAGAGTCTATTCTAACTTCAATGGAAACACTCAACGACTGCAACCCAATCAGTCAAATAGAGTACTACACAATGTTATTGACTGAAATTATTAGGCCTGTCAATGGGCCGAGTCAGGCCCAGACCCGACCCATGCGGACCGAGACCCTGCGGAGGACCCGTGATACCCTCGACAACGCCCAAACCCCGTTTACGTTTAACATTAAAACTCTTTAATTAGTACATTAATGAGATGTGGATTAACATTTAATCAAGGAGTTGTGATTAAGTGGAGAGAGAGAGAGAATTAAGGAACCCAAATAATCAAAGATGATCAAGGGAGAGATGAGGTCGAGCTGGGGGGGGGGGGGGGATATAGAGGTATAATGGAAGAGATGTGTGTATTGTTATGGGAGAAATGAGATTAAAGTAATTAGAGATAGGACAAAATAAAGAAGATTAAAATATTGATGAGATGAGGAGTTCAAGATAATTATGTGGGGTGAAAGAAATTGAGAAAAAATATTGGGAAATTGTGAAAGTGTTAATCTTCAAAGAAAGAGGGGGGGGGGGGGGGGGGGGGGGACCAAAAATTCTTTCCCGGCCCAGTCCCAATGGGTCTGCCACTCCTGCAGGATGCAATTCTCTTTTACAAAATCAAGACCAGAACTTCAACCACGAAGCAAGGTACTCGCCCAATCACATAATACTATAGTCTGATAAAAAGTTAAGTTTGCTTGAATTTGATTATTATCAAAATCCCAAGATGAAATGTGGTGAGGAGATCATGATGCGTGGCTTTGTAGGAAAAGTATCGGATTTTCGAGTTTCGTGCACCCTCAATTCCAAAGTTTATCAAATTCGTGTTCAAATATTGGAGAAAGAGACGTTGCCATCTATCAATGAGATGCTTTTTCTGTAATACGCGCAAAAGAGTCATAGGACGGTTATGCTACAGACACAACCTAAAGAAAGTTCAGCCTAACCAAATGGAGACGGGTTATGGTTATGTGTAGTAAAAAGTTGTGCCGTACTACGAAATACACACTGGAGATTTCATGGAAAAATTTCAGTCGCGGAGGCAAAGAAGGTGCTAATATGGAAGGACCAAGACAAAAAAAAAAACCACTCCTTATGAGTTATGACTGCTGAGAATCAAACATTTGATTAATGTGGAAAGGAAAAGCTCAACCCAGATGAAAATAGGAGGTTAAGAAATCTAGTAAGTTAACTTGATAAACCTAGGGATCATGTTCACGGAGGCAAGTTCTCTGTTTTCTCTGCTTCAAGTGTCTCAAACATGATTGGAAATAGTACTTGGGTCATTGACTCTGGAGATGGCATGTATTCTCATCACTCATTTGTTACTTAATGCTCGTCCTTGCTTGAAAGGTCAAAAGTACAGATGGATTAGTAATTACTGTTCTGGGACGAGGGAGTGTGAGCTTATTGCCAAATCTTTCTTCGAAAAATGCCTTTGCATATCTCTAATTATCAGCGAAGCTCTAATTAATTGAACTAGTTATATAAGACTTGAGTTGTCCTGGTTTCTTTGTTAATCCTTCTCGTCGTATCTTTCAGGATCTTGTTACTGAGAAGACACGTTGGAATTGCTGAGGAAAGGAATGGACTATACATCTTAAAGACGGCAAGTGGAAAAATTTACCTACCATCATTCTCGTCGCTATTTGACGTCCCCAAATAAAGATTCTTTGTTATCCGCAGTTTAGGTTGCTCAAACGTACATTTCCTTGTTTAAAAAAGGCGATGTTGGTAGTTAACATTGTGAGTCTGTTGAGCATTATCGCGTGCCATTTCTTTCAATTGATGAAATATTTCTCCTCTTTTACTTTTGGTCATTCTGATTTGTCAGGCCCATCCAGAGTTTCTTTTTCTAGGAGGAATAAGATAAATATATTAATTAAGATTTTAAAAGCAATCCTGGGCTATATTGTGGTGCATGGAAACATTGTTCCGACGTACCTGATTGATGGAAATACATTGTATCCTTTTTCCCAAAGCCTTTTGGGGGAAGTGGTTTACCATCTGACTTAGTAGTAGGGATGGCAACGGATCGGATTCGGATCGGATTCACCTATATCCATATCCAAATCCGATCAAAATAAGTGGATCCATATTCGATCCAAATCCGACCGGATCCAAAACGGATTCGGATCGAATACGGATCAAATTTAATTTGCAATATCCATATTCGATCCGACAATCCAAATCACCATAAACGGATCTGATTCGGATCCAGATTCGGATCCTGAGCAATTTATTTTTACTTTTTATAAAAAATACGAAATAAATTCAGAAACATACGTAAAAAAAATGACACAACACAAAATAAAAATTTGCCTAAAAAAGTAAAAATACGCTAAAAATATTTTTACCAATATGACAAACGTAAATCTACCATGAAATATAAGCAAACTATTCAAAATGTTTAAGACACAAATAATGTCTAAAATTGTCAACAAAGTCAATCAAAACAACCACTAAAATTGTCCATAACCATAGTGGTTATTTTCTTTAGGCCTCAAAACATAACGTGTAGTAAATTGTGTTATATATGTAGGTAAAAATATAATTTTTGTAACTGTAAGGGCATTTCGTAAACTATGTGTGTTCGGATCCTTTCGGGTCGGATATCCATCGGATATCCTAATATATTCGGATCGAATCCGGATACGGATCGGATTTTGAATTTTAATATCCATATCCGATCCATTTTAAAATGGATCGGATTCGGACTTGATCCATACGGATCGAATCACTCGGATTTCGGATCGGATCAAACCACATTGCCATCCCTACTTAGTACTAGTAGATAGCATGCCTTCAAAGGTTTTAGGGTTCAAAAGACCTGGGGAAGTTTTCTAAACCGTTTTTCAAAGTCACATCTAAACCTTTTCCCACAATGTTTGGATGTGTTAGCTTTGTCCATGTACACAACAGGGGAAAACTCAAACCCATGAGATCTCATGTGTATTTTTATTTGTTATTCTCCCACACAAAAAGGATACAATGTTGTCATTAACTTAAGAACAAAAACTGGGTATTAAGTCGTATCTTAAAGGCGTTGTTCAATTTATCGGTATAAGATTATTAGAGATAGACTTAAAAGAAGTTGAGACGAATGAGATTAATAGGATGGTGGAGGTAATGATTACACGACTATCTCAAAGAGAAGTGTACACAAAATCACCACTTGAGTTTCGTCAGTACGTTCATAAAAATAAAATTTGCTGGTTAAAATAAGCATCAAAAGATTGGAATGTTGGGCTGTAAAACTCGTTGACACAACTATTGAAGCAACTCATATATTGTTTGAAGATGGCCGGGGATGATGAAGTAATTGACCAGAGAAGATGTCAGACAGGGTGAAAATCAAAACTCTCAATCAAGGTTTGTTTATTGATGCTATGTATGTTCATGGTTGAATAATTGAAACCGAAGATGTGACTGATTCTTTCATAATTCATGATCATGCTTAATGTACACAGATTCACATGGTATAACAGTTGTGCGTATCATCTGATTAATTATGAAGTTATTCTACGTGGTTTTGAGAAAAGGTAGTCGTGTGCTTTTCTCCAATTTCTTACGAGATATATTCAGTAGATTCGAATAGAAATGAAAGAAGGTATTTATGTTAGTCCGATTCTTTATATGAAGAATTGATGCCGATGTACCATCCCCTTATCTTGTTTTGATGAGAATTTTAGTCCACGGAAATTTATAAAATATCGACTATTTTTTATGATTTGGTATAATTTGTCATTCATACGCATTAATGACATCATTATATTTAGCAGCTTCTGCAAATCATTAAATTTTAAGGGCGAAGTTCAAACGAGGAAAAACTGGTCATGAATCAAGGAAACCTGTGATAATGGAAGAAGAATTAGGAGGGACCCCAGACTTCTGATCTCCCCCATGCTGGAAAGTAGGGTAACGGTCAATTCTAAGTTTCAAAAAAGTGAGACCATGAGAGACTAAGGGCCTAGTTGTTTTGGGCAATGGCATGCACTAAGAAACCCCATATATGAAGACAAATAACAAAATGTTGCAATCTTTCTGGTGTAGAGTCCCTTTAACAATTTTAACCCCACCAATCCATGTCTATGTTCTACTTGTGTGTAAGATTTCAACTGCATAGAGAGAGCAAGTCCCTTTGCACTTGCAACTTCTAGCAATTATTTGGGGCTCAAAAGTACCAACAACCCCTTTGATGGTGATGCTCTATAGAACTGGGAATTTCAAAATTTAGTCCCTCTCTCACTTTGAATGTTTGCTCTTTTTACCTATTTACAAGAAAACACCAATGTTTTTAGGTAAAGTCCATTACTTTTGGGCTACTACTTGTTAATTTCCGATAGTGCCGCTTCAAAGAGCTAGGGCGACCTCTCAACCGTTGGTTTGAAATGTTGCTCGTACTTATCTCTTAGACTCGTCTCGATATTGTAGATAAGGTGGCACTTTCCAGTTTGGTTGAAGGTGAGTACTCTCGTTGGAAGAATCATTAAAGTTCACAAACCAGATTATTATAATATCTCTGTCTTCTCATTTATAATTATCCCCAATATTTTTCTCTTCTCGTCTAGAAAGAAAGGGTAATCAGGTTATCTTAATTCATTAATAGACGATGATGATAAGCGTACTTTCTAGATGACTCTAGTCCTATTAAACTCATTTTATTTCCATGTAAATGTTGATAGTGTAAACACTAAACATCACAAAGTCACTAACGCCTTGGCTTCGACATGACAACCCAAAGAACAAGAAGAAATGTTTTGACACAGAAAAGTTTTTGCAAATAGATCTTGTAAAAGTCATGTTTATAATTTGCCAATATGTTTTTTTTGTCGAGACCTATTTGCCTGAGGAATCAAAGATGATATATATGAAGAAATTGACAGATGAGAAGTAGATAGCCGTTTGATCATGTGAATGGTGATGGGAAAAAACACATGTAGATAGATGGGTTATGCATCTCTATACTAAGGGAACAAATTGGTCAAATATCAATTTGGTATGGGGCCTCTTTGCAGTCTTCCTTCACATGGTCCATTTGGTGATGGAAATCCCAAGAAGGTGGAAGAAGGTTGCTTTATAGTAAGAAAAAAGCCTAACATTTAGGAAGAAATAAAATGGACTTGTGTCCTATCTTCTATGTTCACTTTGTACTACTACCTTTGTGTAGTGTTTTTGTTCAAAAACTTTTCAGCAGGTATAGCATGCCTTATCATACAAGTCCATAGACATTCAGATAGGTTAGTACTCCAAGTGCTCGCACAGATTCACGAGTCATCACAATTCACAACCACAAAGTAATAGCATATCGTTTAATACTGTATTTTGTACCAGCAACAGCGATTTCTGCAACCCTACTTAAGAGCATTGCATACTTATTTTGGTAGGTGCGTATGCTATGTGTGCTTGTACTAGGACTTGAGTTACTTTCATGGTAGCCTAAGTGTTAGGATTAGTGTGTCACAACTAGTGGCTCTGAGGTGCTTCTATAACAGATGACGCATTGTGTTCTATATCACTCATGTTCGAGCATTTTAAATAAAAGTGGGATGAATGGGAGGGAGGAAATAGTTAAGTAAAAAAGTATTTTTATGGCCTACATGATTAATGATAAATCACTTCTAAAAAAAAATGGTAAATCGCAATGGACGTGTCATGCGGACGTGACACTCTTGAAGCAGCTAAAAATTCTCCTCACAAGAGACGTGGGTTTTCAGATATTTCATTACACTTGGATTTCATTTGTTGAGATAACACCATATGAGCCCGCGTCTAAAGTTAGTTAGTACTGCTCCGATTTTATCAGATATCTAGACAGGGGCTATAGCGGTAAGTTAGTAGCTAGAGAGCTTGTGCAATACCCCTAGTTTTCAGTCAGGTCTCATTGCAATTTCAGGAAGTACTAGGGCAAATGTGTAAAAGCTTTCTTGCATTTCAAACCGTGATTTGGGACTTTGAATTAATTACTGGTTAATATTGGGGGTATAGTGTAATTTTTGAAGTGTTTAGGGCCATGTTTTACGATTACCCAAACCTAATAACCCAAATACCAAAACAAAAAACTTAAAGTTTCGTAGAAGTACACCTAGTACCCAAGATGAATCTGACAAGAATCGAAGTAAATTCTTGAGTATCTAAGTTGTGACTCTTCAATTGTTGAGGTTTCAATCCTCTAACACCCTGCATGATAGCAAAATAGCTAGAATTTGGTTGAAGTTCTTTGTAACCTTCAAACAAAAATTCAGCAACTCAGCATTCCTTTCTCCTCAACTTGAAGATGAGATCCCGAAGATGAATAGTCTAACTCATACTAACTTGCTCGTAAATTCAGCAAGAACAACGAATAACGCTAATTCTGTGATTTGTCAATTCCTCCCACTGTGTTAATCCGTTCAAAATGAACATTGTAGTTTGTTTTGCGCAGTGATTACCAGGGCGGAGCTAGAGTGTGGCACGGTAAGACACTTGCCGACCCCAATTTCCAAAAACAACACTATTACTTATAGAACTTTTCAATTGTGCCCCCGGTAAAATTTGAAAATGCCATACCTTTTTTAGAATGTACAATTGTGCCTCGGTACTTTGTATTTCCTAGCTCCGCCCATGGTGATTACGAGCCTTTTGACACAAGACTTGTAGCCTAACTCGTCGGGAATCAGAAACGCCCAATTACAAACCCAGTTCGCCAAAAAAATATCCGAAGGTAAATCCTTCATTTCGAAACTGTTTGGTTTGATTTTTATTTCTGTGTGATCCTCACAACATGTAGAATATAATGCAATACCTGTTTCTTACCCATAATATTGAGTTTTGAGTCCTGACAAACCCATATCCATCTTTCGAATCTGCGTTGATGGCTTGCTCTAATTCCATCTCAGTTGATCAGAATCTCTTCTTGGAAGTGGTTGTATAAATTTTTCTTGAGTGCCCTGAATCCAACTTTCAGGACTAATGGCTTGAAGTGTGTTTCATGGAATTCTGATCTTCGTTTCATTATGTGTTTTTTGGATGCCTAATCTTCAAGTGCATCTTGAGTTTTGGTTGTAAATCAATCGTCTAGTACCTCAAAGTTGTTTTCAGAACATTGTCAACACTCAGAAATTTTTTTCTAGTGTTGGACAGTCAATCTACCTAACTTTCCAGCCTCATAACTTTATCATTCTAGCTTGAAATTGAGTTCTTCTTTCATATATGTGTTCTTGGCAATGAGGGCTGCAAATCATGCGCATTGAGTCATATTGAAATTCTCCATGAGTTTCTGAAAACTTGAGTCAAAAGTAGGCACCTTTGGAACTGTAACAATGTATAAATTTTTTTCTTCAACTTTGACCAATCATATTTCGTTGTATTCGTGATCTTTGTGAGATCAAACATGTTTTTCGGAGTCCTTGAATTTCCATCTTCAAAACTCTGTTTTTGGAGTCCTCAAATTCCCTCTAAATTGTCCATAATTTGGCTACGAAGTTTAGTTGAGAGTTGACTTTTCATATTTTGAATATCTATTTGACTGTCTATATAAAAAGGTTCCCCCAAAGTTCCTTCATGAAAGTTTCTTAGAATGTTGTTAAGAGTGTTTATGTCAAACTTCGGAAACATTGTCTTCAAAAATATAGCAGTTTGACTGAGTCAGGGTAAGGGGCAAAATGGTAATGTCACTAAAGTGGTCTTGAATGTTGTTTTAGCAATTTGGAGTATGTTTGGATATCCATTGTGTAATTTCATGTATTTTTGAGTTGATTTTTGACATTTTTGGCATAGGATTTACTAAGTCAACTGTAGAGGCCTTTCTACAATTTTATCAAACTTTTAGGATACATGTGCAAATAATTAAAAGTTTCAGAATTAAGTGAAATATTTAACTTGATGTGTTTAAAATTGCATGTTATTAAGAATGATAAACTTTTATATGTGATCCAGACACAATCATAGACTGTACTGAGCAATATTGAATCGTAAGGGGTGTTTTAGTATTCTGCATAGTTATTAAACTCGGACCGGTGGTTGACCCGGCAAAGATGCCGGGTCACTGGGTCACCGGTCCAACCGGCGGGTCGCTGGTCGGACCAGTGGGTCAATAACAAAATATTAATAATATATTATAGTAGTAGTACATATTTATAGTGGAGTACATTAAAAATTGACATATAATAGCTCAAAATTTTAATTTTATGTGTTGTTTACTACTTTCTACATTTATTATGAATGGAATCACATAAATATTATAATAAAAATGTTTAAACGAGCATTTCAATTTGTTTTTCAATGCTTAAAACATGTTAAACTCGGACCGGTTCAATCCAGTTAACCCGGACCGGGTCACCGGGTTGATGACAAACCCGTCGGATTTGACTGGGTTTGGTCGGGTTTGAACGGGTCAGTGACATATACGAACCGAGTAGTGACCCGGATTGGTTCTGGGTCTGGTTCACCGGATCACTGGTCGGACCGGTCGAATCGGTCCGGATTTAATAACTATGGTATTCTGGCATGCATTTGATGCATTGATATATAAAGGACTATGTTGGATACTTGATGTGTGTAGACACAACTGGAGTTACAGATCGTCTCAGCTAGACGAGTATTTCATTTGTAATATTTGCAAGCTGAGTAGACTTACTAGGCTCCTTCTACATGTGGATTACTTGTAAATACTGGATTGCTGTCTTGAACTTTAAAATTCAGAAACTGCATTTACTTTTCAAACTGCCTTAGTTTGACAATTGTTGTAATACATGCTCTCTGGATTTAGAACTACGATTTCTTTACTATCTACTTTGTATCAAATTTCGTATATGAATTTGGTTACCGTCTTCAGTGTATAGGAGAACAAAGGCGGTACAGTATAACTACAAATTGAGTGCCCCCAAGAATTAAACCCTAATTGTGAACTTATGGAACGTTTGGTGCTCCGGACTATCCGGATTGGACTGGACTGAATTAAATTTTTCGGATAGGATGGATTGGATTAGTTGAACCATAATTAATAATGTGTTTGGTTTCGTGCAGTATTAATTCAGCATTAAAATACAAATAGTCAAAACCAGCTAATACCCTCATATGACAGAAATTTTTAGATACTCCAAGAGCACCACGTAAGTACGATACTTGGTGTTCCACACCATTCATTAACTGACACATGTCCCACTAGGGTTAACCACTACCCCTATAGGTTATAGGAAAAAAACCAGAATCTTACTTGGCTATTTTCTCTCTCCCACTCACCCCACTTTTATTACACATGTTGAAATGTGAGTGGAATGGAGCACCACGTGAATTTGCTCTATGAGCACCTAAGAATTGCTCGCAGTGTACTAATTTCGGATATTAAACTTCATATTTTCACTATTTAGTACTGGTATTAAAATTAGTCCAGAACAACCAAACACAATATTAACTAATACATGGACGATATTTAGTCAGTCAAAGATAATACCGCTAATCTTAGAAAACCAAAACTACATTTAGGCATCAGAATCCTTGTCACTTGGACCAGCAATTTTTTTTTGGAGAAACTGTTTTGTCGTCAACCGAATTTGAATTCGAGATCTCATGCCCTGCTTCCAACGCTCTATTACTTGAGCTACCACCCTAGCTGCCACTTGGACAAGCAATTAGGTTGATCTAATTCTGTACTAGTACATGGCAAGCAATAATCAAACTGAAAGCAAACCCGAATGTAGTTACTAGTAGTACTAGCATACAAATCCCACTGTATAAAATGATAGGGCTCTTGAAGAGAGAAAGAGAGAGGAAGCGTGGCACTGTGAAAATGAAATGCACAGGGGAGAGATAGAGAGAGAGAGAGAGAGAGAGAGAGAGAGAGATACAGAGTACTACTAAGGTGTGTGTGTTTGTGACTTGGTGTGTGTAAGCGTGATTACTGGGTTTGGGAATAGTTGAAAGACAGTGGTAAAAGCCTGTCATTGAGAATCTCACCCCCAAACATGGCAAAACACAGGAAACCACCTTCTGCTATTTAGATTCACCCCCTCTCTCTCCTTTGATTCTGACTGCGAATCTCTGTTTCTTCACCCACCTCCAACCTATTTGAAAAGTTCACATTCTGTTCAGAGTGAGAGAAAAGCAGAGCAACAAGGTCTTCTCTTTGCACCACTCACTCATGGCTTGGAAGATTCAGAGATTATGGTTCATCAACAGAGCACCGGCAATTTCTCTCTTGTTCTTCTTCTTCTCTGTTTCTGCAATTCTCAGCACCTGCACTGCCGCAAATTCAGGTAATTAAGAAACCCATTTCGAATTGTCAAGTGAAGTCCTCGGTTTTTAGTCCTGCGTTGAATCAATTTGGTTTGGGTAATGATTCTTACAAAGCAAAAAATGATTCTTACAAAACCACTAACATCATTTGTGCAATTTCATTGTTCATTAGATGCATAAATAATGTTAGTGGCTTTGTAAGAATCATTTTCTGCTTTGTAAGAATCAATCCCCGGTGGTTTTCTCAAGTTTTGTTCTGTGAAAAATCTTGTGTTTTCAAGAAACCAATGTGGATTTCCATGTGAAAAACATGGGTTTGCTGTTAAATTTCGCTTGTTTTGACTGAATCAATTGTGGAATTAATTGAAATATGGGGTTTGACTCATCGGATTCTGCAGATTTGAAGATCCCGGTGACCGGAGAAGCAGAGCCTCGTTTTCAGGTGGGTGAGTTTTCATTACTACTACAACTTCAAATTTAGGCAGTCAACCATTGTTAGGAATTGAGTACAAACACTGTGTCAATGCCCACATGGTGACATGGTTCAAAAACACAGACCCATATTACTCCAAATTTTATGTGGGTCTATTTGTCAATTCCATAAACTAATGTGGCCCATGTGAGTCTTCTCTAAGAACACCACATGAATTACCTCCAAACTTCATGTGGGTCTATTGTCACTTCTAAATCTTCTGACCCAGAAATTTTCATGTTTCAATAATAGAACATCTTGTGAATTGTGGCGTTGTTTTGCAATGTTTTCTTCAGTAGGTTCATCTTCTACACGTTTCTTTTCTTATTTTGAAATTAATTTTTTTCTTCCTAAAAAAAATTAAATTTTGCGTTACAATTAGCATTCCTTGAAACATAATTTCAATTGACATGAAATGTCAGAAGTCTGAAGTTTTATAAGTTAAACAGACTTCATAATACTGTCTCAAGGTGTCAAAGGGGGGCGGCCTAAACTGAAACCGATCTCGCCCGCACTAAAATGAGCCAAACCTGGCCCTGGCCAGGCCCCCTCCAGCACCCGAACCGGCTCAGCGTTCTGATTCCCAGCCCATGCCCCAACCCTGTGCAGTTCAACTTGCCCCCCTCCACACCACCCCCCCCCCCCCCCCCCCCCCCCCGGGTTAAGGGCCCGGGACCGATGGGGGTCAAGTTTCCCGACCCGTCAAGCCGGCCCTGCCCCCTCTCTGACAGCCCACCCTCCAATTTGGCCCGGCCCGCTGACACCTTGAATACTGTCCCTTGGCATTGCATATGTTTCGAGTTTCGTTTTTCCCTGTTGTTGTGATTCAATCAGTAATGCTTTGCTAGCTCTTCGTACGTATCATAACAACAGAGAATTCCAGCAACGTGTCTCAATTTGATCTCACCAGCTTCACAATCTACTACTACTAAAATTATATTTTAAGGAGTTAGTCTGATATTGCTGTTACACAAATAATTTGAGACATTATCGACCTTTGTATAGTTGACATTTATCTTTTTTTTTTCTTCTCCCACTATAGTATTGCATAGTATATTAAACGTAGTGCACTGAATTTTATTTCTTGTTATGAATTTTATAGTATTGCATATATTGAATTTAGTGCACTTCACTTGGTAAATTGATATCAGCATTGTTCACAAATTCACAAAGATTCCAGGGGCACAACCTTCCGTGTCTGACTCTGACCTGTTCAATTTCTCATTGGTCCTGAAAATTGAAATAACAGCATTTGATGTGAACAAAGTTGCATATGTACGTGTCACATTACATTGTACTACTACTTTGGCAATGTATATGTTCTGTGTAATAAACTCAGTAGATTTGTTTGATTTGATGCAGGGAATTGAATCCATCAGAGAACCAATGAATTTTGAAGAAGCTACAAAGATGGTGGCTAGGAAGCTCCTGAGTTGGCCAGGGTCGTCGCCGCCACGGTGCATATCCAAGTGCGGCAAGTGCACGCCGTGCAAGGCAGTTCACGTGGCGGTGCCGCCGGGGACTCCGACGACGCAGGAGTACTATCCAGAGGCATGGAGATGCAAGTGTGGCAACAAGTTATACATGCCTTAGCTAGTTTATATCTGTCTATCAATCCGTGCTAGTTACTTGATTTTTAGTACTTTTGTTTTTAGACGCGCTAGAGAAGTCCTTGTCGACTAACAAAAATATGTGGTAGCTTTTGAGTGCTGAAGCCTGAGGACACTATTTTCCCATTTTAGGGGTGCATATTGAAGAAATACATGAATATATATAGTACTTTATTTAAAATACCTACAATTGTGCTTTATTTAAATCTTCATGAACTCAGTATTGAAACAATGGGTCATCTATTTCACACACACCTACATAGTACATATATTTCAGATAATTTAATATATTCACAGCGGTATCTAGAATGACTTATGTAGAATTTAAACTTAATACCTCAAAGGCTCAAATAGGGCAGAACCATGAATCTGAAACCAAAATCACAATATCAATTCCTTGATGCTAATG
Source organism: Linanthus parryae (assembly GCA_023055425.1). Taxonomy (NCBI): domain Eukaryota; kingdom Viridiplantae; phylum Streptophyta; class Magnoliopsida; order Ericales; family Polemoniaceae; genus Linanthus; species Linanthus parryae. Next base: position 144,723,551 of record JALGPY010000004.1, on the reverse strand, counting down.
CAATTCAAGAGTGTTATATGAAACACAAGGCTCGTGCAGAATTCAATGATTCTTTTTATTTTACACTTTAAATTAGTTTGAACATAACGTCATTTATTTGCTGAACTGAGTAAGGTTGACAGATACTGATCCACTTTTAAAACTTTTCGCGAACATTATTAAAAAAATGGGCACAAATTCCAATGAAAAAAACAGCAATGGGGTAGTACCAGTATCATGTAGAGCTAGGGAATCTGCAGTATGGAGGGAGGTCGGGTATGGTATGGTATGTAGAATAAATATGTAAGAGGGGGGCAGTGGTTGTTGGAATAGAGCTGTTAGGTTTTTGTTAGTACTACTACATGACATGATATGAGACCTGCCAAGCATCTATGGGGCCTTAGTACCTCTAGAGAGTTTGAGAGACGTGACAATTGCCAAATGCCAACATTGGGTAGTACCACGGAAACATGTATGCATAGTCTCAAACCCCATCTGCTAGATTTTTTATTTTATTTTATTTTATTAATAATTCAAATAACATACTCCTGTATTACTCACTTGGACTCATGCAAAACTACAGTGTTTTTTGCATGACTATAGGCCTCGTTTGGGTAGAGGATATGCTATGTAGGGATAAGGCTAATGTTGGGATATGAGCAAGGATATGAATGTTGTCTGATAAGCCCTGATAAGATATGCTGAGTGTCCGTGTTTGGGTGATGTCGGATATGATGCAGGATATGAAGCAGGACATGTTCCCAAATGACTGTAATACACTCAGTGCTGTTAATTTGTATAAAAGATTGTATATTTCAAATTTACGAGGAAAATGTATACAAAATGTATTAGTATTTATGTTTATATTTTAATACTCTTTTTTTCTACACAACAATGACTTTGTCAAAATGTATACAAAATGTATATTAATACGCAAAATAAATTTGTAGTAACATGCAAACATAACAAATATTCATGGATACAACATGGCCATAGCAAAGTATGAAGTATAAATTAGTAATACTTATTGGCATATTGGCATGGTGTTACATAACCTACAATAAATAAGTTAAATTAAACGAACGAAATTTTAGCAAGCACGACAAAATGTCTTTATATTTATCTCAACTATACATACTCAAATAAAGTTATGCAATCCCAAAATAATAGTTATCAAACCCATGAGGACCTCCTCCAAAATGATCGTTATTAATTCCAAAATAATAGTTATCAATCCTAAAATGATAGGATTTGGAGACAAGGGTAGGAAATTAGATAGTTTGTGGGGGTATTTTTGTCAACCTACTAGCATGTAATATGCTATATTTTCTTATCCGACCTTATACCTGTTGGGTTTTGATGTAGGTAACGCAGTGGAATAACAAAAATTTTAATCCTACTCAAAGCCCACCAAGGATCACAGGAAGAGATGTCATAACATGATTAGGGTCATAGAAGATGTGTACCTTTTGATTTGTGAGATCACACGAAGAATGATGTCCTCGTCTCTACGGTTGATCCACGTCTAGAGGTGAGATCTAGATTCTTCCTTCAAACAAGTGCTAGCTTGAACCCGGAGGAAGAGGGAAGAAGATCAAAGCAACAAAAGGAACCAAGGAGGTTCGGCCCTCCTTGTGCCGTCAGGTAGAGGGGCGGACGGCTAGGGGGTTTCGGCCCTCTAGTTTGTCTTGCTCTCTCTTTTGCTCTCTCCCACTCTTTGTGTTATGTCTAATAATAACTCGTGTGGGAAGGAAGCTAGAGCCTCTTATATATATACTCCAACAACTCCTTGTTGTTTCCATATTAGAGTTTTCTTGTTCTAGTAGGACTAGAACTATTCCCTTCCTTGCAAATTAGTCCTACTAAGTTTGCAAGGTGTTGCACAATGATCCTTCTATTAATTAATCTATATTAATTAATCCCAAATCTAGCTCTACTCTATTTGACGTGTGACCCCATAGGTTTCTATATAGTTGGTAGTAACTATTACTAACATGGAGCGGTGTCTAGCAACACATCCATGCCACCCAACCCATAGAAATAGTCAGTGATCTCGACAAACCTTTGTGCCCAATATGTCATATTGCATTATCCCTTTGTCTCCATATCCGGATTGGACACGAGACATAATTGGTCACACTCGTATATTCAATCCATAGTTCCTCGATCCTGGGAATATGCTTATGCTTGCAGATAACATTAATATCTCCATATTAATTTATCTGAGTCTGGCCAGACATTCAATAAGCCTCATCCCTCGAGTGGCCGTGGATATTTACCCCCATTATGTGGGAGGGACAAATCATATCTACATCACTACGATCTCTAAGCTTGCTTCCTATCACGCCCGATAGCCACCTTTATGATTACCCAGTTACGGTGTAACGTTTCATAACATCAAAGCGCAATATTTCACAACTAGAGTATCTAGTGACTTCAAGTCCAAGGATTGCAATAATATTAGCACTACGAAAAGCGATTGTGACTTCACATAATCTAATGTATCCTTTTCGTTGTGGGTCAATCCAGTATGCCATTACTCCTAATGCATACCCATGTGTTAGACTTGATATCTCCATATCAATCTATCCACATACTAGTCTATATTTGATTGTCCTATTAATCAATATAATGGACTAGGGATATTTAAGATAAATAACATATTTTATCTAAGGACTTCATTATATTAAATATCGCCATAAATAATAAATGAATATTCTAGCCAAAACATTGTTCATACTAAATCTACGATTGCCTCGAGGGCATCTATTCCAACAGTCTCCCACTTGCACTAGAGCCAATCTGGCGCATCTCGTATGTGACACGATCCAACCGCAAGTGTACGGCTGTCGCGTGTAGTAATATCCGGTAATCCGGGTTTATCGAACCCAAAAGGACTTGTTGTGAACCAATTAGTATGATTAACTTTATGTGGGCTAGCAATTGAGAGATTTTTCTAAACTAAGTAATTAAAAAGACGCAACAAGTATTTAAATATTAAGATTTAATATGGGAGAAACAACCAGGACACCTCGTTTGGGGGGTTGTTAGGATTCTCTTGCTGACTTCGTTCTACGATTTGTGAAACACAGACGAATTTTACTTTGCTAATCGAGCAATACTAACTCACCGAGTTACCAAGTGAGCATCCTATGTCTAGATTAAATTAGAACCGAGTTACCAAGTTCTAGTTTTTCCTAAACATGCATTAACGTTGAATACTACTCTAACGATCCCAATTCTTGCTTTCACTAAGAACGGGTGATTGTTTGATTTTCCGGATTTAACAATTACCGAGTTACCAAATAATTGCAAACTAGGTTCTAGCTAACAAGACGTCTCTAATTAACTAGATAAGATGAAGATTGCCAAACAATCATAGCAAACGTAAAATCATCAATTAGGTTTATCAAAACATGAATCTCAATTCATAAAACGCATAATCAATGTGAAAATCCTAACCTCAAATTCGGGTCCTGATCTAAGAAGTTTAGCTACGCATATTCATGATCACAAATACAAGAGTTTGTGTGATCATGATCAAAAACAAAGAAAATAAGGAGAAAAGAGATCAAACAAGGTTTCCCAAGCTCCACGATGTGATCCAAGCTCCCAGTTGATGTCCCGTCCTTCAATAATGCGTCTCTCCTCTGAAAATATGACTTAATATGTCTAAAATACGTTCCCTAAGAGTCCCGGGTCGATTAGGAAAGTTTTAAGCATCGTTTCCTTAATTTTGGCCGCCTCTGCACAGTGTCTTCGTAGGAAGACTTTTCTCTTCGTAGGAAGAGTCTTCCTGCGAAGACATTTTCTCTTCGTAGGAAGGGTCTTCGTAGGAAGAGTCTTCGTACGAAGACTTTTTCTCTTCGTAGGAAGGTCTTCCCAGATAGATACTGCAAGCTGTTTTAGGAAGACATTTTAAGCAACTCAAAATTTGGCTAAGTATAATCTCTTCGTACGAAGACAATTCTCTTCGTACGAAGAGAAGTCTGGGTCACCCAAAAACATCCTTTTTCGACTAATTTCCGATTCCTTGCCCGCGCCTTTGCTACCTTAAGTATCTCCTCGACCTCGAGAATCCTTTTATGCTATAAAACATTCTCAAATTCCGGGGAACCCTTCATTCATCAATTTAGCTCCTCGAAAGGCGTATTTGGAATTTCCGGATGTTTTTGCCGCGTTTTATCTCCTTGAGCATCCTTTTTGACATAACTTTTTCGTTCGGATTCCAATAAATGTGATTTTTGCACCTTTGGATTCCTTTTGCGACGTAGACTTCATCCATATAGAGAAATTCTTCTTTTCCGGATCATTTCCTCGTGTTTCTCAATTATTGCCCAATATTTGGTGAAAACATCCAAAACGCGCCAAATTCGTCTTTTCTTCTATTCCGAAGCTCGTTTCTTCTCTCCACTTGATTCCCGCATACGTAATTCCTGTCAACCAACAACACGAACACTACCGCGAAGATCAAATGTGATAAATTATCAAAATCATACTCAAAACCATTAAGAAACGCCCGGATTGTGCATTAAAGCTCAAAAACATCTAGAAGTGCATTTTCTTCTCAAATTAGCCAAAAATCCATCACTTTGCACCGAAACGCACAAAAATAACAATGTGAAACGTACATAGGATAACTCTTATTAAGGAGTTATCAAATACCCCCACACTTGCCATTTGCGCGTCCCGAGCAAGGTCTCATCTACTGCATTTAACTGTATATTAGCTGACAAGACACAAACGACTCTAACATGACTCAAGACACAACAATGCAGCAATATGATGCAAATGCAAATTCTAGACTCTATCTTAACACAACACACAAAGCGCTTTAGATCTTTCTTTTTGGTAAGATCAGGCAATCCCCCTCTCATCAACTGAAAATCAGCAAGCTCTCACTAATCCTTTTTGAAATTCATATACACGTAGCAAGAATTTGAAATAAAAATTTGATTCAGTGCAAAAGCTCACTAAGGCGTCCCCTTTCCTCCACCAATTCAAACCAAGACACAAGCACGTCCTAAGCTTCATTGGGTCTAATTAAGCTCAAACTTCACTGTAGCCTTTCTTCGCCGAATCATCTGAGGTTTTCAGACCCTCTTAGCCTTTATTGCGTTTGAATGCAAATTGTCCCGGTGAAGGGAGTCACAACTCCTGTGAAATAAGGCTTGACTCTAGTTTTCCTCTCTAAGCTCTATTTGGATGGAATCCAAATTTTCCGTGTGACCGGAAGCACATTAGGTTGTTTCTCCTTGAAGCACAATTTTTTTTTTCTTTTTTTTTTCCATATTTTCTCATTTTTCTTTTCTTTCCTCCTCTGTTTTTACAACCGTGCAGTAGAGCATAAAGAGCGTGGGCTTTTTCGGTTAACTCTTGTGACCACCGTAAGGGATGGTGGTATACGCCCCTCAACTTCACTTAGGCTGAGACAACCGTACCACATGAAACCAACTCTACACGAAGGTCCACCCCAGATCAACTAGAGACCACAAGTTTCCACTTGAAAACAGAATATTCAGCTACAAGCAAAACTCAATCTAATTAGCACACTATAGGAAACTTAGGTATACTTTTTCATGTCATTCTTTCACAACTTCCAAAAATTCCCGGGACATCCTTAGTGAAACCTCCACACAAAATATTTAAAGAATAAAAATTTCCCTACTACGGCACTTCCTACTCAAAAGGATTCATTCACTAAGCTCTCTTCAGTTTCAAGATCCTCAATTGCCTTTTTCTCAAATTTTAAATTTTTCAATTTTTATGAATTTTCTCTTTTCTCATTTTTTTGTATTTATTTTCAATATCCTACCTCTATATGCAAGGGTTTGACACGAAAAAAATTTGACACAACACAACTCAACTTTTTGGTGGGTATACTCAATTATGTAAAAGTGCACACAATATGTAAACCACACTACACAATACGACAATATAAATAAAAACTCAACTTTTACCACAATACTGACTCACAATACGAACTAAACACATCCTACATGTAACTGGCTATGCAAGACACTATGGCTAGCAAACAGATAAATCACCCCCACACTGAATGCTTCGTTGTCCTCAACGAATTCAGAGAGTATGCAAGAAGACTCAGCAATCAATGTGTAGGTCAGTAGATGAGATGGAGCATGACATACTTATATAAAAGAAACACAAAATTTAGCAAGAGAAAAAGATACTCACAACCACCTCAAGGGTGGGGACGAAATCACGCCAAGCAGTCCCCAAGCACAGTAGTGGTGCCACCATGCTCCTATACAGTCAATGTGTACTCGCACACCGGGGTCGACTGCCCTCCTCTACTAAAATATGTGTCTTGGAGAATCCCCAACTCGCCAATGCAAGCCCCTGTGAAGGTCATGTGTGTCATCGCACACCGGGGTAGATTCTCCCATAATCTGCTCAAATATGTCACTTGGAAAAATCATTAGTCCCTCTCTCTCTCTCATCTCTCCAAATAACATAATAAAATAACTGAATTTGAAAACACAACTACGCTAAAGCAAATAAATAGGTTGGGTTGCCTCCCAACAAGCGCCTTGTAATTTAAGGTCGACGACCCGACCCAGTTACCTCAAAAAGAGTTTAAGGAGATTTTTCTCTCCACTTTTTCTTCTTCCACCATCGTCTCTCTTTTTGTCTCTTCTCGAGTGAGCATGCATGAGACGCATATGGCAAGAAGAAGTTGTTGAAGACGGTCTTTGCAAGTTTCTTCTTCTTGTGCTTCCACTCCTTGATCACCGGTCTTCTCGAGAATTCATTCACCACATCATGACCCATTGTACCTTTCCTCTTCTTCTTCTTCTTCCAATTCTTCAGAATCAATATCATCGAGGATCGGTTATGTGGAAATAGAACCTCAGTTGGAACAGTAATGGCAAGGAGTGCCGTCTTGACTGCTTCCTTCCCTTGCTCTTGTCTTGGAATCACAGGTGGCAAATCATGAACTGCATAAAATTGGGGCCTTTGGTCTTCCTCATGCGATTTTTCCACTTTTATAATCTCCAATAGATAAGGATTAGACGGAGGAACTTCTTGATACATGTCCTTGCAACCATCTCCATGCGGTAATTCTTTAGCTTCATGACTTTCTTCAAAGAAAATATCTTCAGTGGGCCATAAGCTCGCAATGTCCACACTCTCCCATTCATGCCATGGCTCCGGAATTATGCGAGACACAAGTTGTATAGGCTTCACAATATCATCCCAATCTGAGTCTGAATCCGAGTCTGAAGCAGCCCGATGATCTATTACTTCACGATGAACAACATTATAAACATAGACCTCTGGGAGTTCTTCGTCTTCCTCTTCACACTCCTCAACTAAGTCAGGCATGATACTACTTGGCCCATCGTCATTATCTGCATATGCCAATGCACTCGAAAGTTTTGCCAAGTGTTGTCCCTTCAACTGGAGACTTTCATCCATCCTATTAATCCCTTCCTCAATTCTGTCCATACTAGCTATCATGAGCTTCAATACTTCTTTAATATGCTCATATTCTTGATTGCAAGGAGGAGGGGTGTACATATCCTCATAGGAGTAGTACGGTTGGTAGACTGGAGAATGACCATAGTAATTCTGCCCCCACATGATCACCAAGATACCTGCACAATTATTCACTAGGAAGCAGGTGAAATCAAAAAATAAATAAACAAAAGAAAAAAAAAATAAAATTCCCTAAAGTTAATAATTCTAACTAATTCAACCGAAGTCCCCGGCAACGGCGCCAAAAACTTGACACGATCCAACCGCAAGTGTACGGCTGTCGCGTGTAGTAATATCCGGTAATCCGGGTTTATCGAACCCAAAGGACTTGTTGTGAACCAATTAGTATGATTAACTTTATGTGGGCTAGCAATTGAGAGATTTTTCTAAACTAAGTAATTAAAAAGACGCAACAAGTATTTACATATTAAGATTTAATATGGGAGAAACAACCAGGACACCTCGTTTGGGGGGTTGTTAGGATTCTCTTGCTGACTTCGTTCTACGATTTGTGAAACACAGACGAATTTTACTTTGCTAATCGAGCAATACTAACTCACCGAGTTACCAAGTGAGCATCCTATGTCTAGATTAAATTAGAACCGAGTTACCAAGTTCTAGTTTTTCCTAAACATGCATTAACGTTGAATTCTACTCTAACGATCCCAATTCTTGCTTTCACTAAGAACGGGTGATTGTTTGATTTTCCGGATTTAACAATTACCGAGTTACCAAATAATTGCAAACTAGTTTCTAGCTAACAAGACGTCTCTAATTAACTAGATAAGATGAAGATTGCCAAACAATCATAGCAAACGTAAAATCATCAATTAGGTTTATCAAAACATGAATCTCAATTCATAAAACGCATAATCAATGTGAAAATCCTAACCCCAAATTCGGGTCCTGATCTAAGAAGTTTAGCTACGCATATTCATGATCACAAATACAAGAGTTTGTGTGATCATGATCAAAAACAAAGAAAATAAGGAGAAAAGAGATCAAACAAGGTTTCCCAAGCTCCACGATGTGATCCAAGCTCCCAGTTGATGTCCCGTCCTTCAATAATGCGTCTCTCCTCTGAAAATATGACTTAATATGTCTAAAATACGTTCCCTAAGAGTCCCGGGTCGATTAGGAAAGTTTTAAGCATCGTTTCCTTAATTTTGGTCGCCTCTGCACAGTGTCTTCGTAGGAAGACTTTTCTCTTCGTAGGAAGAGTCTTCCTGCGAAGACATTTTCTCTTCGTAGGAAGGGTCTTCGTAGGAAGAGTCTTCGTACGAAGACTTTTTCTCTTCGTAGGAAGGTCTTCCCAGATAGATACTGCAAGCTGTTTTAGGAAGACATTTTAAGCAACTCAAAATTTGGCTAAGTATAATCTCTTCGTACGAAGACAATTCTCTTCGTACGAAGAGAAGTCTGGGTCACCCAAAAACATCCTTTTTCGACTAATTTCCGATTCCTTGCCCGCGCCTTTGCTACCTTAAGTATCTCCTCGACCTCGAGAATCCTTTTATGCTATAAAACATTCTCAAATTCCGGGGAACCCTTCATTCATCAATTTAGCTCCTCGAAAGGCGTATTTGGAATTTCCGGATGTTTTTGCCACGTTTTATCTCCTTGAGCATCCTTTTTGACATAACTTTTTCGTTCGGATTCCAATAAATGTGATTTTTGCACCTTTGGATTCCTTTTGCGACGTAGACTTCATCCATATAGAGAAATTCTTCTTTTCCGGATCATTTCCTCGTGTTTCTCAATTATTGCCCAATATTTGGTGAAAACATCCAAAACGCGCCAAATTCGTCTTTTCTTCTATTCCGAAGCTCGTTTCTTCTCTCCACTTGATTCCCGCATACGTAATTCCTGTCAACCAACAACACGAACACTACCGCGAAGATCAAATGTGATAAATTATCAAAATCATACTCAAAACCATTAAGAAACGCCCGGATTGTGCATTAAAGCTCAAAAACATCTAGAAGTGCATTTTCTTCTCAAATTAGCCAAAAATCCATCACTTTGCACCGAAACGCACAAAAATAACAATGTGAAACGTACATAGGATAACTCTTATTAAGGAGTTATCAGTATGCCTATAGATCTGGCGTGCCCTTCATGCTTTCGCTGCGCAAGAGGTTTCGTGAGCGGATCTGACACGTTGTCATCCGTCGGAATCTTGCACATCTTCACATCTCCTCGATCGATCATATCACGAATAAGATGGAATCTCCTAAGTACATGCTTTGACTTTTGCTGCGATCTTGGTTCCTTCGCCTGTGCAATTGCCCCAGAGTTGTCACAGTACAACTCTATGGGATCCACTATGCTAGGGACCACACCAAGCTCAGCGATAAACTTCTTTATCCATACTGCCTCTTTCGCCGCTTCCGCAGCAGCAATGTACTCAGCTTCTGTTGTAGAATCAGCAACTGTGCCTTCCTTGGAACTCTTCCAGCTCACAGCTCCTCCATTCAGGCAAAACACGTATCCAGACTGCGATCTGTAATCATCCTTGTCGGTTTGGAAGCTTGCGTCAGTGTAACCCTTTACACTTAGCTCTTCCATACCTCCAAATATCAAGAATACATCCTTAGTTCTTCTCAAGTACTTTAGGATGTTCTTGACATCAATCCAGTGACTCTCACCCGGATTGGACTGGTATCTGCTCACCATACTCAACGCGTATGATACGTCTGGTCTAGTACATAGCATGGCGTACATGATGGATCCTATGGCCGAAGCATAGGGTATCCTGCTCATGCGGTCCTTCTCCATCTCATTGGAGGGACAGTCATTCTTGGAAAGAGTGACTCCATGTGACATGGGCAAGAATCCCTTCTTGGAATCTTGCATGTTGAACCTTTTCAACACCTTGTCAATATATGTACTCTGACTTAGGTCAAGCAACCTTTTAGATCTATCTCTATAGATCTTTATACCTAGTATATAGGCCGCGTCTCCTAAGTCTTTCATCGCAAAGAACTTTCCTAGCCAATCTTTAACACATTGCAAAGTAGGAATATCATTGCCAATGATTAGTATGTCATCTACATACAAGACCAGAAATACTATAGAGCTCCCACTAACCTTCTTGTATACACAAGGCTCATCTTCGTTCTTGATGAAGCCAAACTCTTTGACCGCGTCATCAAAACGTCGATTCCAGCTCCTAGAAGCTTGCTTTAATCCATAAATGGACCTTTGCAGCTTACAGACTTTATTGGCATTCTCTGGATCCTCAAAACCCTCTGGTTGTGTCATGTACACATCCTCAAGGAGGTTCCCATAAAGGAACGCTGTTTTGACATCCATTTGCCAAATTTCATAGTCGTAGTATGCTGCAATAGCAAGTAAGATTCGAATGGATTTAGTCATGGCGACTGGTGAAAATGTCTCATCATAGTCAATACCATGAATTTGTCTATAACCTTTGGCCACCAATCGCCCCTTATAGGCAACTACTTTGCCATCCATGTCGGTCTTCTTCTTGAAGACCCACTTGCACCCTATGGGTCGAGCCCCTTCGGGTGGTTCCACCAAAGTCCATACTTTGTTGGTGTACATGGAATCCATTTCGGATCTCATGGCTTCTAGCCACTTCTTAGAGTCTGGGCCACTCATGGCTTCTCCATAGGTTGCAGGCTCATCTTCCATGAGTGGTACGTCATCGGGCTCAGTCACGAGAAGTTCATACCTCTCTGGCTCATGACGCTGTGAAAGTCCAAATTCATGAAATATTGTAATATGAGATTTGTTTAGAAAAGTGTGACTTAATGGTGGTAATAGATGGTAGTATTTTGATATATCCATGTTAGGGTTACTTTGACAGAGTTTTCGTGGTGACATTTTGGTTACGGTATTGCGACAAATGATATAGAACAGTAATGGGTGACTCAATCAGATAAATACTAATAATTGTCTTTGGTAGAATTGTGGACATGCTTATGGAATTGTATTAGTATTTTCAAAAGAAAGAATAGTACTGGTGGCTTTATGTCTTTTACTAAAGGTTGGGGGTTCTTATAAAAATGCTAGCAAAACATGTAATGAGTTGGCCCTCCATAAATCATCTTTGCATGTAAAACTTGCCAGCTAGCCTAACTATGGGAGCTGAGTCACAACCTATAGATCGGAGAGGATGAGAATAAGAAAAAGAAATGTCTTTGAGAAGAAAAGGGAGGAGCAGGTCATAGTTGTTTCGGGGGTGATGGTGTCTTACAAAAATAGTGAAATTTGGAGCCGTTTCTTAGAGAATGGATAGAACACAATTATTTATTTCGTGTTCGATGTTTCTTTTGGTGGATGAAAACAGTTCTAGATTGTTTTTGTTTCTTACTTTCCTTAAGAAGAGGCTTGGTTGTATTTGTAATATCAATTATTAGTTATGTGATTTCATCTAAGCTCCTATGTAAAGTGGGTTGAGAAAATGTGCGGGTGTTCTGACACATTAGTGGGTGGCTGATCTTCGGACTTTCCAGCTCGAACCGGTAATTCAGAGGTATTGAATTTCATCCTTCATGTATCCTACGGTGACTATGTGTGTGTGTGCATATTTGTGAGTTGATTAATATTGTTTAGATAATCAAATGGTTTGTGATTTACAAATCAGGTCATTGTGTATTTTGTGTCACATATTCTTTGAGTGAATGGGAGTAGGCTAGATTGTAGAATCTAGTTGAAAACGAATTTTTATTTAATTCACTATTTTGGTGAGATAATTATAACAATATCTTTTTTGGAGAATATATAACGTACAAATATTTCAGAGATTTTATTTACAATGTTGTTTAGTGGATTGGTGTGTCTTCCTAGTTAAATTTTGGATGTCTGGAAGTGTCAAGATTAGTTTATAACATTTGTGTTTTTATCGTCAATCGATAATTTTTATCATAAATTTGTGACCGGGTCTTTACAGACGCACTCTTCCTGATCTACGGAGTTCCTGTGTTACCTGAACAGGTTCTTCCACAACTTCTTGTGGTTCCTGTTCATGTTCCATTATCGGTTCAGTGGTTTGTGGTTCATGAATTTCTTCAAGTTCCACAACCCTCCCACTTGCTTCTTTAGAGACTAACTCTCTTTCTAGAAACACGCCGGTCCGAGCAACGAACACTTTGTTCTCGGTAGGGTTATAGAAGTAATATCCTTTAGTCTCTCTAGGATATCCCACAAACTTACACTTATCCGCTTTAGGACCGAGCTTGTCTGTTTGTAAACGCTTTACATAGACGTCGCAGCCCCAAATCTTCATAAACGACACTACGGGACGCTTCCCAGTCCATATCTCATATGGCGTCTTCATGACTGATTTGGATGGAACACGGTTAATGGTAAAAGCTGCCGTCATTAGAGCATGTCCCCAAAAGGATATCGGAAGATCTGTTTGAGACATCATAGATCGCACCATATCTAATAGAGTGCGATTCCTCCTTTCAGATACACCATTCCATTGTGGTGTTCCGGGTGGAGTGAGCTGGGATACTATCCCACACTCTCTAATATACTCATCAAACTCTTGGCTTAAGTATTCTCCTCCACGATCCGATCCTAGAGCTTTAATACTCTTGCCAAGTTGCTTCTCTACTTCACTCTTGAATTTCTTGAACAATTCAAAGGATTTTGATTTGGCCTTCACAAGGTATACAAATCCATATCTACTGAAATCATCAGTAAATGTGATGAAGTAGGTGTAACCACCTCTGGCAGGCGTGGGGAATGGTCCGCATACATCAGTATGTACGAGTGCCAATAACTCACTAGTCCGCTCTCCTTTCTTATTGAAAGGGGACTTTGTCATTTTTCCTAATAAACAAGATTCACATGTCTCATATGATTCCAAATCAAATGAGTCTATAAGTCCATCCTTATGGAGTCTAGATATGCGTTTCTCATTTATATGGCCTAAACGACAGTGCCACAGATATGTAGGATTTAAATCATTAGTTTTAATCCTTTTAGTATTTATGTTATAGATTGGATTATTTAGATCAAGGATATACAATCCATTAGACAAATGCGCACTACAATAGTGCATACTATCAAAATAAATGGAGCAACACTTGTCCTTTATTGAAATAGAAAAACCTTTCTCGTCCAAACAAGAAACGGAAATAATGTTTCTGCTCATAGCAGGCACATAAAAGCAATTGTCTAATTCTAAAATAAGTCCAGAAGGCAAAGATAGCTCATAAACGCCTACAGCTAATGCAGCAACCTTGCTCCATTCCCGACGCGCAAGTCTATCTCCCCTTTTCGCAATCTTCTACTTCTTTTCAAACCCTGCACATTACGACAAATGTGAGAACCACATCCGGTATCCAATACCCAGGATGATGAAATAGAGAGATTGACATCTATAACATAAATACCTGGTGGTGGTGGAATCACTATTCCAAGCTTTTTATCCTCCAGATATTTAGGGCAATTCCTCCTCCAGTGACCCGGCTGGCTGCAGTAGTGACATTCACCTTTAGCCACGCCTCCACTAGGCTTTAGGGCTTCCTTGGATTTCGCAACTTTCTTGCGTTTTCCTTTTGAAGTAGATGCAACTGACTTGCCCTTCTTCTTGTGCACCATCATTATGGCTTTGCCCTTGCCTTTATTGATGTTTTGCTCAGCTGTCTTTAGCATGTTCAATAGGTCTGGTAAAGACTTGTTGATCTCATTCACATTATAGCTCATAATGAACTGATTATAACTGTCAGGCAACGATTGCAAGACGAGATCAGTTGCCAAGTCTTGCCCGAGTGGGAACCCCAGTCTCTCAAGGTTCTCTATGTACCCGATCATTCGGAGTACATGAGGGCCTACTGGATTCCCCTCTGCAAGACTGCTTTTGAACAATGCTTTAGACACTTCATAGCGCTCATGCCTTGCCTGTCCCTGAAACAATTGTTTCAAGTGTCTGATCATATCATAGGCTTCCATGTTCTCGTGTTGCTTCTGAAGCTCACCAGTCATGGTACAAAGCATGAGGCAAGTCACGTCATTAAAATCATCAATATGTTTCTGACGTGCCCTTACTTCCGCTAGTAGAGACTCATCTTGTGGTGGGTCTGGAATTGGAGTGTCCAAGACGTACAACTTCTTTTCTTGCTTGAGGACAATCCTCAAGTTTCTGTACCAGTCAAGGAAATTTGTTCCAGACAATTTATCCTTCTCAAGGACAGATCGTAGGGATGAACTCGATGCGTTGTTGTTTGCCATTTGGAATTCTACAAAACGAGAAATATGCAATTTAGTATTTTGAACAATTTTGACTATATTTAACAATGGCTAGATCATTAAATATAGCTCCCACTATTTTCTTCGGATTAATAGCCCTCACTATTAAAGCGGAAAATATCTTTATACTTTCTAGTGGGTCCAAGACCCCTTTTTCACTTCTTCTTGAGCTTGCTTTGGCAAGTCACCCAAGAATTGGTTATTTAGGTAGGAACCATTCCAATTGCATCTCATGCAACTCTTGGTCCAATTAGGTGAATAAATTCCTTTTACTCTTTATCCTATGGATAACTCCTAATCGTCATGCCTCTAAGCTCATCAATCTTAATTGACTCTTGCCTAGTTGCGTCCAACCTCTTGCTTTCAACATACACGCATTACTAGCTTGCGTCGTCCGCAACACATCATGAAAAATTAAAATCGCCTTGCTTTGGCAAGCCCGAATTTTAATAGGCCGTGATCATGAAGGGTGTTTTGGCAAGAGAAGGCAAAACACAATATTTATTTGAGGGATTTCATTTAAGTTGTTTGGTTGATCTCATCAACATGGTCTACTTATTTGGATTGAGCCATCCACAATAAAGACCAACCTTGTTTATTATTATCTTGTTATCGTTTTTGCTTGTAGCGTCATACACACAAAATAAATAACAAGGCATGAATAATAAACATCCACAAAATAAAAAAAACGTGGCATGGATATGGCCCCTAGACTAATGATATTATCAAGCCAATGATAATATCTAATTGCCCTAAAGTGCCGAGCTCATCTCCATGTGCTCCACCATAGCTGCGCGCCTAGGGATGTCTTTTGGCTCCTTTGGTTCTCCGGTCTTCTTCTCCATGTTCTTGGCTATCATCTAAATATTTCTAATTCTAGCCTAACATCTAGAATAAATAAATAACAAAAGCCTCACATGTTGAGGAGAAAAAGAACGACTCGCAGGCCGTGAAAACTTAATTAATTATTACATTAATTTGATCAGCTCGCAGGCCGTAAACCAAACCACAAAACAATAAACATCCACAATCCTAGGCCATATCCATCCACCATGCAATAAAGCACATAATACAGTTAAAACCAATTTTAATGCGCTTGTTTAATTTTAATGAAATTGGGTAACTAGGGTTTCACAACGGTCCAAAGGGCTCAAGCCAACAAGTGGCCCGAACCCTAGGACCGCCGCACGCCTAGAGGCCCGCGGCCTTGCTTGGCGCACAAGGGAGGGGCGGGCGGCTAGGGTTTCGGCCCTAGTCTCCTTCCCTCTTCCTTGTTGCCCAAGCAAGGTTGTTTCCTTATGGATTTATTTCCATAACTTTGTTTCCATAATTGAAAACCCCTTTTCAATCATGTGCCCATGAACCCTAATTTTTCAAGAACCCAATTATTCACATCCTATGTGATTAAACTCACCAATTCTAACATCCAATGTTAAATTGGGTCTTGTTTAATTGAATCAAATTCAATCTTGCATCTACTATGCCAATTTTTCAGTTTTCGCGTAATAAACAATAATACGGTGTATGAACTGAAATCGTAAACACATAATATCATGTTATGTTCTACGACCTGTGGCTCTGATACCACTGTTGGGTTTTGATGTAGGTAACGCAGCGGAATAACAAAAATTTTAATCCTACTCAAAGCCCACCAAGGATCACAGGAAGAGATATCATAACATGATTAGGGTCATAGAAGATGTGTACCTTTTGATTTGTGAGATCACACGAAGACTGATGTCCTCGTCTCTACGGTTGATCCACGTCTAGAGGTGAGATCTAGATTCTTCCTTCAAACAAGTGCTAGCTTGAACCCGGAGGAAGAGGGAAGAAGATCAAAGCAACAAAAGGAACCAAGGAGGTTCGGCCCTCCTTGTGCCGTCGGGTAGAGGGGCGGACGGCTAGGGGGTTTCGGCCCTCTAGTTTGTCTTGCTCTCTCTTTTGCTCTCTCCCACTCTTTGTGTTATGTCTAATAATAACTCATGTGGGAAGGAAGCTAGAGCCTCTTATATATATACTCCAACAACTCCTTGTTGTTTCCATATTAGAGTTTTCTTGTTCTAGTAGGACTAGAACTATTCCCTTCCTTGCAAATTAGTCCTACTAAGTTTGCAAGGTGTTGCACAATGATCCTTATATTAATTAATCTATATTAATTAATCCAAAATCTAGCTCTACTCTATTTGACGTGTGACCCAATAGGTTTCTATATAGTTGGTAGTAACTATTACTAACATGGAGCGGTGTCTAGCAACACATCCATGCCACCCAACCCATAGAAATAGTCAGTGATCCCGACAAACCTTTGTGCCCAATATGTCATATTGCATTATCCCTTTGTCTCCATATCCGGATTGGACACGAGACATAAATAGTCACACTCGTATATCCAATCCATAGTTCCTCGATCCTGGGAATATGCTTATGCTTGCAGATAACATTAATTTCTCCATATTAATTTATTTGAGTCTGGCCAGAATTCAATAAGCCTCATCCCTCGAGTGGCCGTGGATATTTACCCCCATTATGTGGGAGGGACAAATCCTATCTACATCACTACGATCTCTAAGCTTGCTTCCTATCACGCCCGATAGCCACCTTTATGATTACCCAGTTACGGTGTAACGTTTGATAACATCAAAGCGCAATATTTCACAACTAGAGTATCTAGTGACTTCAAGTCCAAGGATTGCAATAATATTAGCACTACGAAAAGCGATTGTGACTTCACATAATCTAATGTATCCTTTTCGTTGTGGGTCAATCCAGTATGCCATTACTCCTAATGCATACCCATGTGTTAGACTTGATATCTCCATATCAATCTATCCACATACTAGTCTATATTTGATTGTCCTATTAATCAATATAATGGACTAGAGATATTTAAGATAAATAACACATTTTATCTAAGGACTTCATTATATTAAATATCGCCATAAATAATAAATGAATATTCTAGCCAAAACATTGTTCATACTAAATCTACGATTGCCTCTAGGGCATCTATTCCAACAATACCTCCATGTTGGAAGTATAAAATTTGTTCATTAAAAGCTCCATCAGCATAAGACAACATAACTTATCCCCTCTCTTATCCAGTACCCAAACACTTGATAAAAAGAGGGAGGGTATAAGTTATCTTATGCTCCCTCCTTATCCTCTACCCAAACGAGGCCATAATGTATGGTTGTAGGTAGGGGATCTCAGTCGGATTTGTTAGAAAGTTTAAGACTCTTTTATGTAATTTTCAGTTACAGAAATGAAACAGAATGTGCAAAAGAAACTGCACAGCAAAATACTGAACAAAAGGCGATCGAATTCATAAACAAGTTGAAGGATATTCTTGTACATAGCCTATCTCCGTAAAGCAGTATTCCGTTCCCACCACTGGTGCAACAACCCCCTTATCCGGCTCGGGACAAGACCGGGAGGGCGATGCCTAATAGAAGTGGCGGAGATCAAAAGCAATATATATTCCACAACAAGAACTTATATTATTAAACATTAAACAAGAGTCTTATACAAAAGGTGCTTATTATTACAAAATAACTTAACAAAACTAGAAACTAGTTATGACATTATCAGTCTAGGTGAGTCTCGCGCCCCTTCTATTCCTTAAGTTCCAGCTCCTAGACCTGCGGTGGGAAGAAAACAACAGGAACCGCAGTTTTCAAAGTCAGCAATAAATACTGAGTGAGCTACACCTTAGCATGTAAGACAGGAAAGATAATATAAACTGTTGGACACAAGTTAAATATAATGAAAATGACAGAGTATAAATGAAAACAGTTTCAGAGTTCGCAATGGTATAAACAGAAGTGTAAATCAATAATCCAAGCATTAACCGAATATAATAATGCCGACAAAAGGCCTCACAATAAAGTCGACAAGGCAGTCGAATCATCTCGTATTCATTTCACAGTACCCGGGTAGACCAGTGACCACAATCAGACATTCTAGATCTTAAGTGTTGCAACACCCTCCTAAGAGCGTCAATCAAAGGAGTGGTATCTAGAAGCAGTACTCCAGCCTACGGCGAAAGGAGTCGAGGTGCACGTAGTGCCATATCTTTAGGGACCTAAGCCCAATGAATCATCACCCGTAATGATTTTAGGGACATGTGCCCAGGGGATTAAACCCGAACTGTTCCGGTACATGTGTATCCGTTCCACTTTACATCATCAACGGATTATTAATTATCGCGTGAAAATTATCAATAACAGTAGACAACAGTTCAAATATTTGACAAGTGTAACAAATAATAACAATTATATTTTGAGACAGAAAATAGTAATCGCAATCGACACAAAAAGAGCTAGGCACACTAGGCTAAGCATGTAAACTCACCTTATTTGACTTGGCAGTTAATACGTAGGATGAACGATGAAGCCGATGTCCACGAATCCGTCTCCTACAATTCACAAATATTTAATTATACGATGCTACTTCTAAGTAAACAGCTGCATGAGTGTTAATCTAGGTCGGAACTAAGTTCTAATAACCCCAACGAGTTCTTGATTCCAACTTTATTATTATTAAAGAAGTATTTTAGTGACAGTATTTAACATTAAATAATTAAGACCAAAATATTGTAAATATTTATCGAAGCAAACAATTAATATTTAAAAACTATTTTCGAAACAATAATATTTGATTGATAAGAATATTTATTGCCAAAAATATTTATTAATATTTCAAAATCGCGACTTAATAAACTAAAGTCATAATTTTACTAGAACAAACATTATCTCTAATATACATAATACCATTTTATGACTTATTTTGAAGAAAATCTTATTATTTCTTAATACTAAAACACATTTTTATTACAAAAGCATTTAGTTTATTTTAATTTTTCTTTATAATATGATATTAATAACCAATAATCAAATAATAGAGATAACATAAGTATATTTCAAAAATAAGTATAGTAGCCCCCCCTTAAGATTTGGCAAACTACAACATGCTACCCCACTTAACAGCTTATATATGTAACATGACATATCCCAACTTTCAGAAACTACAACTGGCACCCCCCCCCCTCAAATAACCGAACGTAGACACAAAACACTTCTCAACCAAATCATACAAAATGAGAATTTAAGCCATAAAAACGTGATTCTGACTACTGTAAGCGAATTATAGGGAGGTTTAGAAGTTACCCGAGCCAAGGATGGCAAGAAATGACCGAGAAAACAAGCGGATCGGGTCGTCGGAATTCCCGCCGGTGGTGAAATTCGACGGTGGTCTTCTGGTGGTTGTTGGCTGCGTCTAAGATCTCCTGAAGCTGGGTCGGCGTTACTGGTGACGAGGGAGACGGAGCAGAGGGTCTGGGTACCTTCCGATTGGCCGGGTCGAAAATCTCGCCGGAAGTAATGGAGCTTCGTCGGCGTCGCGGTTGCTGCTGCCGCTGGGATTGCCTTTGCTGCCTCTTTTTCGCTTCCTCCTTCTTCTGATGAGCTCGAAACAGAGAAAAGAGGACTGAGAGGGAGGCTGATGTGAGAGAAACGGGCTGGGTGGCACCTCCGGTGGTTCCTCCGGCGGTTGCAGCGGCGGTGGTTCGCTTCAGCCGCTGCTGCTGCTGTGGTTTCCTTCGACTTGGAAGAACCAGACTGAGAGAGAGAGAGAGAGAGGACGAGGCAGAGGTGGAGGTGTTGATGGTGCCGAGTTGTGGTGGTGGTTGAAGCTTCGGGATTCGGGTGTTCCCCGACGGTGGCAGTGGCGGCAGTGGGTGGCTTCTCCGCCTCTGTTGTTGCTACTGCTGTTTCTGATTTGCAGAGAGGCAGAGAAGGAGGGAGATAAGAGCAGTGGGGTGGATATGGTGGTGACGATGTTGATGACTGTGGTTATTTGTGGTGGTCTCGATGGTTGTTGTGGTGTTCGCCGGAGAAGGCAGAGGTGAGAGAGAGAGTGGTGGTGGCTGCTGATGAGTGCAGGGGTGGAGTGAGTTGGGTTTTATAGAGTGGGTGAGGAGTTGAGGGCGGTGAAATGGTGGCGGTGTAGTTGGGGCGGCGTTGTTGCCGTGGGCGTGAAGACAAAGAAAGAAGAAGAGGACAGGGGAGAAAAAGAAATTTGGGTTTGTGTTATTAAATAAATGGGTTAAAAGAAAATGTTAGTATGTGGCAAAGGTATAGGTTATTGCGGTGGTCGCCGCCGCGATACGGTCTAGAAAATGAAAATAGTCGCGCAAAAATTAAAATTTTCACCCAAGTTTCTCATCTATTAAAATTAACGAAAATTACCCAATTTACTAATCGCAACCTAAAATTTAATTATTACGTCAAAAATTACCAATTTACCCTTTAATTAAACGTGGGGTATTACAAAAAGAATTTAACGTGGTTCGGCCAACCGCCTACATCCACGGGAGGATGAGAATTTTACTATATCAATGAGGGAAACATCGTAGGGGAGAGACAGCTCAATCCGCGGACCACGTCGACGCGGTACTCTCATCCTCATAGACTACATCTATGAAACCCCAACTTCTCACATCCGCTCACTAATATTTCTCACCAATTCTCTCACCACTCATCTCCTCTCCTCCTCAATTAGAACTATTGTAGACCCGCCTATAAATAGGCCACACCGACTTGCTCTCCAAAAAATCCTAATAGGACCAATATTAGGAATTAACCCAATTTGGAAACAAGTAGATTTCCAATTCTACTAATTACCAAAATTGACAAATTCCTAATATTTCCAAAACCGCAGAATCAAGACAAAAACCCAACAAACTCCACATTGGCTTGAATTCCGCAACCACCGGGCAAATTCCTCAGTCATCCCGGAGCTCTCCATCGTTGATGTCGATTCCGCTTCATCCGCCATGCTCCACCTGCATGGACCGCCATCGCATCTCCACATAGATGCTCTGCAACCCCTCCTAGGGCGCCGCCTCGCACCCCCACATGGGCGCGTCCCAAAGTATGCCACTTTGGGGAGTAGTGTGGCTCCATTTCTCCACCAGCTAGCTCATCCCCGGAGAGATCACCACCAATTAGGCCAAGTGCAAACGAGACTCACTTCCTCTTAACTACTGCAGTAGTTTTCTTCATCATCGTGCTCGTCACTTGAGCTTCTTCCCGAACAACCTGCAACTTCTGCACAACCTGCACTATCACCATGCTTCAGCGTCCTCACACGTCAACCACGTGTTTCTCTACGCCAGCCCTGAGTGCTTCTCCTTGCGCTGTTGCTTCTCCTGTTCGATCACACGCCTTTACCAAGACGTCTTGCAAAGCCACCACTTTGCGAACCCACCGCGACTTACCTCTCTTCTTGCCTCGAGTTGCTCAAGATTTATCGTCACGAGCCACACACAGAGATATCAGGACGCCACCTCGTGCCATGGCCTTGTCAACTGCCTCCACTGCCTCGATCTCTGCCCCTGGAGCTTCTTTTGAATTTCCTTGCAATAGTTGCGCTCGTCTCTGACTAGACTCCTCTGCGACTGTTGCGTCTCGTGCTCATAAACACACAAAGCCTACGCTTCTTGCTATGTTGAACAGCAGCTCCACCTGTCAACACACTCCCAAGCCTGCATAGGTTGCCAATCGAACGTTCAATTAGGAAAACGCCTCTAATTGACCCCACCTGATTGGACTTGAACTTGATTGACCCTAATCGCATCCCGTCGTCTTCGATCTCACTACCGATATTGATTGATGCCGATCTTCTCAATCCACTCAGAATATGAAAATTCTGACCATACCGATGAATCCGCAACGTCTAAAAACATAGGGTTAGACTCCTAACTCATCCAAATCCGATCTAGCACGCCGTAACCACCTGAACAATTTTGGATTGTTGGATCTCACCGCAAACTGCCACGTCAGCATACTGCAAAATCCAGTGACAATTTGCAGAATCTGACCCCGCCATCGCGTCGGGAACGTCCAAAAACCTAGGGCTCACATGCTGTTCAAGCCCAATCGGACTTAAATGCATCTCAGAACACCCAAATCAATTTGGACTACTCGATCGCTTCTTGGAGCACTTGGAGTACCGCAGGCCTGCCACACCGGATCGTTCCTGCTGCTGCCTCCTTCACATGCTGCACATCACAGCAGCACCCCATGGACAAAGAAAAAAAACCAACGTCCATGATTTTTTTCTTTTTCTTTTTTACTAGTCCTTTTTTTCCCAATTCTTTTTTCAACGTTTGTTATTCGTCCTTTACTTGCGTGCTCCATCCAGATCGTGAACCAGACTCTGATACCACTTGTTGGGAAATTATTCGTCAATCCGAATTCTCACCGCAACGGAAGAAAAAGTACGCCACACGATCACACACTCAACACACGCCATATAGGAGAAGAAAAACAATACAAAAGAATTTAACGTGGTTCGGCAAAACCGCCTACATCCACGGGAGGAGGAGAATTTCATTATATCAATGAGGGAATACATCGTAGGAAAGAGACGGCTCAATCCGCGGACCATGTCGACGCGGTACTCTCAACCTCTCTCATAGACTACATCTATGAAACCCTAACCTCTCACAACCGCTCACTAATATTTCACCATATTCTCTCTCACCACTCCTCGACTCAATTAGAAACAATAGCTATCACCTCTATTTATACTAATATAGAGGTGGTGGAAAAGCCCACCAAGCCCTACCCATCACTTCCTTAGAGATCACCTCCTCAGAGGACAAATCAGACGCACCGGGTACACCGATTCGTCTTGCGGAATTCGAGACAAACCCAACATTTACAACACCTAATGGTTCAGACTTGAACAGACCAACTGTAAATGTTAAAGCTCGGATTCGAATAGATATAGTTGGAACTGTAAAAGTTATGTCTCTGGCTCAAAAATAATATTAAGCTAAAAATAAGACAAAATAACCCAAGCCCAATAACAAAGCGGATTAGTTTGTTGCATCCACCATTATGGGCTACTGTAAAATTGTTAAATTTCTAGCCCCATAAAATATCAAACTAGAACAATGCTCAATAACCCAAGCCCAAGTCATTAAGCTAGAACAAAGCCCAAATAGCCCAAGTCCAAGCCATTAAGCACAACCGTTTGGTTAATTAGCAAAACTCTTTCGTTTTGTCACATTCACCGTTATGGGATACCACAAAAGTTCCCCAACAAATTAAGCTATAATAAGGCCGACTAACCGAATCCCAAGCCATTAAGCTAGAAAAAGGTACGGTAACCCAAACCCAAACCACTAAAGATAGAACAATGCCCAATAGCCGAAGCCCAACCCATTAAGTTGTAACAAGGCCCGGTAACCCAAGCCTAAGCCACGCCATGAAACTGACACGTAATAAAAAGGCGGTGCGTTTGTGAGATATGTACTGTGTTTTTTTTAGATGTCTCATTTTCCAACGGTTTAATTTGAGGGACATCTTGACCAAAAAAAAATTGAGGGCCGAAGAGTCTTGGCTTCGGGGTGTCAATTTTCGGATTACTGGATTGTACCTCTTTTTTTTACTTAAGGAGTAAGGACTCAGTTAAATCGTGAGACCAAAAGTCTGACGCTATCCAAAATGAGCCCAATAGACAAGGCGGAGCCGAAAAGGTCCCAAGATGAGCCTTGGCCACCCTGAAATTTGGGTTCCAATTACAAATTTTCAATATTTGTTCAATAATTGCAAAAAATAACCCCCTAAGAAATGCACAAATGGCACAATACATATGAAAATATATCATATGTAACCGTTTCAGACTAGAAAGTTATTTTAGAAATATACTAAACACGTTTTGAATTTTCTAAAAATCCATATATATATAAATATATTGGATAAATTATAGCAAAAGTAACCTTAATTTTACCAGAATATTTTAAAAATTAGTTTTACTTTTAAAAGAGACTACCACAACAATATAATATTTAGGAAAAAATATAGTAAAAATAACTTTGTTATAATATAAAAATAACTTTAATTTTACCAAGGTAATTTAAAAATTGTAGTAAGAAAATTGTTATGTTTTTTTTTTTTTTTTTTTTTTTTGACCGTGGTGTCTGGGCCAGCTTGCGCGCACCTCGACTATTTCACGGGACCCTGGGGAGGCCATGTGAATACCCAGTGGCCCCAAGGGGATTGCCCTCGACTATTTCACGAGATCCTGGGGAGGCCATGTGAATACCCAGTGGCCCCAAGGGGATTGGCGTCCGTGTGGTTCGAACCTGAGACCTAAGGGGAGCACACCCTTAAGCCCCAAGCTTTTGCCAACTTGCCAACCCTTGGGGTTGAAAATTGTTATGGTTGTCAGTGTTACTGTGTCCCCCTAACAAAATTTCCTGCATCCGTCCCTGTCTATAGACATTTGCAGGAAATGGTTTGGGTTTGGATATGGTCCAGAAACCGGCCCAAAATTGTTGGTGTGAAGAACCGATCCAAAAGTAAAAGCCCAACCACCGTCTAGGAAAATGCAGAAGAGAAGCAAAAGAGAGAGTAGGGCATGAACCCTGCAACACTCGACTCAACGCATGAACTCTGCAAAACTGAAATCAATGGCGGCAAATTAGAAATCACAAAGCTCCGATACTTTGAAGGAAGAATAGAGAAGACTAAAGCCCTAGGAATGTTCCAAAAAGGTACAATTTTTGTCCAAGTTCTGACTGTTGCTGTGTTTTTATGTACTCGACCTCACACTCACATGCTATGAAACCTCAGTAATTCCAGTTCGCTTATGCTTTAGTTCTATTTGTGTTCTCAGATTGTTGCTGAAGTTATTTCTGTGGAGGATTTAGGGTTTTAGGGTATCTATTGAGTTTAGTTAGTATCTGACTAGTGATTAGTTATGTCTACTAAGAGAGCCACAGAGCCAATCAAGCCACACAAGAAAGTGAATTTATCTTGGGGAAGATCAAAGAACACCAAGGGTGAAGGTGTAGTAGATACCAATAAGGGTTCCAGAGGAAGGAGAAATGTCGAAATCGATAAAGATGTTTCTGTTTGTTACGGCGATAATAAGCTTTACTTGAAAGAGAAAGGTGGGAGGGGAAAAGTGAAATCAAATACAAGTGATCGAGAGTCTAAAGAGATGGGTAATGATTATAAACGGAAGAGAGTGTATGCTGATCGGGACAATAGTAGGGATGAAAATGGGGAGAGACCGAAGAGAAGAGTTTCGAGGCAGAGAAATGAGCTCAGGGATGATGTTGGTAGAGAAAGACGGTTCACAAGAGGTGAAGAGAGACGGCCCATGAGAGGTGAAGACGATGTGGGTAAAGAGAGGCGGCCGAGGAGAGGGAAATCTTATGACTCTGAGCGATTCGAGCAGAATAAAGAGTTTAAAAGAGAAAGAAGGTTCCAGGTAGACGATTCACATGGCGAAAATGACGGAAGGAGATTGAGAACAAAGGTGAAGGGAGATAATGCATTTGAGTCTAAGAAGCAACTGGGCCAGAGTCGTGATCAACGCACACCTGATTCTCTTGGGGGAAAGTATGCGAAGAAAAAACTTCAGGACAAGAGAAACTCGGGTACTAGTTTGGCAGAAAATGATGAGCGCCCCAAGAGGGGTAAGAGAGTGATCCGGATTGATCCACGTGACATCACAAATAAAAGACTAGACGACAGTATATCCACTGCTGGTCAGTATTCCTCGAATCCTTTCACTTTATCGATACAATATAGCATGTATTGAAGCATCTATATATGTGTTTGTAGTTTATCCGAGATACACATTTGGGGGTTTAGCTCAACGTATGCACATTTTCACTACTAGAAGCCCGTTTTGTCTTTCTTCTGACCACTAATTCAATCCAATGGATATTCTGTCTTCTAGTATGATTTGGATGTCTTAAATCTTAAACAGCGAGTTTTTATCGTACAGGGAATTATTTTTTTTGCTAAAAGCTTTGTTAAATGGTAGTACAAGTTAATGATACTCTTTGGAGTTAAAGCTTCTTACGACATACTGCCATGCTGGTTTTGTATCTCTTACAGCCTCTCATATCTTCCACCATTATGTCATTTTATGTCAGTTTATAACTACTGATCTGTGTTGCTGATTTGTTGTACTCTCTGTTTGAGATGTTGCGTAAAACAGTCTTCTTGTAACAATCGGTTACAATATCTAATTTCTTTAGAAGTTTAAGATGCAAACATTGGTTGTCAGGTTACTAACCTTGTGAGCATCAATCTCCAAATTTAGGTATATACCCGTTTCAGCAGAATACTGAGGTTTTCCTGTAGGATCTCTTTGCTGTTAAATGCCCAATTGGCTGATAATAACTTGTTGTACTAATAGGCAAATACGTTGAATGGAGAAGATGTTATAGTAACTGTTGATGGAACTATTACTTTGTCAGATAACGGTAGCTTTTAGTCATACGAAGGACTCAGTCAGTGACAGAGACAGGAATTGACAAATGAGAGGCTCAAATTCGACGACATGTCCTTCGTTCTTCATTTTCAAGAAAGTCTAATATAATTCCGTTATTTTCAATTCCGTATTCATAAAAATACTTAATTAAAAATATCAACAGCATAATTTACAATCGCATAATGTATATGTGTAGTCACGCTTAATTTTAAGAGAAAAAGGGACTGACGGAATGCACAAATTGCAAAGAGTGTTTGAAATAAAAGAGGTTTAGGTTGTTTGCAGTCCTGACTTGCACGTCCCCTTATGAACTGAGCTGACTCATGCAAGCGGTTTGTTCCTATTGAATGATGGTTAGAATGAGTAAATATGGTGAACTCATGAATGCAGTGATTGCGCCTTGTGCAATGAGTCAGAGAAAGATAAAGAAACAAAGAAATGATTGATCAATAGAACCAGTAAATAATTGAGCCCCTAATATTATTTTGGTAATGTTAAAGGCCCTATTAAAGATACCAGTAACCACCGGATGAAAAGTCTAATAACTTTGATAGCACAATTCATAAATCTTGGGACACTGCTATACAATTTCTAGTGGCACATGTAATTTTTTGCTCAAGAACGTGAGTAAAATTTGTGACGTACTGATTTTTCCCGTGCCTCTGTACCACTGGTCTCTTTAACACCCCTGCCCCTCTCTCTTCCCTTCCCTTTAAGGAGCTGATGTGATTTCAGCCCCTTCGGATGGTATTGGACACGAGTCATAAACTATTTGACTTATCTGGACTTGCGTAAAATAAAAATGTGACTTCCTTCTTGATAGACCAACCTGGATGAGGAGGATCTTGTTCCTATGTAATCGTAGCTGTTGGTCTGATTCAGGGCATAGCAAAGAGAAGAAAGAAGAGGACGACGCAGAGGAGAGTAGAAGTGATGAGTTGTCAAAGAATGCTCAGTTTCGCGCTATACAACCTAGTCCTTCAATCCTTTCCTTTGTGGAAGATAATGTAATGCACAGCGAGTCCTTTCACTTTTTAGCTACATATATATATATATATATATGCTCAATTTCAATTTTTTCTCTTCTTTTTGTTCAGTAGTTACCTTTCCTCTACAGTTATTAGGTCGTAGACGAATGATTGAATTGCGAAGGGCAGGGTACAACATTGAGCTATCAGCCCCCTTAGATAACATCCCCATGTCCACAAGCTTGGAAAGAGAGCGAATTGAAGAACCGGTATATTCTTTATCATGGATGATCCTGTGTGTTGATTATATTATGTCCTTGCTTTAATGAATTTCATCTTACGGCTTGCTTATAATGCAATAATCCAGCAATATTATTTTCGTAGCTTTCACCCTGAAACAATGGGATGTAATATTTACGTATAATGTCAAATATGGAAAACTTTCGCTATCATTTGATGAAAGTAGTTGGTTTTGTGACTTATGCGACATTAAATATGGTGCCAAAACTTTGATTATGTTGTTAAATTATTATTTTTGGTGTGTCAGATTGAGGCAATGTGGTTATTCTACCTCAGGATATGCATATTACCGCAGACTCTTGATACATCAGAGTTCAAGCTTTGCGTAGATTCCGGGGAAAATACCAGAAAGAAAGATCACCAAATCTAGCAAATAAAATGTGGCAGATGTTTGTATCGAGTTCACCTTCCCACCTTCTTATTGATATAGATAGTCCTCTTCCCAAATTGGGGATACCGAAGACAATAAAACTCCCTCCGTCCGAAATTTATAGTCTAGGTGGACTTTGCTCAAATTATAAGTAGATGCTTTTGACTTGATAAATTACCAAATTTCCCTTTGTCATGTGTGATACTCATTTTTGAAAACTAAAAAAGTAAGAAGAGAAAAGGGTATGTAGGGAAGTTTGGTGAAAAAGTTGATAACTTTTTAAAAGTAGGACAATAATTTTATGACTTCCTTTTTAAGAAAGTATGACAATGTAAGTGGGACGGAGGGAGTAGCTATTTTCCCAACGTACTTTGGGCTGGGCATCATTCTCTCCCCAAGACGCTTTTGGGACGAGTAATTATTGCTTGCTCCAAGAGTAAATATGACGTGGTGCTCTAATCAATACATCACAGGACACGTCAGGAACATGTAGGAAATCCACTTTCTTTTGTCTGCCACTCATTCTCTTTCTTCCTGACGTGTCATGTGCTGTATTGATTAGAGCACCACGTCATATTTGCTCTTAGAGCAAACAAAAATTTCTCCTTTGGGACTTTGAAAATCTTTGAATATGAGTTGGCAAGTTGCAGTTAAGATGTTATTATGAGTGCCTTCGGCTTTAAGTATAGATGTATTTGGCCCGATCATGCAATCGAGATATTTGTTTAATCTGCACTTTCATATGCTGTTAATCTGTTTCCGACCTCTTGTTTTATCATAACTTGCGGACCAATTCCAAATGTTCATGACAGATATTCAGAAATAAATTGACATTTTTTGCTGCTGCCAAGGTGTCTTCATCATTTCCGCCTCCTGAGCTTCCAGAGATTGCATTTGCAGGTATATTTCTCTCTGTATTTTTACCCTTGGACTCTGTCTTCTGTTTTAGTCGCTGGAATGTGCTTTCTGCTTTTATTATCCCGAGCGTTGCTTCTTTTGACTTCGTTGATTCCCTGATGTTAATGGAAGTTATAATGTTACTGCTAGCTTTGTGCAAGTATCTTAAAAGTGTTAGTATGCTAATTTTAGTGGTTTGAGTATTCTTGATTGTCATCCTAACTTGCACATTTCGTGCATGCCTCTCCGACATTCAAACGTTTTATTTGATTTTTGGATATACATGTCTAGTTTCCTAGGATTAGCTGATGTTGGAGTAAATTTAGTTTAGATATTACCAGTATTACATTGATGTAGACTAACCTCTTTTAATACTGGTATGGAATAATCAGTAGTGAAATTATTGGAACAGTAAGCTTTTCGAGTCCCCTAGGAAAGGAGATGATATGGTTAATTGGAGTCCAAGTCTCCAAGATAGTAGAATATTCTCCCAATGATTGGGCAATGCTACAAAGCTTTAGTACGGGGCATCTAGGAAGGAAAATTGTTTGTACCTGCCAGTGTAATTAACAGCTATCACGTACCACCAAACGTGATAATCCAGAAAAATATCAACACATCAGTTTTTCCTGCCTGTGTTGGGTTTTGATGTACAAACGTATATATGCCATTGGAGTGGTTTAACTTTTGTAGGAATCTCCAACTATTGTGAGAAGGTTCTCTGTCAGATATGATTGCGTCTCCATTCCTGATGGTTGTCAGACAAGTTTTGAAGTGGTTTGTGCTAGAACTTTTAACAAAAGTGTCACTGGGCAGACACTTGAGAGGCACACGTCTCTTAAAAGAAATACAGGCCCTCAATGCAGAATTGTCAAAAGTGGAATCAGAACTTCATATGAATTAAATTTTGAAAGGATACTCTATAGGGGGATCTTTAGGTTAGAGCAAGGATTCAAATAACGGCCCGTAGCGTACCGTATCGCCCGGTTCGTAACGGTATCGGAGGTCACCGAATCCGATACGGCCGATACGGGATGGGTGATTCGGATTCACCAGTGAATCGCCCGATATGCAGCGATATGCTTATGAAACGGGCGATACGGTTCGTTACGGTCCGTTACAGGATTTTGAAGAAGTGAGAAGAAGATGAAAACCCAAGATGCAGATTTAAACCCAATTCGAAAGCCCTACCAATCGATTCCTTTCTGGTTTGAAGTGAAATCTGAGAGTAATCAGAGAGAGAACGAGCGAGACAGAGAGACCTTTTGCCGTCGCACGCCGTCCATCCATTCTTCGCACCAACTTCCGACGACCGCGTCTGTTCTCTCTCTCTCTCTCTCCCTCACGATTCTTCTAGTCCATTCAGGCCTTATCTTATTTAATACTTCTCCTTTAGTAAAGGGTAAAATAAGTTTACAATCTGACTATTGAGCTTTGGGTAAAATATACTTTCACCCCCTCTAGTTTATTAAAGGACACTTTCACCCTTGTAATTTGGGAAAGGACACCTACACCCCTTCAGTGTTTAAAAAACAACTAGTAAAAAATATTTGATATAAAAAATAATGCTTAAAAATACTTTTTTGCATCTTTTGACATTTTTTTAACATTCACGTGTTCGGTTTCCGATTCCCGTTACGGTTTGTCCGTTATGGGTCAAAACCGTTTTCCGCGACCGTTACCGATACGCCGGCCGATACCGTTATTTAAATCCTTGGGTTAGAGTTTTCATTCACAGCCTATACAGCGGCATTGAAAGGAGTAATTTGTCTACCAAACACCTAAACAATTGTCTGTTTTTGTCTAGTTGCTTAACTAATCAATCGGGAAGGCAGGAAGAGCTTCTTAGTTTTGTCCTGTGGCTCCAATTCAACCAACTATCAAAGAAACCAATAAAAAATCCAATATTGCCAGAGTTTCTTTTCCCTTTGCGCTAGTAAGAATTTAGAGAGGATGATTATGTTGTCTATTTCAAGTTGCAATCTATTTGCTTAGTGAGAAAGCATCAACTGAAAAGACAATTATTGATGTGTCTCCATCCTAATATAAGAGAAGGGGCTATTGTCAAATTAACAGAGGTTGATGACTTCCAGCGGGATATTAGTTAAAACAAACAATCATATTTCAGTATTGCTCTTCGTAAGCAGCTACCTAGAGATTTAGGTACTCCATCATCTTCTGTTCTTACACTTCTGCATTCTCTCAGACTCAAATAATTGCGAGGGAAACTGACAATCGAAAACCTGACATTAGACATCAAAGTGGAAAAATGGAAATATTCGAAGTTAACAGTACTCAGTGAGAAAGTAAAGCGGATGTTATATGCTCTTTTCAAGAGGTTTGTGAGCAGTTTTCTGCAAAGGTTGTAGAGTATATCAGCCTATTGTTTCTTATTTGTCAAAGTATGCTACATAGGATGTATCATGTACTGGAAATTAGATTTTCTGTACCGTGCTGTATCATGTATTCTAGCAATACAAAAACTTTTATGTATCATAGCTTAGATAAAAACATTACCCTTAAACATGAAATCTGCGGTGTCGACATTACGTTTATTTACACTTATACCAACTAGCTGTGTTTTGCTATATTTCACGTCCGTTTACCAAGTCTCGTTTTCAACTAAAAGACTCGAACAAATGATATTCAGTTCCTCTCAGTTAGTTTGCAATCCTAGTTGTAGGTATGTGATTATAAGCACAATTTCACCATTTTTCTTGAGTTTCAGCCCTTTCTTTTTGGTAACAGAAAAGAATAAACTTTTGGAACGCAAAGCAGGAAACCAAGTGATGTTCCCTTCAAATTTAGAATTATCAGTGCGTAATTCTCAAGGAAACCCACAATAATAATTGCGATTTGACCATGAACTATCAGTTCTAAGATCCTACCAGGCCGCCATTATCTGGATGGTGTAAGGCATCACGGTACCTAAATCTTAAAATTCTAGGATGAGTAAGGATTGATACTACCATGCCGTATTCAGCAACGTAGCATGCCTTTGAGGGACTTCCAGCGAGGTCGATTGTCTTGCCTTTGTTGCTCTATGCAATGATGAGCCATTGACAAGATTGGCATTGTTGTATCACAGGCTTGTGGTATTTCATGAGGTGCAGTGCTGAGTTGTGACTTCCTTGTTACGTTGTTCATACGCTGTAGTGCTAAAGAGTTGCTTGGAAAACAATGGAACTATTTGTTGTATTAGGTGATGGTTCCTTTTACGGTGTTATTACAGTACTTACATGGTCTTTATATGTTTGGTGAAGTCATCATACTTTCCATGTTTGTTTCTTAGTGTGATACTCTTTTTGCGAGCTTATGTATACCTTCCAATTTCTCCATATTTCAGCTCTCCGCAAAATGTGGTAGTGAAAGATGTAACTGAGCTTAATTATCTTATTAGGGAGGTCAAATGTTGGAAAGTCATCTCTACTAAATGCACTTACTAGGCAATGGGGCACCGTGCGGACATCTGATAAGCCTGGCCTCACTCAGGTGACATTCTTTTCATGAATTTGAATGTTGTTTTGTTCTTGATAAATATTCATCATTATCAGTTCTTCTGCAGACTATAAACTTTTTCAAGCTTGAACCAAAGCTGTCCTTAGTTGATTTGCCTGGATACGGCTTTGCTTATGCAAAAGACGAAGTTAAGGAGGCTTGGGAGGAGCTTGTGAGTATAAAAACTGGGTACTGGCCCTATTGTTTTTGTGTTATCTTTACTCATATTTTTGTAGCTAGAATACACTTCCTGCAAAGAGTTTTATTTTTGATATATGAGATCTCATTACCTGGCATACATTAACATTCATCACTTTGGGATCTCGGTAACATCTTCTAGTGAGAATTGAATTTGCGAAATGATGAAACAGTTTTGAAAATGCACTGATCTCCGTAGAATGGGTGGTTGGTATAATTTTTTCTTTTGATAGCACAAATTGACATAGTTTCAAAAACCACTGGACGTCGAACCAGTGAGGCACATATTTATGGTTCAAGCAGTCGGACTTGTCGTTCAAGCGGTGGACCACACATTTTTTTTTTTAATAATATGCAGTTATTTATTTTTATATAAATACCTAATAGATATAATAAAAAAGTACCTAAAAAACTTAAATAGGACTCACATATTGATAAAATACGTATAGCAATTACAGAATCTAAGTTCATAAAGATAACAGTAACATAATCTATACAAATTCACATATTCAAGTCAATGGTTCAAGTATACAACTAGATTAGGAACTGTGACAAAGGTTTTTTATTGAGTAGGAGAAACAAAAAGCAAGACAGTCTACTGAAACATCAAGCAATTTATATGAACCACATGTAAAATTAATGGGTTTTCTTACTATTTATTGGTATATAATAAAAAATGATTTTAAAATAAAATTTTAGTTCAAAAACAACAATATTTACTTGAAAAATGAAATACAGAATTGTTTTTAAGAAGTGGTATGAAAGTTGGAAGTTATTGTAAGTACTTTATAGTAATATATGACTAAAGTATGTACTTTTTAATGTGCAAATTAAATGAAAACCAACACTGGGCAGGCAACTATTTGGTAGTATGGTCGCTGGTTTCAATAACTCCGACTGGTTGTGCCGGCGGGTTCGGCGGTTTGTGGAAAAGAAACAGCGGTTTTGACCGGCTTTTTCCATGGCTGATCCAACAAGCAACTGGATCCGGTCGAGCACTGGTTCACCTGTCTGACCAGACCAACCGGCCAGTCCGGCTTTAAAACTTTGTAAATTACACTACACTTTAGAGTAATAGTACTAAATATCTTGCATCGAGGCTATTCGTTATTGCTTCTCTTCCTTGGGGATTTATTCTATGCTGTGAACCATAAACAGAGATTTGTAACATGGACACAGATGTAATGGTTTCGTAAAACTACAAACGTCATAGCTAGGAACTATTTTCATGTGATGTAGCTTATGTGCTATATGTTTAGTTCACAAATAATAAACAATAATATCACTGAAATCTTGTTCTCTCTTCACTTTATGTCAATGTTTTAGTTTGGTTTTCCTATAATTTGAAGGCCGAGTCGTCTGCATCTCATAACATAATGGATAAAGAACACACATTTTCTTTTCGAAATGCAGTCAAGTGGATCAAAAATCATAGAAGAAACTCATACATGTTTACGGTGTCAAATCGGCAGAGCTGTGTCTGAAGTGTCATGAAATATCTGTATGTGGTCGTATGAGAACTTCAATATGCATGTCACATTTCGTAGTCTGTGGTCTGGATGCTTTAACAGTGCAGTCCGTGGAAGAGCTTTCACCCTAACATAATGTGGAAGTTTTTCTTATTTGCCATGATAGTCTCAGAGAAAGTCTGAGACTTCATTGATTAAAGTTTAGCTGAATGGTAGTTGCTTCATGGGTCACAACTCAGAGAAGAGACTTGAGAGTAGCGACACTTTTCTTTCTCAGATGTGTTAAATGAACAAGTAGTCTTGACATATTGTCACACAACATGTTGATGTTTACCTGATGATTTTTTTCTAGGAATCTCATGTTTCAATTGTTTAATTCCATTTTTAGACATTCTGATTACTTTTGCTGTTTCTGAAACTTCTGAATGTTGTAGGTCAAAGAATATGTCTCTACACGTGTTGGACTAAGGAGAGTATGTCTTCTTGTTGACACAAAATGGGGTATGAAGCCAAGGGACCACGAGCTGATTGATTTGATGGAAAGGTATTGTATACTATTTAAGTAGCTTATTACTCAGTTTTTGTCTGATACAGATGGTTGTAATCTGTCATCATGCACGTATAGGTTATCAAAATAATTGAGGCAATGCTACTATGGCACATGTACACGCGTAAGCC
The DNA here is from genome assembly GCA_023055425.1 of Linanthus parryae. Lineage (NCBI taxonomy): Eukaryota > Viridiplantae > Streptophyta > Magnoliopsida > Ericales > Polemoniaceae > Linanthus > Linanthus parryae. The sequence continues at coordinate 144,688,167 of JALGPY010000004.1, read as the reverse complement.
ACCCATTCAGTAACAAAATAATTCAGTTCTGAAAGCTCAACACCAACCTAGCTCAGTTCTGGCTGTTACAGTGAAAACAATGTTGTTTCATAGTGGTAACAACTAACAAGGCCCTTTATTTGAACCTTCTAGTGGAAAATAGCATCATTTTACCTTCAGTTTTGTGCCATTATGTGAGTGTTCTCTTTTTGATACTTCTAGCTCTGGTATAATTGGAACTATCCATCCCTAGGACTGGGTTCACATCTTTCCGTTACCAACAGATAATTATTTTTAAGGTTAATGAAACGTTCTATTGTCAGGTGTCTGCCCAATGAACTGAATTGCTTGGAGCTTGCCCACAGGTAGTATACCTGTGGTTTGTCCATTTGTTAGAACGTAGAAGTCATGTCCTGAGAGCGGGGCTTCACTTTTAGGGCTAAACTTCAAACTGTATACCTGTGGTTTGCCCATAATCTACTTTGACATCCTTACTTTCAATGTCATCAAAATTCATACCTGTGGTTCACATGTATGTTTCTGTCCTCTCATTTGGTTAACTTCGGTTGTCCATATTTCCCCTTACAGTGATTTGATTTTTATTTAACAAAATGGTATCCCAGCAACCTTATATTAGTAATTGCACAGTAACCCCCAAATTCCTCGAGCATCTTCCAGTTTACCCATCTGCCACCATACTGCATCCATCACCACCCGACCTCCATGAAAGCCAGCCTACACAAACCTCATTTCACCATGGGTCTGCCAGTCTGCCTCTCGGACCCGTCGATGGCACTTAAATAGAACTCAAACATTTGAACCTCGAGATTCCCAGATTGAGCCCGTGATTGAAAACGGAAACTTGAACTGAGGAGGTATCCAAATCTGGCGTGCGGGAGAGATAGAGAGAGACTATTGAGTTTAGGCCGCTGGTTTTTGGTGCAGTGGTTTGCTCGATTTGGCCTTTTAAGGCTGGGATTGGTTGTCTCCTGTGGGTGATTGCGGGTAGGGCTCGCAATATTCGACACGACACGACACGGCACGACACAACACGACTCGAACCCCACACAAAATTAGCGGGTTTGGGTCAACACGAACCCGCCTCCAGAAACTGACACGAAATAAACGGGTTGGGTGCGGGTCAACCCACTTAATGAAAATACCGACCTATTTATTTAAACAAGTTTTTTGTTTATGAACCCGCAACCCTAACTCCTGGACCAACCCATTTTAATGTTCCTACTGTTAAACATGGTTACTTACGTAGATCATGGTTTGAATACTGTTAACCACGGTTGCTTAAGTAGTATATAAGACGACTTTCTCCTTCCCCACCCTCACAAACCCTAATTCGGCCCAAACATCTCTTTTTCTCACAGATTCAGAGGACTCTCTCTCTGGAAATTCGAAAGCCCCAAAATCCTTCACACCTTTACTGGTCTCCACAGCAGTTCATAAGTTTATGCTAGTGAAAAAATCGAACTTGAAGCATCTTTTCACGCCGGTTGTGAATTCACTGTTATATCTGGCCTCAAAAGCTCTTCTAATCCTCTCTTTCGTTCTCGTCGTCTGTCAAGCCCCATAGTTCAAAAATTTCACATCGCAATTTGTCAGTCTCACATATGTTTGAAGGCTCAACCTTTCAACTTCCTCTCTTTCTATCTCGTTCAGTATATTTTTTGGTCATGGCATTTTTTCTTCCAGAAATCCATTAGAGTATCAAGATTGTATGATTAGCTTTTTATCAACTTCTTGTTTGTCTTGTATCTTGGATTTTATATGGGAAATAGGAGATTTGGGTTCAAGAATGAAGAAGTGGTAGAATTACTGAATGTATACAGGGTGTGGCTAATGCCCAAGGCATTCTCAATATGTAAATTTTGGTGCTAATATGTCGGATATGTTGTGGGTTGCGATAAATTTTGAGGCTCGATCATGTTAGTTGTTATATAGGTACGGGTTGGGTCAATAAACAGGTGACCCGACACAGCCCGTGTAATAAACGGGTTACCCGTTTACTAACGGGTCCGGTTAGGGTCGGGGTGATGACACTTTTAGGAACTGGGGAGGCTTCGGGCCAAACTGTCTGTGACCCCAAACGGGTCGATCCCGTTGAGTTGGCCCGAATTGCGTATCCATGGTGGTCATCGAATTAGAGATAGATGACAATTTGCTGATATGGGGACTATGGTGGAGCTCACCGTTGAAGGATTTGGGTTTGGCGTTGGTTTGGTATGGTGAAGGAGGGCAATGCGTCTGGGTGTGATGGCTTGAATGATGGTGGTTGCTGGTGACAGTGATGATGGGTGGTGCGCCTGGGAAGAGTAGTACCGGTAGGGGCGTAGGGGAAATGCTGCTTCTCTAAGCCTCTGGTGCAAAAAAAAGGAATTAAGAAAAAACAATGTACAAGAACCAAAAAAAAGGAACAAAAAAATGGGGAAGAGACAAATTGTAGATGAAGTTATTTTAAGATGAGTGATATGGACATTTAGTAACTTTGTTAACGGCAACATACCTATGAACCACATTTATGCATTTTGATGACTTTAAAAGCACGGTTACGCAAAACGGATTATGGACAAACCACAGGTGTGCTTTAAGGAGATCAGCCTTGTTTAACCTTAAAAAATCAGCCGGGACTTCGTTTCATAAAAAAATAAAATCAACCAGAACATTGTAATGTGAAATCACGTTTTGAACTGACATCTCCAAATGACCCTATTTTTGTTTCTTTTTCACCATAACAACTCTAGAGCAGATGTTGTTTTCTTTGGAGTAACTTTGCTCCCATTTGATGATTGGCCGTGTATCTTCAGATGAGCATCAAGCTTCAGTGCCAAGTAGAAAAAGTTGGAGGCCTTTAGCCACAGGGTTAGCATTGACGAGCTGAGTTTATGACTTTTATTGGTGGTTGCAAGTTTACTTTCTACGCTCTCCCCTAAAAAAAAGAAGAAAGAAAACGAGATTAACGTTTACCCTTTTGTACAAGTATTGGTGAGGAGAAAATTCCAGAGATTTATAATATGAACTTTGACATGACTAAGGATATAACGTTTGGAAATGCATGCGACATAAACATTCATATGGCCGAATTACTTGCTTATGTCATTTCGTCTTGTGGCTGTGTGATGTTGCTACTTATGTGTGTTTATGTTACATCTTTTTTATTCTCCCTTTATCCTATTGCTACTACGCATCTTTCTGTTTTAGGGTGATTGTCTAATCTGTGCTTTGAACGTCATAGGTCAGAAACTAAATACCAAGTTGTACTAACCAAGACTGACTTAGTTTTCCCAATTGACGTGGCACGTCGCGCAATGCAAATTGAGGAGGTAAGTTTTGATTAATCCGAGCAGATTCAATTAATAATTTTTGCATCCTGGCCTGTGAAAATTGAAATTGTTGCATTTCATGTAATTACAGAGCTTCAAGGGTATGAAGTCTGCTGTTCAACCTGTGGTATGTGGAAGCAAGTCAATATTCGTTTTCTAGGTTGCTTTTCTCTGTAGCAAACTGAGCATCCTACTTGTTTCTCATTCCAGATGATGGTTAGCTCAAAATCCGGAGCTGGCATCCGAACTTTAAGAACAGTGCTGGCTAAGATTGGGCGCTACGCCAAAATTTAGAAAGGTAAGCAACCTGGCAACTCTTTAGTTGGATCATGTTTTCGATAATTCTTTTCCTTATCTGTAATATGGAGAGTGACTGACCCTAACCAGACCTTGATGTAACTGGTTCATTTGTACTTGGTGAACTTGAAACTTGGATAACTGTATACTGTACTATTCCTTAGGTAGTTAGGTTAACCTCATCCTACTCCAGATTTTTATATTTTATCTTTATGTTTTCTTCGTCTGTGAGTCTGTTTTTTTCTATTTGCTGCAGTGGATGAAAAATGCAAAAATGTTGCAGATTCTAGGGCGGCAGAGCCGCGGCGACTGGCTTACATTTTTCGCCGTGACTGTAGAGCTACTGTGGCAGTTATAAATCTACAGTGTATACTGAATGTAGTAGACCGTGGGCTTTCACACTTCACGCTCTATTTAAGGAACTTGCCTTGTGAAGTTGCAAGTTTGTTACTTCCTCCAAGTGATATATGCATCTCCTGAGAAGAAGTGGAGTTGTGCCTTCATCGCTCTTTCAGTCTGATTGGTTCATTGAAGTGAAACAATACAAGTACCAGGGATCTACTTGCGCTCGGGAATATCAATGTCATACAACTCCTGTCCTCTGAGCATCATCTGATTTTGTTTATTCGATATGCTGTATTATGTTTTTATGTAAGCATATGCCTTATCGCTCTTTCAGTCTGATAGGAGAGAACCTATGGATTCCTCTGATCTCACTGGGATGCTGTTAGTTTAGTCATTGAAACTTCAATGTTTGTTAGCAACAAATTGATTTTCTTTTTTCTTTTGAGATTTTCTTCTTTTGTTTGTATTTGGTATCCCTGTCTAGTATGATTGGATGGGATTAGATAAGATTAGCCATGTCGGGTGGGATTGGCCTAGCTGGACTATAACTAATACCGTGTTTGGTTTTATACCGTAGAAATTCAGTATTGAGCCCCAGTCCAAATAATCCTCTCATGTAAGAGAGAACTAATACATGTTATAAAACATTTTTTTGACTACTTAGAACGGGTATTGAAATTAGTCTAGAATAACCAGACACAACACAGTAGAACTGTAATTAGTGTTGTTTAAACTAATACGGCTAATACTAGAAAATCAAAAGCAGTTTTTGCTTTGTTGAATAGTTTGCGGGCTATAAGTGGTTAGTTTGATTGTAGCTTTGGGTTGAATGTTCTCTCTCTCTCTCTCTCTCTCTCTATATATATATATATATATGTGTGTGTGGCATAGATTTTGTACAAAATGTGATGAGTTGGTGTTGACTTTTAGCCAAGGCTACAATGGAGGAGTATTATTGAAAAAGAGTGGTTTACTTACTTATGACTCCATCTTTGTTCCCCCACTTCCCATGTCTTCATTCTTCCAAAATTAAGCATTTGTTATACATCCATTATCTCTCTTCATATCACAAAAAAATTGATTATTTTTTCGGATCAAAAAATGAATTGTCATAACCTTACCGTGTCTTGTTTAACATTGGCCATTAATCACAAACGTGATGTGAAATTATACCTAATTTATGCCATTCATAACTAATAATAATTCCATTATGTAGCCTAAAATATTAGGGGAGGATAAAATGGAAGTGGAGGGGTGAAGATAAGTGATTATGGGATCCAAGTCATGCACAGTTTGTTAAGTTAGCCCATACTTTAATCCAGCAGTCCAAAGTTGAATAAACAACTCCCCTATATTATTGATATGTTCGCTGACTTTGTTGTTCTTTTGAGTAGGAAATTAATAATTGCTTCAAATTATCAACATCTGCTTTTTGGCTAAGGGCATGTTCAGTACAAACTGAAAATTTAATCCGCTGAATTTTTGTAGAGAGAATAAGCTAACTAAAAATTTAAGTTGAAAATTCTAAAGATACTTTTTTATTGTTGAGAAATTGGGTTTCATAAATCAACTTGGCAAAATTACGAATGCTGGCAAAAAATTCTAAAAATGTTTGGTGCGAGCTTAAAATTCGCAGAATGTGAGAGAATCTGTAAATTTTAATTGAAAATTGCAAACAAATGTAACAAAATTAACTTGACCGATTTTAATCAAAACTAATTGAAATCTTGGTTCCTAAACATGCACTAAAACATTATCAAAATTATTGTTCTTATTTGTTGAAAACTATGACGTAGGATTTAACCTAAATCCAAAATTCAATTTTTTTAAGAAATACTTTCTTCTCGAGCGTTCTACTACTACCATTTTAAAGTCACAAATTTTGCAGTAAATTCAATTATATTTTCCGTAACACAGGTGGAATCGGCGTGTATAAATACTTCTGAAAACTAAGTGCATGTTTGGCACAACGTTGATCTACAAAGACTTGTTCATTACTCGGAAGATTTATGTCATTTTTTGGGGTCATTGTAGTTGTTTCTTCAAACATTGATTACGTTATTTTTTTGAACCTACTCTCTTACCGCTTTCAAACATTTACCAAACATGCTATGAAACGTAGGACAACCATTTGTTTACTCTTAATGGGGAGGCACTAAGATTAGAATGAAGTACTATTCCAACTCATATGAATGAATAATATTTATAATAGTAGCAAGTTGCACACGATAGCCGCCCACGTCCATTTTATGCAGTAGCAGCAACAACTCTCTAGTGTACGTCGCTTTCTTTCTTTTTCCAATCAAAGAAAAGAGGGTAATTTTTACTTACACCCCTTGATTTTCAGTTGATCTTCGCGTACACCTCTCTTAGTATGGAAAAATTCGCTTACACCTCTTATGAGTTATGACTACGAAAAACTCTTGTATTGTCTCTTACACCATTTACATGTATTTACTATGTAAGTTGGTAGCGTAACTTTTCAAATTAAGTTTACTGGGCAGTTTTATCACTGCAGATATTATAAATGTCAATCCACCCTAAATTTCGTAAACACTACCTCGAGTTAATCATAATTTTTTGCTTCCGGTAATTGCATCATGTTCAGAAATGCACACGAAACATGTGATATAATACAAATATTTTGCTTGTGTAAGAATATATACATTGGATTGGATTGACCTTTGCACACTCTGCAAAGGCAAGTTTGTCCGAAAAGCTAATTTTGGAAAGTTACTCCACCACCTAGCAGAGAGCATAATCAGAGGAAATGTAAATGACAACACATTTGGTAGTCAGAAGGAGTGTAAGTGAAGTTTTCCAAACTAAGACATGTGTAAGTGAAGATCATCACAAATAAAAGGAGTGTAAGTGAATTTTACCCCAATAGAAGAAGATTAGATGGATAAAACGGAATGTGAAGGAAAATAAAATAAATTAGTAATTTAGTCAAAGCGTTTTTTTTTTTTTTTTTTGAGAAATAATTTAGTCAAAGCGTTGATTATTACACGTTAGTGTAAACTTTCACCTACTCTCACTTAAAAAACCCCTTTCTCTCTTAATATTATTCCTTCACCCAACGATAAACAACAACAGGCAACAACTAATTAATCAAACATTCAACCACTCTCTCTAGAAAACGAAAACGAAGGAGAAGAAAGAAAGAGAGAGAGAATGTGCCCTCTCCGGCTCATTCTGATCTTCCTCTCGGCCACCCTCGCCGGATTCTTCGTCCTCCGGAACCTCAAATCCCATCCCGGTCTCACCGCCGACCAAGATCTCTCCGCCGCCGACGCCGCCGGTGAATCGTCCGGTGAACCGCCCGCTTCCTCCACCTCCAAGGTCCGATTTCGAATTCTCATCTCCTCGTTCACGGACCTAGGGTTTGTTTGTTCTGTCTCTCAATTGGTTGATCGATTTGTGTTGAATGAATTGCAGGTTTGTGGAGCAATCAGGGCGGGGTTCTGGACCTGCGTCGACATGGCCAGCGGGCGATACCTCTGGAGGAATCTAGTCTCTTCTCCTTCTCCTTCGTCTTCAAAGAGTTAGAAACAAACCTCTTTCTGATTTGTGTTCGATTTGGCTGTGCTGTGCATTGTGTTGATGATCGAATTGGTCTTTTTCTGTCGGTGGCTTTTGTTCTGTACATTTTTGTAATACAATCTCTCCATTGCAAAGCCTTCTTGCAAATTGAAAGCCTGAAACTCATTAAAAATATAATCAACATATTGTTTCTCATTCTGTTCTTCCTTCAGTTTAGATTTCAGAATCCCTTTGTTGCTTGCTTACTATTGATTCTTGTATCTGCCCTACAACACTAGATTTTAAGCATTAGGCAGTGAAAAGCACGACACACGATCCTTGGAAATCTGGCTAATTTGGTCTTTTTGATGAATTCGCTCTCCGATTGTACTTGGAAAAGTTGACATTTCCTGTTATGTGCCCTATGTTGACCTCCAAAACTCCTATTTGAGTTTTAGGAGTATGTTTGGTTTGATCAGATTTACTTGAGTTCTATATAGAATAACTAAGCCTAAGAATAACTAGTAATATAATGCGTCTCCTGGTGAGCTTTCTGATAAGTGGCAGAGCCAGGAATTAGGAACCGGTGGGGCAAAATAAAGTCAATAATAGGGGCACTAGTGCAAGGATTCGGGATCAGCGGGGCACTCGTGTAGTTAATAAAAGGGTATCACTACAGATATATTCAAAATTAGGGGTACGAGTGGAGTTTGTAAGAATTCCGGGGGAGGGGGGGGGGGGGTGGAAGTGCCACCGCTTGTGAAAAATTAAAAGCTGAAAAAAATATGAAAAATGAACATATTGTTTCTCATTATATTATTTCTTCAATTTGTGCTTGCTCTGGGGAGTTCAGAATTCCTTTGTTACCTGCTTATTCTAGATGCTTATATGTGCCCCATTACACCAGATTTTAAGCATTAGGCAGTGAAAGCACTACATACACACAATCCTTGGAAATCTGGCTAATTTGGTCTTTCTGATGAATTTGCTAGCCGATTGTACTTGGAAAAGTTGACATTTCTTCTTATGTTGAGCTCCAAATGCCAATGGTATTGGTCTATGCGAGTTTTAGGAGTATGTTTGGTTTGCTCAGACTTACCTGAGTTCTATATAGAATAACTAGCTCTGAACGCGTCTCCTGATTAGTAGCGGAGCTGGAATTAGGAACAGCTGGAGCAGATTTCAATATAAAGTCAGTAACAGGGGCACTAGTGCAAGGGTTCGGAACCAGCAGGCCACTCATGTGTAGTTAATAAAAAGGTATCACTACAGATATATTCAATAGGGGTACAAGTGGAGTTTTTAACAACTCGGGTGTGGTGTGGTGGTGGTGGGGGGGAAGGGGGGTGGAAGCCACCGCTTGTCCTAGGGTGGTTGCGCCCCTGGTTCTGATGTTTATTTGTGTCTTTCTATAGTTGACAGTCGAAGCCTTTTAGCTTGTTTATCACATTTATGGGTGAATATGGTTTAGGGTAGAAGGAACATACCTAAAGACCCACTTCGTTGTTGTTATCAGTTCTTCCAATCTACAGACTTAGTGCATGTTTGGTTCAGGATTAAAATCTCATTTGAGATTAAAATCTGTCAAAAAATTTAATCTCGTTTGTTTCGCAGATTTTTTGAGTCAGATTTTAATTTAAGTTGGCTAATAATCTGCAGATTATATAATCTCCGATTTTGGAGATTTTTTGGATATAACGTTTGAAATACCATACTCTATCATCTCGTTCATGCATGCATTTTTAATTTATACAAACATGTAACATCTTAGACCTATCATAAGTTCAAATAAAGACATGTATCGTAAATTTGATAGTAAAAGCTACATGTGTTGCCAAACGCAATTAAATTTTAATTCAAGATTTTCAGTACATGCCAAACAGTTTTCAGATTATTATTTCAGCCAGCTTATTCACCCCAGATTATTTTCATCAGATTATTGAGATTTTAAGCTGGAACCAAACAGGCCCTTACTGTACGGAATCTGCACCACTTCTTTATGCAGTGATGATCTTCAAAACACACCCTGGTTTACTATAATGCTGTTATGATGATTGGTGATAGTGATTTTACTATCAGTATTCATCTATTTCTCTCTTCGAGTTATTCAAGCTAGTAACTGAACTTCCATTGTGGTGATTTTAAGGTGATTCACCCCTTACAATGGGGTACCCTATTTGCATTTTAGTCCTGTTATCTATTTTGTTCCTTTGATTGAGAAGTTCACTTTGTTTTCATGAACTTGGTGAGTATAGGGTGTTGTTCCTATGAAGTCACTTAATAAAGCTATGAAATCTCCCTGTTCCACCATTATTTGGAAACATCATGCTTCAATGGCTCTTTGGTTCTTTTAAATTGACCGTGAGCTAGCGTCGGATTTGCTGGATGTTAAGATGAAGAAGATGTCATGCGCAGGGCATGAAATCATGGAAACAAAGTGATTGACTTGTCAATGCTCAAGGAGGTTGAAGTTTAGCATGATTGATGAACTTTGGCTGAGTTGGTTTGGACGAGAGTGATATATTGTGTAGTAATTTAGTAGTACTCATGCATAGCAGCATATATGACATAGATGCTGCTGACTTGGATGAGAGTTGGTGTTAGTCAGATCATATATCTAGCTGTATGATGTGTGTGTGTGTGTTTTGTCTTCTCGTTTTGAATTTTCTTGGTTGATGCTTATAGTCCTTGACTCTTTTGCCATCTCCTTGCATCTCCTCTTGAAAGGATTCAACAGTTAGTTAAATAGAAAAATTAGAGTTTACGTTGAGTTGTCTGTTGTGTTGTTAGAGGTGGTACAAAGTTTAAAAGGTCTTATCGGTAGCACCTTCCAAGTGTCTATCTGTAGGAGTTTCTTGCTGTATATAGCATCTGAGGAAGGTAGTGGACCAAAATTGCCAATGTTCAGCTGTGATTATGCCGTGGTTCAGGTTACTGTCAGCTTTGCCACATTTGAAGTAGACAGCGGGTCTGGCAGAGACATGCAACCGTCAATGGTCTGACCAGCACCTAATTCAGTCTGAGTTCATACATGTATGAATCTCCAGGTACTTACCAGTTCATCACTTTGAATTGGTGTCTTGTAAGAATACCATGATCCTAGCTCCTCGGACTTTAACTACGTTCAGATTTGTTGCTTTCAAAGATGAGTTGAATTGGGAGTTTTGTTTGCGGTTTTCCATGTCAAAAGTATAGGGTAAAAGACAAAAACCACCCTCCGTGTTTGGATTATATAAAAAACAACCATCGTGTTCGGAGATATACAAAAACCACCCTTGTCAGAGTTAGTGGCTAATGACACACTAACAGAGAGGTAAAAAGACATATTTACCCTCATTTTGACAAAAAGTGCCAATCTATAAATACTTTTCTTTTTCTTCTTTCTTCCTCACTTTGTAACCCTAGCTGCCTCCTTCCACTTCCCGACTTCTCTCTCTCTCTCTCCCCCCTCCACTACCATCGACAGAACCCAGTCGCACCCCCTTATTCTCCGACCCCTCCTCCGATGAATCCCTCCACCCCCATTCTCTTCGCTGCTGCAGGGGGTAACCGTTGGTTCTCTTGCCTGAAACAGAGGGCTCTTTGCTGGAGTGAAGGAGCGACGGCGTTGCTAATCGACGCTTGGGGCGAACACTACATGGACCTTGAAGAGCTCATCAGCCTGACCACCACCAAGATCTCGTCCGGCGCCGGACCATCGACCTCAACTCCGGCGGCTCAAAATCGTCCCGATGGGGATACCTGTCATTGGGGGAGTGTAGTTGACGGAGGTGAGATCTTATGTGGGGCAGTGGATGGTTGATTGGGTACAAATCCTTTGCAGGTTGGTTCGTTTGGTTGGTTAAAGCAGTTGGTAGCAGGTCTGTTTGCAGATCATGTTGATTGAGGTTGAGTTTGAGGGGAATTGTGAAAGGTGACTGTGGGGATTTTGGGTCCGTGGTAATTGATTGTTGGTGAGAGGTAGTAAGTTGGTTTGGTTGGTTGGTTGGTTAAGGCGGCTGTTAGATTGATTGCAGCAGGTTGAGGTGGATTGGTGATTTAGGTTCATGTGGTGTAATGGTGGGTACTATGTTGGTATGTTGTATTGGGTGAATTCAGGTATGGTGATATGTTGCTGCGTTGTAATTGGCAGCAAGGAGAGTTTAGCTCTGGAGCTTAGGCAGGTTGTTGATTTGGGGATTTCTTTCTAGGTTTCTTTCATTCTAGGTGGAGTAGGTGTTGTTTTGTTTGGTGGTAACAAAACAAAATCATCCTCTTCATCTCTCTCTATCTCTATGGAATGGTGGATATGAGTTTGCTTTGAATTGGAGAAGTCGGGGTGTTTGTGTTGGTGGTGGGTGCTGTTGGTGGTGAATCGGTGGTGGTGGTGGTGGTCAAGAACACCAAAAAACATGAACAAAATAAAATAAAAAATACATGTAGGGGAAAAATAGTCATAAACATATTGCACCCCCATACTTACTTATTGTAACAGAAGGATGCTTTTCGTCTAACGTCCATCCACTGAAAGAGGTGGTTTTTGTCTCGACATGGGTGGTTTTTGTAAAATTCCCAAACACGATGGGTGTTTTTGTATATCACACATACTTCAGGGGTGGTTTTTGTCTTTTACCCAAAGTATATAGGTTTCTTCTTCAAAATCATCTAATAACCCCTGATCAGGAAAACTTTATAATTCGATGAGCTCATTGCTGAGTGTTTCTCTCAAGGTTTAAGCACCAATACAACACTATGGAGAAGTTCCAACTTGCAGCAACACAACTCCTTCAACCGCCTTCTCAGACCAATTCTAAGATTGTCCGGAAGCATCTGTGAAGCATCACACCCACCTTTGAAGCTAAGCACTGAAAGAAAAGTGGTTAATTGAATTTTATGCCATGTTGTTAGGGGTCTCTTGCAAAAGACCCCCCCTCTGATCTCAAATGATGTGAAACACCCCTTTGCCTTGAGTGCAATTTTGGTTCAGTTAGCGCATTCCGCTGAAATGTCGTCTGAGTACTCGTTTTATCGCCCTAACTACAGATAAAATACACCCCTTCTCATATCTCGGATTTCACCATTATCTTAACAAAAAGGATAGAATTGGAGCTCGGCCAAGAACGAGGCGTTATACAGGCATCTCATAAATCAAAGCACCTCCTCCCAATAAGAATAGTAAGGTTAAAAGACAAAAACCACCATTCATTTATGGTAAAAATATATTTTGCCCCCTGATCTATGGGGAAAATACCTTTTGCACCCTTCTTAACTGACGGAACTAACGGACACGTGAAAAGACAAGAATACCCTTAACATTATAGCAAATTTACACCATATAAAATGCCTACCTTCTCCACCTTCTCCTCATTTCTTCACCACAACTCTCCCCTTCCAAACCCTAGCCGCCACCCATATTCTCCTCATCTCTTCCAGCCTCTCTTCATCTCCTCATTTCTTCACCATCATCACCTTCGAGAACCCATCCCTCCACCACCAATTCCTTCGAGAGAACCCATCCCTCTAGCCCCCGCCCCCTCCTTCTCCGTTCTACGACCTCTACGACCTCGTTGATTGGGAGGCGACTCGTTGGCCGTGAACACCCGACCCACAACGTTACTCCGGGAAACCCGAAAGCTTCGACGACGTCGTTGGAATCAGAACAGTTTTCACCGGGAAACCCCTGAATAGAACGGCTCATGCTTTGTGGAGTTGCGAATCGAGCCACGGCTTGTGGGATTTGATGGATTCGGTGAGAGCAGAGAGGTGAGGAGGGGCTTTGAAAGAAGTGTGATTTCGGTTTGGAGACTAGAGAGTGTTGTTGTTGAAGATCCATTCCCAATCCTCAATTTCTTCATAGAGTGTTGGGAATGGATATTTCCCTTGAAAGGGGAGAAGTACAGATCAAAGAAAGGGGGAGGGAGGAAGACCCAGATCGAAGACCCTCTTCGTCGCCGCCGTCCTCTCGATGCATCACCGTCGTCCTCAGGGTTCCCTCTCTTCTCCTGCTTCCTTTTCTTCTTCTCCTATTCTCCACTTTCTTCCTCTTCTTTTACATTTGTAAGTGGGTAGTTTGCATTTTAAATCTGTATTTTGTTGTTGTTGTTGTTGTTGTTGTTGTTGTTGTTGTTGGTGGTGGTGGTGGTGGTGGTGGTGGTGGTGTTGGTGTTGGTGTTGGTGGTGCTAAAGAACTCCAAAAAAATCAAGAACAAAAAGCGTAAGATGGTCACAAAAAGTCAATTTGCACCCCTCCACTAACGGATTGTAACAAAAGGGTGGTATCTGTCCACCCTGCATCCGTTAACAAGGGTGCAAAAGATATTTTCTCCATAAATCAGGGGGCAAAATGTATTTTTACCATAAATGGAAGGTGGTTTTTGTCTTTTACCCTAAGGCCTCGTTTGGGTAAGGTACAAGGAGGGGGGATAAGGATAAAATTGTACCTCCTGCTCCTTATCCTGTGTTTGGGTGCAGGATAAGGAACAGGTACAAAACAACTTTTCTTATCCCTTAGGTACAATTCTAATTTTTTTTGCCTACAACCTTGTACCACCTATGGGGTGGTATAAGGTAGGATAAGCGGTGAGGGTATAAGAAGGGTATTCTGAAATGACAAAATTGTCCTCATATATATACATATTATATATATATATACGTATATGTATATTTATGTACATATACGTCTATACATAAATATACATATACATGTATATTATACATTTATATACATGTATATTATACATTTATATATGTATAATATACATGTATATGTATATTTATGTATATACGTATATGTATAATATATATATGTATATGTATACGCATTTGTATATGTATTTATACATAATATATATGTATATGTACACATATAAATATATGTATATATGTACACACAAAAAATACATATGCACGTATATATATAATATATATATATATATATATATATAAGATATATGTATACATAAATATGTAAAATACATATATGTATGTATTTATGTGTGTCTGTATGTGTATGTGTGTGTGTGTACACGCACACATATACATATATACACACACACACACGTATATATGTAAATATATAAATAAAGTCACGACGATTAGGATTTCAAGACGCATCAACACCGATGATGTGAAGCAAGGAATAATAGACTTACATCACGATATCTTGAGCTAAGATTTATAAATATCTCTACTCTAATATTGTCATAGTTAACATGTTAAAATGTGTATAATATTATTTGTTGTTTACATTCTACAGTAGAAGACAAAAATAATTTTAAAAATCTGATTTTAAACAAGCAGGACAATGTGGTCATTTACACACATATCCTGCAGCTTATACTATCTCATATCCTGCCCTAATTAATCACTCAGCATCAGTACAATTTTATCCTGCCTTATACCAGTACAATCATATCCTACCTCGTATACCAGTACAACTCTTATCCCCATCATTTTTGTACCTTACCCAAACGAGGCCTAATAGTAATGAGTTGAATTTATGGCACACACCCGTGTTTTGTGGCGACAGAATGCAAAGTCAGATTATGAGAAGTCAACCCCCACTACCGCGTCTTCTTCATTTTTGTCATCTTTGTCTTCATCTTCATATTTTCATGTAGAGATAGAGAAGAGAGAAATGAGAGCTGGACAGGATAGATTTTTTTTTTTTTTTTTTTTTTAAGAAGTAGTTTTTGTCGTCAACCGAATTTGATCCGGAGACCTCATGCAGTGACTTCTAACGCTTTAACACTTGAGCTACCACCTTAATAGAATATAGTTAGGTTGAAATATATAAATAAGGGTGCTTATGTATTTTCAATTGTATTTTGATGAAGTAGATTTTGTATTCAAACAAAAGGGGGACCAACCCTCATAGAGGTCATTAATGTGAAGAACATAGAAGGAATTTGATATGGGTCAACCCTATCCTCCTATTTACGTATTATTATTTATTTATCAGTCAATTACTTATTAGTTATTTAATTTAAATTATTTGTTTAATATTAAATTATTAAATAACGAATCAGATTTTCTTTTACGGTTCTTTCCCGGCCTATAAGTCAAACCTTATAGTTTAGGTTATGTTATTTTTCTATTTAAGCAGCGTAATTACTTCAATTATTCATAATAATGAAATAAAAAAACTCTAAATCTCTCCTCTCTCTTGTTCGTCCTCTAAATTCTTCAATTTCTTATTATCGCTACGTTCATCATATCAAATTGTTGCTTTCATTATTAACGGCGACCAGATCTACTCTGCGTGTTCGCCTTTCAAGCTTCACGGGTTCCCCTATTACCATGGATAATATCTTGGCTGCCCTCCTCGAATGCCAAGACACACTCTGTGGCATGCGCGAAGACACCGCGCCAGCCTCCGTCGCAATCACCGTGATAACCAACAACGTAGTAGGCTCGTGGCAACACACCCAGCCACCACATATCTTCCAGCCGCCACCGTCGCCAGAGCAACAACTGCAGCGGCCAGAGACCCAACAGCCACACCAGATCGGTCAGCAACAAGTACAGAGCAAGGAACAACCTCCTCGGCGCTGCAATAGCCGACCCATATTCTTCCACCAATCATGCCACCTGCACCACCGACGTCTGAAGCCTTCCAAGCAACCCCAGGCCGCCAACCTCCGACCTCCACCAACCTCCAATCGGCCACATCGCCTCAGCACACGCCGTCCAGAACCCCGACGAATTTACACCCAACGGCAGGGGGCGGGGGGAATTCCCCGCCCCCCTTACATTTGAAAATTTCTACTAGTACCCCCAACTTTATAGATTTTCTATGACTAAATTGAAAGGAATATATAATTTTGCCCTCCTCAAATTCTAAATTGCCTAGTTGCCCAAGTGGTTAGTTGTTGTAGTTGGCAAATCTCCTCCCATCCAACAATTTTCTTTTATTCATTTTTTTTCGAATTTACCATTTACCATAAAAAATGCATTGTCTCCTCCAAATAAAAAGAACAAATTGTGA
Source organism: Linanthus parryae (assembly GCA_023055425.1). NCBI lineage: Eukaryota > Viridiplantae > Streptophyta > Magnoliopsida > Ericales > Polemoniaceae > Linanthus > Linanthus parryae. The sequence goes on along the minus strand of JALGPY010000004.1, from coordinate 144,671,727 downwards.
CTTGTGAATATTGTGTTCATTATAATTTACCATTTACCATTAAAAACACGTTGTCTCCTAAAAAGAAGAACAAATTGTGACTTGTGACTTGTGAGTATTGTGTTCATTATTAATTTGATGTTTGTGTGTATAATTTCTTATGAAATATTACTACTTTTGACTGTTGACTTTGACGATAAACTTTGACTTTTGACTTCGCAAATCTTTCGCCGACTGACTTGATTTCCTGGCTCCAATAGGAGCCACTCCCGTTGCTCTAGACCCCGGCCGAACCAGAGGCGACCCATGCACCACCATCGCCTCTGCTCCCGTCGCTATCCGGCCAGTCACCACCTTCGACGGCCCGGACAGCGGTCGGACCAACTGAAGCCTCCGGCCCTCCGCCGAAATCCAAACGCCCACCACAACTGCTCCCGACGACCTCCACCCGTCCACTGCCTCCGGAGTGACCTTCCCAGCCGCTACAATGGATGCTTCCCTCAGCGTTGTCCTAGAAATTCTGATTGCATCAGTCCAATTCTCTTCCGCTAGTGTTCCAAACAAGTGTGGGCTTCCCTCAGCTTTTGGGCCACCAACAAGTGTGGGTCTGCCATGCCGCTTTGGGTCAGCCCAATAATAAATACCCAGCCAGTTATAGCCCAGCATCTCCAACCAATTCTAGCACAGCTTTGCAAAATCATTCGCCGTGAATTTGATGGGCAAGAATATTGCGAATTTTTCACACATCCGCCTTGAGGACAGATGATTTTTCGTCAGCGGGGGAGTTGATACGGGGCAACCGTATCCTCCTTATTAAGTATTATTATGTATTTATTAATTATAATTATTTATTTAACAATTAATTAGTTAAATAACGAACCGGAATTTCTTTTACGGTTCTTTCCCGACCCGATCGTATAGTTTAGGGTTGGGTTATTTTTCTATTAAAGCAGTGTAATTGCTTCAATTATTCATAATAATGAAATTAATTAAATTCTAAATCTCTTCTTCGTAGCTCAGTTTTCCAAACAATGGGAAACCACATTAGCCTGTTGAGGAATGAAGGTCACATAACAATTTGTGGCATTCAGCATGTTAACACAAGCCTCGGAATGCAGTCGGAATACTTCACAAAGAACACCAACTGTCTTTGGAAATGATGAACGATTCTCAAAGCAAACTCTTCTAAGAAGCACAATTTGACTGAATCAAGTTTAAAATGTTTGTGATGTTCGAATTTGGCGAAGTATCCTTATTTACCCCAAGATACTTTCCAAAATTACTAGACGGGGTTGATGCATGTGAAGTTTCTGAAAACCTCCTTCTCGTGGGAGTACAACTTGGACTAAGAATAAAGGATGACTTCTGTAAATTTATTGTTTGTCCAGATTGAGTGCTATAGTTATTTAGAAGAGTGTGGAGGTGAGCTGCAGTGTTGGTGTGAAGTAGAGCGTACTGTCATGAGCAAAATTATTTTACAAGATTATCAATTTCTCGCCAAATTGAAAATTTCTATTCAATTCGAGGCTGGCCATATAGAAGACCAAGGAACATTTTCTTGCCTAAAGTGTCAACTATTTTTGAAGAATTAAAGTTCTAACTTCGAGTAAGTTTAATTGTAAGAACATTCTTCCTATCCAAAGACCACCTGAACTTTCTACTGAGTCAAATCCTACGGAGTTGTGCAAATCTGCTTCCTAAGTTTGTGTAGAAGTTTCTGGAGAGAAATTTTTGATTTTTTATAAGAAAAATCTTGTGGAAAGAATTATACTAGGAATATTCTTTTCTCACCCCCTATATAGAGTTGTAGTCCTGCCACCACTTTGTATCGAGCAAAGAGCTGAAGTTCTCCTTTCACTTGTTCTTCCATATTATCTCTGTACCACTTCCCTCTTCCACAAAGTTTCTCTAATTAACCCCTTCCTCCATCCAACACGTGTCACCGCTAACACATATGCTCCAACCATGTCTACAATTGTATTACTCCATGAGAAGTTTCTTTTGTCATTTACAACTTATTAGAAGCTAAAGATTCGGCAGGACAAGTTAGTTCGATTATTAGATCACGAATAGAAAGAAAACAAACTCGCTCGATTAGGATGTTAAACCGAACAACCAATAAATTCATTGTGAGATGCAGAAGTAGAATCAATGGAACCATAGTAACGACGCGTCATCACTGTTTGTCCTAAACGTAAAATGGGTTTGATGAAACTGGGACGACTGTGGAGCTTATGTTTGCTTTTTCATGGCGCATATGATAATAGATAATTCCGAGCTGACAAAGAAAATAAAATTTGTGGAAAGTTACCTTCGTGTATAGGTGGTAAATACCATAGATTTAAAAACCGGACCGGACCGGCCGGTTCGACCGGTCGGACCGGCGAACCGGTGCTTGACCGGTCCGGTCCGGCAATCAGACCGTGCATGCAATTGAACCGTGACACGTCATTCGAACCCCGAACCGGGCGAACCGGCCGGTGTTTGACCCGCCGGTTCTCTTTAATCAAAAAGAAATTATCGCTACTGAAGGAATCGAACACCAAACCTCTGGGTTGAAACACCAGACACTTACCACTACGCCAGCTAGGCTTGTTTGTTATTATAGGAATAACTATTATAGTTAGCTCTTCCTTATGAAGTAATAAACATCAATTTACCATTAATTGTTTTGCTGATCCAAATCATAATAAACATCAATTTACCATGTCTATATTTGAAAATCATATATCTTTATTTTATATTAATTTTTTTTAGAAGTTATTTTATATTTCTTATGAATGTAATTGTGTGATAGTTATCTTTCATCAAAAAATATAGTTGTTGACTATAATTTAGTTATTTGTGTGTGTGTGTTCATATTTTTAAGCATAGATATTACTATAAAAATATTACAACGCTAAATAAGCTTCAAATTAAGTCATTCAAGTATACTTTTAGTTATTTTTCATTATGTTTACCATTTTGTATAAAAAATAAAAAATATATATATTATTAAAAAATGTGCGGTTGAACCGGTCCGACCACCGGTCCGACCATGAACCGGTGCCTCACCGGTTCGATGGCCGGTCCGGTTTTGAAAACTTTGGTAAATACAATTAGTCGAATCCTCATATAACACATTGAAGGGGGGGGATGTACTCCGGAATTTTCAAAATAAGTAGCGGGTGACGAAGAAATGCAGCATATAAGGAGACATGTGAAGAGATTTTGGATGGTTAATTGTGGTCTCTTGGAGTAGTTTAATTGACGGACTAGATACGAGCGTGCATGCATGTTAAAATAGTATTATATATATATTTAAAAGATAAATGTTAGATTTTAAAGATTGTTATTTTGTTAGTGCTTTACTAGATAAGTCTTTAGCTTGTTTTATGAGTTAAAATTCACAATATTATAAGAACTATTGTAACTTGTGTTTGCTCATTTCCAATTCCATTGTGATTCAGTTTTTTAGTTTATTTTTCGGCTATGCATCATTCGCTTTATGGGGGGGGGGACCTATTTTCCATAACTACAATTGTTCAATTAAAGTTGTTTTCTTTGGGGATGATGGTTAAAAAAAAGAGACCTCACCCAACTTTTGTGAGGTTGAACTTGCATAGTTGCACGAAAAATGTCTTGAGGCCCCAATTGAAATTTGGATAAAAACAGTTTTCAAATATGCTGAACGGAATTACATGAAAATTCAAGGGATGGAAGGAAAAAATCACTATCTTATGCAGGAAAAGTACTTACAAAAGTCGTGGTTTGGGTCGTGCTAGAACTACACAATGATTTGCTTTATACTACCTCTCTAGCTTAGCCATAAAATTGAATCATATCAAATTCTGGCGGGGAAAAGGATGAAAAAAGAATGCTACACCGGTAGCTTGGAGTAACCTCGAAGAGCAAAAGTACAAGGTGGATTGGGCTTCTCGAGATATTAGTGTTCTAACATCATTATGTTAATGTACTTGGTGTTATGTTATGTGTCTTATTATCTGAACTCTAGGCAGGGCCGGCCCTATGGGCCAGGCATGAGCCCATATTTTTATACAGGTTCTTCACATTGTATTTAGATATGTTTAATATTTTGAAAGTTGATTCTGGTATGCTGATTAATTTTCAGAAAGCATCTATTATTTATTCCCCAAATACTTGTCCACAGTTCAAAAGTGAGATGCTGAATATGTTTGGGATCAAAGAGATGTCTGAGAATGCAAAATATCTGGGTATACCAGCTCTTTGGGGTAAACCTAGAAGTGAAGCCACAAATGTCCTTTTTGACAGAATCAGGTGTAAGTTGAAGGGCTGGAAATACTTGTTTATATCTCCTGGTGGTAAGAAAATTTTGATAAAATATATTGTTCAAGCTTTACCTAACTATATGATGCAATGCTTTCTTTTAACAAAGAATTTTTTCAAGAAAGTTGATCAACTAATTAGAAACTTCTGGTGGAGTAAAAATGTGGATAAAAGAACTATCTCCTGGGTTGCTTGGAATAAAGTGACTCTCCCCAAGTGGAAAGGAGATGTTGGTTTTAAAAGCTTTAGAGGTTTCAACTTAGCCATGTTAGCAAAAGTGGGCTGGAGACTAATACAAAACCTAAATTCTCTCTTAGCAAAGGTTGTGAAGAGTATTCATTACCCCCAAAAGAACTTCTTATATGCTAGGAAAGGTCACAATCCCTGCTGGGCCTGGTCAAGCATTTTAGAAGGTAGAGAAGTCTTCAAGCAACAGGGAAAATGGAGAATTAATTCTGGACATCAAGTGCAAATGCAAGAACAATGGGTTCAAACAAGCTCTGTTGATGCAGTAATGGCTATCCCAGACCATATCAAAAACTTCTCAGTTGCTAGCATTATAAATCATGTCTCAATGAGATGGAAAGTGGGGGCTATAAAGAACAGCTTTCCTCTTGCTACGGCTAATGCCATTCTCAGGACTCCTCTTCTGTATTTTCCCAGAGATGATGAATTTGTGTGGCCTTGGGCTTCTGATGGTAAACATTCTGTGAAATCAGGCTATGTAGTTTTTAGAAGGGTGGAACTTGAAAAGAGCTCTTTAATGGCTGGTGGTAGTTTTACACAAATGTCCCCCAGAAGTCAGAATCTTTGTTGGAAGCTGCAGTGTCCCCCAAGAATTAAACACTTCATCTGGAGGTGTTGTAACAATGCTATAGCTACCAAATAAGCTCTTTGTATGAAGAAGTATGCCCTTTCAAATATTTGCCCTCTTTTCTCAAGAGATGTAGAAACTATCAACCATATGTTGTTTGAATGTGAGTGGACAGAACCCTTCTGGTTTGGCTTTTTGGGAATTAGAAAGCCAGGTTGGCCTTCTTCTCAGCACTTTAGAGCTTGGTGGGTGGCCTTGGCTGAGTAAGGAGAAGACAAGGTTCTCTCTATTAACTATATTGCTAAAGGGTAAAAGACAAAAACCACCCCTCGAGTATGGGGTATATACAAAAACACCCTTCGTGTTTGGAGATATACAAAAACCACCCTTCTCACTAACAGCACACTAACATATGGGTAGGAAGACATTATTACCCTCATTTTGGCAAAAAAAAAACCAACACTATAAATACCATTTTTTTCTTTCTTCATCCAGCACCTTCCCCACCTCTCTCTCTCTCTCTGTCCTCCACCACCATCGACAGAGATCTCTCTCTCTCAGCCCTCCACCACCAGCAAACCCACCATCAGCTCTCACAGCCCTCTTCTCGGCCAGGACAATCAGTCAATTGAGGGTCATAAGAGGCAGGTGAAGCTAACAAGAACGCAATCGTCGCTTCTCCGGTCGTCTACCACACGATGGTCAATCCAGAGCCTCTCGGCCGTCAACGAGATCTCGCCGGAGGAACTGAACATCGAAGAACAGAAGCCCCACAAGCCCGGTCCAGCCCCTGTCAGGACCGGCCAGTAATCGTACCGGTTCTTCCCTGTTCTCGGTTCTCGCCCTCAAAGGCGCCGTCACCGCCGACCCAACTCCATCCTCTCCGCCTGGTCCAAATACGACACCGACGCATGTCATTGGCCGGGAATCACCTGCGACCACGACCGCCGCGCCACCGCAGTGTCCAAGCCTTAACCAATTTGGGTTCGATTTGGGGTAGAAATTAGGGTTCTTGAAAGAGGGTGATAGAGGGGTGGAAAACCTCTCAATTCAACATTACAGTAGAATCAGAGTCCCTGGGTTGTGGGTTTTGTTTGATTGAAATCAATCGATTCTGTGATGTTTTTATCTGTTTATGTTGATGGTTAGGTTTGTATTATTGTTTTGTGGAGTTGGAGCTGATAGTGAAATCTACAGGTGGAGTTTTAGGTGGTGTACTGTGGTAGTGTTGGAGGAGATGGAGGTAGTAATAATGCGAGAACAGAGGAGAGAGACAATGACGACGACGACGACGCCATTGTTCGAGAACAGTATCCTTCTATTCTTCTTCCTTCTTCTTCAGTTCAAGCTCCGTTCGAAGATTTCATTTTGGGGTCAGATTCCCTAAGCTTACGTGGTATTTTTGGATTCAAAAAATTTGTGTTTTTTGAGTTTTTATGCAGTTCTGAGCTAATGTGTGGAATTGGTGTTGCCTGTGTGAGCAATTAGCCGTTTAGTAGCGATTTCTCTTGGTTTGGTTTGTAACTTGTATGGTTTGGAATGGATTCACGAAATTGGTTTTGTTCAATTTCTGGGTTGTAATTTGGGGGAATATGATATTGGGTTGATAGGGTCTAGTAATTGAATTTCAGATTAGTTGTTTGTGTATGTGTTTGTGCTGTTGTTGTTGTTGTTGTTGTTGTTGTTGTTGTTGTTGTTGTTGTTGTTGTTGTTGTTGTTGTTGTTGTTGTTGTTGTTGTTGTTGTTGTTTGTGTTTGTGTTGGCGGTGGCAGTGGCTGTGGCGTGGTGGCGGTGGACAAGAACACCTAGAACACTATGAACAAGAACAAAATAAACACAAATAAGGGCAAAATAGTCATAAAAGAAGTCAGATTGCACCCCTCTCTTAACTAACATTAACAGAAGGGTGGTATTTGTCCAACGGCCGTTAGTGACAGGGGTGGTTTTTGTATATCCCCGAACACGAAGGGTGTTTTTGTATATACCCCATACTCGAGGGGTGGTTTTTGTCTTTTACCCATTGCTAAATTAGCTTGGGGTTGTTGGTTTGTGTGGAAGGGAAGAAGTGAAGCCATCTTCCAAGAAGAGCAACTTAATCCTTTAAAGAGTATCAACCTTTTTGTCAAAAACTACAATCTTTATGTGAAAGCTCACATGTGTAGTTCATGTACTGTATCTCCTAATTCTGATATCTCTAAAGTTGGCGTTGTGGGAGATTATTAGACAAGACCCCCAGAAGGAAAGGCAAAATTAACTGTGATGCTAGTTGGTGTAAGTCCAATAATGATGTTGTTGTAAGCTGGATTTTTAGAGATGCTAGTGACAGAATTTTGAATGGCTACCGGAGTAAAGTGAAAGCTCCTTCAGCTATTGTTGCAGAAGCCATGGCCTTAAGAGTTGCGTGTGTTGGAGCTAGAAATCTCAGCTCTCTGGATTGCATAGAGTCAGATAACCTTCAAGTGGTTAACATGGTGCTGGGTAGAAGTAGTCTCCAATGAAAATCTGCCAAAAAATTATAAAGGATATCAGGTTTTAAGAGATTGGTGATCACAATCTAGGAGGGTGTCTAAAACCGCATTAAACCGCTTAGACTAAGTGAAGTAAAACGTCGATAGAATGATCTTTGGTAGTATTGGTACTGAATAGTTGAAAGCTTTCTCTTACAACTAGTAATGTGTTATGGGCCAGTTTTGAGACAGCAGGAGGCCCAAATACATTGAGAGTTTTACGAGCCAAAATTTTGGCTGGATTTGTCATTGAGATAAAGCCCAATTAAAAGAGATGACTTTTCTGATAATTGGGCTTGGTTTTTTGAACTTCAAACAAACCAGCCGAGGATTTTTTTTTCACTTTAATGAGCTCGTCACGGCCTAATTGAACAAAAATAACCCTCATATAAAAAAAAAAAACTAAAATAAGCTCGTTTTAAAATAGAAATTGGGAGTGTCGGTTCTTGGAGTACAAACCGACAATGCCAATGTCCCGACACCAGTGGTATTGTCGGGTTTTTCACCAAGAACCGACAATCGCAATGTCGGTTTTAAAAAGAGCCTATTTTTGGCTCTTTTTTTCTTCCTCAAGTGATGGTTGTCTGGGTTTAGTTCGTCCCAGCCATGCTCATTCAAGTGAAAATTTGCCCAGGTGAGATAGGTTTATCCCTAGAAATTCTTTTCCAGCTTGTCTTATTCCTGGTGAAAGCTCAAGCTGCATTTTCTTATTAAATGCCGCCTCCGTAGCATTTTCCTGAGATGAAATCCTTAACTTCAACGGGTCCTTTACACTTCACCGTGGAATTGCAACCGTTACCGTCTGACGACCAAGAGGACGACAACGGGGAAATGTGGTTTGGGAATCGATTTGAGAGCTGCAGCTTGAGACGCAGAACTCGACTTTTCCTATGCTGAATTCTTCTAAAAATTCTTGGCAAACTCTTCCTTTAGATTCCGAAGACTCAAAAGATCATTAAGGTTCTTAGCTTTGAGCCACAACCCCCACTTTTTATCATTCTTAATTTCATTTCGAATATACTCTTTCTTCATCGGACAAAAACAATCTTCATGATCGATCTGGCCACAACAAAAACACGTGATTGGTATACGCCATATTTCAAATTCATATAACATGGGGGTATTCGAGCAAGAACGAGAGACAAATTTAACGTGGTTCACTAACGAATTTGCAACCCGCTAGCTATTTCCACGGTCAGAACCCGATATTTTATTGAGAAAAGAACCCGATTTCAATTCACGGCGTGACCACAATGGCCACGCCCCCCCCCCCCCCCCCCCCCAAACACCCACACACACACACCACAAAGAAGCTCTCCAAAGTCTCAACCCGAGTGTTACTGTGTTACTATGATCAATACCAACATATTGATCCTTTATATATGCATGTGATTAGTGGCGGTGGAAACAAACAAGGAAACATTCCAACATGTCTTGCTGCCAAAGCAAGTCTCATGACCCAACTGTACCACCGCCTCCATCTTATTTTCAAAAGAGGTTAGGATTTGACTTTTCTTGCCAACTTGGAATTCAAGACATCCTAATAAATCTCCACCTTGTCTTGAATCATCTCAGCAACTTGAACGAGAACTGATGTTTCTCTTCTCAAACCTGAACTGGATGCGTCTCCCAGGACAAAAAACGAGCATGACTCCCCAAACAGATGTTCTACAGCTGTACCAAACTTAAATCGCCAAATCGTTGCTTCAACTACCATGTGTTTCTGCAACGAATGCGCCCAAGGTGGTTGCACTTCCGGAAAAAGAAATAAGTGCTCCACCCAGAACCAGACTCGAATACATTCACTAACAAAGCAGGACCAAATGTATTTCCGATGCGCCCAATTGCGCCAGACTGATGCACCATGAAAAGTGCTCAGATGTCATTGAGATCGGATGTACCAATAACGAATGCCAGAAATTGTCATGCCAGATGCGTCCCTTATGCCTCAGATGCGCCAGATACTCGCCAGAAACAGATCGCGCTAGATGCAAGCTAAATGCCTGTCATGGTACACGCCACAACAATTGATGCACGCCAGAACAAACCCGTGCATAATGCGCGCCAGAACCAAGATCAGATGCGCGTTTCAGAAGTCTCACGCGCCAGATGCTCCATGCCGTTGCTCCAACTCCAACGAGTTCCTGCAACACATGAGCCAGAATTAGATTCAATTCACACGTCATATGCTCCACGCCGGGAGCCGGATCACTCCCGAACGTTAATCGCAGAACGCCAGATGCGCGTGAACAGCCAGATTTGCGCCAGTACCGAATGCGTGCTGGATTTTCAAATCCCTTGCAAAACTAATCAGATACGCACCAGATTGCTCCGACAGGAGCCCGGATAGCCTTCTCCACGGGGCTTCATATGGTGGGTATACATGCTTCTCTCTCACGAAAGGATCGATCTTGATCGTCAAACCGGACATCGTTCTTGGCAGAATCTTGAAACCCAACTCCGGATAGCCTGCTCCACCTGAATCGCGAAATCCTAGCTTTGAGTTCCACCAAAACGTGAAACCCTAGCTCTTGGCTCCACCTAGATCTTGGAACTCCCGCTCTGATACTAGTTTGTTAAAACTGGTGATCCCTTTGACCAGGCTATCATACCAGTTTGTGGTAACAGAACTCTTGTTTCAGAGCTCCGATACCAGTTTGTTATAATCTATGGGATATTCGATCAAGAACGATGAGACGAAAACAAGAACGAGAGACAAATTTAATGTTGTTCACTAACGAATTCACAACGAATCCGTTAGCTACCTCCACGGCCAAAAGACGATATTTTATTGAGAATCGTGGCCACAATTGCCACCCGTCAAAACACCCCGCACACACACCACCACGAACCTCTCCAAAGTCTCAACCCGGGTGTTACTGTGTTACTGATGATCAATACCAACATATTGGTCCTTTATATATGCATGTGATTAGTGGCGGTGGAAACAAACAAGGAAACATTCCAACATGACTTGCTGCCAATGCAAGTCTCATGACCGAACTATACCACCGCCTCCATCTTATTTCCATAAGAGGTTAGGCTTTGACTTCTCTTGGCGACTTGGAATTCAAGACATCCTAACAGAGAGATAACTAGAAACGAACCAACATATTTGTGATTAGTGTTGAGACTTCTCGAAAGAGAATTACCTGAGTCATAAAAATAACTTTTTTTTTTAGTCTGATAAAAAGATAAAATAGCTATCTAAAAATGTTTTGAGAAAAAAGAGCAAAATTGAAACATTTTTATGACTTAAAATGTAAAAAGCTTTCTAAAATTAGGCAAAGAAAGCAGAGCCTAGATGTGTGTATCGAGCCAGCATGTCTTAAGCAGCTTAAAAGAAAATGGTTTTTGTCTTTTTCAAATTAAACCTTTTTGATGGTTATCTTAAAAATGGACCCATACGAGTCTATTGAGGGTATTTTGCACTTTTACCTTATTCAGCTTAGGATTGTAATAGCAGTGATAAAAGCGGAGCTCTTTTGGTGTGGTAACCAGTGACCGCTGGAGCCTTCACGTATTCGTTCCAAATTACTGATAGATATTGATGTTAGTAATTTTATTTGTGCTCGATAAATCTCGCTAATCTACTTACCAAGTGTATTACTATTTTGACTTCGTATAACTGCGAAAATGGTCATTAAGTGGCGTCACTACAAAGCTTATTTCGTTGGTAATTAGGATTGCAGTTCTCGTAGGCAGTATGTTTGAAATATCTTAATGAGCAAATACTGTTTGATTTTGGAGTTGTAATCCAATCAATTTAAATGATTGAGTGTCATGTTTGTACTTCTCCTTAAGGGTACGAATGAAAAGTAGCCAAAATATTAGGGTACTAGTGAAGATTTAGGGAACATAATTTAGAGAAGTGAGATAGAGATTCGTGGAGAAATAAGAACGGAGTCCTTCACTCATCATCTGCTACTGATTTGGAGAAGAATAAGGCAGTATATTAATTAATTGATGCAAAAGTACAAAATTACCCCTATTTGTTTGCAAAAACGGTGCCCTCCCCACATGTGCGGCCGGTAATGACGTGCTTAGCCGGCCCTAAGTCCACTATATATACGAATATGCATGCAGGCAGGACGATTTTCCTCCATAGCTTCTGATCACGAAGAAAAGAAAGGTTAGAAGAAGAAGAAGAAGAAGAAGAAGAAGAAGAAGAAGAAGAATGGCGCCCCGGAGGACAAGGCAACCGAGGCACGACGAGAGGGCCAGGTACATAGTAGAAGTATACTAGTTTAAAGTTTATGTTTTATGTTTGTTTTATAGAAATCAAAGAACTGATATTTTAGCAAAATAGAAAAGGCTAAGTACTCCAGGCTGTATATGGCGATGGTCAATGTCTTGATGTTAGTACGTAACCTATGGCTCATGCAGCCTCCTGTGTCAGCCAGCTAGTATCAAACATTCTTGGTACTTCAATTCAGTTCTTCAGTTTTATTACAAAATAAATAAATAGTCCCCGTCATCATATTTAATTGTTTGTCCTTAAAATTAGGGTTTCCAATTAAACTGACCAAACCATGGTATAGTTCGATTCCACAGATAATTCGTTTAGGTTCATTTTCGTATATATTTGGTTTATGTTTGCGTTAATTTGGAGTGTAGCATGAACTATCAAGTTGTTATTTGATTGTGAACTGTTGAAGTATTAGAGTTGTTACGTGAGTGAGTTTGGTACGTTTTGATTGGTATGCTAATCTGGTTGGACTAAGCATGGTAAGTTTTTTTTTTTTTTTTTTTTTTTTTTTTTTTTTTTTTTAGTATGTTTGTTCTTGATAAGTTTGGAAGTTTTGGGGAGCTACGTTGCTATCATAGAAATACTATCCGAAGCAGGTTTTGCTTTTCTCCAAACCGCAGTCCAAATTGTTGAAAGCCCTAGTTAAAACTTAGAGTGTTCCATACTTTTTAAAGTTGCTATCATAGAATACTATCCGATTCTTTTTGGGATATCCCATAATTTTTAGAGTGTTCTTCGGATCCTTTATGCAACTGTGTTAGTTCAGTAGTAAAGTGTTTAAACCTTCTGTGTGAGGTCTCGAATTCGAATCTCACTATTCAAAAAAACTTATTTTTTTTATCAATAATCGACCGCATCAAAATACTACAGTTAAATGATTTTTTCAGCTCAGTCTCTCACTTATTTAAGCTCTTCCAAACAGCCCGAATACTACTACTACCAGTGTTCCAACCACTACCTCCACCGCGGCTTCTCCTCATCAACGAGGACGGGGTGGATCACGAGGACGAGGACATGGACCGGGTGGCCCATTCCAACCAGCAGCAGCAGACACTACTACCACTTTTACTACTACGACCAATATTCCAACAGAAACTACTACTACTGCCGCCAATGGGCGACGAGGTAAAGCTTCTTCTCCTCTCACTACCACCACCACCACTACCACTATTCCAACAGATTCGGAACAGCCTCTTCCTTCGAGGTCTAGAGACAACATCAATATCACTGTTTCACAAGTTGGCGCCCCTACTAGCTGCCATGCTCCAAGAGACGCAATAGAAACTATCGCCCCCACGGTTCAAGGAGTCGAAGCGGCCACTACTATTCCAACAGAAGATGCTAATATTCCTCCCGTCGGAGATGATGTTCAAACAGGTACTACTACTGCTCGTGTGAGTACGGATGATGGATTTCGCACAGGGAATTCCAGTGATGTTGACATGGACCCCACGAATATGGATATGGATATGGATATGGATATGAATATGGCGGTTGACTTTTACACGGAAGAGGAGATGACTTTAAAACAATTCCAAGCACTTATTAAACGGTCCCACTTCGCACAACCTTGTGCATGTATGTTGGTACTAAAACTTGTAATTGATTTCCTTCCGACGGTACACCACCCATTGTTAGAGAGTGAGTGTAAAAAGAAGTATGAAGAACAACTTAGAAGCGAATTAGATATAACTGGCATCATCCCGCCGTTCCTCGAATTTGATAGTATCATTGAAAAGTTGGAGGGTGATACAGACAACATTCGGAATGGTTTACAAGTTCGTCGTCAACAAGGTTCTTTGTTTCTCACTCAAGACGGAGCGGATATAATGTGAGTTCATCACCGTCTTCTCTCTCTGGCAATATTAGTAGCAAGAGTAGTGTTTTTTTTTATGGCTTAAATCGTTACTGCTCTATAACGTTTGCTATATATGTTTCTCTAATGATAGGGTTGGTGACAATGCTCGTCGTGTTGATCACCTGAAAAGAAAGCAATGGAGGGAAAAGGTTTGTAGTTTCACTCACATACACCTCCCATTGTGTTCCCTCAACTGATTTGACAATATTTTACTAAGAACTTAATTTGATTTGTTAACAGGGGATTAAAACTGGAATTGGTACTGGTAGCCTCCTCAAGCGTCCTACGGAGGACGAGGTTTTTCTTCATTACATTGTCTCAAAGCCGGCAGAAGAGGGCATTGTCGGAACCAGCAAAGACGCTAGGAATATACAGAAAAAACACAAGCAGTATGTGTTTTCTTGCGGTTTTGAAATAATTTGTTCAGCCTTCTTTTTCAGTGAGTTAAAATTTATATGCTGCTAATAGCATGTTTAATTTGGTGCAGTAAAGTTATGGTAAAGATAAAAGACTCCGAAGCCCAGTGGGGTCGAGATTTGGGATGGGAACTTGGTTATGGGAACTGGCTAAGTGACGCAGTGAGTTGTTGCAAATTGATTCCTTTACTAATCTTATAATTCCAACGTTTTGACATTATGTTGATGTTTGTTATTTCATGATTTGTTCACTCCTTGCTAATTACTAATCATTTTTTTCTTTATTCATCTCTGGTGATGGATCCCTAACAAAAGGAAATGGATTGCATGGCTCGAATCCTTCATCACGCGGAGAGGGACAGTACTGACGAGTCGAGGAAGAAAACATGGTTCTGGGATTCTCGTACTGCGGTACGTGATACCTTTACGTACAGCAATTAGTCCGTCCATATTAATCAATTAAAGTTAATTTTGTACAATCTAAGCTTAATTACTCACTCCTTTTTCATGACAGTATCTTACGCAGACAACCGAGCATTTGTTTCTGCTCCAAGAAGAATATCAAGGAGATTGGATAAACATGGACATGGTAATATACACAAAAATCGTACTTGATCATTATTTAACAACATTTTGGGGGATTTTTACCTGTTCATTTATGATTCATCTAACGGAGTTTGTATGCCTTTGGTGACTAACTGTTGGTTCGTTTAACAAACAGATTTGTGTGCCCGTAAATATTCCTAATCGGCACCACTTTTTGCTAGTCATAAATTTCAATGACTCGAGAGTATATGTATTAGACTCACTGAGGGTGATGGTGGAGGATAGACCTGATGTCTCACCGAAGATCAAACTTGTCCACAACATGCTTAGAAACGGCTGCTACAGAGAGGGATACGGAAAACAAAACATCACTGAATGGGAAGTAATTCATACACAGGACTGGAACAAGCTTCCAGAACAGACGAACTCGTAAGTTACACACACGTGGAATATCATCAGTCTTGCGTTTTTCATTTTTATTAATTATTATTAACGTCTTGTATCCTAAACGTAAAATGGGTTTGATGTAACAGGAATGATTGTGGAGCTTAAGTTTGCTTTTACATGGCGCATATTAGAAAGTTAATCCCCGAGCCACTCGAGAAAATTAATATTGTGGAAAGGTACCTTCGTGTATGGGTGGCAAACACAATCGTCAAATCCCAATACAACATATTGAAGGATCGAGTAGAAAAAAATTTAGGAAAGATTGTGTGGAACGACATAGAAATTCAGGATATACTAAAGACCTATGGAGACATTTTGAAGAGTTAATTGTTGTTCGTTGACGGATGGGATACATGCACGTTCTTGTTGTCTCTTATAGTTAATATCATCAACTATTTTGGGAAGACCAAGCACAAAAACAGAAAAAATATCCAAGACTTAGTGGATATTTTGAGAATATTACAAATATTCTCTTTGGCAGAAAAATTACATGCTTTTGATAACCACCCTTTGTCTTTTACATTTTCTCTTATACCACTAAACTTGTGTTTGGTTTATTATATGCCAATTTTCCGACAGTTATCATGAAATCGATATATCTTTGTTGAATTCGGATTTATTCGATTTGTTTGATGATAGATACAAAGGGAGAAAAATACATACACTGTGATACTGTGACGTTGTCGTTTGCCATGATCACACCATGCATGGTCTTCCCCCTTTCTTATTACGATTGCCATTAAACGAGGGAGAATGGAGCCCTATTGCAAGTGCATATACTTCCTAAAGGTGTTGGTTGCTTTGCGATACCGACACAACCTTCTTTCTCTCTTCGCGACGAGCTTGTGAAACCACTTCTTGGATGTTCTGTATTAGTTTGTTATCAAAACTCTGCCTCGGACTTCATCAAGGCTTTGATGGAGGCCCAATGAGAATTTGTAAATCCCTTTGTTTCCCAACACTTCCTGGCAAGTTGCTGTATTGGTATTACACTCCTATAGTCCTATGTACAGGTTTCAAAAAGATCTGACTGCGGCCAATAGTGGTTGAGAAGACATTACAGTGTGACTGGTAAATCCACTTGATATATATATATATATATATATATATATATATATATATATATATATATATATATATATATATATATATATATATATATCCTGAATAAATGGCTACATCGTGCCTTGCCTAAATCAGTCATAACGTGCCTTAGATGGGCCGGTGGGCCATGTCATGTGCCAGGAAACCCATGCCCAGCATGGCCTACCTAGCCTAGCCACGCCAGGCCTTAGCCGATGTTCCGTGCCGGGCCGGCCTTGCACTGGATGACTGGTAACTCCCCTTGACAGAGATCACGAATTGATGGGATGTGCCGTGATGTGCCATGCCTAATTCGGCTTTGCCGTAACTTAGGCGGGCCATGGCATGTGCCAAGCAACCCATGCCCGACATGGCCCACCAAACCTAGCCTAGCAGCGCCAAGCCTTAGTTGACGTTCCGTGTCGGGCCGGCCTTACACAGGCCATGCTCGGGTGGCCGCAGCCATTTGACACATGTACGAGTCATGCATCTTTGGTCACTTTCCACCTTTTTTTGCAATAATTCTGCATCCTTCCCATGAAAAAGAAGTATCCAATTCATCCAATTCATTGTGATATGATTTGAGTTGTTTCTGAAATATAAGAAAAACGAGAATATGATGGAGAACATCCATCCAGAATTATAAATAGCGCAAACTAACTTAACACGAAGATAGCTTCATCATGCTGAAACCAAAACCAGATACGAAACCGCCAAAGCTGGGAAATTTACCATGTCACGCCCAAATTTGAATGTCCTTCCTGTCTTGATATTGTGCGCCAGAAAGATACCTGTTCCGTTGCGAAAAACCACCACATCCCCATTTTTCACCCAAGCCTCAGGGTGCCATTTCCTGTGGATATCCTTCTCAAGTGCCGCTACAAAGTCTGCTCTGCTTCGCAAATCCCCATTATTCACCCAAGCCTCAGGGTGCCATTTCCTGTTGATATCCTGCTCAAGTGCCGCTACAAAGCCCAAGTCAATTCTGCAGCTTTTCTTCCATTCAAAAGCACTCTTGGGATCATAGGCATCAGACATCAACCAAACATCAAATACATACTCAGGCTCTAGACGAACCAACAATGACAAGGATTTATCGTTCTCCAAAATAAAACACTTGTTTTCTTTGTAATCCTCCAATGCTGCAGAATAAAGTTTGTGAAAGAAGGTTTCTGATTCAACATCAAAAGCTAACGACAATCGAGATGCTTCCGCAAAAGTGCAGTCTATAGAGTCAACTATCGACCTCAGCATACTCCAATAAATAATGCTTCCAACACACAGCGTGTGTCGTAATCTATATACTACATCTGGACAATCTGGACAGTTAAAATATTTCCATGAGCAACCCTTACCAACCTCAACTATGGCACACTTCAAAATTCGATTATCAAACTCAGGGAAGTAGCTGATGAATACTTTATAACTATTTTTTGAAGCACAGCGTACTAACGAGAAACGTGAACGCATATTACTCAGAGGTTCACGAAAAGCGGGAAGACGTATAACCTGCTTGGTGAGAGGATTCGCGACATGAATCCCTGCAACAGGATGGTTCACAACAACTAATCCATCACAGCTAGCACGAATCATGTCATAATGTGGGAAATTCACCTCGGTAACATCAACATTAGACTCTCCAAAACTGATCAAGCAAGGTGGGCGCTTTTCGTACAACAACTGGAACAAGAAGCCAGTAGTAGTAGTAATAGGAGGAGAATGATGGAGGTGTTACTCAATGAATTGAGGACTGGAGACGATATGGTACCATTGTCGACAGACATACCTCATGGAGTTGAAAAGAATGTTTGCAGGAAGCCACATAAGGATATGGAACACAATCTCTTCCGGAATAAATATTTGTCTGCTATTTTCGTTGCAAGGGACCTTGGTCTTGCACTTCTGTTCTAAAACTCCCTGCTTCTTCCAACCTAACAAGCAGGCAAGCATCCCAATGGTAACCAAACATTGGCTACTCTATAACCCAGCTCAGCTTTCACCAATTGAACGATTCTCCCATTGCTGAAGTGGATCAGTTCATCAAGAATAGCAATAAATGGTGGCTCTGCTCAAGCACAACTTAATGGAGGCGCAAGCATTAATGAAACAATATGCTGACAAGAAGAGGTCTAAGAGGGAATTTGCTTATCGGAATTGGGTATTCCTCAGGCTCAACCACACAAGTAATCTTCAATTCACACAGCACACGAGGACATTCAAATGGCCGCAGCACAAGCATGGCTGTCACTATGACACATCTACTAGCCAGTAATGCCAGTGAGAGAAGCTGCAAAAGCAAATTATTAAAGAGTAGAGTATGGTATAAAACATTTCCAATAGCACTCAATACTCAAGCACACCGCACACAAGGTAAAACTATTACCCCCTTGCAAAAAAAGTAACAAGTACAAAAATCCCATATGAAAGACCCATTATAATTGGGAGAAAATGTGAAGGAAAAGACACTATGCTAGAGAAATTTGGATAGGGAATGTGGTTAAGGTAACTGCTTCTTTACCCACTTTCTACTTTTTTTGCACTAAACTGAACCCTTGCCATGAAAAAGAAGAATACAATTCATCGTTATATTTGAGCTGTTTCCAAAATATAAAACTAAGAATATGATTGAGAACATCCTTCCAGAAATATAAATAGTGCAAATCGACTTAACATGAAGGTAGCTTCATCATGCTGAAACCAAAACCAGATACGAAACCCCAAAAGCTGGGTACGGTATCATGTTCACGTCCAAATTTGAATGTCCTTCCTGTCTTGACATTGTGCGCCACAAAGACACCTATTCCGTTGCGAAAAACCACCACATCCCCATTATTCACCCAAGCCTCAGGTTGCCATTGCCTGTGGATACCATTCTCATGTACTGCTGCTACAAAGCCCAAGTCAATACTGCAGTGTTTCTGCCATTTAAAAGCACTCTTGGGATCACATGCATCAGACATGAACCAAACATCAAATACATTCTCGCGCTCTAAACAAACCAACAATGACAACGATTTACCACTCTCCAAAATAAAACACTTGTTTTCTTTGTAATCATCCAATGCTGAAGAAAAAGGCTTGTGAAAGAAGCCTTCTGATTCGACATCAAAAGCTAAAGACACTCCAGATGCTTCTGCAAAAGTGTGGTCAACCATTCCAACTATTGACCTCGGCAAACTCCAATAAATAATGCTTCCAACACATAGTGTGTGTCGTAGCAATCCATCTACATCTGGACAATTAAAATATTTCCATGAGCAACCCTTACCAACCTCAACTATAGCACACTTCAGAACTTGATTATTAAACTCAGGGTAGTAGCTGGTGAAAACTTTATAACAATTTTTTGAAGCACAGCGTACTAACGAGAATCTTGAACGCTTATTACTCAAGGGTTCACGAAAAGCGGGAAGACGCATAACCTGCTTGGTCAGAAGATTCGCAACATAAATTCCTGTAACAGGATGGTTCACAACAACTAATCCATCACAACTAGCACGAATCATGTCATAATGTGGGAAATTTATCTCAGTAACATCAATGTTAGACTCTCCAAAATTGATCAAGCAGGGTGGGAGCTTTTGGTACTTTAAATGGCACAAGAAGCCAGTAGTAGTAGTAGAATGATGGAGGTGTTGCTCAATGAATTGATGACTGGAGACGATATGGTACCATTGTCGACAGACATACCTCATGCAGTTGAAAAGAATGTTTGCAGGAAGCCACATAAGGATATGGACCACAATCTCTTCCGGAATAAATATTTGTCTGCTCTTTTTGTTGTAACGGACCTTGGTTTTGCACTTCCTTTCTAAAACTCCCCTGCTTTTTCCCACCTAACAAGGATGCACACATTCAACAACAATAAGAACAAAATGCAGTAATCATCAACTGTTTTGGGAAGACCAAGCACAAAAACAGAAAAATTATCCAAGAGTAAGTGGAGAAGGAGAAGGAGAAGGAGAACAATACAAATACTCTCTTTGGCAGAAAAATGACAAGTATGTATGCTTTTGATAGCCACCCTCAGTCTTTTACATTTTCCTTATACCTTTAATATTTTTTGTAGGTTTCACTTTAAACCCCTAATTAGAGTACATGTAGTCCCAATTTCTAAAAAGCCTTCCATTTAATTCCCCTTTATAAATGATTTAATTCAAAAAGGCTCTTTGTCTTGTCATATAACTGGAGATGTGCCGGTTTTGCGACCGTAATCATGAAACGATATATCTTTGTCGAATTGTTCTTATTGATTTGTTTTGTTTGATGATAGATACAAAGGGAGAGAGTAAAAGAGAGGTGTCAGAAGATATTTGGCTTGTTACAGATTATTGCCACCTTTTTTATGGATCTCACTGCAAGAAGGCTTTTAATTATAAGTTAACATATTTTCCATTGTACCCAATAAAAATAAAAATAAATTAACAGTCGACCTAAAGGGCAGCGTATGGAGATGTTTTGGAGAAGGGTGGAACATACAAGTTTCTGGGGCATCGGTGTTCAGAATCGAGGAGAAATTAAAGAGCTGCAAGAAGGAATTTTGAACAGGGGCAAGGTGTGTAAATACTGGTGTTCTAGTTTGAAAGTTAGAATTGGGAATAAAAAAAGAATCAGTGGTTTGGGCTTCCAAGCTTCTACGGCACTTCTTAACCAATTAGAGTAATGGCGGGTGGCGAGAATCAATGGGGTCGAAGAAAGGATTCTAGGGAATTGGCGTTCATCTTAACCTACTTTATTATAACAAGTAGTAAGGCCAAAATATGTTCCATTCTGTTTTTTGTGTTTTCAAATCACCATTTCCACAAAAATAACTTACTGTCATTCTCCTAAAGTATGGGCATAAACTCGGAAGGAGATGAACGCAACTGCAGTTTTAGCCAAGTACTGTTTTTGTCAACTGTGAATGGTTGCTTGGGTCTATTCTTAGTTTCATTTTTCCGACTTGTTCTCTTTTGCCCTAAGTTTTATAGTAAGTTTCATAGCACTGGTTTCTTGTGTGTTTTTATTTCTCTACTCCGTTGAGTTTAGTCTCAAACTAGATAGAACAAGAGAATGTCAAACTTAAGATAGTAAACAAGACAAGTTAAAATTTAGTTTCCATCACAAATTTTTTATTTGTTTCTTTGGTGTTGGATATATCCCAAACAAAACAATGTTGTAGAGAACCGGTTGGAGTAATCTACGTTAACGAGAGCTAAATATGCAATGAAAGCCCCAATATTGCTCCTACAAATGGATACCAAAGTTCACTGACAGTTGATTTCAACATTGACTATTATATTCCATCAGCCATGTTAACCATTGTCAACAAAGTTAGGTTATTTTAGGCATATAGATTGAAATCATAAATAATTAGATGTAATGATTATTTTAACCAATAAATACGTAAGATTGATTGGTTGGGCCTTACCGATGGATTGCAATCCCAGTCGATATAAGATCCGAGAAGAAGGTGTCAGGTTAGATTAAATTCTCACCGCGTTCTTTGGGTAGTTTGTAGACTTCGCTCCCTCTAGGGCAATTCCTTACCTTTCTTTACTTTTCCATTCTGGGGTTCCTAACATGTGTAGTGCTTCCCCTCTCCCTTTCTTTCTAGGACAGTTTATTATTATCGTTACCGAGTGAGAAGAGAGAGGGGTATACCGGATACAAGAATATATTCTAACAGGAACGAATATAAGAGTTATCCAAGCTAATAGCATTTAAACTGAAGGTTCATTTTTTTTCTGGACCCTTGTACGGGCAACGTAAATTTTATGCTAACTAGAATAATCCCTTTTTAAAATGAAAACAATAGGCTTGTGATTTACTGATTTCTCCTATGTAGAGGGGCGGATCCAGGAATTTGTTGCAGTGGGGGCTAAAATGAAAATTTTAACAAAATATATAAAGATTATAATTTTTCTAAAATTGAGTGGGGGCTATAGTGCAATTTCTGTGGGGCTAAACTGAGAAAAACTAAAAGAATAAGGGACAAATATCAATTTCGGAAAGTTGAAGCCCCCACAACCTATATGGTGGATCCGCCCGCAGTACGAGTTTTTTCTATGAGGATTTTTTTTTTTTTTTTTACTTTCATTGTCAGACATTTTCTAAAATATTACCTGGTCCTTATAGTGGGAAAGCATTTTTCTCCATAGCATTAATTATTCCTTTATAAACTAAAAATCAGTAAGCTTGTGTTGTATTGATTAGTCCAATGTAGGTAGTATGAGTTCTTTTCCATGAGGGTAGTGATTTAAATCAATGTCAGTTCATGTTGACAGAACTGTCGAGTAAAATAATGGCCTCTGTTTCTTTGAGTTGAGAAATCATGCAGGTTGAATACATCAAGAAGAGAGTCTTATTTGAATCTTTAGTAATCTTATGCTCAAGGCAATTTGTCTGGTTTCTCTTGGCCATAACGTTAGAGATTGGCTAAAATAGTGAACCTTAAAAATGTAATTTTGTACATGACACCAAGGCTATGGCAGTGTTACCATGGGCGAATCCATGTAGAGAGGCTGGTTTCTTGAATTTTTGAACCAAAGTCTTTTTTTTTTTTAATTAGGGAGGGTAATTAAGTTGTAAGAAACCTTTTTGAACAATGGAGGTACAATGGAGATAATGAACAGAAGAATGAACCTTGGAGTGAAACTAACAGGAGAATCAGATAATAGGAATTATCCTCGTGGAGCAGTTTGAGGAGAAATTGAAGAGAGATAAGAATAAGAAGAGTGACAACCTATCTGTTAAGGGAAATTTAGGATTGACTAAAACAGCCAACAGCCAAGTAAGGATATTAGCTTTCCATAAAAAACACACACTACTATCTACTTATACAATCACAACCTATTAACTGTGGGAGGCGAATTTTAGGATTGGGTTTATCATTTCCCTGTCTTCTCTCCATCTCTCTCAGGGATCGGGATCATCTCCAGTGGACACTGCCTCTGCAGCGACTGGATCTGGACCGTTCAAAATATGAACGCAGCAGGATGGTGCCACGTCCATTTTGCATTCGAGTGATAACTTTATCTACATCTCATCCTCATCTACCTCACCTATTTCCTCTCTTAAACAAAACCTCGACACACCATTTCATCTCTATACGGAACTAAAAAACTCGATCTGAGCTCTGAAATGGTGGTCATCATATCTTCCCGTGACCATCGTCCAGTAAGTTAGGCACCATTCTGAGGGAGATTTCTTCTTTAGAATATTCAATTCGCATGTGAAAATAAAAATTCCCAATGGACTCTAATCAATGAATTTATGTGGCCAAAAGTCTCAAATTAAAAAACTGTGTCAACGAAATTATCTTGTCACTCTGCAATTTTTTTATGTTAGCTTTCATTGTGTCCAGATTAAAACACAATTAATCAAATCAATTTTCGGAATCCCAGAAATTCGTTCAAGTGATGTGATGATTGACTGTAAATCTTAACATTTCCTTATGTAAGGATTGGTAGAACCTTCGTCAAAGAGACTCCGGGAGCTCTCGGCTAGATTATATGCTCAATTTTACATTGCTGCAATTTCACCTTATTTATGATTTGTGAGGGAGTTCACCACAAGGAACCTATCTATCTACCACTCCGTTCCTTCTGAATAGCCCCTTTTGACTGTTACGGCTACCCGGTGATTTGGATAGCAAAACGAAGTAATTTTTTACTATACTTTCATGGTATTGTAGAATAAAAGTTACTCTACGACATCATAAAAAATTATCTAAAAATTACATCGTTTTGCTAGCCAAATTGCCGGGTCAAAATGACTCAACTACGAGTGGAAAAGTCAAAAGGGGCTGTTAAGAAGAAACGGGGTGGTATCTATCTATCTATGTATAGAGAGAGAGAATCATTTCCCCAACCAAAACAAGGAAGAAGAAGAGAAACCTGAAATCATATACTAGTAAAAAACGAACTGAAGATGAAGAAGAAGAAGAAGAAGAACCGAAACATGAGGCTCCTCGATTTCAATCCACA
Organism: Linanthus parryae; assembly: GCA_023055425.1. Classification (NCBI taxonomy): domain Eukaryota; kingdom Viridiplantae; phylum Streptophyta; class Magnoliopsida; order Ericales; family Polemoniaceae; genus Linanthus; species Linanthus parryae. The sequence continues at coordinate 144,647,574 of JALGPY010000004.1, read as the reverse complement.
TGATGACTTCACCACCGCCTTACTTGTGCAGATTCCTCTCGCCGTCGGCCACACACAGCGAGAGTTGATGATCGAGATCAGGTTTCTGCAGCCAGCCGTCTAGACGACGATTAGATTCGATAGATATGATATGAGACGGAGAAGGGATGATTTGACTTGATATGATCTGGATTTGGCAGAGAATGAAGAATTGATTTTGGGGATGAGGCTTTTGAGCTTCTTTTTCCATTTCCGCTTCCTTTTTTATTTTTGAATTTTTTTGAATAGAAACTGTGTGTCTCCCCGCCTCTTCAATTTTCTTTTTGTTTTTAACAATTTCAGCAATTTTCTTTTTGTTTTTTTATTTGCAACATTTCCAGTTGCCTTTTTTTTTTTTTTTTTTTTTTGCAATATTAGGACAAAGAATGGGAGTATAGATAGTAGTAGGAGAAATAATAGGAGGTATATACTTTCCAGAAAAAAAATAGATATATAAAATCTCAAAAAAAAAACAAAAAAAAAAAAAACACAATAAAAGATCGATGTATACTCCCTCCGTCCCGTCCAATTCTAGAATTTTTCCTTTTTGGGACGTCCAAACCAATTCTTGAATCTTTCCAAAAATGGAAAGTTTTTACACCATCAAATCATTTTACCCTCACCAAAAAATCAGCCTATTTTTTCATTTGGGCCTAATTAAAATGGGTTATGAAACAAACCCAGCTAATTAGGCCCAAATTGCAGATTAGTTGTAACCCTAATTAACCCTAAATCTAACAGCAAACAAAACCCTCCATCTCACTCATCTCTCGCGTTCATTTCCCTCATCCGTTTCACTTCCTCTTCTCTGTTCTTCCTCTCTCTCTCTCGTTATAGGGTTTGTGAGATTAAAGAACAATCCTCAATTCTCTCTACTTTCTCAGTCCGATTAGCCATGTCGGATTACGGAGAAGGGTTGTGGTGTCCCGATTCGTTCGATGGCTGGAAAGAGTCGGTCGATTTGGACTCCGTTGACTCCGGTGGTGGATCCTTTGTGCCAAAAACGCAAGATCCGGACGAAACCCAACCTCCGGATGAAACTCCACCGCCGGATGAAACCAAATCGCCGGTTGAAAGACAATCGCCGGGTGAAACCCAACCGCCGGATGAAACCCAAGCGGTGGTGGAGTCCGATGACGAACTGGACGCCGATGCGGAGAGGGAATACGCGTTCCTGCTAAACTGAGAGGGAGGTTCAATTTCTAAACCCTAGTTTCAATTTCTTACATCTCTGATCTGTGATCAAAACTGTTCTTTGTCGATTCGTGTTCTTACATCTGTGATCTACTTTGTTATGTGTTCTGCCGTACCTCTCTGATCTGTTCTTGTTATGAGATCTGATTCATGATCCATGATCCATAACCCTTGATTCTGTGGATTTGATTCTGTGGAATGTGATTTGTTATTGTGAGTCATGATCCATGATCCATAAAATTGTGATTTGATTCTGTGGAATGTGATTTGTTATTGTGATTTTGTTTGAAACTTCAAACTGAATCACATATTAGAACCACTTTGATGAAACTGCATTACATATTATCCATTATCCATTCATCTCAAACTCCATTATCCATTCATCTCAAACTGTGATAACTGTGATTCTTGAAACTGCATTACATATTATCCATTCATCAATTGATCAAACTTTGAACTCCATTATCCAATCATCATTTCAAACTTCAAACTGCATTACATATTACAAAAGGGAGTTTCCAACTTTGATGCATCTAATACCTAACCTGCATTACATATTAAAAAAGGTAGTTTCCAACTTTGATGCATCTAATACCTAACATGCATTACATATTACAAAAGGTGGTTTCCAAATTTGATGCATCTAAGAACCTAACCTGCAAACTGCATTACATATTACAAAAGAGGGAGTTATGCATATCACACATTATGCATAACCCAATGCTTCCATAAGGATTACATTGTCTATTTGTTGATTTCTATCCAACAAATACTCAATGCAATCCTTAACCAATTCAGTGTCAACTTCCAAATCTCTTGGCAACATACCTATAGCTCTTAAATGCTGCTTCCCCATGTGTGGTTGAGGGTATTTGTTGTGTCCCCTGACCTGCATCATCTCAGCCATACATGGTGATTAAACATCAAATCTCCACCTTCTTCAGTGTCAACTTCCAAATCTCCACCTTCTTCTTCTTCTTCTTCTTCTTCTTCTTCTTCTTCTGCTACTCTGTTTTTTTTCTTTGAGTTGTATGGTGATTAAACATCAACTGAGTTTGTTTAAATAACCCAGAACTTGTCACTTTTTGATGTAGGTTGAGGGTTGTAAATGTGTATGATTAGACATCTTTGAATTTGGAGGGAACAATTATTTCATTTGAATTATGGTGCGAAAAAATTAGCATCAGATTACTTTGTTGCTGAGTCACCTTCCACTCAGTAATTTCTTCACTTTTAAGAGGGCAAAATGGACATTTTACAGCCTTTTTAATAAAGCAACTCCCTCCTCTTTTTCAAGAAATGGCTGGGACGGAGGGAGTATGTAGTAGGGATGTAAAAAAAATAATTTTGAGTTCGAGCTTGTTACTCAATGAGTTTCTTTTTTTTTTAATGCAAATCTCATCATTTTTTTTAGAATAAGACTTTATATTAATTAAACTGAAGAAAGAAAAGGGCTGATGAGGCCCATTACATCATATTGGACTGCTCTTGATGCCCATTGGGGCTCAACTAAAAACCAACACTCCTTCTTACTAATGGACACCCCATACTTAGCGTGTAAGTGGGCGACCACAGTCGTCGTACGAAAGGTGTACTGGATCTTAAACGACTCGAATTGTTTGGATAGCACCATCGCTTCATCTAAGACGTTTGCTATTTTCGAGTGGCTTTCCATTTTCTTCTCTCTCAACCTCTTCAACTCTGTCACAACTGATAGAGCATCAGACTCTACTTCCATATTTCTTGCAGCCGATCTCCCTTGCCAACTTGATTCCATTTCTCAAAGCTAGGCCCTCTGCAGATCTGGATGTAGTTCTGCTCGGGACCGGCATGCCAAAGCCTGCGATGTACTCGCCGTTACCATCCTTGATGACTCCTCCGGCACCGGCGCGTGAACGGTTCAAATACCACTCTTTGTCCATGTTAAGCTTGAACGAACTTTGATCCGGTGGTCGCCAGGTCTGAGATGGAGGGATCGATTTGATTTGAGGCTCTGGAGCTTTCAAACTCGATGACTTTCTCTCTAGATGTTTGCACAATTTCGGAACCTGTAAGTCTCTTGTCTTTGAAAATTCGTTGATTTCTGTTGCTCCACAAACCTCAAATTCACATGCAAATCAATTTCAAATGTTCTCATCTTTACCTGAGATCATCTGTTCTTCAGTCCACTCATTGAAGTCTCGATTATGTTGATGGAGATCTTGATTTGGGAAAGCTTTCTTTCAAGTATCTTTTGCTATCGTGTACTTTAAAAGACGTGATTTTCATCTTCAATCTCTTTGCCACAAAACTCACACCACGGTGGAATTGACACTCTCCTTTTTATCAAATTTGATTTTGTTGGTAAAGCTCCTTGCCAACCCCTCCATACTGGAAACAAGTTTCTTTTTGGAACTTTTAATTTCTAAAATTTGTTAACCACTCATTCGTTGTACTTGATGGTCCTTGATCTTGGGGGTTATGTTGATGAGCACTCTGATTAAGAGCTACTTTATAACCTGTATGCACACTGTACACTCCATCATGAGTAAAATGCCACATCGGAGAATCTGGCTTGGTGGAATATGGAATGGGAGTTTTTATAATGTCTTCCATATCAACTGTCCGGAACACTTCTTTTAACTTTTGCACATTCCAGTTGCCTTGAGTGATGAAAGCTTTGATCTGGGTTTCTAGTAATAGGCTTGTAAGGGAATCCTTTTGGTAACCATGGATCCAAAAAAGCATTCACCTTGTCTCCTTTTCCTATATTCCAACGCAAGGCTTCTTTGCTAATACTTCAATAATACTTCTCCAAGTGTATGAACACTGTGGAGAAGTCTCTGTGTTGGAAATATCTGAATTTTCACAATATTTATTTAGCAGTACTTTACTGAGAAGAGAATCTGGGTTTACCACGATCTTCCAAAATAGCTTTCCCAGCATAGCTGAGTTAAAAGCTTGAATGTCTGCAAAACCTACACCCCCTTGATCTTTACTGCACTTCAGCTTGTCCCCATGATATCCAGGCGATGCCTTTTACCTCGTCCTCTTCAGCCCAGAAAAACTTTCTGCGTGTAACTTCAATCTTCAGTCTTCTTGCAAACAGACTGTGGTAACTTGAAACAGCTCATGGTGTAAGTAACGGACTGGACCACGACTTTGATCATCGTTTCACGACCTGCAGAGGACAATGAATTTCTTTTCCAGTTTTTACATTTTAATTCAACTTTTCCACTACAAAAGTGAAATTTAATGTTTTGCTTCTTCCTAAACAGGTAGGAAGACCAAGATATTTGTCGTGGGATTCTGTGAGGCTAACACCACATCTGCTGATGAGCTCCTCATGTCGCTGCTTATCTAGATTTGCCGAAAATACTATTTCACTTTCTTCAGGTTAATTTTTTGTCCTGAAGCTCTCTCATAGAGTTGTAATAATTGTAAAATGTAATCAATATCTTCTATAGTAACCTTAAAAAAGAGAATACTATCGTCGGCGAAGAGGTGAGTGATTACCGGACCATTGCGAGAAGCAGCCAGACCGGAAATCCAACCGTCCCTTTGAGCAGCAGACAGGCTTCTGAAAAGAGCATCCCCGCATGAAAGGAACAAATACGGCAAAAGAGGGCAACCTAGGCGTAATCCTCTGCCAGGTAAGACTTCACCACAACTTATACCTTCGTAGGAGAAACTGAAACTGGATGTAGTAATACAGTCCATAACAAGCTCAATCAACTTAATCCCAAACCCATACCTCTCCAAGCAAGCTCTTAAAAAATCCCATTCTACGCGATCATATGCTTTAGGCATATCTATTTTAAGCGCGAAATTACCGTACATAATCTTTTTTTTTTCATTGTGTGCAACAATTCATAGCTAATAGAATATTGTCTGTAATTAAACACCCTCGAACGAACGCGCTTTGGAACTCAGTAATAACCTCCGGTAAAACCTTTTTGAATATGTTTGTCATAGTTTTGGTCACAATCTTGTACACCACTGGGCATAAATTTATAGGACTCAAATCTGTTGGATTTCTTGCCTGCTTGGTCTTTGGCAAAAGCGCTGAAATGTTCTTGTTGAAACAAGCCATACTCTTATTTCCATTAAGAATATCTAAGCACACAGATTCCACATCCTCCCCCACAGTGGGATTGGAAGAAATTTGCGGGGAAGCCATCAAAGCCCGCGGCTTTGATCGGGCCCATTTGACTAAGTGCTTCGAATACTTCTTCTTTAGTACAACTCTCAATTCTTCCTCCACTATACTAGTCATGATACGGGTCAACCGTGTGATCCGGGTCAACTATCTAATAATACTAAATAATTAGTTAATGATATGGTTGACCCGGATCACACGGTTGACCCGGATCATGACTAGTATAGTGGAGGAAGAATTGAGATGTTTAACTAAATAGAAAGACATGCTATTTTGGGTAAATGATGCAAAATCAAAAAAATGGAGATGTTAATGCATAAAAATTTAAAGTTTAGAACACAATTGCAAATTTACATAAAGTTTGGGACAAACTAGAAATTTGATATTAACTAAAAAGTTTGTACAAATAACATACTTAAAACATTTTCTTTAAAATCTAGCATATGTAATAAAATTTTAATCTTAACACACATATTTAGAAGATAATAATATTGCTTAACACATAAACATGCAACAGAACAACTTAGAAGCGAGTTAGATATAAGTGGCATCATCCCGCCGTTCCTCGAATTTGATAGTATCATTGAAAAGTTGAAGGATGGCACTGAGACACTGACAACATTCGGAATGGTTTACAAGTGCATCGTCGACTAGGTTTTTTGCTTCTCACTCAAGACGGAGCGTATATAATGTGAGTTCATCATCGTCTTCTCTCTCCCTCTCTTGCAATATTAGTAGCAATAGTTTTTTTAATGGCTTAAATTGTTACCCCGCTCTATAACGTTTGCTATATGTTTCTCTAATCATAGGACTGGTGACAATGCTCGTCGCATTGATGACCTGAAAAGAAATCAAGGGAGGGAACAGGTTAGTAGTTTCACAGACACCTCCCATGAAACTAATTTGACAATATTTTACTACTAAGAACTCAATTTTTTTGTTAACAGGGGATTAATACGGGAAATGGTACTGGTAGCCTCCTCAAGCGTCCTACGAAGAACGAGGTTTATCTACACTACTTTGTCTCAAAGCCGGAAGAAGAGGGCATCGTCGGAACTAGCGACAAGGCCAACGAAATACAGAAAAAACACAGGCAGTACGTGTTTTCTTGCGTTTTTGAAATAATTTGTTCAGCCTTCTTTTTCAGTGAGTTAAAATGGATGCTGCAAATAGCATGTTTAATATGGTGAAGTAAAGTTATGGTAAAGATAAAAGGCTCCGAAGCCCAGTGGGGTCGAGATTTGGGATGGGAGCTTGGTTATGGGAACTGGCTAAGTGACGCAGTGAGTTGTTGCAAATTGATTCCTCCACTAATCTTATAATTCAACGTCGAAAGAGTGTTTCTCAGTCTTCTACGAGCTTCAAGAGTATTATACTCTAAGGTTTTATGGTGTAATAGAAAGCAAAACGGGCTGGCCCATTGTATTGCTAAATTGGGCCTTGGTAGTGATGTGTTTTCGTATTGGGCTTCCTCATACCCAGACAGCTTGTATAACTCTTGGGCTTTTGACAATGGTCCAACTATCTAATAAATTACAAGCCTATTTCAAAAAAAAGTATTGGAGAGGTAAGATCAAGGAGCTCAGGCCGAAACCGATATTTATGCCCCAATCCAAGGGGCTCGGGTTGAAAAAATCCCAACCCAAACCTGACCGAGGAACTTGAAAACCCAAACCTACCCTAACATTTTGGTTCGGACCGGTTCGGTTTAAAAGAGTTATAGGAAGTACAATATTTTCTCAATCAAACAAATAAATACATAGCTATTATCTTCAAACTTGTAAGCAAAGTCTAAAGTCCTTCATCCATACATAGTTCAAAAAACATGTATTCGGACATTGACTATCCCTAACCATCACCTTATCTGACAATAAAAGATTTCAACATAGTACAATTCGTATAGATGATACAACAATGGAAGATCCAAAAAAGTATATACTAGAGAGTCGACAAAAATTATGAACTGGAAGGCGATAAAAGAACTATGAAAGAAACAAACTGAATATCCTTCGAGACTCTCAGACATACTTGAAGGTTCAAGAGAGAGTATCTGCTGCAAGAGAGAGGTGACGAGAGGGGAGAATGGGCTTAGGATTTATAATTGTGAACTTCATAGTAAGGTGGTCGGGCAGGGCGAGTGGAACCGGATTAAGAAATTATATATCCGTCACCCAACCGTGGCCGTGCCGTGCTTAGAGTGGGGGAAACTTCAGCCCCAACCGTGCCCGTGCTGTGTGGCAAGGAATCCATGCCCGGTAAGGCCCACCTAGCCTATATGGGCAGGTCCTTTGGTGGGCTGCTCCTTGCCAGGCCTATACAGGCCGGTCCTTTTGTGGGCTGTTCCATGCCGGGTCGGCCTTACACAGGCCACTAGCAACGGCCCTGCAGACCATTTGAGACCCTAATACCCAGTAACATCAGTGAGAGAAGCTGCAAAAGAAAATGCTTTTTTTTTTTTTTTTTTTTTTTTTTTTTTGAGTAAAGAAAGAAAATGATCGAAGAGTAAGAATATGATACACGAACATTTCCAATACTACTCACTAATCAGGCATGCCGCACACAAGGTAAACTATTACCTTACAACAAATTTTAGTAGAAATAATACAAATCTGATACGGACAATGACTCAGGAGAAAATGTGAAGAAGGAAAACACACGCTGTGGTTAGGGTAACTGCTCCTGCAGAGGCTCCGGCTCTGGCAGCGGCTGCTGTTGTGGTTGCTCTTGTTGAGGAGGTGGCGGCGGCGGTGTAACTTCCCGCGGCAATTGCTGTGGATCACCTTGCCAAGCCCAAACTATATCTTGCAGAGCAGGTCTCACGCCTTCTCTCAGTATCTTCTGATACTCAAGCGTATCGCCATTAGATTTCTTCATCTCCACCATGTAAAAGGACGAAGCAACTTCAAATATCTCTGCATCTATAGACAACACTCCCTTCCTGCCTTCTCGCAGCCCCTCAAAACCCTTTGTCTTGTTTCCTAACCCTCATCTTCAGAAGTTTCGCTACTTCCTCAAGCTTTGATATGATCACAGAGGCAGGTTTCCTCGAAGTAAATCTCGTCTCTTTCTTTTGACAAGGCTCCTCAAAGAACCCTGACAGATCAAACCCTGAAGAAAGGGATATGATGTCGAAAGCATTCAAGTGTGTGGGTTTTTCTTCATTACATTGTCTCAAAGCCGGCAGAAGAGGGCATTGTCGGAACTAGCAAAGACGCAAGGAATATACAGAAAAAACACAAGCAGTACGGGTTTTGAAATAATTTTATCAGCCTTCTTTTTCAGCGAGTTCAAATATATGCTGCTGATAGCATGTTTAATTTGGTGCAGTAAAGTTATGGTAAAGATAAAACATTCTGAAGCCCAGTGGGGTCGAGATTTGGGATGGGAGCTTGGTTATGGCAACTGGCTAAGTGACGCAGTGAGTTGTTGCAAATTGATTCCTCCACTAATCTTATAATTCAACGTTAAGACATTATTAAGTTGATGTTTGTTTGTTATTTTAGATTTGTTCATTCCTTGCTAATTATTAATCATTTTTTTCTTAATCAATCATCTCTGATGATGGATCCATAACAAAAGGAAATGGATTGCATGGCTCGAATCCTTCATCACGAGGAGAGGGACAGTACTAATGAGAAGAAAACATGGTTCTGGGATTCTCGTACTGCGGTACGTGATACCTACTTTAATTTACACTACTGTCAAAATTAATTAATGAATTAGTTGAAGTTATCAACAATTTGGGGGATTTTTGACCTGTTCATTTATGATTTATCTAACAGATTTTGTATGCTTTTGGTGATTGTTGGTTCGTTTAACAAACAGATTTGTGTGCCTGTCAATGTTGATATTCAGCACCACTTCCAACTAGTCATAAATTTCAATGACTCGAAAGTATATGTATTAGACTCGGTGAGGGCGATGGTGGAGGATAGACCTGATGTCTCACCGAAGATCAAACTTGTCCACAACATGCTTAGCAAAGGCTGCTACAAAGAGGAATACGGAGAAAAAAACATCACTGAGTGGGAAGTAATTCACTTTCCACATATTTTGCACTAAACTGAATCCTTACCATGAAAAAGAAGAATACAATTCATTGTTATATTTGAGCTATTTCCATAATATAAATAAAATTATGATTGAGAACATCCTTCCAGAAATAAAAATAGTGCAAATTGACTTAACTTGAAGATAGCTTCATCATGCTGAAACCAAAACCAGATACAAAACCGCCAAAGCTGGGAATTCTACCATGTTCACGTCCAAATTTGAAACTCCTTCCTGTCTTGACACTGTGCGCCAAAAAGATACCTGTTCCGTTGCGAAAAATAACCACATCCCCATTATTCACCCAAGCCTCAGGATGCCATTTCTCGTTGCTATCCTTCTCAAGTGCCGCTACAAAGCCCAAGTCAATTCTGCTGCTTTTCTTCCATTCAAAAGCACTCTTGGGATCACAGTCATTACACGTCAACCAAACATCAAATACATTCTCAGGCTCTAGACAAACCAACAATGACAAGGATTTACCCCTTTCCAACATAAAACACTTGTTCTCTTTGTAATCCTCCAATGCAGCAGAATAAGGTTTGTGAAAGAAGGTTTCTGATTCGACATCAAAAGCTAAAGACACTCGAGATGCTTCCGCAAAAGTGCAGTCAATACTATTAACTATTGACCTCGGCATACTCCAATAAATAATGCTTCCAACAGACAGCGTGTGTTTACAGAGTCGTAATGTATATTCATCTGGACAATCAAAATATTTCCATGAACAACCCTTGCCAACCACCACTATAGCACACTTCAAAATCCGATTATCAAACTCAGGGAAGTAGCTGATGAATACTTTATAACTATTTTTTGAAGCACAGCGTACTAACGAGAATCTTGAACGCTTATTAATCAAAGGTTCACGAAAAGCAGGAAGACATATAACCTGCTTGGTGAGAGGATTCGCGACATGAATCCCTGCAACAGGATGGTTCACAACAACTAATCCATCACAGCTAGCACGAATCATGTCATAATGTGGGAAATTCATCTCGGTGACATCAAAATTAGACTCTCCAAAATTGATCAAGCAAGGTGGGCGCTTTTCGTACACACACTGGAACAAGAAGCCGGTAGTAGTAGTACTAGGAGGAGAATGATGGAGGTGTTGCTCAATGAATTGAGGACTGGAGACGATATCGTACCATTGTCGACAGACATACCTCATGGAGTTGAAAAGAATGTTTGCAGGAAGCCACATAAGGATATGGAACACAATCTCTTCTGGAATAAATAGTTGCCTCTTCTTTTTGTTATAAGGGACCTTGGTTTTGCATTTGCGTTCTAAAAATCCCCTGCTTCTTCCCACCTAAAAAGGATGCATCAACAATAATAAGAACAAAATGTTTTGGGAAGACCGAGCACAAAAACATAAAAATTATCCGAGACTAAGTGGAGAACCTTCAGTTTAAACCCCTAATTAGTACACGTAGTCCCAATTTCTAGGAAGCATTCCATTTAATTCCCCCGGTATAGTTTAAGAGATTGCAGCCCAATCCATGTTTTATGAATGATGTAGTTCAATCAAGGCTCTTTGTCTTGTCTTATAACTGGAGATGTGCCTGTTTTGAGACGGTTATCATGAAAACGATATATCTTTATTGAATTCGGATTTATTTGATGATAGATACAAAGGCAGAGAGAGAAAAAGAGAGGTATCAGAAGATATTTGGCTTGTTACAGATTATTGCCATCTTTTGTATGGATCTCACTGCAAGAAGGATTTTAATTATAAATTAATGGTCGACCTAAAAAGCAGGTTTTGGTGAAGGGTGGAACGTACAAGTTTCTGGGGCATCGATGTTCAGAATCGAGGAGAAGTTAAGGAGCTGCAAGAAGGAATTTTGAACAAGGAAAGAGGGTGTAAACACTGGTCTTCTAGTTTGAAGTTAGAATTGGGAATAAAGATAAAAGAATCAGTAGGTTGGGCTTCCAAGCTTCTACGGCACAACTTAACCAATTAGAGACTGGAACTAGATGATGGCGGGTGGCGAGAATCCATGGGGTCGAAGAAAGGATTCTAGGGAATTGGCGCTCATCTTAACCTACTGTATTCTAACAAGTAGGAAGGCCAAATCATGTTCCATTCTTTTTTTTAGTGTTTCTGAAACACCATTTCCACAAATAACGTACTTTCATAATATTGACTTTCATATTCCATCAGCCATGTTAACCATTCACTTGCCCGTAGTCTACGTTACATGGACTCGGGTGCGGGTGTCATATCCGGTGTGTATCCGGAGGTCGGATTCGCACAATCCTCTAAAAGTAGGATCCGGGGACTCGGCATATATAAGTATCCAAAATTTGGATACGGGTACGGGGATATGGTATATAAATTTTAAAATAATAATAATAATATTTCTAATAAATTAGCATATCAATTACTTTTTCTCATAAGAAAATTGGCGCAAGAGAAAGATTAAGACACGTACCTCTGAGTTACTTGGTTCAAACATCCTCTCCAACTGGGGGAGTTTTATGCTCAGAAAGTGACAGTTTTTTTTTTTTTTTTTTTTTTTTTTGAGAACACTTCCATATGTTGGAAAAAAACACTTCTATATAAAAATAAGAAGCCTGTGACATAAAGACAATACCGATTTTACAAAAGTAGCCTCAAAACAAGTGTAGTATTTACTTTTATGTTAAGGGTATTTAGGTCTTTTCCAAAATTACAATTACCTTACGGGGAGAAACACACAGCCACGCACGGCTTCATCTCTCTCTTATCCATCAAAAACAGATCTGAAAAATCGTCTCTCTCCCTCTCTCCCGTCGAAGCCACGAAGGGACGGGAAAAGGTCGTCTTCCCCGGCGCCGGTGAAGGCTTTCTACTGCTCCACCGCCCCAGCCGCGTCGGGATGCCTCCTCCACGAATCCGCCACACATCCCATACCCGAACCCGAGTCGAATCGTATCAACCCGGGTACTTTGCCGATTATGCCGAGTCCAGGTAACGTAGCCCGTAGTAAGAACCCTTTTTGTCCTTAGGCCACCAACAAAATCAAACCCATGCCACTGCCTGACCTCAGCAAAGTTAGGTTATTTTAGGCATATAGATTGGATTCATAAATAATTAAATATAATAATTATTTTACCCAAGAAATACGTAAGATTGATCGGTTGGGCCTTATTGATGGATTGCAATCCCATTCGATATAAGATCCAAGGAGCAGGTGTCGGGTGTAGATTAATTTCTCATTGTGGTTTGTATTCCTTGGGTAGTTCGTAGATCATCGACTTCGGTCCTACTGGGCAATTCCTTACCTTTCTTTACTTTTCGTTTCTGGGGTTCCTAACATGTATAGTGCGTCCTCTATCCCTTTATTTTTAGGACTGTTTATTATTATTGTTACCGAGCCAGAAAATAGAAGGGTATACCGGATAAAAGAATACATTATAACAGGACGTGTGATAGGAAAAGCATGTGTAAGGGTTATCCAAGCTAATTGCATTTAAACTGGAGGTTCATTTTTTTGCCAGACCCTTGTAGGGGCAACGGAAATTTTCTGCTAACTAGAACAATCCCTTTTTAAAATGAAAACAATAGGCTTGTGATTTAGTGATTTCTCCTATGTTGACAGAACGAGTTTTTTCTACGAGGAATATTTTTTTTTACTTTCACTAAAATATTACCTGGCCCTTACGATGGGGAAAGCATTTTTCTGCATTGCATTAATGCAGAAAATGGGGAACCTTAAAATGTAATTTTGACAGTCAATCTAACATTGACGGAGGGAGCCCGGACAATTGGTCATCTAACCTCACCTGAATTCGGAATTGGAAATCTAACCTCCGAAAAAAAAGACAAACAATTTTTCCCTCTGACAAATGGAGGTTAGATGCCCAATTTTGAAGTGTGGCAAGGTTATAAAACAAAGAGGGATTTGTGGGGAGGTTTTAGTACAAATCTTCCTCTCTCGGCTAGATTAAATGCAGCAATTTGCTTCTGATCGGATATTTCGGAGGGGGAGTTCATCACAATGAACTAATCTATCTATCGATCTACCTAGGTATAGAGAGAGAGAATCATTTCCCGAAACACAACAAGGAAAAGAAGAGAAACCCAAAATCATATATAGTAAAAAACGAACTGAAGAAGAAGACAAAGTACCGAAACATTAGGCTCCTCGATTGTAATCCACATGACTGACTTCACCACCCCCTTCCTTGTGCAGAATGAAGAATTGAGACGAGAGAGGGACGGAGAAATGGAGAATGAAGAATTGATTTTGGTGGATTAATGATGGACGAGGGTTTTGGGCTTCTTTTTCTTTTCTTTTCTTTTTTTTTTTTTTTTTTTGAAATGGGCTTCTTTTTCCATTTCAGCGGAACATTTTTATTTTTGAACTTTTTCAATAGAAGAAAAAAAATAAAGAGTTTTAAAAGCAGTAACATTAAAAGTCAGACATAGTTGGATAAAAAAAAAAGTCAGACATAAAGTCAGGGGGTACAATAACCAAATTAATACATTTGGTGTCTCGGTTGTCAATATGGTATGATCCGATCTGAAATCCGAGCGATCCGACCCGAATTGTTCATATCCGAATCCGATCTAACTGAAAACGGATGGGATTTGGATCCGGAATAGGGATGGCAACGGGTCGGATCCGGATCGGATCAGGCCATTCCCGATCGAGATCCTACCAGGAGAAATGAGATCCAGATCCGATCCAGATCCGTTCGGATCATCACCGGTTTCGGATCAGATCGGATCGGGTTTCATTCAGCTGATCCAAATCCGATCCGTAGATCCATATAGTACGTGGTCGGATCGGATTCAGATCGAATCCGCGAGTTTGCAACAAAATAGAAAAAATAACATAAAAAAATAAACACTATTTCACACACTAAGGCATGCTCGTAAGTTATGAAGCCTAAAAAACAAAAGAAATAGCTTTGTAGGTTGCAGTCAATATAGTATTCTTCTTGTAAATGTAAGTGGGGAGGTAATATATATGTATTTGTAAAGCACACTTATACGTCGGGTCGGATCGGGTCGGAACCCGGTGGATCTGCCCTCAGATCCAAATCCAGATCCAAATCCGTTCGGATTTGACTTTCCGGATCCAAATCCGATCCATTTTCAATTGGATCGGATCCGATCCATTCGGCTCGGATCGCTCGGATCTCAGATTGGATCGGACCATATTGTCATCCCTAATCCGGAATGCCAACCCCGAACGAATTTGGATTTGGATCTGAAGGCAGATCCACCGGGTTCCGACCCGATCTGACGTATATGTGTGCTTTACAATTATACATCTATTACCTATCCCCTTACACTTACAAGAAGAATACTATAGTAACTCCAAGCTACAAAGCTATTTCTTTTGTTTTTTACGTTTCATAACTTACGAACATGCCTAAGCGTATGAAATGGTGTTTATTTTTTATGTGATATTTTCTATTTTATTACAAACACAAGCCGGATCCGATCCGAATCCGATCCGACCACGTACTATATGGATCTACGGATCGAATTTGGATCAGCTGAATTAAAACCCGATCTGATCCGAATCAGGTGACGATCCGAACGGACCTGGATCGGATCTGGATTCCATTCTCCTGGTCGGATTTGGATCGAGAAGGGCCTGATCCGATCCGGATCCGACCCGTCGCCATCCCTACTCCCCCCTCTTCAATTTTCTTTTTAAGGTGTTTTTTTTTTAAAAAAATCGTAGGAGAAAGAATCGGAGTATAGATAGTAGGAAAAAGAATATGAGGTACATATAATTTCAAAGGAAAAAAAAAATCAGAGTATATATAGTAGGGCTGTAATCATTTTTTTCCTGAGAGTAGGGGTGTAATTCTGAGTTCGATTTTGGTACTCCGATGAGTTGAAGTGCATAACTGTTTTCTTTTTAAACTATTTTTTTTTTCATTTATTACTCAATCAATTAAGCATTTTAACTATCCTAAAAAGATTACACATTTTAACAACCTTTCCACGAACTGCAGATTTCATTGAAAAAGAGGGGCTAAAACAGCCAAGATACAAGGCTACAAGCAAGCCAAACACTTAGACAAGCTCAAAAACGCCGTTAGCACAGACATGAGCTTCATGGTTGAAGTGTCTAGGAACAAATATGAAAAAACAATAAACAAAAGAGGAAGCAAGAATCTTACAGTCCTCAACAATAGCCCAGACACTATGATTGTAATCATTAGAAGAAGCATTCATGACATCAATAATGATCTTTGAATCTTATAGAATGATGATGTGTGTGAGCTTTAGGCTTGAAGCTAAAAGAAGAGCCTCCCTGATAGCTAAAGCTTCCAGAGTAAGAACATCTGTGACATATCTGATGAGCTTTGAGTGAGAGTTCAGGGTAGTTCCATCCTTCTTCTTCAGAATAACAGCAACACTCCCTTGAAGTTTGCAAGATCTGACTGAGGCATTAGTAAACAACAAATGACAAGAGTTTTGGGGAGCACACCAGGAGGTAGTTTGTTTCAGAGAACAAGCAGACCATGAGGAAGAGGAATTTGCATCATAAAACTCATAAAATCTTGCAATTGATCTTGAGACAATGAGGCTAGGCTTCCAAGGAATTTTGTTGAACAACCAATCACATCTAGCCTTCCGGATATCCCAGCATAGAGTAATGAATAAGCCCATAACTAACATTTTGCAATCATCATCATCCACCATTCTGTTAAGGCTGGTACCACAAATCATGAATACTGATATTCTCTTGCACATTTGCAACAAATCTGAGAGGAGAGATCAGCCAAACTTGAGAAGAAAAAGAGCAATTGAGAAAAAGATGAGTCTCTGATTCAACACTTTCACCACAGAGACAACAAAAATATCACGCTCTTTTGCTCTCAAAGAAGCTGCAACTGGAAGACAACCTTGAAGAACTTTGCACCAAAAGCATTTGATCTTTGGAGGGGTGCAGATACTCCAACATAATGACAACGTTTAGAGGAATGACTTCACGGGAGGCAGTCAATAGGAAAGTGATTCTGAACCATATCTAGAGTCAGACGAGGGACAATTCTTATCCAGGCAGCAAGAAAAGGCGTCTTACAGAGAATATCTTGTAGAATTGTCAGATGCAGATGTTGGTCAAGATGACCCCATTGAAGAGGAGGAAATACCCATCCGTCAGCGTACTCCTCAAAAGAGGTATTGCAATTTAGCCCCTTTTGAGGAATGCATTGTGAGAGGTGGTAATCTAGGAGAGGCCTTGGATAACTCTGCCCTGGCCATAATTCCTGACTTGGATGCTCGTACTATATCAAATTCAGTTTCATGTGATAAAAGATCACCGGAAGAAATGACAAACCCGGAGGATATAGTTTTGGCAAAACCCAAAAGGGTTAAATCGGGAAATCGAGACGTTTCTCTTTCCCCACTATCGGTAGAGGTTGGCTCCGACCAACCCTGTCGTCCGCAATGAGGATCCTTGGCTTGGGGAGTTCCTCTACGTTCCAAAGTCTTAACTCCCTGGTTAGGGATAAGCACCCAGACATTTTTTTCCTTATGGAAACAAAGATGCTTATTCCTCTAGCGGATTCTGTTCGTATAAAGTTGGGGTTTGATTTTAGTTACCATGTTTTTCGTACTGGCTTAAGTGGTGGTTTATCTTTGTTTTTGGAACAAAAATGTGGATGTGAAGATTCTCTTCAGAAATAATTTTCACATTCACTGCTTTATTAAACCTCTTGAGTTTGGCTCTACTCCATTTTATTTCACCGGCTTCTACAGTGATCCAGTTACTCAAAACCGAAGATTCTCATGGGATCTTTTTTAAGACGTTTGAAACCTACTATTGTTTCTCCGTTTTTGGTTATCGGATATTTTAACGAAATCCTTTCGAGTTCAGAAAAACTTGGTTGGAATGGTCGTCGCTTGTCACAGATTCAAGATTTCGCGGATACGTTGTCAGATTGCGGTTTGTTTGATTTGGGGTATAGAGGAGAATATTTTATCTGGTGGAACGGCTGATCTTACCCGTACTCGGTTCATGAAAGACTGGATAGAGCGGTATCTAACTTTGAATGGGATATGGTTTTCCTCTCCAAGTCGGTAGAAGATCTCCCATATGTGGGTTCGGACCACTATCCTCTTCTGGTGACATCATCGAAGATGGTGATTCCAACTAGCTTGCCTCGACGCTCCCATTTTGCGGCTGAACGAACTCGTTCTCCGGACTGTCATGATACCATCCAGCAGGTGTGGCCTATTTCTACTCCTAATTCTAATTATATACATGTTTTTTCCAAAAAAAATATTAATACAACATATCATCTTCGAAGATGGGGAAAAATAACTTTTCTCAAACTGTGAAGGAGAAGAATTATCTGCTGTGTCGTGTCAATTGGTTATGTGAAGGCGAGCGTAACACTAAATTGTTTCATAAAATAGCCGTCGAAAGAAAACATAATAACACAATTTCGGCTATTTATAGTCCTTCAGGGACTTTACACACTGACTTGGAAGATATTAAAAATATTTTTAGGACTTTTTACAAAAACATGTTCAAGGCTAATCCAGATTTGTTTCCCCAAGCCGTTTCTAGTATAAACCCGTGTATTACTTCTGATATGTATGATTATTTAAGTTCTCCTTTTACGAAAGATGAAATTATTACTCCTATTTACTCTATTGGCCCGTTAAAAGCCCCGGGTCCTGACGGCCTCCCTGCTATTTTTTATCATACTTATTGGAACATTATCGGACATGATGTTATTGATATGTTCTTACATTTTCTAAACAATGTTGGTGACATTTCTAGCATAAACAAACTTGCATAGCCTTAATCCCAAAACTTAAGTCTCCAAAGTTCGTGGTGGATTTTCGTCCTATAAGTCTTTGTAATGTTTCTTATAAAATTATTTCTAAGAATATTGTGAATGGCTTAAAGATATCCTTCCTACAATTATTGACCCGGCTCAATCCGCATTTATAAAAGGGCGTCACATTTCTGATAATTCTATCATTGCTTTCGAAACAATTCATACTATTCAAAATCACAAAAATACAACGGGTTCCTTTTCTTTAAAATTTGATATGACTAAAGAATACGACCGGATAGAATGATCTTACCTTCACCAACTTCTTCTTAAAATGGGTTTTTCCTACAAACTTTAAAAATCTTGTGTGACCTCGGTTTCCTTTTCTATCCTAATAAATGGTCAGCAAACAGATTATTTTCTCCCAACTAGGGGTATCCGTCAAGGCGACCCTACTGGCCCTTATCTTTATATTATTTGTACTGAAAGTTTGTCTTGTCTAATTAAGGATGATGTTTCTAATAGAATTCTTCAAGATGTTAAACCTGGTTTTTATGCCCCTAGCATTACCCGCCTTTTATTTGCGGATGATAAGGATACTTTTTGCAAAGGCAACAGAAGAAAATGCAATTCCTATAAGCTCCATTCTTTAACATTACTGTGAGTCGTCGGGCCAGTTAATTAACAAGAATAAATTTGCTGTTGTTTTTGGCCCTAGAGTCCCTAATAATACTCGTAGTTGCATTTCCAATATTCTGCAAATCTCTATATCTCTTAAGCATAATAATTATTTAGGCCTACCTACTGTTATGGGTAAAAATAAGAAAAACCTTTCAAAAGTCTAAAAACTAAAATCTGGAATAAAGTTAGTAGTTGGAAAGATTTTTTTTTATCACCTGGTGGAAAAGAATTCTTTTGAAATCTTTGGTTCAGGCTATTCTAACCTATATCATGTCAAATTTTCTTCTCGCAATTACCTTTTCTGATGATTTACAAAAACTTTTCACTAAGTTTTGATGGACTAATGATCTTGACAATAAAAAAATCATTTGGAAAGCGGGGATCGTTTATGTTGTCCTAAAAGTGCTGGGTGGTTTGGGTTTTCGTCATTTATTTTCTTTTAATATTGCCTTACTTAATAAGCAAGCTTGGAAAATCCTTACTAATCCAAATTCCCTTTTTTCTAGAGTTCTCAAAGGCAAGTATTTCTATAACTCCAGTATCATAAATGCAGATTCAAATAGGAACTCTTCTTATATTTGAAAAAGCATTGTTAAAGCAAAAAATATTATTTTAATTGGAATCGGACTCTAAAGTTTCGTCTCCTATAAACTCAAATTTTACTTGGAGCATTGACTTAATTAAGAACAGTTTTTCTTAAGATGAAGTTGAGGCTATTATTCAAATTCCTTTAATTTCGCCTCATACCCCTGATTATTTTATTTGGTTACAAACTGTTGATGGTGTTTACATGGTCAAATTTGCTTATATTATGACTGTAGCTAACTTTATTACCCATTCCTTTGCAAACAGTTTTTCCAATTCTTCATATAAGTACAATCTCTTCTGCAAAAACTGTGGAATCTAAACATTCCAAGTAAAAGAAAAAAATTTATTTGGCGAATATACAATCTCTGTATAGCAACCAAAGATAATCTTCACAAAAGAGGGTTTTCTTACCTATATCTTGTTGTTTCTATGGTGATAGAGATGAATCTGTTGAACATATGTTCTTTGATTGTAAATGGACTCAGAGTCTTTTTGCCTCTCCAATAGATCTGCAGATGTTAGATCCATGCCTTTTCCTCATAGATTGAAACATCTGTTCCTTTCTCTAGATTTGCAACATCAATAGATCACGTGCTTCCTTCTTTGGAATCTTTGGCTAGAAAGAAATAGAAGAGTATTTAGATCAGAATCAAAAAATATTTCGAATCTAGCGATTCAAATCATTTCTGAAAACAAAGAGTTTCAAGATAATACTTATCTTGATCGGGAGGTTTTGCTTGCAGGTACCAGAAGTGAAGATAGATCGGAACGATGGCAACCCCATCCATCAGGGTTTCTGAAACTAAACATTGATGCTTCGATATCTACCGATCTGAAAAGATCGGCCAGAGGAGGAGTCATTCGAAACTCAGAAGGAAGATTTGTGTTAGACATGGCTTTTCAGATTCCTTTCACTACGGACTCTCTCATTGCACAAGCTTTTACTATGCTTCAAGCCCTCAAAACAGCGAGATCTAGAGGTTTTACAGGCCTGATTATAGAAACTGACAACAAAAATCTAGTTGCTCAACTCCACAAGAAAACGGCGAAAGAGTGTTTCTCAGTCTTCTACGAGCTTCAAGAGTATTATACTCTAAGGTTTTATGCTGTAATAGAAAGCAAAACGGGCTGGCCCATAGTATTGCTAAATTGGGCGTTGGTAGTGATGTGTTTTCGTATTGGGCTTCTTCATGCCCAGACAGCTTGTATAACTCTTGGGTTTTTGACAATGGTCCAACTATCTAATAAATTACAAGCCTATTTAAAAAAAAGTATTGGAGAGTTAAGATCAAGGAGCTCGGGCCGAAACTGATATTTATGCCCCAACCCGAGGAGCTCGGGTTGAAAAAATCCCAACCCAAACCTGACCGAGGAACTTGAAAACCCAAACCTACCCTAACATTTTGGTTCGGACCGGTTCGGTTCGGTTTAAAAGAGTTATAGGAAGTACAATATTTTCTCAATCAAACAAATAAATACATACCTATTATCTTCAAACTTGTAAGAAAAGTCTAATGTCCTCCATCCATATATAGTTGAAAAAACATGTATTCGGACATTGACTATGCATAACCATCACCTTATCTGATAATAAAAGATTTCAACATAGTACAAAGAGTCGACAAAAATTATGAACTGGAACGTGATAAAAGAACTATGAAAGAAACAAATTGAATATCCTTAGAGACTCTCAGACATGCTTGAAGGTTCAAGAGAGAGTATCTACTGCAAGAGAGAGGTGGCGAGAGGGGAGAATGGGGTTAGGATTTATAATTGTGAACTTCATAGTAAGGTGGTCGGGCGGGGCGCGTGGAACCGGATTAAGAAATGATATACCCGTAACCCAATCGTGCCCGTGCCGTACTTAGAGTGGGGGAAACATCAATCCCAACCGTGCCCGTGCTGTGTGCCAAGGAATCCATGCCCGGTAAGGCCCACCTATCCTATTTGGGCAGGTCCTTTGGTGGGCTGCTCCATGCCAGGCCTATACAGGCCGGTCCTTTTGTGGGCTGTTCCATGACGAGTCGGCCTTATACAGGCCACTAGTGTTAGGATTCCAATACGTGAGAAAACAAGAGAAAGCAAGAAAAATCAAGAGTAAGATCAAGAACACAAGAATTATGTGGTTCACTAGTTTTGAGACTAGCTAATCCACGGTCAAACCAAACCTTTATTGATGAGAAGCCAAACCAATGACAAGCACACTCCAAGTTATGACCCTATCATCTATTTATATACTAGTATAAGACTTGGAGCCCAAGTAATGTCCAAAACTAATCCGAGACAAAGTAGAAAATAATTCATCCTAAATTATTTCCTAACCCAATAAGGACACTACCAAATATAGTAGTAAAAGTAGACCCGTAGAAGGAATCAAAGAGATTCCTTGTTGCCAAAGTAATGTAATTACTTCCAAAACTACCAGCCTCATTTGACCATCCCATGCTAGGATTTTGAATCAACCAAAAAACCTAACAAACCTCCACCTTGGTTCAAACCCCATAGATACCGAACCAATTCTTCTTATCAATCCAAAAACCCCCAATCCGAGTGTATTCCCAATTTGTGGAATTGAACACTCCCAATACGCCCCAACAAGCGCGTATATGCGTCTTCAACAAACACAAAGACAATGCATCTCAATAAACGCTCCACCTAATGCACCATGACACAATGCATGCCCCAACATCATTCGAATGACACTTAATGATGAAAAGTGTCCATCAATCAATGTCATGTCAATTTGCGCCGCCACCCACACTAATGCGCAAAATCAATAACCAAAGCGCGCCAATTCAAGATCCAATCGCGCCACCAACCAATGCGTGCACAATATCACGCCACCAACTATCGTGCCCAACAACACGCGTCCATGCTCCATGCCTGGAGCCCCGATTCGCCCCCAAGGGGCCTAGAGAGCTACATCGTCCTTGAGCGTCCTCCTCCACCTGAAGCGAAATCTCCAGCTGCACGATTCTTGGGACACTCCCTCAAAACGCTAGTTGATTCGAGTCGCCTTCCACCTAGACTTGAACCCTCATAGCTTCCAAATCCAGATATAGATCCAGATTACTCGTCGGGTTGAGCACGCCATATCGATTGACGCATGTCGGAACCGAAAGCGTGTCGGATGTACTAAAACTAGATCCACAATTCCAAAGCTCCCCAAGAAGAGCCCGATAGCTCCCCCCAAAAGGAACCCGATAGCCTCCCAACAAAGGCTTGGTGTGCTTGCACCCCCTGTTTCAGAGGTCAACCAGCGGAAACCCAATCTTCCCATCAAACCCGACAGATCTTGATCACAATCGCCATTGCTTCTCTCTGAACCTCAACGAACCTGACTCTGATACCACTTGTTAGGATTCCAATACGTGAGAAAACAAGAGAAAACAAGAACAATCAAGAGTAAGATCAGGAACACAAGAATTACGTGGTTCACTAGTTTTGAGACTAGCTAATCCACGGTCAAACCAAACCTTTATTGATGAGAAGCCAAACCAATTACAAGCACACTCCAAGTTATGACCCTAGCACCTATTTATATACTAGTACAAGACTTGGAGCCCAAGTAATGGCCAAAACTAATCCGAGACAAACTAGGAAATAATTCATCCTAAATTGTTTCCTAACCCAATAAGGACACTACCGAATATATTAGTCAAAGTAGACCCCTAGAAGGAATCAAAGAGATTCCTTGCTGCCAAAGTAATGTAATTACTTCCAAAACTACCAGCCTCATTTGACCATCCCATACTAGGATTTTGAATCAACCAAAAAACCTAACAACTAGCAGCGGCCCTGCAGACCATTTGAGACCCTAATACCCAGTAACATCAGTGAGAGAAGCTGCAAAAGAAAATGTTTTTTTTTAGTAAAGAGAGAAAATGATCGAAGAGTAAGAATACTAGGATTTTGAATCAACCAAAAAACCTAACAACTAGCAGCGGCCCTGCAGACCATTTGAGACCCTAATACCCCAGTAACATCAGTGAGAGAAGCTGCAAAAGAAAATGTTTTTTTTTTAGTAAAGAGAGAAAATGATCGAAGAGTTAGAATACGATAAACAAACATTTCCAATACTACTCACTAATCAGGCATGCCGCACACAAGGTAAACTATTACCTTACAACAAATTTTAGTAGAAAAAATACAAATCTGATACGGACAATGACTCGGGAGAAAATGTGAAGAAGGAAAACACACGCTTTGGTTAAGGTAACTGCTCCTGCAGAAACTCCGGCTCTCGTAGTGGCTGCTGTTGTGGTTGCTCGTGTTGAGGAGAAGGAGGTGGCAGCGGTGTTATAACTTCCGGCGGCAATTGCTGTGGTTGCTGTGGATCACCTTGCCAAGCCCAAACTATATCTTGCAGAGCAGGTCTCACGCCTTCTCTCAGTATCTTCTGATACTTAAGCGTATCACCATTACATTTCTTCATTTCCACCATGTAAAAGGACGAAGCAACTTCAAAGATCTCTGCATCTATTGACAACACTCCCTTCCTGCCTTCTCGCACACCCTCAAATTTCAGCAACCCTTTATCCTGTTTCCTAAACCTCATCTTCAGAAGTTTCGCTACTTCCTCAAGCTTTGATATGATCACAGAGGCAGGTTTCCTCGAAGTAAATCTCGTCTCTTTCTTTTGACAAGGCTCCTCAAAGAATCCTGACAGATCAAACCCTGAAGAAAGGGATATGATGTCGAAAGCATTCAAGTTTGTGGGTTTTATTACCTCATCCTTTCCGTCGGCTGGAGTACTACCACTACTGGATTCGGTAAGACTAGATGAAGCATTTGTACTTGATTCTGGATCAGTTTTTCTGGATTTCTGGCTCAGTCCCTTCTTGAACCACGGATTTTCCTTGATTTTGGAAATGGAAATCCTAGTACTGGGATTTGGATCAAGAATTTTTGACAATAGCTTCTGTACTTCTGTCGGAAACAACGACCTGGGGCACCGGTACTGTGCTCTCCCGATCTTCCTGTACAACTCCATCAGATTTCTGTCATGAAACGGAAGATAACCAGCCAATAGAACAAAGAGAATTACCCCACATGACCAAATATCAGCTTTGGCTCCATCATAGCCTTTCCTGTTAATCACTTCAGGAGAACAATAAGCTGGGGTTCCGCAGGTAGTGTGCAGAAGCCCATCTTGACGCTTGGACTCAGCAAGGGCACTCAAACCAAAATCTGAAACCTTCAGATTCTCATTCTCATCTAAGAGTAGATTCTCAGGTTTCAAATCACGGTGATAGACACCCCTACTATGGCAGAACTCCACTGCATTTATCAATTGTTGAAAGTACATGCGAGCAACATTTTCCTTCAGCTTACCATTGGCGACCTTGTCGAAAAGCTCTCCACCTTTGGCATATTCTATGACAAAATAAATCTTCGTCTTGGTGGCCATGACTTCGTAAAGCTGCAGAACGTTGGGATGTCTGATTAGTCTCATAATAGAAATCTCTCTTTTAATCTGTTCGACGAGCCCACGCCGCAAGACTTTCTCTTTGTCTATCATTTTGATGGCAACGCTCTGGCCAGTTCTGACACATCTTGCATAGTAAACTTTTGCAAAGGCTCCTTGACCCAGTTGTCTCCCTAACTCATACTTCTCCATCAACATACTTCCTCCCCTTCTATCCATTTCACTACCTATAACCTGCATATTATACTGACGATTCAATAAACTACCTCTTTATGAAAATGTTTATAAAAGCTTGGCTTGCTGGAGGTAGTTGTAGAGGCTGTTCAGCTGTCTTTGTTCACATCAGGCATCATCACACGCAGTTCATGTCTTATCATTTGTATTTGCATTCCGGCATGATCTAAAGGCCCCTCATCAAAGATGAAGGTAAATGGCTCTTGTGATGACAAACTCCCTTGCACTGCTGAGAAAGACTCCTCAATGATCAAGCACATCTTTCAGCATTCCCCGGTTTCTCTTGTGATCAACTAGAAAATGATGAAATTCAACCTAAAAGCCGGTAAGTTCAGGTATGAACTTCAGCTTCTCAACAGAGATTTGTAACTGAAAGAATGGAGCAAGCAAAGGAGTATTAGCATCTTAATATTCTGGAGAAATTATTACAAAGATACAACTGGGAGCATACATATTGCACATGAACAATGAAGGGGAACATATCTTTGGGCATTAAAATATTAACTGTTAAATCAAACCTAATCATTGTGTTTAAGCAGGCCAGAAAATACCGGGACATACACATAAAAGTAGAGATGCTCATGAGAAATCCACAAAGTACATTACAGGGGAGATGGAAGATAAGTCATACAACCATGAACGTCAACACACATTCACACACTTTTCTGTTGCTATAACCCAACCTAGAATCTATAACACCTACAAAAAAACTACCTTTATTAATGGCATAATTATGATATCGTGTTCTAAAATTAAACCTTGAACCTACATCATCATACTGCTTGAGCAAACCAAACATAAAACAAAACAAAAATAGTAGAGACTCCGAGAGCGTCACGAGAGCGTCTATATATAATATTTATTTACTATAATTTTATGAAGGAAACTAATATTTACATATGATAATGTGATTTTACATATGAGAATATTTTTTATTAAAGGGGTTGTCAGAATTCATTTGTCAAATAGGTTCTTTCAATAAAGAAGAATAATGTTTAAATAGTTGAATTATCAAACTGACACATAATAAGTTAAGATTAACCATCAAGTATAGTCAACTAATGATAAGACTGTGTCCAACAGTGGTGCACGGTGGCACCCAGGAACTTGATTAGGTGCCTCAACAGCAAGGGGGCGGGGAAGGTCGGCGTGTTAATCTTGCGTGGAAGGGGGAGGTGGGAGGGGAGGTGGAGACCGTGGGCTTGCACCGGTCCCACGGTCTAGTGATGCTTTTTTTTTTCTTTTTCCTTGTAATAAAATTATGTATAATTTTAAGAACTTTATTATTAGGAAATACTACCTCCGTTTCATGCGTTTTTTCCTCGTTTGACTTTATTCACTATTTACCGGGTCACTTTGATCCGGTAATTTGATTATCAAAACGATACAAGAACTTTGTAATTTCTTCGTGGTGTGGTAAAGTAAATTTTGTAATATTAAATAATAAATTATTTCATAAATAATGGTTATTTGTAATGTATAATTATTAATATGTGATAATTTAAATAAACAAAACATATTAAAAGTTTTTATTAAAATATAATAAGAGAGTGGGGGAGGTCCTCTACTATTGTAGAACATATGGCAAATTCGTAAATATTAAGGTCAATTATGGTAAAAAGTGGTGGGTTGGGGCAGTACCACTGCTGGACTCAGTCTAAATTGGCTTTAAAAAGTATTTCGCCTACGAAAACGAGCTCTCTATTTTCTGGAGCGCCATTACAGCGAGGTTTGGTCTCGAAAGTCCCAGAGCGAGGTTTGGGAGTGGGAGCGATGCCCTTCGAGAGGTTTTACAGTAGGACACTTTCCGATATACGTCCATAGATTTCCAGAAACAAAATATAGACAATTCATGAATCAAAGAAGCAAAAAGTTCAAAGAAGATGATTTAGAACTCTGACTTTTTCAATAAATAACAATAAGCAGATCGGAAAAGCTAAGAGTTTGGAATTTGAATCCAAAGGAACGGTGATTACGGAATCGTTAACGTGAAGAATAAGAGCTGTAGTCAGAAGAAATACCTTTGTTTCTTCGTCTTCCTCTTCGCAGCTCGGCGAGATCGAACACGTTTACAAGAGAGAAACTCTAAGAATCAGCCAATTATGTAACGGAAGAGTTTGCAGAAAGAGTCAAGTCGCACTTGCGTCGCATACCCGTTCCGTTCAAAATAACGTCGTGGCCACAATACCCGTCCATCATCATCATTCATGACTTGACAACAGGGCCGGCCTTTTTAAAATGATGAGGATTATTAGGAGGATATTAACGGTGCTGATTGATTAATGGAAGTGATTGAGGAGAAAAATTAGGAGTAGGAATAGGTTGAGTAAGAGTAATTAGGGAGTCAAACATCGTACAAAGGGAGAGAATTTAATTTTCAAAATGATGACAGCAACAGAAATTTATTTTCAGGAAAACCCATCAATTTCGTTAGATTTCGAACATGTGATTGTTTTCCACACAAATGCACAGTTATTGTGTTGCTATTTCCTAAGTTGGCCAAAAAGAAAAAAGTTGTTTTTTCTTTCAAACAAAAACAGTTGTATCGGAAACTACAGTCTACAGTATAGCATTTTGTTGAACTTTTTCGGTTTAGTTTAACCTTTTTAAAATGTATTTCATTTGTTTAGGCTTACTTGTTGATATTCACTAAACAATCTACAAGAATTGGACTATTTCATTTAGTTTAACTTAATTTTCAGCATTAAGTTTATCTCCTCTCTAATTTTTCCTGTGTAGGCTATATGTGTGTTTGTGTACATATATATTATTTTTCTTTATTATCAATCGTTCTAAACAAGAGTCATTTTACTCGTCAGTTTCATGTTTTAGTACAAAAATTAATTGCTTTTCAATTTTCCATATCTGGAAGTATTTCTACAATTCACAAAATCAATTTAAAATAAAATTGTTTTCAAGTCTTTTTCTTAAATAAATTTGAAAATTTGGATGTGATTTCTTTCAAACTTTGATTAGTTATACCCGTAGACACTGAAAAATGACATCTCCATTCACTGACACATGGACCCATCAGCTGCTTACAAGTGTCCACACATCGGTTCTGTAGAAATACATGATCAGTCTCTAGCACGCGTATCAAGAATGAGAACCCGGCGATTTTTCTATAATTGTGTCCCTGCACACTGATTGGAAGAATTAGTCTACTCTCTCTCACCCCTCACAATCAGATACAAAGAACTTAAAACAAAACAAAAACACACTCCCTATACACATTACCACGTTGGGTTGCCTCCCAACCAACGCTTGTAATTTAAGGTCGACGGCCCGACCATGTTACCTCATCCACCTAGAAAGCTGGCTTGGAATGACTTGCCCCATCTTCCTGCTTCCTCTGCAGGATCTTCCAAACAAACTTGTGCTTTACTTTAGGATCGGGTAGGTCATCACTAGTCACTTCTGGATTTCCATGCACGACACATGGAGCCCCTGGAATCTGCTCCTGAGACTGATGGGGTGTTGTATGATTGAAGACCCGAAAAGTCTCCACAACATCATTGATCAACTCCCCATTTTCTGCATATATCAGTGTCCGACTGGTAGCCAAAAAGGGTCTACCCAAGATAATCTGAACATCACCAACTGGGATCTCCAGAATGACAAGCACTAACCATTCCCAACCTTCACTAATAATTCCTCCACCACTCGACTAGCACGTTTTGATGACTTATCAGCAAATTGCATAGTGATCCAGGTAGGATGCGGATCCCCCACACCTAACTTTTGAAATACCGATAACGGCATCAGACTCACGCTTGCCCCCAAATCACACAGGGCTTGTCCGGTGTAGGCTCCACCTAAAATAGCTTCAATTACGAAATTTCATGGATCCTTCTTTTCTTTGGTAACCTATGCAAGACGCATGAGTTAACCTGCTCATTGAGATCGACAGTCTGATAGTCATCCACAACTTTCTTCCTCAAAATTGTATCTATCATAAATTTTATGTATGCATCATCTTGACTGTCTCTGTAACAACCCGGGATCTCGGTTCAGGAATAATGGGACAATCGATAACCAAAATCAGATTATTAACTATTACGATTACATTTAGGTTTAAGTACATAACAAATATTTCGATCATAATTACAATTTGAAAAACAAATGTTTGTGATCTACTAAGCGATCTAACTTATGCTCGGCGTTCCCCTCTCGTTCCGCGTTACCACTCCAACATGCACTAACCTGTGGCGGTTTCGAAATAGCAAAAGCAGACACTACAGTTTGAAAATAATCAGTAAAATTTGAGTAAATACACACTACGACATTGAAAGCAACGAGTGACACACAAGCACGAGTTGAAATATATCAAGAGATTTGAAACATAATGTAGTAACCCTGATATTTATGTTACATGTTTAATATTTAAGTGATATTGGTATTGCTTAATGTGCTCAAGATAAATATCGTGTTAATTATGCTAGAATTTAGTTAAGAATAAAGTTATAAAAGGTAAAGTAGAGATCAAATTGTATGTATATTTTACTTGGTAACTATAACGTCTTTTAGATAATGTTAAGGCCATTTGTGTAATACTTGTATAGGAAATAAGATATAGCATTCTAGTTTTAGTTGAATGATTTGGTTACACCATGTACTTGCATCAACATATAGTGTGCATTATATGATTTGAAATTTACATTTCATCACTTATTTTGGTGTGACCACCACACTCAATTATTGTGGGTGTATATGAGACATAAGTTGCATCATTGTCATCAATTTTCTCCACGTTTTTCTCACTCAAGAATGCCACGAAGCTCTCATTTCACTCCCCTTAGCTTCATTCCCGATTTTGTTCTTAACCCTCCAAAAACATGATCCAAACATCAAAATCTTGAGGGTTCTAAGTGAAGAAAATCAATCTTGGGTGTCCGTATATCAAGTTGGTAGCATGTTTTGAGCGTCTCGTTCAAGATTGAAGGTCCTAGGAGTCATTTTTCATCACTTCTCCATAACCCCATCAAGAACACCGTGAAAGTGATGAGTAAGTTCTACATCTTTGCATCTATATCATGATTTTGTTCATTCACTCCTCGTTCTTGTGATTCCATGGAATATCTTTAGTTGCATGTTAGTGGATCATCATTTTTAAGACAAAATTTCAGCATTGATCATCTCATTTGTATGATGCCCTGGTGGATTTATGGTTGCATGTTCTTGATTCATCATCATCTTCATGATCCTGACACATGCATGTATGAAAATGAGTTTGTTGGGTATATATATATGGTTCAGATCTTTTGATAGTATAATTTCATATCTTGGTAGAGTATTTCTTGCATGCAACAAGTTTTTGAAGTATAGAAATCATAAAATTCATGTTAGAGCCTATATTCAGGAAACTGAGAAAAATACTTAAACATTTTAGAAAATTATGAAAAAATGTTGGTTTATGTATTTTCATGTGATATTCCTACAGTACAAATTTCAGAGTTATTGAACTTTTATTTAATTCTTAATTGACCAAAAACTGGGGTTGTTTGTGAATCTGCCTAACACCAGACCAGAGAAGTTTTTCATCGATTTCATGTATTTATTTTGTCCAAAGCTTACCAAATTCGGATATGTTATTTCCATGGATGTTATCTATTTTATGTTAAAAGTAAATAATTTTAGAGTTCACATGAATATTTTATGAATTTCCTCCCAATACCGCTTTCAGCCCCTGTTTTACACCCATACAGATTCAAAAGTTATTGTTTAAAAATACTTAGAAGTTTTTTTTTTATATGTTAGTGGTAAACTTTTTATCTATGTTATGAATCAGAGGTTTCCGAGCCCCCGCACATTCCAACTTAGAGCAATCATTGCTCTAGGCAGAGCTGCCTATCAGACTCCGCCTCTGGTTCATTAAGAGTTGAAATGTTTTCACAATCCATACCTTCAACAGCAGCTGTTATACCACTTCCGTCTGCACCATTTGGGGGCTTGTCCGGTGGTTTGGCTGTCTTGTTACGGGTTCTGGATTGCTTGACCGCTTTCCACCCCCCATGAACAAAACCTCATCCAAGGCTGTTAGGATAAGCTGACCCAACTGTTTCTTCTTAGCAGTACTGTTTTCTTCGGACCTTCCTTTTTTTTTCTTGTTTGTGGCTCTATCCTTCATGTTAATTCTTTGGAATATACTTTGCTCCAAAAGAGACTCCTTTGAGAACCGCAACTTTCTCTAACCTACCCAAATCAAAATTGGGTTTATCCTCTGTAGGAGAGATAAACTCAATCGTGGGAAAAGATTTACTAGGCTAGCTATTATTTGAAAGTTCCTCCCCACCATAATGGATTGGGATAAATCTTAACCTCTGACTTTCCCTTTGTTGAACTGTTTTTCGAGATCCTTGGGATCCCCCATTTTACCAAATTGCCCTTCATTTGACCGTTGCTTACCATCCTTGCCGTCGCTGTTCGGAGTCCTCCTCTTCCCGGCCGGTTTCCCCAGCAGCCACAAACAAAATTCTGGACTTTTTTCTGACTGAATCGTCGCTTCTCCTTTTACAACGATTGGCTTTGTGATCCAGTCTACCACACCATTCACACACATAGGGAATGCGTTCTTACGAAAGATTAACCCAAACTTGTTCCCCTGTTGCCGTCTTCACAAAGGCCCTTCATCGAAGAGCTTTGTAGGTTTTGATTCTTGTTCGGCTCTTATGTCTATCCTTGTCATCACCTTCAATATGGATAGACACACGACCAACTTCCCCGATTGAAGTCGCAATCAGAGTACCTACATCTTCATGAATCAAATGAAGCGGCAAACCCTTAATCTGAATCCACACCAACAAATCGTTAAAACTGTGTGGAGTTCTGTCACCCTTTAACATCCCACTCTTTTAACAGTAAGAGCTGGTCGTCAAAGCTCTAGGGACCCCCAAACAACGCCTTCTCCATGGAGGTTTTATTGCCAAATCTGAAGATGAATCTGTTACCCCCCTCCCCCTCCCTCTTCCATGGTCTTTAAGTCTTCTTCAGGACACCATAACCTCCGAAATAGTTCTTACATATTCTGGACATTAACCTTCGCATCGCTGGTAAACTTCCCAACAAGGCATACCTTCCAATTTTCTTTGACCTTGTTACAAATCTCTTCTCCAATGATCACTGCCTTCTTTTCATCATCGGAGAGTGTGATTCAATTGATCTAGCCATCATCATCCCAGTCCATCCGTACCAAAACCCGGTCGTCGACTTCTTCCTAGAGAGAGAAAACTCTGATATGACGTATACTTGTGTGTACTGCAGTACTGGTACTTAGTTTGGGCTTTGTTTGGTTGTTCAGGTTGTATGTACTCAGTTTGGGTTAGGTTTTATGTTTTGGATGTACCACTTTTGGGTATGCATAAGTTTAATGTCCCCCCACTTGTATCTTTGGATTGGATAAAACGTAGATATACACCGTCCTACCAACCAGATGGTTCCAAAAAAACGTAAGAGCGTCTCTAAAGTCCGAACATCAAATCTCTATATTCTTTGTAAGGTTTGAATATTATATCCTCCCATCAAAACAATTTAAATCTCCATATATCTCCATAAAACATAGTTATTTCAAGTCTCCAACTCCAACTGGGTTAACAACTAAATCTCCTTTAACAAGTCTCTATTATTATAGGTGGACATGTCATTTTTTTCCAAAGCAATGTCAATTACCAGATGTTATATATTTATCTCCATTCTCAATTTTACATCTGATTGTAAGAACGATGTCTTCATCTCCATTCTCAGCTTTTACCCGCTACAAAATAGAGATTCGCCTCCATTCCCTTGACAAGCACGGACGATGACTATTTGAATATTAGCAAGTAAAAAATATTTAAATTAACAAGACTTCCTTTCTTATTTCCAATTAATATTTATTCTTGTTCTTCTAATTTAGCTAACAATACAATACAAAAATGTGTTAATTTTTCTTAACATTGTACATTGTTCTTTGACACCATTTCTGCTTGTTTATGGAAAAACCAATCAGCATTGACCCTTCAGTCGAAATTTGTGCAAAAACATCACCGCCAGCAGCGGCGCGTTGGGAGCGTTGTGAATTGTGATTAAACTCAGGTGCACACCAGTAACTCTAATAGACTGAGTTGTCAAACAGGCCGGCCTGTCCTATCGTGCCGTGCTTAGAGTGGGGGAACCTCAGCCAATCACTACCCATGTGGTGTCATGCCTGCCAACCGTGCCCGTGCTGTGTGCCAAGGAATCCATGCCCGGTAAGGCCCACCTAGCCTATATGGGCAGGTCCTTTGGTGAGCTGCTCCATGCCAGGCCTATACAGGCCGGTCCTTTTGTGGGCTGTTACATGCCGGGCGGCCTTACACAGGCCGCGAGCAGCGGCTCTGCAGACCATTTGAGACCCCTAATACCCAGTAAGATCAGTGAGAGAAGCTGCACAAGAAAATGTTTTTTTTAGTAAAGAAAGAAAATGATTGAAGAGTAAGAATATGATACAAGAACATTTCCAATTCTACTCACTAATCAGGCATGGCGCACACAAGGTAAAACTATTACCTCACAACAAATTTTAATAGAAAAATATACAAATCTGATATGGACAACGATTCAGAAGAAAATGTGAAGAGGGAAAACACACGCTGTGGTTAAGGTAACTGCTCCTGCACAGGCTCCGGCTCTGGCAGCGGCTGCTGTTGTTGTTGCTCGTGCTCAGGCGGCGGCGGTGTAACTTCCAGCGGCAATTGCTGCGGATCACCTTGCCAAGCCCAAACTATATCCTGCAGAGCAGGTCTCACGCCTTCTTTCAGAATCTTCTGATACTCAAGCGTGTCACCATTAGATTTCTTCATCTCCACCATGTAAAAGGACGAAGCAACTTCAAAGATCTCTGCATCTATAGACAACACTCCCTTCCTGCCTTCTCGCAGCCCCTCAAATTTCAGCAACCCTTTGTCTTGTTTCCTAACCCTCATCTTCAGAAGTTTCGCTACTTCCTCAAGCTTTGATATGATCACTGAGGCAGGTTTCCTCGAAGTAAATCTCGTCTCTTTCTTTCGACAAGGGTCCTCAAACAAGCCTGTCAGATCAAACCCAGAAGAAAAGGATATGATGTCGAAAGCATTCAAGTTTGTGGGCTTTATTACCTCATCTTTTCCGTCAGCTGAAGTACTACTAGATGAAGCATTATCTGTACTTGTTTCTGGATCAGTTTTTCTGGATTTCTGGCTCAAACCCTTCTTGAACCACGGATTTTCCTTGATTCTGGAAATGGAAATCCTAGTACTGGGATTGGGATCAAGAATCCTCGACAATAGCTTCTGCACTTCTGGTGGAAACGAACTAGGGCATCGGTACTCTGCTTTCCCAATCTTCCTGTACATCTCCATCAGATTTGTGTCATGAAACGGCAGATAACCAGCCAAAAGAACGAAGAGAATTACCCCACACGACCAAATATCAGCTCTGGCTCCATCATAGCCTTTCCTGTTAATCACCTCAGGGGCAACATAAGCAGGCGTCCCACAGGTCGTGTGCAGAAGCCCATCTTGACGCTTGGACTCAGCAAGGGCACTCAAACCAAAATCTGAAACCTTCAGATTCTCATTCTCATCTAAGAGTAGATTCTCAGGTTTCAAATCACGGTGATAGACGCCCCTACTGTGGCAGAACTCCACTGCATTTATCAATTGTTGAAAGTACTTGCGAGCAACATTCTCTTTCAGCTTACCTTTGGCGACCTTGTCGAAAAGTTCTCCACCTTTGGCGTATTCTATGACAAAATAAATCTTGGTCTTGGTGGCCATTACTTCGTAAAGCTGCAGAACATTGGGATGCCTGATAAGCCTCATAATAGAGATTTCTCTTTTAATCTGTTCAACGAGCCCAACCCGCAAGACTTTCTCTTTGTCTATCATTTTGATGGCGACGCTCTGGCCAGTTCTGACACATCTTGCATAGTAAACTTTTGCAAAAGTTCCTTGACCCAGTTGTCTCCCTAACTCATACTTCTCCATCAACATGCCTCCCCTTCTATCCATTTCACTACCTATAAACTCTACTTATTATTATAGTGGCGATTCAATAAGCTACCTCTATATCCAAATGTTTATAAAGCCTGGCTTGCAGGAGGTAGTTGTGGAAGG
Source organism: Linanthus parryae (assembly GCA_023055425.1). Taxonomy (NCBI): domain Eukaryota; kingdom Viridiplantae; phylum Streptophyta; class Magnoliopsida; order Ericales; family Polemoniaceae; genus Linanthus; species Linanthus parryae. The sequence goes on along the minus strand of JALGPY010000004.1, from coordinate 144,612,383 downwards.
TGTTCAACCGCCTTTGTTCACATCAGGCATCGACGCACGCAGTTCACGTCTTATCATTTGTAGCTGCATTCCGGCATGATCGAAAGGCCCTTCATCAAAGATGAAGGTAAATGGCTCTTGCGATGACAAATTCCCTTGCACTGCTGAGAAAGACTCCTCAATGATCAAGCACATCTTTCAGCATTCCCCGGTTTCTCTTTGGTGAAAAGATCAACTAGAAAATGCTGAAAATGTTCAACCTAAAAGCTGGTAACTTCAGGTATAAACTTGAGGTTCTCAACAGAGATTTGTAGCTGAAACTGAAAGAATGGAGCAAGCAAAGGAGATGAGCATTTTAATATTCCGGACAAATTATTAGAAAGATACAACTCTGAGCATACATTTGCACTTGAACTATGAAGGGGAATATATCTACGGGCATTTAACATAAATCATGAATCCTCTTCTAAAATCAAACATAAATCATTGTGTTTTTTTTTCAACCAAATCATTGTGTTTAAGCATGCCAGAAAAATAACGATTGGAGATCTCATCCTGATTGAACTTCATGAACAAATATAGTAACAAGTTCAAGCTGACTTCCCCAGCATGAATACTGACCGATATACCAAAGTAGAGATGTTCAGGAGAAATACCCAAATTACATTACAGGGGAGATGGAAGATAAATCACACAACCATGAACATCAGCAGCACACAGTCATACACTTTTCTGTAATAATCCAAATTTGAACCTATAACACCAACAAAAAACCTAGCTTTCATGATATATTTTTGTAATCGTGTTCTAAAATCCAACTTTGAACCTATATCACAATAATGCTTTAGCAAACCAAACATAAAAGAAAACAAAAATAGTAGCGATTCCCAGACAATAAGCATATCAAATTCAAATTATAGACAATTAATGAATCCAATGGACAAAGGGTTCAACGAAGATGATGATTCAGAACTCGAATTTTTCAATAAATAACAATAACCAGATCGGAAAAGCAAAGAGTTCAAAATTCGCATCATGAAAAAAAAAATGAACGGTGATTACGAATCGTTAACAAGAAGATTAAGAGCTGTAATCAGAAATACCTTCGATTCTTCGTCGTCGTCTTCTTCGCAGCTGGGAATTTTGCGAGATCAAACTTCAAAAATTGGGGTTTTTTTAGGAGGAGAGAAACCCTAAGAATCAGCGAAAAAGACGGGGGTCAGAATAAGCGATGACGCGTGAACCATCTGGATCTTCTCCTCTAATCAAGGTGGAGGACAATTTGGTAACGGAAGAGAGAAGAGACAAGTCTCGCAGAGAAATCGCACTTGTGTGTGTGCGGGTTCACGACAACAAACGTGCACTGCCAGTCACATACAAATCCAAAATCGCGTCGTGGGCACATTATCGTCCGTCAAAAGTAAACAAAGTTGGAACAGGTCGACACATCATCATCAGTAAAGTTGAGGTGGGGGACCTTAAAGCGCAAATTAATTTAAATTTCGTTCGAAAGAGGCCAGAAACAGTTTGGAAAAAAAAGGTTCTGTATCTCGGTGGTCGCTTTACTGGCGATTTGGAGTAGGGACATTGATTTTGGGTCCTACCTAATTTCAAATCTTGCTCTTTTCGAGTAGAAATTATGTAGGAGGGATTTTTTTTTTTTTTTTTTTTTTTTTTTTTTTTTTTAATAAGAGAGACTTTTAGTGCTTGTATTCAAAATTTTCCCACTATTCATATCCAAATATCATATATTATTTTCTTCCTTAAAATAATAAGGAATTGATTCTTACGCCTGCCTTACTTTTTGGTTAGATCGGATTTTACTTGTCATGTCATTAATGTCATTATCAATCAATTAGTCGTAACTTTTAATTTATTATGTAATGTTTTATTTTAGGCAAGTTTACAATTCAAATATGTCCAATATTTTGCCCATTAATTTTTGCCATTCAAATATTCTCTCTCTCTCTATATATATATATATATCCAAATGTCCATACAACTGAAACACTAGCAGATTCGTTGTTATTGTTAATTAAGATGTCAATTTTTTTTTAAAAGAATGTTGGAAGAACTGAGAGACGAACTTCCAATACATCTTCTAATCGTGATAGTGTTGAGGTTGAATTCTCTATAAAGATACAAAAGACCATGTTTTGGCTTGATCATAAATGTTTCTGTCAACTAAATTCGAAAGGACGGACTACGCCTCAAAAGTAGATCCCCACTAAGGGCTAATTTAGTAATGATGTGGCGTTTTAGAAAGCGTGTAGGAAGTACTGTGAGAAAACTGCTGTAGAAATCTAAGCAAAAAGTGTTTGGTAAATTCAGTGTTTAAGCTGATGTGAGAAAGCACTTTTCACATTTTGTTTTTGGTAATTAGTGCTTTGGAGTTGCTTTTACTGTCGAGATTACAATATCAGACATGATATAATGACAATGTTATTACAATAAATAATTATTGATATTTTTTTAACGGATAAGAATGTCAAATAATACAATTGTCGAAAAACAGATCTTGGAAAGCAACCCCTCCCCTGCTTTTCAAAAGCTGCTGTGGAAAAGCAATTGTTTTCTAGAAAGCAGAAAAAATAACTTTACCAAACACATTAATACTGCTTTTAGATTCAAAAAGCAGCGTTTTAGAAAGTAAAATCATTACCAAATGGGCTCTAATAATCTTCAATGATTCCATCACCTGTTTTGTTATTCATTGCTTTAATCCCATACCATTTGTGTTCAATTCCTTAAGTTGCTATTGACATTTGAAGTCAATTGATTAAAATTGTCAACTTGATGTTTGTTTGGCTTTTCGTAAGTCACCCTTTCAAAATTGTCAAACATTAATGGCCAAAATATTGAAGGATGTTTGAAAGGTAAACTTGCCTAAAACAAACAATTATTACAGAATATATGAAGGACGACTAGTTATTGTCAACCATAAAATAGTTTATTACAGATTTACCATGATTTTTTATGGTAGCCAGATTTCGTTACTATAGTACCCTTATTATTTCCATCCCATTCGTTGCTCTCGACGGTGGAAGCTAACGACTCTTTTGTAATACTACCTCCGTTTCTTCTCTATCATACCGGTTTGACTTTTGTCACTATTTACTGAATTATTTTGACCCGGTGATTTGTGTAGCAAGACGATACATTTTTTTGATAATTTTTTCATGGTGTTGTAAATTATAAGTTGCTCTATAACACGGTGAAAAAATTATCAAAAATTCGAATCGTTTTGCTATCCAAATACGAGTCAAAAAGTCAAGCCGGTGTGATAGAGAAGAAACGGAGGTAGTAGTCAATTTGAACTTATAGTAACTCCAAGATCCTCTCCAGAGCGGGCAGCGCCTCCAACCCGAGCATCTCAACCGCACGATCTATCACTTTGTTCAATTGATAGTTTGAGATATATTCTTAGAGCTTGTTTGGTATTCGTTTAAAAACAAGAAAAACAATGAAAGAAAAACGTACTGAAAAAACACGTTTAAAAACAGAATCAAAAACTGTTTGGTATCCGTTTAAAAACAGTGTTTAAAATCAAAAACACATTTGGCAAAATTACTAAATTTCAATGTTAATTTGCTTAAATATCATTTTTACGTACAATACCGACATATATTTGATACTTTTTACATCTAATCATAGTTGAAATATCTTTAAACACTAATAGTATGAAAAAAACACGAAAAAAACACCACATTTTCTGTTTTTTTAAACAGCTGTTTTTCAGCATGTTTTTGTTTTTAACCAGGCAAAAAAACAGGTCTGCCAAATGCGTTTAAAAAAAACACCCTGTTTTTAATCAACTTTGATTAAAAACACGGATGCCAAACATGCACTTAATAAAAGTTCATAGTAGATGCCGGCAAGGTTCCTCGCAAAATCTGAAATTTTTTTATTCCGATTTTCAACGGTCATTTCTTTATTTACTTCAACGGTAAGTCGGTCATATATTCAGCGGGAACATCCCTGCTCCACGGATAGGCGATTTCTTTACTGTCTTGCGAGAAAATCTTTTTTTTTTTTTTTTTTTTTTCTTGTCCGATCAAAAAAACACCATTTCTTTGATACTCCGCTCATGCCTGCGTTACATTGGACTTCGAAATCGTTTCGTTATCAGATTCTAGAGATGTGTTTGCCCTCTGATACGTTTTTGCAAACTGGGTTGTCAGATTTTTAAGCGAAGGTTGGGCATTTGTTGTCTGCCGATAAGGTGTTTGATGAAATGCCTGAGAGAGTAAAAGGGATGTTGTGCCGAAATCATATCAACTCTGACCAAGTACAGGTGTGTGGAGGATGCACATAGTTTGTTGGACATATAGAGATTCGAGTTCTTGTAAATTCTTGCTATGTATTGCAGATTGGGCCAGATTGATTCAGCTTGTTTCTCTTTGATAGCAACCCAGTTGTGGAATGCAATGTTTGATGGGTACTGTTAGTTAAGTCTGCTGAGTAGTAGTTGTTTGCTCATCTTGGTGCTTTAGATATGGGTGAGTAGATACTTCCTCTGTTTCTTCTTTGTCCCACTTTGATCGCTATTTATCAGGTCACTTTGACCCGGTGATTTGATTAGTAATACGATGCAAGAATTTGGTAATCTTTTCAAAGAATTGTAAATTTACTCTACAACACCATGAAAAAATACCAAAAAATTGTATCATTTTGTTATCCAAATCACCAGGTCAAAGTGACGTGACTACGGATGAAAAAGTCAAACTAAGAAGAAACAGACCAAGTACATGCTTACATTATTAGAAAGAAACAGTTAAAAATAGATTTTCTTTTAGGTAATGCACTTATTCACATGTACTCTAGATGCAGATGATTAGATGCTGCTCTTGATGTACTTAGCCTTCCTCTGAAGAATGTCTTTTGCTGGAACTGTATTATGGTAGGCTTGGCAATGCATGGCTAAGGCAAGGACGCAAATGATGCATGATTTCATTTTATTGGAGAAAGACAATATAAAACCAGGCGGGTCGCCTTTATTGGGCTTTTGTCTGGGTGTAGACATTCAGGCTTGGTGTCTGACTGGTAGGAGATAATTCTCAGAAATGAGTACAGTTCACATGGTCGACCTTCTAGGTAGAGCGGGTTTTCTTGAATATGTATTGCACCTTATGAAAGCCATGCCCATGAAGCCCAATGCTGTTGTATGGGGAAGCCTACTTCGAGCATGTCAGGTTCTTAAGGATACAAGAGCTAGTGGTGGAGGTAATTATGTGTTTTTATCAAATACATATTTGCAATGCACTGGGACTATGTGAATATTCAGTAGTGTCTTATCTTTGTGTATTACTGTTTTTTTCTGTTTGAAAAAGGGCGTAAAAGTAATTTCTATACAACAGTTTCTTAATCTGAATCCTGGCTGTTATACAACTGAGAGGTGAAGTTTAACTAGAAGACACAATATCTTGTTATACAACTGAGATGCCACTGTTTTTGCTGGTATAAGAACTTCCAGATATTCTCTTCCTCTTGCGGAATCTCCTTGAATAACCACCATTGTCTTTGTTTCGTGGGAATTCATCCCGAGCAATCTCATTTAGTTCAGTTGTGCCTTCTCTGGGGTATTCCTCTTTTCTTGTTCAGGGTCCTCTAGAACCACAAAATGACTAAAGCAAGCTCATCATTTTCCTTGCACATCTTTTGTATGTCACCGGAAATGTGACATTGCTAAAGTTGATTTAGAAAGACTTCACAAAAAGTTTGTTTCAATGCATTATCTTCCCTAGTGAAGGCAATTTTGTTCATCTTCCCAAAAATCAGTAACGTATGCTCTGACTAATGCACCTTGCACATGTCAAGCAATTTGAAGAAAATGTGTCATATTTATGAAACTTTTAGAAATACTAATATGTGCAAATTTCATATTGCTCTCAACATTATCTTTGTCGCAGGCTTTGTCTGATTGCTCTACTAGAGGAAGAGGACCTTAGATCAGTAGTACATGCATGGAAGGCAAAGGTACGCTACCTAGCTGAATGCCAGGGAAAAGATGGTTTTTTGGAAATCGGGTTATTCAAAGTTTAAAGAAGGCTGCTTTTTCTTGATTATTTACTTTACTGTTGATATTTTTTTAAACTATTCACTTAAGTACTTTGGTTATGCTTTGCCTTCAATTTCTGCCTCCTCTGGCTATACTTGATTAGCCATAGACTAGAATGACTGTTTCCATCTTCATATCGAATACCCACAATACGTTCAAAGGAAGGATAGATAATCTATTTGTTTCGATTTCATTACGTTCTTTTGGCATTCACAGGCATAGACCAGAGGCGAGCCCATGTTTAAAATTCTTGGTTTGCACCATGAAAGGATCTATCCCATGAGCCCAGGGTATCTTCGCAAATGTTCATAAAACTTAGATTCTCTTAACAGTTAAAGCCAGTTGATGAGCTGATAATTAGGGAGATAACTAACTTAGAGTTGGTTACAGAAATTTAATATTCTTTGTATCTGACCATGTTTTGCTACATTGACCCATATAGTGATTGGTGCTGGAACCATTAGTACAATTTCAAATTGTGCATTTATATAGTCAAGCACATGAATGCCCAGATGTTATGGATTATTTTTGAACTTAAGCCTAATCTTATGAATTTACGAGTTTGAAATTGGGAGATTGGTATCCTAAAGAACTGGCTTCCCGCCTCTTTCTCCTCTTGCACATGTGCTGAATCTTTATCAACCATCCACAAAATGTAGAAATGACCAAACTCATAAAAGGGTAATATGTGGAATCATAAGATGGGTCCTTTGGAAAATGTTATCATAAGAAAACAATCATTATGTCTATCTAGTTACTGTTTTGTTCATAAGCTTAGAGTAGGCAGTTATTCATATTAATTGGCATGTTTTTGAATCACGCGAACGAGCTCTTGCTTGTTTTTTTTGGGTTTTCTTCTCAAATATGATTCGGCGGGTTGGTTTATGGATACATTACATGAGCTAGGTCTGATAGATGCATTGCATGTCTTTTGTGAAGTAATTTTGAAGTTTCAACTCCTATCATTCGGTGGACAGTCATAATCCCAGATGCATATTTGCAAACAAAGCAGGTAAGGAGTTAAAGTTGCATTGACTATTTTTACTCTTTCTTATAGACAAGAAAGAACTGTGATGTTAGAGTATTTTAATCCATTGAAACACCACATGCTCTGTTATAAGAACATATCCAACCTGTTCCCCTTCCCCTTCCCCTCATGGCCCACCATTTTTCCTTCCCCTCGACTACCTTGTCCCAGTCCTTTACCTTCCCCTCATCCATATAAATTCAATTTATGCACACTATCTCACTCTACTTATTACTTAATTGTAAATAGAGAAAAATCAATTTTTAGTCTCTTTTCAAGTTCATGGATTAATGCCTAATTACATCATACACAAAAAAATGAATAAATATTCGAAAGTAGTACACAATATTTATTATTACTTTCTTTTTCCAATAGTTATTGACACTTTCTGAAATATTTATGGTTAAGCTTATGTGAAGAAAAAAAGTTATCTTTAATTCAATTCCCCCCAAATTGCTTCCCCTCCCCAAGGGAAAAGCTGAGAGTTCCACTTCCCCTGGAGGGGGCTTTTCTTTCCCTTCCCCTTCCCCTTCCCCTTCCCCTTCCCCGGCCCTTGAAGGGGTTAGAGACCATCACTTTTCACTTCCCCTTCCCCTTCCCCTCACCAGTCACCGCCATCCCCTTGAAGCAGTTGGAGATGCTCTAATATGGACATATAAAATATATCAGGCCTCCGGAAAAAAAATGGACTCATAAAAGGAGAGAAAAGGAATAATCCCCGAGAACTGAGAAGATTCTTTTAATATCTGTAGACCTAGTCTTCAAACAAAACCATAATGTTATGCTTCAGTTGAATGCTCGATTTATGTGAATGCTGGTTATACAATTATCTGGCTCTATGTGATTAATTCTTCAGCATTGAGATTGTAAATGAAACCACTAAAATAACTAATAGCATTTTTTATTTTGGATCTTGAAATCTATCCAGTGACTGTTTTGTTCATAGTAGTAGAAAGTTCTTGAAATGGATTGGCGTGTTTAGATGCAAACACCTTCTTGTCCTTTACTTGGTTATATTCTCAAGCAAATGAATCAGCATGCTGGTTTCTGGAAACACTGCATGAGCTTGGTCTGATGGATGCATTGCATCGTGGAGTGACTTTGATGACTGAACTACTATCATCTGGTCGGCAGTCATATTCCTAGATGTATAGTATAGTACATGTTTGAAGGCAAATCAGGTAACAAATTTAAACCGGCATTTGACTATTTTAACTCTTTCTTTAAAGAAGAAAGATTTGTAATGTTAGATTTATTCTCATCCATTGAAATGCCATGTGCACTGTTGAGTTTCAGATTCAAATGACCTATCACTGGATTCAAATCATGCTAGTCTCACATGTACTCCCCCCAGTCCCGTATTTTCGCATGCTTGCATTTATGTTTATACCATGAGAAGCTCAGAATTGGATTCTTGATATTTAAGGTGCATGTGATGTAGATTTGACCCTAAACATGGATGACGATCCTCTTAATTTTCTCGAAAGTATCAGTTGACTTCAAGTGAATTTATTTGAACTTGGAGTTTTTTAATCTGTTCAGAAAAAGAATGGATCTTTTTTTTTTTTTACCTTCATAACCCTAGGTAGGACAATAGTTTAAAGAAGAAGTGTTGATTGAAGAGCCTGCCTGTTTCAGTCTCCAGAATCCACAAGTAGCATTTAAAATAAGCTCTAACTTGTTAATTATGGGAAATTCAGGCAGGGGCGGACTCGTAGGCCGTAGTTGGTAAATGTCTTGGTTTTTTCGGATATTAATCTACTTATTGACCTGAAGGGGCAAGTTTCTTCCCGAATGTAGTCCCTATGGCCCGACGTAGTCCCTATTGCCTGGGCCATGGAAATAGTTGAGATAGTAAACATCATTTTGCATAGGAATGGTAGGGGCTCCAGGGCAGTGGGGAAAGACAATGTTTATGTACATTCTGATGTGATTTTACACCAGTTTGGCAAAGTTGTGTGAAGGCGAGAGGCACCTCGTCACTTTTAAATGCACCTGGGGCAGTTTGGAGGGCACTGAAATGCCCAACTTGTGCCCCTGGACCAGTGGCGAATCCATGTAGAGAAGAGTGGGGGCTATATTTTTTGAATAAATTTGCTTTAGCCCCCATTGAAATCGAGCTATAACCATCACTATTTATGTTTATTCATCAAAATGTCAAAATTTTAAAATTTAGCCCCCACTGACAAATTCTGGATTTGCCCCTGCCTGGGATACTTCCTGCCAAGGTAACTCAACCCTGGTGGAAACATGAATAGTGATTTTCACAGGAAATAGTGCTGAAATGAGATGGGGCCTAGATAGGGGGACACTGGTGAACATGCTCGTATAACAAGTCAAAACCTAACACTTCATTTCAATGTCAACCTGTGCGTTGTCGGGTACACGTTCATGTTTTATTTTTTCCATTTTTTTAACCACTTGAATTTTTTTTATCTTTACCCCTGCAACAGCAACCCAATATGAAAGACAAATTCCCTTGTTTGTAGGAAACCTCACTGAATATATATAAGTAGAGCCTTGAAATCTTTGGAGTTTGTGCCAAGCACCTAGAAAGGTTTGCAGACATCTTCCATTCTTCCTTCCTACTACTATATATCTTTCTTTGTTGCTTGCATCTGAATCAAAACATGCTCAGAAGCAGCTCAGGTCATCCTGAGAAGTCCATCCAAGTGATCAAGCTTCAGGAGCAAGAGAAGTTGTCTTCCAGGCGGCGATCATCCATTGGGATCTCAGTGGTGAAGAATGCTGCGCCGGTAGACGTCTACTATGGAGGATCCTCTGTAGCGGTGCCATTTCATTGGGAGTCGTGTCCAGGTACTCCAAAAGTCAGGTACTCTCGCGAGAAGCCTCTTCCTCCTCTTACACCTCCGCCTTCTTTCCTTTCCAATCAGGTCGAAACACCCACCAAGAAGAGGAGTTTGAAGCATAAGTTCTTCCGCGGTCTTCTTCCCAAGCTCAATCTGAGAAAAAGCAGTCAACCAGCTTCTCCAGCTTCTTCATCTTCATCATCATCATGGTCATCACGCTCTGTGCCATCTTCTCCCCAAATTTATTCCAGGACCACGAGGTTATGGCCTGGTTCAACTAGTAGTGTAGAGAATGTTGATGGATTAGTCAGCTCACCTGTTTCAACTCTGTGTTTTGGAGGCGGCGGTGCTAATCCCGGGTCCCGTGGTCGGACTTCGAATGCGTTCAAGGTTTTGTTAGCAGAATCTGCATGAAATTGTTCAGTCTTACAAAACTGTCTCTCTTTCTCCAAGAACTACTACTGTTAACTATGATGATAGAACGAATAAGGCTTATTATTACTAGAAACCGTGTGTTTTGTGGTAGTATTGGATCCGTGAACTGATCAGTGATGCAAATAATGTTAGTATTTATGCTTTTTTAACATCATTACTCGTGGTGGATCGGTCAATTAGATGAATCTTCTGGATTTCTGATGATCATTTTACGTTCTGTTTGAGCAATCTTTGGTTCTCTACAAGCGACAGCAATGCTCCCTCCATTTACTGAAACTTTGACATTTACAATGCTTGAAACTTTTACAATGCTTGATCTCGGAACCGTTCATTGTTTACTGAGAAGCAAGCACGCGAATCTCTTGGACTAGCGAATCAGAGATGAATTGGACCATGCTATGTCAGTTTTAATAGTGTTCGTATTTTATGTGGTAATTTTTTTTCCCAAATGACGTAAACTGGGAAGTAATATAACATTAGAAAAGCAACTACTCCTACATATTATAAGTTGCTTGATGGTGACAGTGTAACGATTATTGTAGAATTTAGAAGACGACTAATTAGATTAATTTTTAATGAACAATTACGGTAATGCAATACCATTTTTCTTAATTAATTAATTATATGATCCTGAATTTAGGACATTTCACGTGAGCCACATGAGATCTTTTATTTTTGTCTGGTATCAGAATTACTAAAATGTTATTCAAATAAACACAGTGAGCAAATTATGATAACGCAACCTAGCCACGATATGCTCATTGGCCACAAAACCAGACAAAGGTTTATTCCATTCGCGTGTTGCATCCCGTGACACACAACACTTCGCAGAAAAGAATATCTATTTGCTAAATTGCGGATGTGGATGATGAGGATGAGCTATAGAACCAACAGCCTGCTGGTGAAGTGCCAGAGAAAAAGTTGAATCAAACTTAACTTTGACATGGTTGTTCAAGGCCTTCAACAACGTATAATCGTATAACAGATTTCCATCTAGATCCATAGACGGCGTTGATCTGTTGATCTTCTTCAACCCTCTACTTCCCCCTCGCGTGAACTTCGTGATTGTATGATGTATCTGTTTGGTAGGCAGTGTAAAATATTTTACAACGTAATAATATTGAAGTGTAAAATATTGTGTGTGAAAATATATCCCTCGCAGTCATTTTCATGTTTTTTTGTTAACACTTGGAAATTATTTCACTAGTCTATGATATAAATTTGTAAACTGTACAATGCTTAACACCCAACATACAAGCATTTGTTATTTAAAAGGAGGTCAAGGACTCAAGGGTTCTTCTATACTACAACAGCATACATTATTATTAATTTTAGATGGCAGTGGTGGGAGGAGCCGGAGGTGGTGGTGGCGGCAGCTACCGTTGAGGAGCTGGAGCAGTTTGAGGTGGTGGAGGCACACAACAGCCACGGTGAAAGAGGTGGTGGGAGCAGGTTGAGAAAGTGTGGTGGGAGGAGGCGGCGGCAGCAGTGGTGGAGGTGGTGGCAGCCGGAGCGATGGAGAAGGTGGTGGTGATGGAGGGCTTCTAACAAATTGGAAAATGACTTACGGGTGTGAAACTTGTTAATCATTTTACATCATTTAAGGAAAATTATTTCACTTGGTTAATTATTTCAAGGATCAAATTGTGAACCAAACACCAAAACTTAGGAAAATGTTTTACATTTCCAGCCGACCAAACAAAAAATACTTGCTGAAGTTGGCAACTCATTGGTGGAGCAGCATTACATCGTCATGCACAACATTGACCAAAAATGTAAGAAACAATAAGGATTAAACAAGTAGAAGTTCAAAACTTTCTTCTTCTTCTGGGTTACATCATGTTCTTTGCAAGTGGAGAAATAACATAAGAATGAATCCAGGAATTGAAAGACACCCACTCAATCAGAAGTCACTTTCTTCATATAACAACTCACTTTAATACTTACTCAAGTACTAGTATTTTACAAGTCAAAAGACAGCATAAGAAGAAGAAATATCCTTACTGACCAACCAAAGCAACCAAACATCACCCTTAAACAAGTATTATATAACCTCTGCTTCCCATTTCAGCAAGTTGAAATACTCTATAATTTATCAAACTACCTTGAACAATTCAAACTACCCTGGTGCTATTCAAGTTTCACTTATACTAGTAACAAAGAACAAATCAAACATAACATTAAGCTGAAGCTAGAAGCTACATCACGTTTGTTAGCCGTGATCAAAAGTCTTCCATCTTCCAGTACGCGGTCATTTGTCAAACTCCCAAACAACGCCACCATCCTCTGTTAAAATAAACACGATATAAAGTTGGCTACTGAAGACGTTTAAGCCTCTATAAAATAAAGGAATGGTAGGAAAAGAAAAAGAAAAAAAGACATCCGGCAACTCTATATTCTAACAATTTTTCTTCTAGAAAACAAAATTGGTAGGTTATGTACATCAATCATGAGATACTCAAGCATGTTTATATCAAATCTAAGCAATGTAAAATCTGCATGCACGTAATGGGAAAGAAGATGATGATTTTCACCTAATTTGTATGGAAAGAGCAATGTGAACAAGAAAACATACTGTTGGAACTTATTAATTATTATTATTCACCAATAAACCAAAGGAAACTAGCAGACCCTCAGTTATTTTATTTTGAATAAACATTGGGCAAAGGTATAATAATACACGAGGAAGGCAGATGCCACATCTAAGTGAATTTGTTGCAATAGCACCATATACGAAGGAGAATAACTTAAGCAACTTCCAGAGAAGATGTGAAATCAGGTTCTTGAAGAAAGGGCAAAATATGGGAATATGAGAATTGTCACAGTGGTAATCTAATCTGACAAACTACTCAGACAGGGACTTGGTTACTCAAATTTTTTTTCACCCAAAGGCCAATATTGAATTGACTTGCAAACAGTCTGTATTATCAGATTACAGAAATATCCAAAAAGGACAGTAATCCTGCAACTTGTAATGATTATGATAAGAAAACGCAATATTTCAGGAACTAGTTAACATAAAATTCAATGAATTCAAATATTTACATACCAGAATCACTTAGATTGCCAGTCAAGTAAGAGATTCTGGAAAGATACTACAGCTCAATGAAAGAAAGGTGGAAGAAGGTCCATTCTGAAATACACTTATGCTGAGGAGTTACCTTGAGTAAGTTGACCATTCAAGAGCAGTAACACATGAGAAAATGGGAAGACTGATGAAATTAAGTGACTCAAAGAGTGTTTGTAGCCATGTTCTGCTAAGTTTGTAAACATTTGCAAAAATGCAGAAACTGATGGTCCAAATATGGTCAAATTCATTCAGGTCAGTGTTGACTGATTGGATCTGATCAGAGTTGACAAGTCGGGTTGACAACCAATTGCCTCGATCGGTATGCTGAGGAGTTACCTTGAGTTGACCATTCAAGAGCAGTAACACATGGGAAAAGGGGAAGACCTATGTAACACCGCAACGGGAACGGGGACGGGGACGCCGCAACGGCATTTTTCTGATATTGGGGAGACGAAACGCCGGGGGAACGGCAGAAATATATATAGATATACACACACACAAATGTATTCTAATGTAAATGATACACAAATACACAGTAGAAAAAATTGAAAGACAGTAATTAAGATCAATACAAGGAGGACACATTTACTCTATAAATATGTGGAGGTACTTGAGAAATCAGAGTTCCATGAAGTCTTTGAGGTTGTTTGGAACTCTTGAAAGTATGCAAATTTATTCTCTCCGTTTAAGTATAAGTGGCTAGGGTTTAGATTGGGGTTGGGTATCTTGATAGGATTAGTAATATATGTCATATTTTATTTACAAGTAGCGTCCCTTATCTTTTTAAATTTATCAAAAGACACCCGAGAGTCATTTCATACCCATGGATGTCAACTCTATATTCTAACAATTTTTCCTCCAGAAAACAAAATGGGTAGGTTATGTACATCAATCATGAGATACTCGAGCTTGTTTATATCAAATCTAAGCAATGGAAATGTGCATGCACGTAACGGGAAAGAAGATGATCAGTTTCACCTAATTTCTATGGAAAGAGCAATGTGAACAAACAAACTGTTGGTCACTTACTCACTTATAGTTATCAGTCACCAATATACTAAAAAAAACTACCAGACACTTAGTTATTTTATTTTGAATACACATTGGGCCAAAGTATAATACTTGTGGAGGGCATACGCCACATCTAAGCGAATTTGTTGCAATAGCACCACATATGAAGGCGAATAACTTAAGCAACTTCCAGGGAGGTTATGAAATCAAGTTCTTGACAGTCGGGAAAATTATAGGTAAATGAGAATTGACAGAGCTTCATGGTTGATGCTTGTATGCATTAACATAGAAATTGTCTGTATTATCTTCAGATTACAGAAATATCCAAAAAGGACTGTAATCATGCAAGTTGTAGTGATTACAATACGGAAACCCAAAGTTTCAGGAACTAGTTAACATAAAAGTTATATAAATCAAATCTTTACATACCATGAATTACTTAGATTGCCAGTTATGTAAGATAGAGATTCTGGAAAGATACTACATCTCAGTGAAAGAAAGGTGGAAGAAGGTCCATTCTGAAATACGCTTATGCTGAGGAGTAACCTTGAGTAAGTTGACCATTAAAGAGCAGTAACACATGAGAAAATGGGAAGACTGATGAAATTAAGCGACTCAAAGAGTGTTCGTAGCCATGTTCTGCGAAGTTTGTAAACATTTGCGAAAATGCAGAAACTGATGGTCCAAGAATGGTCAAATTCATTCAGGTCAGAGTTGACTAATTGGATCTGATCAGACTTCACAAGTCGGGTTGACAACCAATTGAATCGATCGGTATTGGATAAACTTGGGACCAATCTTGTGCGAAGAAGATACCAAAGTAAAAGACTTCGGTTCCAAAAACACCGAAGTCCGGTGGTTTACAGCAATAACACCAAAATACGGAGTTTTAAAAAACCCCGTGTTCAACATGAGGTTTTTCGGCGTGAAAGCTCATCTTGAACATGAGGTTTCAAATGTAGGGCAGCCTCAACTCTGACACCAGGTTACTGTACAAGCGCGGGCTGCCCAACATGTTTAAAACATCATGTTCTAAATGAGGTTTCATCCAAAAAAACGTCATGTTGAATCTGAAGTTTCAAAATCTCCCTATTCTGGTATTTTTCGTGTAGACGTCCGGATTTTGGTATCTTTCTCGATCTTGTGCAGGCAGATTATCATACCACCAGTGATTGTTTGGTTTTTGAAGCATATAAAATTTGCAAAACCAATTAAAGATGGACAGATCCTTACAACTGTTGAGTATCATATCTGAACGAATTGTCCCACATCGGGATGGTGGACATGATGTCCATGGTTAATATAGTATGATTTGGAGCTAACTCATAAGGTTGACCTTTTGGGTAAGTGGGTGTCCTGAATCATACTATGGTGCTCCTCTCTCGCGGTGCTTAATCTCCCAAAAAGTGGTATCAGAGCCTGGTTCGTGCGAGCTGTCGGGTTCAATCGAATGGTGAGATGCACTCTTACAAAGGTGATTCCAAGAAATTCGGCAAATGCTTCCGGGCGAGGGGAAGCATGTTGAGGGGCTCACGCATGAAGGGGGAGATTGTTGAGTATCATGTGTGAGCGGATTGTCTCACATCGGGATGTTGGACATAATGTCCATGGTTAATATAGTACGATTCGGGCCCTAACTCATAAGGTTGACCATTTGGGTAAATGGGTGTCCCGAATCATACTATTGTGCTCCTCTCTCGGGATGTTTAATCTCCCAACAAAAACTATATGCTACTATGATGTCTGATCTACTCAATTATCTTACTATTCAATGCTTTATGGGAAGCTGGTAACTGACCAAGAATACTTGTACGTTAATTTAAAATACCAGATATTTCAGATAGATAGCCTATATCACATTATCAGATATTTCAGATAGATTGCCTATTTCACATCACCAAGACATAAAGTGATCCGGTTTATAATCTTCAATTCCGTCTAATCCAAGATCAGTACATATTTGGAGATATGGAAAGCATACCTTTGGTCTTCTTGTTTATCCAGATTTCTATAAGCATCCCTGCACCAACTCCAGCAGCAATTGTTGCCCCGTATATGGCAATGGCACTTGGTAGTGATCTACGAGGTAGGAAATAGTATTCTGGAATTTGCCTAACCTTCCGAGGGAGACGTTTCTTTGTAACAGGCCCTGAACCGGTCTCATTCTGGTTGGAAGGGCCAATGTTTTTCCAGTCCAGTCCTTTGGATACTTCTTTTGGTTCTTCAGACCCCATGTAACAGGTGCTTAATATACAATCTGCAAAACAAAAAGAATTAGAATTATATAGCAAATAAGACTATAAAATCCAGTAGTTCTGTACTACTAACCGAACTATATAAGCTAAAATGCCAAAGAAGAAACATGCCTTACTATTTGTGGAAAATGCCAAAGATGAAACCTTATTTGACTAGATGATGAAGTGCATTAAGGAATAAACATAACATGCCATGGGCACATGGGGGATGGTCATGAAGACCAGAGATCTAATGTGCTCATTGAGGCTGTCTAAGGAGGTCATCCAGTACATCACCAGTGACATGCCTGAAACCTTACCATACAAAAGCATTGTGATGGAGATCAAAGGTCTGCTCCGTGGATGCAAATGTTAGCTAACCTATGTTCCAAGAGAAGCCAACGAGGCCGCGGATGGTTTGGCAAAGGATGGGAGAAGCCAAAATGAAATTATCGCCATTCTGAAGGATCCTCCCCATGAAATCACTGACATGCTGGTCAGAGAGACATTATAGGCATTAGGCCATTTGTTTAGTTTTATTCATTCATACTCCTGAACCTCTTCTTGTTGCTGCTTCAATCTTTCAGTTCAATCACACAAAAATGGACATGGCCGACGGGATAATCGGAGAGAAACGAGACTCCTTTCTATATGCTCATCTACCGTTGACCAAATTTTAAACATCATGACTTGTTTCGAGTGGTAACTTGTTTGGTATTCAGGGTACCTAAGGTATAGGATATAAGCAATCAAACCTAATAGCCTCTTTTTATCTAATACATAGCTTAAACACCAAAAGAAAAGGAATGTCTGTATGAAATGTAGATGACCAAGAAGCAACCAAATTAGCAGTGTAGTTATGATTTAAGTGCATCAACATTGCAATAGGAAGGCAAACAAAGGAGGTCCTAAAGAGAAATATTCATAACTTTAACACTTTGATGGAAACCCCAGGAAGAGGTCTCAGGGGCATTTATACAAACACATAGAGTGCAATCCCAGAACACAAAATGAGAACACGTAGTGTATATTTCATTTTGTTTCTCAAGATCGCACAAGTTCAATGACATAATCGACCAATCTCGCACTTGGAATTGATTAAACTTATTACTGAAGAACACATGGAAATCATACTGTGCGATTTAGAAACAAGCCGCAAAGTTTGGTAGTGTGAAATCGATAGACAAAAAATGACCAGTACTCACCGGCAGAGACGCCTCACAAGTCACAACTGCAACTAGAAGAGCCGATTTATCGCCGGCGAACTCGTTTGTTTTCTGAAACGGAAATTAAACCATCATCGTCGTCGTCGTCAACGCCGCCGCCATCATCGTCGTCGTCTTCTTCTTCTTTGAAAACCCATTACAAGGCAAAAATACATTTCGAAGACACCCTATTAGTTTCAGCTTATTACTAAACTAGCCCAGAGACACGGGGAATTACGATGGTGGCAAGGGGGTCATTTGGCCCCTGAATTTTTAAGAAGTACAGTAAAATCTCTATATGTGTACTGTAGATTCAATTGTGCCCTTAGAGAAAATACATAAAGTCCCCCATATTATGCACATTTAACCAGTTGTGCCCCACAATATTCAGTTTTTTGCCCCTTCATTTTAGAGAAGAGAAGAAATTATCCCACTACTTGTTGAAAATACATAAATTATCCATTGGAGTTCCAACTAATTTGCTTACTAACCGCTTCATTTTTTTTTTTAATATAGTTTTAACATGTTAAATTTCAGGATACTGAAAATTGTGTACTCCTCTAGGCTATAACGAGTCGAGCCACCCAATAGTAGGGATGACAATATGGTCCGATCCAATTTGGGATTCGAGCTATCCGAGCCGAATGAATCGGATCCGATTGAAATTGGATTGGGTTTGGATTCAGTAAGTCAGACACGATCGGATTTGGATACGAATTTGGATCTGAGGGCAGATCCACTGGATTCCGACCCGATCCAATCTGACGTATATGTGCGCTTTACAAATATACCCTTATTACCTCCCCACTTACACTTTCAAGAAGATTACAATAACAACTCCAATCTACAAACCTCATTCGTTTGTGTTTTAGGCTTCACTACTTACGAACATACCTTAGTGTATGAAATAGTGTTTATTTTTATGTTATTTTCTGTAATTTAATGCAAACCCGAGCCGGATTCGATCCGGCCACGTACTATATGAATCTACAGATCGGATTTGCATCATCTGAATGAAACCCGATCCCATCCGAATTCGTTGACGATCCGAACGGATCTAGATCGGATTTGGATCACATTTCTTCTAGTCGGATTTGAATCGAGAAGGCCTGATCCGGATCCAACCAGTTGCCATACCTACCCAAGAGTCAATTCTATCCAAGCTCGATATATTTTGTTAAAATAGTCGTAGTGTAGCTAGTGTTTGCCGGTGTTTGGGGGCAAGGGTTAAATAGAAGCCACGGTCCTTGAGACTCTTTGAGTTGAGAAAAGACCGATAAACCCTCGAAAAAGAAGTCGTGTGATGATCACATATCGACTTAGTTAGACGTCTGTCAGTGAAAGGCACTTTGATCACAACAAATTGAAACTCTGGATACCATAAATGCTGCAATGGAAAGTATGACTATCAAAATCCGCATAAAAGTCAAACTATCGGTACCACGGATGCAATGTTGTAAGAAAATAAGCAAAATAGTACGCAATTGAACACTCTACACTCATCCACAATACCAAACAAAGAATACAAAAACACCACTCAACTCATAGGAGAACCACCCCCAACTTATTCCTCCACAACCATTTACCAAATAAACTTCCCCTCACAAGTGACACTTCCAGATTTTTAAATTACTCAAACCATCACTCGAATCTGGATGAAATCACATTCATGATGAATTCACCACCCTGCAATTTGCCCTGATCTCGCCGTCAGAACCAGTGAGAGGACTAATGTCCCCCATCCTGACCATGGCGGCGACAAAGTCAGCATTGAAGGTGTTGGAATCCTTGCTGTATGTCTCCACGAGGGAATCCGTTGATCCACCGTCATGGAGCACTTGATCAGAGTGGAGGAGTCCTTTTTGGCTGACAAGGTTCTTGTAGTACTCGTTGTCGAACAGCGTCTCTGATTGGACGTCCAGAGGAGCCAGGTTGTCATCGCCGGAGCCACTAGGGAATGGACAAGTGGATTGCCTCGTTGCAGCAAAGGAACTGTCGATGTTGGTCTCGTTGTATATGCGTGTTCTAAAAGTGGTACACCTTGCTTGCCCAATCGTGTGTGCTCCTATCAGTTAAAATTTCCCACCAACAAATAATTATTTAGACGGAGACCGTGAAAATCATAAATAAATATAGAAATGTCAAAGCTTTAGAGTCAGTTTGGTAATATTTTTGCTTTCTAGAACACTGTTTTTTTATGCTAAAAGCAGTACTGAAAGTGTTATGTAAATTTTTATTTATCTGCTTTCTGAATTGTAACTGCTTTCCAACCCCAGCTTTCAAAAAACAGGAGAAGAGTTGTTTTTTTAATAATTTTACTAATATACCATTTTATCCGTGCCAAAGGAACAAATTACGAAATTACTTATCTAATATGATTAATGATTAATTATTCTATAATGATATTGTCATTTCGATCCAGTAAATTTAAGCAATAATTACCAAACACGAAATATCAGAAGTAATTTTTTTCACAGCTAGGTAACATATGAGTTTTACCGAACACTTTCTTCTTGCACAACTTTTTGCACAACTGTTTTATAAAACGCCACAACATTCCCAAAATAGCCCTTACTAGTATTCGAGAAAATTTAGATTGTACCTGATAAAACAACCATATCTGTGGCAGAAAGGCCTTTGCTCTGGAATCGGTTGATGAGGTTGGTCAAAGTGGAAGTTGGGGGAGGAATCACTCCGCTGTTGGCGTCGGACAAGCTAGCTGTTTTAGAGTCCCGACGTCCAAGTTTCACATCCCAAGACGGTCCTCCCAACTGCAATCAATGACAGTTCTTTCTCAATCACATCATAATTCAGCAATTTGCTACACATATACGTGACATTTTCACAAAATTAGTAGTGTTTTTGTGTACTTACAGCAACAACAGAGTCACGGGCAGCTATGGCTACAATGTCAGCACATGAAACTACGCCTTTGCATTCCTCCTCCACTTCGGACTTGATTTTGTCAATCACATCGTATCCTCTTACCGAATTGTTGTTTGGTCCTGCAGTTTTCTCTCCTGTGAAAGATGACGTGTCGTCGAGAAGTATCGACCCATCACAACCCTGTTTCAAACAAAAAGGGGGTGATTTATTTATTAGAAAAATTATACAATGAGATCACTCACTGCGTGTATTACACGTAATTGAGAATCCCATAATCAGCTGAAAATAATCCAGGCAAATGAATACGTGAGGGGCCGAGTATTTCCCCTTGATATTCTCAGGATAAAAAGCTAGCAGTGGTTAAGGTTCAAACACGTTGTTACTAAAGATTTTCATGCTTCAATAGTTTATTTCATTTTTCAAGACTTTTTCGTCTATCAATAATTTAAAGTCACTATTTAAAATCGAATAAAATAATAATACTCGTACTGTCAGAAGAACGGGGCTTTAAATATTAATTATTCAAAGGCGTGACATAATTATGTACTATTAAACACGCCTCAGAACTAACACACGCTCGACACTAAGCATTTGCTATCATACTAGGGTATATATGGAGTTGGCGACAATTGCTCTTTTGGAAACTCTAAAAAAGCCTCCTATTCTTGTCACCTGGTTCTGCATATAGCTAAAAGTTAAATGTGACATGCAAGGGGTTTCACTTCTAAGTTGCTAAAAAGACCAGAAGAGAAGATGATAGAAGTAGGCTTCTATGCATTCTGAAGATTAGTCTTACATGAAAACTAGCTTCATTGGCAATTCAAACGAGTTGCACCTTGGTAATGGTGGGTGATTAGAGGATGATTTAGCTGAAACATAAATAATGAAAAGGAAATAAATATGTTAGTAGTTATTATAGCTTACGTTGACAAAGCAGTCGTGGAAGTGGAGGCGAAGGAGAGAAGCACCCATGCGCTTCTCATCAGAGACAGCATCTTGCACCTCCTCTTTAACTGTTTCCAACAGTTTGGGACATGTGGTGGAGTAGAAGTCAGTGGATAGTTGAGCTGATGAGCCGCCCACTAAGAGCAAAACCATAAAAGCCACCAGAATTGAGTAAGAAGAAGAAGAAGGAGCCATTCTTTTCTGTGGAAGAAGAAGTTCAAAGCTAGATAATAGAATAGTTTGGGTTGATGGTGGTGGTGGTGGTGGTGATGATACAATTAACACGATGAAACCAGATGCTATATATATAAGTAAATGTGGGGAAGATTTAGCGCAGGCTGATCACCTAATCTCAGAGACCAGATCAGCATAAATATGCATGGGCGGAACAAGTCTACCTCGATTAGCACTATTCTAAGCT
The DNA here is from genome assembly GCA_023055425.1 of Linanthus parryae. Lineage (NCBI taxonomy): Eukaryota > Viridiplantae > Streptophyta > Magnoliopsida > Ericales > Polemoniaceae > Linanthus > Linanthus parryae. The sequence continues at coordinate 144,590,302 of JALGPY010000004.1, read as the reverse complement.
TTAGTCGTTTATGATAAATAATTGATCTGGATAACAAATAATTGCAATCTTATTACTTTGGGCCAAAAACACGTTTACTTCCAGAAGAAGCCTAGCGTAGCTTGTTCAAAGTCTCACAGTAGTTAGCTAGAGAAATTAAATTAAGTGTAGCAGGTGTAATTGAGATTAGTCAAGGGCAGTATATTTAAATACGTAGCTTGTCGTTTTGCTTGCTAATTCTTGGTGCATTACGTACTATGGCAAGGAGTATGAACTAAAGAAACTACACCCCATTTGAGTTTCAGAATGATCACATTCACAGCTGTTATTTATTTATTTTCCCCATGGAGTATGCGCGTAAGATTCAATCTGCGCGCAATGTTAGATACTACTGTATACCATTTGCAAATGTTGATCCAATATAGTACCCCAAATGTTGCACTTTTGGTGTACTGGAGTGGAACAAGCCATCAAGGAAAAAGTAGAACAGGGCCAAGTACCAGTGCACTCATGAGACCATCAGAAGGGGAATGTTGTAGCTATGCAAAGCCAGACTGAAATGGATCAACTGAAAAAGAAACCATAGTATACAATTGATGAGGGTCTTCTGGGTCAACTAACAGTGCAATCTGAGTTCAAGCATAGCGAAAACTGGCATTTTGATTGCAAACCTGATAAGCAAGCCAAGCAGTATCTAAGATTGCAACCAGGGGTAAAAAAGACACAAGCCCCTGTACAGCATTGGTGTTTTTCTGTACTCCTGGTTGCACTTTTATCCTGATAGAGAAAATTGGCATTTGGGATTGCAAACACTGATAAGCAGTACTGGTATGTAAGAGGCATTAATACAAACACATAGAGTGCAACCATGGAGTATTTCTAAAAAAAACACAATGGCTGTACAGGGGGGATTGTGTTGCAGCAGGACAAAAGTGTGATTGAGGAATCCATAAAGCTAATAAGCACATGGAAATTAGAGAGAACACTGAAACCCCTCAATTGTTATTCGAGATAGAGAGATGGTACCTGGTGGAGACTAATTCTTTTTTTACGACTGCAGCAAGTGGTGTTGAGAAGTCCCACATCGGACAAGCAGAAGAAATATAATTAATAAGTGTCCTGGGCCACTCCCCTCATTGCCAATTGGTTTTGAGGTGGAACCCCATGGATTCTTACATGGTATCAGAGCCTCGACTCACACACACGTGAATGGTCTAACAACCCACGTGCTCACCGCCACCCGCAGACAAAAAGATCCACGTGTAGGCCAAAAAATGTCACACGTGAGGGGGCGTGTTGAGAAGTCCCACATCGGACAAGAAGAAGAAATATAATTAATAAGTGTCCTGGGCCACTCCCCTCATTGCCAATTGGTTTTGAGGTGGAACCCATGGATTCTTACAAGTGGGTCTAGGGTTTAGGGTTTAGAGGAAGAGGACGACGATTAGTACTACTTTCTTGTCTATGTAACGGAAATTAAGGCTTCAAAACTTATAAATCTCCAATTCCCGTTGCTACTCTTTTTTTTCGATTCAACGGAAATTAAAGATAAGTTCAACAATACCACACGAAAGAAAAAGAAAAAAACATCAACAACCACAGAGCCAACCCTAACAGAACTAGAAGAACATTCTCGTTCCTAGTTTGTCAGCAATGATGAGCCCTTTGACCGCATCCGGAGCCGATGATCTTCAGATGTTCCGTTTGCTCCTCTCCAAGATTCGCAAGTGCATTGGCAACTTCATTGGCATCTCTCCCCACATGCTTGATCCTTCCCACAATCCTTCCAAGAAGAATTTTCCCATCATTCATTTGTGCCGTCATGGAAGTTGGGCCTTTAGAATTCCCAAGGAAGATGTTGACAGCCTCCAAACAGTCGCTCTCTATCTCCAAATTAATCCAGTTCTTGCAATAGGCCATTGTCCGCCCCCTGTAGATGCTCAAGATTTCACTCTCCAGACTAGTGCAGCCCCCTCTGATTCTTCCTATGAATCCAAGCTTCCAATCTCCCTGGCTGTTTCTGAAGATTCCACCAATTCCTGCTCTGTTGTTATCCATTCTGACACAACCATCAACATTCAATTTGAATTGTCCTGCAAGAGGAAGGATCCATTTAGAATTGCAACTACTAAAATTCAAATTCAAATTGACAAGGTTGGGTTTAGAAGTGAAAGCTCCCTGTATGAGTTGGGATTGCTTTATGATAATCTGCAGTCTGAATAAGTAATTACTCAAGTAACTCAACAGTCTGACCGTCTAACTGGCGGAACGCCCCGCTTTGGAGCAATAAGGGAACGGGAGGCTTGATAGAGGTTTGGCCATTTACCAAAATTAACAGAATTAACTATGAGAAACTATTACCAATAGCGGCACAAAATGAAAAATTAAATTCTTTTAGGAAGCAGGAATATGAAAAACAAAGTTAGTTATAACGTACTGTTGGTGTGTCTTGAAGGTCGGCAAAAGCAAAGAAAAGTCAAAGCATGTGATAAGGAAACAAGTCTTTAGGGGCGGTGGTTAATTGTGTTTGGGCTTAGGCTTTTCCACCTCCCACAACTAGGTAGCCTATATAAATGGCACATGGCTTTGCTTTGTAACATAGAAACGAAACACACACACGGGGGCATAGTTAGAGCTCTTAGCTAGTAGAGTGAGAGTTTCTTTAATGTGTGTGCGAGTTGTCGAGTGGTTGTAACAAGGTATATTTCTCTCAATAAAATCGGGATTTTGGGTCGTGGAAGTAGCTAGCTAATCAACAGTGAACCACGTTAAGACTTGTGTTCTTATTTATCGTTTACATCTTTCTCAAGATCGTTCCAGATCATAACAAACTGGTATCAGAACTTGGTGATCGGTGTTCCAAGATCAAGGTGGAGCTAAAGAGTTAGGGTTTCACAATCTGTGAAATTCATAGCTAGGGTATCGCGATCAAGGTGGAGCACGCGTTTGGAGGTTACGGATCTGGACAAGGAGCTGCATAGAAGATGAGCGGGGGGATGACCAAGATCGACAAGTAATGGGGAGAAACAACTTCAGCGCTTCTACAACCACCAAGGAGTTCAAGACGATGGAAGAAAGAGCGCATTCAACGATCATGGTGTGCTTGGCGGGCGACGTGATCACGTAGGTTGCGGATCAAGAGACGGCTGAGAAAATATGGAGCAAGTTGGAGAGCCTCTACAAGAAGAAGTCGCTCACCAACAAGTTGATGTTGAAGCAGCAACTCTTTGGTCTACGCATGGGGGAAGGTACGGATCTGAGACATCACTTGGATCGTTTAAATACTGTTTTTCTTGATTTGCGAAACAATAATGAAAAGATAAGTGATGAAGATGCCGCACTGATTTTGTTGGTGACGCTACCACCGTCTTATGAGGGGTTCGTGCAGTCTGCTTGTGCTGGCAAAGAGACTCTCATGTTGGAGGAGGTAAGATCAGCTCTTCATACAAGAGACATGCGGCGCAAGGCCACATATGGCAGTACGACGTTCCGGGTTCGGGCGCATTCATGTTGTCCAAAGGGGTTATGGTAAGAGGAAGAACAAGGGTTCTAAGTTGCCAAACGACGCTTGTGCACTGTGTAAAGAGAGGGGTTACTGGGAGAGTGAGTGTCCAAAGAAGGCATTTGCAGATCTAGCTGTAGGTGCAACAGCTTCGGAGGTCGAATGCGTCCTCTAGGCCCCGTTGGTGGGGCATGGATGTAATTTGCGTTCTTGTTTAACGTGGTTCACTATTGATCAGCGCGGATATAATTTGCTTCTTTTCCATGCATCTAATAATACTATTCCAATTCGACACATGAAATACACTCTTATTTTGAAGGAATTTCAGTGTATGACTTCTAGTAGTGAGATTAATTGTTCTCAAAACAACACCAATATACAAAAGTCTACAAAGGTGATAGTTCATCGGAAATTTATTGTCTGATAGTTAGCATTCCATGATAGCTCATAGCCTATTTTGTAACTGTGTACGAGAGAATCCTGCAGAGAGAATTCAATATACACCAAGAGTAGAGAATAGAAAGGACTCAGAAAGAATAGGGTTGTGTGTAGGGAGAGAGTAAGGCAATAGCACTGTATAAGAGAGAGACAGGATTTTGGCAGAGCTTCCGCGTATCTCCGATGATTCTCCCTTGTATGAAAGGGTTAACGATCCTATATATAACGGAGAATGTGACCGTTGTAGTGTGGTTAATGCGCCCATTGATGGCGGCTTAATTAGCTTAACCACAACGGCACGTTCGTTCGCGTATATAGGGACCGTTACAGCACGTTATCCGCGTATACCGGAACCGTTACGAGGTTGACCGGGTTTATGGAGCTCGTGCCATAAATCTCTCAAAGCAGTTACTAGGGGTCGCGCGCGGGCTTGGTTGTCGCTCGCGCGCGACAGGACTTACTCTAGCCTCCAAACGACTAAGTCCCTACAAGTCCCGTGAGGTGGTATGCGAGGGCCCTGTCTCGCAGCCCCCACGTGGATCAGCGCGGCTGGTGATCCAGTGTGTGTGAAGCACAGCTAGGTGTGCTGGATGGTCGCCACGTGGCTAAGATCTGCCTGTCTAGAAAGCACTATCTATATTAGCCCCCTTTCTGCGCGTGAAGACGCATAGCCGGATAGGGTTCCATGCGCAGGAACCAGCGTACGCGTCGCCGCCACGCACCAATTCAAATACACGCAAATTCAGCCCCCGTGCGTGTCATTATGACCTAAAATCCCTAGAGTCGTGCCGTCTGGTCTCTTAGGGTTTTAGGCATGACGTCAGCTTGTCCTGTGATTGCGCGATTTGACGGTGACGGTTGCGATTCGACTACTGAAAGGACGCAACCCCTCATTGCTTTTGGATAAATACTCTGTGCTCTCAATTGTTGCAAATCATCACTTCTTTCCCTTAAAGTGATTGATACCCGGAAACCTTCAAGAGCATATTCAAATAATCAATCATCAATTCTTCCTTGTCAATCGTCTCCTTCAACTGTCCTCATCCAAGCAGGCTTTACCAAAATAAGGTTGGCTTTGCTCAATTCCGTTTAATGTACTGATATATGCTTTGAACTGTATTGGATCTGCAAACCCATGACTATCTGAAACATGCTATTCGTTGAAAACTGCAAAAGAAACCTTGTTCCTTAAACCCAGAACTAATCCGATTGCAACGATTTTGAATGTGGGACTTCTGAGATTCCAAGCAATATAAACAATTCTGAACTTTCAAACCCAGAATCGACACTGAACTGTTCGTCTTCTCTTGACAAAACATGGTTATTGCAAACTGAAACTCGAACTGATTCCTGAAAATCGAACTGAAAGTGTGTGTATTTCTCCCCCCTTTTTTCTTGCTCTTCCGCAAGAATGTCGAAGACAAAAGGAACCAAATCCGTTAAAGAGATCGAAGAGATACCTGATCTTCCCCAAACCCTATGGCGGAAAGCCACCTATTTGGGCGGAAAAGATTTTTATCATGCTAGGGTTAAGGTGAAGAACCTGGCGACTCATGTTCCCTCTGAAGAGTTGCAAACACTGACCCCACCTGTTAACGCAGCCCTGCTGGAATTGATCGATGCCAAGGATGTGGTTCGATTAGGGGTCGAAAATGGGTTTTTCCCCCACACTGCAATTTGTACCCAGGCGTTTGACCAACCATGCCATCACTTTGAACAATGCCGGCATATATTTCGCCGTTCGTGCTATGAAGGGTGCTGCCGTGAAGTTGGACCGGTCCATGCTTCTAAACCTTCTCTCGCGTTACTCGCCTGCGACTCACACATTCCACTTTGCTGAGTTCGAGGCTGCTCCCACTCTGGAAGATGTACACATGCTGTATGATCTTTCTCCTGTTGGTGAGGTGGATCCTCTAAGCCCTTTGAGGACCGATCCAGAACTTGCTCTCTACAAGCAGATGGAAGAATGCTTGTTAGAGGTTAAGAAAATTTCCACCCGGTGGACATCTGCGAAACCTCTTCCCGAATGGCAGCTAGTTGATACATCTGCGAAGAACACTTGGGGCAAGCGGGTGTAGTACTTCTTACGCGATTACGCAAGTAGTAGTATCACCAAGAAACTTCTAAGTCAGAACCCAAAGGCTAAGAATTATGTGAACGGGAAAGGTTATCATCTGACCCTGTGTGCTTTTCTCTGCGCCTGGTTATCAAGGTACCTAATTGATGGCCACCCTCATGATGGGGTTTTCTACCATGTCCTCCCTCTTGCTGTGAAACTGACCCTTGGTCAAAGAGTCGCACTTGGGCCTCTAGTCCTAGGTACCCTGTACCACAGATTGGATAAACTGGTTGTAGCAACCAAGGACTCCCGCGGTCGCCTGGATGTGTTAACCTATGTTGGTGTGTCCCAGGTGCGGAGGAAGAGCTTTCCAGTGGAAGAGCTGCAAGATGGTTTGGAACTCATTTCCCTAAATGTACATGGAGTCTGATATGCGATGATCGCATCAAGTTTATGGCTAGACCTTATGCCACGCGCATTGAAAATGTGCGATGGTTCCCAAAGTTGTATCCTTCCAAGGTTGTTGCTTTCTCGGAAGATCTTCTTTTCGAGGGTCATAAGCGTTTCCACGAGCGCTATTGTGAATTCTTCTGCTGGTGTCTAAGAGGTTCTCTTCCTGCTCTTGCGGAGTATGTTCGCGAGCTCACTCCTAGGTACGAGAGGATCACGGTGGATGTCGATCCCACTCGCGTTTCTCCCCTGTTTGGCTTTGATGCGGTGGCACCATCAGTCTGGTCGCAGTCCATCATAAGAGGCTGCTACAAACGACTACTGTCTGGCGAGTGCAAAACGATCTTAAGGATCAACCTTCCCTTCGAGCAACCCCCAGGTAGCCGCGCAGGTGATTACTCCAGGAATTGGGTTGCCTACTAGAATACCCAGCAGGCCGGGTTTGAGACACAGTCGACCCCTCGGCCAAGCAGAGCTCCTGTGATCAAGAGAAATTCCTTCCCTTTCCGTCCTAACTGTAGCTTAGACGACTCCCAATATGGCTGCTACTCATTGTTGGACCACGAGAATCACTTGTGCCCCTCCACCATTCTTGAAGAGAAGATGGTCGCAGTTAGGGAAGGTGCTTCGCATGTCATCAAGTACAGCGAAGATTTTGCCAAGGTAAACAATCTCCTCTTCGTTCGTTAAGTTTCTTTCCTTTGAAGCTCAGAAATTTATGCTCCCTTTTCTGTTTCAGTGCTATCTGAGGAGGTTTGCTTCTGGCGAGCGTTCCAAGTCGCTGATCAACACTATTGTTGATAAGAGAAGGCAGGGTGAGCCGATTCGGCTAGCAATGGGAATGGCTCCCACGATCGAGGCTCGAATTCGTGAGGTCATGGATGCATTTTCTGACTCACTGATATACAATACTCCAGCCCTGTCTCCTCCCAGGAACGATCCGTCTCCTCCTGCAACTGCTGTTTCAAGGGCATAGAGACCAAGGCAGAAGGGAATCACAATCTCTTCCCTTATGAGTGCTCCAGCTTCCTCTCCTGCGAAGTCCCTTACTTACAGGGACAAAGGCAAAGGTCACATGCCAAGCACGGTGCGGAAAGAGCTCGCAGTTGAGACTTTTGTTCCGTTTGGTCAGGAGGAAGAGGAGGATGAGAGGAGGGACGTGAGAGAAAGAGATGATGATGAAGAAGAAGAAGAGAGAATCGAAGATGAAAGAGAAGAAGAGAGAGGTGAGATACAAGAGGAAGAGTCAAAAGGTATCTCAAACGTAATTATCTTCTCATTATCTTAACTCTCGCAATCTTTTCTGAACAGTTTGTTCCTTTGCAGATGACGTTGCAGAGACCATCAGCGGCCTTCTGGCCAAGAGGCAGAAGAGGGGTTCTCACTCTGGTGTTTCCAGCGAAACCATGCCGAGTCTAGGAGAACAGCTGCGAAGGCTGCTGAAAGAAGAAGGAAGCGAGAAGAAGATGAGATTGAACGCATAAAACAAAGGAGCTTGGAAGAGCAACATGTTGACGACTTGGTGCGTCAAACTGATGAGGAAGATGCGGTTCAAGAAGAAGATGCGGCTCAAATCTATGAGGAAGATGCGGCTCAAGAGGAAGATGCGGCTGCTCTGGAGCAGGCTCAAGCGGACTTTGAGGAGATCGCAGGCGGCAATGAAGGTGAGATTTTTAATCTTGCGATAACTTACCGAGACGTGATTGTCGGTGCATTAAAGCATGTCTTATCGAAAGCCGATATTCGCCGCTGGCTAGTAAGCAAGTGCGGTGAACCTTCAGGTAATCATTTAAACAGTGCTTGTGAACTAGGCTTAGTAACCCAAGCATCATCATGACTGGTTTCTTCGCACCACAGGTCACGCTCACTTTAAGGATATGCTTAACGAAGATACATTAATAGGGCATGGTGTCGCGTCCTTAGCATATGACGAAGATGCTACAATCCCACCTACGCGTGGAGGTGCTCGCTCTTGGTTTATCAAAATAATAAAATATTGCTTGGTACAAGTTACCTCACATTGTCCTGTCTTGTATCGCAGGTAATGCTGGTGAGGCCATGCTGGAACAAAGGAGTCAACCCTCTGCATCTTATGTCCCAGAGCAAAGTTCTCATGTCGAGAAGCCTTTCGCAGCTGCTGAGTATGCAGGAGAGCCCTTGGAGGATGTCATCGAAGTTTCTGATGATGCCGAAGCTGACACCGTGCTGATGGAGGAAGATACTAATGCTGCAGCTGAGGAAAGGGAAGCAGATGCCGCTGAGGCTGAGATTCGTGAGCAGATCGTGGAAGATGTAGGATCACATGCGAATGTGAATGTTCAAATGAGTGCTCCTGAGTCTCACGAGCCTTTCGCACCTGAAGGCGTTCCTAATCGAGCAGCAGCTTCTACTATTGCCATTCCTTCAGCAGGTATTGAGCCTCCAGAGATTCCTCAAGCATGGAGCTTTTGGAGTTCGCAAGTAGGAGCTGCAATCGCACCTGGTGCGGCCTATATCCTTCCTGTCAACTATGAGGACCTCAAGCTCGCAGCTGATAGAAGAGCAATGGAGCGAGGACAGTCTTCAGCCGCCCCAGCAATGCGCATCCCTTCTTTGCGCGAGATCCTTGAAGGAACTGGTATGTTACCATTATTGTTGTTCGCATCTTGCACTCTTCATTTACAAGCTTCATGTTCTAAACTTGAATCAACATTGTAAGGTTTGAAGCAAGCTGATGTGGACTGGCTGGTTCAGATGCGTCTCTCCTATCCTCGGTCATTTGCGAGGTCTCTGGAGATAGAACCTTTCAACAGGAGGCTGTTCTTGACCGAGGCCATCTGGATTTTTGGAGCAGCTGTGTGCGGCTACCCCTGCGACCATCTCTCCTCAGAGAGCGCAGCTGCTTTTCAGCATGTGCCAAGGCCTTCAAGCCAAAGTTCAGGGCAAGCTGGGCTTCGGGTATCTTGTCAACAGAGTCACCCAGATTCGCGCGGCTGTGAATTTGAGGCGCGACTTTCATAACCTCGCAGCTGAGGAGTAAAAGGTAGAGAAGAAAAGGCAGAAAGCTGAAGAGGCTGTCAAGCTCTTCCATAAGATGAGCACCAACTACGAGCAGTTGAAGCGAGAAGTGGAGCAAGTGACAAATGTGTCACTCTTGTTCTCCCCTGATGACCCCCTGATCAAAGATTTATTTTGAAAAAAATAGCAAGTATTTGTTTTGGACAAAATGTTGAAAGATTATTGTAATGTTGCTAGGGTTTCTCCCCTCTTTTTTTATCCAAGGCTTGAATGCCCGTTTTTTCCTTCACGGGATTTGCTCGAATATCTTTCTGTGCGTATCAATTATGACGTCACCTTGTGATATATCCGCCTTGATTTTTGCGCTAACTGCTTATCAGATAAGCACGCTTTCCTTGGGAAGTCCATCCGTGTTATGACCTTCCGTCATTAACTAGGGCACGCCACTGAATCGTCGTAGCCTTTAGTAGGGTAATTTAATGTTACCTCTTTCAAGGCGTTAGTGATTGATTCTTACCCCTTTTCCAAGCTTCGCTGACTCAGCTAGGGAACTGAAGGGTCTCCGTAGGGTCTATATAAACCCTGCCTCTTTCTACTTGGGTTCTTCATCCCAAAATGTGGCTCGCCATGAGTCCTTACGACTGCTGGCTTCAACGCTTGTTCTTTGTTGATTTATGGCAACTTCAAGTTGTAAATCCTGAGTTTGTGCTTTGTGCCATAGAAATAGCTTCCAAGATCTGATTTACAAAGCTTATTGATCTTCATAACCATCGTAAAGAAGATGCACATAATACCTCATGCTTGCTCGAAGAATTTTCTTCGTCTATTATGCTTGCAGGTCGTACTTTTGGCTGCCTTCCGGCGAGGTGCAGTACTGTACTGACCTTCTTACCAACTCGTAATGAACGGGGGATTTCTCCTCTAGCTTTCCCGGAGGAGAATTATTTTCCTCCGCGTTCTTGAACTCGGGGTGGCGAGCCATTGTGCTCGTCTCCGTGGACAAGGACCCTCCTGCCCCAGGAGTTGTTGCTTGCCTGTTCTTCACCGCCGCATACGCCTGAACAGGTGGTTCATCGGGCACGTCTCTTGGGCAGAAGACCAGACAGAGGCCTTGTCAGATCCTGGGATCTTGAACATGGCGTCGCATAGCTTTCGTAGCGTTGGTAGGTCGTTCATTTTATAGAAAGGCCCTACTTGCTACAGATCTTTGGTCGCAGACTATGATTGTCGCATAGCTTTTGTTAGGACCAGTAGGCCGATCATTTTACAGTAAGGATCTCCTTTCCGTGTAACTTTTGCTTGTAGGCTGCTATCTAGATGAATTGTAATTCATTTTAGCTATTTAATTGGCTCAGTCTGAGTTTTCGCTTGTAAGATGCTATCTAAACAGATAAATTGTAAGTCATTTTGACTATGTAATTAGCTCAGTCTGAGCTTTCGCTTGTAAGCTGCTATCTAGACAGATAAATTGTAAGTCATTTTGACTCATAATAAAGCGTTTTGTATCACTTGTTGTTCTTGTTACAACAAATTGTAATATCGCATGCATGTCGGCAAACTTTGCCCTTTGTGCTTGAACGTGCGCTTGACAAATCTTGCATTCGCGCGATGCGTTGTCACTTATAGTTGGCTATCTAATAGATAGATTCGCAGATATAAAGATCATACATTAGAGCTGCTATTTTTTGTAGCAGGTAAGTTTTTAGATCGTTTGAGATCGCATTCGCATAGTGCTGCTATCTCAGCAGATAGTCTTGAAGATCACTTAAGACTGGACTCAAGTATGGCTGCTATCTCGGCAGATAGTCTTGAGATCAATTAAGATCATATTCGCATAGTGCTGCTATCGCGGCAGATATGCTTGAAGATCACTTAAGATTGGACTCAAGTATGGATGCTATCTCGGCAGATAGGCTTGAGATCAATTAAGATCATATTCGCATAGTGCTGCTATCACGGCAGATAGGCTTGGGATCAATTAAGATCGTGTTTCATGTATGGTTGCTATCTCGGCAGATAGGCTTGAGATCAATTAAGATCATACTCGCATAGTACTGCTATCGCGGCAGATAGGCTTAGGATCAACTAAGATCGTGTTTCATTAATGCTGTTATCTCAGCAGATAAGCTTTCACTATTGAGCAATGGAGAAGTAAATGAAGCGATAAAGACAGCTGAAATCATAAAATTCTTCCCATTTGGGAGAAGTCTTTTATTATAAACACCCTCATATGGGAGAGGTGAGATTACAATTCCCTCATATGGGAGAGAAGACGCATGAGTCTATGACAATACAAAGCATAAAGTAGGCATTGTAGTCTAATGCATGTAATGAGAGAAGTTAAGGATAATACTTCTTAATCCAGCGCATGTTGACCGAGCTTGGGGTTGTGGTCGTCCCATGTAGTCTTTGTATATTGCAGTAGCCACTGTCAAAGGATTATTTGACTTCGAAGGGTCCTTCCCAGTTGGCTGCGAACTTTGGGTGAGCTGCCTCTCGCATGCAGTGATCCGATGCGCGCAAGACCAGGTCCCCAACTGCGAAGTCTCGTCGTTGGACTATTTTGTTGTACGCGCGGGCGATCCTTTCCTGGTATCGCTTGTTAGTCCGCTTAGCATGCTCCCGCTTTTCTTCCAATAGGACCAAGTCATGATCGCACTGATTCTCGTATAGTGCATGGAAGGCTAACCTCGCAGAGTTGATTTTCACCTCCGCCGGTACCACAGCTTCAGCTCCATAGCATAAAAGAAAGGGGGAGACCCCTGTAGGAGTCCTTGGCGAAGTTCGATATGCCCACAACGCTAAGTTCAAAGAATCAGCCCATTTCTTGTGATCGTCTGCGACCATCTTGCTCAGGATCCTCAGTAGTGTTTTGTTGGTTGCTTCTGCTTGACCATTCCCTTTTGGGTAATAAGGAGTAGAGCATATCTGCCTGATGTTATACTCCGCTAGCTTTGCGGCTACTTGGCGATTGACAAGGGGGTACCATTATCCGAGAGAATTGTGTTAGGAATTCCGAACCTATATATGCTGTTATCTTGGATAAAATGGACTACAGCAAGCGCATATGCTGTCTTCAGCGGTATTGCTTCTACCCACTTAGTGAACAGCTCAGTCGCGATAAGAATAAACTGATTCCCGTGCGAGGTTGGTCGGATAGGGCCAACAAAATCCAGAGCCCAAGTCTGGAACGACCATGGTGTTCCCAACGCATGTAGATCTACGGCAGGGGCATGTACGAGGTTGCCTTTGAATTGACACTCCTGGCATCTCCTTACTTTAGCGCGGCAATCTGCTTCCATGGTGGGCCAGAAGTAACCTACTATGAGAAGTTGTCTGCATAGTTTCGCACCTCCCTGATGTTCCACTTGGTGAGAGAGGTCCATCACTTCTTGCGCTTCCTTACTGTCTAGGCATCGAAGCAGATTACCCTTGTGGCCCCTTCGCCAGAGTATGTTTTCTTGTACCACGTACCGGGCTGCTTTCCTTTTCAGTTTCTCGGCTTCTTTTCTCGATTCGGGCTCGATTCCCTATGTGAGAAAATCGAAGAGTGGCTTCCTCCAATCTATGTCATCATCGACCAGAGCAATTGATAAAGAGTCCTTGATCAGTGCGCAATTCTCGCAATTTCCTTGAATCAACGCCGCAGCTGCTGACATGTCCGGCCAGTGAATCCCATACCTTTGGGCTTTGCGGTAGATTGATATTTCACTTTCCCCGCAAGTATGCTGGTGAATCTTTTCTAACTGCGCTTGTCCCTACTGATGCGAGACGCATCGCATGAGTATCCCACCTGGGCCTCTGTAGTAGAGAGCGTTGTCATGTATGCAGTACCCCTTAGTGGATGCCCAGCTTTCTTTACTCGTTCCTTATGCGATGGCGCGCAATATTGGCTTTCTCCAGTCTGCATCGTCCATGCATTCATCCTCACACGCGTCCTCTGTCAACGCCGACGATGTTCGCACTTCAATCGAAATTCTCGCGGGACACTTATCCACACTAACCTTGGATCCCAGGGTGGCTAAACCATCAGCATGCCTATTATCTGCTCTGGGTTTATGCTCGTACCTAACATCGCAGAATTGTTGCACCAGCTTCTGTACCAAAGTTCGGTAGGGCAATAGGATTACCTCCTTTAAACCATACTCGCCCGAGGCTTGTTTGACGATTAGCTTGGAATCCCCCATAACCGTCAAATTGCTTACTTCTAGTGCCCTTGCTGCGCGAAGACCTGCAATGAGAGCTTCATACTCTGCTTCGTTGTTGGTGACTGCGAAGGCAAGCTTTGTGGACATCTGTATGACCTCTCCATCGGGCTTTATCAGAACTATTCCAATTCGTCCTCCTTTCCTTGTCGACGACCCGTCGAAGTGGAGCGTCCAGTAAGGCAATTCAACTGCATAGATCTCAGGTCCCTCCAGTTCTTCGTCAATCACAGGCTCATGACTATTATCAGGGAACTGTGCTAGCAAATCTGCCACCGCTTGCGATTTGATTGCCCGGGGTCGGACGCATGTGATGTCGTACTGAGAGATGGTCATATACCATTTTGCTAGTCTTCCACCAGGAGTAGTGTGAGTCAAGAGGTACCGTATTGGGTCACTCTTTGTAACCACGACCACTTTGTGCGAAGCGAAATAGTGCTTCAACTTTTCTATTACAAAGAATAGAGCAAGGAAATGACGCTCGATGTCCGTGTACCTTGATTCTGCTGGCTGCACTATGCGGGAAATATAGTAAATTGGCCTTTCTTGCCCTTCATATTCCTGAGCCAAGAGTGCCCCTATAGACCTCTTTGTCGATGTAAGGTACAGCAAAAGTGGCGATCCGAGCTGTGGTGCTATCATTACTCTTGACGATGTCAGCAAATCCTTTAGCCTTTCGAATGCGGCTTCATGCTCTGTGGTCCAATCGTATACAGCATCCTTCTTGAGAAGATCGCTGAAGCAGAAGGTAATTTCTGCGATCGCAGGGATGAACCTTCGGAGGTAAGATAGCTTCCCCAAGAATGTCTTCAAAGCACTTTTGGTTGTGCGGCGCCGTCATGCTGGTGATGCTGATACTTTCGCGGGATCAGGCTCGATGCCCTGGCGATGTATTACGCATCCCAAGAACTTACATGAGGTTACCCCGAATGCGCACTTCATGGGGTTCATCTTTAGCTGGAAACTTCTGCATCTTTCAAATACTTTCCGCAGGTCCCCCAAGTGGTCCGCCTCTTCCTTGGACTTGACAACCAAGTAATCAACGTAAAATTCCACTTCTTTGTGCATCATGTCGTGGAACAGAGCCATCATGACTCGCTGATAAGTCGCGCCTGCGTTCTTGAGACCGAAAGGCATAACTTTATAATTGAAGACTCCCACTGGCGTGATGAACGCGGTTTTCCGTGCGTCTTCAGGGTCCATTTTGATCTGGTTGTATCCACTGAAGCCATCCATAAAGCTAAACATGCGATGACCCGCAGTCGAATCAATGAGCAGGTCGATATTGGGCAGTGGAAAATCGTCCTTGGGGCAGAAACGGTTAAGGTCTCGGAAGTCTACACAAATGCGAAGCTGCCCATTCTTCTTCACCACAGGCACGATGTTAGCCAACCATGTAGGATGGTGATTGGGCTTGATGAATTTGGCAGTTAACAGTTTGACAATTTCTTGCTTGATATTCACGTTGATCTCTGGCCTGAAGCTCCTCGTGCTCTGCTTTATCGGCTTAGACCCTGGATTGACATCTAGCCTGTGCATGGTGATGCTCGTGTCTAGACCAGGCATCTCATCATATTCCCATGAGAATACATCTTTATACTCAGTCAGAAGCTGTAGCAGTCTGTCTTCCTCCTCATTCGTGAGGTCTGCACTTAGAAAGAATGACCTCTTCTTTTCTTCGCTTGGGCTTAGGAACACCTCCTTCAGCTCCTGCTTCTGCGGTTTAGGCTTGTCCTCCATGCATTCTGGTGCCTCTTTTAGCTTCTCGTCTAAAACACCCGGTGTCGGCTTGTCTAATTCCATGACATGTTCGATCTGATTAATTTGCTCAAGGATCCCCATGCTCACGTGGGGATACCCCCGCGCACCTTCATATGCGGTAACACTTCTTCCCGTTAGCGTAGAAGATTTTCTATCTCTTTGCCCTCGAGATCGTGCTTTGCTATCCTTTTCAGGGTGTAAACATTATTTCTTTGGTAGGCAATCCGCGGCACCTCTTCTCGCGCAGACAACTTTTCTTTGGACTCCTCCCTTGTCACCATCACCCCTGCGGGTGACTGATCTTTGATGTCCTCCCATCGAGGCAAAGGAGTGGGGTTAAACGGCCCTGGTGTTTGCTCATCTGCCATTTCAGTGAACCATACTGCCTCGGAGTGGTGCGCTTCATCCAGATTGAAAGGGTTTACCAAAGCTGGTATCTCCACCACTCTGTCGTTCCAGATAGCTTTCATCACCTGGTGAGCTGTCGAGGGGATTGCATCGAAGCGATGAATCCAAGCCCGACCGATGATCATGTGATACGTGGTGCTCGCATCGATGACATAAAATTTGGCTGAACACTTGATTTTGCCAATCTGGACACCCAGACGGATCCACTCTATCGTCATCCTGGAGTCGCTTCCAAACCCCATCAGCGGGGATGGACGTCTAACAATCTTCTGCTCCGGGATTCCCGCCAACTTCAGAGTGTTGAGCGGGACCACGTTAACTGCTGCCCCTCCGTCGACAAATGCTCGTTTGAACTCGACACCATTGATTACTGTCGTCACGTACAAAGGCTTTGGTGGCTCGCATCTGTCTTTTTGTCGCTTGCGGAGAAGGTTACGACTTTTTCCGTGGAGCGGGATGCTCTGACAACCTTCCCATTGGCAACCACGATATCCTTCTCGTAGTCTTCCGCTATCCTTAGAATCGCCTTAGTCATTTCCTTCCGACATTTCTCTGAAAAGTTCATTTCATCGAAGAACCTGCTGAACCCGTGTGACCCTTTCATCCGATCGGCACGTTCGTCCTCCGTGTCTATGTTGTAGTCCTCCTCATTGTAGACTTCAGCAACGATGGGTAGACCATCTTCTGCAATCTCTTCGAGGTCCATTATCGCGATCATGGCAACCTCTTTGCCTTTCAACTCTTGCTCCGCATGGGCGGGCAGTGGATTCTTTCGCACATCCTGCCTCTGGTCACTGACAATCAACTCGCCATCTTTCATCTTTCGGCTCACCATATTTCTGAGCTTCTTGCAGTCGGCTGTGGGGTGCATAACCTTTCCGTGGCATTCGCACCACTTTGGGTCCCTCATCATCTCCTTGGAGGGTATCCTTTCGAGCGGCGGCAAGATACCATCTTTACGCCATTGCCTGCACAAGTCACTCGCTTCCTCTACCGAACATGGTGAAGGTGGCGCATCGAAGTTTGCGACATTTGGCTGCTTTTGGGGCGAGACCGTATTCACTTCAGCCTCACGTCCCCTCTTGTAGCTGAACCTCCCAATTTTAAAGGTAGTCCTGCTCGGGGATCTCTCAGGGGCGTGCTTCTTTTTCTGCCTCTCCACTATAGGCTCTATGTTCTTTGTGCATTCGATCAGCTTTGAGAATGTAGGAGTTTGTAGGTTGATAAGCATACCTTTGTACTCGTCTCGCATGCCTTGCAGGCATATTTCCGCGAGCCTGCCCTCAAGCACTTCATCTCTGCATTCCAAGGACTTGGCTCTAAACTTCTTGATGAATGTCACTCCATCCTCCTCGCGCTTCCGGTACATGCGAGAGAGATGAATCATCGTCACCTTTTCTTCCATCTGGAAGAATTTGGTATAGAACTTCTGGACCAAGTCGTCCCAGGTCTTCACGGATCCAGCCTCCAGTTTCCTATAACACTTGTAGGCCACGTTCCCTAGAGATTTTGGGAACTCGCGCATCAGTAACTTGGGATCAGCCCCATATGGCCCCATCACATCAATGAAACGCATGACATGCTCATGGGCGTTTCCATTGACATCCTCGAACTTGTCCCATTTAGGAGCCTTGAACCCGGCAGGGTTAGGCATGAGGTAGATCTCGCGTGGGATAGGGGGATCGTTGTCAACCTTCGGGATGATGGTATCAGCGAATGGTTGGTTGGCTAAGAAAGTTTCCATGCGCCGCTGCAGCGACGTCATGCACTCCGGTGCACTTCCCCCAGCAGCAGGAGGAGGGGTTGTTGCAGTTGGAGGCGACACATATGTCGCAGAAGGGCTAGGAACGTACTGTGAATTCGCATTGCCCCACGCCGCCGGCGGAGGAGGCAAAGGGTATTGTGAAGATGGATTGGGTGCCAGGGTTGGCGGTTGAGGAATATGAGCGGTAAGAGGTAATATTTGAGCTATTTTCCCCTGAACTTAGGGCAACTGCACCGTTGCCCGTGGAGTTTGAAGGTTAGGGTTAGGTGAAATATCCTAAATCGCTAATAGGGGTGATTGTGCATTTTCTTAAAAGTATTTATTACCAGGTTGGGGATTTATATGTCTTTTACCTAAACTAATATTTTATTACGTATTAATACGATGTTTATACTAGTACTAATACGCGTACTTTATACTCATACTCATACGGTACAATACGTTATGTAATACGTATAAAATACCACACTAGAATAATAATAATAATAATAATAATAATAATAATAATAATAATAATAATAATAATAATAATAATAATAATAATAATAATAATAATAATAACAAAAAAAACACACTCTCCTGTGATTTCTCCCAAACCCCAACGTAATCCCAATCCCCAACAAATTTCTTATTTCTTTATTCACTCTCCCTCTCTCTCTCTTCCCTCTTCTCCTATTTTGAAACGACCCGGGATCTCGATTCAGGGTTAAAGAGACAATCGACAACCAAAAGTAGAAATATAGTTACCAATATTACATTTTATTTAATAAATACAACAATCTTGAGAAGATAAGATTACAAATATAATGTGATTGAAATAATCTATGTGATCTACTAAGTGATCTAACTTAAGCTATACTTCTTCGTCTCGTTCCAGCGTTCCCATCCCCCACTTTGATTGACGACCTGCGGTTTTAAAATGGCAAAAGCCGACGCAGTTTTGAAGAAATTGATCAGTAAAAACTGAGTAAGTACACACTACGACATGTAAAGCAACGAGTGGCACGGAAGCATGAGTTGAATCAGAAGATTTAAACAGTAAAACTATCATATTGGAGAATTTGGATCAACTTGAAGTAACCGAGTAACAAAAACCTCTCAATTTAATAACATTGAGAAATCACGAGTAGTTGGTAAAATATCCAGAGTAAACAAGTTCATTTGAACTGATAACGATAGTATTTCATGAGTAGCCAAGATTTACAATTCATTTCAATCGATTAGGGCATATCAAGAGCCACAAACAACATTAATAAGTAGTCAATTTTTAATTTCGACTTCAATCAACAGTTTAATTTAGCTGAGGCGTGTCAAGAGCCACCAGCAGGATCGATTTTAACAGAGGGATCACGCAATAATCACTAAGGGTTCCTTCTAGGGTCTATCAAATCCTATTTCACCCGAGCGTTAAGGGAGCCCATTCGTCAACCCCGCTCACAACATTAGCTAAAAGGCCTTAAGTGTCGACACCCCTATACCGTAGTGACCCTTACAAGTATAAGTAGCACTCTATAGCTCTATAAACCCCTTGGCCTCAATATCTTGATACATTTTGGCTCATCGGGGGCGGATTTTTGAACATTGACGTTCTATCCAATAATAAGAAGCATTGCTTCAATGGTCTTAGCCATAAGAAAATGGAGGATCGCTTGACGCCTCCCATTAATAACAGTACTCTGTACATTGTCCTAAGTCTATTAGATGTATTTTATTTCTTCTCTG
Source organism: Linanthus parryae (assembly GCA_023055425.1). Lineage (NCBI taxonomy): Eukaryota > Viridiplantae > Streptophyta > Magnoliopsida > Ericales > Polemoniaceae > Linanthus > Linanthus parryae. The sequence goes on along the minus strand of JALGPY010000004.1, from coordinate 144,571,016 downwards.
TCACATAACCAGAATCAGAGTATCAAAATTTCACAAGTAATTTCCGAGAGTTCTCAAAGGAGATGAATAAAATAGTTTAACAACTTTCGAATGGTAAACATGCATTCTCATACTATTTCATATAACAAACATTCATTTGAAACATCAAACACATATGCAGATTTTGATATGAAAAGGCCGTACATATGTACTTACCTCTGAGCCAAGAAAGGCGCAAAGCAACGCTAGCACTCCTTCAACGCTCGTCTCCGAGTCTCACAGTAAATGTAGCAACACGAAAACGTACGTCTACTTCGAACGATCCTTAATAACGGCTGGATATACACAAGTAAGTATATAACCTATTAGCATATACCCTCTATATGAGGTTGTATGCAAGAATGCAATAAAATACTGGTCATGCAAGCTAACTTGACCAAAGTGCCCCTGATACTTTGAAACTCTCTAGTACAGTCTCTAACTGTGTCTGGACCCCAAATTACATTCATACTGGCCCAAAAAAATGCAAGAATGACTCTTAACTCTCCCATATGAACTTAGCATCGAAATCTACTACTTTCAATAAATTACACTTAGGCCCCTAAAGTTTGCTAAAATTACAGAAAGACCCCCCACCATTGATTTGATAGCTCCCGAGTCAAATACTTCCTTCTTGAGACTTCAAATATCCTTCTAAGACAGGTTGTTGGTCTCAAAGCATTAACCTAGTCTCAAGAAGTTCAAGTGTGAAGTTTTAATTAAATGCACATAGGCCCCCGAAGTTTAGTAAAACTGCAAAAAGACCCCAACATTTGACTTGGTCAACACTAGCCCAGAATTACATATAATTACTCCAAATACGCATACAATACATGCTGACAAACTCCAAGTTACTAAACGAATCTCAATTCAAAGCTAAGTGAAATTACTATTTTGCCCCTCCTATATAGTTCAGTCAAACTAGGGTTTTCGAAAAGTCAAACTTGGTCAAAATTGATATTTAGACTCAGAATATGAATACGAACAAGTTTCGTGAAGAACGCTAAGGCCAGAAATGTCATTCAGAGTGGGAAAATTGAAAGTCAAAGATAGAGTGAAATCATCTCAACTAGTCAACTTTGGAGCTGATTTGTGGTAAAATGAGGGAGAGTTTAGGAAATATGAAGGTGGGGTATTGAAGAGGGTATTCCAAGATTTCAGAACATATTTGAACTCCTAAGAACTCCAAGTATTCAAAGAGATATCGCTAGTCAAAGTTGGACAAAAATTCCGAATCAACACTTGGTAAAATTCAAGAAAGTTTATTGAGTTCAAACTAGCAACTTTAGGCTTGATTTGTGAGAAATCCGTTACAAATTTGAACATGACCCAGAGACGATGATTTGAAGTATTATGTATCATCTTTACACAGGAGAAAGCAGATCTAAATTTCATTAAGTTTTGAAGAAGATACAAGGGCTAGAAAATAGGTGTTTCACCACGGCACTCTATACTTAGAAAATTTTGAATTCTTTGCTAGCGAAGAACATTAGCATTGCAGCAACTTTGGAGCCAAAATTAGAGGGTTTAGAGATCAAATTGGACCAAGAAATCAACATGAAAGTTGTAGCCAATTCTCCAAGGATTCCAGAAAGCTAAGGATAATTCAAAACGGACCAAAAACGAGGGAGATACAAGCATTTGAACAGGGGTAGTTTTTGTACCAAAAACACATGAACACCAAGAACACATCAACTACTTCGCTAACTAGCCATGTTCAAGCCCAATTTCAGGGGGTTTAGAGATCGAATTGGACCAAGAAATTAAAACAAAAGTTGTAGACAATTCTCCAAGGATTCCAGAAAGCTAAGGATCATTCGAAACGGACTCCTAACGAAGGAGCTAGACCCATGTTTTCAGGGTGAAAAATCTCGTCGGAAAACTCATGAATACCAAATGAAAAACGAATCAAAACCTATTAACACGCAAATCTGGGCATGATTTGATCCTCCTATAAGACTCACGACATGATATGGAGTAGTTTGATGCATAGAACGCGGAATTTGGTGAAGGAATGAGACTTACCCAAAGTTTTGGTCGGCCATGGAGTTTTCCGGCGGATATGTCGAACTCCGGCGACATGCAGTGCCTCCTCACGACTTCTAGGCATCTACTCGCTGTCAAAAACAGTTTCCTCAGTCCTCAGGGATCACAAGCTTGAGATTTTAAGAGAGAGAGAAGCAATAACAAAGTTCTCGCCGAGCTTCGCCGTTAATGGCGTTTTTTCGGCGACGGGTTCACTGCCCAGTTCCGACGTCGGCGTTTTTCCTCGTTTCAGTGCAAAAACTTGGTACCTACGAACTCGCCTTGACCTCACGATTCCAACAAGACCAATTTGATCTCGAATGCTTCCATAACCAGAGAGAATTTGTCCAAAAACTAAGTTAGGGTTCTTACCCTTCAACTCCGATTTCACGCGTCGATTCTTAATGGATTCCCGAATTAGAAGAGGGCTTTTGCTCCTCTTACCGTGGGCTACCACCGGCGATAGCAGGTCGAGATGAGATGACAGTTTGGTAGTTTTGGAGGTGGTGAAGTTCATGGTTGTTCTTGGTGAAGAAAGAGGAAGAAAAAGAGGATGGATGAGAGAGAGAGTTTTTTTTTTTTTCCAGATTGAGCTGGTGAAGATGGAATTTGGAGATGTTACCACCTAAGGAGGAGGTGTCAAAATGGCTTGAACAAGTGGCAAGCATGCACGGGAGGGTGAAAGTGTAGTTTTCTAAAGAGTGGGGTACTAACTAGAATTACAAAACTACTAATTTTGAGAGAATTGCACAATCACCCCGAACATTTCTAGTGCTTCAAAATCATTCTAACAACGTCCAAACATCGCCAAAACTCCAAAATTCCCACTTTAAAGTCGTGAAAAACTATTTACAAATTCGCCCCCAAAGTCTTGATATTGCACTAAGAACTCTCTCGGGGATTAGGGGTGTTACAATCTACCCACCTTAAAAGAATCTTCGTCCCCGAAGATCTCATACTATACTTACCCATATATATGAAATGCAGCACAATGACTCAGTCTTTTTGACTTAGTCAGACAAGTACATAAAGCGCTCTCGTCAGAGGTTATGCTCTCAAAAGATGGCTTCCTTAGAAGGTCAGCCAGAAACACCTTAACTGAAAGAAATTTCTCATTCTCACTCTCCGCAGGACAGGGTCGTCTATTATGGGACTATACTACTATGCAGCCTAGACTCTCATCACAATAGGGTTTCGTATACGATTAATACAAGTAAAAGTTCGAGACAAGATTTAGAAAGTTCAATAACAACATACAAGTTCTCAAATTTAGAAACGACTCAAAAATTTGCTAGAATTTATACAAATCTCGAAACTTTTAGACAAATACTTTTATCAAGACTAATATGTCGTTTTGCTTGAATCATCCGCGTTAAAAATGTTGTCTTACCTCTATAGGGTTAGATAAACCAATCACCTAAAGTGTTCCACGCATACGAGGGAGAAAGAACACTATGTGTCGTCACACAACGTGCCTTTCTAACACAACTTGCATGTGCTTCAAATGTTACAACTTAGTCTACACAGCGGGTACAACTTATAGTACCGTCGTATTAAGAGTCGCGCCAGCGGACTGATAAACAAAGTGGTCCATATCACTTGGCATTTGGTAGCTCGAAACGTCAATAATTTTCAGAAACCATTTTTTTTTTTGTAATAAATACTTTATTTTCAAAAGTTTCTAATTTTGGAAAGAACCATGTCAAACTAACTCAAAATAAACCAAATTCAAACTAATGTATTAATGTTCGTCACTCGGAGGTGCGAAAGAATGGTCTCGGGGTCTTCTAAGTCACAACGTCGTTACTCTCTCGTCAGGAAATTACTTACAAAAATAAAGAGTCAAAAATACGCATCACACAACTACGACAAACAATTCGATATAAATAGGCATGTCACATAAATATTGCGCCTGTAAATAGCCAAGTAAACTTTGCATGAACATCTCAAATAGTCATTAATATTTAATCATCATATACGGTACAGGTCGAGTTTCATAATACGTAAGTACCCAAACTCCCCGACGGCTTGTTTACTTCTTATTGCCAAATTGGGTTATCCTAATCAATTTTAAATTTTGAAAACGTTTTATCTTTCTTATTTTATACTATTGGAAATCGAAAAGTCACTTTAACCGGAGAACCGATGATCTGATACCAGCTGAAACAGCCCGGGATCTCGATTCAGGGTTAAAGAGACAATCGACTACCAAAAGTAGAAATATAGTTACCAATATTACATTTTATTTAATAAATACAACAATCTTGAGAAGATAAGATTACAAATATAATGTGATTGAAATAATCTATGTGATCTACTAAGTGATCTAACTTAAGCTATACTTCTTCGTCTCGCTCCAGCGTTCCCATCCCCCACTTTGATTGACGACCTGCGGTTTTAAAATGGCAAAAGCCGACGCAGTTTTGAAGAAATTGATCAGTAAAAACTGAGTAAGTACACACTACGACATGTAAAGCAAAGAGTGGCACAAAAGCATGAGTTGAATCAGAAGATTTAAACAGTAAAACTATCATGTTGGAGAATTTGGATCAACTTGAAGTAACCGAGTAACAAAAACCTCTCAATTTAATAACATTGAGAAATCACGAGTAGTTGGTAAAATATCCAGAGTAAACAAGTTCATTTGAACTGATAACGATAGTAGTTCATGAGTAGCCAAGATTTACAATTCATTTCAATCGATTAGGGCATATCAAGAGCCACAAACAACATTAATAAGTAGTAAATTTTTAATTTCGACTTCAATCAACAGTTTAATTTAGTTGAGGCTGTCAAGAGCCACCAGCAGGATCGATGTAAACAGAGGGATCACACAATAATCACTAAGGGTTCCTTCTAGGGTCTATCAAACCCTATTTCACCCGAGCGTTAAGGGAGCCCATTCGTCAACCCCGCTCACAACATTAGCTAAAAGGCCTTAAGTGTCGACACCCCTATACCGTAGTGACCCTTACAAGTATAAGTAGCACTCTATAGCTCTATAAACCCATTGGCCTCAATATCTTGATATATTTTGGCTCATCGGGGGCGGATTTTTGAACATTGACGTTCTATCCAATAATAAGAAGCATTGCTTCAATGGTCTTAGCCATAAGAAAATGGAGGATCGCTTGACGCCTCCCATTAATAACAGTACTCTGTACATTGTCCTAAGTCTATTAGAGGTATTTTATTTCTTCTCTGTCACATAACCAGAATCAGAGTATCAAAATTTCACAAGTAATTTCCGAGAGTTCTCAAAGGAGATGAACAAAATAGTTTAACAACTTTCGAGTGGAAAACATGCATTCTCATACTATTTCATATAACAAACATTCATTTGAAACATCAAACACATACGCAGATTTTGATATGAAAAGGCCGTACATATGTACTTACCTCTAAGCCAAGAAAGGCGCAAAGCAACGCTAGCACTCCTTTAACGCTCGTCTCCGAGTCTCACAGTAAATGTAGCAACACCAAAATGTACGTCTACTTCGAACGATCCTTAATAACGGCTGGATATACACAAGTAAAATATAGAACCTATTAGCATATACCCTCTATATGAGGTTGTATGCAAAAATGCAATAAACATGCAAGCTAACTTGACCAAAATGCCCCTGATACTTTGAAACTCTCTAGTAGAGTCTCTAACTGTGTCTGGACCCCAAATTACATTCATACTGGCCCAACAAAATGCAAGAATGACTCTTAACTCTCCCATATGAACTTAGCATCGAAATCTACTACTTTCAGTAAATTACACTTAGGCCCCTAAAGTTTGCTAAAATTACAAAAAGACCCCCACCATTGATTTGATAGCTCCCGAGTCAAATACTTCCTTCTTGAGACTTGAAATATCCTTTTAAGTCAGGTTGTTGGTCTCAAGCATTAACCTAGTCTCAAGTAGTTCAAGTGTTAAGTTTTAATTAAATGCACATAGGCCCCCGAAGTTTAGTAAAACTGCAAAAAGACCCCAACATTTGACTTGGTCAACACTAGCCCATAATTACATAGAATTACTCCAAATACGCATACAAGACATGCTGACAAACTCCAAGTTACTAAACGAATCTCAATTCAAAGCTAAGTGAAATTACTATTTTGCCCCTCCTATATAGTTCAGTCAAACTAGGGTTTTTGAAAAGTCAAACTTGGTCAAACTTGATATTTAAACTCAGAATATGAATACGAACAATTTTCGTGAAGAACGCTAAGGCCAGAAATGTCATTCAGAGTGGGAAAATTGAAAGTCAAAGATAGAGTGAAATCATCTCAACTAGTCAACTTTGGAGCTGATTTGTGGTAACATAAGGGAGAGTTTAGGAAATATGAAGGTGGGGTATTGAAGAGGGTATTCCAAGATTTCCAGAACATATTTGAACTCCTAAGAACTCCAAGTATTCAAAGAGATATCGCTAGTCAAAGTTGGACAAAAATTTCGAATCAACACTTAGTAAAATTCAAGAAAGTTTATTGAGTTCAAACTAGCAACTTTAGGCTTGATTTGTGAGAAATCCGTTACAAATTTGAACATGACCCAGAGACGATGATTTGAAGTATTATGTATCATCTTTACACAGGAGAAAACAGATCTAAATTTCATTAAGTTTTGAAGAAGATACAAGGGCTAGAAAATAGGTGTTTCACCACGGCACTCTATACTTATAAAATTTTGAATTCTTTGCTAGCGAAGAGCATTAGCATTGCAGCAACTTTGGAGCCAAAATTAGAGGGTTTAGAGATCAAATTGGACCAAGAAATCAACATGAAAGTTGTAGCCAATTCTCCAAGGATTCCAGAAAGCTAAGGATCATTCAAAACGGACCAAAAACGAGGGAGATACAAGCATTTGAACAGGGGTAGTTTTTGTACCAAAAACACATGAACACTAAGAACACATCAACTACTTCGCTAACTAGCCATGTTCAAGCCCAATTTCAGGGGGTTTAGAGATCGAATTGGACCAATAAATTAAAACAAAAGTTGTAGACAATTCTCCAAGGATTCCAGAAAGCTAAGGATCATTCGAAACGGACTCCTAACGAAGGAGCTAGACCCATGTTTTCAGGGTGAAAAATCTCGTCGGAAAACTCATGAATACCGAATGAAAAACGAATCAAAACCTATTAACACGCAAATCTGGGCATGATTTGATCCTCCTATAAGACTCACGACATGATATGGAGTAGTTTGATGCATAGAACGCGGAATTTGGTGAAGGAATGAGACTTACCCAAAGTTTTGGTCAGCCATGGAGTTTTCCGGCGGATATGTCGAACTCCGGCGACATGCAGAGCCTCCTCACGACTTCTAGGCATCTACTCGCTGGCAAAAACAGTTTCCTCAGTCTATACCTATTCTTCTTCTCTGGGCAGTAATGAGGCTCAGGGATCACAAGCTTGAGATTTTCAGAGAGAGAGAAACAAGAACAAAGTTCTCACCGAGCTTCGCCGTTAATGGCGTTATTTCGGCGACAGGTTCACTGCCCAGTTCCGACGTCGGCGTTTTTCCTCGTTTCAGTGCAAAAAATTGGTACCTAAGAACTCACCTTGACCTCACGATTCCAACAAGACCAATTAGAGCTCGAATGCTTCCATAACCAGAGAGAATTTGTCCAAAAACTAAGTTAGGGTTCTTACCCTTCAACTCCGATTTCCCGCGTCGATTCTTAATGGATTCCCGAATTAGAGAGGGCTTTTGCTCCTCTTACCGTGGGCTACCACCGGCGATAGCAGGTCGAGATGAGATGACAGTTTGGTAGTGGTGGAGGTGGTGAAGTTCATGGTTGTTCTTGGTGAAGAAAGAGGAAGAAGAAGAGGATGGATGAGAGAGAGAGTTTTTTTTCCAGATTGAGCTGGTGAAGATGGAATTTGGAGATGTTACCACTTAAGGAGGAGGTGTCAAAATGGCTTGAACAAGTGGCAAGCATGCACGGGAGGGTGAAAGTGTAGTTTTCTAAAGAGTGGGGTACTAACTAGAATTACAAAACTACTAATTTTAAGAGAATTGCACAATCACCCCGAACATTTCTAGTGCTTCAAAATCATTCTAACAACGTCCAAACATCGCCAAAACTACAAAATGCCCACTTTAAAGTCGTGAAAAACTATTTACACATTCGCCCCCAAAGTCTTGATATTGCACTAAGAACTCTCTCGGGGATTAGGGGTGTTACATATTTCTTCTCCCTCTCTTCACCTTCGGCAACTCACACCCGACACCACCCCCATCACCACCCTCTCTCCCTCTCTTCTCCCCTCCATCTCTCCCCTGTCTCCCTCTCTGGCTCTCTGCCCGGCGAGAACACAGCAGCAGCGGCGGCAAGGCCGCTGCCTTCTCCGACCAACCACCACCAACACCGGCATCACCTCCACCACCATCTCTCTGCCTCTCTTATCTCATCCCCAATCGCCCTGTCTTTGATCAGTTCTAACCCAGCAGAAATAAGCAGAAGTGGCAACGAAGGCCGCTGCCTTTCCGACGAGAGACCCACCGGCGAACCACCATCACCACCCCCACTTCTGTCCCTTGCCTCTCTCGCCCTCTCAGTCACTCCAACTCTCTGCCCATAACCAGACGAAGCAACATGATGCAGAAGCAGTAGCAGTGCAGCCAAGAAAGCCCCACCGTCGCCGGTCAGCCATTAACGCCGACGACAAGCTTCGGGGATTTGAGCCCAAGGCAGCCCATCCCTATTTCTCGATCTCTTCGAGCTCCTGAGACTCCAAGGACCACAACTAGGCGATTAAACGCGACCAGAAGTAGCCGGAGAAGCCACGTCGAGAACCACCGCCAAGTCCGCCGGCGGCAAGTTCGACCCGCTCCGTTTCTCAACCGATTTGCTTCGTTCTTGGCGTGGGTACACTCTAAATCCCCTTCTAGTCCGTTTTTAATCATCAAAATCGAATTTTCACAGCTTAAATGTAGAATTGCATCGGGTAGATATGGGGTGTATAAGTGTTGCCGGTTGAGTATTATCCAGGGGGTCATTATGTCGTTTCAAGAACTTAAGGGGGGTAGTTATTGTAAACCCATAACCTATTATTTTCTCTTTGGGGTTGTTTTTGTCATTAAAAGAAACTGATTATATAATGGTTTATTTAAAAAGCAATTTACTAAGTTATTATTTTTATAATAATAGGAGTAACAAATAAATTTAATGAATTAGTAACTTGTTACTAAAATAGTTTTGCTAAAATAAATACTTGATATGCAATTTTTGTATGTTTTTCCTAATAAGCAAATTGTAAATTACGAGTCTTGTTTGCTTCATAAACGGTTACGTTAATTAATTTATAAATTATATTATACAACAAATTTATTTAAAAGAGTTTTATTAAAATAAATGGGCTATAACAAATAATAGTATGCCTTCCTAAAAACAAAATTAGTTATTTATCGGCTTATTTAAATGAAATAAATAAATACATATATATATATCATTAATCACATGTTAGTAATTCTTTGAAATAGAAAGATACGAGTTTCATGACTTGATAAATAATTGAATATTTTATAATAAAAATGTATTTTAGAATGGTAATTAAACTTGTCTCCTATTAAAATGTGATAGTTATGATAACTACTATCTCTTATTGTTCCATATTTAAATAAATGTCATTCTTTATAATTAATAATAAGTGCTTAGAAATTCTCCCACAAAATAGTTGTCACGATAAACTTTTAATTAGCTTGAAGCTCTTTTATTGTCCTCATAACAATATTCTATAACTAACTATGACTCATAAATAATATATAGACTTGTTAAGTAAATTCTTATAAATTATATTAGCGTACAATCTGTTGGGGGGGAGGAAACTAATAATGGGCACACTTTCGCGTATCATATAGAGCACGGTTGCATTTGTCGTATGAATAAGCTATATGTATTAATTAGGATTATTTGCATATTTGTAGACACCCAATTCGTAGGCGACGAGTTTATCGAGTACGAGTACTAGGACTCCTCTTGTAGCGCATGCACAACTCTACCTGTTTCGGTAAGTTCATATGTACAACACCTTAACTGTCAAAATGTGAATTTGGCGTGCGTTGCTTTCAGACTGTAATCTTGCTATATCTCGTGATACTTGGATTATTTTATGAAATGATCAAATGTTTGAGAATCATGATTTTTAGAACTCTTTGAATATCCCGTTTGCAAAAATATGTGGTTATTGATACGATCTTTGAATCAAATGACACGATACCATAATGACGGTTGAATAATGCACTATAATATAAATGGGGCGATGTACAGAGGATGTGTGTGGAGGCTAAGGCCGGAGGCGCATGTGATTCGATCCTCCTCGGGTGCTATTCCTACGAGATTACATACCCGGCCCCCGTGGTTGGCTGTCATGCACCGAGGTGCTGCAGTCCCAGGGTTATTTATATGTGAAAACTATGGAGTACTACTTATGCCTGTGTGGGTCACTACGGTATAGGGGTGTCGACACTTAATGTCTCATAGTTATGTTTATGAGCGGGGATTGACGTAGGGGCTCCCATAACGCTCGGGTGAATTGGGATTTGTAATATCCCAAGAGGCACCCTATTTTGATATATATTGCATCGTGACCCCTCTGTGGACATTCGTTACCCGCTGGTCTCTTATACGTCCAGCTAAACTAATGATTAAAATGTGGAATCAGTTATTGTTATAGCTCATGTGGGTTTACTCCAGTTTTACATGTTGATTAAATAATCGTGTAGCCAAAACTCGTTTTACATGTTGTAGTATGATTCTTACTCAGTTTTTACTGATTAAAATTTTTTCTGCGGTCGGCTTTTGCTATTTCAAAACCCGCAGGTTACCAGGAGGGGGACGCTCACGACTACTGATGGACTCATGCTATGAACACCTAGTGTTTCACTTAGTATCTCTATTTCACCAAATAATGTACTTTAATCTTTTCAGACTCTGTCACTATGCTAACTTTTAATTTGTAATAAATTATGTTGTGGATTATCGATGACCGTACTAATTGTGAACCGGCGATCCTCCTCCGTTCCCAATGGGGTTTACCTCCTCGGGCGGAGCCACCTTTCCAAATGTACGGTTCGGCCGGCCGTATGATTTGGGGGTGTTTCAGTTGGTATCAGAGCCGACGGTTCTAAGTTAGTGCGATCATTCGATTTCCACTAAATAAGATTTTTAAATTTAAAATGGACATAGATAAACTAAAACCGGTAATAAAATTGAACAAGCCGGGGGTTGTTGGGTCGCTTAATTTCTGATTAACTTCATAACTGCTGGATGTGGTGATTACGGTTGGCTAGCAGAGTTGATTGCTATGATGTGCTTAATTGCGATATTCTTGTACATGTGTGATCATGATCGCCTGTTTATTTGATGAATCGATTTTAGTGCACGTGGACTTTATAACCTTTATACGGCCTTATTCTTTCAAATGGCCTCATACTCAAGTGTTACATGTATGTGAATGAGATAGAAATTATATTGAGTAAGATTATATTCGTAAGGTACCATGCGATTTGCCGACCCTCATCGCTACTATACCAGAAGACGCAAGACTCAACAATCCGAAATGAGCCAAGGAAACCAACCACCTCGAGCGGAACTGGCCCCAGAGTATGACCCGATCCGGTTCCAGAACATGGAACAAGCAACACTGACTTTGACTCAAATTCTGCAAAATACCCAAGGCGGGGGAAATGACATAATGAGAAGGATCGCGGAGCTCCGGCCCGACTTCTTTTATGGGACCGAGGATCCGACAATCCTGGAGAACTGGATCCGTGACTTTGGAAAGACGCTAATCTCGGCACGCTGCCCAGAGGACCAACGAGTGGAAGTAGCCGTGTACTATTTCAAGAAGGAGGCTGACAACTGGTGGTCTGCCAAGGTAAGAGAGCTTCTCGCACAGCCAGGGTTTGGCTGGGAACAGTTGAAGACAGCACTGCGCGAGCGATTTTACCCCGATCATGTCAAGACTCGGAAGTTGAAGGAGTTCTTAAACCTGACACAAGGGAATGATAGCATCTCTGATTACTATGATAGGTTCATGGAACTCATGCGGTTCGGAGGAGAGATTGTACCGACAGAAGCAAGAGCAGTCAAGAGATTTGTGGAAGGCCTGAACTTCCAAATCAAGAGGACCTTGGGTGTGACTCGTTTCGAGACACTCCATGAAGCTTACGGAGCAGCACAGGACGTGCAGCGGATGTTCAATGAGAACTTTGAGGAGAGCAGGAAAAGAAAAGCTGAAGCACCCCAGAACCGCGACAATGGAAACAACAATGGGGACAAGAGGAACCGAGCCAACCCAACCAATCAGAGTTTCGACCGCAACCATGGAGGACAAGGTCCAGTTCGTGTCTACCACTGCAGGCGATGCAGCAACAACCACCCAGGAAGAGACTGCTATGGAAACAAGGTTAATTGCCTCGCTTGCGTAAAGTTGGGCCATCGGAAGTTCGAGTGCAGGTCAAATCCCCAAGGGGGTAACAGTGGAGGGAACTTCAACAACTGTGCCAGCAGCGGTGGAGGAGGAGGAAATGGTGCTTTTCGCCAAGGTGGAAACTACGGGCACGACCAGGGAGGAAACAAAAACTACGGAGGTAACCAGTATGGAGGGAATCAACGAATCTACCAGCAGGGTGGAAGTTACAACAGTGGTGGCTCTAACCGAGGAAACAACTGGCAAGGTGGGAATGGCTACAACAACCGACCCCAGGGGAGCAATGTCGCATCAGCTTTAATGGCACCAGCAGCCACAAGCCGTAACCCAACTGGGACCATCAACGTCATGAACCAGACCCAAGCAGAGCAAGCTAACGTGGTGACTGGTACATTCCTTATCCATTCTACCCCTGCCTTTGTCTTATTTGATTCAGGAGCCACATTTTCATTCATATCATCCGCATTTGCTAAGAAACTAGATTTACCTGCTCCCACACCCATATTTGTTGCAATATCTGCCCCTAATGGAGAAACTGTAACTTGTAACACCTTGTACCCCAAAGTCAAACTAGAAATCCTAGGCACAGAACTACCTGCGGACCTGATCCTTTATGACCTGGGTAACTTAGATGTCATCTTGGGTATGGACTGGCTGGGCAAGTACAAAGCAACCATAGAATGTGCCACTCAAAAGGTCAGGTTTCGTGGACCTAAGGGTGAGCGTCTATCCTATAGAGGCATAACCAGCGGACCCACAATCCAAATTGTGTCAGCCTTAGCCATCCTCTCAGAAATAAAGAAAGGGCATCAGGCATACCTTTGTACGGTCCACAATCAAGAAAAGGAAGGGGAAAAGCTAGAGAACATCCCAGTGGTGAGCGAATTTCCAGACGTTTTTCCAGAAGAACTACCAGGGATGCCGCCAAAGAGGGCAGTGGATTTCACGATTGACTTAATGCCAGGAACGGGGCCGATTTCCAAGGCGCCATACAGAATGGCACCAGCAGAGTTGAAAGAATTAAAGGAGCAACTCAAGGAGCTTTTAGACAAGGGATTCATCCGGCCTAGTGTCTCATCGTGGGGAGCACCAGTCTGGTTTGTAAAGAAGAAGGACGGAAGTCTGAGGCTTTGCATAGACTACCGTGAATTGAACAATGTGACTGTCAAAAATAAGTACCCACTCCCCAGGATCGACGACTTGTTTGATCAACTGCAAGGAGCCGATACGTTTTCAAAGATTGACTTAAGGTCAGGATACAACCAGCTCAGGATAGCAGAGAAGGATATTCCAAAGACAGCGTTCCGAACTCGCTATGGTCATTACGAGTTCACCGTGATGCCATTCGGTCTGACTAATGCACCATCGGCGTTCATGGAATTGATGAACCGCGTTCTACAAAAGTACCTGGACAAGTTTGTCGTAGTGTTCATCGACGACATTCTGGTCTACTCCAAAGGGAAAGAAGAGCACGAGCAACACTTAAGGGAGGTACTAGAGATGCTAAGGGAAGAGAAGTTATATGGAAAGCTGTCAAAGTGCGAGTTTTGTCTTGACAAAGTGCCTTTCCTGGGGCATATCATATCCAAGGAGGGTGTGTCATTGGACCCAGGAAAAGTAGCCGCAGTAAGAGACTGGCCAACACCAAAGAACGTCACCGAGATAAGGAGCTTCTTGGGATTGGCAGAATACTATCGGAGGTTTGTGAAAGATTTCTCAAAGATCGCAAGGCCAATGACTAACCTGATGAAGAAAACGACCAAGTACGTGTGGGATAGCAAGTGTGAAGAGGCATTCCAAACACTCAAGGATCGGTTGACGTCAGCACCTGTGTTGACCTTGCCTACTGAAGGAGGAGAATTTGAAGTTTACAGCGACGCGTATAAGCATGGCCTAGGATGTGTTTTGATGCAGAATGGGAAGGTGATTGCTTATGCGTCTAGGCAATTGAAGCCGTACGAGGAGAACTACCCCACTCATGACTTGGAGTTGGCAGCTATCGTGTTCGCATTGAAGATATGGAGGCATTACCTATACGGTACGACTTGCAAGATCTTCACGGATCATAAGAGCTTGAAGTACATTTTCACGCAAAAGGAGTTGAACATGCGACAAAGAAGGTGGTTAGAATTGGTAAAGGATTATGACCTACAAATCCAATACCATGAAGGGAAGACCAATGTTGTGGCGGATGCTTTGAGTCGAAAGACGGATCACACAGTAAACGCTTTATGGGATCTTCCGCATGAGCTTTATGAAGATTTTCGACGATTGGAGATCGAAGTATGCGCAAGGGGAAGCCCGGATAATATGCTATGCAACTTGAGGATCGTGCCAGACATATTCGAGGAGATAAAAGAAGGACAAAAGGAGGATGCCTTCCTGCAGCAGATTAAGGAAAAGATCAAGAACGGCGAAGCACTCGATTTCAAGGTTGATGAAGACGGTAGCCTGAAGTTCAAGGGAAGATGGTGTGTACCTATGAAATGCGCGGAAGTTAAGGAAAGGATCATGAAAGAAGCTCATCATTCGCCCTACTCAGTACATCCCTGAGGAGACAAGCTGTATAAGGACCTGAAGAAGAACTTTTGAGGGAAGGGCATGAAGAAAGAAGTAGAAGACTTTGTGTCTCGATGCCTCACGTGTCAAAAGGTCAAGTTTGAACTTTTGGTGGAAGGGCATGAAGAAAGAAGCGCATGAGGTAACTCATTCCATCGGGTAGCACCCGTAAAGAGGGCAGAGCCTGTGTGGGAAGTAAGTGATCTGGTCACGGCAGAGCCATGTGTTGGCTAAGTTGAACGGGACGCGCTGTGTGCGGTCGCCGACAGAGCCATGTGATGACTAGTACGTAACCGGTGGCAATTTGAGTGTTACATGGCTGGGTTGATAAGAAAACGTGATGTGTCATATATGTGATTGTGTCTACAATTGTAGTGTAAAGTAGTATGTGTGACTTTTTGATTTCGTAGAATACTTCGATGAATTGCAATTCATGACATGTCAATTATTACCTCAAATTATTACTTCTACTGGGATTGGTTTGCTCACTACGTCGTTTTTCAGGTTCTAGATTGGAGCCGAGAGTCTGGACACGAGCTTCATCCAAGGAGAAGATTTTAGTTGCATTTAGCTAATAAGATTCGTGTATGTGATGCACACTTGAACTTGACTACATGTTGATTTTGTTTAGGAATTCATTTGAGGCCAGAGGCCATTTCATGTTCTAGATAGATTGAATTTGATGATAAATCCGAATAGGATTTGGAGACACTTATATGTCACTTTGCTCATCCTGAATTTCACGGGCAACAATGCACGTTTTCTGTAACACCCCCCCAAAACGACCAAGCCGGAAGTCTGGGGATGTTACTCTGTACCCGAGATTAAACCCGGATACAAGGTTATTAAAAACAAAAAATCCAAACATAACTTTATTAAAACTCCAATCTTCGCCTCAAACATAGACGTACAATCAGCTAAATCTAGTGATACTAAAGGATGTTCTAAAAAGTTAATATGTGAACTTCTACTTTACGTGATGAGTCGCGCTCCCAATAATCCAAGCTCCCACCTAGACCTGTGGTGCAGAAAACAAAAAGGGAACACCACAGTTTCCAAAGTCAGCGGAAATACTGAGTAAGCAACACCCAAGCATGTAAACAGATTATGAAGTAATTTACCAATCAAAGTAGTTTGCAGTAGTTTAACCAAAACCAAGTTGTAATAAAATCTTTGACGGATATGAGAAATCAAGAGAGATTCAAACTTCGTTTATATTTCCAGATCATATCCACTATCGAAATCATAGGATTTTCAAAACTCATGATATTCCATTTTCCCATTTAGGGCATCCAATCCAAAAACCAATTGTTAATTTGTTGATACGGGAAAAACCAACCACTTCGCAAGCATCCAAGACCTTAAGTGTCGACACCCCTTACAGACTTCTTGCCACCAGAAGAGTGAGTACAAGGAGCTATCCGGGGACTTGCAACCGGATTAAATAAAATAAATTGGACGAGAGACCGAAGTCAATACGCCCAATGTCAATAGTAACCATACAAAAATAATAATCCTCGTACCATTCTTCCACTTTACGTTATCATCGATTATTGCAGTGATATTTTCAGAGAACATTTCAACATTTTGGGAACAAGTATTCAGGTAACACATAAAATTATTTTGAGACAAATAGGAATGAAAATTATTTGACACGAAGAGAGGAAAGGGCGCTAGGCCTGGGATGTTTACTTACCTTAAGTCTCAAGCAAAAGCATATTTTTTCCTAGTAACACTCGATGTATCATTCGTCAATGAAATTGTCGCCTACAAATTTTATAATATCCTAATTAACATAAGGCACACAAAGTCCCATAGGTAAATGCAATTAATCCATTACTAACTCTCCCGAACCTTTGCTAAGGTGAACAACCTCTTTATAATAAAATACGCTTTATAAAGCCAACGTTTATTATTTGTAAAAACATACTAACTATAATTATTTAACTTAAAGAGATTAATAAATATATGATTAACCAAGAAAGTTATTTTTTCCGAACTTGATAATGTGAGATAGTACTACTATTTAAGATATGATTATTATAAACTTTTGTTTATAAGAACGTAATATAATTATATAATCCAAAGTAGTAAAGTTCTATTGTTCTTTTAAAAGAATTTAATTAAACATAACCAATAAACATTATTTTTCAATAAATAGCTTTATACAAGAAAGATAAACTCCCAAATAAAATAACCCTCAAAAGTATTTAATAAGGCTTTCATCTTCCTAATCCTTCTCTTTCAAAATTTGAGTACTGATGAGTAAAAAAAAATAGTTGCCTCTTGTGAGACTCCAACCCAGTCCTACTTCTCATAGCTTTAAGTTGAACACTGGGCCAAGCCCACATTGTTATCTTCTTCCTAACTAATAACATTTGACTTATAACAATAACTATATAATAATAATAATAATAATAATAATAATAATAATAATAATAATAATAATAATAATAATAATAACTAAAAGAATAAAACAAAGAAAGAAGAAGAAGAGAAAGAACAACGGGTTTTCATACCTGATGGAGAAGAAGCGACGGGACAGAGATGGTGGCGCGGAACGGTGGCGAACGCCGGCGAGGAAGACGCCGCTGACGGACGACGGCGGCGTCTGGGCAGCTCACGGCGGCGGTTGGGTCCTCTCGGCATTCCGACGGGAGAGAGAGAGAGAGATTGAGAGGGATAGATTGTTGGGTTTTGGTATGGGAACAAATCTGAATTTGAGGTGGGTATTTATAGGATTTCAATTGAAGAATCCGGCGAGAAGTAGGTGTCTTTCCGGGTCTACATCGATTCCGAATTGGGTCTTGTTTTTGGGTCAAATTGTTCCCTTGGACAAAAAGATTTGGTCTTTGATGTGTTTGAAGTGAATTAGGACTGAAATTGGTGAAGAAAGAGGTCGAATTTGGTTGTTTTGGAGGCGGCAATGGTGGTGGGTGGTGTTGGTGGGTGGTGTTCTTCTCCCGTTGGGAGATGAATTCTTTGGAGAAGATGATAAGATTTTAAGTAGAAGTTCACCCCCACTGTTTTGGGTAAAAGTCACTAGCACCCTCCTGAGTTAAATAAAAGACTCTTTATAAAGTAGGGAAAATACATAATAACCCCCCAAGTAGTTAATAGTAATAAAAATTAACTTCCTACCAATAAAATTAACACACAACACTTATACTAATGTCATATTGACACCAAATAATGTCATAAAATATAATAATAGCATATTAACACATAATATTATTATAGTAATATCAGAAAATACTCGTATTCACAAAACGGGGTATTTCATTTTCCACAATAAGTGTAGTTTGAATTTTTATTTTGTAAAACTGTTTTACATGGTTATTCTGCACTTATTTATGAACTTTGTTTTCAAAATTTTATCACATTTTGACTTACCCTTTAGGAGTTAGCGAATTACGAAGTTGGAGTCGCAGTCTCAATTTTCGAGTGACCAGCAGCACGTTTATGCTTATATCTCTTAAACCTTTTTAGTGGGTTGTAATACACCCTTATAGGATTTTTTCTACCAAATTTCATAGTTGTTTGATGAACATTTTGAGAGAAATCAATTTTTTAATCTATACTGTCAGTTGAGTCCGTTCTCAGTGCGTTGCTTGTAACTTTACTCACGTGCTCGGGTTATGGAAACCGGAGCGTGACAACTTGGTATCAGAACTCTAGGTATGAAAGTGGGTATTGGATCCTTCTACCTATATAAAAGAGAACATCCCCTCGTCCACGTTGGCGCCACATCAGCCTTTTTGCTGCTGTGGACCAATAGCAGTGAGCCATGTTATTTGGTTGTGAATGCCTCTAAGTCCAGTGACGCGAATACCCTTTAGGGGCTTTGCTATTAACAGTGGTTCGGCTTTGGTATTCATGTAATTACTCTACTGGGAAAGGGCCCCTGTGTTTTACAGCTTCTGCCCCCGAGCACAACTACGGATACACCCTTCGGTCGCATTGCTATTTACCGCTGCTTGCCTCGAAAATACCCTCGTCATTTGATGACTGTAGCTGCACGTTGTGCTTCACTTTTCTTCAGACGGAGAGAGAGGAGTTGTGGCGGTGACGACCAAGAACATAAGTAGTGCGCAATTTGGGGCGATTGTTGTCGCACAGGCTCAAAGCCGCCGTGGGCGACGGTGGAACTCGGTCTGCGGCGATGATGCTGCAGTTGGGGCTTTTAGCGGTTTAGGGCCTTGAATTTGCATCAGCAACACCAACAACAAGGCCCCGTCAATTCCTCTTCTCTCTCTGTGTTGTGATTCTGCATTCAATTCACTTGATAGCTTCATTGGGGATTTTGACCATGATATGAAATTGCTATGTTGCCTGAATTTTTCTGTTTTAGGGTTTGATTGTGGTTGGTGGGAGTCTGATTTGTGGAATTGTCTCTCCTCTGCTTGTGGGTTTCTGTTATGATAGATTTTGCCGGTTCAGCATTCAGTATATCCACTTCATAATTCAATGTTCTTGATCGTTTCTTGGGATCCTTTATTGATTGGATTTCGCCTCCTTTTGTTGCTCGCTCTTGGAGTCTGGTAGCCGTTGACCTGTTTTAGCGGTGGCTGAGGTTTGAATTAGGAGGATACATGAAGCAACTGCCAGGTTAGCCTTAGGCAGGTTGTCCTGTTTATGCCATTACTGAGAATCTTCTTTGTCTCATGAATGATCAATCTAGAAAAAATTAATGTGGTTGGTAGGATACATGTATAACTCAAATTTCTTAATCATCTGATAAGGATTAAGCAGATTGTCCTGTTTAAGCTGTGATGGGGGTCTGAATCAGAATCAAAACATCCAGTTGTCTGGTTTTAGCTGCTACCAATGTCTTAATCATATATTGTCTCACAAAGAATGGTCACTTCACGGACATGTTCGCTCCGTGTGCAGGGGAAATCAGCCTTCACTATTAACTTTAGTACAGTTACTGTATGTACAGTGATATATTACTCCAGTTGCTGCCCAAGTCATCCACAAATTGATAAAAAACAGGAGCATTGATATATTGAAGCAGTACAAGTAAAGCCGTGCCTTCGATAAGGCTCAAGTTTGAAGCAGTAGAGCTTTTGTTTGGAATCTGTAAACAAGTTGTGGCCTCTCACACCCTTCTTCTTTTTGTCCCACATCATCTTCTTAGGAAGTACCGAAGCCCTTGTCGTGACTATCCTGATTGATGGTGACAGGATGGTGTCTTGATGATTTTGGTTGCGTAGCTGAAGGTTAAGTGGGAGTTTCAGGTGCTGTATTAGGCTGAGAGCTGGGTATTTTGATATTGGTTGAATTGGAAAGGATGTGGCTTCAGGTGGAAGAAAGGTAATGGTGGTATAAGAGGAGGTTGATGCGTACAAGATGGGTAGTTTTGAACTTCCTATCCGACGAAGGGTTACATCGATCGCAGCAAGGGGAGGGTTTCTAAAGAGGAAATCAAGGGCTGTGAGGAATCGAACCTCCAAAAATTAGAGGTAATTTCTGTTGCTTGAGACTTCTGAAATCTTGTATGCATGAAAACTTCAATTGTAGTTGTAGATGAATCCACAGCCTAGGTATTGATTTTGCGAATTAAGGGCGAAATTGATGTGTGCTTGCACTTGTATATGTGGGTTTTTGTCTATGCTGTTCAATTTGCTGTAAAGGGTTGTTCTTGGGGTGATTTCAATCTGGTTTATGTGTTTGTGAGTTCGCACCTTTTTTAAATCGGAAAACCAGATTCGTCTTCTATGGAGCTCCCTAACTGTATCAGATTATCATTTTCGTTGTTGTTTTCACTTTTTGTCAATTGCTTGGTGGTATTGTAGACTACTTGTTCTTCTGAATCATAAGCTCTGAATCAGAGCAGGAGCATCATAATCATCCCATCAAGCTTGTATTTTGAGATAGTCGGTATCCATGGAGCTATGGCAGCTTGTTTAAATAGTACCTTGTAGCTGACCAGAAACTGGATCTGGAATTTTAGGTTTAATTGGTATCTGAAATAATATTTCTTGGTATATTTGTTGTGATGTTAGAGCCTGTCTTTGACATGTTTGAATGAAACTTTCTGGTGAACTGTGATGTTGCTGTGATAGTTTAAGTTTTAGGGAAGTAGTTCCGAAATTTGGAATTATAATTCTGTAGGAAAGCCTTAAGATTATGATGAACCGGGTACACCCGATACTACACCTTGCATCATTAACCATTTATAATGGGATCAATCTATTGCGAATAACCCTTATTCCATGCTTTTTAGTGGGGATTATGTTATTCTATTGTTGATTTGTGTTCACTTATGCAATGCTGTTTCTTGTTCATGTTCATCTCACTTATGTGAAAAAACTGAAATTTTCATTTTGAATATGCTTTGCTATTACGTGTCTGGGTCTGACCCTTCATGTTTTGTCTGGGGTGCTGTTTTTTATTTGTCATGCCATTTTTATTTTTTTTTTCCAAATTTTTGGGTACCCTTGATTGCTTCATTGTTCCTCCTCTCTATCGCAAAGGAATTGCTCTGCGCTTTCTCTCCGGCCGCGTCACCGGAATTTCCCCTCGTTGTCGCGCAGATCTGTTATTTATGAGCTGAAGTAGAACCGCGATGTAGATTATCGGTTCTCGCTACTCGATGTTTGTGCTTTATGTGCTCACAACATCTTTTGTCTATCAGCTTAATGTTCTTTCAGTGCAACTGTTGTTTGCGATCAAATCTGGTTAATTAATTTCCAGCTATTTTTTTGTTCATAGATGAAAACCAATTATACTCACTGTTCATGATGGAAAATTGCAAACAAGGAGAATGAATTCACCCCCATTTTATTATTTATCAGATAAGATATAGGTTAGCAAAAGTTTTATACTGCTTTACACGATTCAATCATTTTTCAATACCCTCAGAGAACGATTCCATGTTGTATTAGACTGTAAAATATATAGGGAGTACTACTTTTTTGATAAAATCGGATGCTCAGGTATTGATAAGAAGATGCTTTCTTCGTCGTACTGTAGTTCTCCAATCACCCCCGAATTCACTCAAACTGCTCCATCTATTATCAAATTGCTGATTACAGGATGTTTTCTTTTAGTTATACACTTTGATTTGGTATCATTTTAGCCTGATGAAATTTGTGTTATAGACAAGGGTATTTTTCTTTTACTGAAAGAACTTGGTTTCTGTTTTCTGGAGCTGAGCAAGAAAGAAGAACATGGGTTTGTAGAGCTATACTGGCTGAGTATGTTTGGCAACAGTGGTTACGATTTCTCGGGGATTCTTTGCCTCTGTGGTTGAGGCAGGGTTACTCGAATTCGCTAATTGAGCAGTGACCGGGGCACTCTAGATGACACCTCCCCAAAACGCAATTCTTTGCATTTTGGTTCGGCTCTTAATGTAATATTGCTATTGGAGTTGATTACATGATGGAGGCTCGAGAATGATGCTGAATCTGCAGAGAGATGGGATTTCTTTCAAAGGGCGGTTGACCCTCTCTGCAGTTGCTAAGGAGCCGGTGACTTCTGAACTTTTTAATCAACAACCCCCACAGATAAATTGTGAAACCCCCTGAAACGCATGTTGGGCAAGTGAGGTGTGGTCTTGGTATGCCCTTTTCATTTATTTGTCGAGTTGTGGGACATACTTCATGTGTTCGTATCTCCATTCATGTTTTTCCAATTGTGTTGTCCCGTTTCCTTCAACACTGCCCAGAGGTAAAGGGACTCTTTTTGTGGTTACTTGACTACTTCATTGATATTTTTAATAAAGCATTCATGCTTACTCCTTCACAGACCTATGTTCTCCATTAATAAAAAATAATAGATAATGCACAAATAACTTTATGCGCTAAGGTTAAGGCTGAAAACCATGCCAGCTGAACTGTCGCCCATTTTCATATCCAATTAACCATGCACTGTCTAGCTCGTATAAGTTCATGGCATCTTACCTTGTGCCCATGGCCATTGCAGTGATCAACAATGTGGCGAGTACCATATGCAATACCCTGCACAGTAGCAAGGTACAGAAGGCACAGCTGTTTTTCACTTGTGTCGAGCACTAAACCACAGATGACTCCTTTTGATTCGGGGTCAGCTATAGGAGACCTGAGAAAAGGTAACAAGCTGCTTCAGAAGGATAATAAGCGAGGAGGGGAAACCTCAGTTTTGAGCTGCAGTAGTTAGTTACCTGTTTCCATGAAAGTCAGGTAGGACATGAATATCTTTGGTCAAAGCAGCCAGAAAAGGAGACCCGTCATCATGCACCATGGTTTCCAACATCTTGTTTAGTAGTTGAAACGTGGATATACCTGACACAAAACTCGAGAGTGCTGGAAATTACCTAAACATGTACATCAAGTAAATAACCCCGCTCAATAGGACGACCTGCTTGCAATAAAATTGATTAAGATATATATATGGGAAAACGTGAACATGATAACAACAAGAACCATTACCTTGACATGCGGCACAGTTAGCCAGTCGAGGTGAAGCAACATGGTTTTCAATTATATGATCCAATAGTGCACCCGTAGCACTCGGCCGCCTTCTGTCAGCCAGAACTGAGGTACCATGGCTGATCATAGCAGAAAGGAAATGTTGTTAGACGATTCTCTTACATTACATACAGATATTACACTCAAAATATTCTTTAAACCCTCAAAAACAGCTACTTATTCTGTAATACAAACGGGTGAGAAAGTCCGATAAGTCAGGAAAGAATAAAAAATATGAAACCTAAAGACAGGAAAACTCAGGGTGCAATTCTATACAACGATCGATATAAATACAATTCTAGAAACAAGAACAACAATGACCTGACATTAACAAGCACAAGCAGCAGAAACAAAAAACTTTATCGTATTCCTAGAAATTTGAGGTACCTATGATTTGAACTCGCTGTGTATTGGCCGCCATCACTTGTTAGACCACTGGAATTCTATCTCTAGATTCCTTGGAGGCCCGCTCTTGCTTTGAGGTAATAACGCGTACTCCCCAGCAACTGCCCCAAGCATCACTGGATTGTGAAGTTTCGAACACGATTTTTAAATGTTATCATGAGAAAGCAAGACGTGGTGGTATGCTTTTCTTTTGATTTTTTATGATATCATGGTAGGTTTTCTTCACCAAATAACCCTTAAAAGACATGCTAGAGTTAGATAAAGATTACACCAAAGAGGATATCGAAAAGAGGTAAATACTATAGATCGCACTATTCTATAAATTTGCTCTGTTGTAGGAATTATGTATTTTGTTTAAACTTTTAGATGGAGGCAATGGGAATAACCTAAAAAAATTGTCTAAGTAGGAATTCTAGAATTTATGAAGGGCAGGTAATCTTTCTAAACCTCTATTGTACTGACAAATCTAATGTATCACTATAAAGCAGTGGTAAACAAATTGCTACAAAGTGAAATGGTGAAAGAAATGTTTCACTAATCTGTTATGAAAGTAGTGGTCCTTGGAAGATCCATTACGGATGAGTGTGTGCTACTGAAAGTGCATTTTGTTTCGGTCACTGTTGTTGCTTGCCAATTCGTTCTTTATTCAAAACCAGTACAAATGTATTTACGGGTTTTGATTGCTTTTTAGTGAAATCAAGTCGTAAGTAACAAAATCCATTTTATTTTCGTACTTCATAATGGTCACGTTCTTTACGTTTCTTATGGAATCCGTTTTTTTTTTTTAGTGTTCTTCATGTTATTTAATCTGACAGCCCATGTTCACTGCAATTTTTGCAGAAACAAAACCAAAGATGAAGATGGCATGCTCAGTGAATCAGAATCACATTTGCCGAGATTGCGGAGAGTTGCTTATCAAACTTGAGGGTTGTTTGGAGGCAAAAAAATCAAAAGCACGAGAATCTGAGGACAACCTGGTGAGATTTGTTCATTAATTATTTTCTTTAAAAGCTGGTTAGAATTCTTTATTTCTATTAGGAGCATGGGATTTGGCATGCATGCACTGAGCATTCAATAATTTGGCATGTTTGATTTCCTGGTATTTAATCGCTTTTCTTAAAATTTGAAATTAGGTAAAAACTACTAAAAAGCAAGGCCTACACTCTGACTTGAATATATCGTAGAAATGCAACATCACTATGGCATTATATCAAAGTTGTGAACTTTCTAATAATAAGCAACATTTGAATAGAAAACTCAAAACAACATATGTAACCAAGTCAGGAGACCCCTGTAGGTTTCAGAAACAGTTGTTACATTACAGATTCACCTTGAGCAAAGTACATAAAACTGATTTGGTTTTTCCATTTGTTGCTCTATTTTGTTGCTCTTGGTGTCTCTGTTTTCATGGTTGTCAATCTCCCGATTCGGGTTATTGAATTAATATAATTTACTTGACAATCTGGTTTTCTTGTTAAACTTTACTGATTCTTTGTCTTTTCTGGTTCTGCAGCGTTCTAATTTCAGATACAGGATTCACAATGCGCGACGTGCCTGGAAGAAGAGATACATTTGAGAAGGAGCGACGTGCCTGGAAGAAGAGATACATTTGAGAAGGAATGCTGGTAAGGCACCATGAACTGCAATACTAGAATAATACATAACAACCAGAAATATGTTACATGCTTATTTGTTTTCTGTGCTCTAAAAGTCTGACAATGCAGTGAATCACTGCCAAATCGCGGTACATGTAATGTTGGAGGTTACTATATGAATAGATTATCTTCTTTCCTGTGCACCAAGATCCCGAATTAAGTAGGCAGAGTCTACATTTACAATAGTTACTTTCATGTTCTCATGTATTAAGCTACTATATAGGTCTATTCTCTATGGTCCAAGTCACTGGTGGTATGGAGTCTCCAGGCTCTTACATCTCACAAATTTTTGTTTTCGCCACATGCTTATGGGTTTATTTTAGAGTTTAGACCATTCCGAAATGGGGAATTTGTTTTTACAATCCTCATTTACAGTTAAGAAGTTGGGATATATCTGTAGCTACTCAAAAACCCCACCCACTGTATCTGATCCAGAAACCTTAGTGACTTACTGGCCTAATATCGCAATACCATATTATTTCTAGAAATTAATTAGTGCTGCTACTGGGGATTGAAACTATAATCTGCGCATAAGAAGTGAAATATTTTTGTAACCGAGTATACAGTTGAGACTAATTGTTAGTAACCTGGTAACGTACTTAATCAGGACTTGTTTGCCTATTATAATTTGTACTTCTGGTTTCCTAAAAAAATGTGTATGCGTGTAAAGGATTGAATATACTCCTGTTTCTGTGTTTCGGAACAGGCAAATGGAAGAATGCACGATAGTAAGACAATGTACGCACCACACAAACAAGATATAATTTATGGCTACACATCAGATTAGGCGACTTTGGCTGGTTGGTATGGGTTATCAAGGTAAGAACTTCCACGGTCAAGAGGAATCATAGCCACCACTAAGTTTCTTATATTTTCTACATCTCTTTTATGTTCTTATAATTCCACCACTTTTTCTATTAACCAGACTTGGATTGTACGAATCAAATGTAGTTTTTCTGGTTCAATAAATCATGTCCCAAAGCCAGAAAGACCTCACATTTGCATCTCAACTAAGAGATGGCTGTTGGTGTGTATAGTCCTATTAAAAAATTTAGGGTCGTAATGGAATAACCATGGGAGGGCGTATATCATGACTTGGATACTTTAGATGGTATTGTGGAATAGCAGATCCGTATAAGGACATTGGAGAATGGCGGCTACAAAATCGTATTCTTGATTAAACTTCAGGAGATATTGTGAATATAGTTGATTAAAGTGAGACTGGATTACAGCCTCTTGAACATTATCCAGTCTTCTAGGACACCTTTGTTGTTTATTTATAGTTGTTCTGGTAGGATTATTGGGTAATACGGACTCCTTGAAATTCTGTGATTTACATGGTAGCACAAGTACGCTTTTGAGATAATAAGATGAGAGTTAGCTCAGTCGCCAGTGAACTTGTCGGTTAGAAGTTAGAACCCCAACCATGTATAGATTCACAGTACATTCTATTTCTGGAGAATTACTGATGCTTTTGCGATATTCTTCCAGGAAGTCCCAGAAAAATCAAAGGAAAGCGCTGGGGGGCCCTGGAGATTTTGCGGGTTGTTGCCTTTGTTTGATCCTCCTAGACCTGATAACGCTGATACAATTAGCAGAGTACTTAACCTTGGGGTCTGTGTGAAGGTTATTACAGGTAATCAAGAAACTGATTTTTCTTAGCCTTTTTTTTCCCCTTATCTTTCCAAACACATCTCCAGAAGTACCTACATCCGTTGGAACCTCTCAAGAGCGATCAACTGGCAATGCATTTTTACATCTTCATTTTTACAATTTCGTAGTTATAGAATGTAATGCCTTTTCACATCTTCATTTTTACGATTTCATAGTAAAAGTTATTCTTCTTTCGCCGTGTCCTGGTGCAGGTGATCAACTGGTAGGTCGAGGGCTTGGCATGGGTGATGTTATGTACCCTTGTTCATCCTTACCGAGTCATGAAAGAGATGAAAACATAATTCACCCGGAAGATGAGCTTATTGAAAAAACATATATTTTTGCCGGTGCATCTCCAGTTTTTTTTTTTTTTTTTTTTTTTTTTTTAATATCTATAACTATTTCCTGGAGTGAATCATTCTAATCATGGTAACTACGTCATTGTCCTATTATAGTGCTTCTTTCCATGCTGATTCAGAACACAAGTACGAGATTGTGAAGATTCTACAAGAGAGAAGGCACGTCGTTGGTCTAATTGGAGGTGGTGCAGATGATGTACCAGCTCTAAAGAGAGCAGATATCGGAATAGCAGTTGCGGGTGCCACAGATGCTGCAAGGAACGCTGCTGATATCGTGTTGTCAAAGCCAGGCTTAAGTCTGATGATAAGTGCTGTTTTAACCAACCGTGATATCTTTCAAAGAATGAACAGTTACAGAGTTGAGTCCTCCTATCAATTCCTTACCTTGAAACATACTAATAAATAAGGTTTCATCTGACCTTTTTATCTGGGGATGTGCAGATATACGTGGTGTCCGTAACTATTAAATTTGTGGTAAGTTTCTTTTCTCCTTTTTTTTTTTGACTGGGGGCACTTATTAACCAGTCGACTTGGAGCGTTCTCATCATGTTCTTCTTGCAGCTTGGTTTCATGCTCCTGGCATTGATATGGGAATATGACTTTCCGCCATTTATGGTTCTCGTAATAGCAATACTGAATGATGGTTCGTCTCAATTCCCATTTATGTTTAAGAATTGACTTGACACAGTAGTATAGTATTTCGACATGGAATTAAATTAGGCTAAATGCATACTAACACATTAGGTAAAAACAATGAAAGATTCTGTTTGTGCATTCGGTTATTCTGCAAGAAAATGTTGGGAATTGTAGTTAAGGTAAAATGCATGCTAACGTACTTATGTTCATTTGGAGACAGGAGTGATCCTGACTATTTCCACTGACCTGGTGAAGCCATCCGCGAAACCTAACAGTTGGAAGCTTAGTGAAATTTTGGCAACTGGCATTGTCATTGTCACTTATCTTGCTTTTGTTACCGTCTTCTTTTACTGGGTTGCTGTTGAAACTACTTTCGCTGAGGTACCAGAAACAACAAGAAAGAATTTAGTAGTGTATTTGTTTCATATTCTCTTGAGAAATGTCTTACTAATTTTCCAAGCTGATCATATGATTTCTAATATCATAGCGTCTACTCAATGCCGCATAGCAGAAGGGCCTAGCGGTGGGGCAAGCGCCAGTAGTGCAACCTGAAAAAGCGGAGTTGCAGAAGGGACTGAATGGGGAAGGATACATGAAGGACTTGCCGAGGTAATCTTTTTGTTTGAAGCCTTGGTTTTCAATCTCAGCCAGGTCTGATCTTGACGAACTACAGTAAATCCATCACTCTCTCTAAGAATCTCACAATGATTTGTTGTGTTGTTTCCATATTGAAACATCTGAATGTTCTTCTGGGTTATTGATTACTGAAAGAGTTTCTTGGTTGTAACAAATCTTTTATAGATTATGATTTTAAGATATAGGTGTTTAATAGAAAAGCATATTTTAGGTCCGTTGCTCTCGTGAAAACGTGAATAATAGTGCTCGACCCTTGTATGAGTTTCAAACTCCCCTGAATGCTCTTTCAAGGCACCTTGTCATATTTTACGGTATTTACTTTTCAGAATTAGTTGCATACCAAACACATTGAATGGTAAACTAAGGACAAACTGTTGTTGCGATTTGAACCCAGGAAACCAATTGAGGTAGACGAAGTAGACACTAGACGAAGCAGAGACGGTGGAAGCGGCCTACAGTTCAGGCAAGCCAACACATGAGCATCTGTACCACCTGGTTTGTAATCTGAATTTGTTGTTAACTAAAGGTGTCTCTTGTTTTCTTCACGATAATTGGCTCTCTTTCATCTGATTATGAGTTGGTAATCGTGGATGTGTTAATTATATAATTTCACTTTATCTCAATCTTACAGTTCACATGTCCATTCAAAAAGAGAGATCACGGTCTTTGGAAACTTCAGCAGTCAAGAACTCTGTACTGGAGGCACCATATCTGACGCTACTGCAAAATTTGCACAGCCAATGCATAAACCTTGCGTGCAGGTATAAATGATTATCATTGCCCTGTCTGGGTTCTAAGTTCATCATGTTAGGACCGTTAGTATTACTGTTTGCGGCTTCAGCTATTAAAGTTTAATCGCTTGATAGTTTAACTGTTTTCATTAGGTTTTTGAGACATGAGTAAGTTGAACAATACTGGATATTCTATCTGGATTGGTTCATGATAATCGATAATGAAAATTCTTCTACAAAGGCTTTAATATCTTGTGCAAACTAAGACTAAAAGAGCTACCTTGAAAATTGGGGTTTTGGGTCTTTTGCGGAGTTCCCTTGCACAAAATCTGACGTACTTCGTGCATTTTATTGTATCAATGATTTTTTTCTGTTGCCCGTAGCAGTTTTCCCGTGAAAATTGGGTGCGTGGGTCTTCTTTGTCATATTTCTTGGATCTAAACTAATTACAAAGGCATAATAGGCAATATTCAAGAATGAAAGACTCCCTAAGTTTTACTTCGTAATTCCATGATTCCAGTTCTCGCGTCATGAACCAGGAGGCGCGTGGTATATTAGTCTCATGCTGCTCTTCGGCTTCCTAAGGACGCCCACAGTGTGACTATAGTTGTATGTCTGTTCTCATATAACAACAGGTGATAATTTTGACCTCCAATTCCTTTAGTCTATAGATAATCAAATGAAAAAAATTGTGCCAATCTCTCCCGGGGTAGACTAGGTGCTTTTAAGGTTACTATCACCACAATGAGATCATCCTCGTACACTGATGCTGTATGATGCTCTCATTTGCATTCATTGTGTGCTTTAAAAAATTGTTTTTCTTAGTGATTTAAAAAAAAAAAAAGTTATTCGTACCTTATTGTTTTCACGAGTTTTTGTATTGGTACGATGAGGTTAATTTATGTCAGTTAGACCAAGTAAGCTCTTTCGGAGACCACACATATTGAAGCTGAAACTTGTTAACTAACTCCTTAGAGCGTAATAATTTCTTCCTAGAGACTCACCATGAGGTTACGGTGTTCCGTATTTGGCCTTGAAGTCAACTTATTTCATAATAGTTCAGAAATTTTGCCAACACTTCAAAACTATTTTAGCCCGTGATTTATGTTTGTTGTGTTAAAAACTATTGCCAGAACAAGTTTTGTAGATCTATTGAGAAAAAAACAATTAATGGCCGGAGGATTGAGTTTTTGTGCATGGAGCTTCACATGAAAGACACTTCTTGTGGAGCAAGTTCTCTAAATACTATCTCTTATAGTTGCTTGGGAATTTCTCTTCCTCTCTATTGCAAGTGTCTAATTTTTTTCCGTGGTTTAGGTTATCGGACGGCAGCCGAATGTACTCGTGCCGTTGTTACTGAAGGTCATGGACAACAAGGATGACTCTGGTACTGCTCTTAGTTCCTCCTATTAATACATCTGTATTTACTGGGTTGATTTACTGGATCCATGCAGTGTCTTATTCAAATGACCACATCTATCATATTAGGCCCTGCTTTCCTTACCTAAATCTAGGTGAGCTTTCATCTTTGTTTAGAAAAAGAAAGGAAATGTTGTTTACTTCGTGCATATTAAGTTTTCTAAAAAGTTTCAGTTGCCTATTTAGAAAAAAAAGGTGTTTAGGTAACTTCTATTTTACCTCCTAAAAAGTACTAAGAAAGTAGAAAAAAATTAAAGTTAGAAAAAACTAACTTTTTTTAGCCTTATAAAAGGGTTAAAAAGTTATCCAACAGAATTTCTAACAAAATAACCTAATTTGAAATTAAGGGTAAGTTTAGTTTTTCGTTTTGGTTCAAGCCTTTCAGGAAATTTTCTCAAGAATTGAGATTTTGTGGGAAAAAATGGCAACTATTATAGGCGATTTCATCGAAAGCTGCACCATTCTCAATTTCAAGATGTAATCAGCCGAGTAATCATAACACAAATGAAAATTTCAGATTATGATGTACTGATTATAGTCAAATACTTTGGAATGTTGGTATGAAGGTTGACAGTTAAAAATGGTGCCAAGAACATTATAACTAGAAGTAGGAGGAAGTATAAGGTTAATGATGGCAAAGAAGTGATCACACTCTGGCTAGGAAAGCCATTATCTACTGAGTGTCTCAGGGGCAAGCATTTTGGAATTTTGCAGCAACGGTTTGACCCACAATGGTATATACAGGAAGTTTGTCGAGGTCATAAGCTATTGGTTCAAAACTATAAGTCCGCTTCTTTCGAATAATTTCACAATCACAATTTGTTTGGTCAATCCTCCGTCTTTACAGGGTTTTGCGGTTCGATTGATCAGTTCATTTGTTTTCACTTATTTAGGCAGCTGTTGACTGATAGTCCTTGTATGCAGGTTGGCGTCCAGTACAATTCTGTATTCAGGGTTCTCTAATGCTTCAAGTGATCGTCGTCCAGTTGCTAATGTGGAGAACAAGTTGGAGGTCAACAAAGAATTGGTCCCCTCTTCTTCAGTGGAGTTAATTACAGCTGAAACAGTGGCATACTGCCAAGCCCTGGTTCCCGTACCCCCAATAAATCCGGAGGCATTTGCATTGCTTCCAGTGAACCAAAAGTCTAAGCGGTGTGAACTTGCACACCGTAGAACTCGAAGACCATTTTCTGTCGCAGAGGTAGAAGCACTTGTTGAAGCTGTTGAGAAACTCAGAACTGGAAGGCGTGCTAATATAACTATTGTTTGCATGTGTTAGGCAAATATATGTCGATGCTATGCTTCCATCTTCCAGGAGCCTCCACCCACAGACGTAGGGGTGTCGTTCCAGATAATCAATTCGCACCTAACTGCAAAGGGTGGTGTGGTAAACATCTATACCTATGCACTCTTTAAATTATGCCAGGTTTGCACAAATAGCGTTAATCGGCAATTATAACTTTTATCTGCTACAGAGTGTACCTGTCCGATTCGCACGGGAGTACATGACAAATACACCAAACCACCTAATACAGAGGACAACATGAAATGGGAAGTTCGATGCACCTTCCCATGCAGCAACGACTCGAGCAGACGCCGCATCTGTTGGTATCAAACACATGGGAATTGCTGTGCACAACAAATGCCATATTGAATTGTTTGACCCCACAACATTCAGAGTCACCGTGTTTTGTTCATAGGCTTCACAGGAAAGGGAGTTCCAGATATCTACATGTGCTTTACTATTAATGTCTACGCTCCTCTGTTTATCGTATTGTTTCAATGTATGTTGCGGAACCAACACTTGGCGGATCCATCACCACAACAATATTTTTGCAACATTTGGATTCCTTAGCTTCCTGCTTTGATATCATTTATGTTATATCCTTCCCTGATATGCTTTGCCAGAAATCACAAGAACATGAACTCTGCCCCATCTTCACTTCACTGAAAAATTACTCTGCATTTCGACTACGCAGGTCGTTGCAAAGCCACACCGCGCGCAACTGAGCACTAGTTATGTGAATATTTGGTGGATACATGAATTCATGTGGTATGTGCTAACGTGTTTGGTAATTTGTGTTGCCTTGTTGTTTAATGTGCATGGTTGCGAAGTGTTCTAGACGTGTTCACTTATTTTGAATGGTGTGCTACATGTTGATTTTTCATTACTCTCATGTAAATAAGATCTTGAATTAATTTTAAAATAATTGCACAGTTAATTATTGTCTAAGCTTTCATGTAGAGTGACGACCCTAAAAAAGAGTAGAAGTACTAATATTAAGAAAAGAAGTACAGTTGCAACATCAACTATTGAGTTCAAGATGTTGGTGATACTATAGTGGGGAATATGATTCAGGCATCACAAGTGCAGGATAATCCATAAGAATTCTTTAGCGAGGTTGTCAATACATTGCGAGAGATGACTAGCGCGATCAGGAAAAGAACTCCAGCCCAAACTCAAGCTAGAATTTATCCGAATCCAGCTCCTAAAGCCTTGAGGGAGTTTTTGCGTATGAAGACACTTGAGTTTCATGGTGAACCAGAGCAACCGGGCCCATCCAACAACAAACTCGATTGCACACCCTTCGCAAGGGATATAGGACAATGCCCTAGTTGGGTTGTCCATTTAATCCATGAAGATGTAATAGCTATGGCTTTCTGGCCCAAGTTAGCTTTAGCTCTAATGAAGCAAGTTTCTAAAAAATATATTTTACAGTTTGTTGTCGGAGTGGTTACGTGGTTTCAGATATCTGTCGTGGAAAATGAAAAATCACGCCAACTTGGCGGTTGCTTGTCTACCGTGACAAGAACCTTGACTAAAAGTAATTGGAGTTTTTGTCACTTTTTTTGTCCTTGTGCGGCTAAGCTCTGTTTTGCTTAGCAAGGGCGGATCCACATCCATGCAAGAGCACTAGCCCTCACTCAAGTTTTTAGGTTTCTTGTTTTTCCCTTGAAATTTTATAGTTTTTCTCAATTTAGTTTCACAAAAATTGCACAATAACCCCCCTCTCAAGTTTTAAAATTACAACTTTATACTTATTTTGTGTAATTTGTCTAGTTTAACCCCAGCTAAATAAAACTACTGTAAGCAAGCAATATCGGCTTAGCCACCAAGCTAAAGGATCAAAACATTCATTAATTCTTCATTCCATAATTAAGAACAATTACAACCACACAATTAAAACCTGAAAACATCACACTTCAATCCCTATTCAAATTCTTCATATTCCTGGATTAAGAATTCACGAACCTGCAATTTCGCCTAATCTCGCCGATAGACCCGGTTAGGGGACTGATGTCCCCCATCTTAACCATAGCCGCGACAAAGTCAGTGTTGAAAGACGTCGGATCTTGACTGTACTTCTCCACAATGGAATCCGTAGATTCTCCATTATAAAGCACCTGATCGGAGTGCAGGAGGCCTTTTTGCCCGACTAGGTTTTTGAAGTACTGGTTGTTGAAGATCATTGCTGATTGTATGTCTAGTGGTGCCAGGTTGGCGTCGCCGGAGCCTCTAGGAAAAGGACATGTGGATTGCCTCGTTGCAGCAAAGGTGTTGTCGATGTTTGTTTCATTGTAAATCCGGGTCCTGAAGGTGGCACACCTTGCTTGACCAATAGTGTGCGCTCCTGTAGGAAAAAATTACCACCCATCAAACAATTACTTATTTTATTAGAACGTGCAAAAGAGAAAATATACCAGTTTAATCCAACGTCTAACACAGTAAAAATAGTGTTTTTTAATTAAAATGATGTTCCTTATGTTTTTTTTCTGTCTGCTTTTTTTAAATCTATTCCTTTAACAGTTCGTTTGAGGAACACACATTTTCGTGTTTTCTGTGATTTCCCCCCCTTAAACTGGTATAGGATCATAGTAAAAACTGTCACAACATTAGGTGGAAATAGAGATTTAATTTACCTGACAAAACGACCATATCTTTGATATCAAGGCCTTTGTTCTGGAATTTGTCGATGAGGTTGTTCAAATCAGAAAATGGGGAAGGAAGTCCACTGTTGGCATCCGAAAAGTTTGCTGTTCTTGAGTCTCGACGTCCCAGTTTGACGTCCCAGTTTGGTCCTCCCAACTGCGATGACAGTTTTTTTCTCAATCAACATCACAATTTGTTGCATACAATAATACGCGATAATTTGACAAAATTGTTGTGTTTTTTGGGCAAGAACCTAAAGTACTTACCGCAACCACAGAGTCTCGAGCGGCTATAGCTAAAATATCGGCACATGACACTAAACCTGTGCACTCCTCCTCTACTTGGAACTTAATTTTGTCAATTACGTCGAATCCCCTTACAGAATTACTGTTTGGTCCTGCAGTTTTCTCCCCCTTGAAGGAGAGAGTGTCGTCAAGCAATATAGACCCGTCACAACCCTGTTTCAGGACATAAAAAATAATTTATTGCTTTAACACATTATTGGAGATACAAATTTTGCAGATAAAACTATAAAATTTGCTTCCGACAAGTCCCGAAAACTAAGAGAATCTATGAGTATGACCCATTACGGCACAAAAATCACACACTAAAACATTGTTAGCTTACGTTAACGAAGCAATCATGGAAGTGAAGCCTAAGGAGAGAAGCTCCCATGCGATTTTCCATGGAGACAGCATTTTGAACCTCCTTTTGGACCGTTTCCATGAGATTGGGGCAGGTCTGGGAGTAGAAGTTGGTCGATAGAGCTGATGAGCTTCCCACTGCAAGACAAATCATAACACCCACCAAAACCCTAGAACATGAAGAAGAAGAAGCCATTTTTTGTGGTATTTGCTTTCAGGTAGAAAAAGATAAGTGAACGCTAGCTAGAACAACGTTGTGGAGTATTTATACTACAAGAAGGTATGTGGGAAGGACAAGTACTCGAGAATGAGACAATAGATCTTGTCACCAAAGAACATGGAGAGAGATAGAGAGTGTGAAATTGGACGGTATTCTATTAGTGCAAGTAAAAACAAAATACTGTAACAATACAACGTACACTAGTTTTCTAGTGAAAACACACATGATTTTAAGCTATTTTATGTCAAATTATCATATTCGTAACATGTGGATCCCAAGTCTGCTAAAGAAAATGGCGCCTTGTTAAATTTTGATATTCGGTTTGTCTTTACTTCTATAGCTCAGAATTAGCCAACACTACTCAATGAATGATAAATAATAAGGTGTTTTTGTATTTTGTATACTTATGAACAAAACATTGTTTCAAGAAAAAACAAAACTATTATTTGCCGATGAAGCATGGGGATCTCATCTCTTGAAAGTCTCCTTAGATAGTAGTAGAAGGTATAGGTAAAATCAAGCTTTGTCAACGTGATTCCATTCAAATATTCAGCTGTGTATGTCTCTTTCGTTTATTGTGTGTGTATATATATATATATATATATATTACATCATATAGCCAGGTTTAAAGTCGGGACCTCATGCATGAGTTTCCAACGTTTTACAACTTAGTACCAATTTGCATATATGAATATGTCACAAACAAAATTTTTTTTGAAGTAAATATATGAGTATTCCGAGACTTATTTGGTGCGTGACGGTTCAATGGCTTTACAACCACATTTGTTAGCAATCTTTTTGTTTGTTAATGGTAATTAGTCTAGTAAAATTGTAGCGGAGACCGCGTGAAGTCATGGACTAACTGCTAATTTAACAAGAATATCATTTGGAGACTATTTCTTTGTCTTTACTATACCAAAACTAGCCGACAAGGAAAATTGACAGTTTTGTTTTCACTCTACTACAATACCATGTTTGATTTTTCAAGAAGAAAGAACCAGTTAGCCAATAATAACATGGACCCACGAAGTTATTTCCCTTCTGTTACTCCATCTATTTTAAATTAGCATCACGATGGAAAAAAGGAACATGCTACCTTAACTGGAAATTCTAGACGTTATACCGACACCCGAAAAGTTCTCATCCCAGTAGTAAAGTGAATAAGTGTGTTAACATTTTTCAAGTATGATAATTATTTTTAAATTCTTTTAAAGAATTATGACAAAATAACTGTTGTAGAAAGTAAAATGACAACATAAATGAAACAGATGAATCGCATATCATAAAGAGACGCTAACTCAATTGTAAGAGTTCACAGTAGTACTCTTCAAACCTTCTTACTGTTCAATCTCGATCCCATACATGACTGACGATTCACAATGCGTGCTGTATAGTACCGCCTCTGAGTCTTCAGTTTCTTCATTTGTCACTATTCACGGAGTCACTTTGATCCGGATATTTGATTAGGAAAACGATATAAGAATTTGATAATCAAGTATGGTCTTGCAGATTAAACATTACTCTACAATAGATTGGAAAAAAATTCAAAAAAATTACATTGTTTTGTCATCCAAATCACCTAGTCTATTTTGTGTAGTTTTATCAATGTAGTCTCACAAAATTGTAAATAGTCGCCGCTCAACTTTCAAAATTACAATTTTACTATTATTTTATCTAATTTCCTACTTTAACCCCCAACATAAATAAACTCCTGGATCCCGCCTGACTTTAATGTAAGGTTTGATGGCCAATCTGTCAGGAAATATTCTCTAACTACTTGCACATGGCGTTCACTCGAGATCCGGTTCAAAACCAATGATAAATCAAAAAACTTGATTCATCACGGATTTGTGTTCTACATTTTCATTTTCACTTTACGTCTCACAGAAAATTTAATTTCCACGTGCAATCTGTAACTATACATATACATGTTGTGTAAGAGGGGGAATCGGCAATAAAACTAATTCCGAGCTTGTCGGATGATCGACGTCAAAACATACATTTTACTATGTTTTACTATGTCATATCTTCATTCACAGAGAAAAAGGAATCTTGGAAGTTAGATAGTTTTGACATATTTTACTATGTCATATTTCCATTAACAAAAATGTTATGAAAACAAGATAAATTTGTCTCTTTAGAAGTTAGGTAAGCTTGCGTTACAACAGAATCATCAATGTTGTAGTTTGTAATATTGTTAGATTTGTAACAAAAAGTTCAGTTTCACAAACTTCGACGTGTGAAAGTTCTTGGTTGAACATTACTCTGTTTGGGAGTTGTATATTTTTGTGGATTATTCATATATAGCATCTTTAACTACTTGTGACAATACGACAAGAAAATTGGTGCCCTTAGTGAAATGAATATTTAATCGGAGACCATTTGGTGACAGTGTCACGCGAATATAATTTTGGAGCGATCCATATAACGCTATATAGATTTGACGTACACTATTTCTAAAAAAAATGACATACACATGAAATATTTTATAATGATCAATTTGCTCAAAAAAATGTTATTGAATAACCATTCTAGCAGTAACATTAGTTTTTCTTACCACAAACTACGATGTGTGAAAGTTCTTTGTTGAACATTACTCTGTTTATGAGTTGTACGTTTTTTTGTGGATTATTCATAAATATCACCTTTCACTACTTGTGACACTACGACAAGAAAATGGGTGTCCTACATGAAATAAATATTTAATCAGAGACCATTTGGTGCTAGTGTCGCGCAGATATTGTTTTGGAGCAATCCATGTAACACTATCTCAATTTGACGTACACATATGAGATATCTTATAATAATTCCCTCAAAAAAAATATCTTATAATAATCAATTTGCTCGAAAACGACGAGTGAATAACATTCTAGTAGTGACAATAGTTGTTCTTACCACAAACTTTGTCGTGTGAAAGTTCTTGGTTGAACATTACTCTGTTTGAGAGTTGTATGTTTTTGTAGATTATTCATATATAGCATCTTTAACTACTTGTGACAATACGACAAGAAAATTGGTGCCCTTAGTGAAATGAATATTTAATCGGAGACCATTTGGTGACAGTTTCATGCGAATATAATCTTGGAGCGATCCATATAAAACTATATAGAATTGACGTACACTATTTCTAAAAAAAATGACATACACATGAAATATTTTATAAAGATCAATTTGCTCAAAAAGATTTTAGTGAATAAACATTCTAGCAATAACATTAGTTTTTCTTACCACAAACTACGATGTGTGAAAGTTCTTTGTTGAACATTACTCTGTTTAGGAGTTGTACGTTTTTTTGTGGATTATTCATATATATCACCTTTCACTACTTGTGACACTACGACAAGAAAATGGGTGTCCTATATGAATAAATATTTAATCAGAGACCATTTGATGCTAGTGTTGCGCGGATATTGTTTTGGAGCAATCCATGTAACACTATCTCAATTTGACGTACACATGAGATATCATATAATAATCAATTTGCTCGAAAACAACGAGTGAATAACATTCTAGCAGTGACAATAGCTGTTCTTACCACAAACTTAGACGTGTGAAAGTTCTTGGTTGAAGATTACTCTGTTTGGGAGTTGTATGTTTTTGTGAATTATTCATATATAGCATCTTTAATTACTTGTGACTTTACGACAAGAAAATTGGTGCCCTATATGAAATAAATATTTAATCGGAGACCATTTGGTGTCAGTGTCACCTGGATATAATTTTGGAGCGTTCCATATAACACTATATCAATTTGACGTACGCTATTTCTCAAAAAAATGATGTACCACGTGAAATATTTTATAATGATCAATTTGCTCAAACAAAATGTTAGTAAATAACCATTCTAGCAGTAACATTAGTTTTCTTGCCACAAACTACGATGTGTGAAAGTTCTTTGTTGAACATTACTCTGTTTGAGAGTTGTACGTTTGGATTATTCATGTATATCATTTTTCACTACTTGTGACACTACGACAATAAGATGAGTGTCCTACATGAAATAAATATTTAATCGGAGTCCATTAGGAGCTAGTGTCGCGCGGATATAGTTTTGGAGCGATCCATGTAACACTATCTCAATTTGACGTACACATGAAATATCGTATGACCAATTTGCTCAAAAATAGTTAGTGAATAACATTCTGGCAGTGCCATTAGTTGTTCTTACCACACTTCGGCGCGTAAAAGTTCTTGCTTGAACATTACTCTGTTTAGGAGTTGTATATTTTTGTCACTTTTCATATATAACATCTTTTAACTACTTGTGACAATACGACAACAAAAATGGTGCCCTACATGAAATAAATATTTAGTCGGAGACCATTTGGTGTCAGTGTAACGCGGTGCTTTCCATAGAACACTATCTCAATTTGACGTACTCTATTTCTAAAAAAAATGACGTACACCTGAAATATTTTATAATGATCAATTTGCTCAAAAGAATGTTCGTAAATAACCATTCTAGCAGTAACATTGTTTTTCTTACCACAAACTACGTGTGAAAGTTCTTGGTTGAACATTACTCTGCTTGGGAGTTGCATGTTTTCTGCGGATTACTAGGTTTACCCCGCGCGCGTTGCGCACGGGGTACCTTTGCAACGACCTTTTCCTATCTTAGCGGAGCGATCAGAGAGCAGAAGTATAATGTCAATAGTAATACAAAACTTTGCTGGGAACGAAACAAATGACAAACAATGTTTATATACAAGGGAAGCCAACCGACCCACGCAAACATCTATAAGACTAAAAACAACAAAACCCAATCCAAAACCCTAGTACAGCCAACCCATCAATTCAGAAACCACAAGAACAAACAAAAAGGCAAAAGTTTGCTTTCACAATCATCTACTCTTAGCAATCAAAAAAAAAAAAAAAAAAAAAAAAAAAAAAAAAAAAAAAAAAAAAAAAAAAAAAAACCACACACACACACACATACACACTCGAACGAAGCCTAAAAATCCCAGGCGATGATACCTGGTGGATGAATACGCGGAGCTCATAATTTGTAGTGGATTGGCCAGTGATAGTCGCCCGGTGTGTCTCTTTACTGGCTGCAACTCCGACAAACAAGAACCAGGTAAAAACTGATGATCAAAGCTGCTCCAATTGAAGCCCTCAAAGCCCTGCCACTCCCACCCATATTTCTCGTCACCTCCCTTGACTATCTAAGGCTTGTACCCAAAATCTTAACTGATCACCTTGCACCAAACATTGATATCCCAAATTTAGATCCCAACACATGTAAAATGAAACCATAAGCATTAGGAACAAAAGGATACCAGCGAACCAATCTGGACTTGCAAGTCTACATCACAAACGTGTGCTCAGGAATTTTAAGCATCTCATTGACGATATGTCTGCTTCCCGTAGCATAAGGTCTCAATAGGCGAATGGACCAACCCCGTGCTTGAATAGCTTGAATCTTTAACCCATGGTTTAGCAGCTCCTTCATCCCAGGAAGCAACTTTTTCTTCATGACATATAAATTTGTCAGTGAACCTGGAGGCA
Organism: Linanthus parryae; assembly: GCA_023055425.1. Lineage (NCBI taxonomy): Eukaryota > Viridiplantae > Streptophyta > Magnoliopsida > Ericales > Polemoniaceae > Linanthus > Linanthus parryae. The sequence continues at coordinate 144,529,734 of JALGPY010000004.1, read as the reverse complement.
TGTCATGATGCAAACTACGAAATTGTATTCTGCAAATTTACTCGATTAAAGTTCAGAGAAGATGACTTGTGCTTCGACAGCTTAACAAGTGCGGAACCGCTTGCACCTGTTGCATAAATAGGAACTTAGCAGTTTTCATGAAGATAACATATTCATTGTTGGTTACATTTTTAGTAGAGCTTTTTTTTTATAAATTGGAGTATGTTTGCTGTGGGGATTTTGTCACAATAAACAGCCTAGTGGAATGCAGTGAAAGAGCTGGTCACGTTGAGCTTATAGTGTGCTTCTCAGGTAAAGCTGACTGGAAAGCTAGGCTCCTGATTAAGATAGGAATCTTAAAAACGACACTACTAAACATATGAGGTACACCAACTCTTCTATGTCAAACTTCTATTCCACAATCACTACAAATGAGATAATATCGTTAGATACAAAATGAGCGGATGATGAAATTTGACAAAAGCAGTTCGCCATGTTACCTTAGAGAGATTTACTGGTGGGGGCCATATCATAGGTCTGAGCTTTAACAAGCATCTCTCTGACATATATCGGTCTCTTTTATCGGTGCTGATGAGTCTTCTGTAGACTGGAGGAACCCATATATTTGATGCATCTCTCATTTTCTCATTCAACTGACTTGCTAGTTTTATCACAGCCTGTAACATAACTTGTGTCAGCATGATGAATCACATATAAGCACATATAAACTACATAGAGCAAGGTTAATGTATGTGCAATGACAGAGTGCTTCAGAAAAGTATTGGCACAAATTAAGATTAATTTGTTAGAAAATCCCGCATGAAACAGCAAAAAGATGTAGGAATGTATGGATTCTTATCAATCAAAATTTACACATTCCACTAATCTTTGCACCACAATTGGGTATCCCTCTGACTGGTATTTTGCCTAATAACAACCTCTCTTGGCAAGTTCCTTATTTGAAATGCTCAACATTGATTCAAGTTTCATCAAGATCGGAGCCCTGGAATAATCTGAGGCTCAAAGTTACGGGAAAAAGTAATTTCAATCCTTTATAGGTTCCACTTACAGGAGCGAACATCCAAACCACTAAGATGCCAGCGCAAACTAATCAGGAAATACCCATAAGGATGAGCAAAAACAATATGCATAAGCCCATAGTTATTTTCATTTTTCAGATTTCGCCCTATAGGCACAAACGTAATATACAGGGACATGAATTTTGAGAAAGATTTACAGTAATCAAACACTGGTCAAGCGAAAGCATGAGCAACAGATGTTTAAAATGTGGTAGGAATATAGCCAATAACTACTCTTACGCCAATGCTGAGGGTCCAAAGTTGGTTTCTACAGGGAAGGGTAAAAATCAGAGATGACCTACGAAGATATGCAGGTCCACTGCTACTTCAAGCTACAAAATTGCAAAAATTAACGGGGAAGAAAACAAAGACCACAAAATTATAGACCAGAAACATCGGAGTGCGCAGGCTATAAATGGAGTAAAAACACAGAGAAGGGGGGAGAATTAGAGGGGAGAAGATGTAAAGGGAGAGAGTGAGGGAAAGAGAGATCGTACCAGCAAGATTCTGACGTTATGTAATCGACAGCATACACAAGTTATGTCAAAGCTTGTTCCCACACCCATATCAGGAGTCAGGACTGTGTGAGAACCCGCCAATTCTTTTTTTAGACATCAAATCCAACAATCCAGACCCATATCAGGGGCATTCAGAAACAGCCCATTATATGTCCAGAAATCCAATTGGACAGGAAATAATGGATGTCAGCACAATGCTTATGTTTTCATTTTCTAATTGGATTTCTGGACTCCGTCAAATCCAGCACAAATATTTTAAAATACAGGCTTTCTTATCTACACACCCTGCAAAGCACACCCTAGATATGGATCTAAACCCAGAAACATTAATAAACTCAATGGTGGATCTTCTATTTCCAGTTATTATCACTCTTCCCATAAGTCTTAAACTCCAACAGAACCGAAAATTATTCGGGGGTCAAACAAAAAAAGGGGTAACAGAGAATTTATCCACAAACAAGTATACTCAGTTAAGAATGATGCACACATGAATTTTAAGTCAGTCCTTCAATGTCAAAATGCAATATGAAACAAAAAATTATTGGCAAATCAAAATTATTACATTACTATAGTAATCGAGCTCAGGAGATATAAAATGTACAGACTTCTTGCACATAGAGAAGGTCCTTGACACGGAACCAGTCTGTCTGTCTGTCATCCTCAAACTCTTAGTTAAAATTCCATAAAAAGCAAGAACACGTCCTTAGAGAATTATGTTAGTTGCGGGATTATGCAAGTTAAATGACAGTGGATGTCATTCAAATAGGCAATCAAGAAGTTACAAATATAAAAAGACACCCAAATGTCGAAGAAGTTCAGAATTCAGTCTAAAAGATTTGTCGTCCAGAACGTTGAAGTAGTCATCTGAAGCCAAATACCCAATTTGAAGAAACAGAAGAATCACAACAAACATTCGAATATTCGTCTTGCATGAGTAAAGAAACAATTGCTATCAATCTTTTACTTCAAATACCAAAATATGACCTCAACAAATTCAGTTCGCTAACGGGAATGAAGAAGCAATAAAATCAATCAACCGTTGCTTTCCTTCTGAAGTTGTATAGAAAGTAAAAGAAGACCCAGACATACTCCCAACATACTCACAGGGAATGATTTGGTGGCTGAGAAACTCCATTCACGATGTAGATCAGTAGATCCCGTGACACAATGGAGAGATGTCACATTTGGGCATCAGCCCTGACAAAACATGTTTCAAACAGAACAATAAAGAGGAACTTCTTATATCATGCTATTTAAGTGAGTAATCGGTATAGACCTTCACCAATAGAAGGTACTAGTGTACAATTTTTGATTGGAGTGAGGTGGTCATTATTGCCTATAAAATTGCAACACTGGTAAAAGCATAACAAATTATCCTTTGTAACTCAAGTTTTCCGTACTCAGATCAAAAAATAACTAAAAGAACACTCAGCACCAGTTGTTACGCAAGATTCTAGAAAAAAAAAAAAAAAAAAAAAAAAAAAAAAAAAAAAAAAAAACTTGCTTCAGAAAAAAGATTATAGAAAAAAAAACTTATGAATCAAGAAATTACAAAGTTGAAGTATAAACACGATACGTACGAAGCATGAGGGTGATGTTCCATCATGTCAAACTTCGAATAGAACAGAAATAAAATCAGCGGGAAGTACTTTAAGTATGATTGCCAAATGGAAAACAAATCAGCGTACGGATGCATGAAGCTATATCAATTTTATTCGAATGAAATGCTTGATATCTTCAGGCAAACTAAATGTATACAGATACACAAAATCAGAGTTATAAATAAAATAAGAGTGAACCCCAAGGACTACAGCTGAACCATTACTTCTGAAATTTAGCAAACAATCAGCTGCAGAACAACAGAGGTTGTTTGCAGGAGGATGATTAACACAGGACTTAAAAGGCATAATTCACTTTCACGTGGCCGAGGCAAACATGGACTAGCTCACAGTGAGTACTATATTGTTCTTCTCTTTCACGCACGAAAGAACTGAATCCCACCTAGACCGAAAAGGCTGGCATTAGACCTCCTCCTCTATGACACGTTTTATCAAACAGTTTAAGTGCATCTCCTATAACATAGATTTAGTAAACTAAAAGCATTTCATGTTACCTATGATAATTCCAAATTTGTCATAAAATTTATGAAGCCCTTATCTTTGTGCTTAGAGATGAAACAGTTCATAGCTTATATGATTCCCAATGGTAAATCAATATACCAGCCCCATGCAGAGTCTGGTGATCGAAAGAAGAATGACCTATGTCATCGTTGGACATTGTAATGGAGAAAAACAAACAACGGCAAAAGCCTTGCTAGAGAGTAATACCTCCAGCAGGTCATTGGCGTATTTCATCAATCATGTGGACTGCACATTGAGAAACTCCCTTGAACACTTTGAGCCGGCCGCAACAACAAAATCGAAGTCCAAATCAAAACTTTAATTTATGCCTCACTACGAAATACACTGCTTCTAAGGCAGGATAGATGAAAATGAAAGAACCAAAAGAAAATTAGGTAGGTAAAAAGCACAATGAGATAAGTGGTTTCAGTGACGACGAATTAGCCTAAGTCAAGCACTAAATTCATGTATTTTATTCTTTGAACTGAGTTGCTCTCAATCAGTTTGCCCACAAATTAGGTCAATGACACAAACACTGGACATAAATGATCTATCAAAATCTAGGTTACATCAGTGAATGAGATAGTGATTATTTATTTAAATTGGGCCTCATGATCTACAAACAAAATTAGGAATATCAACAAATAAAATGTTAATATCAAGAAAAATAATTTGATATCTTGATATTCTTAAAGTGCATAAAAAAGATAAATTCAAACAATTAGTCATTAAAAGTCCATCAAGAACGGTGATCACCTACCTTTAATCACTAAATTAGAGTTCACAATAATGAGATTAGAAGTGCGAGATGAACAATATTCTCACCATCTCATCTTAGTGAATGAAGCTGATCTACTACTCGGTATTTTCATCAGTGGCCACCATAAAGAAGCTGACATTTTCCTGTGCAAATCAAGTTTAAACCAAAACCCATTTCCCGGAACCAACAAAATAATAAACCCTACTCCTAATTAACTGAAGATTAGATGAAACAAAATACTGGCTTTGCTAATAAAGATCATTCAAAGCATTAATAGTCAATGCAAATAGTAAAACCAAGATTAATAGTGTAAAATGGGAAGGTCAAATAGCCAAGGAGTTTACCCAGATTCTGACTGGCTAAACCATCCCTAAGATCACGTAGAAACACCTGCAACAACATATAAAACAATGTATCATTCAGTTTATGTATGTAACGTATGTTACTTGATTATGTTGCTAATACTTGGTTGAGGTGCTATCAGGTTTTGTATGTGGTATCTAATATATTGATCATGATAGTGTTTCATTCAGCTAATCTCAATTCAGAGATTGTTGCTAATACTTGGTCGCGGTCGTATCCAACTTCTCCTCTACACAATGGTGATTCACAAACATGGCAAAATAAAGCAATTTGTGCTAACTTCTTACTGTTTGTTACTACATTATTATGTCAGACTACAGTGAGTTTGATATGCTAGTTAAGATATAGGAAACGGATCTGATGTATGCTCTTTATTTTGCACAAACTTGTTCCGTTCTAGCCCCAGAACCCATATTTCTCTACCACGGAGATCTGGACATTGGAGCTGTTTGGCTGAGTGGAGCCGAGAACTCGAGAAGAATAGTTTGGTCAAAATATTTTGTCAACCCTCTCGCAAAATTAGAACTTACATTTGAATGCAGGATTCCGGATTTTCAAATTCAAAGTTTTGAATTTCACAGATTTGACCTCCCTTTCCACGTGTAACGATTCAGTTAGTCCAGGCAAAAAGTAACCGGAGCTCACTTTGTACAAAATCTGGATCTCCCCTCCTACATTCCGGAGCTCCAGATATGTTTTAGGTTTCGGATTCAAATTTTGGACTCTATTTTTTTTTTTTTTTTTGTTATCATCACAAAAAGAAAGTTCAGAACCTTGTAATTGAAAAACAGGGTTCCGGAATTGATAAAATACTACCTACTCATATCCGAACACCCAAAATTAAAGGAGTCTATTAGCTAAAATGCTCACTTAATCGAGCTCATCCAAAACAGCCCCATTTTACTCTCAAGTAGGGCTTAGGGATGGTTCTTGAGGAAAACAATGGTGTGAGGAGATAAAAACATCCATTGTATTATTCTAAGATAACCCCCTAAACTGCGAAACATGTCTAAATTCACCTCAGATATGTGGATCTTCTGAAATGCGGTCCCCACTGCAGCGTCAATACCAATCATATCAAACTCTAATTCATCCTCAGAAAGTCTAATGACTTCCACCTTTAAGGTCGTCCGGAACTGGTTGACCGTGAAGCCGTTATCTTACTCCCTTTGAAGCATAAGCACCAGAGAACTACATATCTCTCTGTCTTCAATTCAAAAACACCCAAACGTCAAAACCTTTGTTTAAATACAAATAAACACAAAATGAAAAGGCCATACTTCTAGTTCATTCATTTGTCCGGGTTCTTTTTCACAACATCCATGCAGTTCAGATAACAGATAAACGAAGTTTATGCTAAACAGCAGCTGAGACCATATAGTTTGTCCTTCCTAACTTTATGTTCTCAGGGAAGTTTTATGTACTCTTCAGTCAAACGAAAACACTCCTCCAAAGCAATGATTTTCACACTCTCAATGAACAGAAATACAGCTCAGTGATGATGGCAATCTAACAAGCATAACAAATCAAGCCTAGCCTAACCTGAATAGGGAAAGACCAAGACCAACCTAGACATCAGCGCATATAGCCAAATAAGTTAGAAAGGATATCTCTTTATAACTACAATGTCCAATTGTCCAAAAAGATCTCTTCATAAACTAACTATATAATGTACACTACTTTCAGTGTATTACATATGAATATATCACTGATTATTTTTTCAATGCTCAGATCCTAGTCCACTGGTGTTATCCGTCATTTTAATGCCCTTTAATTATTGCACGACTACAAGTACAACACTAAATTTGAATCAAACTATAAGGTAATAGATCAAGTTAGGACGCTTTTAATACAGGCAAAGAACATGATACCTTTCTTTCAAGACCTCCATTGTTTTGTGGTTCTCTTCTGCTAAACTGCGCTGCTTGATCTCCACATATTATTTCACTTCTTCCTCAACCTGAATACAGACATACATGCATCAGGATCATGTAAGTAAACGATACGCGATCTTCCAGCAGCAAGACCAAATTATTCTTTCAATTTTCTTCATGCTCCAAAATCAATCAGAAGCACTGGTCATGGATCGGATGAGCAATCTAACAAAATCACGAAAACTTTCAGAGCCTAGTACTCAGTGATCGGATGAGTCAAGCATAGGATACACAACACAGCGGCGTAGTGTGCAAACAAGCAACCGGGGCAGTGCAAACACTGCTGTAAAACAACATACATAACAACAATACACAATTATTATACTTAAAAAGCATGGATAATGAAAAGCAACAAGCACAGTATCGAAAACAAAACACGGGCTCTGTAAAGCACAACTCTGAAGCTGTTTCTCCATTGTAAAATTCAAAAATTAAAATTATCTGAATTCAGGAATGCTTGCTACTATTATTCTCTATTCCCAAATACCAGGGCCAATTCCTTTCCAACAATTCCAGTTAGCATTTGAGTAATTTGTTTCCCCATTGAATAATTCATAACTTGAAGTTCTCTGAAATAATTGTTTCTCACTTCGTCATGAGTCCCTGCTTTCTTGAAATTCAGACAGTTGGCGAGTATTCCGACCACCAAAACCTTGAATAACAGAACCAACCATTGCAGTTACCCAATCATTCACAAACGTGTAGAGGAGAAGTCGGATATGAGCGCGACCAAGTATTAGCAACGATCTCTGAACTGAGATTAGCTGAATGAAACACTATCATGAACAATATATTACATACCACATACACAAAACCTGATAGCACCTCAACCAAGTATTAGCAACATAATCAAGTAACATACATTATCATACCTTCTGTATCAAACACCAAATAACTGTAAACCATTTGGAATCATCTGTACGAATATTTCATTTATCAGGATGACATTTATACTTGATGCTATTCCAGACATTTTACACAAAACAGTTGATTCCAAGTAAAACTAATCACCCGAATAGCTCAAGGATAAGTACAATGAGAGTGTAGCAGTTTCACATTTATTATAATCAAGGGCCAAACGCACGACAAGATAGCTACTGGTATGTTCTATAAACCTATTAACTTCCCGTCACGGAGAATTTGACCTTCCACTTCAATCTACTGCCACTAATATCAATTCGTAACAAATATGAAATCTTAGTCTGGTGGATTCCTAAAGCATATGCTTTTTTAGCCACTTCAAACAACAGAAACGACCAGGTTGGATACAGATGAATACGAGCTCCAGTCACAATTTCTCTTGATCAAATTCAAAGTCTAGGTGAACTATGCAAAGGAAATAGATCGAACCTTCAATGGCGTGTCTCGGAGTCTTGAAACCCAACCCAACGCTCTTAAACATGCAAATTTACAAATTGCATACTCTTACAATTGAAGCCCTACCGTCAGGAAACAGAAGGGAAAATCCAGAGTTTCGGGCAAGGTACGGGTGAAATTCCGAAGAACACTTGTGAATTCAAAGAGACATAACTTTCCAACGAGCCATGAACAACTATTGCCTACAGTTCATTGGCTAGTTTACCATTTGACCTTCATCTTTGTCAGTTATTTATGTCATGCCAACAGGATGATAGGAAGTATACCAGAAATATGTTCTCTTGAAAGGACAGGGGAAAGGTATAAGTGTCATTTTGCCAAATTGAAACAAATCATGGAACATAAAATGAAGGAATGCTGATGAATAATAGACTGAGAACTTTTGACCAAGTTCCGCTAGGAAAATGTTTGAACAGATTTGATCGTGACAGTTGTAGTCTGGGAAAAAGTCGTCCTTGCATTATAGAGGCTGATAAATGTCCAGAGAGATCTTAAGAGTGATGGTTACACTGCGCAAAAAGGTTATAGAAACTTCGAAGGGTAATCTTGAACCCTTTACCAGTTATGAGGGTAGATGATAGTAGAGATAGGTTTGTAAGACAAGTAAAGAATGGGCATAACTGCATTTCTAATACCCTGTAAGATTTTCATTCGGCCAAGGGAAAAGATCAATTTAAAAATGATTATTTATCCTGTCAATGAAGGGAGGCTTCTGCGGAAAGGAACTTTAGATAGGTGAAATACACCAACTCTGATTACATTACCTGCATTTGAAAGTAGAACATTACTTGAAAGAGAGTGGATTTCATTAAATAAAAAAAAAACAATGCAAAGTTGTAACATCTGAAAAAATTACCAAACGACAATTTGTCATTGCTTGACGAAACCGCGATGAATTAAAATGTTTGACAGGAAAAAAAATGTGAGGACTTAGCAAGTAATTTTAAATCTGCATTTTCTTTTTTGGAGCTCTAATCTATAACTTATTGAAGGTTGAACACATTAGTCATTACCCCTATTTTGACTCCATACCTTTTGTAGGCTCAATGGGACTTAGACAACTCGTCTGGTAGTAAACTTCAAAGAATGGAAAAAGGCTTGTGAAATATTTAAACTCGCCTGCAACAATTAAAGGGAATGCTCCGATGAGGATCACTCTGATATTGGTACTCACAGATAATTGCTCCATTGATTTGTCTTTTGGGTCTTTTAGTTCATCTTTTGGTGATGGTTTCTACAAAGGTTTACCTCCCTTCACTTATGAGTATTTGCATCTCCTTAAATGCTAGAAAAAGACGCAACTAATCTAAAACATTGGCAGCGAAATGTTTACGCATTTCAGTCAGTGAAAGCCCCATTTCGATTGATTTTCAGGACAAGACTTGGATTTGTGAGCCATAAATCCTATAAGAAGAGGGAAGAAACACACAAATAGGTAGCTACGGATGATAATAGTTGAAGTAAATGGATAATATCATCAAAGGAACAGATAGAATGACAATTTCCAGGTTCAGAATTCAGCACGGACTTAAAACAGAAAGCTCTAAATTATAAGTCCATGAGGGCATATATAGCTGTTTCTTTCTCATCCAGGATTTACTTTCAAGTTCAGACATCAATACCTTTAACATAGGTTTTGTATTGTTTCTCAAGAACAACATAAGGGGCTAAAAAAATTTGCAGTAGTTGGTACTGCAGTACCTAACACTTCAAATAATGTGTTAGTTTAATCTTGTTCCTTTCTTATAAGTTTGAAGGGTTAACAAAATAGGTCTTAAGAGCAACTTCTCCAATGAGGTTAAAACAGCACCAGATTGAACATTGGCACCAAGAAAGCAGAGAATTTGCATAACTCGTACTATGACTTCTTCTGGCAAAAAAACAGCCCTCATTACGAACTCAACCTGAAACCCTAAAAACGCTGTAACTGTCTGATACAGAAAAAAACACCTAGAACTCATAAGATTTCGCACCCAACAAAGTGCAACATAGTTGAATTCAACAAAGTCAGATTGATTACTGAAAAGGAAACTCTAAAAGCCACTTAACAAGCAATACGGAGAGAAGTTGTGAGTGTCTACTTACGATGGGGAAATTGAGAGAAGAGCGGCGAGTCATCTTCTTTTCATCCGGTGCCATACACACAATCTGTGACCGCCGGCAGGCTCGAAAGATTGCTTTATCGTATCTTGCTTTTGCTTCCTCGGGAAAGCGCCTAAAATTAACATTGACTGAATCATTTAATCAATCAAACAAACAAAACACGGTAGATAAAGGGCTAATTCTGCAATTCAATCGTTCAATCAACCAATTGAAATCTGCAAGGCCAATACTAATCTTCACATTCCCCAACCACACAATCAAATTCATGGCTAAAATTGCAAAAAAGCCACCAGTTCCTACGGTGCATTCACACCTAAAATTGCAAATTTCTTCAATCTGCCTGCAAAGTGAGGATTCGGGCTACATTGAATGCAGAATCTAATTCGTTCATTTTACAAAATGGCTTGACAAGGCGACACAATTTTACTTTGATAATAAATTATAAAAAATGCATGACATTATACTCCCATGTAATCACTATACGTTTCTTATCCGATTTTTAGGACTTTTCAGCATTATGTTAAGATATTTAGACTTTCTGGCCACAAAATCCAACTTCCAAGAAGATGATAAGAGAATACCTGAAGTGGAAGGAGCCTGAGGTTCAATTCACACGCAGATTACTAACTGTTGCAAGTTACCGTTATTGGTTCCTCCTTCCCCGGCTGTACTGCAAGCATAGTCAGAAACTGATATCAAATCGGTTTGCGTTTCAGCTTTTTCCTTCTATTGAGTTGATCGGTGTTGGTGGATTTTCTGGTCTTGTTTCTCTTTTTCATGATCAGCTGCCATTTGGGAGGAAACATAAATTAGTCTTCCGGTGATCCGATAAATACTTGGATATCAATTATGACGAATGTGAGGGTAGCTAGGGGCGAATGAATCTACTGTATTATACAATTCAGCAAGTAATTGGAAACTTGGTCACTGAGAGATATACCTGAGATAGCTGACCTTTCAGGCTCAATTATCTCAGAAGACATGACTTCTACAATCCACGGAACTGAACGTATTATCCACAAGAAGGGTAGTATCTTTCGATCTCCCAGCTCGTGGTTGCCATTTACAAGCTTGCAGCAGATGGATCATCCTGTCTTGCCTTACTTGAACATCTATAATGAGAATTTTGTGTAGGTTAGTAAGAAACTATTAACCTTCCAAATAAAATGAAAACATAAAACATTTTTGTAAGCTGAGAAGGATATTTCATATCAGCTAAAAGTATTAGTCAGCTCCAGGAACCAATAGCTTTACGAAAACTAATGTAGTAAAAAAGTTAAAACGAAGTAGATCTTCCATTTTCATGTGTTCTTTTAATCATACAAGTAAAATAAATTGAACGCTACTTTCTAGGGGAACACATTTTATATATTGTTAGATCTTCCCTTCCCGTCAACGGCACTGGAGTATCGAGGAGAAATGCGGTAAGTGGAACCAAGCAAAGTGTACACAACGTACTAAGCAGAAAAGAATACAGGCCTCAAACCTCAGCAAATTAGAAGAGCGATACAATAATATTCATAAAACGCAACGTTGTAGTCCAATTTTGAATGGAAGGAAACAGCACAGTATGTGCGAAAAAAACCAGTGACAGAAGCCAGTGAAAACCAAAGGCATTCCAGCACAAAGGTTTTGATTTTCAAACCATCGTTGGGATTTTCATATCTCATCTCCAATCTAAACACAAAATTTATATTTAGAACAGCTTTGCAGAAACCAAAATCAATTAACAAATCAGAGATTTCTACCCACATCAATCACCATTTGCAAAGAACAAGAAAACCGTAACCAATATTAGGAACTTACAAAGGCGCAGAGCAGTTGAATCGTTCAATCGGGTTAACTCGCGGACTCAGTTCAGCTCTTGTACTAATGCAAGCTGTAAAGTAAATACGCATAATTTGGAGGATAATAAGCTTCTGCATGTCACTGTCAGCTCCATTATCAGATCCAATTTCGTTGAATTATTTGTTTCTGGTTGACATTCTACTGCTTAAATTTCATTTTCTTTTGTTTGTTTGAAGGGGATGTGCTATCTGGAAGCAAACCACAAGGAGAAGCAGAGTTTGGTCTCTATCGTCTGTCTCTTCTCTGGAACACACCGAATCAGAACCAGATCAAGTCCTTTGTAGAGGTCAAGCAAAGAGAGGAAGGAGGAGGAGAAAGAAGAATGCGGAAGTTGATCACGAGCCGAAATCAAGTAATTGGATATCTTTTTTCCCGATGACACCCATTCGGAAGTTTTGATTCCACTACCTTGCACTAATACGCCCAAATTGATTCCAGATTCGCCGAATTAATATCAGTTCTTTTGTTGGGTTTTGTTAGTCGATGAACCCAGTAGGAGAAATATCACCATTTTTTCTGCAAATCGTTCTTGATTTGGTTACACTTCAGTGACGACAACCCAACAAATTGTTTCTGGGTTCCGTTTTCGTGATTGTATTCTCCAAATTCAGCTTATTTTCTCTGGGTTTTGCTTATAGAGGAAACCCACTGGGAGAAACATCACAAATTCTCCTATATTGCTCTAATACTGGGTTTCTCCTCTATTGATTATAATTTTTTCTCCACATTAATCACATATCCTTACACGGTTTATGTTCAATTGATTAACAGAAATTCAAATTTATTCGTTCAATCTGTTCAGACACGTGTGATGGCTTTCATAAATTTTAGATCAGTTCATTCTTTCATAACCTCTAAAATACTATTTTCCGGACCGAACAAACTGAAAAAAGATAAACTAAAATACGTACATGGAAACATCAGTAAATTTTCCACAGCCGGAAACATGTGCTATTGTGGTCAGATATATGAATTCCGTGAGTCACTCTAACCTTTCTAACCTCTGTGGTTTAGCAAGCTCTAGATGGTTAATTAGAAATACAATAACAAAAGCTTGTCAAATCATTTTGTTCTTCTAAAAGTCCTAACTAAATTAGAAATACAATCAAACTCCCAGTTCCTCTACTTTATTGTAAGTTTCACCTACATGCAGAATTATAGGGATTTGGTAATGAAGAGTAATTGCCCAAATCAGGGAGTTTGAAGGCAGAACCGGAAGATCCCGTTTTACCAATGTGAATTAGTGATGTGACACAACTTATCTTTATTTTTTGGTAGATGACACAGATTATCTGAACTTACCAAGTCCTTGAATCTCTTAGTTGGAGTTGCAGTAGGATGACATGCCTTCGCCCAATCAGTTTCAAACCTTATGTCAAAAGAATAAGGAAGATTCACGAACTTATTTACCTGTGTGCCCCGTCTCCCATTATTCCTTGAGCAGCTAACTTGTCACTCTCAGCCACCAACTCCCTAATGCAGCTTGCACAATGGAAGTATTCAGCTTCGGAGGAAATAAGCAGCAAATCATATAAACTCCAAAGCAGTATATCTGCACATTTCAGCAAATCTCAGGCTCTATAGAGAACCAACCAATACATAAAAGCAACAAGCAACAAAACGTATACTAAACACATTTCCGAGCAGTTGGGACACATATTCCTGAATAGTATTCTTGTTATCCAATTGATCTTTTAGCTTCTTTTCATTTTGTGCAGTCTGTACCTCCCATTAACTTCAAATATATGTGAGGTATCATAAAAGATGGCAATATAATAAACTCACAAAATTGCATGAATGGAAATTTTAACTTTAATCCAGTTTCAGGTTGAGGAACTTGATTGTTTGTTTGCTAAGAAGTAAATATAAAAAACCTACATTAGGTTCCAATAATGTCCACTATGAAATCAATTAACTACAATTTTGGATTAACGAAATTTCAATTTTCATCCACTTTCAGGTTGCGAAACTGGATCGTTTCTTTGCTCAGAACTAAGTAAAAATAATTTAGTCTATGATGTAATCAAGACAATTCCTGCTTAAATACAAAACCAAGATGATTCCACGGAGAATAAACATAATAAAAACTCTGTTTCTTCGGAATTTCCTCTCATAGCAAACATTAGCAACACCATATTAAAATACAAACCTCTTTAGATGCCATAGGATGACCCGAAAGATTAAACCCTTAAACGTCAATCAATAAATCCTGGCATTCAAAGCTGACCCAAAAGATTAAACAAAAGGGTGAAAAAGCTGCAATAATTCAAGAAGTATTCTCTACCTCAATTGGGTGAAGCAAATCTGGAATTCTGCATCTTTGCCCTCCCCAATTCCACCATTCCAAGTTAATTTCATCAATCGGTTGCTCGGTTGCCACGTGCAGGTGGGATACATCAGTTACATCTTTTTTTTTTTTTGAAATTTTTGCTGCAAATTGAAGAACTCCTCACTTCGCCCTCTGTCTCTCTCTCTCTCTCTTCAATGCTTGTCTCGGAGATTGAATCGAACACAGACGACAGCAAATGGCAGACAGAAATTACAAACGAAAAACTGAAATTCATCTTGTATATGTACAGAACGGGTACGCGAGGAAGAGAGAGAAAAGTGAGAACCCTGCAAGCCCTAGCCACCAGCCGTCCTCCAACCCTCCCTTTCTACACTCTGTTTCTCTGCGTGGGACAACAGCTTGTCCTGGAAGCACAATCTGAAGACGGTGCCAACATCGGAAGAGAGAGGGAAAACCAAGGGTAACCAAAAACAATGGCGCCAGACTGGAATTTAACAACTACCATAAACATATTCTTCTATTCCAACCTACTTCATTTTTTCTTTTTTTACTTTATTCACTCACTTTGATCCGGTGATTTGGTTAGCAAAACGATACAAAAATTCGATAATTTTTACATGCTATTGTTAAGTAAACTTTGCTCTACAACACTATGAAACAATTTCCAAAAAATAATAGGGTTTTGCTATCAAAATTACCGAGTCAAGGTGAACCAGTTATGAGTTAAAAAGTCAAAGTAAGACGATTCAGAAGAAACGGAAGTAATATTTTCCAGCAGGCATACACCCACTGGTACACGATGGAGGAAAGTGTCGCCGACGTGTAACAGCGGATTCTCTCTTTTATATTAGGTAGAAGGATTCATATATCCACAACTTGCATATCAGAAATCAAGATTCCAGATACAGTAAAAGCAACTCGCAAAGCATGGATTGTATAGGAAAGAGGAATTTCATACCCCCTTAAGAGAGACTTTGAGGAGGTGTCTGACCACGAGTATCTAATCGGTAGGATTGAGATCACTTTGATCGGTCAAAGACTTCTGAATCGAAATCGAATTGTACCGAATCGTATCCGTCACCATGAAAACTATCCCTGCGATGGTCTTGGCGAGGATCGGACCACGGCCGCGCTTGCACCAAATCCACGATTGGGCGGTGATTCCCGTTGGCTATAAATCAATAGAGAGATGTATTGTTAAATGTTGATTGGGGATCCTGAAGGAAGAATAATGAGGCGATTGTAAAATTTCATAATTCATAGCGTTACGTCAGAGGTAAGTGTCGCCAAGGAGTTGTATATCAAATTGTTAAGAAGTGAAGGGTAACGGACACAAATGAATGACTCAAGTTTAGTAGGGTCTTTTTGTAATAAACAGTATTTTTTTGGGTAAAACTTGACTTTTTCTAAAAGTCGGCAATACGTAGACTAGTTTAAGATTTATATGTGGGTAAATGCCAGAAACCGCCCCGTGATATGGACAATTACCAGATCACTGCTTTGTGGTTTCAAACCACAAAGCAGTGTTGGAACTGACCAGCCTACAATTCCTTTTGCAAAGGCAGGGGCAGGGGCTGAGCCTACTCCCTTGGTGCTTAAATTTGATCAAGATATGTTGAGGAAAGCGTATGCTAGGATGATAATAGTTGATGAATTGCCATTCAGATTTGGGGAGGGGAAGGGTTTAGGCACTTTATTGGAATGGCTTGCCCTATGTTTAAAATTATGTCCCGAACAACGGTTGCAAAAGATTGCATTGAATTGTACCATGTTGAGAGAAGAAAGTTGAAACACTCTTTAAATAGTTCAAATCAAAGATTGTGCTTGACTACCGACCAATGGACTTCAATTCAGAATTTGAGCTACATGTGCGTCACGGCACACTACATTGACAAGGACTGGAATTTAAACAAAAAAATCTTGAGTTTCAATGTTCTTAATAGTCACAAAGGGGCTGCCATTGGTGGTGCTGTGGGGTCTTGCTTGAAAGAATGGGGTGTGAATAGTGTTTTCACGCTTACGGTTGACAATGCTAGTTCAAATGACACCGCTGTGTCATCTTTGAAAAAAACCCTTAAAAAGGGTACTCTTGTTTTGGATGGAGAGTGCTTTCATGTTAGGTGTTGTGCTCACATTGTGAATTTAATTGTGCGAGATGGATTGAAAGAGGTTGAAAGCTCCATTTGTAATATTCGAAGTGCCGTAAGATACATAAGGAGTTCACCACAAAGAGCAAGTAAATTTAAGCAATATTGTGAAGAGGAGGGGTTACCTTCTAAATGTGCTTTGGTGTTGGATGTGGCCACTAGATGGAATTACACTCATCACATGTTAAAGGTCGCGTTGAAATTTCAGCGAGCTTTTCTTCTTATGGAGCTTAAAGAGGACTTAGCGAAGGATTTGGGTAGTGAGGTCCCTAGTGAAAGGGATTGGGACAATGCTAGGGTGTTAGTGCACTTCTTGGAAACTTTTTATGATGTGACAAAGAAATTTTCGGGATCTAAGTATGTCACTTCTAACATTCATTTCCATGAATCACATGCGGTTGAAAACCTCTTGATAGAGTGGAGTGCAAGTGATGATCATAATATGAGTTCCATGGCTAAAAAGATGAAGGCAAAGTTTGATAAGTATTGGAGCCCTTTTGACAAGATGAATCATTTTCTATTGGTAGCGGTTGTGTTGGATCCTCGATTCAAATTGAAGTACATTGGATTTAGTTATAACACAATTTATCCATCAAACAAGGTTCAGAATTTAGTTTAAAAGTTGAACATTCTTTTAAAAAGATTGTATGCATTTTACCTTGACTCCACAACACTTCATACTACCACGAACGAGGTGGTGAGTGAAAGTGTGACAACTAGTATGCCGACTTCTACAACTTGTGTTGCAAATCATCTCAAGATGCATACTATAAACTTTTGGAAGTGGAGGGGCATGGGCCTAAATCCGAACTTGAAAGATACTTAGGCGAGATGTGTGAGAAGGGATCGAATGATTTTAATATTTTAGCATGGTGGAAAATGAATGAGCATAGGTATCCGGTTCTCTCTCAAATGGCAAGAGATGTGTTGGCAATACCCATTTCTACCGTTGCTTCGGAGTCCGCTTTTAGCACCGGGGGGCGTATTCTTGATGCATTTCGTAGTAGTCTCTCGGCAAAAGTTGTGGAAGCATTGGTTTGTGCTCAAGATTGGCTAAGAACTCAACCTAAACCTATAGAAGTTGAGGCGAGGTTACAAGAAATCGAAGAACTGGAATCAGGTCTGCTTTTCTTTTCTTCTTAGTTTAACTATTTGAATTTCTGTTTCATTTTTTATGATGAGAATGATTTGATTTTCTGTTATTTTAGTTGACATATCTAACAGTAATGAAGATGATGAGGACGTTGAAATGGATGTTTCGGATATGGAGGCTGACGAGGTATATTCAATGTTATTAATATGCATTTTATGTTATTATACATTTTTTCTTGATTAATATGTTCGCTGTGATATTTTTTTGTTATTAATACAAATCTTATGGACTAGTGATTGTTGGTTGCATCGAAAAGGTCTCTTAGCTATGTTTATAAAACTGGTATGGAGAGTTGTGAGATTAATATCTAGAAGGGGTCAGATCATACTAAATCACTAATGCATAGACACAAACTATGCAATGTAATTGTCAAATTGTGATGGTCCAGTGAGGTATTCATGGATGGAATTATAGAATTCAAAGTGTGATACGACTCTAATATTTTTTTTATAATTCCTCTAATCATTTTTGACCTCTAACTTCAGGTGAATTAGAAGCGGACTAAAAATCTCGAACTGCTGCTGCTCGAACTGTTGCTGGAATGTCGCTGAAAATGTGGAATGTTGCTGAAAATCTAGCTGCTGCTGGAATGTTTCAAATTGTGTAAAACTTAAATTGTGTTATGTAACTTTTAATTTATGAATACCTCACTGGAACCTGAAAATCTAGCTGTTGCTGCTGGAATGTTTAATTTGTGTTCTGTAACTTTTAATTTATGAACTGGAATACTCTATTTTGTGGACTACATTTTGTGCGGATGGTTGTTGCCTGTTGGGGTTTCTCTTGTGAGTTTTTGTGAATTTCAATTCATGGGGAATATAACATTGTACCAGCTTTTTTACTTCCTTAAATTTGGATGTGCATGTGTGAA
Organism: Linanthus parryae; assembly: GCA_023055425.1. NCBI lineage: Eukaryota > Viridiplantae > Streptophyta > Magnoliopsida > Ericales > Polemoniaceae > Linanthus > Linanthus parryae. The sequence goes on along the minus strand of JALGPY010000004.1, from coordinate 144,511,192 downwards.
AATTGTGAAAAATATGTTTCATATGCTTGTTCGCTCCTATGAAAGTTGCGGAAAAATTGCGCGATAGGAACCGTGGTTTAAAACCGAGCCGAACCGTAAATGTTCGGTTCAGTTCGGTTCGGTTTGGTACTATACTCGGTTCGGTTTCGGTTTAGGTTCTGGCCAAACCGTAACCGGCGGTTCGATTCGGAAAATGTCAAAAACCGAACCGAACCGAACCGCGTGCAGCCCTAGTGGTTTGGACAATACTACAAACCACCCATCTGTTAGACCAAAGTTATACACAAAGACACAAACCACCCTTATATGTTAACTTCCGTTACTGTCATTTTCATTTAGACAACTTCACCCTCCAAAATACTGAATTGTTGTTACCTTTAAACTTCTACATAATAGTTCTTCCTCCTCTCTTCTTCTTTCTCTCACACCACAACCTTTTCTACTGACCACAACCCAACTCTCACCAGCACAACCCATGCCGCTAGCCCTCTAACCATCTTCTTCCACAACACCAACCAGTACAGCTCACGAGGGGGGGGGGGGGTTGGTATGACTTATAAGTCACTTCTGGATTATAAGTTAAAGACAGCTTATTTGTGGTGTTTGGTGTGGACTTATAAGTCAAAATTTTAGATTTTATAAGTTCATAGTGTAAAAAAAGAGGTTAAGAAAAAGTTGGGATTTTGAATCTTTTAAAACCTTTTTCGGATAGGTGGTATAAAGACCATATAGTCCCACTCTTTATTTTTAAGTACATGGCATTTAACTACTTGTATCACTTCTGGTAATCTCCAGGGTCTATTTTTTTATTTTAGCCATCTTTTTTCTTCCACCTTTGTTGTTGTTTGTTCTTAATGTCTGCTACTCTTTCATTTATTAATGTAAAAAGTTACACTGATATTGTGTAGATTGAAACAGAGAATTGAGTTTATTGAAAATAATATAAACTAAACAATTTCAGAAACAGTTAATAGGGGATAAATACAACATATGCCTAGCTTCGTCATTTGTAGTTTACTGTTTTATTAATTATTTGTTTCATTTGTGAAATCTATTACTATCGGTTTATGTACTTTAATTATGCAACATGTTTTAAGATGGCACTCAGACATTATGATGTAAAGTTTTAATTGAAAAATTTATATGACTAAAACCATCAATTATGTGGCTGGTAGTAAACACATCGAGGGCATAGTGGTAATCAACACTAAACAACAAATTGACTTATTAATTGCTTTTCATTTGCAAAACTTTTTCACCAAACACACACAATTTTTTTCTTCAAATTTTTTGTCACAGACTTTTTGACATCAACTTATAAGACAATTTAAGTTGCAAATAAGTTATACCAAACTCCCCCACAAGCCCAAATGTACTAATGATCCACATTGGGCCTGTTTGGATAGAGTGGTTGAGGAGGTTTGGTTAATTGGACGGGTGTAGTGTTTGGATAGAGAGATTTAGGTTAGGAGAAGACCGGTGACCGGTATTGTTTTACCCGGTCACCGCTATTATTTCTTCACATTTCCCTCTATCATAGCCGGGCACCGCCAAAAAGTGCCGGATACCGCATGTTTTTTTTTCCTTCTCACTCCCCTTCTCACGTGTTTCTCTCTCTCTTGCTCGCCCTGTCACTACTCTCTCTCTCACTCTCTCACTCTCACTCTCTCTTTCACAGTGTTTTTTTCTTTCACTCTCACTCTCACTCTCTCTTTTACAGTGTTTTTTTTCTTTCACTCTCACTCTCTCCTTCATCTCACTCTTTCTCTCTCTCTCTCTCTCTCTCTCTCTCTCTCTCTCTCTCTCTCTCTCTCTCTCTCTCTCTCTCTTTCTTTTACAGTTTGTTTTTTCTTCCGGTGCCCGGGTTTGTTTTGGAGGCGTACGCCGACTGATTTTTCAGTCCACCAAAAATGCTTGAGCCGAGCACCGGTGGTAAATACCCGTCCACCGTAACTGTTGATAAATAAGGGCCCTGTTTGGATAACAAGGTCGGACTTGTTTGGTTAACCAAACTAGGTGGATGTTTGGATTTAATAATTTTGGTTTTGAGGTTTTGACTTTTATGTGAGTAGAAAAATGAGTGGAATATGGGTCCTACAACTTTTGGATTGAAGTTTTGGTTAACTATTTGTAGAGGTTAACAAAACCGGAATATCCAAACAGGGCCAAGAAATAGTTGGGTTTGGTTTTCGGTTAACCAAACCCAGTTACCAAACGAGCCCATTGTGACCTGCAAAAACTAAGGCGTTTTTATATCCGGATATTTCACGACTTGTGGACTCCAAATTACCCAAAATGCCATAGTTAGCCAATTTGTATTTGTCAAGTTCAACATAAGGTACTAATGAAGAAAACTGAATAAATCCAATTACTCAATGCACTGTGAAAAAAAAATGCCAGAGCATCCCACCAATTGATCAGAAGTTCCAACCCTTGATGCAGGGGGAAGGGGAGGGGGAAAGCCGTGTAATACGGTCCATGTCCAACCCTATGGAGGGAGGGGGTGTTATGGGAGAAATTTTGTCTTGGGTGTGGCATGGTTAGGGGGGATTTCCCCCTGGACATCCCCTCCCCCTACATGGAGTGATAATTTAATTCAATATTTGACAATATTAATTACACTTAGTAATTTTTTATGGTTATATCATATATATTTGTTATGATTAATAACTTTTATTTTATTCTTATTCTTGATAAAAAATAATTATTTACTCACGATTATTGAAAATTATATCTAGGAAAAGTAATTATCTTATTTTGTTCAAAATTTAATAAATCTTATCTTTTATGTTGTTAACAATTATAATTATCAAATTTAGAAACACAATTAAAAAAGCGTCATATATTGAATCACAACGATACAAAAATAGTATTAAGATACAAAGCAAATATCGCCACTTATTGTGCATAATTACTTTTCTTAGTATTAATATATTTTTTTAAATTATTAAATATATATTAAAAATTATTTTTGTTGGGTGTGTGGAAATGAATGGGATGGAAATGAGTAGTAGTTGTTTGGAGGAGAGGGAGGGGTAAAATTGAGGGGCCTGAAGGGAGGGGGAGGTGAGGGGAGGGGGAAATGCCATGTGTTGGGGATGTCCTTACACTGCATAACTCCAGCGAAACACGGGGAAATGGTAATGAGAACATAGGCAGTGAAAACATAAATTATTCAATTGTATTTTGCCAAAATTTCAAGATTCAATTCATTACCCACATCACATCAAAAAAAAAAAAAAAAAAAAAAAAAAAAAAAAAAAAAAAATCATTACCCATTACCATGATCAACAACCAAATTTTTTCAGTAAATCCTAGAATCTCCAATTTTAAATCCCTAAGAGCATCTCTAGCAATGTTATGTAAAAAAAATGCAAATTTTACATAAAAACACATTTTTTCCTTTTGTATGTCAACAAATTTTATTAACAACTCCAGCAATGCAAGCTAAAAGATAGGCATATTAGTATTGTAAAATCATTTATTATTATTATGATATTAGGACAAGTCTGACGATCAAGATGCATGACATCCATTTTACATGAGGGATGCATGTTCTGCTGGATCGCATTTTTCACACAAATTCTTTATATTTTACATAATCAATCGATTTGCATTGCTTGCTGGAGATGCTCTAAGTACATTACATAGTACAAGAGGAATGCAGAGTACCTAGAGCTAAATAGTACCTACAACCTCTGTGCTTCGGGCCTCTGTCTGAACGAACCAAGGCCCCCTAAATCAGCCTGATACCCATTTCTGCAATAAAACCACCGCTCAACCTCGATGGCCCCCAAACCAGAAACATCGTTCAAAAAACAAATCCACCGACATCGACTTTGTCTACACACAAATCCAGAACCAATTCGCCTCAATTGAAACCCCTAAATTCGACCTTGGGTTCCTTCTCCTAATTGGACATTCGAAGTCAAATTCGAACTGGAACTCAAAAGAAGAAGAAGAAGACTCGCTCGCGTTCATTAGCCTTCGTGGTCGCTTCCTGGCTTTCGTTGGGTTTTTTTCGTGGTGCTTGTTTGTGGGCCGATTCGACGGATGGAGAGGGAGTTCGGGTCTAGGTTGGGCAGAGATTTAGGGTCAGTTCGATTGAGTTCGAACTGAAGGTCATGTGAAGGGTGAGAGAGAGAGAGAGAGACATGGGTTTGGTAGTGGTGGAGGTACCGGGATCTATGGCTGAGCAAGATTTTGAGACGAAGGAAAGCAGAGAGAGAGAGACGTGGGAGGTGAAGGAAAAGGAAAAGGAACGGAATAAGTTTTGATAAACATAGGGGACATAACGGTATTTTCTTTTATTCCGTTACTCACCGTTAGTGACAAGGGTGCTTTGTGCTATTGTCCAAACCACAGGGTAATAATCTGGTAAATTGCCATATCTCAGGGGTGGTTTCTGTCAGTTCCTTTATACAGACTTATGTAGGAGCTTTGTTGGGTTTTGGCCACACAGAGCAATGAGAAGTACTACCTCTGTTTCTTCTCTTTCACCGTACTTCACTTTTTGAGATCATTCATTGGGTCATTTTGACTCTGTGATTTGGTAAGCAAAAGGATACAGGGATTTGATAATCTTTGCATCATCTTGTTACTCTACAATACTATAAAAAAATGACGAAAAATTACATCGTTTTGCTATCCAATTCGCCATGTCAAAGTGACCTAATTACGGATAAAAAAGTCAAACGCACTTGAAAGATAAGAAACAGAGGTAGTACTGCTTGATGGACTTCACATTACAGTCAGAAGCTACGTCTTATTTTAGTGGACAGTCAGAAGCTACTTACTACTACCTCGGTTTCTTCTCTATCACACCGGTTTGATATTTTGACTCGTATCCGGGTCACTTTGACCGGGTGATTTGGATAGTAAAACAATGTAATTTTTTGATAATTTTTTCACCGTGTTATAGAACAACTTTTACACTACAACAACATGGAAAAATTATCAAAAAATTGCATTGTTTTGCTACACAAGTCACCTGGTCAAAGTGACACAGTGAATAGTGACAAAAGTCAAACCGATGTGATAGAGAAGAAACGGAGGTAGTACTTAGCCAACATCTTTTAGGGTAAACTTCCACTTCTAGTAATTCATATTTACATCGGCCTGTAGGCCCATCACATTATATTGAAGAGTGCTGCTAGCCCAACCCGGTTCATCTAAATACCAGAAAAGGGTTGTAGATTAGCCCAAGGCCTTCTTAGCAATTAAATGTGCTACCTCATTACACTCCCTTGGACAACTTGGGGTCCATCACCAAGGGTAATTTACACTTTATGCCCCTATATTATGGTAAATAGGCAACATTCACCCTTACTGTTCATAAATCGACATAAAACACCCTTATTTTGGATGGAATATAACGGAAGTGGACGGAAATGGTAAAATTACCTTTATGCCTATCGTGTTAAATTATATATTTTACTCCCCAATTTTGCTGAGACCAAAATATCCCCTCCTCCTCCCCTGTTCTCTCTCTTTCGTCACTTCCAACACCCCCCGATCGAAGCTCCTCGTCGTCGGAGGTTGAACGGTAGGGTTCAATCGAAGGAAGACTGGTCCGCGTGAAAAAGAAGACCTTCAAGTAGTGCTCCAGAAGTGCCAGAATAAGGTATTCTTTGTGTATAGATGATGGTAATGACGATGACGAGACGACGACGGTGAAGGTAGCAGCCACGGTGCAACTCTTCTGGATGGGAATGAGTCTGGGGAAGGTCTGTCGGCTTCGTACCAGGATAAGGAAGCCGACGAGGTGATGATTATTTTTTGGAATCCGGCAATTTTTGTTTCAAAATTGGGGTTTTCAGTTCGTTGATGGACCTTGATTCAAATCTGAATTGGTTGCCACATCTTCGATTTATGTATAAGTTGACTCATGATTGGAAGAAATTGAACTAGGTTTGGATACTTTTATCCGGGTGGGATCAATTTTAAACGAGGATGCATTTCAGCTTTACTTTTTCTCACCAGACTTTTTGTTATGTGCTTTGTGTTTCCTGAACTAGGTTGGGATACTTATTTCCTGACACTTTTTTCTGGTTTGTTATGGCATCAGTTTTGGTATAGGGATCTTAGATTCTTAGTGATGTCCTTTTTTACAAAATGATTCATCAATTGTTCCTTCGTGCTGATTGTGGTGGTGGAAGTTGTCTGTGTTGGTGAGTTTTTTGTCTGTGTTAGTGATGTCTCTGTTGGTGATTGTAGTGGGTTTGATTTGCGGAATATGTGAGTTGGTTGTCCTTGCTAAGAGAGAGCTAACCAGCTAGGTGAGTTGGTTCTGGTGCAGGTACTTGTTAAATGTGTTGGTGATTGTAGTGAGTTTGCTTTGAGAAAATAGTTACAGTACAGATTTTAGAATCTGTTTATCTTGTGGCAATTGGGTTGAGGTATACAACAAATTGCTTATCAGTGGCCGAAGAATGTGAGCTTTCTACTAATACTCGTCAAAAATTTAGGATTACATCCCTCAAAAAAAAAATGGGAATTATTGATTCTTGTTTATTTTATTTTTTTTTTTCTGAAACATTATTTTTTTTAGAGAATTCTGAAACGTTATTTGATTCTTGTTTATAAATATATAAAATGGTTCAAGATAACTTGAAATTCAGTTATTCTGTAAACAATTATTTTTTACAAAAAACCATTTGCCAAATATACTTAATTAAAAAAAGATATGTTTGCATCCCGCTGAATCAAACATATGGTTATGAGTGTGTCAAATATGTTCGTAAGTTATGGAGTTTATAAGAACACAAAAAATTGTGTTTTCCTAAGTGCCCTATGAAAAGCCAACAAAATCATACTCAAAATATTTTTTCAGCTAAAGTTATTGTATAATTAAAAAAAAAAAAAGAGACAGAGAGAGAGAAATTGTGAACTTATTTATTGTTTAGCCCATTGATAAAAGTCAGTTCATTTAGTCTACTAAGCGGTATAGTAAATATTGACTTACAATCAAAATATAGATTTTAATTTTAAGGCGTGCAAATGGGTATAATGGAGTAGTATTTAAAATTAGTGGCACAAATAGTAATATATTTAACTTTCTAAAGGCTAAAAGAGACAACACAGATTATTGAAGGGCAAAATAGGAATGGATGTGTGTACCCCACTGCCAAGTCACAACCATTTAACTGAGGCTGACAGAAGGGTACATTCTGTAAATAAATTGACACAAAATAAGGGTGTGTCTTGTCAATTTGTGAACAGTAGGGGTAAGCTTTGCCTATTTACCATATTACAGGGGTATGAAATGTAAATTACCCCCATCACCAATTAGCTGTTTCAGTATGTCATTGTAAAGTTTTTAAAAACCGGGTCAAGCACTGAACTGGCGAAGCACTGATTTGCGGTTCAACCGGTTGGACCGGTGGTTCAACCTGATCAACCGTTGTTTTCTATAATATCTAATAATTTAATTTTATATAAGTGTGATATATTTAAATAAAAAAGCATGAATACCTAAATGTGACGAACATATTGATCAAGTTACGCAATTACCCTAAGAACATTTCCTAAGTTATGATAGTTGATTATTTGTATATTTAATATATTTGTACATACTAATATAGAATTAAATTTGATTTATTTTGAAATGGCTAGAGTAATTGTATAAAGTTAATACAACAAATAAAAGTGTTCCAATTTGAAGATTATTTAACATTGCAATATTTCTATAACAATCACATTTAAGAAAAATAAAGAAATAGACAAACAAAATAAAATTACAATTAACAATAAACATAAAATATAAGATTTTGGATATATATTAAAATGTCAATTATAATCACAAATCATCACTTGTCCCAGTGGATAAGTACGCATAGGGGGTTGACTCTGAGTTCTATTCTCACATGAGGCACATTTTTTCCGAAATAAATGAGAACCCGCCGGTTTTCAACACGCCAGGTTTACCGGTTGGGCTGAAACTGGCCGGTTCTTAACCGGTTTTGACCGATTCTTTGCATGGCCGGTCCGATGTCCGAACCGAACCGGGTCGAGAACGGTTCACCGGTCCGACCGGTCGAACCGGCCGTTCCGATCCAATTTAAAACTATGCCGCATTGGCTACAGGGCAAGACCTGAAGATGTGAGTTACCGTCTCCATTTGACAAGGACGGAACCAAGTACAAGACACCATGGGCCATGCACCCCAAACTTTGCTTTAGTAGTAGACATGTAATGGATAATAATCCCATGCATCACATTTTTGTCCTGTTGGCCCCGTCCAAATAAAAAAGCATGAATACCTAAATGTGACGAACATATTGATCAAGTTACGCAATTACCCTAAGAACATTTCCTAAGTTATGATAGTTGATTATTTGTATATTTAATATATTTGTACATACTAATATAGAATTAAATTTGATTTATTTTGAAATGGCTAGAGTAATTGTATAAAGTTAATACAACAAATAAAAGTGTTCCAATTTGAAGATTATTTAACATTGCAATATTTCTATAACAATCACATTTAAGAAAAATAAAGAAATAGACAAACAAAATAAAATTACAATTAACAATAAACATAAAATATAAGATTTTGGATATATATTAAAATGTCAATTATAATCACAAATCATCACTTGTCCCAGTGGATAAGTACGCATAGGGGGTTGACTCTGAGTTCTATTCTCACATGAGGCACATTTTTTCCGAAATAAATGAGAACCCGCCGGTTTTCAACACGCCAGGTTTACCGGTTGGGCTGAAACTGGCCGGTTCTTAACCGGTTTTGACCGATTCTTTGCATGGCCGGTCCGATGTCCGAACCGAACCGGGTCGAGAACGGTTCACCGGTCCGACCGGTCGAACCGGCCGTTCCGATCCAATTTAAAACTATGCCGCATTGGCTACAGGGCAAGACCTGAAGATGTGAGTTACCGTCTCCATTTGACAAGGACGGAACCAAGTACAAGACACCATGGGCCATGCACCCCAAACTTTGCTTTAGTAGTAGACATGTAATGGATAATAATCCCATGCATCACATTTTTGTCCTGTTGGCCCCGTCCAAATAAAAAAGCATGAATACCTAAATGTGACGAACATATTGATCAAGTTACGCAATTACCCTAAGAACATTTCCTAAGTTATGATAGTTGATTATTTGTATATTTAATATATTTGTACATACTAATATAGAATTAAATTTGATTTATTTTGAAATGGCTAGAGTAATTGTATAAAGTTAATACAACAAATAAAAGTGTTCCAATTTGAAGATTATTTAACATTGCAATATTTCTATAACAATCACATTTAAGAAAAATAAAGAAATAGACAAACAAAATAAAATTACAATTAACAATAAACATAAAATATAAGATTTTGGATATATATTAAAATGTCAATTATAATCACAAATCATCACTTGTCCCAGTGGATAAGTACGCATAGGGGGTTGACTCTGAGTTCTATTCTCACATGAGGCACATTTTTTCCGAAATAAATGAGAACCCGCCGGTTTTCAACACGCCAGGTTTACCGGTTGGGCTGAAACTGGCCGGTTCTTAACCGGTTTTGACCGATTCTTTGCATGGCCGGTCCGATGTCCGAACCGAACCGGGTCGAGAACGGTTCACCGGTCCGACCGGTCGAACCGGCCGTTCCGATCCAATTTAAAACTATGCCGCATTGGCTACAGGGCAAGACCTGAAGATGTGAGTTACCGTCTCCATTTGACAAGGACGGAACCAAGTACAAGACACCATGGGCCATGCACCCCAAACTTTGCTTTAGTAGTAGACATGTAATGGATAATAATCCCATGCATCACATTTTTGTCCTGTTGGCCCCGTCCAACTTTGATACTATTTATCTTGCCCCCCCCCCCCCCCCCCCCCCCTCTTACAAAGTAATCATGGGTCCGTCCCTGCTCATAGTGGAGCTTTGTGAATTTGATTTCTCTTGATTCTGCAGTAGTTGATAACTTGACCGGTCTGAGTAACACTCATCCACTTTGTAGTTCCAGATCAGACAATCAGGAACCGGAATCAAATAAATTGAAACTTGTATCACTTCCTCCAAAACTTCTTCCTATAGCATCGTCTTCCGCTTCACCTTGTCCCAAGTCCAAGTACGGTTTTCTTTGATCAGTTCCACAACAGTTGAATTTTCATTACCATAGCTTAAACTTGGAGGGTCTTAGTGCCTATTTGGGGACCGGCATTTTCATCAGTTTTGATTAAAATCGGACATTTTAATTTAATTTCGTTTGTTACACTCTTTTGAAATTCCGATTAAATTAAATTTTTGACCAATAATCTACAGATTATTTCATCTCTAATCATGCAGATTCTCTCACATTCGGCAGATTTTAAGCTCATTCCAAAAATCTTTAGAATTTTCAACTACTTTAGATTTTCATTCAGCTTAATTTCTCCAAGTTTTTTCATCTGATTATTTAGAGTTCCAGTTGATACCAAACATGCCCTTAGAAGCCACTAATCTTGAAACACCCTTAGATTTTATCTTTTTCCTAGTCTCCACCAACCCCCAACATGATTAGGTGTAACACCCCTAAATTTCCCGACATACTCTAAGTGCCATTTTAAGAAACTTTGGGGCAAAAGTTCACTCAAAATTATTGCTTAATTTTTCAAAGAAATTTGGCTTGAAAATAATTTCAGGATGTTGTGAGGTGATTAGGTAATAATCTACAAGTAAAGGGGCCAAAAATATAATTGAATGTTTGTAATTAAAACTTCTCTGAAATCTCAGTCACCATTTGGCAAAACAGTGTTTATTAATTGTTGAGGGGTTGTATTTCAAATTACGACAAGTGGGGGCGGGGGCAGAAGTGCAAACTTAGAAAGACCGGGTTTATTTTAATCTTAATTTAACTCCAACTTTTAAAAAATTACATCCGCCTCCCTCTTGAGGTGTCACTAACCTTAGAAGCCCTGATTTTTTACCTTTTTCCTGCTGCCATTACTATTTACCTCCCCTTGGATGTTGATTATTGTTTGACACTGATACTGATCAATTGGGTAGAGCAATGTTGTATCTTGAATTGGACCCGTGTTCGAACGTGGCTGTTAAGGCGGGGGGTCGAGGCTTCACACGGCTGGGTTTGATCAATTGCAGGTTGGTTTGAACTTGCATTTCATTGTTGATGAATAAGTTACCTAATTTAATAGTTTTCTGTGAATGCGAATAGTAAGAGGTAGAAGAAGCTTAAGAAGCCCAAGATCACGCGTGGCAGAAGCAGCGACAAAGGTGGACTTCAGTTGCTCTGTGAGTTTTTCTCTTTCTTGTCTTTTATCAAGTCCAAATTTCTGCTGCTTCTGCCAGGTACTTTCTTATCTCTCAGTTTTATTCCTTAAAGAAGTTTGTGTCTGTTTCATAATCTCATATCCTTGATGCATGTATATGTGGTTATGCATGCCAATTTGTTAAATGTTCTTTGTGTTCTATATCTTTTCTTTCATGAATGAAGCTGAAATTACCCCTTTCTCCATTCTTCTGAGATGATTTATCTACTCTCTGTTTTTATTGCAAACAATTAGATCCCAGAACGGGCAGCAAGTGACATTTAGAATGGTAGTTGCAGTAATCAACATGCTTGCATGCTGAACCAGATTGGATGGCCTCTTTGCCCTCTTAATTAATGTCATCTAGTCTTCCGCTTTACTTTTCCTTAACTAGAAAGGGTATTGGTTTATGTGGCTGTCGCATTACAGTGATAATGATATTGGAAGTATCGGACACACTTAATGGAAATCGATGGACGTCAATCGAGATGTTTGAAATTGCTGAAAGAAAGTATCGGCTAAATGTTAAAACTATGATCATCACTGTCTTAAGGATGGCAATTCAGTCCTATCTGATCCAAGATCCGAGTGATCCGCCCCTGTTAATTATTAGCAATTTCAATTCCATGCATTTTGATATACATTGCCCTGGTATTAATGTTTTTATTTTCTACAGACTGTTGTTGAAGGTGAATGAGGATCATTGGTTGTTTTGATAATGATTGTGACTTGATTTGTTTTTATTTGCCCGTACGCTTTTTCAGTATGTTGTTCATGATGTTTTCTCGTACCAGATTCAAAATGACTACTGAGTGTCAGCTTATATTTGTTGTTTCTGTGATTTGCAGACTCATATGGTCAACGAAGAGGTCATGGAAGAGGCAGGGGAGGGGCGACTATGCAAACAACACGGGTATGTTTCATCTCTCTGTTGTTTTCACAATCTGCACATCCAGCTTGTATCTCACTGAAGAACATTCCTGAATTTTTTCGGAGCAGATTCAAAAGGGATATTGAATATACTGAACCGTTTGTAACGACGCTACACTAAAATCAAAACTGAAACCTCTTTCGTCATAGCACTTAATCGAGAATTTTGAAGCAAACATGACCGTTTTTAACAACGCTACACTAAAATCAAAACTGAAACCTCTTTCGTCATAGCACTTAATCGAGAATTCTGGAGCAAACATGACATATATGTTACTTTTACTGCACATGTGGACTGTCTTCTTGAAAATATGCGTGGCATTTTGTTGTTTCCTTTTGGTTCTGTGCATACTACAGTTATAAATTGGTGACTTTTTTCTTTGTGATTTGCAGGCTTGTATGGTGAAGGAAGAGGTCATGGAAGAGGCAGGGGGGGGGGGGGGGGGGGGGGACTATGCAAACAACACGGGTATGTTTCATCTCTCTGCTGTTTTCACAATCTGCACATCCAGCTCGTATCTGACTGAATAACTTACCTGCTCTTTTTTCGAAGCAGATTCAAAAGGGATATTGAATATACTGAACCGTTTGTAACAACGCTACACTAAAATCAAAACTGAAACCTCTTTCGTCATAGCACTTAATCGAGAATTTTGAAGCAAACATGACCGTTTTTAACAACGCTACACTAAAATCAAAACTGAAACCTCTTTCGTCATAGCACTTAATCGAGAATTCTGAAGCAAACATGACATATATGTTACTATTACTGCACATGTGGACTGTCTGCTTGAAAATATGCGTGGCATTTTGTTGTTTCCTTTTGGTTCTGTGCTTACGGAAGTTATAAATTGGTGATTTTTTTCTTTGTGATTTGCAGGCTTGTATGGTGAACGAAGAGGTCATGGGAGAGGCAGGGTACGAGCGACTATGCAAACAACACAGGTATGTTTCATCATTCTGCTGTTCCTAGAATTCTGCTGTTTGTAACAATGCTACACTAAAATCAAAACTGAAACTTCTTTCATCTTGGTGCCCTACTGAAAAAGGTACGATTTGGTGGAGCTGAAGAAATATACCAACTTCGATCCGTGAATGGGTATGAGAGGTACCATACACACCATCTCTAATCTTTATTTAAGAAAACATCAACATATTCCAATTTTATTTTCTTGGATGTTTTCTCTTAATCTGTGTCATGGTCCTAAACGGCCCGGTTAACTGCCAGTGAACCGGCCTGTTTTTGAACCGGTTCTGCAGTGACCAAGCCTGAAAGGACTGAGGCGCGACCGGAGCCCAGGTTTAGCGGACTAGGGGCGGTTAGACCTCTGTCGAAATGTGAACCGGCCCATTAACATTTTGTAAACATTTATAATTAAGTTTTAACTATTTTAGTTTACAAATAATTTATTTCAGTGGTAATTTTTATCCAAAAACTACGAGTAACTTCTATATAAATTTATAATTCAAATTTTATTTAGTGATTTAAAAATATTATTTTTTATCTGAATTATCATTCCTGAATTTTTCCCTGTTTTCAATGTAGACTAGGTAACAACACTGCTTCATGTCTTCTATAAATTTGCTGGTAGCCTGGTACTATGTTGTGTTTCGCTTTGTTTGGTTCATATTGGACAAAATTTCTAGGAAAGATGGAATTTTGTTTCTAGGTGGGTCGCCATGTTTATCTTTGGTTTTATTTGGTTCATTTTCGACATAGGTAACAAAAATAAAACGGTCCGGAGCAACAGCAGTGGTGGTGGTTGCTGCTACCAGTGGTTTGGTTTCCGATTTCAGGTCGGTTTCTGCTCAGGAATTGCAGTGGTGGAGCAGAGGGTTTTCGGTAATGGAGGCTAAGAGGTAGCTGTGGCGATTGGGAGTGGAATGCACAGCTACTGCTGTGTTTACGTTGAAGTCAGGAACAAATGTGGGCAATACCACCTACGGTATGTTTGTCGCTTCTTGCAATTATGGGTACTGATCAGAGGTCGTATGTTCAAAGCATGATAGAAATATTCTGATTTATTCTGGTGGTATTTGATCATTGATTTTCTGAAAAATATGTTCATTTGATATTCTTTCATAGGGGAGAAAGGAGGGTTAACTTTGTGATGTGAAGAACTGGCCCGAGTGGCCTTCTGCTAGAATCCATGCCAAAATAAACATAACGGCATGTTTGGGAATCAAATTATAACAAGTTTTAATTAGAATCGGTCATTTTAATTCGATCTATTTAACTAACTGTCTGACAATTTTGGATTAAAATTTGTTCGGACCAAATCTTTACCTATTATCTGATCTCCAGTTTTACATATTCTCCCCCGTAATACTATAGAAGAAATTTAGTTATCAGGATTAGAAGCATTTGTTCAGTAAGTGTGACAGGAACATACAAGTGTATGACTATGGGTTCAAAAGCGACTCAACTTACTGAAGCCATGTATACAAGGGGTGTCCTGTACGTGTCTTAGAGTGTCCTTCAAGTGTCGATAACTTACGTACCTGGAGGACTCAACTTGAAGAATTAAGCTTTAAACTACCTAGACATTTTGACAAATAGTTACTTTGGAGGCACCATGGGGACAGTGAATGAGTCCGGGAATGACGAGTCCAGTGGAATGTTGCTAGGTAGCTGGTCCATTAAAAAAAAAGATTATTTTCTCATCAATTCTATCAAAATCTCAGGTTTGCATTTTGTTTATTTAGCTTCTTATAGTGCATACAAATTCTGGTCTGTTAGTCAATGGTCTAAGGGCTAGTTTGGGAATGCTGTGGCGGTGGTAGAAAGCTGCTGTGTGAAAACACTGTAGAAAGCTGCTGTGAATTCTTGATAAAATGTTGTTTGGTAAATATTACGTAGAAGCTGTTGTGAAATATTGATATAGTAATTTTGTGTTTGGTAAAATCAACTGTGAAGCTGCTGTGAGAAGGTAAAATGACAAAAATATATGACACGTGTCATTTCCGGAAAGATAACTATTAATATTTTAAAAAATTGTAAGGTCAAAATCGGTTGTACATAAACTAATCAAAAGCACTTTTTGGAAAAGCATCTCCCCCCTTGCTTCCTGAAAACTGCTGTGGGACAGCAGAAACTGTCCGGAAAAGCAGAAATTTTATTTTTACCAAACACACTAAAACTGCTTCTTCTGTCGGAAAGCAGCTGTGCTGCCAGCAGAAGCATTCCCAAACTCACCCTAATTCTGTGCTTGTTTGTGATCAGTTGTATGTTATTTGGGAAACCGTTGAGAAATAAGCTACTTTTACCTAACTAAGGGCTAGTTTGGGAATGATGTGGCGGCGGTAGAAAGCTGCTGTGTGAAAACACTGTAGAAAGCTGCTGTGAATTCTTGAAAAAATATTGTTTGGTAAATATTACGTAGAAGCTGCTGTGAAATATTGATATAGTAATTTTGTGTTTGGTAAAATCAACTGTGAAGTTGCTGTGAGAGGGTAAAATGACAAAAATATATGAGACGTGTCATTTTCGGAAAGATAACTATTGATATTTTAAAAATTTGTAAGGTCAAAATCGGTTGTAGATAAATTAATCAAAAGCACTTTCTGGAAAAGCATCTCCCCCCTTGCTTCCTGAAAACTGCTGTGGGACAGCAGAAACTGTCCGAAAAAGCAGAAATTTTATTTTTACCAAACACATTAAAACTGCTTCTACTGTCGGAAAGCAGCTGTGCTGACAGCAGAAGCATTCCCAAACTCACCTTAAGTTGTCCGGCTCGGACAAGACCGGGAGGGCGAGGCTAAAGGTAACGGCGGAAATCAAAAGCATAACATCCCAAAAATCTTTATTTATTACAGAATATCATCACAAACGTCTCTAAATATTACACAAGTGTTTTCAAAACTATTATATTATTCTGGCTAACTATACTAGATTCTACTCGTGATGACATCCATCTACGTGAGTCTCGTACCCAGCTACACCTTAGTCTTCAGCTCCTAAACCTGCGGTTGGAAGGAAACAGGAACCGTAGTTTTCAAAGTCAGCATGGAAATACTGAGTAAGTGACACCCAAGCTCGTAAAACAGAAGACGAAGCATAACTTTATTTTCATAGTAAGTATACAATGGAAATAAAATGTAAACTTGCAGAGTAAATCAGGAATTCAAATATAAACTGTAAAGCTGTAAGAAATGAACTTGGTGCATCTAGTAAGAACACTTATAAAATTCTCATTCTTCTGATCTTCCTTTCTCAACTCTCAAACGGGGAGGATTAGTCCCAATCTCTTTCTTATTTTCTTTAGTAAATATCCAAATCTCAGAGAAACTGTATTATTAACTGTGTTGATACGGGGAAGAACTGGTAAGAACTACCATATCGCATACTCCAAGACCTTAAGTGCCGGCACCCCCTAAGACTTCTTGCGGCCAGAGAGGTGAGTACATGGAGCGATATTAATAACCACGGGCCGAGTAAAGCTCGACAATACTACAATAATAACCACGGGCCGAGACAATCTCGACAATACTAAAATAACAACCACGGGCCGAGTCTAGCTCGACAATAATAAAATAATAACTACGGGCCGCGTGATAGAAGTCAACACGACAATAATAAGCTTCTCCCGCACAACTCTTTTCACTTTACGTCATTACGCATTATTAGCTTTTCTGTGACAAAATCAAATCAAAGCAACTTCTTTAAAATGTAAAGTAATCACAAATAAGACATGTAAATCATATACACATTTTGATTTTGAGACAAGTATTAAAAATCATATGTCGACATGAAAGGAGCTTGGCGCGCAATGCTTGGCATGTTCACTTACCTTATTCCACAACGATTATCCTGTAAAGCTCCTACGGACGCTCGTCAACCTCGCCTATGAACCTGTCGTCTACATAGCCAATTTCTAATTAAAACAATACAATATCTCAATATAGAAGGCACTTATATAGTATAGACGCTCGGCCACGTCGCGTAACTAGGGCAAACTCTCGCGGTTACCCAATAAATCCCAATAAACCTGTCTTTATGTCATATACTCTTGTATAGATAACTATTTTTGAAATTACTTTATATTAATCAATTCTAATCGAAGTGGCCAAGAAATTATAATCACTAGCAAAAATATAAAAAGAGTAATCTTGATAAAGTATCAGTGTAGCTAGAAAGACGATATTTAATTTAAACGATATACAAGTTGCTAACAAGTTATTAAGTAGATATTTAATTAAAACAAATATTACTTTCCATATAATACTTTAGTCTCCCAAGAAAGTAATTATTATACACAAATACTAAAACACAACCTTTAAAATACTACTCTTTCCTTTTAGATATTAGAAATACAATTTATCAAATAGCTGTATAAACTAACTTTTAACCCGTGCGATGCACGGGAACATGACCTACTGTGAAAGTTAGTTCATTAATAAGGTACAATTGTACGCTACTACGTAATATGGAACAATCACACAATCCATGTCCATGTACTTATTTTTCTTATTTCTTTAAACAATATCGAGATATGTTGTGATAAAAATGTAAATTACTTTTTTGAAACACTATAAACTCGTAAAGTTATATACATTGAGCGAAAATTATAACTTTTAAAAAGGGTAAATTGCTAAGTTTTGGTAACTATGACTTGTTTTCTATCTTAAATAATCTATCATCTTCTTTTTCTCTTTCTCATCAAAAGGTTAAAAACTTGAGTATTACATATCTATGTATCTTTTCGAACATGGAAGTTAGAGATTTGTTCTCTCAAAAAAAATGAAAAAATGGAGCTTGATGCTCTAAAATTTATTTTTTATCTCATAAACTTTGTATATGGCTTGTTACATTGGTAGACACCGTTTTTAACTTATTAACTTGGAACTAAGTAAATTGAGAACCTTATTTATATTGAAGATCAATAAGTGATTCTTGAATAGGATACTAAATCAATACGCAAAATTATAATATACTACAAATAAAATACAAATGCACACATTTGCAGAGGCATACCCAAACTTATGGAATCAATATATGGTGGAGTAAGGAGGGCATATTGGGAAGAGGTAATAGTAATACTCTTACCACAATGTGACAGAAAAACAATCATAACATATAACAATTACTTCTTCAATATTTCATGCATTCTTTATTTTATGAGAACTTTTTTTTGTAAAGAAATGAATTGATGTTAATGAGAAGAAAGAGTTTGAAAGACCAACTTTTTTTTTTTATAAATAGAGATTTGAGAAAAAGTAATAGACAGAGCCTCATCTTCTTCCTACATTAGCTAGTACTGATCTTCAAACTTCATACCATCTATGTTGTAGTGCCAATATCACACTCCACCCCTATAAGAAGAGAATGTAAATTGACCATGAGCGGATCAATCGATAGAAAATATTTTTTATAAATCATTTATATATAGTAACATGACAAAAAATACTAATATTGGCATAAACGTATAATGTTATATCTAACATTTGAAACTTATCATACAAATCTCAACCTCTATTTATCGTGCGATTTGTAATGAACAAATTTACAACAATAAAAAATTACTGAGAACATTGATTTACGAAGAGACAACTATGTTACGAACCACTGATCCCTCGTGGATTCTTCGTCAAATAAAATTGTTTTTTAGGTGGGAATCAAATGTATAAAAAAAATGGTAACTATATGAGTTATACAATTTATTTATGATATGTAACAGTAAAGACTAAAAAGTAACACAATGTAGAATAAAGCAAAAGAGCAAGGAAAGAGCACTCACCTCCATCTGCATTTTCCCCTTCAAAACGACCCTTCATTTAGGAGTTCTTTGTTATGTTCCAATTTATATTTGAACTCTCTTAATCTATTAATAACTATTTAGGAAAATTCAAATTCATTTTGAAAAGTATTAATAGTAAATCAATCATTTCTATTATTACAGGGTAAATTTTGAAGTATGTATTCCATTTTTAAGTACCCTAATTCAATTTTTACCTTTTTATACCATGTCCATTATGTGTGTTTTGGAAGTCTCCTATTTTCATTTGTAATTCAATTGCAGTCAATCTATACATTTTTATATCATTCTAGTATGGTGATGAAGTTTCTCATTTCCATATTTATATACCCAATTTAGAAGTTTAAATTTAACTTCGGCTCCAATTTTAAATTTTAAATTTTAAATTCATTTTTAATTTTCAACTTCATATTAAATTCAACAATATTTAAATTTGAAATTCAATTTATACCTTTTTAAGCCATGTCCATTATGTGTGTTTTGGAAGTCTCCTATGTTCATTTGTATTTCAATTGCAGTCAATCTATACAAATTCCAATCTATACATTCTTATATCATTCTAGTATGGAGATGAAGTTTCTCATTTCCATATTTATATACCCAATTTAAAATTTTAAATTTAACTTCGGTGCCAATTTTAAATTTCAAATTCATTTTTAATTTTCAACTTCATATTAAATTCAACAATATTTAAAATGCAATGCCACATGGCAATCTCTCATAAAAATTCATTCTCAAATAGTATATATAGATAACTCAATATATGACAAATAGAGGTTGTAGAAACTTTAACTAGTTCCCCACTAAATTCCCCAATAGACAACTCAGCCCCTAACCAGCTTTATAAAAGACAACTCCCTCCCCATAAGTTTTTGAAAATGACACTTTAACCCCCTTCAAGAACAACATCAATTCTAATAATCTAGACTCGGATTTAAGCTAGCAAGATGAAATTTTGACTATGTATAACGACTAATTAAGAGATTTAGGATGTACCTAGGCCAAAAATGGCCGGAAGCTGTCAAGATTTGATGTGGGTTGAGATTGCCGACGAAGTCGCCGGCGATGGGGATCGTCTCCGGCGTTTGGGACAACCTGGGCTCCGTCTAAGGCCTTGTCTGGTCTCCTCGAGCTCCTAGATGCTGACTGTAACGTCCAGAGGTGGTGGGTGCAGCTGGTTGTACTTGGCCGGAAAAGTTGGCCGGTTTTAATGGTGTCTTGGTGGTGGCAGCAGTGGCCTTCTGCCACACTGCTACTGCTGTTGTTTGTCTTCGAAGAACAGAGAGTGAGAGAGAGCAGAACAGAGGGTGTAGGTGGGTTTTCTCCTTTGCCGAGCAACAATGGTGGTAGTGATTGATAAGGAAGGAATATTCATCAAAAAGGAAGAATCACAATCTGTGGGAAGTAATTATGAGGAGCTGTAGGCAATCTAATCAGATGCATAATCAATGGGCAATGATCAAGAGCAGCTAAGGCAATCTTTCCAAACATGGATTGATTTCGATTGAGCCAAAAATTTCAGTAACCAATCAATCATTCTAGAGTCAAGCTGAATATTCTCAATTACTCCTTCCTAATTCTATTTCCCTAATTGTATAGTCTGTCCAGTATATATAGGCAATATCATTGTGGTAAATAAAATCAAGCATTACAGGTTATTTTCTCATGGTATCAGAGCCATAAACCTGCAAGCCTAAACACCATTTTCAGAAATCATAATCCTCACCAACACCACCTTCACTACCCCTCTATCAAAGTCCATGGAAGAGCCAAAACTCACAATCCAGTCTTTTCACCAATGTGCCAGTTTGGTGTCAATCAAGCTAGGCTCAAATAACTACCTCATGTGGCGTTCACAAATTCTTCATCTTGCTCGCAGCCTTGGAATTCTTCATCATCTTGAAAATGATGGTGAGAAACCAAGTGCTTTGCTTGAAGATAAGAGTGTGAATCCAGCCTACACTTTATGGGTAACCAATGACGGATTACTCATATCATGGCTTCTTAGTACAATAAAAGAAGAAGCTCATCCGTCTATTGACGAGGATTCAACGGCCTATTTACTCTGGAGTTCGTTGGAAGAGCAATTGCTTCCAACAACCATTGAGAAAGAAGGATCGCTGAAACATATGCTCATGACAATCAAAAAGGGCTCACGTTCCTTGGAAGAATATGCCAGAGAGTTCAAGTCAATATGTGACAATCTTGCTGCCATAAAGAAGCCCGTCTCAGATTTGGATAAGGTGTTCCAGTTTGCTCGCGGCCTAGGTGCTAAATACGAAAACTTTCGGCTAGCCATGGTGACAAAACACCATATCCTACATTTAATCAGTTTGTACTCGCTCTCCAAGGGCATGAGCAAAATATGGTTGCTCACAAGGAGGAAGAGAAGGTTTATATTGAGCATGCCCATGCATACTTCACCCAACGTGGCCGTGGACGTGCTGGTAGAGGAGGTCGAGGCATTTTCAATTCCAAAGGAAGAGGTTTTACTCCAGCTGGTCGGTACAACAGTCAGAATGGATCCACTAACTACTCAAGATTTACCCCGAATTCTTCAAAGGAAGGGAAGGAAACCGGAAAGAACCAATTCACAGAAAAGGGTTGTAAGGTAGCTTGTCAAATTTGTGGAAAACTGAATCATGTTGCTCTTGATTGCTGGCACAGGTTTGATTATTCCCATCAATCCGAGGATTTTCCACAAGCCCTGGCTGCCTTAACCTTGAATAAGGAAGACTCTTCCTTTTATGTGGACTCGGGTGCGACTGCGCATATGACAAATGACGAAGGTATGCTATCTCATTCAAAACCTTATAAAGGAGATGATTTTATTTATGTCGGAAATGGAAATAAACTTCATATTACACATATTGGTGATGCACGTGTTGGAAAGTTGAATCTGAAAGATGTCCTTGTAGTTCCTGAACTGAAAAAGAACTTGATGTCTGTAAGCAAATTCACTTCTGATACTGCTTGTACAGTTGAATTCACATCGTCTGACTTTGTTGTTAAGGATCAAAATCAGAAGGTGGTATTGAAGGGGCGTAGGCAAGGAAAACTTTATGCACTGGATTCCGGCTTTCAAGAAGCATTAGCAGCAATAAAGAGTAGCGGCTCATTCTCATTGTGGCATCAAAGACTCGGTCATCCTAGTTCAAGGGTCATCTCTTTGTTAAAAGGAAGGAAAGTAATTGATGTCATAAGCTGGAAAACTAAACCATCTATATGTGTTAGTTGTCAGACGGGAAAGAGTTGTAAGCTACCATTCAATTTTAATAATAAAGTTTCACATTCTCCTCTACAAAATATGCATTGTGATCTTTGGGGGCCTGCACCAGTTGCCTCTAATCAAGCCTTCAGATTCTATGCTGTTTTTATCGATGATTTCTCACGGTTCACTTGGCTATACCCGTTAAGAAGAAAGTCTGATTTCTTTTCTTGTTTTCTAAAGTTCCAAAGGCTTGTCGAAAACCAATTTGACAGGAAAATAAAGATCTTTCAATGTGACGGAGGTGGAGAATTTAACTCAGGTGAATTTCATAATCATCTCGAGGCTAGTGGAATTCAATTGCAAGTATCTTGCCCTGGTACACCTGAACAGAACGGAGTAGCGGAGAGAAAACATTGCCATATTGTTGAGACGGGGCTCACTATGATGTTTCATGCCAATCTACCATTATATCTGTGGAGTGAGTCATTTCTTGCAGCTACTTATTTAATTAACAGGATGCCTTCTTCAGTATTAAACAATGAAACTCCATACTCGAAGTTATATCAGAGGGAACCAGATTATAATGGCTTGCGGGTGCTGGGATGTTTATGTTTTCCCTCTCTTCGGCATCAAGGAGGCAATAAGTTCACAAAGAAAACATGCCCATGTGTATTTATCGGATACAACCCAATTCATAAGGGTTACCGATGTTTGGACCCTCAGACCAAACGAGTCTACATTTCACGACATGTTATTTTTGATGAAGGGAAATATCCTTTTAAGCCAACAGAACCTGAGGAAGTAGCAACTCCGGAGCTTACAGAATTCCCGTCAATTGATGAGTGGACAAGGACATCACATAAGACTGCTTTACCTGAATGTTCAACAGTAAGTCATGTTCAACAACATGTTATAAATTCTAGTCCTCCTGATGCAAGAATTTATCTCATCAACACACCCCAAGTTAATGAAAGTAATGAGTTTCATCCTTCAAGTGAGCATGTCGAGTTGGATAGTGATGGAGCTCGAATTGATGATCAGGATGCAAACGTGCATTCTCATCCTGACCCATTATCTCAGAATAATGGTGCAACTACTAATATTGAGAACCTATCCATTGACACCCATTCTGGTGTGAACTTGTCTCACAGTCATGAATCACCAACTAGTGACTCAGGGGTTACTCTCAGGGAAGTTCAAAACAATATTGATGCAGCCATCTCACCGCGCCCCCAGCGAGACCGACGTCGTCCTGCTCATTTGAATGATTACAAGTGTAATTTAGCTAAAGCACCAATCCCTAGTGAGCCTAAAACTTTGCGCTCTGCTCTTAAAGATCCTCGTTGGGTTGATGCTATGAACGAAGAAATCCAAGCTCTTAAATCCAACAACACGTGGTCTTTGGTAAGTCGCCCATCTGATGTTAATGTAATAGGTTCCAAATGGGTATATCACGTAAAGCAAAAAGAAGATGGTTCTATTGACCGCTTTAAAGCTCGCCTTGTAGCTCGTGGCTTCACGCAGGTATTTGGTGTTGATTATGATGAAACATACAACCCTGTTATTCGTCACACAACCATTCGATTGGTAATTGCGCTATCCACTTCTCTTAATTGGTGCACGCGGCAACTTGATGTGAAAAATGCATTTTTGCATGGAAATCTAAGAGAAACGGTCTATATGGAACAACCCCCTGGGTTTATTGATCCTCATAAGCCAGACCATGTGTGCCTACTCAAGAATTCCCTCTATGGTCTTAAGCAAGCTCCCCGGGCGTGGTTTGATCGCCTTTCCCAATTTTTACTTCATCTTGGATTCTATTGCAGTAAGGCAGATTCCTCCCTCTTTGTTTATCGTCAAAATTCAACCATTGTGCTGCTTCTCATTTATGTCGACGACATTCTTGCAACGGGTAATAATATTTATTTTATCAATACCCTTGTAGAACAGTTGAGCTTTGAATTTGCAATTAAAGACTTGGGAGCTCTGCGTTACTTTTTGGGTGTTGAGATTAAACCGTTCAAGGGAGGGATATTTCTTTCACAAGCTAAATATATAAAAGATTTACTCTCTCGTACGGGGATGATTGACAGTACGCCAAATGCCACTCCAATGGCTCTGAAAGATAAGTGCAATGCTCGTGATGATCATCCTGTTGATGCTTCCTTTTATCGTAGTATCGTGGGTGCTCTTCAATATCTCACTTTTACTAGACCGGATATTATTTATGCGGTGAATCGAGCGTGCCAACATTTCAATCATCCTACGATGATGCATATAAAGGCTGTGAAGAGGATCATTCGTTACCTCAAGGGCACACAAGAGTTTGGTCTGCGTTATATCTCTAGTTCTCCATTATCTCTATATGGATTTTCGGATGCCGATTGGGCTGGCTGTCAGATGACCAGGAGAAGCACAACAGGCTTTTGTGTATTTTTTGGAGCCAACTGCATCTCATGGTGTTCCAAAAGGCAGCCAACTGTTGCCCGTTCTAGTTCCGAAGCCGAGTATCGCTCTATGGCATCTACATCAGCTGAGCTAACTTGGCTTACCTTTTTACTCCGTGACATTGGGATTCCATTGCTGAAACCACCACAACTATTTTGTGATAACCTCAGTGCTTTGTACATGTCTGTCAATCCGTTATTTCATGCTCGGACAAAGCACATCGAGATAGACTATCATTTTGTTCGTGAAAAGGTTTCTATGGGTACCCTTGTTACCCGATATGTGCCATCCCGGCTCCAGCTTGCTGATTTGTTCACAAAACCTTTACTACGATCCCCATTTCTCTTCCTTCGCAGCAAGTTGGGACTTCATTTTCATTCCGTCACCAACTTGAGGGGGCATGATAAGGAAGGAATATTCATCAAAAAGGAAGAATCACAATCTGTGGGAAGTGATTATGAGGAGCTGTAGGCAATCTAATCAGATGCATAATCAATGGGCAATGATCAAGAGCAGCTAAGGCAATCTTTCCAAACATGGATTGATTTCGATTGAGCCAAAAATTTCAGTAACCAATCAATCATTCTAGAGTCAAGCTGAATATTCTCAATTACTCCTTCCTAATTCTATTTCCCTAATTGTATAGTATGTCCAGTATAAATAGGCAATATCATTGTGGTAAATAAAATCAAGCATTACAGGTTATTTTCTCAGTGATGACAATGTTCACGGTGGTGATGGTGATGGTGGTGGTTGCGAGGGTGGCTGTGGTGGGAGAGGGAGGTGGAGGGTGGCTTTTATAGCCGAGCTTGCTTGGAGGCCAAGCAAGGATGATGGTGATAGGGGCGGTGATTGAGGGCGATGATGGTAGGAGAATATTCCCGAAGAGAAAATTTTGCTTGAAGAGGAAGATGAAGCAAAGAGAAATTCTAAGGTGTGGGTGGAGTATAGTCCACCTAGGTGATTGAGTGTGGCATGCCTATCATCTCTCGCGGTGGTCGAACACGCGCTTAAAATTAAATTAACTAAAATTTTACGAAACGTCTACGTATTAATTCTACAATACTAATCTAATCTTCTTCTAAAATCTATACAAACAAAACTCAAAAATTTACCCAAATATCATTTTGCAAATAAAATTATTATTAGGCTTCTAAAATGACCGTTTTACCTCTAATAATTAATCGGGGTATTACATATATCAACACTTATGGAAAATGGTACACGAGACTGAAGTGCATCTCATTGTACAAATAATGTTCATAATTTGGTTTGGGCTTAATGGTTATCTAGATTACAGTTGGAGCGACTCGAATTGTTAGAGGCCTTCCGATTTCGAGGATTTGCAGAAGCCACACGCCAGCGGTAGCCGTCAGGTAATTTATTGATATGTTCTTGGTTATCTATCCCCTAAGTCACCTAGAGCGGGAGCGAAGCTGGAGCGCGGACTGAAGTGGGAGCAAACATGATCACTAATGGGTTCAATACTTGAGCTGTAATTTCTACTGACAAGTGTAACTTTTATGTTTCAAAGGAAGCATACAATCAAGTTTGAGCGATCACTGATTGGGACTTGGGAGGTGTGCTCCAGAAATGTCTCGTGCCAAACCAGTCAGGTATTGCATTCTTAGCCATGCAGCAGAGTGTGACATTTGTTCAAGTACTGTTACGTTGAAATACGTAAGCTTGACCCATCACCTTGGTATGTGTTTTTCGAATATTGATGTCAGTTGGAGTACTTTCTAAGATATACAAAACGGTAGGATTAGAAGCAAGGAGGTTTAGTGTGATGTACTTGTCAGTTCAATATTCCAAGTTAACAACTAAATTTCTTCTATTGTATCAACATTCTACCACTAACAAGAGCTAAATATACAAAGAGTTTAAACCGTTTGAGTTTAAAACGTTTAGTGTTCTCCTCTGAGTAGTTTCCTACCTTTTCTGTTATTCTATTTTGACTAATTACATTATTTACTAAAATCTTTATAAGAACATTAATTTGTTGCATTATTATGTGATCCAGGTAGAGGAGCTGGAGGTGAGACCGGGACGATGATAACGAAAACCTCAGGGATTCCAGGAGTTCTTCGCTGATCCTTACGTCATCGCTGCCGGAGTTAACATGGTCTCCATGGCGAAGAACCTGGAGAAAGTTTAACAGCCTGACTGCTTTGATGAATATGTGCTTAATTAATCACTTTGTTTCTTTTGACCCAACTGTTTGGTTTGCATTGTTTGCGCTTTCTCTAAACAACCACAACTTCAAATCAGTTGACATCAGTTTAATCCATTCAGTTAGAGTGCACTGCCGCTGGATAGAACAATTCTCCTGCATATTTAGTTTATGTTGTTTATGGTTCTCTTCAGGAGTTGTAACTGAATCAACGCCGCACGCCAACATCACCGCCGCTCCGCGCGGAGTGTTGCCTAGTCTACTAGATATAAAACAGACGTTGGGACCAAAATCTGCTCAGTTTTGGAGCCAATATCAATACCAAGCAAGCTCTTCTTCGTCGTCTTCTTCATCATTTGCCCCCAAGAACATGTTGGGATTTATCACGTCGGAATCCTGCGCAATAGAAAGTCAAACACGATCACTATACGAACATGCGATATGGAGAACGAGAAAATAAAGAACACAATATTTAACGTAGGTACTATAAATCCTACAATAAGAACTAAATCCACACGAAAAATAAACTACCATGCAATTTAGTCTAAAATTAAAATTGATTTATAAATAACAATGGCCCATATGGAAAATGGATATACTCATGGTATCCAAATAATGAGACTAAATACCATATCATATACTACTCCATTAGAAGATATAGACATTACCATGCTTGGGAAAGAGAGACTATGCATACTCATCTTCACTCTCTCTGCAAATCAACAACAAAATGGCGAATCAAACTCTATCTTTCTCTCCCAACATGATATCCAAATAATGAGAGTTAATACCACATCATATACTCGATTAGAATATATTCAACATGATATCCAAATAATGAGAGTTAATACCGCATCATATACTCCATTAGAATATATTGACCTTACCATGCTTGGGAAAGAGACTATAAATACCCATCTTCACTCTCTGCAAATCAACAACAAAATGGCGAATCAAACTCATTTTTCTCGCCCAACCCTCGCGCTCATCTCTCTTCTTCTTCTTCTTCTTTTCTCTCATCCTCCGGTTGCAGAAGCCATTGGAGAAATAAAAAGCAATGCCTTCATCACAAGCACCTGCAGCAAGACCCCATACCCTCAACTATGCATATCCTCATTGGAGTCCGATCCACGGAGCGCCACCACCGCCGATCTCCCCGGTCTCAGCCGGATCGTCATGGACGTGTTGACCGGAAAGTTCAAAGATGCGTTAGCGGTGGCCAGTGTCTTGGTACGGAAGCAATCAATCTACGAACAGTGGGCCCGTGCAGCGGCATGCAAGGGGAATTTGGAATTAAGCGTCGACGCATTGACGGAGAAGGGAGTTCCGGAGGCAAAGACAGGCAATTTTAAGGCGGCATACGACGTCGTTAATTTGGTGAAATCAAATGCCACCGATTGTACAACTGTCTTCCCGGATATGAATAAGTACAACGTACCGTTGGTTCAGCTCGCTGACGATACCAATACTATTCTTCACTTGTTGTTTTGATCGCTCAAATAATAAATAAGAAGTTTTACTTGAACAGTTTTGGAGTTGATTATCTGGTTCGGTTCATTTGTTACAAAAAAGAGGTTATTTCTGCAACTTTAGAATTTTGAGTCCCGATTCTTATCAAATTTCTTATGGTATTTTTGTAGCAATAGCCTAGAAATCCAACCGATATGCATGAACTCTGTCCGGATCTTCTGTATTTTTTGTGTGCATCCTTTATTTTTTGTATTCAATTTAGTTTTTTTAATTCTGTGAAATTGATAAAAAAATGTGAAATTGACCAATCATAATGAGGATGCACACAAAGGATATAGAGAATCCGGACTCATGAACTCTCTACTAATTCAAATCATCCCCTTTTTTAGCGAAAAATTATGTAATTTGTGACAACTTAGGTCACTACTTTGTTAATTTTTTGTTGTTGAAAGTGATAACATTTCATTACACTGAAGAAAACATCATACATTCAGGAGTTTGACCAATCCAGACTTTTACTAGTTCTAACGTAAGTTCAAATTTTGCTAATCTATACCCCTGAATATTTAACACTCGTGGACACCAACCACACTTTGGTTTACGAAAACGTGTCATCAAACTCTTGCAATCCCGCATAATAGACTCGAAGTTTGAGCCATCCTCCAAAACACCGCTTGTGGAACCACACTCCAGATATCGGGGAATGCAATGTCAATCTTTTTTTATTTCCACACACCGAAGATTTAGTCGCCATGCCAACATTTTTTTTTTTTTTTTGAAGAAGAAGCTTTGATTAAAGGCTAAAAAAGCCAACATAGTACAAGAGGTAGAAAACCTCAACAAGAAGGAGCTAAACCCACTGCTAATCTAGCACAGTTGTGGGCTAACAAATTAGACTCCCTTTTTACAAAAGAGAAACCACAAAAAAAGAAATTTGCCATCAAAGATCTGCAATCCTAAACAATGGCCATAACTGAAAAATAAGAGGAGGAGTGTCCAGCTTTTAGGAAGTCCACCAACAGCTTGCAATCAGACCTGATCAAAATCCTCTTATAATGCATATTGAGAGCCCAAATTAATGTGTCTCTGATTGCCAAACCTTCCAGAATTAGTGGATCAGAAGTGAAGCTTATCACCTTTGAACACTTTAGGAGAACCTCATGATTTCTTCCCACAAGAACAAAAGCAGTGCTACCCAGTTTAGTGGCTGCATTGTATGAAGCATCCGTGAAAAATTCAGCTTCCAGCTCAGTTGCAGCAGGGGGCTCTTGATTGGCTTTTGGAATAGCAGCCTTTGATTTGAAGACATCAAAATATTCATAGAACTTTGCAATAGCTTTTTTAGATACCTGCAGAGGTGTCCATCTAATATCATTGAAAATTGCATCATTTCTACACCTCCAGATTTCCCAGCAAGTTTGTAAGAAGATGCCAACAATAATCTCATTCTCTTTCTGCCCTTCTGCAAAGCTAGAAACATAATCCCACCACTGAGGAAGCTCAAGATCCCTTGGAGCTGAAGAAATGAATCTCAGAGGAGAATGTTTCCAAACTTCCAAAGTAAAAGAGCAGTTCATTAAAACATGAGCTTCAGTTTCAATGCCAGAGCCACAAAGACAGCAGATATCATCAATGAGCTTCATACCTCTTCTGGTTAGAGCTGCTTTAACTTGCAGACATCCACAAAGAGCTATCCACATGAAGATTTTGACTTTTGGCTGAACTTTAGCCCTCCACAGCTTCTTCCAAATTTCATTTGCACTTGAATTACCAAAATGCCCTTCTGAGGCTTCAAGGCTTCCAAGAAGGAAGTTATAGACTGATTTGACAGTTAATTCACCAGTAGGGGAATTCAACCAGATTTTCTTGTCTTTGCATTCATGAGATCCAACTGCCAAAGAGAGAATTGCAAGAGAATCCTCCTCATTGAAGATTTGATTGACAAGCTCACTCTTCCACATCCTAGTGTTGTGATCAATGAGCTCAGAGACTTTAACAACATTGCAATTTTCCCCCTTGATAGATGAAATGAAACTGTTACTCTCTCTTGGTAGCCAAGGGTCACTCCAAATATTCACATCTTTGCCATTGCCAATGCACCACCTCCAGTTTCCTTTAAGTATATTCCTCCCTTCTATTATGCTGCTCCAAGCCCAAGAACAGCCAGATGGTTTATTAGCATTCCAGAAAGAGGAATTAGGGAAATATTTCCCTTTAAAGACTTTTTTCAGTAGTGTACCCTTCTCAGAAGCCAGCCTCCAAGCTTGTTTAGCTAGGAGAGATAAGTTAAACAGATTCAAATCTTTGAATCCAATTCCTCCATCCACCTTCCTTTTGCAAAGAAAGTTCCATTTTCTCCAATGCAGCTTCTTATTATCAAGTTCTCTCCCACCCCACCAAAAATTGGCAAAAAATTTTGAAATTTGTTCACAAAAAGATTTTGGGAATCTCATAACAGCCATTGCATAGGATGGGAGAGCAGAAAGAATGGATTTAATAAGTACCTCCCTACCAGCATTACTAAGCAATGACTCCTTCCAGCCACTTAATCTTTGTTTGATTTTTTCCAAAATGAAGGAAAGAGCTGCCTTCTTTGATCTTCCAAAAATAAATGGCAAACCCAGATAGTGGCTGTCTTTAAACTCCTTGCTGATCCTCAAAAATTTTTGCAGAAAATTCTTCAGCAGCTTACTTGTATTTGGGCTCATAAAAATCTGAGATTTCTCTCTATTAACTGACTGGCCTGAAGCTGCTTCATAGAGAGTGAGGGCTTTATTAATTGCACTACAATCTGCCACTGTAGCTCTGCAGAATAAAATAGAGTCATCCGCGAAAAATAGGTGATTAATAGAAGGACTAGACTTAGCAATCTTAACTCCACAAAACCATTTATGCCCTTCAAACATCTTCAAAATGGAGGAGAGACCCTCAGCACAAATAACAAAGAGATATGGTGATAAGGGGTCTCCTTGTCTGAGACCCCTAGATGGAAAAATAAAATCACCTTCTTCTCCATTGATTAGTAGTCTGAAGCTTACTGTTTTGATGCAAACCATTATCATGTCCACCCAGCTTCTAGCAAAGCCCATTTTCCTCATAATTCCTTCCAAATAGTTCCATTTGACTCTATCAAATGCCTTCAACATGTCAAGCTTCAAAGCCATCCAACCATGCTTCCCACTCCTTTTGTTCTTGATCCAGTGGAGAATTTCTTGTGCAATCATCACATTATCAGCAATCTGCCTATTGCTCACAAATGCACTTTGAGTGTCAGATATAATGGCATCAAGAACCTTTCTTAGCCTGTTAGCCAAAGTCTTAGAAAGAATTTTGTAAAGTACAGTACATAGACTAATTGGCCTGAAATCTTTAACTTGAGTAGGGTTGTGCACCTTTGGGATTAAAGCCACTTGAGTGATGTTAATACTTTTCAAAAGCTTCCTGGATTTCTGAAAACCCTTTATGGCTTTGCAGATATCTTGACCAATTATTTCCCAATGCTCCTGGAAAAATCTTGCTGTGAAGCCTTCATAACCTGGAGCCTTGTCTGGGTGCATTTCAAAACAAGCATCTCTGATTTCCTCGTCTGTGAAAGTCATGGTGAGTTGATGATTCATCTCTGGTGTGATGGACTTCTTAACATTTTCAATAATAGGTTCAATGTCCCCATCTCCATCATCACAAAACAACTTTGAGTAGAAGCTATTGAATTCAGCTTTAATTTCTTCCTGAGAAGTGCACCACCTTCCTTGACTGTTGAAAACACCTGAGATGTGATTCCTTGCTCTTCTCTGTTTGACAGAAGAGTGAAAGAAAGAGGTGTTCAATGTTGGAATAGATGCCCTAGAGGCAATCTAGTTTAGTATGAATTTGTATATGGCTAGAAAATTCATTTATTATTTATTGGATATTTAATATAATGAAGTCCTTAGATTTACAATTGTGTTGTTTATCTTAAATATCCCTAGTCAAGTATAATGATTAATGGGACAATCATCTATAGACTAGTATGGGGTTGGATTGATATGAAGATATCACGATCCAACACATAGGTGTGCATTACGGAATGTTGCACTGGATTGACCCATCACCGAGAAGGCTACATACATGTTATGTTGAGTCACAAGTGCTTCTCGCGGTGCAATGGTATTGTCATCCTTAGACTTGAAGTCACTAGATATTCTAGTTGTGGATCATTGTGATCTTGGTAGCGTTAAACGCTACACCGTGACTGGGTAGTTATAAAGGCGTGTACTGGATACAATGAGAAGCAAGCTTAGAGATTGTAGTGGACGTAGAGAGGATTTGCCCCTCCCACATAACGGGAGCAAATATCCTAGGCCACTCGAGGGATAGTGCTTATAGAATGTCTGGCCAGACTCAAATAAATCAATATATGGGATATTGATGTTATTTGCACGAATAAGGCTATTCCCATAGATCGAGAAACTATGGATTGGATATACGAGTGTGACTTGTATGTCTCGTGTCCAATCCGGATATGGAGGCAAAGGGATGAGACAATTACTTGTACAAGGTTGTCTAGATGACTATTCTATTAGTTGGCTAGAATGGATGTTTTGCTAGAAACCGCTCCATATTAGCAAATAGTTGCTACCAACTAGATAGAACCTATGGGGTCACACGCTATATAAAGTTGGACTAGATTTGGGAATTAATTAATTGGATTAATTAATTAGAAGGATCACTTTGCAAACCCTTGCAAACTTAGTAGGGACTAATTTGCAAGGAAGGGACTAAATTGAATTCTAGTTGGACTAGAATTAGTCCTTTAGGTAGTTAACAAGGTGTTGTTGGACTATATAAAGGACCCTCCTTCCTTCCTTCATCATAACTTATGCTCATTAGTGAACATAACAAGAGTGGGAGAGAACAAAGGAGAGAGAGCAAGCAACAAGGAGGCCGAACCGACCCCCTTGCCGCCGCCCTCACCCCGTCGGCCAAAAGAGGGCCGAAGCCCCTCTTTTGTCTCGTTTTGCGTGATTCCTTCACCCTCCTCTTATTCCGGGCTAGAACCAAGGAGTTTGGGAGTTCTAGGATCAACTCTAGGCGTGGATCAACTATAGAGAACGTGACACTATTTGCGTTTGAAGTCATTAAGGAGAACCCAAAGGTGTGTTTATGATTTCTTACCTTCACTATCGTTATGCATCTAGACTTGTGATCCTTGGAGGGTTTTGCATGGCTATTTGTTTGATTATGCTTCCGTTGCGTGATCCATGAATCAAAACCCTACAGTGGTATCAGAGCCACAGGTCATAGAGCATAAACGTAGTTTATGTGTTACATTCTTGTTGTTTTACACCTTAATTTGATAGTTTATCGCGTAAAACAAGACAAATCAAGCATGGGATGCAATTTGTCAATAATTACTCATAACAAGATCCAATTTTTGCATTGGATGCATGAATTGGTGAGTTTGAGAAATTTTAGGATCATAGATCTAGGGTTTGGGCATCCTTGGGGAAGAAGGAGTTCTCCCAAAACAAGGAAACAACCAATCTTGGGCTCCAAGCAAGGGAGTTGTTTTGGAAACAACCCCAAGAGGAGGTTCGGCCCCCCTAGGGGACCGCCCCCTTGCTTGCCGCCCAAGCTTGGCCGCCCTAAGGGGCCGGGCGGCCCTAACCCGCGGGCCTAGCTTGCGGGTTTTGGGCCGGGCCGGCCCTAGGGCCTTGTGGTTCACTTTAATGGGCCCGGGCAATTGGATTGTTGGGCCCATGGACCGTTTTAACCCTAGAAATCCTAAAATCAATTAAAATTGACCAAGCGCGTTAAAATTGGATTTTAACTGTTTATGTGCAATTCGCATGGTGATTGGATATGGCCTTAGGATGTGGTTTGATGTGGATGTTTATTTTTGTGGTTTGGTATTACGGCCTGCGAGCTGATCAATTAATTGTAATAATTAATTAGAGTTTTATGGCCTGCGTGCCATTTATTTCTCAACTTGTGAGATTTATTTTATTTAGTATAGATATTAGCTAGTGCTAGATAAAGTAGATTGTTAGCCAAGATTGGAGAAAAAGAAGCCCAAAGCCAAAGAAGCCACAAAAGATGGAGCATGGAGCCTTTCCACATGACTATGAAGGATGGACCAAAAGATCAAGACGCATGGAGATGTGTTTGCTTAGGGTTCATAGATAATTCCATTGGCTTGGAATTATCTTAGTCTAGAAAAGGCCATATCCACATCACGTTTAATTTCTGTTATGTGGTTGTTTATTTATTGTCTTATTATTTGTGTGGTTGGTGTATGGATGATGCATGCAATTAGGATAATAAGATAATTAGACAACCCGGATCTATTATTTGGAGTTGTGCCCAAACTCAAATAGATAGATTAGTTGATATTGATCAACAAAATAATTAAAAATTGAATTTAAAATCCCTCAAATTTTAAATATTGTGTTCTTGCCTTCTCGTTATTTAAACACTCATTATCATCATTATTTATCAAGTTCGTGCGTGCCAAAGCATGGCGACTTGGTTCATAATGATGGAATGCGATGGCACGTAACAATGTGCAATTGTTTAGATAAGAGGTTGAACACAACTAGGCTATTAATTTGATTAAGAAACCTAGAGGCAATCAATTGGGATTATCCATATGGATGGATAAATAAGGAGTTATTTGCCCGATTGAACCAAGAGTTGCATATGGGATGCAATTGGAATTGTTCCTACCTAAAAGTAGTCAAATTATGGGTGACTTGCCAAAGCAAGCTCATAAGGAGATGAAAAGATGGATCTTGGCCCACTAGAAAATATAAGGATATTTTCCGCATTAATATCTTGAGGGTTATTAATCCGTAGAAAAATAGTGGGAGCTATATTTAATAAACTAGCAATTATTAAATATAGTCAAAAAATTCACAAATACTAAAACTTGCGTATTTTCCTTTTTGTAGAATTCCAAATGGCAAACAACTCATCGAGTTCACAACATTCCCTACGATCTGTCCTTGAGAAGGACAAGCTCTCTGGAACCAACTTTCTTGATTGGTACAGAAACTTGAGAATTGTTCTCAAGCAAGAGAAGAAACTGTACGCAATAGAGGAGCATGTTCCAGAAGGTCCAGAGAACCAGACACCTGCTGCCTTAAAGGCGTATCAAAAGCGTGTTGATGACGCTAATGATGCGGCCTGCCTAATGCTTTGCACCATGACCTCTGAGCTTCAGAAGCAACACGAGAACATGAATGTTGTCGATATGATCGAACATCTAAAGCAGCTCTTCCAAGAGCAGGCGAGGGTAGAGAGGTATGAGGTCTCAAAGGCACTGTTCAAATGTCATCTGGCAGAAGGGAACCCGGTGGGACCCCATGTACTCCGAATGATCGGGTACTTGGAGAATCTCGCCCGGCTTGGGTTCCCGGTCGGCCAAGAGTTGGCAACCGATCTCGTGTTGCAATCGTTGCCCGAGAGTTATGGACAGTTCATTATGAACTATAACATGAACGAGATCGTTAAACCACTGCCAGATTTTCTCAACATGTTGAGGACGGCTGAACAGAGCATCAACAAGGGTAAGGGCAAGGCCATTATGATGGTGCAGAAAGGAAAGGGCAAAAGGTTTGCCTCTTCCTCCAAGGGCAAAGGCAATTCAGTTGCCAAGTCCAAGGAACAAGCCCTTAAGCCTGTTGGTGGCGTTTCCAAGGTTGTGACTAAGGGTGAGTGTCACTACTGCAGTCAGCCTGGACACTGGAGGAGGAACTGCCCAAAATATCTGGAGGACAAGAGGCTTGGAATAGTGATTCCACCACCACCAGGTATTTTTGTTGTAGATGTCAATTTAACTGTCTCTACATCATGGGTATTAGATACTGGATGTGGATCTCATATTTGTCGAAATATGCAGGATCTAAAGAGAAGTAAAAGATTGGCTAAAGGGGAGGTAGATGTGCGCGTTGGGAATGGAGCAAAGGTTGCTGCGTTGGCCATAGGCGTGTGCGAGCTATCTCTGCCTTCAGGATTAGTTTTAGAATTAAATAATTGCTATTTTGTGCCTGCTATGAGCAGAAACATTATTTCTATTTCTTGTTTGGACAAGGAAGGTTTTATTATTTCAATAAAGAACAATTGTTGTTCCTTTTATTTGAATAATATTCACTATTTTAGTGCGCAATTATTTAATGGACTTTATGTCCTTGATCTAAGCAATCCTGACTACAACATTAATACCAAGCGGATCAAAATAAATGATTTAAATCCTGCTTATTTATGGCATTGTCGTTTAGGCCACATAAACGAGAAACGTGTATCTAGACTCCATAAGGAAGGATTACTAGACTCATTTGATTTTGAATCATATGAGACATGTGAGGCTTGTTTATTGGGAAAAATGACAAAGTCCCCTTTAAATAAGAAAGGTGAGAGGACTAGTGAGCAATTGGCGCTCATACATACTGATGTGTGTGGGCCATTTGCCACGCCTGCCAGGGGTGGTTATGTCTACTTCATTACATTTACTGATGATTACAGTAGATATGGATTTGTGTACCTTATGAGGGCAAAATCCGAATCCTTTGAAGTGTTCAAAGAATTCAAGAATGAAGTAGAGAAGCAACTTGGCAAAAGTATCAAGGCTCTACGATCGGATCGAGGAGGAGAATACTTGAGCCAAGAGTTTGACGACTATCTTAGAGAGTGTGGGATCGTGTCCCAACTCACTCCACCCGGGACGCCACAATGGAATGGCGTGTCCGAGAGGAGGAATCGAACCCTATTGGATATGGTTCGGTCTATGATGTGTCAAAACGATCTTCCATTGTCATTTTGGGGCTACGTTCTATTAAGTGCAGCTTTAACCATTAACCGTGTTCCATCTAAATCAGTCATGAAAACACCATATGAGATGT
Source organism: Linanthus parryae (assembly GCA_023055425.1). Lineage (NCBI taxonomy): Eukaryota > Viridiplantae > Streptophyta > Magnoliopsida > Ericales > Polemoniaceae > Linanthus > Linanthus parryae. The sequence goes on along the minus strand of JALGPY010000004.1, from coordinate 144,474,056 downwards.
GGAGTGGGAGGCGTCCCACACTGTCGTTCATGAGGATTTGGGGCTGCGATGTCAATGTAAAACGTTTACAGTGAGACAAGCTAGGGCCTAAATCGGATAAGTGTAAATTTGTGGGGTACCCTAAGGAAACTAAGGGATACTACTTCTACAATCCAACCGAGAACAAAGTGTTTGTTGCTCGGACCGGCGTGTTTCTAGAAAGAGAGTTTGTCTCTAAAGAAGCAAGTGGGAGGAATGTAGAACTTGAAGAAGTTCAAGAACCACAAATCACTGAACCGATTATGGAACATGAACAGGAATCACAAGCAGTTGTGGAGCCACCTGTTCAGGTAACACAAGAGCTTCGTAGATCTAGTAGAGTGCGCCAGGAACCCGAGAGGTATGGACTTCTCGTAACTGATTCCGGTGACACGATGCTCATAGATGATGAGCCTACTACCTATGAGGAGTCCATGAGTGGCCCAGACTCTCAGAAGTGGCTTGAAGCCATGAGATCCGAGATGGAATCCATGTATACCAACAAAGTATGGACTTTGGTGGAACCACCCGATGGGGCGCGACCCATAGGGTGCAAGTGGGTCTTCAAGAAGAAGATCGACATGGATGGTAATGTGATTACCTATAAGGGCCGATTGGTGGCTAAAGGATTCAGACAGATTCATGGTATTGACTATGATGAAACCTTTTCACCAGTCGCTATGACCAGATCCACCCGAATCCTACTTGCAATTGCAGCATACTACGACTATGAGATTTGGCAGATGGATGTCAAAACAGCATTCCTTTATGGGAATCTCCTCGAGGACGTGTATATGATACAGCCAGAGGGTTTTGAGGATCCAAAGCAAGCCAACAAAGTCTGTAAGCTGCAACGATCCATTTGTGGATTGAAGCAAGCTTCTAGGAGTTGGAATCGACGTTTTGATGAAGTGGTCAAAGAGTTTGGCTTCATCAGAAACGAAGATGAGTATTGTGTCTACAAGAAGGTTAGTGGGAGCTCTGTAGCTTTTCTGGTCTTGTATGTGGATGACATACTACTCATTGGAAACGAAATTCCCATGCTGCAATCTGTGAAAGATTGGCTAGGAAAGTGTTTCTCAATGAAGGACTTAGGGGAAGCAGCCTATATACTCGGTATAAAGATCTATAAAGATAGATCTAAGAGGTTGCTAGGCCTAAGTCAAAGTACATATATTGACAAGGTGTTGAAACGGTTCAACATGCAAGATTCCAAGAAGGGATTCTTGCCCATGTCACATGGAATCACTCTTTCGAAGAGTGGTTGTCCTTCCAATGAGATTGAGAAGGAACGCTTGAGTAGGATTTTCTATGCCTCGGCCATAGGATCTATCATGTACGCCATGTTATGTACTAGACCAGATGTGTCATATGCCTTGAGTATGACAAGCAGATACCAATCCAATCCAGGTGAGAGTCACTGGATTGCTGTCAAGAACATCCTAAAGTACTTGAGAAGAACTAAGGATGCCTTCTTGATGTTTGGTGGTGAGGAAGAGTTGCGTGTAAGGGGTTACACTGATGCCAGCTTCCAAACCGACAGAGATGACTTTAGATCACAGTCGGGATATGTGTTTTGCCTGAATGGAGCAGCGGTGAGCTGGAAGAGTTCCAAGCAAGAGACGGTAGCTGATTCTACAACAGAGGCTGAGTACATTGCTGCAAATGGCGCAGCAAAGGAGGCTGTTTGGATCAGAAAGTTTGTTTATGAACTTGGTGTGGTCCCTAGCATTGCGGATCCAGTGGAGTTGTTCTGTGACAACACTGGGGCGATTGCGCAATCAAAGGAACCCAGATATGCAAGATGGCACCAGAAGTCCAAGCACGTGCTCAGGAAGTTTCATCTGATTCGAGATATTATCGATAGAGGAGACGTTCGGATATGCAAGATTCCTACAAATGATAATCTGTCAGACCCGCTTACAAAGCCTCTCACGCAGTGGAAGCATGAAGGGAACACTAGGAGTATGGGCATACGAGATGCGCCAGATTGGCTCTAGTGCAAGTGGGAGACTGTTGGAATAGATGCCTTAGAGGCAATCTAGTTTAGTATGAATTTGTATATGGCTAGAAAATTCATTTATTATTTATTGGATATTTAATATAATGAAGTCCTTAGATTTACAATTGTGTTGTTTATCTTAAATATCCCTAGTCAAGTATAATGATTAATGGGACAATCATCTATAGACTAGTATGGGGTTGGATTGATATGGAGATATCACGATCCAACACATAGGTGTGCATTACGGAATGTTGCACTGGATTGACCCATCACCGAGAAGGCTACATACATGTTATGTTGAGTCACAAGTGCTACTCGCGGTGCAATGGTATTGTCATCCTTAGACTTGAAGTCACTAGATATTCTAGTTGTGGATCATTGTGATCTTGGTAGCGTTAAACGCTACACCGTGACTGGGTAGTTATAAAGGCGTGTACTGGATACAATGAGAAGCAAGCTTAGAGATCGTAGTGGACGTAGAGAGGATTTGCCCCTCCCACATAACGGGAGCAAATATCCTAGGCCACTCGAGGGATAGTGCTTATAGAATGTCTGGCCAGACTCAAATAAATCAATATATGGGATATTGATGTTATTTGCACGAATAAGGCTATTCCCATAGATCGAGAAACTATGGATTGGATATACGAGTGTGACTTGTATGTCTCGTGTCCAATCCGGATATGGAGGCAAAGGGATGAGACAATTACTTGTACAAGGTTGTCTAGATGACTATTCTATTAGTTGGCTAGAATGGATGTTTTGCTATAAACCGCTCCATATTAGCAAATAGTTGCTACCAACTAGATAGAACCTATGGGGTCACACGCTATATAGAGTTGGACTAGATTTGAGAATTAATTAATTGGATTAATTAATTAGAAGGATCACTTTGCAAACCCTTGCAAACTTAGTAGGGACTAATTTGCAAGGAAGGGACTAAATTGAATTCTAGTTGGACTAGAATTAGTCCTTTAGGTAGTTAACAAGGAGTTGTTGGACTATATAAAGGACCCTCCTTCCTTCCTTCCTCATAACTTATGCTCATTAGTGAACATAACAAGAGTGGGAGAGAACAAAGGAGAGAGAGCAAGCAACAAGGAGGCCGAACCCGACCCCCTTGCCGCCGCCCTCACCCCGTCGGCCAAAAGAGGGCCGAAGCCCCTCTTTTGTCTCGTTTTGCGTGATTCCTTCACCCTCCTCTTATTCCGGGCTAGCACCAAGGAGTTTGGGAGTTCTAGGATCAACTCTAGGCGTGGATCAACTATAGAGAACGTGACACTATTCGCGTTTGAAGTCATCAAGGAGAACCCAAAGGTGTGTTTATGATTTCTTACCTTCACTATCGTTATGCATCTAGACTTGTGATCCTTGGAGGGTTTTGCATGGCTATTTGTTTGATTATGCTTCCGTTGCGCGATCCATGAATCAAAACCCTACATTCAAATCTCCAGCTTGCAACCAGCTCACCCTAGATTTATCTCTCCAATAGTGTTCTTCCTCTTGCCAGAGACTCTCAAGTTCAAGCTCAAGAGAAATCAAGAGCTCAGTGTCAGCCTCCCTGCCTTTTTGTTTTAGAGAATTTAGCTTGCTTTCTTTCTCTTTAACTGCTTTTGAGATGTTGCTGCCTCCTTCCTTACTCCAAGCTAGCAACCTTTTCCTGCATTCTTTGAGTTTCTGCTGCACCTTAAACATTTGAACTCCTTCACATTCTTTTGACCAAGCCTCTTTAATTAAATTAGACAGACCTTCCTTTTTGTTCCAAAGTGAGCTATATCTGAAAACTTTCTTTCTTCTCAATTGGGAGATAGGCTTTGTGTCAAGAAGAAGCATGGTGTGATCTGAACCAGAAGAGAGAAAGTGCTTTAGAGTAGCATTCTTGAAAGTGTCAGACCATGTTTGAGAGACCAAACATCTATCAATTCTTTCCTCAATCCCATAAACTCCTTCTCTTCTGTTCCACCAGGTAAAAGGGTGGCCTTCAAACCCAATATCAATGAGTGCACAATCTCTTGTGAAATTGTTCAGCAACATACAAGAGTTTGTACTTCTTTCAACACCACCAAGTTTTTCCGAGGGATCAAGAATGTCATTGAAATCCCCCCAGATTAAGTAGCTGCAGTGGATCTTCTTTGTGTAATTCTTCAGAAAGTCAAGCTGCACCTTTCTCTGGCTATCAACAGTGCTCAAATAAACAAAAATTATATGCCAGACATTTCCTTCTTCTTCAATCTCAGAGTGCAAGAAAAAATTCCCCATTTTAAGAACTTTCAGTTTCAAAATCTTCTTCCACATTATACCAATTCCTCCTGAGATTCCACGAGGATCAACCCATAAACTGTAAAAATTGCTGGAGAAATTATAGAACTTAATCATGAAATGACTTTTCTGCTTTGTCTCACTTAGAAAGATTATTTCAGGGAGGTGGAGGTTGAAAAACCTCTTGAACTGCTAAATTGTCAAGGGTCTCCCAGCCCCTTGACAATTCCATGCCATAAGTTTCATTGGGTGGATTGGGGCCATTTGGGGCTGGCTTCCTCCACCCAAGAATTAGCTTCGTTAGCAAAAGTACCTGTTTTACTCTTCTTTGGCTCCACTGCATCCACCATGACCACTTCTTCGTATCCCATCGTCTCATCTTGACAATGAACCCGTTTCTTCTGGTTTCCCTCCTTCTCTTCCACCTTCTCTTCATTTCTTTTATTTACTTCTGGATCTCGGGCTAATCTTTTCCAGATTTTGGTTCCCTTTCTCCTTTCTTTCTTTTGATTGCTTCCCTGGAGAACATCGTATTCGTCGTCCTTCTTCTGCACTTCCTCAATTAGGGCATCTGATGGAGAGAAACGTTCCCAATTCTCTCTATGAACTTGGGAATTCTCTAAAATACCCTTCTAATTATTTGGGCCTGTAATGTTTGAAATTGAGGTTGGGCTGCTGGTAATTCGGGCTTGAGTATTAATGCAATTTGAAAGTTGGGCTTCAGAAATTTCATTAGTGGGAGGACATTCAGTTTGGCCCAAAGAAGGTAGGCCCACTTCTGAGGGGAGTTCTCCCGCCTTCAGCAATTCCAGTTCAAATTCTTTCTCTTTCCTCGAGATCTCCTCTGTCAGCTGATTCTCGATGACATTAATTAATGCCATCTTGTCTTTGGAACTTTCCAGCTTCCTTCCCGGCCCCGTCTCTTCATCTTCTCGGCGACCATTCAGCTTCTCCGCCGCAGAGGGAGTCGTACTTAGAATAGCTAGCTTTTCCGGCGACTTGTTAATTTCTCTCGGCTTGAAGCTGCTCCTCCTTTCTTGTGATGAGATTTTTAGCGAAGTAGAAGATGCCCAGAGTTCATCCAATTTTTTGGCTCTCAGCCAATTTCCAAAGGCATCCTCTTTGTGCTTCCCCTTTGATTCATCTGCGGCTTTCCTTTCACATACAGAGGACTCGTGTCCAATAATGCCACAGTAAAAACAGAAAAGCGGCAGCTTCTCATATTTGAATGAAGCAACAAAGGATCCAACGTTTGCTAAATTTGCCTTGACATTCTTCAGAAGTGGCTTCTCCACATTCATTTCCACCTTAATCCTTACAAATCTCCCATCAACAGAGGCTTTTTGCGGGATTTTGACTTCAATAATTTCTCCCAGCTTACTGCAAATCTTTTTAATTGACTTCTCAGAATAGTACATTGATGGAAAATCCCAAAGTTGAACCCATATAGGTGAGGAGGAGAGGGAAGCAGAAGCAAGGCCTGCAACCGGATCCCAAAGAGAGAGAACTAGTAACTGGTTTTTGAAAAACCAGGGTCTTCCTCTCATCACCTTGTCCCGATCTTTCTCTTGGGCAAAGGAGAACTGGAACACTCCTTTTAATCAATCACATGATTTGAATTAATGTAAAGTTTAGGTCCATATGACTTTTCACGATAAGGTCTTCCAATAAGCAGCTAAGAGTCCGTTTGGTATTGCTTTTGCTTTCTAGAACGCTGCTTTTCGAATCCAAAAGTGATATTTTTGTGTTTGGTAAAGTTTTGTTTTTTGCTTTCTAGAAAGCAACTGACAGGGGATGGGTTGCTTTCTAGAAAGCAACTGGCCTACTTTTTTATTAATTTATCGTTTGACATCATTATCCATTAATAAATATTAATAGTATTTTATTGTAATAGTACTATTTAGTTTATCATGTCTGAAATGGTCGTTTGACATTAACAAAAAGTCTAAAGTACTAATTACCAAACACATATTGTCAAAAGTAATTCTCCTCCACAACAGATTTTATACGGAGTTTACTAAACACTTTTTGTGTAAATTACCACAACAGATTTTTCACAGTGTTTTCTACACAGCAGCTTTCTGAACCGCCACAATATTACCAAACTAGCCTTAAGCTAGTAGCTCAAGTGGTAGGGTGTTGGAAGCCCCATCACGAGGTCTCGGGTTCAAAATCGGTTGACGACAAAAATAATTTCTAAAAAAAAAATTTTCCAATCACATTAAAAGTGCAACAAAAATGCTATAGGAAATGGCAAAATTATTTCTAAAAGAATGGCAAAATTGTATCCGTGGAACTTTGTGTGATATCAGTACTCTTACAGTCTTACTTTCAATTTTAGTTATAGTTTCGTCAAATTTATTAGAAAAGACTATGTTCCACCCCGCGCGCGTTGCGCGCGGTGTGGCCTTGGCATGTTTTCTTGTCCGATGGGCGGAGATATACATTTGCCACTGCAGGATTATTATGTACCGCGTTTGGATGTTATTTTATCGGAATTATACTGCAAATAGTCTCAAGATATGTGAGTGCATCATATTTGTAGTAATTGGATTCGTAGCTGGTTATAGTCTTTTTATGAAATGAAGACACTAAAACTGGTAGATAGTACATTGCATAGACACGAGATTGGAACAACAGGATAGTACACCTAGGGTATTTCAGCATCGCAGTGAGGGGAGTACAGGAGTAGTAAGCATGTGTGTTATTGATATGAGCTTCAATTGGCTATATAGATATTGCTTGCACCTGCCTTTGAATCAGGCGTTGTTTTCTTGCTCTGAACTTCGTTATTGTCTCACTTTCATTGCAATCGATACTTATGTAATTTTGACAGCATATTTTGAGTACGATGTTTTACAAAAACACTATAGTCGCACGATTCAAAACTGGTTGATTTAATATAGTTCAGCTTTCCTAACTTCTTTGTTTTCAAAGCAATTGTATAGTTTCTCAATCTTTGTTATTCTCGGACTGTGATTATGTAATACCGATGCATGTGTCAATACGTGGGTTTTGCATTCAAAATTGGGAACCTTCTACTGGCTGATTTGATTGTTTTAGAGTTATTAATTATCCTGTCATATTTTAATGGATTATTACTGATGTTTTGTTTATGACAGAATGGTGCTGTCTTTGTGTGTTGATTTTGAAACGTTCAACAGCCTTATGTAGGAAACGGTAAGTAATGTTCCATCGGGTATAATTTAGGTAGACTATTACCATTTCATGCATAGTCAGTATAATGCATTGTATTCAGATGTTCAATGTTTTGAAATAGGTTTTGAAAATTTTCTTTCTCTCCTTAATTGATATCTATAATTAGCCTCTTATGCTGCCCTATGAGCATCATGAGCTCTTTGAGCCCAAAAAAGTCATACTCATTACCTAATAACCTGATCCATTGTCAACGCCTATTCTCTTCTCCAATCACGTACCATATCTTTCTTTCTGCCTTAGGTTTCATCATTTAGATGCTTTGTTTCATGTGAATTGAAGATTTCTTCAGTAAATTGAGTGGGGTTTGCGGTATCTTTTGCTTGATTCATCTGTCTTGCAGATTGCATTATTGAAGATGTGTCTGTTTGAATATGCATGCTAACCATTTTAATGAAAGGGTATGAATAGTTGCTATGGTCTTCTGACCTCCGTTCTTACTTCTGGTATAAAAGCACAAGCAGTTGGCCACAGTCATAACATACTGTGGCTCAATGGATTCCAGTAAGGAAAATACTGATGACAAATGGAGGAAGGCTGCTAAGAAGCAGAGCAAGAAGAAGATGAAGAAAAGTATAAAATATCAGAGTGCGGAACAATTCACAGAGAGTGAGTCTGAATGGGAGAGTTGGCCTGAACATGGTTATGTGGTCGGGAAGGGGTCGGAAACAACAGTGTACTCAGACGCGGAGGAAGAAGATGATTTCTGGGGAGCTGACACGGATTCGTCGTATCCGCTGAAGTGGAAGCATTCTGTCTCTTGTTCTTTCAGTTCAGGTAGATTGAAGAAGAAAAAAGTGACAGCCAAAGGTAGTGAAGATTCGCGAAAGAAGAAATCTACCTTTTCGCCGGATGCGACACCAGATAAAGGCAGCAAGAGAAAAAACACAGACGAAGATGTTCAAGAGTCGTGCAAGAAGAAACCAAGATGCTAGAATGTTTAGGTTCTTTTAAGTTATGATATGGTGTATTGTAGTTTCATGTTAGGTCTTATGAGCAGTAATGTCGAGTTTTCTTATGTTTATCTTGTAATGGGGTTATGAACTGATGTAATCTTGGTTTATATTTCGTCTATCAATGCAGTGTTTGATTTGTGATAATTTAATGTTCGTTTAGAATGATTTATTATACCATGTTAATCATGCTTTGTATTGATTCTGGTAGAAGATTCTAGTGTTGATTTCATTGTTCTTGCCGTTGCTGTTGTTCCAGGATTCAGATCAGGCATCCTCGTATATGCATCGTGTTTGGATGTTATTTGATCGGAATTATACTGTAAATAGTCTCAAGATGTGTGAGTGCATCATATTTGTAGTAATTGGATCCATAGCTGGTAATAGTCCTTTCATAAAATTAAGACACTAAAACTGGTAGATAGTACATTGTATAGACACGATATTGGAACAACAGGATAGTAGACATATGGTATTTCAGCATCGCAGTCAGGACAGCACAGCAGTAGTAAACATGCGTGATATTGATAGGTGCTTCAATTGGCTAGATGGATGTTGCTTGCATCATATCTGTCTTGCACAGTGGTTGTGATAGTTGTTTATTGTGCCCTTCGGACTTGGCGAATTACCCACCTTGTTAATCTTGGGTTCCTGTTTTGTGTGTCTGTGGTTAGAAGAAGATTTTGATGTTCCTGAAAATCAAGTGGGTAGATTAGTGAAGATATAGTTGGTGTAGTTATGGATTGTATATGTTGCATATTCCAAATGATAATAATACCTGTTCAGTCATTGTTGACATTGTCACAAGAGTGCTGTCTAATACAGTTTCAACAGGTAGACCAAATATTGTGGCATCCATGACTCTCGTTTCATATTGTAGCTAGACATAGAGGCGGCTGCTGCGGCGAAGGGTTTGGTTTTTGTTGGTTTGCATATATTTAGTTTAATGATACCGAAATACAGGAGTACATGTGTACGTGGAAGGAATAGATGCAGTGTGCAGCGGAAGAACTGTTGCACATATTGTATGCTGAATGTTTGTCTAACCATAGTATTGCATCGTGGGTAGCATTGCTGTATTTATTGCAGTTGTGTCCGATGCACTCGTTTTTGCAGTTTCAGCATGCATTGAACCACGGTTATTGCGTTGTTGGTATTTTTTATTGCAGGGAGAATTGCATGTTGGTGGTATTGTGCTTTGCAGGGACGGACCCAGGAAATTTTAGTAGGGGGGCGAGGGTTTTCACTTATTTATTCTGTTACGACTATTTCACAATAATTTCACATATAGTTGGAAAACGTTTATTGAATCAAATACTTTACAGCGATTATAACTCCGATTACAAAAAAAGATGCCTGTATTTGGATTAACTTACTTCAAACACTGACGATACTTCATAAAAAAGTGCATACTAATTTTACTACGTTCATGACACAATCCAGTACTATGCATCAATCAAAATTAAGTTAGTTAGCATGTTTCTAGTCAATTCTATCTTACAGGTTAATAAAAAACAAAAACGAACTTTCTGTTTGAAGTGAAACAAAATTTATGATACTAAGCAAGAACAAACTCCACAAGTTACCAACAACGGGGGGGCCACCTAAAGAAAATAGCACTCCATGATCTGTATACACACACAAACCTAGCTAGACAATTAGTTGAAGCCAAAAGTCAGGGGGGGCCATGGCCCCTGCATGGTTGTTCACAGTTCCGTCCCTGGTGCTTTGGGTGTAAATATTGATTATTAAGTTATAGTCTGGGGTAATATTGTATGAGTTACAATGCTAAACATTTGTTTCATCACACGTGTTTTGCGATGATAAAAATGTTAATATTGTGGGCAGCAAAGATAATTCATTGTAATTACTTAGAGTTGCAGATATGATCAGAACTACTTATGGAATGTCAAACAATTAAAGGAAGCATGTTTGTCAAAGCTAGTCTGCTTCGTATTATGAAGTCTGTATATGTATGTTATTCCAGTTGTTATCAAAATCCATGTGAGACACATTATTGCAGAATTGATTATGCACTGAAGAATAAGATGCGTAATGCAGTAGGTAAATATTTGCAGAAGATTTTAGTGAAGGATTACAAGGGGAGACACGTTATTGTAGCAATGAAAATTCAAAATTCAGAAATACAGGATGACAGTAGTAGAAACATCACAGCGGAATAGAACTGGTACATGATTTGCAGCTTCATTTGCCTTGATTGTTGGTGGCTAGAGCATGATGGGGTTGCATTGCTCTGCTGATGTCCTTATCTTAGGTGTTCTGGATACGACGAACCACCCACCTTGTTAATCGGGGATTCCTGTTTTGTGTGCACCTGATCACGCGGACGTAGAATTTTGTTGTTGGGCTCTTTGCATTTGCTGACGTTATGAGATTTTGCTGTTCCTGATAAGGAAGCAAATCAATCAATGTAGCTACACTTACTGTGTGTTGCTGTTTTAGGGATTGTATATATTAGGGAATCATAGTACCTGTTCAGTCATTGTTTTTTTTTTTTGATTCATCGGAATTAAGATTCTTACATAACAGAAACAAAAAACAGAAGAACATACAAAAGGGAGTTACAACAAAACTCCATAATCAAACTAGTTTGAACTTCCAGCAGAATCTGGGATAGCATTCCCAGCTCCATTACCAATCATGTCTTCAATGAGAGTACGCTTGATGGCTTCATGAGGAGTGTTGTAAACCAACAAATCCTGGGGTTGGAATGAACCAATTTTTGCAAGTAAATCAGCGCATTTATTCCTCTCCCTGGTAATGTGCTTGAGAGAGCTCTTTGAGAGGGTGAGTAGGTTTCTGCACTCTTGAATAAGTGTGAATCTACAAGGGTTCTTGTCATTCATGTCGTTAATTGCTAAGGCTGCATCAAGACAATCAGTTTCAACTTCAATGTTGTTGAAGTTACTTGAGTAGGCTACAGTCATTGTTGACATTGCTGCAAGTGTGGTCTCCAAAAAGGTTTCCACAGGGAGCCCAAATATTGTAGCATCCATGATTCCAGTTTCATCTCGGCGCTCCACATACAAGCGACCACTGGAGTTAGTTTCCAGTTTCTATTAGCGTATATGTATGTGTTTTCCTATTATAGAACATGTTGATGTAGCTATATGTAGTGGATATGATATGCAGTAGCAAAAATGTTGTATATAATGGATGTTGGGGTTTCTTATCTAACCACGGTATTATGTTGCAGTCAGCATTGCCACAGTTACGGCAGGTTTGACAGATATGTTCACGTTTGCAATGTGGGCAGGCATTGAACCACGGCTGTTGAGTTGTCGGTATTGCACGTATCGATACTCGTAACCATGTCTCAGCATACAGCTGCTGTTACAAGATTGAGTATATTGTATTTCATTTGTAAGTATCCCAATTGTAAATGAATAAGTGAACTGAACAACTGTCTTACCACCGTCCGTCTTGCATCTGATATATTGTTGACCTGCATTGCAAGCTTCTTTATTTCTTCTGTGTAGTGATGAATTTTTGTTTCATCGGTGAACTGTTTATACAGTGCCTTATGTGTTGTGTACTTTGATTATATTGTGAGTCATAAAATAGCGCATAATTCAACGTTTACTGAATATTTACTGTGATCAAATGGGGTATTTTGGATGTTACAATATTGCTGAGATTTGAAATGAATGCAGGCATGAGTGTTGTATTATCAGTCATGTGATGAGTACATGTTGTGTTGTTGATGACAAATGTTTGGATACAAGATTGTTGTATGCCAAGTGTTTATATTGCATGTTAAATTAGAATTTTGCATGGTTGAAACTCGTGATATTGAGTTTTCAAGAGGGAATAGGAAATGTCAATATCAGGACTGGAAGCAGCAGATTCAGTAGGCTGGAACAATGCATATGTTGGCACACAATTTTTAGGACATTGGTAAGCTGCCCCGTATGTTGTCTAACCACCGTTAGTGTTGAAAATTAAATCGCAAGTACATATGGTAGATGATTGACATGGCGCGTAAGTGGTTTGTCGACGATATTTATATGGTTTGAAATTGTGTTTTTATTAGCCATATTAGCAAAACTACTGTATCTGATGCCGGATAACGGAGAACTGTTGACAATAATTCCCAAGTATAGGAATATCGTTCTAAGTAGTACCCGAGTAAGAACGGGGTCGATTTCCACAGGGATTGGGAAGGAGATTAAACACTCTAAGCTAACTAGTAAACTTACTAAGCGACTAACTAAATTAACAAAACAAGTTTCCCAAAGGCTTTATAGCTAGCCAAGCTTCAAAATCCACCAAGCAAACTTGATGGAGCAAGGGTATTTGTTGAACAATTCCAAGAAACTAAGCAACTACTTTAAAGAGAATCCAAAACTTGAGAAGAGTTTGTAGAATTTGAGAGAAGAGTTGGTCTTAGTTGAATCATCTAGGAGTGTTGTGCATGAATCCAACACCCAAATGATATTACAAGGATATGTATGGATTCTAATGTCAAATTCAAGTATGATTCATGAGGAACACTAGTGGAATCCAAAACTAAGTTGTATCAACTATCAAGTATGTGTATTCAAGCATGAATCCACATACAAGATGAAGCTACAAATCGGATTTGTATTCCAACACTTGTTGAGTCATGAATCACAAGAGGAACTTCTCAACTCATTGATTTAACAATTGAATCCATACCCAACACACCTAGATTCATCAACTTCAACCAACAATTAATCTAGCTACTCATATCCAAGAACCAAGCAACACAAGAGATATCAAGCATATTCACGAACATTTTCATCAAATTCAAGTTTCAACTCAAGAACTTGCTTCAAATGCCCAAAATGAAGAACAAAGTTACCAATACTTGATTCAAACTACTACAACTTGATTCCAAACTACACAAAACCAACTAATAACAACTAATCTAACAAGATTTATCAACTAATTAGCAACTAAACTCAAAATAGTGACCAAAACGGTGCTCCAAAACAGCCCCAAATCGAACCCAGCCCTAGCTCTTCCTCCTATGGATGTTGTTGGCTCCGTGTTAGCTCGGGACGAGCTCGGAAACACCAACACAACCCAGAATCAAGCTAGTACCGAGAGAGAAGAGAGAGAGAGAGAGAGGCAGAATTTCGACTAGCTTTAGCGTTGGTTCGTCCTCTCCTTCCTTCAATCTTTGATTTGGCTTTTATAGACTTCAAAAACTTGTTTCGTGGCCTCCAAGAACACATCTCAGCCCTCCAATTGAACCCAATTCATCTCAATCATTGATTTGAAGAAGCTTCAAGAACCCTTGCTAATTTGGGGATTTTTATATGAGTGGTTCTTGGTCCGAATTGAGAGAGGGGTTTGATAGAGGGTTGAACAAGGATCAAATTGGGACCGGTTTGGCTTGATTTGATGAAGAAACGAGCCCGGGGTGAAGCTATGAAGGAGCTTGGTCGAGCTCTATAATGGCTGCTGGGTTTTTTGACGGGGAGAGAGAGTAGAGCCGCGTGAAACAAGCTAGGGGGTGAGCTGGGTTTGGAAAATTGCACCCGGCTCCCCCCTTGCTTGTTGGAATGCTTTAAAAGGCCCCCTTCCTCACTTAAAGCCTTCTGAAATTGACAATTCGACCCCCACTCCGTTAAAAATCCTTCAAATGAGCCATTAAAAGGTTTCAAAACTTGCACTTAAGCCCCACTTCCATTAGTTTCTCATCTATTTTGCCCTCCTCTTTCACTTTTGACTTCTAGATCTTCAATATTGGCCCCAATTATTCTCTTGTCTTCTCAAATAAGCCCTTAAATCTTCACTATTCTTCAAATTAGGTCCTCCAAAGCGTCTCAAATCATCATTCAATCTCTCCCCTAGCTTGCCTCACCTACAAAACAAGACAAAAACAACCAAAGCTACGAAAACAAGCATAAGTCTAGAATTAGGGATATAACACGCAAATAACACATAAAAGTAAGTTAAGAGGAGTTCACTAACCTACTAAAATATGCAATTTACGATCCTTAACACCCCCCCCCCCCCAACTAGCCTTTTGCTCGTCCTCGAGCAAAGAGAGCGATATGAGTAGTATTAGTGAAAAACCCATCATGAGAGACACACACTCAACTAAACAAGGCTTGACTCAACTCTAAACTAGACTCAAATATTTACAAAAACGCACACACACATTATCTATCCTAAGTGAGAACTCAAAGAAACAAAATACTAAGAGTTACTAGCTAATTTTATTTTTTTTAGTGGGGGAAAAAGAAGAATGCACAAATGTCTCCTCAAATTAATTCTCAAAGTCCAAGAAGGTAGAGGAAGAAGCCTATGGACGTCTAAGCATATACTCATACAAATGTGAGCGGTGTTTGGTAGAAGGTGACTCATGCGAACCACAAAACTTGTTAAATTAAATCCAATTCGCAAGAAAGTATGCCTTCAAAAATAAGGATCACATGAAACTAGACATTCTCATACTTAATCAAAAGCTTGTAGGATGGACTTTCAAAGCTTTGAACAAAAATTTTAAGAAGGGGAGATGTGGTTGTGGGCTTTGTATGATCCTTTTGTGGATTTTTGGTAGATGGTGCGCTTTATCATGATTTTTTTTTTGTCATATATTTATTTAACCTCAAATCCAAGGCTCTCCAAAACCCACAACAAAATAGAGGAATATACACGCGAGTGGGCTTTTTAAGCTAAACCAAGGGAGCTATCTAGGTGGTGACGTAACATTTATCCCCGGACACCCCTCTATTTCTTAGACATCGCATGGGGTGTCATTGGTAACCACCACTCCAATGGGCTACAAGTTTCCACCGCAAAAACGAATAGAGAAAAATATTTTTGTGAAGTTCAAATAGCTTTAGAAAATGCACCCTTTATCAAAAGTAAAAGACGTCAAAGTTTATGTGATCAACTTAGCTTGAAGGACTTAGACATGAAACGTAAATTTAGTGTGTCGCTTTGTGAGAACGCATGATGTCGCGGAAGGTGGGATATTGGTGTAGATGTATTGAGTATAAGCAAAGAATTTCCTTTCTAAAATAAAAATAAAAAGAACATGGACTAAGAAATTTCATTATTTGAAAACATCTAGCTTCCTAAAATTCCCCCTTTTCACTTTTTCTCATTTTTTTTTCATTTTTCTCATTTCATTTTTTTTCATTTTTTCAAAATAAGTGACTCAACTATAACTTCCTAAGACTCGATAAAGCTATAAAATCTAGACTCAAGATGAAAGGTGAAAATTAATAAAACTACCAAAGAAAGAAGAATAAAAATATATATGGTTTGACACGGGGAAAGAGTGATGCTTCTCATGAAAGATTCACATATTTTTTCAATTTTTTAATTTTTTTTCAATTTTTTTGGATTTTCATTTTTTTCATTTTTTTGTATTTTTCATGTAAATCACTAATGAAGAAAAAGCATGCTTGTAACCATTTAAGCAAGAAATAAAATCTACTCCACCCCCCAACTAAAATATCACATTGTCCTCATTGTGTGAGATCAATGGAAGAGCATACAAATTCATATAAGAGACAAGGGATAGATGGACCTCATTTTTCGCTTTCTTGGCCACCAAGCATAAGTCCTCCTCCAAGAGCAACCTACAAAATAATCAAGAGCAAAAGAACTACAACTAATATTTACAAAGGTGATACTTTTGGTGAACACTAGTTAGTATAGGTTGGGTCCATAAGAGAAATGGACTCAACCTTGGCCTCAAAATTTTCAACATATGGTTTCAATCTTTGGCCATTCACCTTAAAACTTTCCCCACTTTTGGGATTCAAAATTTCTATGGCCCCATAAGGATATACATGCTTCACAATATATGGACCATTCCATTTTGATTTCAACTTTCCTCCAAAGAGTTTCATCCTTGAGTTAAAGAGAAGAACTTTTTGATTAGGCTCAAAAGACTTAGGAACAATATGTTTGTCATGATAAGCCTTTGTCCTTGCATTAGAGATCCTAGTGTTCTCATAAGCCTCATTTCTAAGCTCTTCTAACTCATTCAAGTTTAACTTCCTTTCTTCCCCCGCTTTTGCAAGATCAAAATTCAAGAATTTGATGGCCCAATAGGCCTTGTGCTCTAACTCCACCGGAAGATGGCATGCCTTACCATACACTAGTCTATATGGAGACACACCAATGGGAGTTTTGTAAGCGGTACGGTAAGCCCAAAGAGCATCAACCAACCTCAAAGACCAATCTTTGCGATTTGGGTTTACCGTTTTCTCCAAAATTCTTTTAATTTCCCTATTAGAAACTTCCACTTGCCCACTAGTTTGTGGGTGGTATGGTGTGCCAACTTTATGCACAATCCCATACTTTTTCATGAGGCTCTCAAAAGGCCTATTGCAAAAATGTGTCCCTTCATCGCTAATGATAGCTCGGGGCATGCCAAAACGAGATAAAATGTGGTGTTGAAGAAACTTAATCACAACTCTATGATCATTGGTTTTTGAAGGTATGGCTTCAACCCACTTTGACACATAATCCACCGCCAAGAGTATATATAGGTTGACAAAGGATGATGGAAATGGACCCATGAAGTCAATACCCCAACAATCAAATATTTCAATAATTAAAATGGGGTTCAAGGGCATCATATTTCTTTTTCCAATATTCCCTCCCATCCGTTGGCACCTATCACATGCTTTGCAGAAATGAAATGCATCACTAAAAAGAGTAGGCCAATATAAACCACTTTGCAAAATCTTGGCGGCGGTTTTTCTAGCCGAAAAATGCCCTCCACATGCATACTCATGGCAAAATGAAATAACACTATGAAACTCTTCATTTGGGATGTACCTTCTAATAATTTGATCCGGGCAATATTTAAACAAGTAAGGGTCATCCCAAAAGAAATTCCGGCATTCTCTCACAAATCTCAACTTCTCTTGCCCTTTTAAATTTTCCGGAAAAATTCCACAAGCAAGATAATTAGTAATACCGGCAAACCAAGGAACATTTAAAAGGGCAAAGAGGTGTTCATCCGGAAAAGTTTCAAGAATAGGCAAGGAGATTTTTGGCTTGGGAATGTCAATCCTAGACAAGTGATCCGCCACAACATTTTCCACACCTCGTTTATCCTTGATTTCAATATCAAACTCTTGAAGCAAAAGTACCCAACGGATTAAACGAGGTTTGGAATCTTTCTTTGTGAAAAGGTATTTCAATGCGGCATGGTCGGTGTAGACAAGCACTTTTGAACCAAGCAAGTATGGCCTAAATTTTTCAATAGCAAACACCATGGCCAAAAGCTCTTTTTCCGTAGTGGAATAATTTAATTGAGCATCATTCAAAGTTCTACTTGCATAATAGATAACATGTGGTTTCTTATCTTCACCTCTTTGACCCAAAACGGCACCAACCGCATGGTCACTAGCATCACACATGATTTCAAAAGGAAGAGTCCATTTGGGTGGTTGCATGATAGGGGCCGTTACCAATAAATTCTTCAACCTTTCAAAGGCCTCTTGGCATGCACTAGACCACTCAAATGAATTTTCCTTTTGAAGGAGATTGCTCAAGGGCTTAGCAAGTGAGCTAAAGTCCTTGATAAATCTCCTATAAAATCCCGCATGACCTAGGAAAGATCTAACATCCTTAACACATTTAGGAGGTGGAAGATTAGAAATCACATCTACTTTAGCCTTGTCTACACCAATACCATGAGAGGAAATAACATGACCCAAAACAATTCCTTGCCTAACCATAAAGTGACATTTTTCCCAATTTAAAACTAAATTCTTTTCTTCACATCTTCTCAAAACCATCTCAAGATTTCCAAGACAAGTATCAAATGAGTTTCCATGCACCGAAAAATCATCCATAAAAACTTCCATGCATTTTTCTACCATGTCCGAAAATATGCTTAGCATGCAACGTTGGAAAGTAGCCGGGGCATTACACAAACCAAAAGGCATCCTCCTATAGGCAAATGTTCCAAATGGACAAGTGAAAGTGGTTTTCTCTTGGTCCATTGGATTTATGGCAATTTGATTATAACCCGAGTAGCCATCTAAAAAACAATAAAAATCATGCCCCGCTAACCTTTCCAACATTTGATCTATGAATGGAAGGGGAAAGTGATCATTCCTAGTGACGGCATTTAATTTTCTATAATCAATGCACATCCGCCACTTAGTAGGAACTCTAGTGGTCACAAGTTCACCCTTCTCATTTTCCACAACGGTGACCCCCGATTTTTTAGGGACCACTTGGGTAGGACTTACCCATTTACTATCCGAGATGGGGTAAATCATACCCGCATCCAACAACTTGAGCACCTCGGCTCTCACAACTTCTTGCATGTGAGGGTTCAACCTCCTTTGAGGCTCCCTTGAAGTTTTGGCATTTTCCTCTAAATGAATTCTATGGGTGCAAATGGAAGGACTAATGCCTCTAATATCCTCAATGGACCATCCTATAGCACCCTTGTAATCCTTCAAAACTTCAAGCAACCTCTTTTCTTGCTCAACATCAAGGGAAGATGAGATGATAATAGGATAAGTATCATTAACCCCAAGAAATGCATATTTCAAATCTAAAGGAATGGGTTTCAACTCACAAATTGGTGGAACCCTCTCAATGGGAGGTATCATCTCACTTCCTTGCAACTCACTATCAACACTAGAATGCTCATGAGTCGACTCAATGATTTGGTCAAGTTGGCCTAAGAGTCTCTCCCCTTCATCAAAATCAAATTCTTCTTCCATAAGAAGAGATGAAAGGGGAGTGTTATCATCATAAAAAAATTCCAATTCTTCCAAAGTGAGCTCACTTGAATCATTGGAACATGTAGCTAGAGTATAAATATCTTCAACACATGATTCTACCCAACTCACTTCACAAACATCATCATCATCTTGTGAGCTTGGGTGAATACATGCATTAAAAATATTAAGCTCTAACGTCATGTTCCCAAATGTAATATTCATCATACCACTTCTACAATTTATTATTGCATTAGAAGTAGCAAGAAATGGTCTTCCTAAAATAATAGGAATGGATGAAGTGCCACTAGCCAAAGAGGAGGTGTCTAAAACTATAAAATCCACCGGATAATAACATTGGTTCACTTGAACCAAGACATCCTCAATTATACCTCTAGGGACTCTAGTGGACCTATCCGCCAATTGTAGAGTCACTCTTGTGGGTTTCAACTCACCCAACCCCAACTTCTCATACACCGAGTATGGAAGGAGGTTTACACTTGCACCAAAATCTAATAAAGAATTGTGAATTTTATGATCTCCAATGGTGCAAGTGATAGTAGGTGAACCCGGATCTTTATACTTGGGAGGGAGATTATTTTGGAGAATTGAGCTCACTTGCTCGGTGAGAAAAGCCTTCTTTCTCACTTGAAGAGTTCTCTTGAAAGTGCAAAGATCCTTGAGAAATTTGGCATAAGCCGGAATTTGCTTGATAGCATCCAAGAGAGGGATGTTTATCTTGACATTTTGGAATGTCTCAAGGATATCTTGGTTGCTAGCTTTCTTAGTAGAGGCTAAAAGTCTTTGGGGAAATGGTGGAGGAACCTTAACTTCCTCACTTTCTTCCACTACTTGTTTCCCCTTGTCAAGACTACTTTGTGACTCTTGTGAGTCGACAACTCTCTCTTGGTCATCACTCTTCTCACACTCCTCTTCTCCCTCATTTTCATTGGACTCCCCACTTGAAAGTTCATTGTAAACAACCTTCCCACTTCTCAAAACGGTGATGGCCTTATCATGTTCCATATGGTTAAAGTTTTGCCCCCTAGGGTTTTATTGAGGTTGAGATGGGAATTTTACCTTCTCATGAGCATTTATGGTAGACTCCAACCTAGCTAAAGCATTTTTCAACTCTTGGTTAGAGTTTTGCAACTCTTGGTTGGACTTCCTCAAATCATGGTTGGTTTGGTTTTGAGAAGCCATAAATTGCTCAAAGGTCTCTTCCATACTCCTTTTGTTAGGAGGAACATAAGTGGAGCTAGAAGGGTTTACTTGAGTGTCTTGGCCTTGTCTCCATGAGAAATTTGGGTGATTCCTCCAATTGGAGTTGTATGTCTCCGAGTAGGGTGAGTTATTATAGGGCTTCCTATAATTGTTAGAATTTAACATATTCACTTGCTCACCCATGAGCTCTTGGGCTCTTAGAAAATCGGGACATTTGTGCAACTCATGAGAGTTATCACTACAAAATGAGAACAATGCCTCACTCTTAGCCTTAAGTTGATACATAGTACCTTTAGGCTTAGAGTTAGCATCCTTAGAAGGCTCACTAATGTCCCAAGATTGAACTTTCTCACAAATTTCATCTATACAATCCCAACCCTCATCTTCACCTTTTGTGAAAAAATCTCCCCCACTCATGGATTCAATTGTGTGCTTATGGTCGCATGGCAAACCATCATAAAAGGAGCTAATTAACCTCCATGTCTCAAATCCATGGTGAGGGCAAGCAATGAGGAGATCCTTGAAGCGTTCCCAAGCTTGGGGAAGTGGCTCTCCCTCCTTAGCACAAAAAGTAACAATTTGCTTTTTTATGGCATTTGTTTTGTAAGTAGGGAAAAATTTCTTAAGAAACTCTTTTTCTAACTCTTCCCATGTGCCTATGGTCCTAGGTCTCAAGGAGTGAAGCCATGCCTTGACTTTGTCCTTTAAAGAGAAAGGAAACAATCTAAGCCTTATGGTGTTACTAGAGACACCATTGCAATTAATCGTTGAGGCAATATCATTGAAATCCTTAAGATGAGAGTAAGCACTCTCGGACTCTAGGCCATGAAACTTGGGAAGAAGTTGAATTGTGCCCGGTTTGACATCAAAGTTTCTTTCATTTAATGGAAACACAAAGCAAGATGGTGAACTTTGTCGAGATGGGTGCATCAAATCTCTTAGTGAGCGAAATGGCATCATCTCATTGTTGCTACTATGCCCATCCTCTCCATCCATGATTTCAAAGCTATTAAGAGAGCTAGAATCGTTGGATTTGGCTAAACTACTACTATCACTAGTAGAAGTATTTTCACTAAAGGGATTTCTACCCTCTTCTTCAAATAAAGTGCGATGCAATCTATGAGTACTATCACGTTGCCACACACTCATGCAACCCAAGCTCAAATTAAGTTCAAGAGGGTTGCCTAACACAAGCTAGGAGTATGTTTTTGTGATTTTTTACTTTTCGCTTTTTTTTTGGTTGCAAAGTTCAAAAATGAACCCGGAATTTTTCTTCAAGCGTATCTAAAAATAAAAACAAGCAAAACAAGAAAGTAGCTAAAGAGTGAGTCTCTTAGCACCAATCCCCGGCAACGGCGCCAAAAAATTGTTGACAATAATTCCCAAGTATAGGAATATCGTTCTAAGTAGTACCCGAGTAAGAACGGGGTCGATTTCCACAGGGATTGGGAAGGAGATTAAACACTCTAAGCTAACTAGTAAACTTACTAAGCGACTAACTAAATTAACAAAACAAGTTTCCCAAAGGCTTTATAGCTAGCCAAGCTTCAAAATCCACCAAGCAAACTTGATGGAGCAAGGGTATTTGTTGAACAATTCCAAGAAACTAAGCAACTACTTTAAAGAGAATCCAAAACTTGAGAAGAGTTTGTAGAATTTGAGAGAAGAGTTGGTCTTAGTTGAATCATCTAGGAGTGTTGTGCATGAATCCAACACCCAAATGATATTACAAGGATATGTATGGATTCTAATGTCAAATTCAAGTATGATTCATGAGGAACACTAGTGGAATCCAAAACTAAGTTGTATCAACTATCAAGTATGTGTATTCAAGCATGAATCCACATACAAGATGAAGCTACAAATCGGATTTGTATTCCAACACTTGTTGAGTCATGAATCACAAGAGGAACTTCTCAACTCATTGATTTAACAATTGAATCCATACCCAACACACCTAGATTCATCAACTTCAACCAACAATTAATCTAGCTACTCATATCCAAGAACCAAGCAACACAAGAGATATCAAGCATATTCACGAACATTTTCATCAAATTCAAGTTTCAACTCAAGAACTTGCTTCAAATGCCCAAAATGAAGAACAAAGTTACCAATACTTGATTCAAACTACTACAACTTGATTCCAAACTACACAAAACCAACTAATAACAACTAATCTAACAAGATTTATCAACTAATTAGCAACTAAACTCAAAATAGTGACCAAAACGGTGCTCCAAAACAGCCCCAAATCGAACCCAGCCCTAGCTCTTCCTCCTATGGATGTTGTTGGCTCCGTGTTAGCTCGGGACGAGCTCGGAAACACCAACACAACCCAGAATCAAGCTAGTACCGAGAGAGAAGAGAGAGAGAGAGAGAGAGGCAGAATTTCGACTAGCTTTAGCGTTGGTTCGTCCTCTCCTTCCTTCAATCTTTGATTTGGCTTTTATAGACTTCAAAAACTTGTTTCGTGGCCTCCAAGAACACATCTCAGCCCTCCAATTGAACCCAATTCATCTCAATCATTGATTTGAAGAAGCTTCAAGAACCCTAGCTAATTTGGGGCTTTTTATATGAGTGGTTCTTGGTCCGAATTGAGAGAGGGGTTTGATAGAGGGTTGAACAAGGATCAAATTGGGACCGGTTTGGCTTGATTTGGTGAAGAAACGAGCCCGGGGTGAAGCTATGACGGAGCTTGGTCGAGCTCTACAATGGCTGCTGGGTTTTTTGACGGGGAGAGAGAGAGTAGAGCCGCGTGAAACAAGCTAGGGGGTGAGCTGGGTTTGGAAAATTTCACCCGGCTCCCCCCTTGCTTGTTGGAATGCTTTAAAAGGCCCCCTTCCTCACTTAAAGCCTTCTGAAATTGACAATTCGACCCCCACTCCGTTAAAAATCCTTCAAATGAGCCATTAAAAGGTTTCAAAACTTGCACTTAAGCCCCACTTCCATTAGTTTCTCATCTATTTTGCCCTCCTCTTTCACTTTTGACTTCTAGATCTTCAATATTGGCCCCAATTCTTCTCTTGTCTTCTCAAATAAGCCCTTAAATCTTCACTATTCTTCAAATTAGGTCCTCCAAAGCGTCTCAAATCATCATTCAAGCTCTCCCCTAGCTTGCCTCACCTACAAAACAAGACAAAAACAACCAAAGCTACGAAAACAAGCATAAGTCTAGAATTAGGGATATAACACGCAAATAACACATAAAAGTAAGTTAAGAGGAGTTCACTAACCTACTAAAATATGCAATTTACGATCCTTAACAAGAACCCACAGAATTTGATATGACATTTTGGTAGAATGACGAGCAGAAATCGGTGAGCATCTGGGGATTAGCAGGTGACAATGAAACTATTCAAATGGTGCAGGAAGAAGGTGACGGGAGCTGAGGATTTAACACTGCAAAGTATTGTATTTTCTTGCGGTATATGTAGTTATTAATTAGTGACTGCCTGTATGTGATGAGTGCAATTACTTTTGTAAATTGGGGAACGATAGCCCTAAATTATACGTGGAGCGTGATGAATATTGTTGTGTGAATGGTTAGGTTGTTAATTAGTGTTTGCAGTTGGGTTGATGTGGTAATCGTCTGGAAGCATTCTGGCATTATTTATATGTTGGGTGTGTCTACCGCAGTACATATGTTGTCACAATATCTGATTAACGGAGGTAGCGTTGAATTATTTAAATTGTAGTTGGGACATCGTATTATGTATACTAAATCACAATATATTGTAGACATCCACCGACAACAGAGCTTTGATTAGAAAAACATACAGGACGAATTTGGAGACTTATTTTATTTATTTCGTCCAACGAGAATATATTCGGACTTGTAAACATGCATCAAGCTTCAACTACGTAGCGTACAGTCCAACCGTTGATTGGGAACCCGTTCCCATTGTTGCGCCGGGAAAGGAGGAAGTAAAATCTTCTTATGCTACTGTTCATATTCACGGTCTCCAGCACGCTCTGTTGTTCCTGGAAATTATTACAATGCTAAAGATAATGAGCTATTTGGTTGTGGAGTATCATTTCGTATCGAGAAATTGTGTTTCATACCTCATTTGACATTGATGACATGGTTTTTGCATTTTACCTAACACAGTGTCAACTGACTGTCCGAAGATGCGTACCTCGAGTTCAGCGCTACCGTCATGAAGCTGCACGGTTAAACGCCCCCTGGGAAAAAAACAGAATTAACATTTGGTATCTAGATTTCGTTTGCTCTTAAAAACTTTGTAAAATTCATGTTGTACGAAATTATATCAATACAGTCTACGACATATACCATGGTATAGCATCACAGTCATTATTTTGGCAGATGGAGCATTGAAATGTGTTGTTTGGAGAACGATTTGCAACACGATTGCAAAACTTGCATGCGTAATACCATGCTTGCTGATTTGTTGGTAAAGCATGAACACTGGCATTTACCCAAATTTCGCGCACTGTAGGCTGCAGTTGATCATAAGGAGCATACAAAGTAACGTGAAACTTTTGGAAAACTGCATTACTTAGTGGGTGATAAGTGTTCATTAGTGAAGAAAATGCTTACCGGCAATGTTGGCAGATCGACTATTGGACAAGGTTTCATTTCTTGTTCATATGGTTGAGCATAATCCAAATCTCGAGCCTTGGTTGACTTGTTGCTCTAAAGTGCAAACAAAGCTTCTGGGAGGAAGCAATGTTGCCTTGTTGTTGTGTGGTGTGGGAAAAATTGATTTGTATGATAGTATTTATAGTGATATTTATTAGAGGAGTTGTTGGTCATATAAACTATGTGTATTATAATTATATAATGTTCTGTGCTGAATGTTTTTTCTTGTTTACTTTTTTACCATTATTTGCAATGTCACTCTGAGCTGAAGATGTGAATAACAAAATGTTGGGATTTTTTAGATAATTGTTTTGTATTGCCATTCAATAACTCTTATTATCCCCAAATATAATGAATTTTTACTTTACAAGGAAGGGGGGGGGGAACCGTGTGATTCGCCATTTGAATTAGCTCGTTTGAGGCGTGCAGTTATGGTTACAAAAGTGTAAATGGTGCATACAACTGGAAATGGGATAAGTATGTGGTCGTGAAGATCGTGAAACTTTAATTTTATATATATATATATATATATATATATATTGACGCAGCATAGCTCATTTTGGATGTAGTAGTAAATTCTCATTGAAAAAATTTATATCTATCTATTACTGAAACCACGTGGTGTGAATGGCTTAGTTGCGGACGAAATAAATCAACACAATGTAAAGTATTGAGAATGGAGTAGTACTGTGGTATTTAAAAAAATACAAGTTATTAGGAAAAAAAAAGACAAATTTGATTGAATGGGTCAGTACATTGTCGACAGTCACATGTGCTATAACATTCAAATTAGCTGATGTAGGTGATAATGTGAAAAGCCCACAAATTTGCATATGGTGGCACACAGTTCAAGAACGTCGGGAAGCTACTTGTTCAACTGTGTAAATAATTTGCTGATAATCTCTTCACAGCATAGTATGATACATTTTGCTAAGCAATATTATCGGAAAAATCAAGAATTGACACTGAATTTCTATTTGGAAAACCAGATGAATGCGATTTAACAAATATATATGATGCATATCGGTGCATTCAATAGACCCTTTCAGGAAATGTAAGCATGCTGAGCCACTTTTGAAGCTATTTTCGGTTAGATATTAACACGATAAATATGCACGTATAAGAACTCAATATACAACATATATATGCAAATAAGATGCATTTTCCCAACCCAAATAGTTGTTAGAGCATCGAACAAACAGATAACAGTCATGAAAGTAGTAGTAGCGAATACAGGGATGGGAGTAGAAGCACTATAGTAGTATAGTTATACATGAAGTTACATAAGCATAGATGCAGCAAAACAACAACAGTTCAGTATCAGCAGAGGAAGTAGGCAAGTGCGTTGACTTAGTTGTTTGGCGAGATATGATCTGATGCTTTCTTTACGATGTGAACACGACAACTCGGAATTTGGGGATACTCGCATCAACCAGCTCAAAAACACAAGCATCCCCCAAAGTAAGGCTTGCATATTGAGTAAAGCGATACCAGCATATGCGTCATTTGGTGGCGTCATCAGAGGGGTATTCACACCGGAATTTTCAAGTTCGATGTGGCTTGTTGCATCTCAGAGGTAACTTCTTGTAAACTTCACAGGGATATTCTGCGCTCAGCATAAGTAGTCATTAAGAAGTGAGAAACATGCTCAGAAGATATGTAGTCTGAAACAACTATGAAATATGAATTCTTACCACTCCAGCACGTGATGTTATGTGAGTTTTAGAAATTTTAACTGAAAAACAAGGGGAAGCCCTGGTCAGCATATATGCATCAGCCTTTTCCATCGGATCAGGAGTTTCATTCACAGCCTCATCATCATCAAGTTGCTGGTGAACAGATTCAACCTGAGCAGTAGACATATGTGCGTCAGCCTTTTCCGTGGGATCAGGAGTTCCATTCACAGCCTCGTCATCATCAAGTTGTTGGGGAAGAGATTCAAGCTCAGCAGTAGACAGATTGAATATTGTAACTTTGAAGTTGGATTGGCCTTTGTATTTAAACACGAGGAAATATCCATAGGAGAGTGAATGGTGGTTAACGAATTCCCTCCATCCTGTTGATAGGAAAACATCTCTGCCATTGAATTTAATCTTCATTTCCCATTTGTCGCCATTCCGATCATAGAGTTGGGCAGTGGGCCCCAAATCGAAGCGATGTCGCCGGGTAAATTCATCAGGGAGCCTCTGCAGTTTATGCAAACTATGTTGGTATATTTATTACAGCAACTATAAACGTATTGTTTGGCAATAAATGAGAATGATCAGTTGGGGGAAATATGGGTAAGAGAAGCAAACCAAGGTATCAGTTTGGGTCTTCATGTCAATGAGGATTCGAAAGAACTTCATATTCAGTGTTTGTTACAGCAGACCTGTAACTTTCATACAAATAGATTGGTTAGTTAATAATGGGAAGTCAGCATGCAGCAATTGAGACCGCTGCGGTGGAGGAAAATATGTTTGTGGTAGATCTTCCTGGACCCCGAATACAACAAACATCAAATGAACTGTTCATATGTGGAATGTGGGAACCAAATATCATGGTAACTTCATCTCCTGTTGCTGGAACTATTTTGCCGACATACCGACATCGATATGGTTGCTATAACATACGCACTAACTATGGGCCCCAGACAAATTCGATAAGGAATTCAACGGTATTTAACAGTAAAAAAGGTAATTGAATGCTGTGGTAATGCAATTTATATTGACACCAAGTAAACATGTAATTATATAAACCATTACAGATAATGTTTACCGGCAAGAATATGTATTGGAGAAGTTAGCACAATTAAGCTAGCAAGTAGTGTTTCCATTGAAATTAACATGACGCAACTGAGATGCAAATATAAGACACATGTGCGAAGCTCAGCAGACAGCGGTAACAACACCGAGATGGTGACACAGATGCAGAGAAAATGCAAACACACATACAATATTCATAGCAATATGAATCCTTCAAAGGGGATGTAGTTTCATTTCTGAGATCATGCATGGACAGATCTGGGGAGTGCCAAACATCAGCAAGAACATACAATCGAAGATGAAATTTCAGGAGGTAGTAGCAAATCCAAAATTGTTTCGGTGGCAAGGTTTTCAACAGCTCTACACACCAAATCGAATAGTAAATCGAAATTATTACAGCAGCTAAATAGGATGAGGGAAAATGAAGACATACCTCTATAGAGCGACAACCAACCGGAGGAAACCGAACCGCTGCTGCTGGATGGAATGAAGAAGCTGAAATATGTTAAAGGAGCAGTACAAGAAGTTATTACTGCACAATTTAGTAATAATTTAATTGAAATTGCAGTTTGGAGCTTCCAATTATGAATATTTTCTTGCTTTTTATGGAGTAAAATTTTAATTGAAATTGCAGTTTGGACCTTCCAATTATGAGTTTTTGCCTGCTTCTTATGGTTGTTGGTAGGGGTGAGCAAAACCCGCCCCAACCCGCCTCCCCGAATCGGCCCGGATCAAACTAGCTTGAATTTAGTATCGATCAATGCTAATTGATTGATTATGGGTACATATTCGTCAACCCGAACAAAGTTCGATCGATCATGGGTTTGCAAGTGGAATACCAGTTTAAGACCGAACCGGTCCGATTAAAATTTTATATGTAAACACTGTAAATTTTATCTAGATATATGGTCAAGAAACTTAGTTTTACAAGTTAAGCTCATTTTAATACCTGACTTTTCTTACGTTATTTTTCTTTCATAGAAAATATATGTTTCCAACTTCAAATATTATACAAAAAATATTACAAAGATAATTAACCAAATAAATGTATTTTTCCGAGTAGAATTTATAGATTTATCAACCTGATTAACCGGTCCGAGCCGGACCGAGTCGATACGTTACGATCGATTTGGGTATCACAAGTCATTGGGTAGCTTTGGGTTGAACATTCTCCAACCCGGACATATTGGATCGGGTACGAAAACTGGGCGAAACCGGTCCAACCGGGTTCGTGCTCACCCCTAGTTGTTGATGTGTGTGTGTGCTTATATATTTTTCGTTTCTTCTTCTTATATCCAATTTGAATGTTTACAAACATTTTTTACCTCCGAAATGTAATTTATTTTGTTCTTGATATATTAACGCAATTGCCCAATAAATGACATATACTTTATGTATTACATGATTGCTGTGAAACAATAGCGTGTGACACTTTTTCCCCAGTTGTATTTGGGTATTACTTTGGATGGTATCAATGATTTTTTTCCAAATTCCAATGAACGAAATCAAATCAGACTGGCAATTATAATATCGTAATATAACAATCCGTGTGACTTCAGTTAACATGTTTTAACCAGAACATATATTGAGCGTATAATATGTACCGATTCTATAACATATATGCTTTATATGTAGATCACAACATGTCTCTGCAAACGCAAGCTTTAAGAAGCAGCAATAATACGCTTACAGATTACAATTGGTGCATGCAGCAGATATCAGAATGTTTGATATTTGTAACTGCTAAATGCATTTAAGTAAACTGTTAAAACGGTCAACAAACTACAAATTAAAACCGTTACGAGAAATTGCATATGTTGAACAGCAAACACCACACCATATACACAAGAACAAAAGATGCATACATATATTCCCAGTAGAAAGAGCCATATGGGACAGAACTTACTGCAGTTGAGATCCTATTTACATTACTGGAGTTAGGTACCGGATGCTAACATGAGAATGCAACGCCAACAGTGGCACAAAACGATATCTACGGACATACCATATTACAAAAATGATTTGCTAACTATGGACTCCGACTTTCAATCTATACTTGTAATTCCCCGAGTTCGGTAGTCCACAAAATGCAGGTGGATGGTAGCTGAAGCAGCAGCATATACCATTGACAGACATTTGTGGGCATCAAAAATCATTACTAATTACGGTATATCTATATACGGATCTACCAGCATACAAAAATGACAGCCTCCACACCAGTAAGCACACAAATCGTTTCTAAGCACGTTCCAGTTGACGCAGTGTCCACTTGTTTGCCCAGCATTCATTCTTCCTCTTTGAGACAGCAGGCCGGAAGTAGTATTTTCTGTTCAAGCTGTTTTCATTTGCTTTGGATATCATATCAGTTTGTTCCTGCACACGACACACATGAAATGCATATACTACTGAATACTGAGTGTATTTGATATGCAAGATACAATTACATTTTGGATGTTGAGTTATAACGATATAACACAGCATTACTTACAGTTTCAGTTATCGCAGATAGAATTACACAAGTTTTCTCCAACACTATGTTGACATCATGTCCAAAAAGTGTGATTTCAAGATCGCTGTTTCCATCAGTAAGTCAAACATTGAGGCGACTCCAGACAGATACATAATAGTTCGTTTAAGTTACAATACATGAACCAAGCCAATTCAACAAAGGAGCAAGACAATAGATACATAATGAATTTGCAGACGAAGCATCGAAAGAAAAATTAATAATACGTTGGAACTTATTAAACACAATTGATACTCAAAACACATAACTTCGGCAATAACACATATTAATGGCTACATATTGTCTATCCATTAACATATATGTCATATATGCACATGTAAGTGGTATCACAATTGTGATATCATGAATCCTTATTTCAACTATTAACAAACATACGAAAGAATATCTGCAAAGTTGGTAATTGTAATTTAATATGCAGTATTAGCAGGCTATGCAAATTCATCCAGTATTTCCACAGCGGCTGTAGGCAAAAACTTCTCCCATAATATGGCCAGTAGACCGATTGCAGCAATTGCATGCATGGTGCCATGGTCGCTGGTTGGGTGGTGATATCACGATTGAGGCTTTTACCCATACTTCAATATCTCCAGTCTGAACTGTAAAGATATGTCACATGTTCAAGGAACATTACAAGGTTAAAGGTTAAATAAAAGCTTGATGAAGTAAATTGAAAGTCAAAGGAGTACCAGATTAGTTGGCAAATCTGTAATTTTCGATAGTTTGAACTCTGGTTTTGGATTTTTGGAAGTCTTTCTTATAAGCAAACACTGTGAGTTTTTCGGATCATCAATTTTATCAAAATTCGCATCACGCCTGTTAAGAAAATCTAAAGATGAGTCATGCGTATAATGTCCTTAAATAAGAAGTTATTTCAATCATGCCATTCAGAAAGTTCTTCAACCCGTGCATCTTTAGCATCGTGCATGAAGTTGGAAGTCTCTGTTGTTTTAAGCGAAAAATCTGGATGAATTAAATACATTACTGGACAACAAATTTCAATACTATACTGATTTATTTTCCGTCGGAAATTCAATATTCCGTAATAAGGTATATTTTACCTGAATACTTTGTTGCCACGGACAGTTGTACGATCAGCCGAATCTTTGAAACTTATAGTCCTAGTTGACATATCAGCTGCAACAACTACAACTACATCTGGCATACCTGAAACACATATTAGAAGTGAAAGCCAATTGATATATTTTAACAAATCCCAACAATGTAAATACAATAAGCAAAATCTTATTACCAAATTTCTCACGGTTCTCAACACATGCTTCAACATCTTTTAAACACTTGAATCTGAATTTACTGCTTCCAATGGCATCGTCAGCATTATCATCGGGCACAACTTTCATCCGCCGATCGAAGACAAGTACAAAATCATGATCGATATATCGGTGATGCGGATTTACAGGAGGCACGACGCCTTCAATAAACCAATAGGTATGGTATGGGTCAGGTTTTGCATCAAAAGTTAGAACATCATCCTCAAAAGCAGTCCCCTGAATTCTGGTACCCAGAATCTGGATATAACACAGAATTAAACAGAAATAATACCACAATGAAAATTCAACAGAGGCTGTTGATGGAAAATCGACACACATCACTATCACAAAAAACATATCGCTGAGATCGCTTGTTACTGTAACGCGTACTGAGCACACGGAATTCCCCGGCAACCCGGACTCGGATTTTCCAATCCTTGCTTTTATCATTCAAAGCTGATAACCTAGCTGTGCTGCCAGTCATTTATTGTTTATATATTATCTGCATAGCAGACAAATTATAAATGATTTTCATTATTAAACAATGTTAACTTTTCAACATCATCGTACGGATAGCATTGTATAAATAACATTGGTCAAATACATCAATAAATTGTTAGTAAGTTTAACATCACAGTCAAGCACAGTGTAAGCTAACATGATAGATAAATATTCAGATACATCCAACTTTTTGGTTCCTAAAACCGCTTCCGGAGATGTATTACATTCGATTATCAACCTAACAAATAAGTGGTTAGCAATCATATAATATATGAAAAATAAGATGAAAGTAGCAATACTAACCGTGACGAAGTTATTATACTGCATTTGGCAGTAAGGTACTCCACGTATTAGTTCTTTGAACACGACATTGTGCGTACTACATGCAGTTTGGGCACGTGAGATTGGATAAATCAAAAATTTAACTGTCGCTAAGAATTTAGCCCGGGATAACGCGACATAAAGTTGACTTCAGTTGTACTGCGACCTCAGATCTAACCAGCTTCGAGACATCCAAACACGGAGAAATAGAAACCTACCACCCCCTTCATCTTCGTCCTCTTCTCCGGCTAATAGAGAAACCACCCCCGACTATGAATCCCTACCCACCGCCTATCTCTTTCTCTGCCCTCCCAGACAACATGCAAAGTGAAAGAGATAAGAGAGACAAGTAAGAGCTGTGTCTGGAAAGAACCAGAAAGCTTCTCATCGAAGCCACCGTCTGTTTCTTCTCTCTCTCTCGTCCGAAGCGAAACAAAGCTTCTGTAGGAAGCTTACCGCGGGTGACGATAGGCTTTATGACATCAGTAGAATTTACCATCCCACCAAATGCTCAGAACCAGTACCCATCTCACCCAGCCAAAGGGCAAAACCCGTCTGTGTAGCCACGTGACTATTTCGCTGGCACAACCCACCAGCCAAAACGCCCAGCGTAGAGCACACCTGCCACGTCTACCACCCATAATTTCTTTTATATAGGTAGTAGCATTGTTGGCATAGTATGCTAGGGAGAGGCTCAGATCTATTGGAGTGATAGGTTGAGAACGAATTCATAGTGGCTGCAACTACAGTGGCCAAAAGACCTCTCAGTCGCCACACCAACACATGAAACCGATCTCTGAACCCGAACCATATGCTCGAGAAAATTCATCGTCACAGCCTTGTAACAGCCAAAACCAGAATAGCGGAATCCAGAGAATGAAGTTGAATACAACATCAATATAAACATAAGGCAATAGGACTCATCAAAAACACAAAGGAAGAAGTAAACCTGTATAGGATCAAAGGAAAAAAGAACCTTGAATCGAATGAAAATCTGAATAGGATTACAATAAATACTGATAATAACTGAGTGGCTGGGTTTATTTGTTGGCAAAGTATGGTAGAGAGAGGCTCAGATCTGTTAGAGTGATCGGTCGAGAACGAGCCTACATTGGCTGCAACTACAGTGGCCAAAAGACCTCTAAGTTGCCACGCCAACATGTGATACCAATCTCTGTACCTGGATCATTTACTCGGGGGAATTCATCGTCACAACCTCGTATCAACCAATGCCACAAGGGCGGAGCCCATACAGCCGCCCCTAACTCCATCAACAATTATAGAAATAAATTCATTAGCAGAAGCAATGACATCAAAACGACGCCAAACACACTACATAAACCAATTCTTTGCTTGCTCTACTAACTCAACTGCTACCAAAGCAGTTCTCTGCCAAATATTGAACATGCCGAAACCACAACTACTACATTCAAACTAAAGGCAGCAATGTAAATGAACAAACCATATTTCCATCGCACAGTTTTGTTTCCCTTATCCACTCATCCCTCACTTCTTAAATATGGACAGCGAGACGCCGCCACCTGTCCCACGCACAGGCGCTGGCAATGGAGCGCCCCTTCAACGGGCATAGCCACCTGTCCCACTAATGAATACTCCGACAATGGAGTTCATCCTCCATAGCTCCAACCAGGCGAAGAAACCCCCAAATGACCACAACGCCCTTCAACCACAAACCACATAGCTTGCAGCAAGAAGGGCAAAACCATCAATATGCCCACGTCACTATTCCGCTGGCATAACCCACCAACCTGAACACCCAAAGTGGACGCCACGTCAAACGGGGATGATCTCTTTTATATAGGTAGTAGGATGTTTGCGACTGTCGAAGAAATAAAGCTTCCTTCGCTAAGATTTACTTGTCTTTTTGTATGTTTAGTGTACATAAAATCGTGAAAAGTTTGTTGGCAAAGTACGGTAGGGAGAGGCTCAGATCTGTTACAGTGATCGGTCGAGAATGAACCCACAATGGCTGCAACTACAGTGGCCAAAAGACCTGTGAGTCGCCACGCCAACAGGTGAAACTTATCTCTGTACCCAGATCATTTTCTCGAGAAAATTCATCGTCACAGCCTCGTATCAACCAAAACCAGAAGGGCATGCTTCTCTCAGAAGCCTAGTGATACCAAACCCACCCACACTGAACAGCAGAAGAATTTACCATTCTAGCCATCTGCGTCCTATATTTTACCATTCAATTTGTTGTTCTTCGAATCTGTGATGCGTAATCCAATACAGAGCCAACATAAATATAAGACAATACATGAAAAACACAAAGGAAGAAGTAAACATGTATAGGATCAAAGAAAAAACTACATCGAATCTAAGAAAAACGTGGATAGGAAGGAAGCCCAGCCACAAAGCAATGTGCAATCGAACAAATGGATTATCCCAATTCCATAAAACCCATCCGAATACCCACAAATTAAGTAGGAATCATGTCGAAGGAGAAACTGAATTGAAGAATTGGAGCAAAACACAACCATTAACAGAACCCAAACGATAATCACCATCTTTTCTCAAAAATAAAATGATAATCACCATCTTAGTAGTAAATTAGACTAAGCCCTAAGCTATACTTGTTGACCATTTTGTTCCAAAAAACCTAGAATTACAATAATTTTTGTGATTACTTTAAAATACATTTTCACCTCATGTTTACTGATTGATCATCAGCCAAGAATAAAATTTGAAAGGAAATCGATGCGAATACAGCACAAGCAGGTAAGCACTCAAATTTTAGGTTGAAGAAGTATGAGATCTGAGCGAGGGAGCAGATTAAGTAATAAATTTCACCTACAATCATTTTCTTATTGCTTCGTTGCAATACATTTTAACCTAATGCAGTGCATGATCTGCATTGTTACATAACCACTGCTCAAAAATAGTCCTATAAGTGTAAATCTCAAGCTTTTTTTACCAACAGTAGTAAACCAGTCACCATACCTGAGTGCAACCTCTAGCCAGACTCTGTATCTAATCTGCTTATCATAGCACCGTTTTTGCTTCTTCTGGCGGAATCTCATTAGAAATGCAACTCTCTATGGGTGACTACTCTTGAGATAATCCATTAACTCCTCAGCATGCGTGTGGTTGTCTATCCGGTGATTCCATTTCAAGTGTTAATATCATGTTGCTTGTGATGTTATCTGCTGCAAAATATGGAAACGTTATTAATTACCATGAGCTTCGGTTATGTGATCCTTTTCAATATTAACAATCTAAAAGGATAACAAACATGGAAATAATCTTAGCATAATAAACATAGAACAAATATATCACTTTTATTTGGTTCTTATGGAATTCTGAAAATGAGAAAGTATATGCTAATTGCAATTGCACATAATCCAAATTCAATAACATTCAGAAGGAGTTTCGATGTACGGAGAATTCAGATCTCATCCTGGTATGTAATAGGCATTATACAGATGATAAAATACCGAACAATATTATAACAAACTTCAATCCACATCTTTTCTTCTGCCAAGCGAGTATAGACTGGTGCATTCGGATTTGCAAAGGCAATTGTATTAATAGAGAAGCAAAGATCAAAACTAAATTATAAGAGGTTTCATGTTCTGAACATACAAAAAGTATCGTGAAATCCATAGAGGTTTGAAGGCATAATAAACATTTCAAATCATCTCTACCTAACTTGCTAAGAGAACTAAAAGAAGCTTGTATGCAGCCAGCTACTGGAATTGTAAAAGCTTCCCTTACTTGATAAAAATGTATGTACACAAATAAGTTTTGATTGGGTCTTCAACTATACAACCAAATATAACTCAACATTTATGCTTCTTCTCTTCATTTGTGAAGACATTAACGGCAACATAAACTTGCAAATCTATAGTTTTAACTTGTATCAAAGATACAGAGAAGCCCCGCTTAGGAGAGATGTTGGGCATAATCATGTACCCAGCACAATTTCAGAGAATACAAAAATATATTTACACAATAACTCGATAGAACTCAACTCGCAAAGGCTCAGAGCACAAGGTGTAGCTAAGAATACAGGGTGGAGGGTAGAAATTGACCAACCTGCCAAATTTAGGCGTTTTCTCTGTCTGTTGCTTGGCAGCCCTTCTCGTATACAACATTAGCTTTACCTGTCTTAGATTGTTTTCTTAATATCTTCCCCGACGCTACATAAGGCCTCCCATCTTGTGGCCAATAACTTATAAACTTCACCCATGACACAAAAAAAAACATAATCAACGGCTTTATAATCATATCTGTACACAAGAGATATAATTTGCACAAAAAACGAATCTTTTGAAAGTTCAATTCAAATACCTTAATCCAAAATAAAAAATCTCGATCTTAAACTGATCCTACTATAAACCCCCACTCGATGCTTTATGCATTCATTTATTTTGTGTTGCACATACGAAAGTTAACAGCTTTGTAATCTTCATCAGTAGAATGATATCCAAATCCGTAGCAATAAACACATCTAACCAATTATTAGTATTTAATAGGATTACAGTTACATCATAGACAGTTATTAGGAAAACATTATATTATCAAACAAATTCCATTGACAAGGCGATGCTATTGCTAATAGTATTGTTCACAGTCCCCAACTGAACGAAACCCGCCGAAATTGACTAAACCCAGAACCGTAAACCAACAAAATAGAACCAAAGTATGGTTTTTGAAAAACAGATCGGGCTAATAATCAAACCGGGGTGGTTGGTTGGAATCGACATTGCATGCAAACAAAATTGCATCGGAGAAACTGAAAAAATGATATAAAATGAAGGAAAAGAAGAGGATCAAACTCACCTACTGAGCTCCGTCCAGAACCACAGACATAGCCGTAGCTTTCAATCGATTTCCGTTTCAATCGACAAAGTCCTAAACGACTCGAACTGAACAAAGAAAAATTGAATCAAGTTAAGAGAACCCAACAGATCGGGCTAATAATCAAACTGGGGTGGTTGGTTGGAATCGACATTGCATGCAAACAAAAATTACACCGGAGAAACTGAAAAAATGATATAAAATGAAGGAAAAGAAGAGGATCAAACTCACCTATTGAGCTCCGTCCAGAACCACAGACATTGCCATAGCTTTCAATCGAATTCCGTTTCAATCGACTAAGTCCTAAACGACTAAGACTGAACAAAGAAGAATTGAATCAAGTTAAGAGAACCCAACAGATCGGGCTAATAATCAAACCGGGGTGGTTGGTTGGAATCGACATTGCATGCAAACAAAAATTACACCGGAGAAACTGAAAAAATGATATAGAATGAAGGAAAAGAAGAGGATCAAACTCACCTATTGAGCTCCGTCCAGAACCACAGACATAGCCGTAGCTTTCAATCAATTTCCGTTTCAATCGACAAAGTCCTAAACGACTCGGACTGAACAAAGAAGAATTAAATCAAGTTAAGAGAACCCAACAGATCGGGCTAATAAATAAACCGGGGTGGTTGGTTGGAATCGACATTGCATGCAAACAAAAATTACACCGGAGAAACTGAAAAAATGATATAAAATGAAGGAAAAGAAGAGGATCAAACTCACCTATTGAGCTCCGTCCAGAACCACAGACATAGCCGTAGCTTTCAATCGATTTCCGTTTCAATCGACAAAGTCCTAAACGACTCGGACTGAACAAAGAAGAATTGAATCAAGTTAAGAGAACCCAACAGATCGGGCTAATAATCAAACCGGGGTGAATGGTTGGAATCGACATTGCATGCAAACAAAAATTACACCGGAGAAACTGAAAAAATGATATAAAATGAAGGAAAATAAGAGGATCAAACTCACCTATTGAGCTCCGTCCAGAACCACATACATAGCCGTAGCTTTCAATCGATTTCCGTTTCAATCGACAAAGTCCTAAACGACTCGGACTGAACAAAGAAGAATTGAATCAAGTTAAGAGAACCCACATGCAGGTAACCAATTAAGAAAACCAGATCTAAACCCTAATTGCTTGAAGAACTGACATGTGTGCAGTTGCTGCTGGTCAGAGGCGACCACCCCGACTGCGAACCCTATCCACCGCGCTCCGGTGACGACCTCAACCAGACCCATCACCTTCATCCTCTTCTCCGGCCAGACGAAGAGAGAAGAGGAGTGAGAGACAGAGATGGGAGAGAGGAGTGACACAGAGAGAATGGAATAAATGAAGCACACGAAGCTTCTCTCGGAAGCCCGAAAAAGATCAGGTCCTCTCTGACCAAAATGCCCTCCAACCCCAGCCCACGCAGACACAGCAGCGAGGGGTGACCGAGGCAAGGGCAAAACAGTCACTATGCCCACGTCACCATTTAGCTGGCACAGACCACAGCTCTAACCAGGCGAAGGAAGGCTCAAATGACCACAACGCCCTTCAACCAGAGACCACATAGCTTGCAGCAAGAAGGGCAAAACCGTCAATATGCCCACGTCACTATTCCGCTGGCATAACCCACCAACCAGAACGCCCAAAGTGGACGCCATGTCAAACGGGGATGATCTCTTTTATATAGGTAGTAGGATACCTATTTACAACATAATGAAAGTTGCAAACGGGAGCTCAGTGGTAAAGTTTTTATAGACAATGCATGAGATTCTGAGTTCACACCCGAGGACAAAGTATATTATTTAAAAAAAAACATGATAAAAGTTTGAATATTTAATTATTTCATCTGAAATTACGAGTACAAAATTCGAACTAGGGATACCACGGATACAAGTTTGTCAAAATTTGAAGAATGGTGATAGTCCATTGAGCTTCTAG
This sequence comes from Linanthus parryae, assembly GCA_023055425.1. Lineage (NCBI taxonomy): Eukaryota > Viridiplantae > Streptophyta > Magnoliopsida > Ericales > Polemoniaceae > Linanthus > Linanthus parryae. Next base: position 144,434,954 of record JALGPY010000004.1, on the reverse strand, counting down.
CCTAGCCCATTGTCTACTACTTCTAGCCCAGCCCATTGTAGATTTTGTCAAAACTATTCACAAATTACAATAACGTGAACCGGCCGGAAATCCAGAGCGGGTTCCTGGCAAAATCTGAAGAATGGTCTATTGAGCTTCTAGCCCAGCCCAGTATCATTATGGTCCGGGTGCGGGTCGTCCAGATAAAGTGAGATACTCAGTCACGTGAACCGGCCGGAAATCCAGTACGGGTTCGGGGCAGAATCTATTACCACTTTGGTTTGGTAACGCCCGTCTTCTCTCCGTCAGGCGAGAGAGAGAGAGATGGCGAGAGCAGAAGTCGGAGGTCTGGAGGCTTCACTGAATCAGCTGATCAACGATCACCACCACAAATCTCTCCGACTACGCGATCGTACAGGTTCGTCGTCTCCTCCTTCCCAATCTCAGATTCTTCCTTGCTATTGCACAGATTCATAACTGTAAACGACCTAGGGTTTCTAACGGTCATCATCTTGCTTGTTCTTATGTGGAATCTCAACTTATTAGAGAAAGCGAAGAAGAATGCGATGAGAAGCGCGACGCGTGTTTCCGATCTGCTGGTGAATGCGGTGAACGGCGGCGTCCAGGAATCGTTCGTGAACGAGAAGCGGATCGAGTTCGAAATCCGTTCGCTGGCCGGCACAGTCTCGCGATTCGGCAAGCAGACCGATCAGTGGCTAGCGGCTTCTCACGCCATCAACAACGCTATCAAGGTCTATAAAATTCCACTGCTTTCTCTGTGTGTTTTTGTTGTTCAAATGCCTCTGCACATGTTACTAGCTGCATCAATTAAGTTATTTTACTTGTTAGATTAAAAATGAAGGTGGGACTTGGAATTGGTTTAGCTTAGATTGCTAAGTGGAGTTGGTTTCCAAATTAATGAGGGTTCTTGTCAGGGGCGGGCGCAGGATATTTCATCAGTGGGGACACATTTATAATATGAACAGAGTAACATTAAAATGTTACCTGAAAAATTAGAAGTCTATAATGAACTGAATATCAATTAGTACCTGAACCTACCTGACACAATTTGTTCAATATCAAACAAAATTCAAAGCTTGAATAGTCCTCCTCTGCACATAGATAATCTATTGTCAGACTTAATATTTGTAATGGTGAATGTTTATTTAGGTTTCGATTGTTTAGGGTTTTGATTGAAGAACCCCAAATCCCCTTATGTTTTTGAAGAAACAACTCAATTTTATACTGATTTAGGGTTCATTTCGTGACGGAAATCATAGTACACATTGATACATATATGAAAAACTAAAAAAGGGGACTATTGCAGAAAGAGAAGGAAGAACTCCAAATCGGAATCGATTGACAGAAACAAAGCTGATTAGTTGCAGAACCTTGTTGTTTCGAGTTCTGATACGCATATGAGAGGTAGAGAGATTGGCCGCAAGACCGTGTCGAAGGAATGGAGAACCTCTAGCGGTTTTCTTCGCTTTCTCTGTTGTGTCTACGTACGTGTGTATGAATGAGAAGTCAGAATTATAAAGAAAAACAAACTCTATTTATTTGGGGTGATTTAAGTTAATTCTAAGAACTTTTGGTCCTTTTTGTAAATATCAGGGAGGGCCTATTTCAAGAATAGCAAAATATTTCAGAAAATATTAGTAGAAAAAAATATGAGGGTGGCCACATGCCCACCCAATGTCCAACACACATCCGCCCCTGGTTCTTGTATAGATTGGAGTGGTTCTTCCGAATAAAGCTTAGTTATCTAGATAACCAGTCACAAATCATGACCAAAGCTCTAAATACTGACCGTTTATGGAAAGTCATATTCTTTGATAAGAAAACAATCTCAAATTCAGCATGTAAACATTCAAGAAACAAGGAGTGAAAGAGTTATATTTTCCATTTTCTGGTTGAGGACTCACCAGTATTTTGTACAGTGGGCTCGTTTGGATTTCGGGGTTAGGTTGAACCCAACCTAACCTCAACCATGACAAAAGACCCGGTCACTGGACGTGATTACCGGGGGCCGGGTAATTTTAATCGGTGCCCGGCTAAAAGACACCAGTGACCGGGTAATTAGGCCGGTGACTGGCTGTGGGGATGATGTGGTGACGAAAATGGTAGTTTTAGTGACAAAAAAAATAATAATAAACAAACAACCGGTGACCGGCTCTAATTTGATCGGTCACCGGAAAAAAACAACCCCACCCAAAAACCTATAAACTCAACCATTAAATCCAAACAACAACATGTTACGGTTCAACCTAACCCCAAAACCGTTAAATCCAAACAGCCCCAGTATGTATCAATGAAACTCATACAGTATGTAGTGGCTTACCAGTTCGGCAACCCCTTGGACAACAAACTTTTAGCCAAAAGAAGTCTACAGACCAAAAATATAATCAGGCAACATGTATGGAACTTAAAAGATAATTATTTATAGTGCTAAAATTTAGGCGCATTTATCTCGTAGGTGTTCTCTAGTTTTATTTTGACCTGGATCTTTGTTTGAGCTTCTCAGTTGTCTTCTCTAGAGTCTAAGTATCGATCTGTTGTACAAAAGGTTCAATGTGAGAGGTTCAGAACTTCCTCCGCTTAACAGAAGTCTCTCATTGGAGTAGTTTATAGCAGAAGTAAATACATAAAAAAAGTTGCTCAAGTTTCAGAAACGGTTGTGATCCTTATTCAGAAAAAGAAAGTAGAGCGGTGGTTTTGTACTGGCTGGTGCCTGATATAGAATGTAGACATGTAATGGTTTTGCAGCCAACGAATGTTCTTAACAAGGCTTGAAAGACAATCTAAAATGTGAAAACTCTCACGAAAGTAGATAATTTCAATAAACTTTCCACCAACCTGAACTTGAAAAGTATGTTGAGATGAACAAGAAAACCAAGAGATGTTTATAAATTTCCAGTTCAGATATTGTTGTTGATTCATAGATAATGAAGCTTTGTCATCCCGGATGTCTTGCCAGTGTGCCAACTGCTAAGGAAGGAGTTACGTACTAAGCAAGGGTTTGAGGTATTAAACCACATAGTCGTGGTATTAGTAAGAAAACTGCTTTATGAAGAAGCTTCGATTGATAACTCTAAACTTGGAAGACCCAACATCTTTTTGCAGATTCGGAATGGAGGGCATTGATTTGGAACAATGTATACCACCAATGGTAGAACAATATGGGCCACCAAGAAAAGTAAATCAGATTAGTATAGAGAACTCTCAAAGACATATCGACAGAGAACCAATCTTAGAGAAGTCCAAGTCTGTGGGCTTAGAGGTAAGGTATAAAGGCTTCACAATATGAGGACAGAAATTGGTATTTCCAGTGGCAATCTTACAGTCTTGAATCAGGAGTATTTATTAATGAAAATATCACAATAACCAAAATATTTTGGAGGTTATAGCTGTTTGCCCTCCAAGAGAAGAAGACGATTCTTTAGCATGGAAGGGAGGATATGGAGTCTGAATGAATGTTCTCTCCAAGAATTGATGTCAGAATCTAATAAGATAGCAGATTGCAGAGAGGTGGCCGACATGGTTTCATTTTTAGGATAGGGAATTTGGATGATATAGAACTGTAAACTTGCATGAGTCTAACCTTGTGAGTTTCTACGGGCTGTGTTGAACACCCTGAGGTAGGGTAGAGGAAGGAATTTTAGTCAATTTCGTGCTCTCTGCTGTCCCCATGTGTCAACCACCAGTAGTCGATACCGAGTTGGTGCCTCTGAATGTGAGAATATCGACCACCATTCATCAAACTTTCACCGTCCCCTTGGTAACACTGGAGGCCTGTGGTGAAATTGTTAAGTCCTCTTTGCTTACTTGTTATTATATGAGAATCTCTGCGGACACTCACAGTATGTGTCCACCGTGTTCATATGTCTCTATTTGAGGATGTGCATTACTGTGTATACATTTTTTTTACTGTACATTTTTCGGGTCCGCTTGGAAGGAAGGATTTGGATAGGAAAAAGAAAACGAAGGCACAATTACAAATTCAAGAATCTTAAAATATTATATTTTGCGAATAAATAAAAATGGGTAAACTCCACTTTGCACCCCTATGTTTAGGCAAAATGTCACCCGAAACCCCTGTGTTTCGGACAATGCACTTTACCACCCTTGTAACAGAAAAAAGTGAGGACACTTAGCACCCTTCTGTCATATTCCGTCCAAGATACCACTTTTAAACATTTTTTTGACCATTTTGCTCCTATTTTCTTTTGAGTTCATTGTGTTCATGTTCTTCACATTCTTGGTGTTCTTAACACCCGAATCCTTAGTGTTATTGACCACCGCCTCCACTACCACCGAATCCCCACCAGTAACACCTGCAATACCAAAATTTACACCACCAACACCGCCAACAAAGATATGGCTTTATACTAAGAAAAAAATATTTATGAAGAGGCTCATATCTATAATGGAAACAAGCAATAGAAAATTGCACCTATGGCTGCAAAACTAATTTCCCCGCCAGGAAAGTAACAATTTCTCACCAATAGATCAAATTCATCATCGCCAATTTGAGGGGAAAATGAAATCCAGTCTAAACAATCAGTACCAGAGTTGTACTACAAAATTCAGGACCCATAACTGCAGTAACATTGCAAATATTGAGCACCCATTGATTTCGAACCCAGATTCGAAGCTTGGCAGGTGAAATTGTTCACATCGGCGACATCGCCAGAGAACCCAACAACAAGAAATTGTAGATCAAGAAACAGAGAATGGACAGAAAATCCCAATCTCGTTCTTGAAGGAGCAAAAACCAAGAGACGAAATACCACTAACAGAAGCCCAGACTTCCACGGATCTGGGAGGTATTACAAACATCGACTAAGGGAAAGCCGAAATACAGTAACCATAAGCAACCCAGCACTTGCAATTTGTGAATCGGTGAAGCTCAGAAACAACAAACCCTCGGAATCGAACCCAAGAGCTCACACCAAATGAATCGCGTGTATCCCGACGCGAGCATGTGTAAGCCTAATCAAAATTGAGAGAAAGATAGAGATAGAGACAGAGTTGGGTTTTGGGTTCTTCAAGAAATCGCAGGACCATACAAATCGGAGCAGAATTCTAATGGTGTTTCCATCGCCAGATGGAGATAAACGGCGGTGGAGCCGCGTCCCTACTCTCTCTGCCTCGGGCCTAGAGCACCGACCAGACCACAGAGGGGAATTTGGTGGTGTTTTCGTCGCCAGAGAAGAGAGAAATCGAGATAAGAGAGAAAGAGAGAGTAGTGGCGGCTAGGTTAGAAAATGGGGAGAGAGAAGGAGGTGTTGGGATAAATAGTGGGTAATTTTCCGAATCATTGAGGGTAAAACTGTCATTTGACAAATCCGTCTGAGTTCCGTCAGTTACAAGGGTTGTAAAGTGCATTGCCCGAAACACATGGGTGTCGGGTGACATTTTGCCTAACATAGGGGTGCAAAGTGGATTTTACCCAATAAAAATAGGGTAAAAGACATTTTCCACCCTCAGTTTATCGATTAAATACATTTGCCCCCTGATTTATCGATAACTACTTTTTGCACCTCTGTCAGAGTTAAAAACTAACACCACACTAACGGAGGGGCAAAAATACATAATTACCCCTGAAATGTTGAGAAATTACCCCTATATGTTTAAACTAAACCCTAACTCACTCTTTTTTCTTCACCTCTTCCTCGCCTCCATTCTCTGCTCTCTCTCTCTCTCCACCACTGACCCCTCTCTGGGCTAGGACAAACCCAGACCCGAACAAACCCAGGAAAAGTGCATCTGGACATGCGGTTTCCTAACATTTTCCAGTGGATTCCTGTATTCTCTTGTAGGTTTTCCATACAGTTTCATGTTTATCCGATTTGTTAAGTTGTATTACTAGCTCGATGACGATTAGTTTTGCTTTAACCAAACCGAAGAGATCGCCGAAGGCTTGAGACCTAAATCTCTTCGATTCTCCCCGAAAATTGACCGTTTGCGAACCTGCCTGTGAAATTGATAGTCTGTGCTTGATGAATCTCTCTTTCGAGACAGATGAAGGTACCAGACGGTTGATATTGCTCGTAGGATCTATGGTTTATTTTCGGCTTCAATCATTGATCGATTTGCTCTTACCTTCGGTTGTTCTCATGTGGAAGATCCTGGCCTTTTCTGAGAGCTAGTTTTAATAGATTTGTTGAAATTGATGTTTGAAAGCATGGATTCAGTTCCCCTCAAATGGATTCTGCTTTTGCCTAGGACAAACCCAGACCCGGACAAACCCAGGCACCTCCGATCCTCGATCCAGATCTGGGCTGGGTTTGGGGGAACAGAGAGAAGGGTTTTTTTGTTCATGTGGACATGCCGTCTCAAACCAACACCGCTATCGGCATACCACCAACCACACCCAACACCTCTGCAACTGCCGTCTCTCTCTCTCTCTCTCACTCACCTATCTTCTCCATGCCCCCTCAGCCATGTCTCTCTCTCTCTCTCTCACTCACCTACCTTCTCCATGCCCCCTCAGCCATAAACCACCGCCGCAACCAAATCCAACTTCGAACCCTAACCCTTCCGAAATCAACACCGATGAGTAAATTCGAACCTTAGTTACCCCTAATCACCCACCAAGAATCGAATTTTGGCTGCTCGATCTGGGAGATTGTTGGGGGATAGTAGTTGGCGGAGGTCGATCTAGCACTGTTCGTGACGGGCTTGGTGGAAGGCTGTAGGCTTAGCTTAGAATGGCCATTTGGTTGTGGTTCTGTGGTCAGGTGGGTTGGCCGAGTGAGATCTCAAATCTCCCAAATCCCATCCCAGCCACCACTGTCTTTCACCTCAACTACGACTCATCCCTCTCTATCTATCTGTTCTGAGATCGAAAAATTGACTCTTCGCTATTTTGGTTTTAAGTTTAGGGCCTGAGTGTGTTTCGATGTTGTCTTGGATAGTGTTCGACTTTGTTGAATTTGGTTGAAGTTACTGAACTTGATGCGGTGTTGCTTGACTTGGTAGTGATCCCCAAATTCATCCAATTTCGATCCCCTAGACAAAACTCGACCTTGTATGAGAGAGAGAGAGAGAGAGAGCTTCTTTTGGTGTTTCATTGTGAAAAACTGTTTTCAACTTTCATTCCAGTTTATGTGGAGTTCTTCATTGAGCTTCTTCATAATTGAAAAAAAAACAAAAATTAGTAAGAATTTTGGCGGTGGTGGTGGTGCGGACTTGGTGGTAGTCGAGGCGGTGCTCATGACCACCAAGAACATCAAGAACATGATTAATTCAATAATAAAGAAAAAAAAGGTGTTATTTGTCCACAATTTGTAAGGGTAAAATGGTCACAAAAAGTCAGTTTGCACCCCTCCATTAACGGATTGTAACAGAAGGGCACCCTCCATCCACTGACAGGGGTGCAAAAAGGATTTATCAATAAATCAGGGGGGCAAAATGCATTTAATCGTTTAACTGATGATGGAAAATGTCTTTTCCCCATAAAAATAGGGTAAAAGACAAAAACGACCCCTTAAGTTTGGGTTAAATACAAATACACCCCTCATGTTTGGGGATATACTATTACCTCCCCTGTCAGCGACAAAAAGCCCCCTCTCAGTGGATGGACGTTAGACAAATGCCACCCTTCTGCTACAATCAGTTAGTATGGGGGTGCAATCTGACTTTTTTATGACAATTTTGCCCCTATTTGTATTTTTTTTGTTTATTTTGTTCGTGTTCTTGGTGTTCTTAGTGTTCTTGACCACCACATCGCCGCCGCCACCACCACCACTATTGAGGAAAAGCCTAAATTGAACTTTTTGTTCAAAAGAGGTGAATGTCTTTTTTCTAAGTCAAACCCCAATTATTCATACATCACTAGATTTCTCTTTCTTGGTCTATAATCATACATCCATTCCTCTTTTTGGGCTTATTATTTTTTAACCCACTGAAAGCTAGCCGGCTATAAGATTATACATGAAACCTGTGTGAAGTAACAGAGATTACAAATATGGACATTGTGTCTACTACTGTTTTTCCTTTCTGTATATTGCAATAGGAACAATGAATGAAAACTCCGGTTTTCTATTCCTCTATGGCATCACTAGCAGTCTAGCACAACAGATCTTACCCAGGCCATGTTCGTGACAATGAACAGTCAATTAGTCCTACTGGCTCTAGTAGATCTCATTTTTAGGCTTAACTCAACTGTGAGCAAATCAAATGCATTGGAAGGAGAAAATTCACCACCACCAACAACACCACCTTCCCCACCACCAACACAAACAACAATAATGAGGCAAAATTGCACCGGTGGTATCCAAAATTCCCCACCACCAGTACTCCATCCTAAACCACCACTGCCACCAATTCAAACCAACCTCCATCACCTACTTGCCCACCGTAAACCGCGACCCATCCACACCCAATTAACTACCTGCAATTGACAACCATACAACCCATAACCACCATCACCGAACCACTGCAACCCCGACCAAAATCAACCCAGTAAAACATGAAGAACTAAAAGAGAAGTAAAACCAGATCTGAATTTATCAGAGATTACATCAAAATCATTCATTGTTTCAGAAATTTGGGGTTTAGCGTTTGATTCAAGAGCATCCTCGATCGAGGGTTCGGTCGAATTGAGTCGGACGGCAACCCATCTCCGGGTCGTTCGCCTGAGACCGTACCATTGGTTGCAAGACTCCAGCTTTGAGAGGCTTCAAGGCGGAGGAGGAGAGAAACCCGAGACCTGGGATTTGGGGGCTGCCTTCAGAGTTTTCGAAGAAGACGACAACGAAGTAGCCGCCGCCTCACTGAAGAGGGGGAGAAAGACGTCGCAGCCACCATCGCGCTCCGGCTGAGTCTGGTGGTCAGACGGGGAGAAAGAGAGAGGACGGAGGTGGGTGAGAGAGCCGCAGGTGGTGGTGGGTGATTTTGGGTGGTGGTGTGCCGTGAGAGGAGGGAGGGTGAAGAGGAAGGAGAAGTTACATAAGAGAGGAGGAAGAGATAAGGTTGGTTTAGGCATTTATAGTGGGATCATTTTGTACAATTTCAGGGGTATTCTTGTCTTTTGACCATCCGTTAGTGAACCGTTACCTCCTAACTCTGACAGGGGAGGTAATGGTATTTCCCCAAACACGAGGGGTGTATTTGTATTTAACTCATACTCAAGGGGTGGTTTTTGTCTTTACCCATAAAAATATAATGCTAACAATATTATTTTTTTATTCTCTGAACTTATAGAAAGTTAAGAACTTTATGTACAATCGATCAAACAAGTTAGTTTGTGAATCGTGTCCTTTTCGTTTCATTTTCTTTTCATAGCGCAATCCATGGTTGTGCACTAAGTAACCTAGAGCGGGTGCGAAGCGGGAGCGCGAATTGGAGCGGGAGCGGGAAAACGTCTGATTTCAGAAAGATTGCATTTGAGAGCTTCACGAGAGCATCTATATATAATATTTTTTTACTATAATTTTATGAAGAAAACTAATATTTACATATGATAATGTGAGTTTACACATGAGAATAATTTTTATTTAAGGAGTTGTCAGTATTCATTTGTCAAATAGGTTGCTTCAATAAGGAAGAATAATGTTTAAATAGTGAAATTATCAAACTGACGCATTATAAGTTGAGATTAATCATCAAGTATAGTCCAAACTAATAGTAAATTGGCTTTAAAAAGTAATTCGCCTACGAAAATGAGCTCTCTATTTTCTGGAGCGTCTTTAGAGCGAGATTTGGTCTCGAAAGCGCCAGAGCGAGGTTTGAGAGCGGGAGCGATGACCCATCGAGGTGTTTTAGGTGACTAAGGTTGTGCACCATAGTTGTCAAAATCCTACGATTCACGATTCGTATCCTACGATTCGATTCGATTCACCCATGAAACGATGTGAATCCCTTAGTGAATCTTTAATTGGCAAAAAAATATTTGAATCCCGATTCAAAAGTCCGAATCTTGCGATTCAGTTGCGATTCAGACCGATTCCTCGATTCACCTTCGATTCATCTGAAGGTCTAATTGAGTTGCAGCATCAGTCGAAGAAATAATACCTCCTGCATTATATCCTGCATTATGTCTGTTTTGCAACATGCATTTGTTTTAAATTACTAGTGCATTTTTCACAAGTCCAAGGCTAATAGTTTTGGCATTTTGTAGTTCCTTGCTCCACATGCATATCAATATCTCGATTATTCTTTATCTTTTAGATGTGTGAAACTCCTAATCATTAGTTATGTATGCGAGTTTCCAATAAATTGAGCTTTCCTTTTGTAAAAATATGAATATTTTGTTCAATAATATTTTAGCTTTATGAAATATTTTATTATATCTCTATAATAATATTGCAAGCTGAATCTTTACGATTCACGATTCGATTCGATTCGATTTACGATTCAGTAAAGGTGAATTTCGATTTACTATGTTGTGCACAGGGTATCTAGATAAGTTGGTGGCATCAAGATTACTACTTTGTAATCAATATTATAGATCTTTATGGTGTCATCATTTCCACTATATTTACTTGTGAAAAAATAGCTCATCCTAGAGCATTTTTTCGAAGCTCTGTTCATGAAGCAAGCAAGGAGATTCGAATTTCATTCTTCTATTGGGTTTTCATCCACTGTAGGATGTGAAGTCCAGTAACTGCTTGCTTGTTGGTTTCTGAACCTTCCTTTTTTCGCCTCCACAGGAAATTGGAGACTTTGAGAACTGGATGAAGACCATGGAACTTGATTGCAAAAGTATCACTCTTGCTATCCACAACATTCACCAACAATAACACCAAAGCACTGAAAGCTCCTGTATACCCCTCACACTATTACCGAGGAACTACAAGTTTGACATACATTCTAGAACGACGGCTGCAGATTTGTTGAGTTCTTATTTCAGCAAAAAAGGTGTCTGAACTTTTGCTTGTGGTTTCAATTTCTTCGGTGGGGGCAGAAACCGGTCACAGCACTTTAGTCTTCTTGGTTATAACTTTCCTACACATACGACTTTGCTATTAAGATTTGGGTTGCCGGAACTAGACTGGCATCTCACTTTTCTTTTTTTAATGTTCTTGTTCCTCGATCATAGTATCTATGTATAATGTTCAGATTAGTAGCCATTGTAAATTGATTTCTGTGTCAATATGATATCTCTGTCAAGTCCAGATCCACTTCTTTTGCCATCTCCATGTATCTTCACTTGCCTTTCTACTGTATAAAAACAGTGGAACGGGAAAAGAGTAGAACGAAAATGTATAGATGTCCCGACTTCTTTCAGCAAAGCGTTGAACTTATAGCATATCTCATACACTTGCATATATCAGAGAAACATGAACTACAGAGTAGGCAAATTACCAATTTTGGTTGAACTCACATTATTTGAAGCATACCCCAAATGAAAACAACAAGCAAATACAGAAAGTAAAAAAGCACGGCACTTAAGACTTGAGACTGATTCTCTGGATTCCTATTAGTTATTTTTCCTGCAATTGGTTCGGATCTGGCCGTTGGTTCCAGTAAGAGGACTCATGTTGCCCATTTTCACCATAGCGGCTGCAAAGTCAGTATAGAAAGCCCCTGGATTGGTACTATAAGTAGTGACCTGGTCATCAGTTGAGCCACCCTTGAAGAGCTCTTGGTCCGAGTGAAGAAGTCCTTTGTTGTTCACCAAGTTCTTGAAATAAGCATTGTCGAATATCAATGGAGTGGTGGTGTCGAGCTGAGATAGTATCCTGTCGCTACCTGTGGTTGGGCATTTGGGTTTCAGCGACGTCGCAAGCGACGAGTCGATGTTGGTCTCGTTGTAAATGCGGTCTCTGAACGTGCTGCAGCCTGCCGAACCGATGGTGTGTCCTCCTGTGTTTGACATTTTAAATTAAACAAAATCGTGACAACATTTTGTAGAAACTTGAGGTTTTGGAACTAGGAGGGTTTGGGCTGTTGATTTCTTAGTACCTGAAAGAGCAACCATTTCTTTGGCAGTGAAACCTTTGTCTGAGAAGGCAGTGATGAGGTTTGCAAGATCCATGAATGGGGATGGGAGTTCACTATTTGCCCCGCTTAAACTTGCTGTTGTTGAGTCCCTTCTTCCTAATGGAACTGCCCATGTTGGCCCACCTAACTGAATCGAGCAAATTGAGAGAAGTGTAAGCTTAGCTTAAGCTGGTTTATTAGGGACGGATTGTGTAAAGTAGCACGTTTGTGAATCCCGAATGAAAATAACTAAGGGCGAGCATCTCCAATGAAACATTTAAACAGCGGTTATCTTTATAATATAAAAGAGATGACGAAAAATTTGTCTCCAATGGGAATCTCTATTCCGTTATTTATTATAACGTACAGTTATCTATTTAAAGAGCAGGAAAATGGATAGCTAAATATTTTGTGTCTATCTCTCTCCTATTTTTATATTTCAATTAATTTTTTTATTTAATTCCTACCTATGACAACTACCTTTTAGTTAACTTTTACTCCCTCCGTTTCGCCAGATTCTTCAAAAAATTATACGGGTATTAAATGGGCTTAGCGATTTGGTTAACAAAACAAAGTAAGAATTTGATAATTTTTTGTGTTATTGTAGAGCAAAGTTTACTCTACGACACCATGAAAAGATTATCAAATCCTTGCATCGTTTTGCTAACTAAATCGCTAGGACCATTTAATACCCATATAATTTTTTGAAGAATCTGGCGAAACGGAGGGTGTACATAGTAGCATTGAAGATCGTATCAATTTTTTTGTATAGTTAAAATAAAGAATGACAATTTTAGTTAAAATATACGTAATTTATAACTAGTAGCATTGCAGATGCTCTTAGCAATGTTGTGGTATTTTAGAAAGCTTATGTGCAAAGTATTGCTACTATTGAAATTCAAAAAAAGGTGTTTGGTCCAGTTCAAAAAAAGAAAAAAAAAGTGTTTGGTAAACTTGGATACTTACGGTAAGTGCCGAAAATGACAAATATTGGGCATGATAGAATAGAGAAAGCAAAATTGAACCACAGGTACCGAAAATTTACTTTTTTCAGCAACGGGTACCCAATCTTTAAAACTATGTACATGTTCCAAATATTTGAAATTCTTTCAACTGGGTACCATTCTGTTAACTTTCCCATTCATATTGGACGGAATAATGTAAAATGACTATTGTACCCCTCATTTTCACCTTTTTTTTTCTAAAATGGCAGGCAAGTTTTACTATCAAATCTGAATAAATAAAAAAATAAAATCTTTAATTATTAGATGTGTAACATAATGTCATATATTTTCATCAAAATTACTTATTTTTACATCATTTCAATAAACGAAATATATTTTTTTAGAAACAAAGTATGTTTTTCTTAACATATATCCGTCAATCTTAAAGTCTTTTAACTTTTTTTAACAAAGTTATTATAAAAAATTATTTTTTAAAATTTCATAATTTCACCTATAGTTTTTTAATAAAACAAAAAATTAAAGAATAGTTAACACATGACGTTCTTTTTTTTTTTTAATGGTGTTGAGTTGTATTTTTCATGCAAATATATGTAAGCTTGTTAATTTACTATTTTGAATATCCAAATGATTTGTTTGTAAAACTTGTAATTTTGAACAAATTTAGCAGTATGGTACAATAGTGTTTTTACACTATCCAATATGGATGGAAAATTAACGCGAGGGTATCCTGCTGAATGAATTTTCGAAGTTTGGGACATGTGGTACACGATTTTTAAGTTTGGGTACTCGACTACTGATGCAGGAGCAAATGACCCAGAACCAGGCGCGACTAATCTCGCAGATGAACCAGACGAGACCGAGTTGTCAGACGCGACTAATCTCGCGCTTCACTATCACGACATGGAAGACAGACGCAAAAGAAGTGCGGGATGATCCCTTTTGGTCATGCCACACTGTTTTGGGCGTAACTTGAGCTACAAGGATCAGAATGCCTATTATAATATGTTTTCGGAAAGCTCTCGGGGTGACTTACATGAATGACACGCAAGATTTCAGCCCAAAAAACGGACGTTTGACCAGTCAACGGAGACTTCAAAGATATTTTTTGCTATTTTTGGCAGTTTTTCAATTTTCGTATTTTGACTTCTTTATTTAGCCCGATTTGGGTCAGACTATCATTTACGCATTATTTCCAATAAGGCCAATAGTTTTGGGCCAGTTTTGTAATTTTGCTATTTTTGACAAAATTAGGATTTTGAAGCTATTTATACCCGGCTTGTGGGTAAAGTTGGATAGTGTATGATATTATTACTTCTGAAACTCTAAAGAGCTTTTGTGCCATAGTTTTCGTACCCTTTTCCATAGCTTGATTCCGCTGTGGTCCCTCGCTTGGTTGTTTAACCCGGCGTCAACTGCCCGTTTGCCGAAAAAAACAAAATTTGGGTACCTTTTGGGGCATTTTGCCGTTAAGGAATGTCATTAGAAATATTAACTACTTAATATATTTTAATGGATGATTAAGTTTATTCATACAATTTTCAAAAAACATGTCCTGAAACAAAAACCCTCTCCTGCTTCTCAAAAACTGCTGCAGAGAAACAGTGGCTATCCACAGCAAAAGAGCAATGTTTTAAAAAGCAAAAGCAATACCTAACAGACCCACTATCATAATTTTGGTGATTTGTAGCATAAATGAGTTGAGAACAAAGAGCTCAAAATCGGATTATCTATAGTCTCAATGGAATGAAGGGTGTGCTTACCGTGACAACAGAATCGCGAGATGCAACTGTGAGAATGTCTGCACAAGAGAAGACTCCCGGGCAAAGAGTTTCGAGTTCAGATTTAATGGTGTCTATCAGCTCGAATCCCCTCAATGAATCTTTGTTTGCGCGGGCTGTCTTCTCTCCCGTGAAGCTAGAAGTGTCATCCAAAAGTACCGATGCATCACATCCCTGTTTAGATAAAATCAAGCCATATATGAAAAACCATAACCAAGCAAATATGAACTTCAAACACAATAAAGGACTAACAATAAGAACATCTGAACATGAACATGCATGGCTGAGTCTAAGAGAGAAAGATTATATACATTGACAAAGCAGTCGTGAAAATGGAGACGAAGCAATGAAGCTCCCATGCGATGCTCCTTCATCACTGCCTTGGACACCAAGTTTCTAATGGTAAAGAGTGCTTTCGGGCACGTTGATGCATAGAAACTCGGGGACAACTGTGCGTAGGTTGTCGTGATGAACACAAGCGTAAACATAAAACATAAACACGAAACTTTGCTGTACGAATTGGAACCCATTGCAAAAACACTTGTGGTGGCTATGTAGCTAGCAGTAGAAGAAGAGAGAATGTTTGGAAATGACTGGTGCAAGTATCATCAAAGAAGATGGATCTTTATATAGAGATACATGCTTGGTTGACTGATTAGACTAAACAGCCCCATAACAATTTTTATACAAAAAAGGGCAATTGAGTTCGGTAAGATATTACTAACTTTGATTAATACTCCTACTAGTCTTAACATTCTCAATCTGTGAATTCAGATGGAAAGACTCTAGAAAATAAATATTTTTTCTAACATAGAATAATTTGTACAACATATTTTCTTAATATTTGTTCCGTGCATATTGTGTGCGTTTCGTGCATATTGTGTGCACTTATTTTTTTTTTTTGAGTGGTTTAGCACTTCAAGTTAGTTCTCCTCTTGGTAGAGCAAGGTCCTCTCAAATTTGCGAATTTCGCTATCCTAGGCATTGTGGTCCATTCAATTTGTGATATGCACTTTGTTTGTTTGATTATGTGGTCCGTTGAGAGTTCTTGAGTCTAACTTCTTCTATTATATTTGATCCGATGCACTGAAAAGACCTGCGGTAAATTCTTGAAACAAATTTAAATTACAATATAAAATAGGGACAAGACTGCAGTACTTGATGATGTGATTTGACAAAGTTCGGATTGGTCATTAGTGTGAACAAAATTGTCGTGAAGGAATCTAGAGTGCCTCATTAGTCAAAGTGAAGGCTGAAAATTTTCTTTCATTTGTTTAGTTATCCCATTATGGTTTAATCAGTTGGCAAGACATGTTTTGGGAGTGCCCCAAACTTAGAATCTTCCGGTCTTATTCTTTGAGGAAGACAACTGTTGAAAAATTGGAAATTTATCAAACTAGTGAAGGGTTTTGAAAAAAATTGGTCTATGTAGTGAGCAAAAGTCCAAAAAGTTCACATTAGTTGGGATTTATGAAATTGCTAAAAGTGATGGACTAGTAGAGATGTGTGTATACTAATGTTTGGGTGAAAACCACCCATTCCTAACCTTATTTGAATTGAGCAATAAGTCTTTATGCTCTTAACAACTCCATTGCATTTTAATCAAAATTAATTTGCACTAATGCGATAAACGAATTTTTATTTTGGTACAAGACAAACTTATTAGAAGTGAGTCAAAGAAATAAGAAATATGTAGAGTCATGCCAAATTTATTTATAATTTTCTAGCGAAAAATGGACTGGCATAACACTCGGGTAGTCAATCAATAGTTGTTGGATTTAGCTTGTCATTCTTGAAATTAAACAACTACTTGTACAAAATACAAGAGTTGTTTCCTCATATGAGATTACGAGTCCGGATCCTCTGTATCCTTTGTGTGTATCCTTCCATGTATCCTCACTATGATTGGTATATTTCATATTTTTTAATTCAACTTAATTGTATCAAAATTCTATCAAATTGAATATAAAAATATGAAATATACCAATCATAGTAAAGATACATGGAAGGATACACACAAAGGATACAGAGGATCTCGACTCATTAGATTACATAGTTGTCGAATCGGATTCAAATAGTGAATCGAATTTAACCTTCACTGAATCGTAAATCGAATCGAATCGTGAATCGTAAAGATTCAGCTTGCGATATTTTTATGTAGGCGCAATAAAATATTTCATAAAACTATAACATTATTGAACAAAATATTCATATTTTTACAAAAAGAAAGCTCAAATTATTGGAAAATCGCATCCACCACTGTGTTTTAGGAGTTTCACACATCTAAAACAGACATTAATGTAGGAAGTATTATTTCTTAGTCTAATGCTGTAACTCAGTTAGACCTTCATATGAATCCAAGGTGAATCGTAGAATCGATGTGAATCGCAGCTGAATCGTAAGATTCGGACTTTTGAATCGGGATTCAAATAATTATTTGTCCAAAAAAGATTTACTAAGGGATTCACATCGTTTCAAGGGTGAATCGAGTCGAATTGTAGGATACAAATCGTGAATCGTAAGATTTTGACAACTATGTGAGATTGATTATGATGTGTGTTGAGAGATTATAACTACTCTTTAGAAATTACATATTTTATGCCGTTTCCATGAATTTTCCCAAAAGGAATAGAGGTAACTAGATCATGAAAGGGATGTAGTAATATCCGAATTTGGAAGAAATATACTATGTCATCGAAGTTGCCTAACTTGTACTTACAAAGCAGTGACTTGAAAACCAACACACAATTTCATAGATATGCTGGAGACCAATAACAAAAAGGAAATCCAGAGCAATATGTTGAATTTGGCGTGTCATCCAATGCTAGGACATTTCGAGCCAGTTAATCAATATTATGAGTCCCACTGGCCACTCCCTCCTTCTAGGTCGATCTCCAACAGTATTGTACAGGGGGCATTAGAACACCGTATTAGCAACTCCAATAGGACAGGGGTAGTGGTTGGAGGAGCTAATCAAGCTCTGAAATGGGATTGTTACTTTTTATCGTCGGTCAATCAACTAGTTTGCTAGATCAGTGTCGTAGGCTAAAAGTTACGTGGGGTTTTGATGATTTTCGCAAAATCTTCACAAAATCAGAGAGGATTGGAGATGACTTTATGATTAGAAATTCTTTTTAACTTTTTGGGAGAAGGAAATGGCCTTGTCACAAGCCTCCTTTCCTTAAATGGGCTTAAAGATTAGATGGGCTTATCTTTCTTTAAAATTTTAAGTGGACCAGCCCAATTAGAACGGGTTTACCCTCCAATCTAAACTTCGTCCCTCTTCTCCCAGTTCCCAGTACCGTCGCCGTCCGCCACCGTTTGCGGTTGCGCCTCAAATCGCATCGGCGTCGGCGATGGCCCTCTTATACCTCCGATTTCAAATCCCGAGCTGGTTGCTAACCACCGCTTCCCATCTCCGTCTGATAAACCCTAAGCCAGTGACGTTGCGTTGCTTCTCTTCATCCCCTTTATTATCTTCGCCGCCTCTCTCCACATCCATCGATGATTATGATACCTCGACTCCGCCACCTCCTGAGAAGCACTCCAGTGGGTCTAAACCTAATAAATGGGAGTCTATCCGGAAAAAGAAAGTTGTCATGCGGGTCGGATATGTGGGTACTGATTACAAAGGTCAGTCCTCTCTCTTGGGGTGTTTATATGTATGACAATAACCAGAAAATTTGTTCGGAAATTTGAATTTGTTTTCAATTTGCAGGGCTGCAGAAGCAAAGAGATGAACACTCAAGTAAGTAATTTCCCTTTCTCTACTCATTTGCCATTTCTTAAAATGTTTGTGTGTTATGATTAGGGATGCAAGTTCAAACCGGAAAAAACGCAATCCGAGCCGAACCGGGCGGTTTGGTTCGGTTCGGTTTGGAAGCTCTTCCAGTTCGGTCCAGGTTTGCAAAAATCCCAAACCGTATAATACGTTTCGGTCTTAGGTTTGCAAAAATCCCGAACCGTATAAACCGAACTGAACCGTTTATGTAGCATATTAAGCTATACATCTGCCACACTTGATAACTTCTACACATATATCATATACAGTAGGTACTAAAAATGATGTAATATTTGTTGAATGAATTATTAAGAAATTTCAAGTGAAATAATATATTTCTAGAAACCGCGGTTTAAAACCGAACCAGACCGGTCCTTTACGGTTCGGTTCGGTTTGGAGCCATGAACGGTGCGGATTAGGTTTAGGTATTGCCCAAACCGTTACATGCGGTTCGGTTTGGATGGGTGCCGAAACCGGACCGAACCGAACCGTTTTCATCCCTAGTTATGATAGCATAAATTTTAGAGCTTTGACAGAAACCCCACTGCAGTATCGTCTCGCTCACACTTACACCAGCTACCAACAATATTGATTTTGTCAGAAAAAACCCCTGCAGTTTCACTTTTACTGGCACCAAGCACCATAGGCAAGACATAAGTGAAATAAGTGAAATGGGCAACGTGAGCGAGACGATACTGCAAAAGTTCTAAATTTTGCAGTATCGTCAGTGCTACAAAATGTCAGTATTGACACTTAACTGGTGGTAGCTAAGTGTCAGCGAGACGATACTGCATGGTGGTGTTCTGTCAAAATTTCTAAATTTTAAGTCCTGAATAAGTGAAATGGGCAATGTGAGTGCTTATGTTTTTATCAGTAAAATTAAATCCAAACAGAGGCCTTCAATGCCTAATATAAGGAAAGACATTAACTTGCTCCAACAAGCCTTAAAACAGTATGCATTAATCCAACTGGAGTAATTAATTTCATACTGACTAAAACATTGATGTCTTCCATCCCCAATTTCACGAAGTAATCATGTTAATTCTCTCAAGCTGAAGCGTGGAGTGTTGAGATCCCAATTTTGAAAAAGCAAATGTGAAGTAGAAAGCATGGTTCAAGTTGGCGACGGGGGAGATTTCGCTAGAAAATTAATGAGATTGCATAGACCAATCACAACGGTTTAGCATCCATATGGTTATGCAGCATGTGGGAGTAAAATCTATAAGTTGAATGTGCATGTGGAACATGGGTCTCTTTGGCTGCCGCAGAAAAGAACATGGTTTTTACATAATTCTAATCCCAATTACAAAGTCAAGAGTTTATGGAAATGTAACTAACATGCTGTGGGGATGAGGCAGCTATACTCAGATACACTGACACCACCAAGATAATTCGAAAAACTAGAGCCGACTATTCTGTCACAAGTGCAGGTAGCCCAATCTGAATCTACTCATTGTGAGCTTGCTATTAGATGAACAAGCCTCGAACTATGATAACTTTACGGACTAACTTGACTGACAAATTCAAGATGCAGATTGCTTGCAAAAAGCAATCTATCAATCAGTCATCGATAGAGAAAAGTACATGCCCTAAATAGCAACCCTAAGAGCCAGATTAGGCTCCACGGGAGTAGCTACGCTACAGGTTTTCTGCTTTGGAAAATCAAGCATCCTTGATTCAAGTAAAAACGGTTCTGAACATTCCAAGGTATTGGAATGCCTTGAGATCACTGACATCCTGTAGCCGGAGATCTCGACCTACTATAGTACTCATATAACTATATAAGTTAAAGAAGGTAAGTCGGGTTGAAGTTAGAACAAGATGAGCAACATTTACGACGTGTGCGATCCGTAGGCAGGCTTAATTGAACAAGATCCAAATGCAAAAGGTAATTTGAGATAAGAATTATATTCATTTTATGGCCATGAGGGAGGGTTGTTCTAATTCGTTAGGGGTATGTGTAGAACACAAGGTAGCACTTACTTTGAATCACTCTTGTGCTGGCAGCTGAAGGCAGGAGCTGAAAAATGTGAAGCAACTTATTAAGCCTCCAAGGTTTTTTCACTCTCAATGTTTACTAAGAACACGGTCCGAGAAAATTAAGCTCTAATGAATGCTACCAATGAGATTGATCCAGTTGCAGAATGGACATGACATTAGGGCATTAGGCAGTGTAAAAAAGGTTCATTGCTAGAACCAGAGTGGGAAGAATGCAGTTTTCTGATAGGGTGATTGCATTAGGTATCCCATTGTTCAGGTGAATGATAGTATCTGTAACTGAGGAGAGAGTGGCAAACCAGTACAGAATAATACATGTGATCTTTACCTCCGCTATCAGGGATCCATGATGAAGATTTAATAAGATTCTTAGGAAGGAGTTACATGAGACAATTGATCTTTATCCTTTTTAAAGAAACGCAGTTATCGCTGATATGTGTTGACTGAGGGTATCTTGGCCTTTTGGGAACAAGAAAGTGTTGACTTCAGGGGCCGGAAGTTTTGTGTACGAATCTGTTGAAGTACTCCAGTTTACTTAGCAAGTGCCATGTGTTTAATCACATGACTTATCATTGACTTATCATTGACTGCTACTCATCTGGCCTCAGCTAAGCGAGCAAGCCTAATATGGATGGGAATTTGCTAAAGCATTACAATTTTACAATGTAGCTATTGAAGAAGAACTAGAAAATGCGTTATTCAAAGCTGGTGGTATTCGAGATAGCAATTTTGGGGATTTGAAAAAAATTGGGTGGTCCAGAAGTAGCCGAACTGACAAAGGAGTGAGTGCTGAAACTACATTTAACCTCTGTTATTTGCATCAATCTTCTGCGTTCTTTCAATTTCAATCATTAATGCAGCTCATTATCTTTTTAGGTTCACTCTTTGGCAACCACAATATCCTTGAAGATGGAAATTCCTGAAATTGCATGGAAGGGAGACTCTAATGGAATTGAACTTGCAAATTATGTTAATGCTCATCTTCCTACCAATGTGAAAATTTTCAGCATTTTGCCTTCTCAAAGGTGAGAGGATGTCACGTCTTTTGCTTTACTAGTTAGGGCCTTACAGTTGCAATTAGGCCATGATCTGCTTGCTGTACCATCCAATCAAAATTTCTGCTCTATAACTTATGTTTTATCACTTGGAAAGAAATGTTGTCAACTTTGCCTAAAAGTAAAACTATTTGAACATATTTGCTTCTTATTTTATTTCAACTTAGTCACCCGCAATTTTGATTTTATGTGGTATACTCCTGTCTTAACCATTGCATCTTTTTAGAGCTATCTTAACCATTGCATTTATTTGTTTCTTTTGTGTGTCTTCTTTTCAGAACCTTTGATGCTAGAAGGGAATGCTACATTCGCAAGTACACTTACCTCCTCCCTGTTGAAGTTATCGGAATTAATGATGATCTCACCACATCAGAAATCAATGATCATCTATCAGACTTCAATGCAATATTAAGTGAATTTGAGGTATGTTTACGATATCCTACTGCTTCTGGTTGCTGATTACTGAAGCCTAATACTACAGACATCCCAAAAGCATCGGTCAGAACCTTGGTTGGTCTCAACTCTTAAGAAGTAGTATCTAGAAGTGGTGTTCAGCACCATGTTTCTGAATCTATGTTACCAGAAACGTAAAAGTAGCCGCGTTTCTCGTTCCGAGTCGTACGTACCGAAACGCGGTACGTATTCGTCCCGAAACGCAGAAAGCATCGACCCGAACGTTTCGTAGAGTTACTACATATGTTTATATTACTAGTTTTCAGAGGCACTTATTTTCAGAAAGTCATGTTATCATAATAAATGGATTTGAGAATGGTTGTATGAACTTACATAAGTTGATATTGTTGGACTTTTTAGGTAACTGTAGGAAAAATTGTTCCCAAATAGCGTTCCTCATTCCTAGTAATTGTATTTCGTCCAGGACATCGTTCCGGAGAAGCCTACCCCTAGCGTATCCCGTACCTACACCTATTGTATTTCCCGTTCCCGTTCCCCTCCTAACGTACCACAGCGTACCATGTTTCTAGTAACATAGTTCTGAATTCAATTATGGCAGTCTGATACACCCATTTTTACTAGTTAAGCGTAGCTTAATCATCAATCTTGAGGTTTTTTGTTTATAAGATGGTTGGTAATGAAGCTTTCTGATAGTTTTATGTTTAGAAGAGCGGATAGAATTCATAAAGGATGCACGTATGGTTACTCAAGCCCCACTTTTGCACACCATGCTGTGTCTGAAATATAAAAGAAGAGTTTATGAAATTTGTTATTCATGCGACCTTATTAATGGCTGGAAATGCATATGAGCTAGATATTAGCTGTCAAGTGGATTTAAAGTGTCAATCTGATGTTAACATGAGTAATTGACTTAGGTCAATTCTTGAATTCCTTGTCGAATTAGTAATTGCTTCCTTGTGAATGTCTTGTTGTTGTGCTTGGCAGTTAGCAGTAGCGTATTTCGGCTGAGTTTGACAAAATGTCTTCACATTTTCATCAGATGGGTGCTATTATTTGTCTAAAACCATGTCGTTTCTTTTTAGTTATACTATTGCATTAAGTCGTGATTGTAAAATAATATCTCGTAACTCAGTGGTTCATTTTCTCTCTATGCATTTACATGTAAATTTTATTTGATATTTTCTGTTAACCAGTTTGTTGATGGTATTGCAGGGAGAGCATCCGTTTCATAATTATACTATACGATCCCAATACAGGAAAAAAAGTCATACAAAGCCTTTATCCAAAAACAGCAATAGCACCAGTAGAAACTCTGAGCCTGAGGAAAGTGATGGTGAAGAAACTGTTGGTGGAGATGACGCTGTTGTAACAAATGTTGATGCGAATAGTCTTGCTTACTCAGAAACAACAGACAGCAGTTCAATAGAAAGTTGTGAGGACCTTGAAGATCAAGCGAAGTCCCAAGATCCCCCTCTAGTAGTTAAGGCCAGATGGCTACCTGAACCTGATCAAAAAGACAAGATAACTGCTTCCCATTTCAGAAAGATCATGCGTTGCTCATGTGGCCAACTGGAGCAGATTTTCAGCACGCGGTACATAGAAATCTCTATATTTGGAGAATCATTCATGTTGCATCAAGTAAGTCTCCTGACTTCAACTCCAAGACTCCTTAATCTTTCTCAACCAGTAAAAATATTTCTGAAACTGTAACCTAAATCTGTTGTAATAACTTATGAACTTGCCCAGATTCGCAAAATGGTTGGAACAGCCGTTGCCATAAAGCGCAAGTTGCTCCCAAGAGACATCCTTAAGCTGTCACTGTCCAAGTTCTCTCGTATCGTGTTGCCCCTTGCCCCATCACAAACTCTTGTTCTGAGGGGAAATAATTTTATCTTGAGAAGTCGGCCAGGCAATGTAACGAGGCCTGAGATGCTGGCATTAGTTGAATCAGAAGAAATCCTGAAGGTGGTTGATGAGTTCTACCGGTCTATTATGCTTCCTCAAGTCTCCAAGTTCTTGGATCCTGAGAAATCTCCTTGGAAAGAATGGGTTGAGATATTGGATGCTAACACCGGCATTCCTGAAACAGAAGTAGATCAAGTCAGAAGAGCCTGGAAAGAGTGGAGAGAGATGGGCAGCTCCTAGAACTTGCTGTTGTCGTGTCAATATAAACTTACTCTAGGCAGACACGGCTGCCTGAATGGCATTGGTCGACTCATGTTTCTGCATTGTCTTTGGGGGAGGTCGATGTTTGTCGTCTGATGCATGGGAATGAGGCATATTCAGCCACTGTTGAATCAATAACAATACAAGCAGGATATATATAAGTCACACTGGTATTAATTTAGAGTGCTGTGATTGGCATTTTATTTGTCGCCAATCATATTTCATATCATGTTTAGAAATATGATTGTTTATAATTATTCTTTGGTAAAATTGCAACCGCACAATTTGAACTTTGTGTGGATTTAGTACGTATACTTTAATTGAAGCAATCAAGTACTAAGATCTTCTATTTGTTGCAAATATGTACTCTCCAGTAACACTTAATCCATATTGTACATAACCTTGTAAGAATAACATTTTCTCCTACCCACACTCAATTGAAGCAATTTGGTATCCATACTTTCTTTTTGTTGCAAATAGGTACCCCTTTGAAACTGACTCAGGCCGGTCCGGTCTGGTCTGGTTGTCTCATTTGAGAGCTCTATGTAAAAGGATAGACAATGATAGCAGCAGGGGTGGACTTACATAGGGACCAGTCAGTTAATTTTTTGAAATCGCAATTTCACCTTTATTTTGTTTTAATTTTTCAGTTTAGCTCCCACAAAAAATTTACTATAGCTCACACTCAACTTCATAAAATTAATTTTTACCATAATTTTGTTTCGGTTTTTCATTTAGCCCCCACTCACCTTTTTGAAATATAAATTTACCCTTACTTTTTTTTTGATTTTCTAAGTTTAGCCCCCACTGCAAGCAATGTCGGAATTAAGCAGAAATTTATGAAAAAAACTTTTAATATTATACATGTGTGAAGTTTATAATGGTAAAATCTTATACAAAAAAAAAAACAAGTACTACCTCCGTTCTCTCTGAATCTTCACCTTTTGACTTTTTCTTCTGTAATCGGGTCACTTTGACCCGGTGATTTGTATAGCCAACCAATACAATTTTTTGATGATTTTTTGATGGTGTTGTATAGTGAAGTTTAATCTACAACATCGTGCGAAAATTATCAAATTCTTGCATCGTTTTACTAATCAAATTACCGAATTAAAATTATTCAGTGAGTAGAGATAAAATGAAAAGAGTGAAGATTAAGAGAGAATAGAGGAAGTAACTGTTAAAGATTAAATTAAAGTATAACCTTAATTATAATATACTATTGTATATAATGCAATTAATTCATAAAGAGTTGAAATTTCTTAGACAGTTGTTGGTTTTAAGATTCCTACTTTGCCAAAGTTATTGTAATTTTGAAGCAGATAGGCTGCCTATGTGTACGATCCTCGTTCTTCTTATTAATATGACGTTCTCTTTCGTTGCAAAAAAAAAAAAAAAAAAAATTGCCAAATGTACTGGCCTAAATGTGGTTACATGTCAATATTAACATGATTATCACATTAAATACCCGGTGAATAATTAGGGGCCCTCTCCGTACAGGGGCCTAACGCGGATGCTTCACCTGCATGTTTAGTGGTCCGGAAGTGAATTGTGCCACCCAACTCTAATGGGCTTGTGGGTGGTTGGGTTGCTTGATAGCGCTGTGTATCGTCATGCATGACTCTAAACTTACATTTGCACGGCAGAATAACTAATTTTGCTGCTAAAAAGGAAATTTAGGTACATCACCATCAAAAGCACAACAAAAAATTTCACTTACAATGATGTTTGCCGATTTCTGGAAATTGATTGTAAACATTGCACACACGCAAAACCCTTTAAATGATGAGGCCCGTAGATTTTTTGATATGTCACCATCAAAAATACTACAAACAACAAAATTCACAATTAATGTTGTTGACTTGTTGTGACATCTTTCTTTTACAAGTTCAATTCACACAAGTTCTGAAATTTTGTTTTCTTGCTCCCATCATTTATCTAAATAAAATATGCTATAAGCTACACTCACGGTTTTGAAAATTTTCTTAACAATATCAATCAGAACTTGCCTGCAGGCAATACCTAATACTATTTGTCATACATAAAACTAACTACGAATTTACACCTATCGGCCTCAAATTGTGTGCCTCGATCATAACGACGTGTTCGTATCTTCACGCTCGCATTGACACGTAATGACATCATCGGTGGGCGTATAGGTTCTTGGTCCTTGCATGAAGGATTACAGCAAGGAAACACCCAACAAAGCAGAGGCAACCCCAGATTACAAATGATGTTTCATAACATTGTGATCCGATGCATCTGCTAGAACTCAGAGTACTGTGTTTGCGATAAATAAGGGCAGCCAAATCCCCGAATAGAAAGGACCCGATTGGGATATTTGCGACCACAATGTTGTGGTTGACGCTAAAACTCTTGGTGCCAAAGAGATCGGTTGTCGTAGAGACGGATATGGAAGTGATTGCTCCGGTACAGAAACTGATAACAGCCGTGCTGATGTAAAGAGACAGGTCAGTCTTGTTGAGGAGCAAGAAGAAAGAGCCTGAAATAGGAGCCATCAGGAGCGCTATGGTCGCTGGACTTGAGGCCAGACGTCGACTCCTGCGATGGAAAGAAAGCTTAGTTAGAAATGTGAGAAATGAATCTTCATGTTCACATTGTCGAGGAAAAAGATATGCAAGAAAATAATTCCTGCGAAAGTTTGAAGAGATTTAAAGAAAGGAAAACAAAAAAGCTATAAACTTAGTTTTCCATCAGTGTTCATTCCATAAGAAAGTAGGTGGCAAAATGTGTAAAACTTTTTTTTTAGGACACCATTGGAAAAAGAGTGTTCTTAGCAGGAAAATATACACTATGGGTCTTACAACTTTCCCGCAACAACTAATCACACACGCAGCAAAATAAAACAGTTAAAACAGCCGAAAGAAGTGGGCCTAACTATCATTTTCCTTCATTTCCACAAACTCTCTTGACAAGTGAACGCATCCGAAAGGAGTTATACAAACAGCTAAAAGACTGTAATCCAAAATTCGAGCATTCATGAGGGATCTTACCTCGCGAACACGTAAAACAGAAGTGACGGGACGATGCGGCCAAAGAAACCAAACGAAGACGACGAGGAGACTATGGAGGAAGTGTTAGTGTAGCCGCGAGATTCAGCAATCTGTCCCAAGTTGTTCAGATAAACCAGCCCAAGCGTCGCGCCAAAGAGATAGACGAAGAAATATAGCCAAAACTCCACTCTCACTATCATCGTCTTGGCATCAATCTCCCGATCTTCCTCTTCCTCCTCCTCCACATCAACCGTGTCAAATTGATCGCCATCTTTTCTCCCTTCTTCAACATAAGCTTCCTCAATGTTGAAATCATGAACTTTTCTTATCCAACATTTCCCTTGTAATCTCTCCTTAGCCTTCTCCGCGAATGGAACAACAAGTGGAGCGAAAACAAAAACCCCCATACCTATCAAAATCACCAACGGCGTCAACCACCGCGATACTGAACTGAAACTGGTGACCACCGCGTAAGTTCCGGTAGCTATGGTGATGGAAAACAATATCACAAAACCTCCTTCCATCCTCCTGGACTTCCTACTACACATTTCTTTCACTAAAGGTGCAGTAAACATGCAAACAACCAAAGGCAACACAGAGTTAAGCAGAAGATAGGCTTTTGCTCTTTCACTAGAGGAAGAAGAGAAGAAAACATCAACTATTTCCGTGTAGATTTTAGCACTCAATCCCACGTAGCTAGTCGATAACCCCACCGCGATCTGGCGGTCCAAAGGAAAGTTCCGGATCGCGACGATATAACACACCGTGTTGATCCAACAGATACTATTCCCAGCTACAACAGTTAGCAAGAAGACTTGCCAATAAGACAGAGAATCGATCTGGTGAGTTAGGAACAAGTACTGCAAACCGTAACCCACCAATCCAAGAAAGGAACCGATCAAGAGGACTAACCAGAGAGGGAGGTAAACAGAAGCTACGCCGGATAACCACCCAAGGAGTTTTCCAGCGTCCGAGGCAGAGGCAAGGTTATTGAGTTGAAGCTGGGACATGGAGAGTAGGCGTTTGAGCTCAGACGAGTAAGCGGGGAAATTTGAGTTTGTACCGTTGATGGACTGAAGCCATATAGTACCAATCAAGCTTAGCCATTGAAGAGACATTTTTTTTTTCTCTCCAAAGAGGCTTCGGCTGTAACTTATTCGACTGCTACGCAACTGAGCTTTATAGAGCAGGTTTTTTGTTGTATGGCAATCTAGGAAGGAGAATTAGGAGTTTGAAAAAAATAGACCTTTGAGAGGGACGAGTTCCGGTCCCTTAATGAAGGAATATGAAACTAGTGGTGAGTTAGCAGAAAATGTGTTCTTATCTCAGCCACCGCCTAATTCCATCACCATTCGGTGCGTACAAGTGAGTGAAGAAAAATATAAATTCTACGGTTGGGAGCATTAAAGGGAATGGATGATTTACTCAGGATGATGTACGTGGGTGATGAATTCAAAGCTGTCTTGGCCCTAAAGGGTAAAAGTACAGTTTCTTTAGTAGAACAGGATACGAGTTATTTTCTTTTGGAATGTGCCTTGTTTCCCCTCAGATGGGGGGATCTTTATTTTGAACGGTTTTCTTTGTCTTAATTTTGTTTGAGAGCCCGACGGGTAAATCACATTTCTCGGTAAAACAGAATTTAACCATTACTAGAGTTGACGTTAAAATGGCTTAAGAGAGCTTTGAATTTCAGGACTGAAACAATTAAAATGGCTTAAACTAGCATGTTTTGTGACGTCTCATTCAGATATTCATGGAGAACGAAAGCTTGTAAACTGTGGAACATGTTTTCCTAGGTTGTCTTATTAAATTAGATGAAAACTAGGTTCATAGAGTGTTTGACATTTTAGATTCTTTTATATATTATACTAGAATGGAATAGTATAAAAATAAGGCAAGGCCATGCCAACCTGGTTTGGAGAAGGACAATTCTCCATGGAAGGCCATTTCCTAAGATATTCAGCGGAATCCTCCCTTGGGAGTTGGGACAGAAACCGCATGAGACGCTTTATTTGTAACAGCGACCGGTAACTTTGGATTAAACCTGAATAAGGAAGGTCTTTCGAGGAATTAAGAAATGAAGAAGTAATTTAAACGGTAACCATCTAGAAGCCCTAATTTTGCTTCTCAGAATTACAACCTCCATTTCAGTCATATGATTGAGTTTTCTTAAGGATGGCGGAGTTCGCAGTGGTGGTTGGAGAGAGAAAACTTTTTGAGATAAATATGTGGTGGTGGTGGTTAGAGAGAGAATTTTTTTTGAAAAGAATATGTGGTCCGGAGAAAGTGGAAGCAGTGGCGGAGTCATGATTCTTAGGAAGAGAGGGGGGGGACACAATTTTTTTTTGAATGGTTGGTGGGGGTGGGGGTTATGAAACATATGTGTCCTTCAAAATAAATATTTTGGTAATAAGTGGAATTTCTTGAGGGCACACTTGTTATAAAAAGGAGGCACGTACAATTGAATAAATCCTTCAATTTTGAGGGTGCGTAGGTAGCTTTTTAAAACTTGGGGGGGGGGGGGGGGGTTGGAGTGGGAAGAAATGAGTTTAACTTTACAAAAAGAAATATGGGAAAAAATTACTGAAATGGATGAAGTATGTTTCAAATATATATATTTTTTTCTCTTAATAGAACACTTTGCAATATTTACTGCTAGCAACATATCATGATTTCAAGTGTGAAGCCAGTAATTTTCATGTGGACCAGATGATTTATATAACCAACCTCAGAGATGGTGATTCGATACTACTTGAAGGTTGTCCACAAGAATCAAGAAGCAAGAATTCTGTAGAGGTCAGTGTCACTCTTTAATTATGACTACGAGTTTGCAGAACCCGCAAACATAAATGCACAATGCATTGAATCATATTTCACCACTAAAATGGATCTCTTGAGTAGCTTTCATTGTTGCTTGTGCTTGACTTACCAAGTTTAAACCAAGCACAAGGTTCAGCCAAGACAAATCCCACAAGGCCACAACAAAAAAAACAAGGAAAGAATTCTCATCCAGAAAACGCGTGCGAAAAGAACAGCAAACACTTCAAAGTCTCGGCGTTTACACATGAAAACACAAAAATATCTGATTGAGCAAGGAATAGAGGGGTAAATCTAAAGAATCATCATGTACTCATGTGCGCGATGATGCGTTACAAATTTGAATTCTGAAAGACGCGTATGGTTCTGCAGCTAAGAGAATTGCAACAAGAAACGCGCATGAAGAGATGTTATCGTAAAGTGTTGGGATTTTACCCAAACGAAAGAGAATGAAGAAAAAGATGTAATATGTTTTTTTGGCGATTTGCTTCTCCTTAAACAGAAAGCTTGATGGAGGAGTGGACAACAACACTCCATAACACAAAGGCTAGTAAACGACAACAACAAAAACAATTTGGTCCACGAGCTAACAGATTCACATAATTAAAGCCATTGGACTTTTTCTCCTCTCAAGACAAGGTTCCTATTGTAGTAGTATACAAATCTACAGCCAAATAGTAGTGAACAACTAGCGGTACCAAACAAGAAAAAAATCAGCTGATAGAACCAATTCAAAGAAAACAAGTATGCTATGCATCAACCATAAACATAAATTGCAATATTTATGATAAATGTACCTGCAATAAATGGGTGGCCGAGTCATTTAAAATGAAGCATTAGACTTTGAAGAAGAAGAAGCCACTACATATGCCAAACCCTAAGCAGCAGCAGTACCAAATCAGTTACTGTATATGCAGAGAAAGAGAAGCCCTATCTTATCTGGGTTTGCTATAATGCTGCTAAAACAGAGTAAAGAATGACTGATTTCAAGGACGATCAATAACTGCAAAAATCGGATACTCGAACCGGCAAGAGCGCCGTAAAACACTCTGAATGAAATGAATGTCCAGACTAGTAGTTGTGTTGTACTAGTTCCAAGCTTTTCAGGGTTCGGAGGAGGCTACCTTCTTCCGATTGATTACTGTTTAGTTAGGGTTTCGAATCAACTTAGTAAAGTAAACAAGAGTTTTACTATTTAGGGTTTGAACGCCATTGAAGCGGCGGAGACAGAGAACGGGGATGAAATTGCAGCATCTTAACTTCTTAAGTTCTTGCCCGGATTGTTGGTTCGGTGCACAGAAAGGTTGCCGCACTATGCACTAGACCTGGACAATTTAATGGTGGAGCCTACCATTCTTAAATAAATGTGTCATTCATTGATTGTAGAATACTAGGGTATTGCCTGCGCCCGAGGACACTATCCCTAAAATTAAAATTCGTTTTTCTTCTCAAAAAAAGTTAAAATCCGTTTTTTACAACACTTAAAAAAATTGTCAATAATAATATAGACAAACAAAATAAGAAGAATTGGGGATGAACAAATCAAATGTTCTATTGTTTTGTACTAATTGAGAGAGGTTAAGAGGAGAGAGAAAGAGAGAGTAATGGGGTGGGGATAATGGACAGAGGGAGTGGTAGTGAAGTATAGAGACCATCCCTAAATATTTGGGAATTCTAACAATAAGTGTGTGAAATCTAAGGCTGGGGTTAATTTGATCTAATGGTTCAAAAAACATTTTAAAGTCAACTATGCTGTTTTATAGAATAGACTAGGGAATTGCCCGTGCCCGAGGGCACTACCCCAAAAACACGTTTCACTGCCCATCGTAATGTCATAAATAAAATAAGAATTTTCATCTACAAACATGGGCAGAAAATGAAGACAACATAAATTATTGTATTAAATAGTCTGAAACAAAAGAAGCTCTTATTTTATAATTATGATAAAAGAAGTGGGTAGTTAAGTAGTGGAAGGTGAGATCTAAGGGCTGGGGTTAATTCAATCTAACGGTCTAAAAGACATTATAAAGTCAACTGTCCTAATTTATTTTATAGAATAGATTACGTGGCGCTCTGTTGGAGCACTAAATATTCTCTATGGCTAGGTGAAAAAGCATCTGGCCCTCTTCAGTTAATCGGATGGTGCCCTGATTTGCTGGAAACATGGTTGTATGGTTTAAACATATTTTAGTGATA
This sequence comes from Linanthus parryae, assembly GCA_023055425.1. Classification (NCBI taxonomy): domain Eukaryota; kingdom Viridiplantae; phylum Streptophyta; class Magnoliopsida; order Ericales; family Polemoniaceae; genus Linanthus; species Linanthus parryae. The sequence goes on along the minus strand of JALGPY010000004.1, from coordinate 144,402,860 downwards.
CTTATGAGAGCATTTTCTTAAGAGAAAGTTATGAGAGCATTACATGAGTTATTCATGTAAGAAAACTAAGTTATGAGAGCATTACGTGAGTTATTCCTGTAAGAAAACTATTTTGAAACAAGTAAATAGTTCTCTCTCTATATTTTTTCTCTCCAGAACCCTACTCACCCTCCCACATTCCCTGGCGGGGGCTCTTCTTCCATGGAGCTGTCGTCGGGCCTCCCCCTTCTCTTGCGATGTTAATGTCACCCGCCGTTACATCTGTTACATTGCCGCCTCTGCTAGCCTCCTTCCCCACATCGGATCTCACTAAGTCTTAGTCCCTACCGGTTTCTCTCAAATCAGGTGCGCCGCCTAGTTTTCGAAATCGAAGTCGAGATCTCCTCTTCGATTGTTTTACCCTCCCCTCTCCGGGACGAGCGGATTCCGTTGGTCATTTCAACTACCCCGCCGCCCCTTCTCAAAGTCATCTCGCTTCGGCCAGCCGTGACGCCATCCCGACCATCGTGCCACCCACCGCCACGCTCTGCAGATCCAACCGCCGCTGCTCCACCTGCTCTCGCCGTCGCCGCCCCCCTCTCCGGCTTCCCAATCCCTCCTCCCTCCCTCCACAAGTCCCCGTGGGTCTCACTGGCTTCACCCTTCAAAGGCTCTCGTACTTTTCCCCTCCCCCTCCCCTCCCCCCGGTGTTGTCTCGCCGGTTTGGGGAGCAGAACGGTCCTCTTTGACCAGAGAAGCCTTCGTTTCCCCTTCCCCCTCCCCCTTGTGGATGGTTTCGACGAGGAGAAGGGCTCTGCCGTTGCTTTCCGCCATCCACGCCGCTGCCATCTTCCGTACACGCCGCCGCCGTCATGTTGTTGCTGCCGTTGTCATCAGGAGCCTCCATGTGGTTTGGGGTTCCTTGCAGCTTGTTGGGCCTTTTTGATGGCCTTTGTTTTTTTTCCTGGTCTTGGGCTAGGTTGTCTTTAGCGTTGTAATTTTGGGTGCTTTTTCAAGTGGGTACAGGAGGCTCTTGATGTCAACGGGCCTTTTTTGTTTTTGGAGTTTGTTGTTGGGTGCCATCGAGCATAACCCACTAGGTTCCTAGTTTGTTGAGGCATTTGGCTTATTTGTAGGTCTTTTCGGTTGGTTCAGGGGTATGCCCCTTTTCTCTTTGTAATCGTTTTTAAATATTTATAAAATCTTTCGTTGCCGGTGAAAAAAAACTATTTTGTAACCGGTACGTAAATACTACTATAAATTAACTGTGTTTCCAGATCGTGTAGACTGAAGATTGGCTGAGAGTATGACCAAATTGTAACATTAAAAGAGTCTTTTATTCTAGTATAAAAGTTGGATCAGTTCCCATAAATAAATGCATTTGTTCACAACTTGCTTGAGTGAGAGGGCTGAACTGAGTTCGGGAACTTGCCTGCCATACATTTTCGATTAAAACGAGAAAAATCTGACCTCGTAACAGTAGTCATGATTCAGTCTGCGAGCGAGTCCAGAATGTTGTCCTCCTTGATTCAATTTGTTCTTTAGTAGAAGGCTGACTCAAAAGAAAAAATAAAATTTGTGACTCCGAAGTTTGATATTTGAGAATTCGAGATCCCACAACATATTCCATGAGTAGATTTTGATCTTTGATAGACGCATTTAAAGGCTTAAGAAATAACTCCGTGTTTATCCATTGCGTCTGTCCAAATTCATTGGTGGTCATTCGGGCTCACCATGGTCGTAGGGTGTCTCCTAATTAAGATGTTGGTTTTGAAGGACCGAAGGCAAGAGAGATGACATGTTCTCGTTCTGAGGAGGTTGTCAGACCAATATAGTACAGCTTTGTTTTTTCTTTTTCACCTCATTTAACTTTTTTTGACTCGTATTTGGGTCACTTTAACCGAGTGATTCAGTTCACGAAACGATGCGATTTTTTTGATAATTTTGTCACTGTGTTATAGAGTAACTTTGACTCTACAACACTATGAAAAATTTATAAAAAAATTGTCCAAATCACCAGATCAAAGTGATCCGGTGAATAGTGAAAAAAAGTCAAATGGGGTGAAAGAGAAGAAACATAGTGGTAGTTAGGGGTGCACAAGAATCCGTCAATCCGCACCGATCCGCAAATCCGTCCGATCCGTGACGGATTGGGTCCGAACCGATCCGTGACGGATCGGACTAGGATCAAGAAATATAAATCCGATCCGATCCGTCAATCCGTTTGATCCGTTTATACTTATTATTATGTTATTGTTACTAATTTCATAAATTTGATTAATTCTAAATTGTAACTTTAACTTAATAATGTCATTACTTATCAATAATGTGTTGAATAATTTTGATTTTTGATGATATAAAGAGGAAGATATTTCGTACGTTAACTAAAAATTATACTAAATAATAATTGTATGATAGTGTTTACTTTGTTAGTTGAACATATTTGAAAATATTTTGAAATATTTGCGATCCGCGGATTAACCGGTCCAATCCGCGAGATCGTGGATCCAATTGGATCCGATCCGTTTCGATCCGTAAACCGGCGGATCGGATTTACTCAACCTCAATCCGGACCGATCCGATCCGTGTGCACCCCTAGTGGTAGTAGATATGTATGCCTTGATGTATTATCTTCTACCCCTTCTGTCCCGATACAAATGTTAACTAGACTATTTTAAAAGCATGTTCAGGATTTTAAAAGCGTATAAATAGTATACCTCGTGCAACGAGAATGATCTACCACTGGATTAGCATCTATTTGAAAAATATTTAATTTTTGTTTTTTTTGTTTTTTTTTTTGGCAAAGCAAGAATAACATATTAGGGTTCCGATCAAAGATTACATCATAGGTAAACAAATAAATACAAGATTCTAATCTAACAAACACCTAAAAAACTAACAAAACACCAAACCTGGCGCATTACATCCCAGAAAGCCCAAAACAAAAACAAAAGCCCAAAACAAAAACAACACCCAAAAGTCGCAAGAAGCTAACAGCCCGCCCACAAAACAAAAAACATAAAACCTGAAAACATAAACCCTAGACCATTGGGAAAGCCCAAAAGCCATCAGTCGAGGTGGCATAGCGGCAGCTAGAACCAAAACATAGCGGAGCGATGACATACCAAAATGAATACCACCGAAGCAAACCCTTATGTGCATCCCAACGGCCAGGCGACGACACACATCTCCCAAGGGATCGAGGATAGGGTACTACCCTCACCAGATACCATGGCTGACTCAGTTACCCACCCTGGAGAATACCGAGAGCAACGGGGCGGAAAAGTCGTCAGTTTATCGCCACTTCAACTGGGGGAAGGGTGAGTACTGCGGAAGAGATATCATAACATGATTAGCGTCATAGAAGATGTGTACCTTTTGATTTGTGAGATCACACGAAGAATGATGTCCTCGTCTCTATGGTTGATCCACGTCTAGAGGTGAGATCTAGATTCTTCCTTCAAACAAGTGCTAGCTTGAACCCGGAGGAAGAGGGAAGAAGATCAAAGCAACAAAAGGAACCAAGGAGGTTCGGCCCTCCTTGTGCCGTCGGGTAGAGGGGGCGGACGGGGGCTAGGTCTCGGCCTAGCTCTTGTCTTGCTCTCTCTTTTGCTCTCTCCCACTCCTTATGTTATGTCTAATAACAATCTTGTGGGAAGGAAGCTAGAGCCTCTTATATATATACTCCAACAACTCCTTGTTGTTTCCATATTAGAGTGTTCTTATTCTAGTAGGACTAGAACTATTCCCTTCCTTGCAAATTAGTCCTACTAAGTTTGCAAGGTGTTGCACAATGATCCTTCTATTAATTAATCTATATTAATTAATCCCAAATCTATCTCTACTCTATTTGACGTGTGACCCCATAGGTTTCTATATAGTTGGTAGTAACTATTACTAACATGGAGCGGTGTCTAGCAACACATCCATGCCACCTAGCCCATAGAAATAGTCAGTGATCCCGACAAACCTTTGCGCCCAATATGTCATATTGCATTATCCCTTTGTCTCCATATCCGGATTGGACACGAGACATAAATAGTCACACTCGTATATCCAATCCATAGTTCCTCGATCCTGGGAATATGCTTATACTTGCAGATAACATTAATATCTCTATATTAATTTATCTAAGTCTGGCCAGACATTCAATAAGCCTCATCCCTCGAGTGGCCGTGGATATTTACCCCCATTATGTGGGAGGGACAAATCCTATATACATCACTACGATCTCTAAGCTTGCTTCCTATCACGCCCGATAGCCACCTTTATGATTACCCAGTTACGGTGTAACGTTTGATAACATCAAAGCGCAATATTTCACAACTAGAGTATCTAGTGACTTCAAGTCCAAGGATTGCAATAATATTAGCACTACGAAAAGCGATTGTGACTTCACATAATCTAATGTATCCTTTTCGTCGTGGGTCAATCCAGTATGCCATTACTCCTAATGCATACCCATGTGTTTAGACTTGATATCTCCATATCAATCTATCCACATACGAGTCTATATTTGATTGTCCTATAAATCAATATAATGGACTAGGGATATTTAAGATAAATAACACATTTTATCTAAGGACTTAATTATATTAAACATCGCCATAAATAATAAATGAATATTCTAGCCAAAACATTGTTCATACTAAATCTACGATTGCCTCTAGGGCATCTATTCCAACAGTCTCCCACTTGCACTAGAGCCAATCTGGCGCATCTCGTATGCCTATAGATCTGGCGTGCCCTTCATGCTTTCGCTGCGCAAGAGGTTTCGTGAGCGGATCTGACACGTTGTCATCCGTCGGAATCTTGCACATCTTCACATCTCCTCAATCGATCATATCACGAATAAGATGGAATCTCCTAAGTACATGCTTTGACTTTTGGTGCGATCTTGGTTCCTTCGCCTGTGCGATTGCCCCAGAGTTGTCACAGTACAACTCTATGGGATCCACTATGCTAGGGACCACACCGAGCTCAGCGATAAACTTCTTTATCCATACTGCCTCTTTTGCCGCTTCCGCAACAGCAATGTACTCAGCTTCTGTTGTAGAATCAGCAACTGTTCCTTGCTTGGAACTCTTCCAGCTTACAGCTCCTCCATTCAGGCAAAACACGTATCCAGACTGCGATCTGTAATCATCCTTGTCGGTTTGGAAGCTTGCGTCAGTGTAACCCTTTACACTTAGCTCTTCCATACCTCCAAATATCAAGAATACGTCCTTAGTTCTTCTCAAGTACTTTAGGATGTTCTTGACAGCAATCCAGTGACTCTCACCTGGATTGGACTGGTATCTGCTCACCATACTCAACGCGTATGATACGTCTGGTCTGGTACATAGCATGGCGTACATGATGGATCCTATGGCCGAAGCATAGGGTATCCTGCTCATGCGGTCCTTCTCCATCTCATTGGAGGGACAGTCATTCTTGGAAAGAGTGACTCCATGTGACATGGGCAAGAATCCCTTCTTGGAATCTTGCATGTTGAACCTCTTCAACACCTTGTCAATATATGTACTCTGACTTAGGCCAAGCAACCTTTTAGATCTATCTCTATAGATCTTTATACCAAGTATATAGGCTGCATCTCCTAAGTCTTTCATCGCAAAGCACTTTCCTAGCCAATCTTTAACAGATTGCAAAGTAGGAATATCATTGCCAATGATTAGTATGTCATCCACATACAAGACCAGAAATACTATAGAGCTCCCACTAACCTTCTTGTAAACACAAGGCTCATCTTCGTTCTTGACGAAGCCAAACTCTTTGACCGCGTCATCAAAACGTCGATTCCAGCTCCTAGAAGCCTGCTTTAATTCATAAATGGACCTTAGCAGCTTACAGACTTTATTGGCATTCTCTGGATCCTCAAAACCCTCTGGTTGTGTCATGTACACATCCTCAAGGAGGTTCCCATAAAGGAACGCTGTTTTAACATCCATTTGCCAAATTTCATAGTCGTAGTATGCTGCAATAGCAAGTAAGATTCGAATGGATTTAGTCATGGCGACCGGTGAAAAGGTCTCATCATAGTCAATACCATGAATTTGTCTATAACCTTTGGCCACCAATCGGCCCTTATAGGCAACTACTTTGCCATCCATGTCGGTCTTCTTCTTGAAGACCCACTTGCACCCTATGGGTCGAGCCCCTTCGGGTGGTTCCACCAAAGTCCATACTTTGTTGGTGTACATGAAATCCATTTCGGATCTCATGGCTTCTAGCCACTTCTTAGAGTCTGGGCCACTCATGGCTTCTCCATAGGTTGTAGGCTCATCTTCCATGAGTGGTACGTCATCGGGCTCAGTCACGAGAAGTCCATACCTCTCTGGCTCATGACGCACTCTTCCTGATCTACGGAGTTCCTGTGTTACCTGAACAGGTTCTTCCACAACTTCTTGTGGTTCCTGCTCATGTTCCATTATTGGTTCAGTGGTTTGTGGTCCATGAATTTCTTCAAGTTCCACAACCCTCCCACTTGCTTCTTTAGAGACTAATTCTCTTTCTAGAAACACGCCGGTCCGAGCAACGAACACTTTGTTCTCGGTAGGGTTATAGAAGTAATATCCTTTAGTCTCATTAGGATATCCCACAAACTTACACTTATCCGCTTTAGGCCCGAGCTTGTCTGTTTGTAAACGCTTTACATAGACGTCACAGCCCCAAATCTTCATAAACGACACTATGGGACGCTTCCCAGTCCATATCTCATATGGCGTCTTCATGACTGATTTGGATGGAACACGGTTAATGGTAAAAGCTTCCGTCATTAGAGCATGTCCCCAAAAGGATATCGGAAGATCTGTTTGAGACATCATAGATCGCACCATATCTAATAGAGTGCGATTCCTCCTCTCAGATACACCATTCCATTGTGGTGTTCCGGGTGGAGTGAGCTGGGATACTATCCCACACTCCCTGAGATACTCATCAAACTCTTGGCTTAAGTATTCTCCTCCACGATCCGATCGTAGGGCTTTAATACTCTTGCCAAGTTGCTTCTCTACTTCATTCTTGAATTCCTTGAACAATTCAAAGGATTCAGATTTGGCCTTCATAAGGTATACAAATCCATATCTACTGAAATCATCAGTAAATGTGATGAAGTAGGTATAACCACCTCTGGCAGGCGTGGGGAATGGTCCGCATACATCAGTATGTATGAGTGCCAATAACTCACTAGTCCGCTCACCTTTCTTATTGAAAGGGGACTTTGTCATTTTTCCTAATAAACAAGATTCACATGTCTCATATGATTCCAAATCAAATGAGTCTAGAAGTCCATCCTTATGGAGTCTAGATATGCGTTTCTCATTTATATGGCCTAAACGACAGTGCCATAGATATGTAGGATTTAAATCATTAGTTTTAATCCTTTTGGTATTTATGTTATAGATTGGATTATTTAGATCAAGGATATACAATCCATTAGACAAATGCGCACTACAATAGTGCATACTATCAAAATAAATGGAGCAACACTTGTCCTTTATTGAAATAGAAAAACCTTTCTCGTCCAAACAAGAAATGGAAATAATGTTTCTGCTCATAGCAGGCACATACAAGCAATTGTCTAATTCTAAAATAAGTCCAGAAGGCAAAGACATCTCATAAACGCCTACAGCCAATGCAGCAACCTTTGCTCCATTCCCGACGCACAAGTCTATCTCCCTTTTCACAATCTTCTACTTCTTTTCAAATCCTGCACATTACGACAAATGTGAGAACCACATCCGGTATCCAATACCCAGGATGATGAAATAGAGAGATTGATGTCTATAACATAAATACCTGGTGGTGGTGGAATCACTATTCCAAGCTTCTTATCCTCCAGATATTTAGGGCAGTTCCTCCTCCAGTGACCCGGCTGGCTGCAGTAGTGACACTCACCTTTAGCCACGCCTCCACTAGGCTTTAGGGCTTCCTTGGATTTCGCAACTTTCTTGCGTTTTCCTTTTGAAGTAGATGCAACTGACTTGCCCTTCTTCTTGTGTACCATCATTATGGCTTTGCCCTTGCCTTTATTGATGCTCTGCTCAGCTGTCTTTAGCATGTTCAATAGGTCTAGACTTGTTGATCTCATTCATATTATAGTTCATAATGAACTGATTATAACTGTCAGGCAACGATTGCAAGACGAGATCAGTCGCCAAGTCCTGCCCGAGTGGGAACCCCAGTCTCTCAAGGTTCTCTATGTACCCGATCATTCGGAGTACATGAGGGCCTACTGGAATACCCTCTGGAAGACTGCTTTTGAACAATGCTTTAGACACCTCATAGCGCTCATGCCTTGCCTGTTCCTGAAATAATTGTTTCAAGTGTCTGATCATATCATAGGCTTCCATGTTCTCGTGTTGCTTCTGAAGCTCACCAGTCATGGTGCAAGGCATGAGGCAAGTCACGTCATAAGAATCATCAATATGTTTCTGACGTGCCCTTACTTCCGCTTGTAGAGACTCATCTTGTGGTGGGTCTGGAATCTGAGTGTCCAAAACGTACAGCTTCTTTTCTTGCTTGAGGACAATCCTCAAGTTTCTGTACCAGTCAAGGAAATTTGTTCCAGACAATTTATCCTTCTCAAGGGCAGATCGTAGGGATGAACTCGATGCGTTGTTGTTTGCCATTTGGAATTCTACAAAACGAGAAATATGCAATTTAGTATTTTGAACAATTTGACTATATTTAACAATGGCTAGATCATTAAATATAGCTCCCACTATTTTTGTCGGATTAATAGCCCTCACTATTAAAGCGGAAAATATCTTTATACTTTCTAGTGGGTCCAAGATCCCTTTTTCACTTCTTCTTGAGCTTGCTTTGGCAAGTCACCCAAGAATTGGTTATTTAGGTAGGAACCATTCCAATTGCATCACATGCAACTCTTGGTCCAATTAGGTGAATAAATTCCTTTTATTCTTCATCCAATGGATGACTCCTAATTGTCATGCCTCTAAGCTCATCAATCCAATTGACTCTTGCCTAGTTGCTTCCAACCTCTTGCTTTCAACATACACGCATTACTAGCTTGCGTCGTCCGCAACACATCATGAAAAATTGAAATCGCCTTGCTTTGGCAAGCCCGAATTTTAATAGGCCATGATCATGAAGGGTGTTTTGGCAAGAGAAGGCAAAACGCAATATTTATTTGAGGGATTTCTTTTAAGTTGTTTGGTTGATCTTATCAACATGGTCTATTTATTTGGATTGGGCCATCCACAATAAAAGACCAACCTTGTTTATTATTATCTTGTTATCGTTTTGCTAGTAGCGTCATACACACAAAATAAATAACAAGGCATGAATAATAAACATCCACAAAAAAAAAACGTGGCATGGATATGGCCCCTAGACTAATGATATTATCAAGCCAATGATAATATCTAATTGCCCTAAAGTGCCGAGCTCATCTCCATGTGCTCCACCATAGCTGCGCGCCTAGGGATGTCTTTTGGCTCCTTTGGTTCTCCGATCTTCTTCTCCACGTTCTTGGCTATCATCTAAATATTTCTAATTCTAGCCTAACATCTATAATAAATAAATAACAAAAGCCTCACATGTCGAGGAGAAAAAGGACGACTCGCAGGCCGTAAAACATAATTAATTATTACATTAATTTGATCAGCTCGCAGGCCGTAAACCAAACCACAAAACAATAAACATCCACAATCCTAGGCCATATCCATCCACCATGCAATAGAGCACATAATACAGTTAAAAACCAATTTTAACGCGCTTGTTTAATTTTAATGAAATTGGGTAACTAGGGTTTTACAACGGTCCAAAGGGCCCAAGCCAACAAGTGGCCCGAACCCTAGGACCGCCGCACGCCTAGAGGCCCGCGGCCTTGCTTGGCGCGCAAGGGAGGGGCGGGCGGCTAGGGTTTCGGCCCTAGTCTCCTTCCCTCTTCCTTGTTGCCCAAGCAAGGTTGTTTCCTTATGGATTTATTTCCATAACTTTGTTCCATAATTGAAAACCCCTTTTCAATCATGTGCCCATGAACCCTAATTTTTAAAGAACCCAATTATTCACATCCTATGTGATTAAACTCACCAATTCTAACATCCAATGTTAAAATTGGGTCTTGTTTGATTGAATCAAATTCAATATTGCATCTACTATGCCAACTTTTCAGTTTTCGCGTAATAAACAATAATACGGTGTATGAACTGAAATCGTAAACACATAAGATCATGTTATGTTCTACGACCTGTGGCTCTGATACCACTGTTGGGTTTTGACGTAGGTAACGCAGCGGAATAACAAAAACTTAATCCTACTCAATGCCCACCAAGGATCACAGGAAGAGATATCATAACATGATTAGGGTCATAGAAGATGTGTACCTTTTGATTTGTGAGATCACACGAAGAATGATGTCCTCGTCTCTATGGTTGATCCACGTCTAGAGGTGAGATCTAGATTCTTCCTTCAAACAAGTGCTAGCTTGAACCCGGAGGAAGAGGGAAGAAGATCAAAGCAACAAAAGGAACCAAGGAGGTTCGGCCCTCCTTGTGCCGTCGGGTAGAGGGGGCGGACGGGGGCTAGGTGTAATACCCCGTATAATTTATAAGGACAAAATAGTAATTTAAAAGTTAAATAAAGAATTTAATTGTGGGGAACATAAGGTTGCTAAAATTATAATATTTTATAGACAAGAAATTCGGGTACGGATTTTAGAAAATAGTAAACTAGTATTTGTAGATAAATACGCGAGAGAGTTATTTATTTGTATTATTTTTGTTGTTAACACGTATCCAATCACCGCGAGATTGAGGGTGAGAGCTACACCTAAACTCTCTAACTTTTGGTGTGTCTAGCACACCTTATACTTTCTCTCAAGAATTCAATTCCAATTTGAGAAGTTTCTTTCCCAATTTTTTTTTTTCTACTTCGTCCTCATCCTCTTCTCTTCTCCTGTGATTTTTTCCACCGCCACCCTCACAATCATCATCATCATCATCATTTCCTTTTGTCTCCTATATAAGCATGCCAACCTCAATCATCAGCTTCATCTTCTTCCCCTTCATCCACGGCCACAACAACGCCATCACCGCCATCGAGAGACCCACCACCTTCATCACCCTCATTATCTAGCCTCTGTTTTCTCTCACTTTCTGTCTCAATCTATTCTCTGTACGAAAACCCAGCAGCAGCAGTAGCATCGACCATCCCCATCGTCATCTTCTTCATCTCCGGCAAAATCGCTGGCGAAATCACCACAACCACCAACACCCCACTGCCCCTATCTCCCTCTTTAATCTCCCTCTGTTTCTCTCTCTCTCTCTCTGCGACTTGACAACAGAGAGGAAAAGCAGCAGCAACAGAGGCAGCCGGAGCCACCACCGCCGCTGCCGCCGTCGAGAAACAGAGCACCATCGCCACCCATACAACTCTCTGTCCTCTGATCCACTTCCCTCTCTCTGTCTCACCCTCTTCCCCATCTAAAAGCAGAAGCAATAACAGCAGCTGAAGCCACCGAAGCAACCCACTGCCGCCACCACCAACCTCCATATTTTCCGGCGACAATTTCGGCCCAATCAAACGGGAGTTACCCAGACCTCTCCACTTGTCTCTCTATCACCTAGAAGGTCCTACCAGCCTCTAGGAGGTCTTAGCCACGCTCAGAATCGACCGGAGAAGTCCCCGTCGGCCATAGCTTCCGGCGCCGTTTTCGACAACTTGACCCGTTGCGTTTCTTGGCCGTTTCTTACGATTCTTGGCCTAGGTATGATCTAAATCCTCTTATTAGTTGTTTTATATAGACCAAATGCAATTTCGAATGCTTGAATCCATGCTTTGATTGATGAAAGTTGAAGTATATGTAAAAAGGGGTGAAAGTGTATTTTCAGAAAGTTATATTGACATAAGAGAGGGGGAACCAGTTGTACTTTCTGAAACTAAGAAGCTTGTAGGTGTCTCTTATTAAAATTACTTTATGAGTAGGAGGGATATATGTTGTCTTTTAAAACAAACTTGGGGGTTTAAACTTCGTTTATCTAAACGTTATATTATACGCGAAAAATAAAATTGTTATTTTTGGATTAAAAATAATTTCTAAAAATAGTAGTTTTCATGCCCGTTAGGGAAAAGTGATTCGGGCGTCAAAATAGTATACGAGCCGCTCGTTACAAATTGAACGAGGAATGTTTCGTTTAAAAACTACATATATTTTGCTTTAAACAAATAGTTTTCAAATCGGTTTATGTAATACTTGTAAAAAGTTATATTGGCTAGTTTATAAACGTTGTAGTGTCGTGTTTGGGAAAAATATTCTTAAAAACTTAATATTATAAACACCGCTTAAATTGTTATAGTTGGATAAAGTATTTTTCATAAATTTAAAAAAATAACCGTTTCACTATTATTTCGTGTCTTTATCAATCAACAGCTACTCTAAGTAAATAATTACTTTTCAAAATATAAAAATCTAATAGTTATCTAAAATAACCCCGTCGTATCAAATATTTAGAAGTGATCTTCGTAAAATTCAATATCGTTTATTCGCTAATTCTAATATATGTGTATATATATATATGTGTGTGTGTGTGTGTGTTATAAAAATATAAACTATTATTCGTTTTACTTGTATTTCATGGCATTTGTGAAGATGATTTCTATAAATAAATAAGGCTTTTGGGAATATAAAATTTAATAATTTTTCAAATATAGACTCGTTGCTTTATAATTTTTGGGTACTAAGAAAATATAGCTAAATAAAGAGACTTTAAGAAAGTAACACGTGAATCTCGAGTTAGTATAAGATTTATTAAATTAGAATCTTAATAAGACTCGCAGAGCTATAGACAGAATTGTGACGATTTAGAAGCTCCAATTTGTAGGTAACAACCTCGTAGACAACGACTACGACTCGGACGATCCGACGCTACGGAATCTAGGTAAGTAAATATGCCTAGCCTAGCTTCCCTAGCTCCTTTCGTGTCGAAGTTTGATTTTGATACTTGTCTCAAAATGCGTTCGTGATTTACATGTTCTATGTGAATTTTCCCTACAATTGAAAGATGTTGCTTTGTTTTGATATTGTCTCACTAGCAATCTTAATCCATAAATAATATAAAGTGGAAAGAGTTGTGCGGGGATCGTTATATATACTTTTCGATAAGATTGGTCGTGGTTGGCTGCGGTCACCCGACCCGTTTATTTTACCCGGTCGCAACCTGCCGGGTTTGCTCCATGTACTCACCTCTCTGGCCGCAAGAAGTCTTAGGGGGGTGCCGGCACTTAAGGTCTTGGAGTATGCGAGATGGATAGATCTTCCCCGTATCAACTAAGTTAAAATGTGGTTTCTCTGAGACAAGGATGTTTATGGAAAGGAAAGAAGAAATGGATTGGGATTAACACTCCCCGTTGAGATTCTAGAAAGAGAATTGAGAAGAAAAGGATTATATTCAAGTTTCTGTTCCATTCTTCAAGTTTACTCTGGTTTTCGTCTTTATAACTTTGGTGTGATTTTTTTACTCTTTTAAGATTTATTTCCTCTTATTACTGTTTTGAGAATAAGACATGCCTCATCATCTGTTTACGAGCTAGGGTATTTATTTACTCAGCATTTCACAGCTGACTTTAGAAACTGCGGTTCCGTTTTCCTTCCCACCGCAGGTTTAGAAGCTGAGGACTACGATGTAGCTGGGTACGGGACGCACTAGAAGAATATCATCGCAAATAGTAAAGTAAGCTAGTATGACTAGCGTTAGCGAAATGTTTTATTAGTGACGTGTGAAAAACTCAAAAGCGACTTGTAATGTCCAAAAAGATGTAATATATAAAGACTGGTGTAATGTGTAATAGTATTGTAATATATGGATGTTATGCTTATGACTTCCACCAACACTTTAGCATCGCCCTCCTGGGCTTTCCGGTCCGGAACGGAAGGCTTGGGGATCACGGGGCGTTGCACTAGGTCTCGGCCTAGCTCTTGTCTTGCTCTCTCTTTTGCTCTCTCCCACTCCTTATGTTATGTCTAATAACAATCTTGTGGGAAGGAAGCTAGAGCCTCTTATATATATACTCCAACAACTCCTTGTTGTTTCCATATTAGAGTTTTCTTATTCTAGTAGGACTAGAACTATTCCCTTCCTTGCAAATTAGTCCTACTAAGTTTGCAAGGTGTTGCACAATGATCCTTCTATTAATTAATCTATATTAATTAATCCCAAATCTAGCTCTACTCTATTTGACGTGTGACCCCATAGGTTTCTATATAGTTGGTAGTAACTATTACTAACATGGAGCGGTGTCTAGCAACACATCCATGCCACCCAACCCATAGAAATAGTCAGTGATCCCGACAAACCTTTGTGCCCAATATGTCATATTGCATTATCCCTTTGTCTCTATATCCGGATTGGACACGAGCATAAATAGTCACACTCGTATATCCAATCCATAGTTCCTCGATCCTGGGAATATGCTTATACTTGCAGATAACATTAATATCTCTATATTAATTTATCTGAGTCTGGCCAGACATTCAATAAGCCTCATCCCTCGAGTGGCCGTGGATATTTACCCCCATTATGTGGGAGGGACAAATCCTATCTACATCAATACGATCTCTAAGCTTGCTTCCTATCACGCCCGATAGCCACCTTTATGATTACCCAATTACGGTGTAACGTTTGATAACATCAAAGCGCAATATTTCACAACTAGAGTATCTAGTGACTTCAAGTCCAAGGATTGCAATAATATTAGCACTACGAAAAGCGATTGTGACTTCACATAATCTAATGTATCCTTTTCTTCGTGGGTCAATCCAGTATGCCATTACTCCTAATGCATACCCATGTGTTTAGACTTGATATCTCCATATCAATCTATCCACATACTAGTCTATATTTGATTGTCCTATTAATCAATATAATGGACTAGGGATATTTAAGATAAATAACACATTTTATCTAAGGACTTCATTATATTAAATATCGTCATAAATAATAAATGAATATTCCAGCCAAAACATTGTTCATACTAAATCTACGGTTGCCTCTAGGGCATCTATTCCAACAAGAATATCACTTGTTTTTTGAAAGAGAGGCGAGAGCATTTTTTAACTTAAAAAATAATAATAAGAGATCAAGATCAATTTAACGTGGTTCACTAACGCAATCAATAGCTACCTCCACGACGAAGAAAAAACTCTTTATTATGAGAGAAACACTCCAAGATACACCACACGCTCTTAGGCATGACCTAGACCCCTTTTATAGACATAAGAGGACCTAAGCTTGTTGCCAAAGTATCCAAAACTGCCTCAAGCCAACAAGGAAATATCCAGAAATCGCCAGCCCAGATATGTGCTCGCACGAGTTCTTGGCATGCTCGTCTACCTGCTCGTGCGAGCTCCAGTGAGCTAGTGTGAGTTCCTGCACCTCTCGAGCTGCTGCAACATCGTTTATTCTTCCTCCTTGACCTGTTGCCTTGCCAATTCATGTCAAATCTTGTTACATTGATTCAAGGCACTCTAAAAAACTCCAACTTGCCTTGAATCCTCTCAACCACCTGGGCAGAACCAGATGGTTCTCTCCTAAAATACAAAGTTCAGTCTTCCCCACCCCAGATGTCTTAATCAAAGAGACTAGATATGAACGATCTCCCACACACGATTGATCTTCCTAGAACAGCATGTTCCGCAGCAGTATGCAGAACAAGATGCTCCAGATGTTGCTCCTACTCCAACGAGTTCCTGCTACGATGCGCCAGAACTAGATGCTCCCCATATGTGCGCTAGATGCGTACCACATGCACGCCAGATGCCCTTTTTCATAGGCCCAGATTGCTCCCCTTCAGGAGCCCATATATTGCTCCTTGTCAGGAGCTCATACAACCCCAAAGGACTCAGAGAACTAGTCATCCTCCGAAGACCCTCCACGTACAACCCAATTTGCATATTCAAGGTTCTTCATGGGACATTCTTTCCACCAATGATATGTCTCCTTACAGTAGGCACACATGTTCTCCGATAACTTAGGGCCCTTATTACCTTTCTTACTGTTGCTTCCCTTGGCCATCAGTCTGGAAGCCTGATTGTTTGAACTTGCATATGCAACCTTATGCCACATCTCCCTGGTGTGAAGAGATGACCTAACCTCTTCTA
The DNA here is from genome assembly GCA_023055425.1 of Linanthus parryae. Classification (NCBI taxonomy): domain Eukaryota; kingdom Viridiplantae; phylum Streptophyta; class Magnoliopsida; order Ericales; family Polemoniaceae; genus Linanthus; species Linanthus parryae. The sequence continues at coordinate 144,386,761 of JALGPY010000004.1, read as the reverse complement.
GGGTTATAGTCTCTTTCCCAACGGTGAAAGACTGTACAAAACCCTTACACGGCAGAGGCAAGGACACCAATGAAATCAAGGCAACATTCTCATCACTCACCAGTTCAGTACTATTACGCAACTCAAGCAGAGTAGTATCTAACTAATCAAGGTGATCTCTAAGATCTGTACCTTCATACATTCACATATTAAACAACTGATGTTTCAACATCAACTTGTTGGTGAGCGTCTTTGTCATGTTGAGACTCTCCAACTTTAACCATAAAGTGTTGTCGTCTCCTGATTTGTGACTTGGTGATCACGTCGTCTGCGAGGCACAACATGATCGCTGCGTGCGCCTTGTCCGCCATCGTCTGATACTCAATGGTGGATGTATATACGCCCTTCTTGTCTGCCCCCAATGGAAATCAGATACCTTACTGCTTCAACAAATCACGCATCTTGATTTGCCCATAGACTGAATATGTTCCTCCCGGTAAACTCATCGATCTTGATCACGCCACCAGACATCGTTCTTCGCGGAAGCTCCAAAACTCCTGCTCGTCATACCTGATCTGAGTGCTCCACCTAGATCATGAAGCCCTAGCTCTGAGTTCCACCATATTGTGAAACCCATACTTTTAGCTTCACATGGATCTTGAAACAAACACCGGCTCTAATAATAGTTTGTTATAATGAGGGTATCGAAAAATATAAGAGATCAAGATCGAGACACGAATTTAACGTGCTTCACTTAGGCAACAGCTAGCTGCCTCCACGGCAAACAAAATCTATTTATTTATGAGAGAAACACTCTAAGATACACCACACACGCTTAGGCACGACCTATGCTCCTTTTATAGACATAAGGGGACCTAAACTTGCTGTCAAAGTAACCTGAACCGTCCCAAGCCAACAAGGAAACAATCCACATATGTGCTCGCACGAGTTCCTGGTCTACTCGTGCAAGCAGCTACTTGCTCGTGCGAGTTCCGGCACCCTTCCAGCTGCTGCAACTTCGTTTCTTCTTCCTCCTTGACCTGTTGCCTTGCCAGTTCATGCCAAATCTTGTTGACTTGATTCAAGGCACCCAAACAATTATCTGATGTACCTAAATACTGATAGTTTGCCCTATTTAACAGCTTCATACACACATATGAGTTGATCTACTAGTGAAAGTTCTGAATCATGGAAGCATGCACATAGCTGATCCAGTAGAAGTGAAAGATAAAAAGAGTTCCATCAACCTCAAAAGCATGTGTTTCTGGAAACTTTTATATATAATACACACTGTGTGCTGCTTATAAAGCCCACACCACCAGGCTTCTTCAGTCCCACCACAGCTATCATCATCAACCAGTAGTACTAAAATAATTCAACACCGAAATAATAGTTGTTGATGGGTTCAAATGTAAATCAATATCGAAACCATCACTTTAAGACTGCTGCTCTACAAACTACTGGTAAAGTATTATAACATGACAACAACACCTGAACACGCAAGGGAGTTCATAAATAATTGGCAAAAACCAGGAACTAACACAGGAAGGCAGTAACAAATCTGTTTGAAAACATATATTCTTGTTTCATATACCCTTTTAACTAACGTACGAACGAAACCACCAACACCGCCACGAAATCAGATATAGTAAGTAGTAATCAGTTTCCTTCTAGTGAACCTGCAATTGGGAATTTACCACTTTGGTGAAAAGAGATGGAATAGTAGTACCAATGTGGTGGGTCAGTTCCTTTTTTAGTAGTTGCTTCTCATGTGATCTTCATCATAGTTGGCACTTGCTGCACTACTACTAGTTCCCCAGTTCTGGTCATTGAAGCATAAATCACTCTGTTCTAAGATTGCTTTCTTTTGGAATTCTCAAGATGTGTCCTACTGTAATCAGTTATTGTGCATTCTTAATGACTAGTAACTATTACACTACTTACTTCCTTTGTGCTTTGGAGAGATGTCATGCTCGCATCATGCATCGATAGACCATTCTTAGTGCTGGTTTTTTTGGTTCAGATAAGGATATGTTTGTGGGACTTCCTGCCTTGATGAATTTGGATAATACAAAACGTGTCTGTAAGTCTGTTGTTCCATTCATCAGACTAGTAGTAGTAGTAGTAGTAGTAATAATAATCATTTCAATCTTCATATATGTCACTTTAACAAGCCCATTATATGTTCTTTTTAGTGGATTCCTCACAACAGGAAACCCAACTCTACAGCTAAGAAAATGGGCATAATTATTATCGAAGTAGCATATATCATGTCTGGCATTGTTATTTCGACACTTACAACAAGTAGAAAACAATAATTACCAAACCCGAAATAAAAAATGTGCATTTCTATGACATTGACATGTATATTAAGTTTAACAAACACATCTTTAAGAGACTTTACTGCAGTTTTCTCACAGTACTATTTACACAACAGCTTGCTAAAATGTCACAGTATTCTCAGATTGATTCTAAGCCACCTTTCATCAACTTCATACCGTAGGGCATATTTTTCTTAAGGTTAATTCATGATTCATATGACCACTACATAAATCCCCCACCCCCCAATACATAAATATTTAGTTGCTTCAAGCTAATCCAATGAGCTCTTGTAGCCACCCTTCAACTCCAAGTAATGATATCCAACCTCACCAATTCAAAAACCCTATTTTTCAACATCTTCTACTACTAAATTATCCATCCCCTCTCAGTATAAATTCAATTTCGCGCTTCCTCCTAACACCATCATCATCATCATCATCCTCATACTTCTGTTTTCTCAACTCAACACACCCATGAAATCACAAAACAACACGATGCCTTTCTCGATTCAGAAGAAGGATGTTGTGCTTGTTAAGCCCTCAAGTGCCACACCTTCTACCGTCCTCTCCTTCTCTAGCATAGACAACGATCCCAATATCGAGCATATCTGTCAAACTACATATGTCTACCAAAATAGCCCGGATACTAACTCTGACCCGGTTAGTGTCCTTATGCAAGCCCTTTCCAAGGTTCTGGTCTACTACTATCCCCTAGCAGGCAAGCTCAAGAGAGGAAATGATGGGAAACTTCAGCTCATCTGTGACCACCTAAAGGACGGCGTGCCCTTCGTAGAGGCAACTGCAGATTGCAAACTCTCTTCCCTCAGTTACTTTGACGGCATTGATGTTGAAACTCCGCGACTTTTTGTCCACCATCAGCCTAAGGATGCTGATGGCGGCTACCATCCACTGGTGTTTCAGGCAAGGGCGGATGCACATGGGTGTATGTGGGGGCTATAGCCCCCACTCAACTTCCTAGAATTGCAATTTTGCCCTTGTTTTGTCAAATTTTTAATTCAGTCCCATGCAAATTACACTACATCCCGGACTGGATTTCACAAATTCTAACTGTATACATTTTAAGTTTTCCAATTTAGCCCCCACTGTAACTAATTCTTGGATCCGCCCCTCGTTTCAGGTGACTAAATTCTCTTGTGGTGGTTTCACCATCGGGATGGGCTTATCACACTCGGTGTGTGATGGGTTCGGCGCAGGTCAATTCTTCCACGCCATGGCTGAGTTAGCCGGTGGAAAGGGCGAGCCATCGGTTAAACCAATTTGGGAGAGGGAAAGACTAGTAGGTAAATCTAGTCACCACCACTCTATCCCATTACCATTGGACAAAAACTCCTTTGCAACTTCGCCACATCTTCCATCCACTGAGGTTGTTCAGGAAGCCTTAAACATCAAAATTGCAAGTGTAGCGAAGCTCAAGAGCTTCTTGATGAGGGAAACGAAAGGGAGTGAGAATTTCACCTTAATAGAAGCACTTGGTGCCTATATCTGGAGATCAAGAGCCCGTGCTTTAGAACTAAGCCTAGAAGGGAAAACCATGTTTTCTTTAGCTGTGGGCGTAAGAAATAAAACCATGAATCCACCTTTGCCCGAAGGATACTATGGGAATGCTTTCGTATCTGCACATGTGGCTTTGACGGTAAGAGAATTACGTGAAAAGCCTCTATCGGATGTTTCTAGAATGATCCGAGAAAGCAAGAATGTTGCTTCCACAGGTGAATATATCGCGGGGTCATTGAATTATTTGGAGAGTGTGCGAGAACTTGGTATTAAGATGGGGAGTAATGGGGCAGGAACGATTTTAACCGATTGGAGACGGTTGAATCTGTTGGAAGAAGTTGATTTCGGTTGGAAAGGGGCGGTTAATATTATCCCGGTTTCTTCTAGCCAGGATATATCCGGATTTGTCGTCGATTTGTGTTTGCTCTTGCCCCCTTGTAGTTTGGATGAAGAAATGAGAGGGGGTGTTCGGGTACTTGTTTGTCTACCTCGAGTCGCCATGGATAAGTTCAAGGACGAAATGAACGCTCTCGATAACCTTGTTGCGAATGGATCTGTATAGGTTTGATTGTTTTAAGGTTGTTTGTACCGTACTTTGAATATTTTTAATGTATGTTTATGTACTGTATTATATTTTGTTTGAAATGACGCGGTGATTCAGAACTACTTGTGTACCAAAATGGAATAAAATTTGTGTTGTATTTTGTGGTTAAGAAATATCCGACACCATTGTGTTCATATTTAACAGGGTTCGAGTCGTTGGGTGAAAGATATGGACTTACTGAGATCGCACATAGCGTCAAGTTATCCAAATCATATAGGATGTTTACGGAGCAACAAACGAAATTCTGTGATTATTTTACTAGTAGTATATATCCTTATCTCAACCACCCGGTATTTTATTATCGAATAAACAAGCCTTTTTTTTTTAAGGTTTCAGTTTGGGCTAAGCAACCGTGTAGTAGGTTCTTGGCAAGCAAGTTTCCTCATTTCTATAATCTTTCGGGGGTTGAATTTTCCCTGAAAATGACGTCTCCATACCGTGATTGCATCATTATCAACCCCTTGCGATGTCATCACCGGATCTTCAATATCTTGTCGTGCTCATGGGGTCGAGACGACTTTATTCAATGGCTTATATGAGTTTTAGTTCAATTTACTAATGTTGTGGTTGTGTAAGAAGCTGGAGTGCATTCTAATACTCACTCAGTCTAGTAAGAGTAAATGTTACGAGTATAATGTTTGACTGAAGTGTTGTTGAAAAGTCAAACAAATTGTCCGACATAGAAATAATTATGTAAATCTAACCGCAGTACGTACTTCAGATGCAGATGCAGCTAATACTCTGTCTCACAGCTACTTTCAAGGAAGCCGTTTTCTACACAGCCACAACATTACCCAACTGACCCTTAGAAAGCAAGGTGGCAGTGTAAGAGTCCATTGGCTATTCCAAATTCTACGGGTCAAAACAAAGTTTTGAGGTATCTGAGAAGATGCCAAGACATCCGAAGAACAAGAGAGATAAGAATACAGATGTAGCTATTTATTTTCATTACACAACAACTAATAATAATTAACTATCAATTTCTATAAATAAATAAAAGAAGAATCAGATAGAAACAGATCCATCTCTGTAAGTTGTTATATACGTGTTGAGTTGCTCTTCTTATTCTCTCGCTTAATTCGCTCGCTCCTTAACAACCAACTCACCATCCCCCCATATATCTCTCTCTGATCTGATCTCATTATATTAATGCAATGGCGTTTTATTATGATAGCTTGGACACTTCTTCAAATCCTCTTCTCAACTCTGACTCTTTCATGCACACCTCCTTCTCCGATCTCCTCTCCGGAGGAGACGATTATTCCACTCAAGTCAGCTGCTATGTCTCATCACTCTCACCCCATAATACTGGTGGTGGTGGTGGTGGTGGTGGAGATGCTGCGGCGGAGAGAGGCGGTTGTGGGATTTTGCCCAAATTCAAGTCAATCACTCCTCCTCCACTACCAATCACCCCATCTCAGCCTTTCTCACCTTCTGACCTCTTGGACTCACCAGTCCTCCTCCTCTCTAACTCCAAGGTATCTTTATACTATGTTCCTAATCAAGAATGCTCTGTTTTTGCATTTAAACTGGGGGTAGTATGGTAAAAAGTTGGAGGAATTCTCACATATTGCTCTCCAATTGACACTCAATAGTGATTTACAACTGGGTATGAAATGAATCTGGGAATTGTTTTCTTGTCACTGAATTGATGACACAAACATGTTATGTTTCTAATCAAGCATGCTCTGTTTTTACCAATTTGGAGAAACTTGTTTCCTTCATACTCTGATTTGGTGTTGGATTGTGTAGACTCTATCATCTCCAACTACTGGGACATTCCAAGATCATGCCAACAATTGGAAGAACATCAAACAGGAAAAAAACAACCTTTCTGATATCTATTTCCAGAGCCAAACAGATCATCATCACTCCAAAGCTTCCACAGTAAAATATTTCCGTCTTTTCGGTAGATTTGAGTCCTTTTTCATACTGATCTCAAGTTTTGAATCTCTTTTCTAACTTTCACAGGACATAAAAACATGGGATTTTCAAGAAACTAGAGAGATTGATGATGCTGAAAGCAAAGTGGGGATTGTAACAGATTACAAGAATCATTATAACCAGCCATCACAACTAATGAGAGAGCAGAGAGGGGTGGAAGACGGATACAACTGGCGAAAATACGGTCAGAAGCAAGTGAAAGGGAGCGAAAACCCGCGAAGCTATTACAAGTGCACGTACCCGAATTGCCTGAGGAAGAAGAAGGTTGAGAGGTCTTTGGAAGATGGTCATATCACTGAGATTGTGTACAAGGGCAATCACAACCATCCAAAGCCTCAGCAGCATACCAAGAGATCGCTGTCGGCTTCCAATCCTCATAGTGATGACAACTTGGATCAGTCGCCTGAGTATTCGTCGGTTGAGGACGATGGGTTTGATCAGAGCTCTCAGTTGGGTCAATTTGGGGGTGAAGTAGTTGATGCAGATGAAGCTGATTTCAAAAGATGGTTATAACTAACTCTCGTCTCTTTTTCGTATTTCTATGTAACATTATTGTGCAAATTTTTCAGCTCATACCAAACAGTTGCTGGGTTTTCGTGATTTTAACCTTTTTGTTTCTCGTAGGAGGATGGATGGTGAAATTGAAGAAGCGTTCGGACCCGGGACAAGGACAAAGAAAGAGCCTAGGATTGTAGTCCAGACAGTAAGTGAGATTGATGTTCTTGATGATGGGTATAGATGGAGGAAATATGGGCAGAAGGTGGTCAAGGGAAACCCTAACCCTAGGTATCGAAAATGCCCTAATCTTGTTACTCATGTTCCATTTCCTCAAAAAAAAAAAAACTGAATTTCAAGATTCTGAACTGGAGACAGATGATTATTGGTTTATTAAAATGTACGGTCCAGAGCCAGACTGAAGTGTTCATATATACTGGACTGTCTGACTTGTGATGTGTATATATACAATGTAGGAGCTACTACAAGTGCTCGAGTCAGGGTTGTCTGGTGAGGAAACATGTGGAGCGAGCAGCCGAAGACATAAGAGCGGTATTGACAACCTACGAAGGCAGGCACAATCACAACATTCCTGCCACACGTGGTGGTGGGGGTGGTGGCGGCAGCCATTCTGTACACAGGCCTCTGCCCGTGTCCGCCAACAGCCACAGCTCGTCCATGGGAAGTAGGCCTTTGGGAATTCCGAGCCACCTTATGAACAATATGGTATCACAAAAGCAGTCGCCTTTTATGCCTGATATGATGTTGCAGGGTCCAGCAAATTTTGGCTTCCAAGGGTTTGGTTACATGAATCCACAAATGCAAATTGCAGAAAATATGTTGTTCTCCAGAAATAAGGAAGAACCAGGTGCTGACATGTTCTTTCAAGCCGTGTTACGCTGAATTAGTTCCTTAGTTCTTGGAAGAAGTTAAATAGGACATTATTGTTATTATTCTTTTCACATTCTTCTTAGAAATAACAGGATTAGTACATTTGATTCATTTGTATTCAGGTTGAATAAGATTATGAAGTCCAATTTTTTTCCTTCTTCTCTTCTCTGTGTTGTATTAAATTCACATAAACAAGCCTTGTGCTTATCACTGTCTCGATAAACAAAAAATTGCAAATTAGAAGGCGTTTACAGAACATAAACCCCTTACGAAACTGGAATCTGTCGATCGCAAGTTACCAGCTGGAGCTGAATTGAGCGACAACGATACGTCTTTTATCTATTCATTTTCTTTTATTTTTGATAAGGACTTTATTCTTTTCAAAATCGAAGAAAACGTGTATGATCATATGGTTTGATAAGTACTTTGTTTCGGAGAATAAGTTATATAAGATTATACCGTACTAAGATGAGTTTCCTACTAAGATAAGGTTCAGGTAGTTCCTTCCAGGAGGCTACATAAGTATATGTCATTAGTGACATAATACTAACTATGGAAAAGAGAAAAATAAGAATTTTGAATGGGTCAATGATTTGTGGATCAGTATATTCTCTTTGGAATTTCGATGCTACACAAGTTCAGAAATTTGATGACCATATATATTGTTATTTCTTACTCCGTAGTATAAGACGATAAAGAAGTTCAACAGTTTCTTGCAGTTTACGCTAATGTAACATCCTTGAAAACATTCTTGGCTCGAAGTTATCTAGAAAAGACAGTTTGAACGCATGTCAAATCTATATCTTAATCACAAGTACAACGAACAAAAACAACCACGGCGACACTGACCGGCATCTCCCACCATTAACTAGGACCGCTACATGGATGAAGTTTCTTCAGTTGCGTCTCTTTCAGTTACAACCAAAAGTAAAACTATGTAGTAACACAAATGCATGTTGCCCATTTCAGCTCTGGGTTTCTAATTGAGTGATGAACCAATTTGCGTGTTATGTCGTCTTGAATGTGTTTTATGTTAATGCATTTGTTCTTTTTCCTGAATCTTATCAGTAGACTTTTTACTTTTGAGGGTCTCTTTGTATCGGTGACTTGGTTAACAAAACGACGCAACACAATGGTGTTGCAGTAACACCATCAAGAGATTACCCATACTTACATTGTTTTGCTATCCAAATTACCTTATTCAAAATGACCCGTGAATAATGCATTAGGAAGATCCATGAGATACAGATATAGAAGTAGTAGTTTTGCTTACTATCTCAAGGTGCACGAAGGGGCGGTTCCAGAATTTTATGACAGTGGAGGCTAACTTAAATGAAATTAATAGTAAAAGGGGAAATTTGAATTTTGTGATTTTGAGTGGGGCTATAGTACAATTACTGTGGAGGCTAAACTTAAGAAAGTGACAAAATAAAAATAAATTTTAAATTTTCAAAGTTGAGTGAGAGTTATACCCCCACCAATCTCCACTTAGATCCGCTCCTGGGTGCACATGCCCTGTTTGGCACAATGGGTGTCTTGTTAGCTGTGGCAAAGCTACTCAAGAGTACGGAGTGACAATTGTCACTTTTGACGTACAAATTGCACTTTTAGCCCTATTATTAAAGCTTTTGATGAAAGATATTCTTTTAACAAAAATGAAATATATTCTTTTGACAAAAATAAGAATGTCTCAACTTAATTCACATATTTTCAGTAGTACATTTACAAAAATATACTAATTTTCTTATCCCGATAATTTCAGTTTCCTAAGTCCGCCAATAATTATAAGGGCTACAACTAGACATGATTTATGTGACTTGATTTATCCCTTATCACAAAAGAAAGATAGCAATTCACTTTAGATGTGTTTCCATGATTCTAGATTAATTCTCAACCTTACCAAATGCTGGTACCCAAGAAAATACCGAAATTGAAATGGTCGTTATCCTTGAACCCATCGGCAAGTCCAACTGCCATAGCTGAAATCCCAAATACACCCTTCACGTGAGTTCAAATCCCCATTATAACCCATACTTTCATCTACTTTGTCCCTTCTGTTCGACAAACTTCAATTACTGTTTGTGCAATGGAGCCCACAATGAAGCCGTACCCACTGAGAAATATTCTAGTGCGGGCGTTCTCATTCGGAATCCTCATCTTCCTCGCTCGTTTCGCCTACTTCCTCACCATCAACGGTGGCGCTCAACCTTGCCGCGCCGGCGACCCCTGCTTCTTCTCCGCCGCCGTCGTCTCCGACACTCTCTCCGCCGCTCGCCGCCGCGACTACTACTCGTCGCTCTTCCAAGATCTGATCTCCGACGGCTTCCTCTCCCCCGAATCCACCGCTCTCGTCATCGAAACCCTACCCGCAAACGACGTCGTCGCGGCCCTGAGAGACATCGGCGTCGCGAACTCCGTCGCCGTAAACCCTAACCGGCGATTTCCGTTCAACGACGACGCTTTCGACTTCGAATTCGCCGCCGCCGGAACCCTAGACCGGTCGCCCAAACCGGTTCAATTCGCCGCCGAAGTGACGAGAACGCTGAAAACCGGTGGCTTCTTCGTCGTCCACACGGCGTCGTACGACGAGTACAGCCTCAATTCGCTCCTCAATCTGTTGAGATCGTTCAAAATCCGGCGGTCACGACACGTGGACGGTCTAGATTCGCCGTCTCTCCGGGAGATTATTCTGATTAAAGACAAAAACGACGACGGAGGAAAACCCCCAATTCATGATGGCAATTTTGGTAATAACTGCTCTGTCCCGGGGTACAAAAGGGAATTAGTCATGAAAACAGAGGCGTTGATTGGGAAAGAGCCACTAAAACCATGGGTTACACTAAAGAGGAACATCAAGAAGATGAGATATTTGCCTTCTGTTGTTGATATCAGCTTTAAGGAGAGATACATTTACATTGATGTTGGAGCTAGAAGCTATGGCTCAAGCATTGGAGGCTGGTTCAAGAAACATTACCCAAAACAGAACAAAACCTTCGAAATCTTCGCGATCGAATCCGACAAGTCGTTCCATGGAGGTTACAGGGACAAGAGAAGGGTCACACTCTTGCCTTACGCAGCTTGGATACGGAACGAGACGCTATTCTTCGAAATCAGCCACGAAGCAACTCGTAAAAACGAGGAAAAGAGGGTTAAGGGAATGGGTAGGGTTCAAGCAGTGCAATCTTCGAGTAATTTCGCGACGGATACGGATTCCGTCGTGGGGTTGGACTTTGCTGAGTGGTTGAAGAGGTCTTTTAGGGAGGATGATTTCGTGGTGATGAAGATGGATGTTGAAGGGACAGAGTTTCATTTGATTGCTAGGTTGGTTGAGACAGGAGCTATTTGTTTGGTTGATGAGATGTTCTTGGAATGTCATTATAACCGGTGGCGGAGATGTTGTCCCGGCGAGAGGAATCCGAAGTATCGAAAAACTTACGCTCAGTGCTTGGAGCTGTTGTCTTCTCTCAGAGAGATTGGAGTTGTTGTACATCAATGGTGGTGATGGGAGTACTACGTTGTATACTAAATAAAATGTTGTTCAATAAAACTAGTTCTGCATAGTATTGTATTTCTCAATCATGTGTCATAGAATTTAATGGCTACCAATCACTCATTCTAAATATAGTAACTGAATTCCAGCAGCAATGGCCATGAATTCCTGCAAACCTATCCCCAATTCTCTCTGCTGAGTCTCTTCGTTTTGTTTTTTTCCCTTCTGTTTCCGTTTTCTTTCTTTCTTTCTTTTCTGTTTGGGGAAATGGAGCATCAACTCATATTCAAGGGGTTGGCGTCGTCAGGGGGAGTGATCCCACAAGAAGCCGGTAGAGAGGAGCGTATGGTATGTCAGTATACGGGCAAAACCAACTTCCATGGTTCCATATTCCGCGGTGGTCGACCTTTAGCCAACAGCACGCCTGCGCTATTGGCCCTCATAATCATCATCTTCTTCGCTTCAAGAACGATTTATTTCTTCATTAAACCTCTAGGACAGAGTCCTATGAGCGCACAAATCATCGTAAGTGTCGCCTTGATTTTGAAGTATTTAAGGTTTGAGATTGTTTCATTTGAAAAGATGGATCACTTGTTGTTGTTGTGGGTGCAGGCTGGGATACTGTTAGGGCCATCTGTGCTAGGGAAAAACATGAATTACGCGAGAAACTTGCTCCAGCCAGACCAGAGGCTCATTCTGACAACGCTGGCGGAAATAGGTTTCACCTTTCACCTCTTCCTCTTAGGGCTACAAACCGACACATCGCTCTTGAAGCGAGCGGGGAGGAACGCGGTGGCGGTGGGGACCGCCGGTTTCACAATGTCTTATGCTTTTGGAGGAATTGCGATGCTCACCCTATCAAACCTGATAAATCTCGACAAAGACACGATGAAATCTCTTCACTTTGTGGTCGCAATGACCGCGCTAGCTCCGTTCCCAGTCATCACCAGCTTACTCGCGGATCTCAACATTCTGAACTCAGAAATCGGGAGGCTAGCCACCCTGGCGGCCCTGACGAGCGACATCTGGACGTATTTCATAATGGTCACCATCGCGAAACTGGCAGACGGTTTGAAATCGGGAGAATTCGGCATGTTCGTGTCTAGTTTATGGATTTTCGTGTACGTGTGTTTCCTCGTTTACTTGGCCCGGCCCATTGTGTTCTCAATCATTAGGAAATTACCTGAAGGGAAGCCCATGAAAGAATCTCATTTTGTCAGCCTGGCGGTGATTGTTCTGGTTTGCGGGTTTCTGGCAGAAATCGTAGGTCAGCACGCCGCATTAGGTACGTTTCTACTGGGCGTGGTGATCCCAGACGGGCCGCCGCTGGGCGAGGCATTGGTGTACAAGTTGGAGGCAATGTCCACGGGGCTGTTTCTCCCGTTGAAGTTTGCTGAAACGGGTCTGAATACGCATGTTTTCAACATTAGACCGTATTCTGGGGTGGTGATTGAAATTATCATTGTTTGTGGCTACATTGGGAGGTTTCTGGGAACATTTGTTTCTGCGAATTTATACTGCAGAGTTCCAGCTGTAGATGCTGTGTGTCTTGCTCTCGTAATGTGCTGCAAAGGAACAATCGATGTCATGGTCTACTCTATGTGGAGAGATGATGGGGTAAATGTTACTGCTTCCAGCACAGATACTTTCCGACAGCAACAACAGTAATAGTTAAATTTCTAACTAATATGTTGTTGTGAACAGGTTATAGGTGAAGAAGAATTTGCGCTTCTTGTGCTGTCAATGCTGGTGATTACAGGGGTGGCAAGGCCTCTAATAGGGTACCTCTACGACCCTTCAAGAAAGTACCGGATGCACTCGAGACATATAACCAACTTACAGAGTCACCGGCACAACACCGAGCTGAGAGTTCTGATGTGCATACACGACGGCGACGCCACCGTTCCAACCTTTATCAACCTGCTGGAAGCGTCGCATCCTAACAAGCAGAGCCCGATTTGGGCTTTCGTGTTATACCTCGTCGAGCTCAAAGGCAGTGCGGCCTCGGTACTCGTGCCAAATTTCCAGAGGGGCTCGACCACGGCCACGTCGAAGCTATCGCAACATCTAGTGAACGCTTTCGACCAGTACGCGGACGCTTGGCACAACGAGCAGAGGCTCGTCTTGAGGCACTTCACTTCCATCGCGCCCTACGCGAGCATGCACGACGACATCTGCATGCTCGCCGTCGACCAGAATGCGAACCTCATCATCTTGCCGTTCCACAAGCAGTTGACTTTTGACGGGACGGTTGGGACGTTTTCCGCTCAGATAAGGGCCGTGAACCAACGGGTCATGGAGAAGTCGCCATGTTCGGTCGGGATCCTGGTGGATCGGACGGTCATGTCGGGTACCTGGTTCGCGCACGGCGATCTACGTGTCATCCTCTTGTTCCTTGGTGGGCCTGACGACCGTGAAGCGCTGGCGTACGTGAACCGCATGGGTAACCACCACAGGGTGAGGCTGACGGTGGTGTGGATCAGGCCGTGGGCCCACAACAAGTTCCGGAACGAGCTCGAGGACGGAGTCGACGTCGAGCTGATGAAGGAGTTCCGGGCGAAGAGCGTGGGCAGGGACGGGGTGGATTTTAAAGAAGAAGTGGTGGAGGACGCGCTGGGGACGATGCGGGTGATCCATCACATGGAGAATATGTTCGACTTGTTCGTGGTGGGCCGGTATCATAATCCGGATTCTAAACTTACCGCGGGGCTTAACGATTGGAGCGAATGCCCCGAGCTTGGCGTCGTTGGGGACACGTTGTCGTCTCCGTATTTCAAGTTTTCGGTTTTGGTGGTACAACAACAGCATGAAGTGGATGACATGTTGATTCCGTCATTTCCGGTTAAGGTATATGTATAAGTACTTTGTGTTAGTTTAGCTAGGTACGAGGATTAGGATTGCAGATTGTTAAAATTGGCGTAGTTATATAGCCAGATAGTATGTAACAGGGCTCCTGGTGTTAACTATGTATAGTTTCATTAGAATGAGACACCAGATGAGATAATCATTTTGAGGAACTGCAGGATTCAGCCAGGTACGGGAAAGGAGTCACTAGACCAAAGGTCAATTTAATTTTACAAGGAGGTTATGACTACGACTAACCATATTTTTATTAATATATTTTTTTTATGACGTGAGAACCCGCAACCTCTACTTTTAGAGTGCACACTGAGTAAATTCTCACTCTGGTGCAATAGCCTGCAAACCACACTAGAGAAGGCAACCCGGCCTGAGAAAATCCGGACTGACAGATTCGCAATTGAAAAGGCCAATAGGCAGTTGACAATGAACTTGAGTATTTGCGGTGAGTTTCATCGGTTTCTAATCCTCGTATTAGTATTCTGATTTGACGGTAGAAAAACAGTAAGCTTGACCCTGTAAAAGATTTAAGCAGCTAATAAATACAGAGAAGAATTGGATTTGATCGTGCGTGTAATGTGCATCAATAGGTGGATCAAAAGCTGGGAAGAGCAGCAGCTTATGCATGGAGGAAGAACAATTGGTTCCCATGTTTGACATCCCTATTGATTCTCTCGAGCAGGGACACCGCAAATGATTTTAAGAATAGTTCATGTTGTTTCTGTCTTCTGTTCTTTTCCAAATCCAAAATGTGCATTATCTAGAGAAAAAGGACATGATCTTAGGGCAAACTTTGTCGTTCACATTACATTTATGGATTGCCTCAAGGTTTGAACTCAAGACCTCAAGGCAAATAATAATAATATTTTTATTATTGTTACTACTACTTCTGTTGGGTTTAGGGTAGAGAGGGTAACGGGCCGACTTAAACTCTGTTAGACCCGACCGATATTGGCCCATGCCGACAGACTATCTGCATCCATAAAACTTTGCAATTTAGATTGGCAGACTGGCATCTGGATAACCAAACCGATTCTCCAATATCTTGGCAATTGGATTGTTTGTTTCCCTTTATTTGGTTCGTAAAATTTGACCACATGAGTCGCAAAAACACAATTCAGATCTAGGGAACAGAAATGTATAATTTACAAATTTTAAACTTTGCATGACATACATTTTGAATTTTCTCAAAAAAAAAATAAAAATAAAAAAATAACATACATTTTGAAGATATTTATTCTACCAATATAATTTATTTTGTGACTTATCCACTCATATTCAAACACAGCGGAATAGCGGATTGTAAATAGATCCGGACCAGACCAATCTCAACCCGCCAATTGACAAGTTAATTGCAGGCAAACAATTTGGCGCTTATCATGAAGGATCATAACGAAATGTGGCAGTTTTCACCACAGTTTTATTTTCAAAAACGATTTTACCTATACCAAACTCATCTGTATCTTTCAATATTGTTTTTCCATGGCGAATAAACAAAAGATATGAAAAGCATGCGTGAATCAAAACCCTGATCCATTCATATTGTAGCAAACATGAGAAGAACACCATCATGAGACAGAAAATATAATGTTTCAACACAAATAAGGGGTTATGAATCTGATGATGATGATAATGATGCAACAAGATTGTGGTATAATGATGGTGATGAACAAAAGGTGAGCATATCAGAACTGGGATTTACTCATTATCATCAACCTCACAAAAGGTGAGCATATGATGAACAAGTCTGGTTGGCTAGAACCCTTAAAGAGAAGGAAAAATGGCTGGCTCGGTGGTCCTAAGGTGTCGGCCTGTCACATAGTTTAAATCTCTTCTGGATTCAATCTCTCAGTCATCTTGTCCTCTTTGCAGTGAGGAAAGGAGGGAATAAAATACAAAATCCGTACATGAGATTAGTGGAAGCAAAGTGGGAGAGTCATAGTATAGTACTTCCTCTGTTCTTTGAATCTTCAAGTTTTTAACTTTTATCACTACTCACTGATTAGTAAAACGATCCAAAAAATTGATAATTTTTGCATCATGTCATAGAGTAAAGTCTACAAAACCATGAAAATGTTACAAAAATTTTGTCTCGCGTTGCTATTCAAATTACCGGGTCAAAGTGATCTGGTTACAGAAAATAATAAAAAAAATGAAAAAAAAAAAAAAAAAAGAGGTCAAACTGAGAACAGGGGTAGTATAAAACTGTATGCAGCGAAACTAGGGAGAAATAACAAAAACACAAATGCGGCTGCTGCAAGCTCATAAACAATGCCATAAAAGGAATCAGTGATTCCAAAGAGAATTCAAAGATGTGAAAGATAAACAACCCAGAAAAGGGAACAAAAAGAGAATAATTTCATTGATAATTTTGGCAGAGCTTCGCTGCCATTGTTGCAGAGAAGACTCAGTACATGAACCCTAGAGCCGCGAGGCTTATATAGCCCGAATCCAAACGGTCACAATTTGAGCCGTTGGATTAAACAAGAGAGGATCTCAGCCATAGATGAAGATCCACTAATTACAATATTTTCACAGACTTTGAGAAATTTGGAAAAGAACCCAGCAAAGTTTAGAGAAGTTTTAAACAACTCTTTTGGAAATATAAAGTAGCAACTCAAGTTCTGGAAAATACCAAAATGGCACCAAAATGTGACAGAACTGAATGTTGACTTCATTTTGCAGCATTGACTTTGACTTCTTCTTTGAACCTTGACTTCTTTGACTTGAACCTTGACTTCTTTGACTTTTGATCACCAATTTTGACTCTTGTCTGCTAATACCCTCCCTCAAACTGATGGTGGTTGAGACACCATCAGTTTGTGCTTAAGATAATGAAATGGAAGTGTTGCTAGTCCTTTGGTGAAGATGTCTCCCAGCTGATCTGCAGAATGAACATAGGCAACCAGTAATTGTTTCTTTAAACATTTTTCTCTAACAAAATGGTAGTCTAGTTCAATGTGTTTTGTTCTAGCATGCATAACAGGATTTGCAGTCATTGCAATAGCTGATTCATTGTCACAAAATAATGTAGGAGGTTGATGCATAAAAATATGAAGATCATGAAATAAATACTGAAACCAACAAAGTTCTGCTGCTGTGGTGGCAAGAGCTCTGTATTCAGATTCAGCAGAAGATCTGGATACAGTAGGTTGCTTCTTTGCAGCCCAGTGAATAGGGTTATTTCCCAGAAATATGACAAATCCAGTGGTGCTTCTTCTGTCAGTTGGGTTACCAGCCCAATCTGCATCAGAGTAAGCTTGCAAATTAAGAGAACCAGAGTTGTAAAAAATTCCTTCATTTATAGTGCCTTTCAAATACCTTAGAATTCTTTTGGCACCAATGAGATGCTGAGTTGTAGGCATATGCATGAATTGACAAAGATGATTGACAGCAAAACATATATCAGGTCTTGTGAAAGTCAAATATTGAAGAGCTCCTAACAGTTGTCTGAAAGGAGTTGGGTTTTCAAGCAAAGCACCATCATGAGCATGGTATTTAATACCAGAGGTAGTAGGAGTGTCACAAGCAGTGCAAGACATCATATTGAATCTAAGAAGTAAATCATTTATGTATTTGTGTTGATGTATAAAAATTCCTTTTGCAGATCTTTGAATTTCTAAACCCAGAAAATAGGTTAAAGGACCCAGATCAGTCATACTAAACTCAGTGCCAAGTTTGGACACAAGATAATTCATGTAAGTAGTATCATTGCCAGTTAAAATAATGTCATCCACATATAATAATAAGACAGTAATAGATTGAGGATGAGTAGTGTATCTTATAAACATAGAGGTATCAGCCACAGATGCAACAAAACCAAGTGATAGAATAAAACTAGTAAACCTCTCAAACCAGGCTCTAGGTGCCTGTTTGAGACCATAGATGGCTTTGTTTAATTTGCACACAAAATGGGGATAAAGTGGATCTTTGAATCCAGGAGGTTGTTGCATATAAAAAGTTTCTCTCAAGTGACCATGTAAAAAGGCATTTTTTACATCAAGTTGATTTAGAGGCCATTTCATGGAAGCAGCTAGAGCAATAACAGTTCTAACAGTTGCATGTTTAACAACAGGACTGAAAGTTTCTTCAAAATCAATGCCAGGTGTTTGATTGAACCCTTTGGCAACCAATCTAGCTTTGTATCTAGATATGGTGCCATTTGGGTTATATTTTGTCCTGAAGACCCATTTGTTCCCAACAATATTTGCATTGTTGGGAGGAGGTACTAGGGTCCAGGTGTTTTGTTGTTGGAGGCTAGAAAATTCTTCAGCCATTGCATTAAGCCACTGAGAATGTTTTCTAGCTTCACTAAAACAAGTAGGATCATTTAAGAAAGGAGAGATATCAGAGTTACCAGAAGTTGCTGTGAATCCAATCACTTTCTTTTTGACAATTCCAGACTTGCTTCTTGTCTGCATGGGGTGGCCACCAGCTTGAAGAGTTGTAGACACCTGTTCAGTTGCCAAGCCTGGGGTTGGGACATTTGTTGTTTCATCAGCTTCTATGTGTGAGGCATCATTTGAATTTATATTTCCCGGCTGCAGAGCTGAAACAGTGTCTAGCTCTACCTGAGCTTGGTGGCTCCCAGAGACAGGTGTAGCACTGTTCTTATCAGTTAGATTGGCATGATCAAGAGTAGTAGTATATTCTGTATCAGGTGTATGACTAGGATCAAGAGTAGTAGAGTTCTCATTCAGTGTGAAACAGCCCGGGATCTCGGTTCAGGGTTAAAGAGACAGTCGACAACCAAAAGTAGAAATATACTATTAAGATTACATTTCGCTTAATGTACATAACAAAATTTCGTTAATAAGTACAATCTAAAACAAATCGTGTGTGATCTACTAAGTGATCTAACTTAAGCTAAGCTTCTTCGTCTCGATCCGCGTTCCCATTCCCCAAACTTGATTGATGACCTGCGGTTTTAAAATGGCAAATGCCGACGCAGTTTTGAAGAAATAATCAGTAAAAACTGAGTAAATACATACTACGACATGTAAAGCAATGAGCGGCACGGAAGCATGAGTTGAAACAAATTAGAAGATTTAAATAGTAAAGCTATCATGTTGGAGAATTTGGAACAACTGGAAGTAAACGAGTAACAAAAACCTCTCAATTTAATAACATTGAGAAACCACGAGTAATTGGTAAAATATCCAGAGTAAACAGGTTTATTTGAACTGATAACGATAGTACTTCATGAGTAGCCAAGATTTACAAATCATTTCAAATCAATTAGGGCATATCAAGAGCCACAAACAACATTAATAAGTAGCCAATTTTGAATTTCGACTTCAATCAACAGTTTAATTTAGCTGAGGCGTGTCAAGAGCCACCAGCAGGATCGATGTAGACAGAGGGATCACGAAATAACCACTAAGGGTTCCTTCTAGGGTCTATCAAACCCTATTTCACCCGAGCGTTAAGGGAGCCCATTCGTCAACCCCGCTCATAACATTAGCTAAAAGGCCTTAAGTGTCGACACCCCTATACCGTAGTGACCCTTACAAGTATAAGTAGCACTCTATAGCTCTATAAAACCCTTGGCCTCAATATCTTGATACATTTTGGCTCATCGGGGGCGGATTTTTGAACATTGACGTTCTATCCAATAATAAGAAGCATTGCTTCAATGGTCTTAGCCATAAGAAAATGGAGGATCGCTTGACGCCTCCCATTAATAACAGTACTCTGTACATCGTCCTAAATCTATTAGAGGTATTTTACTTCTTCTCTTTCACATGACCAGAATCATAATATCAACACTTCGCAAGTAATTTCCGAAAGTTCTCAAAGGAGATAAATAACAGAGTTTAACAACTTTCGAGTCGAAAACATGCATTCTCATACTATTTCCTGTAACCAAAATTCATTTGATCATTAAACGCAAACACACATTTTGATATGAAAAGGCCGTACATATGTACTTACCTCTGAGCCATGAAATGCGCGAAGCAACACTAGCACTCCTACAACGCTCGTCTCCGAGTCTCACATGAAATGCAGCAACATGATAACGTACGTCTACTTCGAACGATCCTTAATAATGGCTGGGTATACACAAGTAAAGTATACAACCTATTAGCATATATCCTCTATATGAGGTTTTATGCAAGAATGCAATAAAATGCAGGTCACGCAAGCTAACTTGACCAAAATGCCCCTAATACTTTGAAACTGTCCAGTACAGTCCCTGATTGTGCCTGGACCCCATATTACACTCATACTGGCCCAACAACATCCAAGAATGACTCTTAACTCATCCATATGAACTTAGCATCGAGATCTACAACTTTCAGTAAATTACACTTTGGCCCCTAAAGTTTGCTAAAATTACAGAAAGACCCCCACCATTGATTTGATAACTCCCGAGTCCAATAATTCATTCTTAAGGCTCCAAGTATCCTTCTAAGTCAGTTTGTTGGTCTCAAAACATTAACTTTGTTCAAATGCGAAGTTTTAATTAATTGCACATAGGCCCCCGAAGTTTAGTAAAATTGCAAAAGGACCCCCACATTTGACTTGGTCAACCCTAGCCCAGAATTACATACAAGTACTCCAAACACGCATACAAGACATGCTGACAAACTCCAAGTTACTAAACTAACCTCAATTCAAAGTTTAAGTGAAATGACTATTTTGCCCCTCCTATACAGTTCAGTCAAAGTAGGGTTTGCGAAAAGTCAAACTTGGTCAAACATGATATTTAGACTCAGAATATGAATACGAGCAAGTTTCGTGAAGAACACTAAGGCTAGAAACGTCATTTAGAGTGTCGAATTCAAAAGTCAAATATAGAAGAAAATCAACTCAACTAGTCAACTTTAGGGCTGATTTGTAATCAATTGAGGGGGATACTTGAAAATCTGAGAATAGAGTTTTGAAGACGATAGTTCAAGGATTCCAGAACATATTTTATCTCCTACAAACTCCAAGTATACAAAGAGATATCGCTAGTCAAAGTTGGATGAAAATCACGATTCAATACTTAGAAAAAAATTCGATAGTGTTTCGCGAGTTCAAACTAGCAACTTTAGGCTCGTTTTGTGAGAAATCCGTTATAAATTTGAAGATGACCCAGAGACGATGAAATGAAGTATTATGTATCGGCTTTACACAGGAGAAAGCAGATCCAAATTTCAGTAAGTTTTGAAGAAGATACAAGGGTTAGAAAATGGCTGTTTCACCATAGGATTCTATACTTAGAAAATTTTCAGCTTTTAATGGTTCAAAAACACATCAAACCAGCCATATTCAAGGCCAAATTTAGACAGGTTAGACTTGAAATTAAACAAAGAAATCTTAATGAGAGTTGTAGAGCTATGTCCAGGCTTTCCAGAAAGGTAAGAATCATCAAAAACGGATAAAAGACGAGAAAGATACAAGAGTCCAAAGTTGATGAAAAACTAGGATTTCAACACTTAGAAAAAAATTCTGCACTTGGACAAATTCAACAACAGAAAACGCAGCAACTTCAACTCGATTTTCAGGTGGTTTAGAGACCGAATTGGACAAAACTTAAAACACGAAAGTTGTAGCCAATTGTCTGAGGTTTCCAGAAAGTCCAGAATCGCTCAAAACGGATTAAAAACGAGAGAGATATGGTCACTTGAACAGGGGCTGTTTATGCATGACGGAAAATCGAACCAAGTGTGAAAAGTGAAATCAAACTCGACTCTAAATGAAATCTGGGCAGGTTTCAATGATTCTAATGCATTCATAAGGTTCTGAGGATCACATTGACATAAGGAACAACGAATTTGGTGGAGGAATGGGGAAGTTACCAAGCTTTGGCGGCCATGGAGTTTGCCGGCGACCTTCAAGCCTATTTTCCGGCGACCCATGGTGATTGCAGCGGTTTAGGCTCCCAAATTGGTACGCCCAGGCTCAGAATTCATTGAGGAAGACAAAGGAATTGATTAGAACTAGTGAACAACAACACATAAAGGGAATTCGATGCTTGAAAGACCTAGGGTTCTTACCGTTTTTTGACAAAATTCGACCCCGAAGCACAACCTTTTGAGGAGATGATTGAGGGCTTTTGATCCTTGATATGAGGGCTACCACCAGTAGGAACAGTTTTGGCAGAGGAGGAGGTTGCATGAGGTAGCTATGGTGGTGGTGGTGATGTTCTTGGAGTTTCAAAGGGAGAAGATGATGAAGATGAGAGAGAGAGAGATTTTTTTTTCTTTCTTTTTTCAGAATGCTGGTGAAGAGGGTGTTGTTGGTGTTGACTTCTCATCTAGTGAGGTGTCAAATTGAATTGGACAAGTGTCTCTCATGCATAGGGGGCGAAAGTGTAGTTTTCTAAACTTTTGGGTATAAATTAGAATTAGAGCTTCTACTTAATTTATGAGAATTGCACAACCACCCCAAATATTTCTAGTGCCTCAAAATCATTCTAACAACTTCCGAATATTGCTAACACCCCGAAATTCAAACTTTAAAGCCGTGACAAACTATTTACAAATTCGCCCCCAAAGTCTTGATATTGCACTAAGAATTCTCTCGGGAATTAGGGGTGTTACAGTCTACCCACCTTAAAAGAATCTTCGTCCCCGAAGATCTCATCTACACTTACCCACATACACGAATTGCAGATGAAATGTAGCACAGTGACTCAGTCTATTTGACTTAGCCGGACAAGTACATAAGTCACTCGTCGGATGTTCTGCTCCCAACAGATGGCTTCCCTAGATCGTTAGCTAGAAACACCTTAACTGACAGAAAATTCTCATGCTTACTCTCCGCACGACGAGGTATATTATGAGTCTATATATCTATCCAGCCTAGACTCGCATCACGATAGGGTTTCCTATATGATCAGTACAAGTAAAAGTTCGGAACAAGATTTTGAAAGTTCAATAACAACATACAAGTTCTCAAATTTAGAAACGACTCAAAAATTTGCTAGAATTTATCCAAAGCTCAAAACCTTTAGACAAGTACTTCTATCAAGACTAATATGTCGTTTTGCTTGAATCATCCGTGTTAAAAATGTTGTCTTACCTCTATAGGTTAGATAAACCAATCACCTAAAGTGTTCCACGCATACGAGTGAGAAAGGACACTATGTGTCGTCACACAACGTGCCTCTCTAACACAACTTGCATGTGCTTCAAATGTTCCAACTTAGTCTACACAGCGGGTACAACTTATAGTACCGTCGTACTAAGAGTTGCGCCAGCGGACTGATAAACAAAGTGGTCCATATCACTTGGCATTTGGTATCTCGACACCCAACATTTTTTTTTTCAAAACTATTTTTTTTTTAAAAAAATATTACTTTTTTTTTTTGGGTCAAAACTTTCTAATTTTGGAAACGACCAAGTCGGTTTAACTCAAAATGAAACAAAATATGGTATTATCTTAAAAGTAGCACTCAAAGGTATGAAACGAATGGTCTCATGTTCTTCTAAGTCAAAGCGTCGTTACTCTCTCGTCGACAAAATAACATAACCAATAAAGCGACCGCGGATACAGATCACACGACAATGATAAATCATTTCTATAGAGTAAGCAAATATGCTCAATGGATAGCAAACATATAAATAAGCAGGTAGATTCCGCATGGAGCACATACCAATTAGCAAGTAACAGTTAATCAACAAGTACGGTACAAATCGTGTTTAAGAATACGTAAGTACCCCAAAATCCCCCGCGGCTTGCTTACTTTGTTATTACCGAATTGAGATATCCTAGTTAATTTTGAAATTTCAAAAACGTTGTATCTTTCTTATTCTCTACTAATGGAAATCGAAATGTCACTTTAACCGAAGAACCGATGCTCTGATACCAGCTGAAACAGCCCGGGATCTCGGTTCAGGGTTAAAGAGACAGTCGACAACCAAAAGTAGAAATATACTATTAAGATTACATTTCGCTTAATGTACATAACAAAATTTCGTTAATAAGTACAATCTAAAACAAATCGTGTGTGATCTACTAAGTGATCTAACTTAAGCTAAGCTTCTTCGTCTCGATCCGCGTTCCCATTCCCCAAACTTGATTGATGACCTGCGGTTTTAAAATGGCAAATGCCGACGCAGTTTTGAAGAAATAATCAGTAAAAACTGAGTAAATACATACTACGACATGTAAAGCAATGAGCGGCACGGAAGCATGAGTTGAAACAAATTAGAAGATTTAAATAGTAAAGCTATCATGTTGGAGAATTTGGAACAACTGGAAGTAAACGAGTAACAAAAACCTCTCAATTTAATAACATTGAGAAACCACGAGTAATTGGTAAAATATCCAGAGTAAACAGGTTTATTTGAACTGATAACGATAGTACTTCATGAGTAGCCAAGATTTACAAATCATTTCAAATCAATTAGGGCATATCAAGAGCCACAAACAACATTAATAAGTAGCCAATTTTGAATTTCGACTTCAATCAACAGTTTAATTTAGCTGAGGCGTGTCAAGAGCCACCAGCAGGATCGATTTAGACAGAGGGATCACGAAATAACCACTAAGGGTTCCTTCTAGGGTCTATCAAACCCTATTTCACCCGAGCGTTAAGGGAGCCCATTCGTCAACCCCGCTCATAACATTAGCTAAAAGGCCTTAAGTGTCGACACCCCTATACCGTAGTGACCCTTACAAGTATAAGTAGCACTCTATAGCTCTATAAAACCCTTGGCCTCAATATCTTGATACATTTTGGCTCATCGGGGGCGGATTTTTGAACATTGACGTTCTATCCAATAATAAGAAGCATTGCTTCAATGGTCTTAGCCATAAGAAAATGGAGGATCGCTTGACGCCTCCCATTAATAACAGTACTCTGTACATCGTCCTAAATCTATTAGAGGTATTTTACTTCTTCTCTTTCACATGACCAGAATCATAATATCAACACTTCGCAAGTAATTTCCGAAAGTTCTCAAAGGAGATAAATAACAGAGTTTAACAACTTTCGAGTCGAAAACATGCATTCTCATACTATTTCCTGTAACCAAAATTCATTTGATCATTAAACGCAAACACACATTTTGATATGAAAAGGCCGTACATATGTACTTACCTCTGAGCCATGAAATGCGCGAAGCAACACTAGCACTCCTACAACGCTCGTCTCCGAGTCTCACATGAAATGCAGCAACATGATAACGTACGTCTACTTCGAACGATCCTTAATAATGGCTGGGTACACACAAGTAAAGTATACAACCTATTAGCATATATCCTCTATATGAGGTTTTATGCAAGAATGCAATAAAATGCAGGTCACGCAAGCTAACTTGACCAAAATGCCCCTAATACTTTGAAACTGTCCAGTACAGTCCCTGATTGTGCCTGGACCCCATATTACACTCATACTGGCCCAACAACATCCAAGAATGACTCTTAACTCATCCATATGAACTTAGCATCGAGATCTACAACTTTCAGTAAATTACACTTTGGCCCCTAAAGTTTGCTAAAATTACAGAAAGACCCCCACCATTGATTTGATAACTCCCGAGTCCAATAATTCATTCTTAAGGCTCCAAGTATCCTTCTAAGTCAGTTTGTTGGTCTCAAAACATTAACTTTGTTCAAATGCGAAGTTTTAATTAATTGCACATAGGCCCCCGAAGTTTAGTAAAATTGCAAAAGGACCCCCACATTTGACTTGGTCAACCCTAGCCCAGAATTACATACAAGTACTCCAAACACGCATACAAGACATGCTGACAAACTCCAAGTTACTAAACTAACCTCAATTCAAAGTTTAAGTGAAATGACTATTTTGCCCCTCCTATACAGTTCAGTCAAAGTAGGGTTTGCGAAAAGTCAAACTTGGTCAAACATGATATTTAGACTCAGAATATGAATACGAGCAAGTTTCGTGAAGAACACTAAGGCTAGAAACGTCATTTAGAGTGTCGAATTCAAAAGTCAAATATAGAAGAAAATCAACTCAACTAGTCAACTTTAGGGCTGATTTGTAATCAATTGAGGGGGATACTTGAAAATCTGAGAATAGAGTTTTGAAGACGATAGTTCAAGGATTCCAGAACATATTTTATCTCCTACAAACTCCAAGTATACAAAGAGATATCGCTAGTCAAAGTTGGATGAAAATCACGATTCAATACTTAGAAAAAAATTCGATAGTGTTTCGCGAGTTCAAACTAGCAACTTTAGGCTCGTTTTGTGAGAAATCCGTTATAAATTTGAAGATGACCCAGAGACGATGAAATGAAGTATTATGTATCGGCTTTACACAGGAGAAAGCAGATCCAAATTTCAGTAAGTTTTGAAGAAGATACAAGGGTTAGAAAATGGCTGTTTCACCATAGGATTCTATACTTAGAAAATTTTCAGCTTTTAATGGTTCAAAAACACATCAAACCAGCCATATTCAAGGCCAAATTTAGACAGGTTAGACTTGAAATTAAACAAAGAAATCTTAATGAGAGTTGTAGAGCTATGTCCAGGCTTTCCAGAAAGGTAAGAATCATCAAAAACGGATAAAAGACGAGAAAGATACAAGAGTCCAAAGTTGATGAAAAACTAGGATTTCAACACTTAGAAAAAAATTCTGCACTTGGACAAATTCAACAACAGAAAACGCAGCAACTTCAACTCGATTTTCAGGTGAGTTAGAGACCGAATTGGACAAAACTTAAAACACGAAAGTTGTAGCCAATTGTCTGAGGTTTCCAGAAAGTCCAGAATCGCTCAAAACGGATTAAAAACGAGAGAGATATGGTCACTTGAACAGGGGCTGTTTATGCATGACGGAAAATCGAACCAAGTGTGAAAAGTGAAATCAAACTCGACTCTAAATGAAATCTGGGCAGGTTTCAATGATTCTAATGCATTCATAAGGTTCTGAGGATCACATTGACATAAGGAACAACGAATTTGGTGGAGGAATGGGGAAGTTACCAAGCTTTGGCGGCCATGGAGTTTGCCGGCGACCTTCAAGCCTATTTTCCGGCGACCCATGGTGATTGCAGCGGTTTAGGCTCCCAAATTGGTACGCCCAGGCTCAGAATTCATTGAGGAAGACAAAGGAATTGATTAGAACTAGTGAACAACAACACATAAAGGGAATTCGATGCTTGAAAGACCTAGGGTTCTTACCGTTTTTTGACAAAATTCGACCCCGAAGCACAACCTTTTGAGGAGATGATTGAGGGCTTTTGATCCTTGATATGAGGGCTACCACCAGTAGGAACAGTTTTGGCAGAGGAGGAGGTTGCATGAGGTAGCTATGGTGGTGGTGGTGATGTTCTTGGAGTTTCAAAGGGAGAAGATGATGAAGATGAGAGAGAGAGAGAGATTTTTTTCTTTCTTTTTTCAGAATGCTGGTGAAGAGGGTGTTGTTGGTGTTGACTTCTCATCTAGTGAGGTGTCAAATTGAATTGGACAAGTGTCTCTCATGCATAGGGGGCGAAAGTGTAGTTTTCTAAACTTTTGGGTATAAATTAGAATTAGAGCTTCTACTTAATTTATGAGAATTGCACAACCACCCCAAATATTTCTAGTGCCTCAAAATCATTCTAACAACTTCCGAATATTGCTAACACCCCGAAATTCAAACTTTAAAGCCGTGACAAACTATTTACAAATTCGCCCCCAAAGTCTTGATATTGCACTAAGAATTCTCTCGGGAATTAGGGGTGTTACAGTCTACCCACCTTAAAAGAATCTTCGTCCCCGAAGATCTCATCTACACTTACCCACATACACGAATTGCAGATGAAATGTAGCACAGTGACTCAGTCTATTTGACTTAGCCGGACAAGTACATAAGTCACTCGTCGGATGTTCTGCTCCCAACAGATGGCTTCCCTAGATCGTTAGCTAGAAACACCTTAACTGACAGAAAATTCTCATGCTTACTCTCCGCACGACGAGGTATATTATGAGTCTATATATCTATCCAGCCTAGACTCGCATCACGATAGGGTTTCGTATATGATCAGTACAAGTAAAAGTTCGGAACAAGATTTTGAAAGTTCAATAACAACATACAAGTTCTCAAATTTAGAAACGACTCAAAAATTTGCTAGAATTTATCCAAAGCTCAAAACCTTTAGACAAGTACTTCTATCAAGACTAATATGTCGTTTTGCTTGAATCATCCGCGTTAAAAATGTTGTCTTACCTCTATAGGTTAGATAAACCAATCACCTAAAGTGTTCCACGCATACGAGTGAGAAAGGACACTATGTGTCGTCACACAACGTGCCTCTCTAACACAACTTGCATGTGCTTCAAATGTTCCAACTTAGTCTACACAGCGGGTACAACTTATAGTACCGTCGTACTAAGAGTTGCGCCAGCGGACTGATAAACAAAGTGGTCCATATCACTTGGCATTTGGTATCTCGACACCCAACATTTTTTTTTTTCAAAACTATTTTTTTTTAAAAAAATATTACTTTTTTTTTTTGGGTCAAAACTTTCTAATTTTGGAAACGACCAAGTCGGTTTAACTCAAAATGAAACAAAATATGGTATTATCTTAAAAGTAGCACTCAAAGGTATGAAACGAATGGTCTCATGTTCTTCTAAGTCAAAGCGTCGTTACTCTCTCGTCGACAAAATAACATAACCAATAAAGCGACCGCGGATACAGATCACACGACAATGATAAATCATTTCTATAGAGTAAGCAAATATGCTCAATGGATAGCAAACATATAAATAAGCAGGTAGATTCCGCATGGAGCACATACCAATTAGCAAGTAACAGTTAATCAACAAGTACGGTACAAATCGTGTTTAAGAATACGTAAGTACCCCAAAATCCCCCGCGGCTTGCTTACTTTGTTATTACCGAATTGAGATATCCTAGTTAATTTTGAAATTTCAAAAACGTTGTATCTTTCTTATTCTCTACTAATGGAAATCGAAATGTCACTTTAACCGAAGAACCGATGCTCTGATACCAGCTGAAACAGCCCGGGATCTCGGTTCAGGGTTAAAGAGACAGTCGACAACCAAAAGTAGAAATATACTATTAAGATTACATTTCGCTTAATGTACATAACAAAATTTCGTTAATAAGTACAATCTAAAACAAATCGTGTGTGATCTACTAAGTGATCTAACTTAAGCTAAGCTTCTTCGTCTCGATCCGCGTTCCCATTCCCCAAACTTGATTGATGACCTGCGGTTTTAAAATGGCAAATGCCGACGCAGTTTTGAAGAAATAATCAGTAAAAACTGAGTAAATACATACTACGACATGTAAAGCAATGAGCGGCACGGAAGCATGAGTTGAAACAAATTAGAAGATTTAAATAGTAAAGCTATCATGTTGGAGAATTTGGAACAACTGGAAGTAAACGAGTAACAAAAACCTCTCAATTTAATAACATTGAGAAACCACGAGTAATTGGTAAAATATCCAGAGTAAACAGGTTTATTTGAACTGATAACGATAGTACTTCATGAGTAGCCAAGATTTACAAATCATTTCAAATCAATTAGGGCATATCAAGAGCCACAAACAACATTAATAAGTAGCCAATTTTGAATTTCGACTTCAATCAACAGTTTAATTTAGCTGAGGCGTGTCAAGAGCCACCAGCAGGATCGATGTAGACAGAGGGATCACGAAATAACCACTAAGGGTTCCTTCTAGGGTCTATCAAACCCTATTTCACCCGAGCGTTAAGGGAGCCCATTCGTCAACCCCGCTCATAACATTAGCTAAAAGGCCTTAAGTGTCGACACCCCTATACCGTAGTGACCCTTACAAGTATAAGTAGCACTCTATAGCTCTATAAAACCCTTGGCCTCAATATCTTGATACATTTTGGCTCATCGGGGGCGGATTTTTGAACATTGACGTTCTATCCAATAATAAGAAGCATTGCTTCAATGGTCTTAGCCATAAGAAAATGGAGGATCGCTTGACGCCTCCCATTAATAACAGTACTCTGTACATCGTCCTAAATCTATTAGAGGTATTTTACTTCTTCTCTTTCACATGACCAGAATCATAATATCAACACTTCGCAAGTAATTTCCGAAAGTTCTCAAAGGAGATAAATAACAGAGTTTAACAACTTTCGAGTCGAAAACATGCATTCTCATACTATTTCCTGTAACCAAAATTCATTTGATCATTAAACGCAAACACACATTTTGATATGAAAAGGCCGTACATATGTACTTACCTCTGAGCCATGAAATGCGCGAAGCAACACTAGCACTCCTACAACGCTCGTCTCCGAGTCTCACATGAAATGCAGCAACATGATAACGTACGTCTACTTCGAACGATCCTTAATAATGGCTGGGTATACACAAGTAAAGTATACAACCTATTAGCATATATCCTCTATATGAGGTTTTATGCAAGAATGCAATAAAATGCAGGTCACGCAAGCTAACTTGACCAAAATGCCCCTAATACTTTGAAACTGTCCAGTACAGTCCCTGATTGTGCCTGGACCCCATATTACACTCATACTGGCCCAACAACATCCAAGAATGACTCTTAACTCATCCATATGAACTTAGCATCGAGATCTACAACTTTCAGTAAATTACACTTTGGCCCCTAAAGTTTGCTAAAATTACAGAAAGACCCCCACCATTGATTTGATAACTCCCGAGTCCAATAATTCATTCTTAAGGCTCCAAGTATCCTTCTAAGTCAGTTTGTTGGTCTCAAAACATTAACTTTGTTCAAATGCGAAGTTTTAATTAATTGCACATAGGCCCCCGAAGTTTAGTAAAATTGCAAAAGGACCCCCACATTTGACTTGGTCAACCCTAGCCCAGAATTACATACAAGTACTCCAAACACGCATACAAGACATGCTGACAAACTCCAAGTTACTAAACTAACCTCAATTCAAAGTTTAAGTGAAATGACTATTTTGCCCCTCCTATACAGTTCAGTCAAAGTAGGGTTTGCGAAAAGTCAAACTTGGTCAAACATGATATTTAGACTCAGAATATGAATACGAGCAAGTTTCGTGAAGAACACTAAGGCTAGAAACGTCATTTAGAGTGTCGAATTCAAAAGTCAAATATAGAAGAAAATCAACTCAACTAGTCAACTTTAGGGCTGATTTGTAATCAATTGAGGGGGATACTTGAAAATCTGAGAATAGAGTTTTGAAGACGATAGTTCAAGGATTCCAGAACATATTTTATCTCCTACAAACTCCAAGTATACAAAGAGATATCGCTAGTCAAAGTTGGATGAAAATCACGATTCAATACTTAGAAAAAAATTCGATAGTGTTTCGCGAGTTCAAACTAGCAACTTTAGGCTCGTTTTGTGAGAAATCCGTTATAAATTTGAAGATGACCCAGAGACGATGAAATGAAGTATTATGTATCGGCTTTACACAGGAGAAAGCAGATCCAAATTTCAGTAAGTTTTGAAGAAGATACAAGGGTTAGAAAATGGCTGTTTCACCATAGGATTCTATACTTAGAAAATTTTCAGCTTTTAATGGTTCAAAAACACATCAAACCAGCCATATTCAA
Organism: Linanthus parryae; assembly: GCA_023055425.1. Lineage (NCBI taxonomy): Eukaryota > Viridiplantae > Streptophyta > Magnoliopsida > Ericales > Polemoniaceae > Linanthus > Linanthus parryae. Next base: position 144,355,200 of record JALGPY010000004.1, on the reverse strand, counting down.
GGCCAAATTTAGACAGGTTAGACTTGAAATTAAACAAAGAAATCTTAATGAGAGTTGTAGAGCTATGTCCAGGCTTTCCAGAAAGGTAAGAATCATCAAAAACGGATAAAAGACGAGAAAGATACAAGAGTCCAAAGTTGATGAAAAACTAGGATTTCAACACTTAGAAAAAAATTCTGCACTTGGACAAATTCAACAACAGAAAACGCAGCAACTTCAACTCGATTTTCAGGTGGTTTAGAGACCGAATTGGACAAAACTTAAAACACGAAAGTTGTAGCCAATTGTCTGAGGTTTCCAGAAAGTCCAGAATCGCTCAAAACGGATTAAAAACGAGAGAGATATGGTCACTTGAACAGGGGCTGTTTATGCATGACGGAAAATCGAACCAAGTGTGAAAAGTGAAATCAAACTCGACTCTAAATGAAATCTGGGCAGGTTTCAATGATTCTAATGCATTCATAAGGTTCTGAGGATCACATTGACATAAGGAACAACGAATTTGGTGGAGGAATGGGGAAGTTACCAAGCTTTGGCGGCCATGGAGTTTGTCGGCGACCTTCAAGCCTATTTTCCGGCGACCCATGGTGATTGCAGCGGTTTAGGCTCCCAAATTGGTACGCCCAGGCTCGGAATTCATTGAGGAAGACAAAGGAATTGATTAGAACTAGTGAACAACAACACATAAAGGGAATTCGATGCTTGAAAGACCTAGGGTTCTTACCGTTTTTTGACAAAATTCGACCCCGAAGCACAACCTTTTGAGGAGATGATTGAGGGCTTTTGATCCTTGATATGAGGGCTACCACCAGTAGGAACAGTTTTGGCAGAGGAGGAGGTTGCATGAGGTAGCTATGGTGGTGGTGGTGATGTTCTTGGAGTTTCAAAGGGAGAAGATGATGAAGATGAGAGAGAGAGAGATTTTTTTTTCTTTCTTTTTTCAGAATGCTGGTGAAGAGGGTGTTGTTGGTGTTGACTTCTCATCTAGTGAGGTGTCAAATTGAATTGGACAAGTGTCTCTCATGCATAGGGGGCGAAAGTGTAGTTTTCTAAACTTTTGGGTATAAATTAGAATTAGAGCTTCTACTTAATTTATGAGAATTGCACAACCACCCCAAATATTTCTAGTGCCTCAAAATCATTCTAACAACTTCCGAATATTGCTAACACCCCGAAATTCAAACTTTAAAGCCGTGACAAACTATTTACAAATTCGCCCCCAAAGTCTTGATATTGCACTAAGAATTCTCTCGGGAATTAGGGGTGTTACACAGTGCACCTGTCATAACATCAGAAGATAAGTCAGTAAATGGAAGATTAGGAGCAGACACATTAATGTTTGAATTAGAGGCATTATGTGTGTAGTGTCAGCAGTGGCATTTAAGTCAGGTGAATGCATGAAATCAGAGGAAGTATTAAATGCAGTATCTGGAAGTGTGACAGATATGTCTCCTATTTTAAAATCATTAATTTTGTCAACATTTATATTTTGACTCTTCTGATAAGGAAAGATTTGTTCATCAAAAATTACATCTCTACTTATAAAAAAATTTTGTGCAGATTTGTCAAAGCAAACATAACCCTTATAGTTTTGTGCATAACCAAGAAAAACACATTGAGTTGATTTGGGATCAAGTTTAGACACATTATAATGTCTTAGATAAGGATAACAGGCACACCCAAAGACTTTGAATTTTGAATAATCTGGAATTGTTTTATAAAGCAGCTCCCAAGGAGATTTATTGAAAGTGTTTTTGCTTGGCATGCAATTGATAAGATAAACAGCAGCAGTGAAAGCATGATACCACAAATAATTTGGCAAAGAAGCATGTATCATCATTGTAACAGCTGTTTCAACAATATGTCTGTGTTTTCTTTCAGCTACTCCATTTTGTTGAGGAGTGTAAGGACATGATTTTTGATGAATAATGCCATGAGTTTGCAAATATTGATGAAACACATAAGATATATATTCACCACCACCATCTGATCTCAGAATTTTAATTTTGTTGCCAAGTTGGAGTTCTATTTGAGTTTTGAATTTATCAAAGACAGAAGCAACCTCAGACTTGTGATGTAGAGGAAATAGCCAAGTAAATTTGGAGTAATCATCAATAAAGAGCACATAAAATCTGTAACCATGATAAGATTTGGTACTAGCAGGACCCCAAACATCACTGAGTATAATATCTAGAGAATTTTTTGAAGCAGAAAGAGAAGATTTGTAAGGGAGTCTTGTCATTTTGCCTTTCACACAGTGTTCACATAAGGAACTTGAAGAAATATCACATAACTTTAAGTCTTTGCATAAATTAGAAGCAGAAATAAAAACAAGTTTTAAAACATCTTCAGAGGGGTGTCCTAATCTGGCATGCCAGATAGGAGACATGACAGTTTTTCCTAGATAGGCAGTCTTGACAGGGTCTTTGACTTCAGAGACATGAGAGAAGGGATGAGTGTGTATGGGATAGAGACCATTTTCACTCAACCCTTGGTATAGAACTTTGCCCAGAGTTTTGTCCTGGATATAAAAAGAATCAGCATCAAAATAGAAGGCACAGTTGTGTTGTTTGCAAAGTTGATAAACAGAGACTAAATTAGCAGATAAATTTGGGACATGAAGTGTTTTGTTTAATTGAAAAGAATGATTTGGAGTGTTAAGAAAGGCAGTACCAGAGTGATTTATGGCCAGGGTATTACCATTACCCACTGCAACTTGATCAGACCCATGATAAGGAGAGCTCACAGAAAGGTTTGCAAAGTCAGAAGTCATATGATTGTTGGCACCAGAATCAGTCAACCAGTAGTTTGGAGAAATGCTTGGAGAAGGATCAGCAACAGTCACAGTATTCATAGCAGTTAGCTGGGTAGGAGGTTTCTTTCCTTGGAAGGCATGATCCATTCTATGCCAGCAATCTATAGCAGAGTGGTATTCATAGCCACATATTTGACAGGTTAGAGGATTACCATTGCTATCTCTGCTTTTGGAAGGACCTCTGTTATACCCAGTTCTTCCCCCTCTTTGGTTTTCAAAACCTCTACCTCCTCCCCTGTTGTTTCCTCCTCTACCAAAGTAGTTTGAATTATAGGTTTGACCTTGAGTTCCTGACCCTTGACCATAATTTGAATTAGGGTTTAGACTTGACCTTTGACCATAATTAGGGTTAGGGTTTTGACTGAAGAACCCTGACCCTTGACCTCTGTTTGAACTAGGGTTTTGACTTTGATTCACAGACCCTTGACTTCTACCATAACCAGTCCCATTGGAGTTGCCTCCTCTACCACGATTGTTCCCATAGTAAGACTCAGATTGAGTACCAATAGACATGTAAGCAGCATTTCCAACCAAATCAGAGGATAAAACAGTTTGAGACTCAATCATTTGTTCCTCAGCTTTCAACAAGACATGCAGTTCTTCAAATGTAATTTTATCAGGAGCAAGAGACATAGTAACACGAATACCAGATCTAAAGGAGTTATATTCAGGAGGAAGACCATGAAGAGCATATAGAATCATATCTTGATCATCAGTATGAACCATAGCAGAAGAGAGTTTGTCTCTTAGGGTTTTGAGTCTTTGCATGTATTCATCAATAGATTCCGATTTCTTACGAATCGTTTGCAGTTCAGATCTCAGTTGCATGATATTTGAGCGAGTGAGAGAGGAGTACCTGTTTTCGAGTGAAACCCAAACGTCACGAGAAGATTGCTTACCCACGATTTGAACCAGAGCCTCTTGTGTGAGTGTTGCTGTGAGAAGAGTGAGAACCATCTGATCTTGAGCGACCCAGACTTCATACGCCGGATTCCGATTCTCCGTCGCCTCACCATGGTCATCGGCTAGGAATTCGGACGGACAGATCTTTGTGCCGTCAACATAACCAAAGAGCGATTGAGTTTTCAGAACAGATGTGACCTGATATTTCCAGATCAGATAGTTGTTGTTGTCTAATTTAAAGGGAACAAGGTTGTGGATTTGAGAGAGGACATAGAAAGGGTTTGTAGAACCCTGATTTTGAGCGGTGGACAAAGCCATGGCTCTGATACCATAAAAGGAATCAGTGATTCCAAAGAGAATTCAAAGATGTGAAAGATAAACAACCCAGAAAAGGGAACAAAAAGAGAATAATTTCATTGATAATTTTGGCAGAGCTTCGCTGCCATTGTTGCAGAGAAGACTCAGTACATGAACCCTAGAGCCGCGAGGCTTATATAGCCCGAATCCAAACGGTCACAATTTGAGCCGTTGGATTAAACAAGAGAGGATCTCAGCCATAGATGAAGATCCACTAATTACAATATTTCCACAGACTTTGAGAAATTTGGAAAAGAACCCAGCAAAGTTTAGAGAAGTTTTAAACAACTCTTTTGGAAATATAAAGTAGCAACTCAAGTTCTGGAAAATACCAAAATGGCACCAAAATGTGACAGAACTGAATGTTGACTTCATTTTGCAGCATTGACTTTGACTTCTTCTTTGAACCTTGACTTCTTTGACTTGAACCTTGACTTCTTTGACTTTTGATCACCAATTTTGACTCTTGTCTGCTAATATGCCAGTGGTCTGTAACTCTGTATCTCTTACTCTAACCAGGCATTGAAGACTGCGACACGACTGAGAGTTTCTACATTCAAGAAGGGTTGGGAAACGGCCGTTATGAAAAGCCCCAGCATGATCCCCCCATTCCGAACCCAATGCTGCTGCACAATGTTCAATATCCCAACCTTACCTAATTTTTACTATTTTTAACTACCCACAAATAGTACACACAGACTAAGTCATTTGATTAATGATGGGGGATCTGCAATCTATTTCTAATCATCTTTACTAAGCAAAGCTAATACTAGTATATACTGTTCGAACTTCGAATACATAGTGGAAGTACCTCTGTTTCTTCTTAATTACTAGTAGCTTAGAGAAAAATCATGCATATTTTAAAAACCCGTAATATTTACAATTCTGCTTCTAAAAGCAGAGTGAACACACACAAACTTGTGACTCACTAAACAGAAAAGTAGTGTGAACACACACAAAATGTGAGAGCAGAATAGTTATTCACAACCAAAAAGATAGGGAAGTAGGCTGAAAGAGAGGGAACGGCCCAATAAGGGAAGTAGGTTGATTCAGAAGAAACAGATGAAGTACTAATGAAGAGGGATGACTGACCTGTCTTTATGATGTACAGCCCGTACAAAAATTAAACATGTCAGGTCAAGGCCTAATCGTACGCTAATAAATCCTAACCAAATGGTCCCCCCCCCCTAAAAGAATACAACTACTACGTACTAACATTCACGATGACGGTAAGATAACACCACGTACTATGAGACGGTCAGCTCTTGATGCGGTTACAGGCTGGTCCTAGGCTTCACACGGTCCGGTCCTGGCCAGTCCTACAGTTCACCAAATCTCAAACCGGCCTGGACCACTACGTACTCGGTCTTGGGCCGGTTTTGGACCACACCGGTCCCAGTTCAGTTCAAGGCTCACACGGGCCGTTTCGGTCCTGTTTGGTGGTCCACCGCCGACTTGACAGCTGTAATGAAAACATTTACCCACATTGTAGCAATCATGAGAAGAGCACAACCATGAGACACAAAAGAGGATGATTTTTCAACATGATGGTGATGATGGTGGTGCAAGAGTGTGATATAATGATGGTGATAAACAAAAGGTAAGCATACCAGAACCAGGATTCACTCATTCTCATCCTCATAACCAATTAAACACCACCCCTGTGGCCAACATCATGACTACAGTAACAGTAGAGTTTGGTTGGCTAGAACCCTTAAAGAGAAGTAAAAATTGCTGGCTCGCTGGCTCGGTGGTCCAAGGTGTCGGCCTGTCACGTATTATTAGACTTCAAGTCACTGTCCTCTTTTCAGGGAGGAAAAAGAGGAGAAAAATATACATATCCGTACATGAGATTAGTATATTACTAGTTTTAAGCAGCGAAACTGGAGAAATAGTAAGAGCGCAAATGCAGCTGCTGTGATCTGTAACTGTGTGCCTCACTCACTCCAACCGGGGCATTGAAGACTGTGAGAAGACTGAGAGTTTCTCCATTCAAAAGGGTTTGGAAACAGCCGTTAAGTAAGCCCCCACCATGATCCCCCACAATTCCTAACCCAATAATGCTGCACAATGCTCAACATCCCAAATCTTATATAGTACTTTTTAGTTATAACCATATAACTACTCTCAATAGTACAAAGTCATTTGATTAATGATAGGGGGATCTCAAATCTATTTCTAATCAACTGTTATAAGCAAAGCTACTACTAGTACTGTACGAATACGACTAGTGGAGCAATTAATTAGAAGTACTGGGGAGGAACGACTTACTGTCTTCATGATGTACAGCCCGTACAAACATTAAACACGTCAGGTCAAGGCCTAATCGTACGCTAATAGATCCTACCCAGTGGTCCCCCCCCCCCCCCCTTTTTCTCTCTTATACAACAACTAACATTCACGATAACGCTAAATGCAGTAAGATGTCAATGATATTTGATCAACTTTGTAATTCAACTCAACTCAACTCAACAAGCTTTAATCCCAGTTCAACCAGTGTCTGCTATCCACTTTGTAATTAGTATATGAATTAGCTAGGGTGTGGTACGTTTAAGTACCCCATATGGTACTTTCGACTAAAGTACTACTCTGTTAATGTGGATGATGGATGGGGGGAACAGAGAGAGTTATGATCCAAGTAGTTATTAGATTCTGCAAGTTTTAAAACAAGAGAGGAGAAGGGAATTAATATAGGGTATCCATCATATGGATTTCCATGTGGTGCGGAGACACCAACCTTTGCCAGCTTGTAATTTTGAATTTTATTAATTTATTGTTTTTTCTGCATTTATTTTCGTGTTGCGTATACTTAGCTCTATTCTTCAACTTCTTTTGATAATAAGCCAATAGGTATTAGTTTAATTCCTTGTCATTGTTGTTGTCATTGGCATTAAGAATCCCAATGATTAGTCTATGGCTAGAGGTTCCAACTTCCTCTTCTCCTTGCCTTCAAACACGTTCTCTTGTCCTTTTTCTTCTTTATCTTTCCCCTATAAAACTACGAAATATAGCTACATACTTATGGCTAACATAAAAGTGTGTCTTCTTCTTTCTGATTTTAATCTACTAACTAAATCGATATTCATTTATCCAAATTGTAACAAAAAGGTTATAGATTCAAATGGTTCATCTGCAAACATTGAAGTTTATTCTTCACAACTACGAGATATCGCACAACTAGTGTTAGTTAATAAGAAGTTGTATATAACTGAATGAGTATTTTTATTGTTGTTATTTAAATCCTGATCCTCTGGCTTGATAAGGAGAAATATGTATTCCATACTTGTCTTTGATTTTTAGAAAAAAAAAATAGGGGGAGAAAAATATATTTCCTTTAATTAATACAACGGTCCACCCTCTCGCTGGACAGGGTTTGTTATGAAGTCATTTCAAACAAAATGAAGCTGCATTCTGGCAACTCATAAATACCTAACTTGAACAAGCATCATATTTGCTTCTTCAAATAGAAAAAGAACAATTAATTAATCTCATTAATCAGTTTTGTTTTATTTTATCTAATTTCTAAGAGTTAACTTAGAGTGGTGCCACATGGGAATTTCATGATTAGCATTTATTGTACCCATGATAAGCTCAACAATTACAACCCTCTTGCCGGCGATGATTTTGTTAATTGTGCTCTTGATGGTTTGTGCTACCAATATTACTAATTTTATTATACGCTCCCATTAAAAAAACACAACTCTTAGTTGTTCAATTATTAGTGCATAATAGTTATGTATAAAGACTCGTATGTATGAATAATTGAGCTATTTTTCTTCTATTGCCACATTTGTATAGGTTGAGAACGAAATAAATACTATGCTATCTCAGTTGTACTTACAAATTTATAATCTTTTTATTAATCACTAATTTATACTCTTCGGTTGCAAGGTCAGTTACAATTTTTAGAGAATTAGGAAACATTTAAGATTCATATTACTTGCACCAAACATAAATCCATTGCTAATTAATAATACAGAGAGGAATAAAAGTTCAACTACAAGAAAGGTTTTCCTATAAAAAATAGAGAAATTTAGGTTCATCTGGACAAATACATATGGGCGTAGAATCATATCATGTTATTCCCTATCCTGTGCCAAGTTTCATGTCTTTTCTATGCCGTTCGCCAGGAATAGCAAAAGAAGAAAAATTGCAAGTCATTCATATTCAAATGACACGATTGAATGTGAACCGATCTGATTATTATTTTAGATTACTGCATATCATACGAATTGCGAACTAGAAAAGAAAAGTTTCTCAACCAAACCCCAAGAAAATCACATTGGAGAGAGGAAAATCTTAAAGTAGTGTTAACAGTTTAATTGGTTAGTAATTACATCTATGAAGATTTATAAATTTTCAAAGTACATTTCTTTGGGTACAAACAAACATCTCTCTCTTTCTCTTTTGAGATTTCTTGGGGAGGCAAACAGATCATTTGCTCTCATAAACATGTCCAATTCCGAGATTACCCTTGTGAGAAATGCAACAAGAGGAATTAAAAAAAAAACAAACCAAAAGAGAAGAAGAATAAAAATGTAATTTTATCCACAAAAACCAATAATCCCCGCCGTGTAATATTAAGGGGGTTGTCGGACGATTTTCAAGATTCCGGCCGCGGGGAAATCAGATCCCCGACTGGTCAATCTTCCGTAATGCTCTCAAGATGAGGCATCCAATTAACGCCGCTCCGGCTGGCTGACCGGTTCCGGCGTGATCTCTTCTTTTCCGGTGTTGTCTGTACGGAGACGGAGACCGTGACAGTGAGGGGTTGATCAGAGTCCGGTTTCAGGACGATCTGATGATTCGCAGGCAGCTCACATTTAGGTTTCCGGATCTTTTCCGAGGATACGATTTTGGAGGCTCTGCTAGTCTTCTTCTTCTCCGGCAAAGAGGACGACGGAATCAAGAAATAAATGCTTCCTCTCTTGAGCTCGGATTCCGGCAAGAGGATGAGAATTCGCCGGACCACGCCCTCAGAGGAAGGCTTGCTGAGGACGTGATTGGGGTAGTCCTTGAGGACTTCTCCGGCGGTGACGGTACGGGTGATCTCCTCCACGTGGCCGTTCAAGTGGACTATGCGGATTAAATCTAGAGCTCCACAGGGGAGGACACAAGCCAAACAACACCTTAAACTGTTACCCATCTCAAATGCAACAGTTTCCTCTCTCTCTCGAGTTCAGCTGCCGGCCGGAGATGGAGTTAGAGATGGTTAAGATGGCCGGAGTCGGAGATGATTATGATTATGATGAGAAGGGAGTCAATGAGGGAATGTGATCGTGATGAGGAGGAGGTAGTTTATATAGGACCTACCGTACAAACATGTGGTGAAAGACTACGGAATAGATTCCTCCAAAGATAGCAAATGACTGAACCACCCTCTTATTAATTTTCTAATTAGGCTTCCTTTTTAAGTTTAAGCTTAGGTTTAGTGGAAGCATTATCGTAAACCTCAACTACCATTAAAAATTATAAGAGGGAGATGTTTGACCCATCCCTTGAACTACTACTACTCGAATAGATTTATTTTATGTAATTGCACAAATAAAACGCATGCATAAACTGTGAAAGTCCAAGGATGGTGCCGTTGATCGAATATTAATTTTCGAACCAAAGGTATCAACACATCCGTACCCAAAACTTAATTATTTTACTATTTGTCATAAATAAAGTGAAAAGTACTACTATCTAACCATTTTTAGAACTTCTAACTTATAACCCGATATACTATATATTCGCTGACAGTGCAATACATGCATTATGAAAATTAACAGATAACTCACTTACATCATTGATTTATGACATCGCAGTGTGTTGTGTGCAATGTCAATAAAATCAATAATGGATAGCTTTACCTGTCAACTCTCATAGAACAGGTATGCACTGTCGGCAAACATATACTACAGTTAGAAGGTCTAATTTATGAAAACTGAAAAAAAATGGGGACACTCATTTTATGAAATGTCGAATACAATAACATAGAGACACAGTAATATTACAATTCATCTGATATTTCTTTACTTAATGTAATTTGAGTTGTAGTTCAGAAAATTGGCAGGCTTAATAACAAAAATGGTGTAATCCCATATAACTTCCATGGGAATTAACCTAAGCCGCCTTGTAGAGCAAAGACACGCTATTCTATTCTTCCATTCCAAATATAGAGAGAGTTAGTTCTCCGTACTTGTTTCTCTTCCATCGTACACATCAAAGGTCTGAAACATGAAAGCAACACGAAGTAAGGACTAGAGTAAAATAAATGTTCAGTTTGGAGGACTAAAAGGCCCTTTCTTCAATTGGTATTTCGCTTAGGCCGCCCTTCTAAGCCTACAATTGCAATTAGGAGTAATCCTTTGACTAAACTCCACGTACAATACAGTTTTTTTCTGCAACTAGGAGCCCAGACATCTTCTGATAACCGGTTTGTGTGATTGGGATGATACATTGGTGCTCTTTCTAGGAAATGTCTTTCTGACTAGAATAGTTTTCTTCAGGAATGCTTAGCGGAACTATCAATGACAAAAGAACAGTTCGGTTTTTTAATTAGTTTTTCTTAATTCTGTACCAAGTTAAGCTTTAGTTGGAGCAATTTTGTTTGGGGGGTTTGCATGGGAAGCAGTGTTGTTCTTGTGTTGATGCATGTATTTGTCTCGCTGTACATGTTTAGCACAACCCCAAAATCTAGAGGTCGGTGTATTAGCTAGTTTCCCTTCCAGGTGACATATCCCTCCAATTTCTACAAAAACACCATCAAATACGTATTCTGTATGTTGTTAGGAAGGTGCAGTCATTCTATTACCACAATCCAAACATAGGGATGACAATTTCACCAACCCGATGGGGAACCAAACTTTACCAGACCAGGGACGGATACGAGACATGCATAGAATTCAGTTCTTGAAACAAAAATAGGTGAAAAATCCTGGTTATTTTCCCTAAAAACCATTCAAACCCGGCTTTGTTGTCATCCCTGTCTAATATATAATGCCAAACATGAATCGAACTTCTTTCTCCATAAGCAACTGATATTTGATAATCTAGTAATCATATAAACCAATGTCTCTTGACATGGTGCAAGTCTAGGGTGCTTTTGGAGTTCCCTTTTTGTCTATTTAGTCAATACCCAAAAGCTAGATAATAGCATTCTATTTCCTAGTATTTACTAAAAACCGATGAATATAAGCAACACAATGCATCGCGGAAGTTAAATCTCAGCAGGAATTGACATCACAGATGTGTGGAGTGTATACCTTTGTAGTGCCACAGAAGTAGCTTCAGTAAACAAGGATTGATCACATCTTCTGTAACCAAATCTAAAAATGAAGCCGTCATCAGACTTTTCACGTTTCACAGTAATAATTCTTTTGCTCCTCAAATCGCGAGTCAGTTTAAATATCTTCCTGTAAACATAAAAATGAATTATTCTTCTGTATTAGTAGTAGGTATTTATTTAACCAGACAAATCACACTTGCAGTAACCAATAGATTTGCACAAACTACAACTGCGTAATTTAATCACACTTTTGGATTCGGACACACAAAAGTTATATTCTTGGTGTATCCCATGAGTTCATGTGTTTAACTTCTGTTTCTCTCTCTGCTAAATACAGTGAACCCGGAGATTGAGGAAGCAGTAGAATCAGATCTTGATCCAAAAAGAGATGTACGACAAAAAATGACAGCTGCCACACATATATGTAGCTAGGACTAGGAGAGAGCATTAGTATTGGAGAAATTATACTCCATATATCCAGCCGGTTTATGCATCCAACAAATAACAGAAAAATGCAAATCAAGAACAAAAAAATGATAGGTAACTACAAAAAATAGTATGAAACTACGGAAGAATGGTTGCAGGAAAACTTACAACTATGATATCTGTTTCCTCTCGTTCTTCTTGGTTTAACTTTTTCATCCGTAACCGGGTCACTTTGACCCGGCGATTTGGATAGCAGAGACGGTGCAATTTTTGGTAATTTTTTCATGGTGTTGAAGAGTAAATTTTCTACAACATCATGAAAAGATTACCAAATTCTTGCATTGTTTTGCTAATCAAATCACCGGGTCAAAGTGACACGGTGAATAGTGGTAAAAGTCAAACCAAGACAAAAGAAATGAAACAGAGGTAGTAAAGAACAAAGAGAGAAAAGTGCAGAAAGAAAAAGAAGAAACTAGGTAATTCAACAAACGATCTATCAAGCCGACAAGCATGAGCGCCAACAAAAGCATCAAACATATGTATCCCGTCTTAATCACAATAGTTAATCATCGAGTTTTCACTTCAAGCTAGAACACGTATTATATGGGAGCAAGGGGGACTAGTCCAAATGGTTAAGGAACTTCACCACCCAGAGTTCCAACACCGTAACCACCCTTCCCCTTTACAATGGGCTAGGTGCTCGTTTCTTACCATGTAACAAACGAAACTAAAGCGTTGGTCCGACAGAGAGGGGTTCATATCACCATAACACGGGTGACATGAGGGTAGGGTCGTCTCACACCAAATCAGGGGAGCATGGCCGTATGCTGTTAAATCTAGGCACGGTTTCTTGGAGAGTACCACCACGCCTGTTTCTTATCCCGCTGGTTACTTTCACATCGCTAACTCCCAACCTCAGAACATCGTTTGAGGCAAGTTGTGAAGCCTGCCCCCCCCCCCCCAGAGACTTAAGTTGTTCTGGTTGAGATGCATTCATAGTGGACTGTTTGTCAATGTAGCAAGGACAAACCACATTCCTCATAAATATCATCCTTATCTTGTTTGTTTCCACGATGACCAAACCTTAAAGCACCTGTTTCTGAATTGCCCATACCTCAGACCTCCACCGATGGCAATGGATCGGATTTGGATCAATTTAGTGAGTCATCAAATGGGTCAAATATTTGAATTCTTTCTAATTTCTCACAAGTTATGTTCAGATTTAACAATGAACCAAATGAATACAGTTTCGTAATTGTAATAGAATTGTAAGAGTTATTACTAATTCAAACCAACAAAGTCACACCATTGTAATTCCATTACTTGACGAGGGCCTAAGTAAGCGAAAAAAAGGGTGCTGAGAGATGAGAGAGGGGCATGACCGGCTTACTTCTAGGCTTACAAAATAGGTATATTAGTATATGGGAAGATCATTCGTAATTATACAAAAATCCTAGGTGTATTTAAGTGAAATAGCTCAGGAGCGGATCAGATTAAGTCGAGTATCCATCATCTGTTGCGTGGTCCGAATCCAAACCGGATAAGAGCCTATCTTCATTCCAATATCCATATCTTATCCCTTTATAAATGGATCCAATTAAGTGTCGGTCCATTTAAATCGGATGACCCGGATCCCGGACCGTGACACATCGCCATCCCTAGTATCGTATGCGCCACAGATGGCTTTCCGAAACATGCTTTTACATACATACTCTCCCATCTTGGGATTTTCTGAGGGGAGGACAAAGCCGCAGCCAAGCTACGCTCTCCCATTTTCCCCTTTACACAAGGAAATATTAGTTGTTTGCCATGGATTGTGTCATGCTCATCTCTTCTTATTCGCATATTACTGTACATACTAATTAACTCACTGCTCTTTATCAATTATAGGGTCGTGAAACTATTCCACACCAAAGTTCGAGCACTGGCACAGAGGTTTCACTATTAACCAAAACAAATGTTTCTTTAACTAGACTAACAAAGTTATCTTTGTTTTCCGAAACCCTAATAATGTAGTATATTTTAGATAACAATAACAAATTAACAATAATGGGAGTATAGTTTGTCTGGTACGTTAAATTTATAAAGGATCCAACATGGCTTTGGTGTTGGTACGAAGACACACTCAAGCAAGCACACGTTATTTTCAATGATGTGCATAAGAAGAAGCCAAGCTAGCACATAGTTTTAATTGAGATTCATCATCATTGTCAATAATAATAACAAGTCTCATCACGGACATAAACGAATCTTAAAGAAAATACCCCCCTCACAATAGACATTACAACCCCTGTAAGCGTGTAATATTATTAACCTTGGCTAGCTCTCTCACGATACACTAGTTATTATTATTGATTGATATCGTTGTTTATGCTGCTGCTTCAAATTAATAATAGATTACAGAGGAGTATATAATAATGTTCAACTCTTCGCTGTGAATCGGGTCGGTGCAATTATACTTCCCTAGCACGAAGCTTCATCCTAACTACTAGTACTACTGCTTCTGTACGTAGCAGTATTAATGTTGTGAAAGATAAATTATGCCATTCATCCGTACACCACTTCCGTTTTAATTACTCTACTCTGCAGTGGTCCAGTACTTTCGTGAAAGAATTATAAGTGGCCAACTTGCGATCAGGGCAGAGTTGTGCAATGCCTGTGAATGAACTCAGTTACATGCTCGTACGGAAGCTTGTAACGTGTTTCCTTAGTTATTATACATATGATTCCTTACAAAAAATCATATGCAATTAGACATACATGTACAAATGAAGTTATCATTCGTCACAAAAAATAAGCAGGCCCTATTTTGGATTCACAACAGAGGCCTAAAGTTGCAAAACATGTCGCACTGTTTAGGGAACATGACTTTTACTACAGGTGAAAAATCGGAAACACTAAACCGACCTGTGATCAAGCTTAAAAGGAGAACCTTGCATTAACAAGTCTATGGACAAACAATACATGTCTCGCTCCACATGCGAGCAACCTTGGCTATATTCCATTTCGGGAGCTCGTGCTTGAGAAATTTTGAGCTAGCCACCAAACTCACTCTGCATTTCCCAGGTGGAATGATCAATCTCAATCTTGAGCTAGAGAGCTCCTCTCAAGTATGATGAGCATGCTAGCTATGGACTACCTAGGCTGATTTAAGTTAGATAAAAATCTGCATTTTTTGACATTTCATTTGTTATGACGCAAAATCTTAAGAGACAAACTGCAGATTAGAATAATCTCTGAACAACAGTATAATCTCCCAAATTGGGGAATTTTTAGTTTAAAATTTCTAAAAAAAGTAATTTAATAATGCTTTTGACATTAGCATGATCAGTGTTGATTTATAAGGTGGTGTCTTCAAGTACTACACTTCACTATAGAGCTCTCCAAATTTTGCCAAAGATCGAATTAATAATCTACAATTTCAGCTCACACCAAACAGATTTTGATTTTCAGTTCAGCAGATTTTTTCACCCAGATTATTTTCAGCCGATTCTTCAGATTTTCAACTGATAACAAACAGGGCCTAGATCTCCTACGTGGTTGGTTTACAAGCTATGGCACCAGAGAGGGTTTACGAAGTCTAGTGTGCGTCCCAAGACTAGCGGTTGTGAGCATTCCCTCATATTCAAAAGAAAGTGAATCATATTAAGATGGTCAAGCATGCCTAAATTACAAGATTAGCTCCATTGGCCAAACTGAATCCCAGAAAAGTGATGATGTTAACGAGGCACCCCTCCAATTTCTGTCTCTTTTGTCATCTAAAAACCAATTTAAAAAGGACAACCGGTTTCGTGGAGCTTGATTTAGCAACCTTAATACATGGGATTATAATACTAGACCAGTTAATCTCTACTTTCAAAAGCTTAAAACAGATTTTGCTTCAGATTTGTTTTAGACTGGATAGGAAGAGTTTTAACTTTTAGCCTCAAATAAGCATATTTTCCCTGATGCAATGAACTTGTCTTCCGTTAATTTGTTAGCTCAAGTTATTTAACATTAACCAATACCTTAGTCTGTCGAATAGTTCAAATTCTCATGACTATTTAATTTGGTTGAGATCCTGAAATCTGGAGACAATACTGCAATCCTTCTTGCATGTTTCACCAAACGAAGGAAAACATGGAGTTGGTCAGATATCGTATCTTCCTCTCCTGAGTCTATTTGTTATAAATTGCATGGTTTTCTGTGGTGCCACTGAAACTTCCAGGATAGTTTGAAGGGTGACCAACCCAATCATCGGATATTATTTTAAGGAGTTATTGCCTTAAACAAATTACATAAATTGGAACCAGATTTGCACCTATTAGAGATTCGGGTTAGATGCTAGATCACCTAAAACTCCAAGCAGGGGCATCGATCCCGCTCCCAATCCTCGCTCCGGCACTTTTAGCTCGAATTCTCTTATAATCCTTGCTCCCAAAATTCTAGAGCGCGCTTTTACCAACGCTTTGCACTTTATAATCAATTAGCATAGGTATAAGTCGCAAAGTCTATTTGAAACTAAGTCAAACGAAAATTTAAACTAAAATGACCAAGCCAACCCCTTACTGAGGTAGCCCACTACCTCATTGTATGTCAAGTTCACATTGCTAACACTTAGTCAAGTTGAACTTCCATTGCATTCTTTAATACAGGAGGTTCTAGTCTCATATATAAGCTTTGTAGTCATTGCCATCAAATATATACTACACAAAAATCCAATCTATAATGTTTTTATATCTAAAATTATATTAATTATGTAATTTATATACGTGCTTTCATGGCGCTCCCAAATACAACTTTTTCAGAATTTGTCGCTTTCGCACTCCCACTCCAGGTTACTTTGGTTAGATGTTGTCCCGGCATAATGTACCTTAAAGCCCTAAAAGTGGAAAAAGAAGCTAATGGAACAGGAACTAAAGATGTCAGTCCATCTCTACCATCAAGGATTTGGTTTGGGCTGGCAATAACCCAGTAAACCATCATACACAGGCAGCAAGATTTCGATTTCAGACTTCCCAACTTCACGAGTAAGCTACCTAGCTATCTATTTCCTATGTATTATTGAAATCGTCCTTTAAGATTATAACAGTCAGGACGTCCTCAAACCACTATACCACAAAGAACATGCCGGCCAAACTTCCTATCAAATGAAAGAATCACCGACATGTACTTATTATTACTGAAACATTGCTTGTTACATAAATCCCAAAGTAAGTTGTCAGCAGACAAACCAATACTTTTCCTTCAGCTGAAGTTCTGGAGAACCTTGCAGTCAGGATTAAGGTCCAAGAGTTGCACATAACTATAAGAAATAGTTGCCAAACATTGCTTGTTACATAAATTCCAAAGTAAGTTGTCAGCAGACAAACCAATACTTCTCCTTCAGCTGAAGTTCTGGAGAACCTTGCAGTCAGGATTAAGGTCCAAGAGTTGCACATAACTATAAGAATTAGTTGCCAGGCTGCTTAGCATGGTAAAAAAATTAACGGCAACTAGAAATACGTCATTTCTGAGGAAAACGCTGATTAATTTCCCTCGAAGCTGAAAGAAAATGTGCATAAAACAAGGTAGGGAGGTGATCTAACAATTGACAGAGCCAGTTGGCTCACCAAATTTTCTCTAAAGTCCAAGTATGTAGTTGCTTAAGATAAGTTGTTTCTTCTTTCACTCATACTAGTCTAACCTGCCAAAAGACCCAGAAAAAGAGATACACACCTTCTCTCCAGTGAAAGATCATTATTCCCTCCGATGTGCTGCTGGATTAAAACAAAGTACACTGCCCAACCTGTGACAAGAACACAACCAAAGGACATAGAAGATGTTAGCTACAGTCTGAAGAGAAAGATAGGCAATGGTTGAACTTAACATTCAAGTCAGACAACGGTGCAATGCTTCCTCTCTCGGTCTAATCCTTATATATGCTTGTGTAGCCTCTCTTGTTAACGCAGAAATTCATTATCACGAGTTTGTTGTATGCATCCTCCTTCCTCATTCTTCTGTTGCTACTTTGAGCTAATCACTAGGCTAATCCCGTACAATAAATTAGGTTCAATCAGCACCAGTGAAGAGGTTGTGCAAAACACATAGCATAATAACCGTCAATGGGCAATATCCAGGACCTACTTTGGAGGTACGAGATGGCGACACTCTGGTCATCAAAGTTCTAAACAGAGCCCGCTACAATGCTACCATCCACTGGTATGAATCTTTTTATTGTTGATTACATAAAATTTTAGTCCACACACACATTATTGGAATAACAAACTACTTGACATATGCTCTCAAAGCCTGCTCATTGTTTGTTCTTTTTCAGCCCAATAAGTCGAAAAGCCATCTATAGTAACTTTTTAGCATGGCTGAAATGACTTCACAATTACTGATTCCATGTATCAGGCACGGAATACGCCAACTTGGAACACCCTGGGCTGATGGCCCAGAGTATGTGACTCAGTGTCCTATCCAGACAGGAGCGACTTACACATATAGATACACTATAGAAAATCAAGAAGGAACACTGTGGTGGCATGCTCATAGCAGATGGCTCAGAGCTACAGTCTTCGGAGCACTTATCATTTACCCGAAACTAGGTTCCTCCTACCCATTCGCTCAGCCGAAAATAGAGATCCCTATCCTTCTTGGTAAATTCTACACCCTCCTTCACACTTCATAAAAATAAGTCCACACTGCATAGCCTTTTCTCTCATTTTGAGAACTTATATCACAACTACAATGCTGATGATGATAACAGCAGAATGGTGGAACCAAGATCCCATACTTGTTCAACAACTAGCAACTTTGACAGGTGGAGCTCCAAATATTTCTAATGCATACACCATAAATGGCCAACCTGGAGATCTCTACAGATGTTCTAGCAGAGGTTTGTTTTTGGTCTAGTTTGATCCTTCTATGCAACAAGATTTTCAAAATCCTGTAGAAACAAGACAGAAAACCAGCTCTTCATTTTATCTAATTTCAGCTTAATATACTTGTTTGGTCGAATTATGGCCAACATATGTTTATATAATGGACCGTGTTACCTCTTCTATCCATCTTGGACACTACCTGCTGTACCAAAACTTAGAACTCATATAGTCCCAAATCCTACGGAGATACGAACATAACACCGAGATGGTCAGAGAAGGTAGGTTGGGAAACCACAGTGAACTCAGTGCATGATTGCCATCACAGACTTTAATCCATCTTAGATTTGTAAACCTGTAATTCGACTCAATTTCTGTTGGCAGCAAGAAAAAAAATCAGCTGAAAATCTGCAGCTTAATTAATCTCAAGGCAACTGAAGATCTCCAATATTGGGGGTTTTGTAGCTGAAAATCTTAAAAATGCATTTCAAATGTGTTTTTGACAATAGCATGACAAGATTTCATTTATGATAAAGTATATTAAAGAAATTGGCTACAAAATTCTATAGTTTTACTGTCAAACTAATGAAACTTGCAAAAACTAATTCCAACTCATACCAAACAGATTCTGATTTTCAGTTCAGCTGGATTTTTCGCTCAGACTATTTCAGCCAATCTTTTAGATATTCAGCTCAAACCAAACAGGCTTTGAGTCCAGAAGCTCTCACTCCTAAGTAAAGTGTGAATTCGGTGAACGTTACAAACTACCCACAGTACAATAGCGGATATGTTAAAATCCCAAGACAGGCAGATAAACAATATAGAATAGCACCTTAGAACTCTTAGTAACTGTAGTCAGGCTGGACTGTGCAAGAAACATTCACTAACCAAGCAAACAGTATAATGAGACTGGGGAAATTATTCACTTTGAGACAATAGAAGAGACCTTTGAACATTTTACTAACAATGAAGGGTTGCATTCAACAGCTAATATCTAACTCTTTATGCAGATACAGTGAAATTTTTTGTGGAATATGGTGACACAATTCTTCTCAGAATCATCAATGCAGCACTAAATCAACAACTCTTTTTCACTGTGGCCAACCATGAACTTACAGTTGTGGGTGCAGATGATGCCTACACAAAGCCTTTCACAACAAGAGTCCTAATGCTAGGCCCTGCTCAAACGACCACCGTTCTTCTCACAGCAGATCAAACTCCAGGACGCTATTACATAGCCGTGCGTGCTTACGCCAGTGCCCGTAACGCACCGTTTAACAATACCACAGCATCTGCAATACTTGAATACAGATCTGCACCTTGCAATGCTCAAAAAGGACTTCTCCTAAAACCGACCTTACCAAGACTACCAACCTACAATGACACAGTCACTGTGACTGCATTCACAGGTCAACTGAAGAGTCATTCTGATACCGATGTCCCTACACAGATAGATGAGAACTTATTTTTCACAGTGGGCTTTGGAATTGTTAATTGCGTTCCTAGCCCGCAGTGTCAAGGGCCGAATAACACTCGTTTCTCTGCCAGCATGAATAATGTTTCCTTTGTACTCCCAAGAACGAGTTCCATGCTCCAAGCACACTACCAAGGTATACCTGGCGTCTTCACCACAGACTTTCCAGCTCTCCCGCCAATAAAATTTGACTACACAGGTACTGTAAGCTGATCTCTCTGGCAACCAATCTTTGGAACTAAGGTCTACAAATTGAAGTTTGGTTCTAGAATCCAAATTGTTTTACAAGACACAGCAATCTTCTCAACGGAAGACCATCCCATGCATCTACATGGATACACATTTTATGTTATTGCACAAGGATTTGGTAACTTCAACCCAAACAGAGATGCTGCAAACTACAACCTTGTTGACCCACCACGGAGAAATACCATTGATGTTCCTGTAGGTGGATGGGCAGTCATTCGTTTCATAGCTGATAATCCAGGTAATATTTCTTGATTAATGATAGTTATTCAGTATCTTTGCAGTAATAATATTCACAATGTAACTGGACCATGACAGGTGTTTGGCTCATGCACTGTCACATAGATGCGCATCTAACTTGGGGATTAGCAATGGCATTCCTAGTTGAGGATGGGGACTTGCAGTCAGTAGGACCACCCCCACTAGATCTGCCCCAATGCTGATATTATTGACAAGCGCATCAACTGATATAAAGGAAGACTGAGTTTCTAGAGTTTTAGTTTGAACTTTTCCTACATAAAGTTCTTGATAATTTCTGACACAAATAGCCAATAGCATAATTTACTTGATTTTCTATCTTATATTTTCGGATTCTCTGGGAGTAAAAGAACTAGATAAATTGGGTTACTCCATTCCAACATTTTAATGGATATTAAAGCTGGGAAAGCACCGGAATGTTTTAGATTTTAGCTTGAGTTCAACATAACCAAGTCCATACAAGTTCAATTCACCTAAACGTAAGAGTCTTTCAACAACTTCAAGCAAACCCAAGATAAGCGGATACTCAATTGCTGTCAGGTTTAAAGTAACTTGAGCTTACCTGCATTCTCGTTATCATATGCAGGCTAAACTAACATAAATTATTTCACAACA
Organism: Linanthus parryae; assembly: GCA_023055425.1. Lineage (NCBI taxonomy): Eukaryota > Viridiplantae > Streptophyta > Magnoliopsida > Ericales > Polemoniaceae > Linanthus > Linanthus parryae. The sequence continues at coordinate 144,333,991 of JALGPY010000004.1, read as the reverse complement.
GTAAGGATCCAGATTCCTCTATAACAGGCACAATTTACTTCGACTGGTATAATTCTGACCGGGTTCTTTAAAAGCTACAGAAAGTCATAACATATTAAAAGAACTTGCTTTGGAGAAGAGAAATGAACCAATGTATACCTATAACTTTATTTGCACCGTAGCCTGAATTACTGCTGCCTAATATGTCACGGGGAAAGACACAATGTGAAAGTGAAATAGTTTGAAGCAAGGTCATACCTGACATATATGGTAACTAAGAGTAGCTTGCTGCATAAGAAGTCACACTCACCTGTAACGTGCACAATAAAAGTAACATACACAAAAATGCAGAATATTATGCCTTCAATCCAAAACTTGAAAGAAAATGAACAAGACATTGGAAAACATGGATTAGTCTATTGACATATTTGGGTCACAGTACATTTACAAGGAGCAAGACTAGAGCCCCCTGGCAAAAAACCAAATCATTCTTGTTCTTGATCGAAGCAGAAATCGACGGCATAAAAGCCAAAGTTATCTAAGTATTGTAGGTATAAATCAAGATCTCAGATACAAAAGGCAGATAACTCCAAAGTTAATGAAATTCTAAATTTGAAGTGCCTCAGGCTACTCATGGCTCATGCTACAAACTTCAGACAACGAGTATCATTGTGTATATTCTGGCAGCGAATTGCACAGTAGCGCATCCCACATCTCACACAGGTATATTTAGCAGTAAATCCACAAACAGTGCAGAAATGACGGCGGGTGGTGGAGCTTGGAGGGCCCACTGCTGCTCTCAAATATGAGGGTATGCGTGGAGGTAAAGATTCCAAGTTTGCCTATGTTAAAAATTATGGAAGATAATCTCAGTTTATCTGACCATAATACCAAACATAAGCTAGTGAACAATGTCGATGAAGCAGAATACACACACACATATATATATACAAGTACGGAAATGCATCATGTTTACCTCATTCAGAAGTTCCAAAAACGTCCTCGGGGCTTTTTTGGCATTCTCCAGTGCTTTAGCCTGGCGGGTTTTGCGTTTTGTGCTTTTCAACTGCCTCTTTACATATCCTAAGGGAAGAGGTCAAAAGATAAAGTTGCATGAAGATGATAAACATATGGATGCAGCTAATAGTGCAACCATATCATGAGAATATAATAGGAAACCACTGACCAACTATAGTAACAGCAATGAACCAAACTAATTGGAACAAAATCGGACAGTAAACTCCTAATAATCATTTCATTTATTTCACAACAAAGACATAGTAGTAAAGGGAGAGAGATAGCGGCTCCCATCTTGCATGTGTTAAATAATAAAGAGCACTACAATATAGATTTCAGTCGGAGCAAACATAAAGCATGATACGCATATTCTAATTCTTGCAATTATGAATGATAGCTTAAGACGCCATAATGTCTACTCCTGTCTTATCCCTCTAAGAAGATTAACTTGCAATTATGAATGATAGCTTAAGACGCCATAATGTCTGCTCCTGTCTTATCCCTATAAGAAGATTAACTAAAAAGTTAGGGAATACCAGCACAAAAATCTAATTATAAGCACTCTCGACCCAAAAACAGCCAAGAACTGTAAAGCAAAAGAATTCCAAAAGAAGTAAGTTTGCTTAACCATGTGTGATAACTTATATATAACCACTTAAGTTCACCGGTGAAAAGAGGAGACACTGCAATCATAGTGAGCATGAACTTATTACACAACAAGACCAAAAGATAAGTTCTATATCAAATGCTAAATACTAATAACATCAGCTAGTGATTGCCAATCCTAGCTTGTCCATATTCATGTAAGACTTTAAAATTGGACTGATGTCATCCAGCATCGCCTCTTTCTTGACCAATTCATGTGACTCATTGGACAAAATGGTTGCACATTCATCTAATACAAACATTCACTACTGGAGTATCTCAGCTAACCAAAACACGTCAAGAAAACCATACATGAGGCTTAGCTTCAGATGGGGGGCTCAGACTTGTAGCAGAACACCTCACTGAACATTATTAAGCACTTCAGAGAGAAAGATTTGTCACGCCTTTTTTGTCTTTTCTATGCCAAATACTGTTAGCTGATAGAACGTTTGGTACTATGAATTTGACATTTCATTCACTATAGACTAGGAAGATAATAGGAATCCTTGCTTGCTAACTATAACGAAACGGAGATTTCATCTTCCAATCCAAAAAAAGGCACAGTTTCGACAGATTTTAGAAGCTAAACAAACTTGTGATGAATCCAAAAAAACTTATGCACTAATGAAATTCCTCCTATATCAGTTTAAGTAAATTTCATTCAAGTAAGAAAGAATCATTTCAACACATCAGTCAATACTTCGGATTCAAAATGCACCTTCATCGTCATCGTCAAGCGAGGCGTCATCATCATCGTTGATCTCTATCATCTCCATAGCAGCGTTATCACTCTCCAAAGCATTAAGACGAGCCATAGCTGCCTGAAAAGTGACTTTTCCACATAAATATCATCCCCAAATTCACTATCTACAACAACAGTAGATCATTAAGAACTCAAAAAATTGGTACAAATTGTGCGATAAATTGAAAAACAGTGAAAATTAACCTGTGCTCGATTGTCAGTGCTCGCAAGTGCAGCAACCATCTTCGAAGCAACCTTGCGAGTTCGGCCAGAGGTTCGTCGAGCGGAGGTTTGATTTTCGTCGTCCATTGCTACATATTAGAGTTTGAATTCGGAAATCAGATAAAGAGAAATTAGAGAATGTATAGATGAATAAGAAACTGACCGGTTCGTGTATGTGCATACCTAATAGGCTGAGAAGGAGGTGGCGGCGGTGGAGATTGAGACGGAAGACTGGCGGTGTAAAGCGGTGGTGGCGATGGAAAACCGGCGGGAGTGATCGGTGTTGAGCGAATCGACAGCGTAAGCCGGAGAGGGAGAGGGAGGGTTTGGGGAAGAAGAGAACGGAGCTGAAGCCGTGACGACGTCGTTGGGAAGGTACTCCGAGTTCGAGTGACTCGCAGAGAGTTCAAATTTCTTTCCGTACTCTTTTTAAGAGATCTTTCAGTAATTCTTGGTGGAAATCATTTCTTTTAGGACTACTAAAGATTCCACCGATATCTCCCACTCATTTTCCACCAACATGTAAGGGCATTTTCAATCCCGTGGGAGAAGTGGGAAGGAGAAATAATATGTGGTTCAACACTAACGCATGAGAAGAGGGGGATGGAGAGAATGTGCTATGGGGAGAAATTTTACCATGGATGTATGAAAAAATTCAAGAAGGGCATTTTGGTCAATTTATTCATATGATATGGCAAATCAGAAAGTTAAGATATGTGTGAAACTGGTTTACATAACATAGGGCATGACTTTATTCCTCTGTATAGAGTGTTATGACAGTTGGAGTAAGTATGTACATGTACTTATGTGAGTCAAAGTCAACTAAAAAGTCAACTGTAGTGGGTTTTCTACAGTTTTACTAAATGTGGGGGCTTAAGTGCAATTAAGTAAAAAAAATAGATCTCAATGCAGGGTTTATCTGGGAGGGCTAAAAATAAAAATTTCCAGGTTGAACATATGACTTGGGATCCAGGAACAGTTAGGGACTGTGTTGGGTAATTCTGGAGAATGAGAGGTAATATGGTTATTTGACTTCCATAACTTGCATTGCATTACATTGTAGCATAAAACCTCATATAGAGAACATCTACTAATAGTCTGCACACTTGACTTGTGTAGATACAATTGGTGATGAGGATCGTCTCAAGATAGACGTGTGTGTTTAATTTGCTGCACCGGACATAAGGTGTTAAGTTTACTTGTTTTTCTTTACTACAAGTATGAGCTACTGGATCTGCTGATCAAGAGAGATCAATCCGGTTATTAAAGTACTATCTTACCTTGCAGCTGGTTTTTGAGATATCTAAAGTTACTACATTATTAAACTTCTACGACTGGATTCCGTTATAGTGGGATTGGTCTTCAAATAAATCTGGCCCGGGCTCTGAGGGTAGAGACTATGCAGGTCTCCTCAGCTCCATTGTTCAAGCTTGAGTATCAAAATTGTACTCAATTCTAGGCACTAGTACTACTCTGATGGACTGATGATCCGGTAGGGGTGTTGACACTTAATGTCTACTTGTCTTGGTAGATCATTGAATTGGTTATTTCTTGTCATGCGAGAATATAATCTTTATAACCCCTACTGGTCATGGATTTCAAATCCGCTGTATAAGTTTGAACGGGTATGAAATCTCAAGCATCAGAGATACGAGGAAAATTTATTTGTCTTAGTTCTTCTTCCAAAGAAAAGCACTTGAGGTGGAACTTGTTTTCATCTCGGATGTCACGAAAGCATGCGTTTTTTTGCAGCTATCTTCTTTAACTGGATAGAACTGTTTTCAAACTTTTCAAACTCCAAATGATTAATAAAGGTTCTCAAACTCATAACATTTTCATAGACTTTTCTAAAACGGTTTTTCTCATACTCTATTGCAGATGTTTAATAAAATCAGACGTCGAATGACCATAGGATTTTTTATGTTTTTAAACCCCTGCAGGTGCGCGCAAGGGATCAAGAGCGTATTCACATTGGATTAGTCGTCATGAGCTGTCACATTAGTATTATGTTGAGCTTTATTGAAATTGAATGTCCGTTGTCTCTGAATCCGTTACGTCATAGATAATCTTGAGTTAATTCTTGTTGGGACATTTATGTGCCTTATCGAACGACACTGCATTGATTCTAGGATCTCTCTAAATTTACAGGATCATAATGTAGGGGGTGTTACAATCAACTTGTTTAAGAGGTCTACGCCGATTATTGGAGGAGTGTCATGTGATGCTCTTCTTAGTTACTCTTAAAACTTGAACTTATGATGAGTTTGGGAATGCTTCTGCTGCAAGCACGACTGCTTTCAATAGCACAAGCAGTTTAGTGCGTTTGGTAAAGATAAAATTTCTACTTTTTCGAACAGTTTTTGTTGTCCCACAATTGATTTCAGGACGCAAGGTGGGAGATGCTTTTCTAAAAAGTGTTTTTGATTAATTTATCTACAACCGATTTTAACCTTATCATTTTAAAAAATATCAATGTTATCTTTACGGAAATGGCATGTGTCATATATTTTTGTCATGATACCCTCTCACAACAAGTGCATTCATTTTACTAAACCTTAAATTACTACATCAATATTTTACCGCAGCTTTTACATAATATTTCTCATACAACATTTTATCTAGAATTCACATCAGCTTTCCCACAGTATTTTTCACACATCAACTTCTACCACCGCCACAACATTCCCTAACTAGCCCTTAGTTGCATCGGTAATTTGGATTAGACAATTTATACATCACAATTTTGAATGTTGCGTGGACACGATTTGTTTGACGTTTTTAATGTAGTCTTACTTAACCTTGGTGCATTTCAACTTGAAGAAGTTGTGCCAAAGCATGTGCTTTTGTGTTAGTGATAGTGTTTATTTATTTGGGCTAGTCCAACCACGTGGGATGCCTATATGGTGGAGCACGCCGATTAATATCTGCCAAATTCAAAATTTTGTGGGTTCAATCCGTCAATGTCATCTCCAAAGGGGTTGAGAGTGGTGGTTCAGCTTGTAGACCGAAGTGGAGCGTAGGGGAGGCCGGAGATCTCCGATTGCGGCGAATCGAAGAAATTGAGGCGGAAACCGTCGATCCCTTTGATATTGGTTTATGCAATCTCCAAGATCTTCTATCCTGCGCTGTTTTAGCTGGAAATGGGTTTGGGTTTGCAGTCTTCTCAAAAGAATGACACCTCCTTCACAGCGCAAAACACATAGCCTCCTTAACATTTGCACATTACAGCCGTCCATTAGAAATATCTCTTCTTATGCCACGCAGGCATGGCCGGCCCATCTACTAGACAAATTAGGTGTTTGCCTAGGGGCCCCAATTTCAAGGGGGCCCGTAGTATTTTTCTTGGAGTAGGGTTAGTATCGTAAATTTACAATAAAGTGAAAAAAATAATGTACGATTATCCAAATAAAAAATAAAAAAAAGAAAGTGATTGTCTCTTATCCAAATACTTGCATTTGTTATAGAATAATATTTACTATACCAGTGACTGTTGTAATTGTAGAAAGAAGTTTTTCAAAATTGAAAGACATATTTGCGGTTAACCATCTCACTAGAACGACTAAGTGATTTGGGTCTCTCGTCTATTGAAAGAGATATGTTAGAACAACTTGAGTATGCCGATTTGATCAGTAATTTTGCATATGTGAAAGAAAGAACGATAGATCTTTTATAAATACTGTAACGTTTTTTTGTAGTGGGTAAGGTATTATATCCCCCACGTTTTTTTACTGGTTAAATATCCGAATTATTATTAAAATGCGGGGTATATACTGCCCTATCGCTGAGTAGGTTTTTTTATTCATAATTATGTTTATGATAAAAGGGGCCTCACTTTCAACCCTCGCTTAGGGCCCATGAAAGTCTAGGGTCGGCCCTGCACGCAGGAAGGTGACGAGCTCACAATTTTAACTACCATGATTTTGCATTTTTTACAGATTGTGCTAATGTCATTTTGTAGCTCCATGACCCTACAAAAGGTCGCACGAGGATGCCTTCGTTGACTGATTTCCTTTATGGTTACCAAAGCTTTTCGCTCCCGGGTCAACCCACACCGGCTAAGCCAAATCAACCCAGAAAGAAGCTGGTATTGCTGCTAGCTCGACGACTCATCCTCTCGGCATATTGTTTAGCTATTTGTTTTCATTTTTCTTCCAGTTTTTTGCTACAACGCTCCACATGAGCATATACTATTTCTTGTAGGATACTTTCTAGAGCATGTACTAGATCTCGATTGTTTTATATTAGGGTAAAAGACATGTTGCACCCTCGTTAGATGTGTTATATACAAAACCCTCATGTTGTTCGGGGATATACAAAAACCACCCCTGACAGTGGACGGAATGTAACGGAACCCTAACGGAGGGGTAAAAAGACATATTTACCCTAACAATGAAGCAACATTACATAGTATTTAATCATTTCTTCTCACCTTCTTCCCATTTTTCCTAACCCTATTCTCTCTCTTCCTCCCTCTCTCTTCCTCCTGTTCAATTCCCAACCCATGAGAAAACAAAACCCTTATCTTCTCTGTGACGACCCGTCACACTTAAAAAAATAAAAAAATCGATTTTACGATAAAAATCGTTGTTTTACTGTCAACCGGTCTGTCACTTTCAGACGTCCAGAACTCAACCAGCAGGACACACAGTCCTCTGAACAACATTTTTGATCAACTTTCTGAAAATCTGGTACGTGACTGAATTTAGTAAATAATTACACCAGCTCGTCAAAATGACAGTTTTTATTAATATCTGGTCAAACCAGCAATTTACAACAAACTATTAAAAACAGCTAAAAATAACATTTTTAACAAATAAACACAATTTTTAGCTACAACTCCGCGATCCAGTCGCGCTCCGGCTCAACCTGTAAAACAGAGGGGTGAGCCAAAATAGCCCAGCAGGTACCGCCTAACCACTGGCGTAGAAATCTAAAATCTACTTAACACAGCCAGTTTTTACATATCAGCATGCGGCACCAAATACACAAACATCGTGATTTAACAATCACCAGATATTCAACATATAGCTTAAAAGCTGTAAAAAATCACACCAACAGTATAAACAGATATAGACTGTAACTGCAGAAATTTAGAGATTAGATTTCCCCTACCTCATTCAAAATCGAATAGTTGAATCAATACACCGCCGAAATGCAATCCACTGCTCCTGACTGAACTTCCTACTCTCTCCCTAAACTCATTTATGTACCCTCAAACTCTATGTCGAACATAGTATAGTAGGAAGCTTCTGTCTATCCATTTTCTTCAATGGAAGAAGTAAATTATAAACTCTAACAGTTTATGAAAACATTAGAAAACCTAATGAGGAAGCTAGCTAATATCACCATGCCACATGTCTCTCCTACCCCACATAAAGAGATGACTAACCCCCTAAAGTTGATAATAACAAATTAGCAATAGACCATGCAACATGTCACTCTTTCATTAACAGAAAACATTTATTACTTTCACAATATTAATATAGGTAACAAATGAGAGTTTGTCACCAAAAGCAATACGTGGCAAACCCTTAAAACAAGCTGACTAACATGTTATATTTATTCATTTTCAACAAAAATCCATAATTATAAAAATTGCACATGTAACCTTTTTTCGAACAAACCCACTGTCTGAACATCTCAATTTTTACTGATATTTCACCATAAAATATGACATAAAAGTCATGATACCAATAAACCAACTAACTAAAGACTAAAATAGAGGCATATATTAATACTCACTTCAACAAGTTATATAAAAAATGTATTTAATCATTTTTTTATGAGTTCGGAGTCTCACATTCTCCTTCCTGCAAAAAAATGAACAAGAGGCTCATAATCACCAGAGCCGCCAACCCACCAATCGCAATCCCAACGACCATCCCAGTAGAAACACCCGAAGAACTCGTCGGCGACGAGGATGACGTCGATGGGTTATTTTCTGATGAAGATCTGGTGGGTGGCGGAGGAGATCCCGAATTTCTCAGCGGCGACGACGTAGAAGGAGTCACCGGTGTGTTCGAAGACGACCCAGATGGTGGCGGCGGCGATGTCGTTGGCAGTGAAGCTCTCGCAGCAGGCAGCGACGAAGTTGTGTTTGTCGACGACGGAGATGTTGGAGGCGTAGATGAGGACATTGATGTCCCTCCAACCCATCACCGCCATCTCCTCCTCTCCTTCTTCAAGACTCGAGCTCTAACCGCCTGTTCTCTTCCTCCCCCTTCTTCTTCGTCACCCTCAATCGACCTCAACAAGGTTACCGGTAGGTGAATTTGCCACAGCTTCAGCGAGTAGGGCAAAGACTTAGGTGCGCCTCTAGGCTGTTCTAGGCACCACTGTATCCCTATCAAGCTTTGATTTGTTTTTGCCCTTTACCATTCTGCTGTTGGTACTCTGTCTACGCATCTTCGAGTTCCATAGATCCATCTGAATATGCGCTATTTTGAAGGTTTTGATCGATTTAGTTCAACTTTGTATCTGTTTGATTGTTCGTATATCCATGGACTGTGATGATTTGTTGTGATTTGGTCTCGTTTATCGTAATAGCAGATCTAATTTGCTTGGTCGATCATTCTGAGATATATCACCACCCATGAACTGAGTCCAAAAACTGATTTTATAATATGTATGTTCTTCATTTGGAGCGAACTGTGTGTTTGAACATTCATTTTCTTTTGAAGTTTGGATAGTGATGGTGTTGGATTGTAATGGTGATAGATAGTAATTTAGGTGGTGAAGTGATTTGGTTTTACTGGTGTTGATTTGATTTTGGACCATCTGAGTTTGGGTAGTAATGGTGATGGATGAATCTGTATTTTAATTTTAGACCATTGGTGGTGGTGGTGTTGCTGGTGGGGGTGAAGAATGCCAAGAACACCAAGCAAGAACACCAAGAACAATGTGGTATGGACATTTTTGTAAATTCACTATTTTAAGGTATAAGGGTCCCAAAAAAAATTGATTTAATAGAAGGTGTTATTTGTCTAACTTTCATCCATTTATAGGGTTTTTTTGTATATCCGCGAATAACAAGGGGGGTTTTGTACATAACACATCTAACGAGGATGCAAAATGTCTTTTACCCTTTATATTATCGTTTGGCATCTCGTGAAAGATTTGTGAATCTGCCTCTACAACTGTATTTTGTACGCTCTCACAATTATCTTCAGAAATAAAGGAAAGAATGGAACTTTTGTAGAGCTTGTATGTTGATTATACCAGTAGAAGATAGCACGCAATTGTTATTTAACATAGACCATGAGATATAACTATAGGCATCAACCCAACTTCAATGATAGAGTGGCATAACAATGAATGAATATTTCAGTACAAGATTTCCATTCCATTTACATGATAGTGTGTGATGAGATAGATCACACTCGATCCATAAGGTGGCCTTTCGTAAATGAAGACAAACAAAACACAACCATATCATTTGATTTGACTTATGAAAAAACAACCATTTCTACTTCTTTCTAACTAGATAGTTGTATTATCGTGAATATCTGATCTCTCTAGGCTTCAACAACATCACGTCATCATCAATTGACCACATTCAAGGCCACATTTACCTTCTAGAAATTACAGTTTGTCTCGGTTAGCCTTCTTTAACTGCACTATAGCCCATACTTTAACTTTACAAATATTTGGTTTAAATTTTCAAATATGAACTTTTGACAGAAAATCTCCCTGCAATGTCGTGTCGCTGACAGTTAGCTACCAGCAATATTTATCTATTCAGGAAATTCCCTTGTAATTTCACTTTTACTGACATCGCGCATCATTTTACAAATAATGTTGGTAGCTAAGTAGCTAAGTGTCGTTAAAAGTAAAAATACACTGCGGTTGTGTGTTTAAAAATAGTGGCCGAAGTGGGTAAAAGTGAAGTTGCATGGAAGTTTTCTCACAAGATCAAAATAATGCCAGTAGCTAAGCGTCAGCGAGATAAGGGATTTTTTTGTCAAATTTTTTTTAGACAAGTATAAAGATTGGAGGACAAGTACAAGCAAAGTACTACTAGTATAGGAGTATACTTTTAAGGTGGTGTGGTGGATGTTTCTGTACAAGCACATGAAAGTCCCACTATATATAAATAAATCACAAACATGTGAACAAATCTTGATGTTTACACCAATAATATAAAAGTAAATTGTACTAATGAGAGCTAGGATTAAGAAAGATGATGATAGAAGAATGGAGAGATCTGTAACAGTAAAATTTGTTTCTTTGTCTCCAAACAACAAGACACACAATTGTGTAACCACAAAGCAATACTCTTCTTATTAAAAACTTGTGGCCAAATCACCTCATTCTTAGCAACTAAAACATCCACTAACTTTCCATCACGGCCGTCCACGTGGCACCCAAGGGCCAATCCCATTGCTAATTAGAACTAATAAAACTAAAATCAGAGGTCAGTGTTTTCCATCATCCTATTCCATCCCCTGAATAATAAAATAAAAATGTTGGAAAATTGACCCCAAAGAGCTAAGTTATGCATGAACCATTAAATAATATAATTATAGACAATATTAAATACAGAAATGGTTTTGGTAAGAAAATTGAAAGCTATTGGGGTCAACATCTGCTGCATTTATTGGAGTAATTCATCATCAACTTCTTCCTTCATCATTATTGAAAAGCCTGCAAAAAAAAATTCAATTCACAGGCAGCATAGCATAATTCAAAACCCTAGATTTCTACCAGAGCCATTAACACCACCTTTCACTCCCTCTTCTTAATTCTTCATCAAGACATCCAGTACTACATGAATGATGACTCTAGAAATAACTACTGGTACTTCTTCTGCTCACAATTCACAGGCTATTATTACAAAAATACCTTCTGAAACACTCATTTGAATTACACGAATACTTTCTGATTAAAGATAAATGTTATGCGTACCTATTTTTCACTCAAAGCATAATGAGTTCCATCCAAAGTTTCTGCATTTGCATTACTGAGAAGAAGAAGATGAATTAATGGTGGCTCGAAGCATGATATCCTTTTGAAGAAAATAAAAGCTTCTGCGTTTGTTTGGTACAGCTGAAAATCACCATAACCAATTTAAGTAGTACTACTCTCGTCATATTTATTTTGCTAGTCAAAGTGATTACACTTATTTTGGAATAAAGGGGAGTAGGAGTTAGCAAGCCTACGTACTTTGCACAACTCAGAGCATGTTTGGTTCAGCTTAAAATCTCAATAATCTGATGAAAATAATCTGGGGTGAATAAGCTGGCTTAAATTATAATCTGAAAATTGTTTGGCATGCACTGAAAAATCTTGAATTAAAATTTAATTGCGTTTGGCAACACTTGCAGCTTTTTACTATCAAATTTACAAAAAATGTCATTATTTGAACTTATGATGCGTTTAAGATGTTATGCGTTTGCACAAATTAACAATTAATGCATTAAAGAGATGGTAGAGTATGGTATTTCAGACACTAACCTAAAAAATCTCCAAAATCGGAGATTATATAATCTGCAGATTATTAGCCAACTTAAATTAAAATCTGACTAAAAAAATCTACGAAACAAACGAGATTAAATTTTTTGGCAGATTTTAATCGCGAACCAAACAAGCACTCAATTCAACTCAACAACTCTTTTACAGTTCAGTTGGTGTCGCTTGACATAAACCAAAATCATTCGCTAATGGTAGTAGAAATGTTCGGTGCAAAAACAGATTAACCAAAACCCAGAGAAATTATGAAAGATATTAGTATTCATTTATTAGGTCAATCCGATACTGATTACGTATAACCTAATTAATCCATCTTTGTCATGACCAAATTTATCATATCACAATACCTCAAAATTAGGGCTAGCTAGCTAGAGATAAGCTCCTGGAAAACACAAATTAGTGATTTTGATGATGATGATGATGATGATGATGATGATGATGATGGATGATTAGAGATTTAGAGTGATTGGAGGGTGTTTTCTGGAAATTAAGAGAGTTAGGAAAACATCACATAACCAAACATGTTGTCTGGTCTGTTATGAGTGAAATCAAAATTGAAAGCAACAACCTTATATCATCATGATCTTCTCAGAAAAGTCTAATCATTCACATATTACCCAGAAAAATACCAATTAGCAACACGCAGTTACACACACACACACACACAGAGAGAGACCTTCACTTCATATGCTAAGGGTGACAATTGCAGTAGCAGCAGCAGGAGGAGGGGATAATAGAGCAAGAAGAAGCCGTGAAACTCAGGATGGATAGCGCCAGAGATGGAGAGATGGAGGGATATAATTAAACCACAATCCAAACACCAACCTTTTTTTTACGGCGCTATCCCTCCTGAGCTTTACAGATCCTCCATTACCTTGAGAATGAGAGAGGAACAGCTTCAGAGAGTGTAACACTCAAAAAAAATAACTATTTTTTTCCTTTCTTTTATTCAAGTTTGAGAAGTCTCTCAATGACTTGTTGGTGGGGAAGACAAGAGAAAGAGGGGGGTGTATTTATAGAAGGAAGGGGGCCTCCCGCTCAACAGCTGGCATTTTTAGGCCTTGTTTGGCAGGCAGTCACTTTTTTTTAGCCATGCAATAGCTAGCAATACCACGCGAGTGAATGTCAAGGGCATTTCTCGAACTTTTTGAAGAAAAAATTTATAATTTTTGAATACACAATTGGACTGTTTGGATGCACAAACAGCGCAACTAATGAGTGCGTCAAATTTTACTCAAATTGCTCAAAAATCCGGATCTCTGAGATCTCACATACAAATTCTGATCTTCCCGTAAAATTATACATGGAGATAAGGGTTTTAAAAATTAATAAAAAATCATGTAATTATCAAACATTGTTTCGCATTTAATATAAAATACTAATAACCTACCCATATTCGATCACTCAAAATTAACTTTAAGAAGAAAAAACAATCGCTTAATCTAGCACATCGAAAAAGTCCAATGTGCAGTTAGGGTGGTAGTTCAAATGGTAGAGCGTTGAAGTCCATACATAAGGTCACAGGTTCAATCCCCGTTGACGACAAAACAATTTATAAAAAAAAAGGAAAGAAAGAAAAAAAGAACCCCAGTGTAATTTACTGGTCCAAACCAAACAACAACAAAAGAAAGGAGGGAGGAGATTGGGTTTGACTTGAATAATAGAAAAAGCATTAAGGTAAAGCCGGACAATCCAAACATGGCCCTACGGGGCCACGAAAGACCAAATAAAATCTAAAATATGCACTTGAAGATTGAGAGTATGGCTATTTTTCTAGTAGTAGAATTACTTATTTTGTGAGCCGTACGCATGTAGAGCGTATATAAAAAGTAAACTGAGCTTGCCGACTACGCTCTTGAATACCTACACACAAAACCTTTTTCCTCAGTTTCAGAAATACACGAACGTTGAATGGAAATTTCAAAGATTTTGTTGGAAAAAGTCGCAACCTTTTTGCAGCTTTTTTGGGTGAAGAAGCTGGGATTTCCCATGATTTTGTGTCTACCATTGGTGTGCCATTTGGAACTGTTCCCTCTCAAGCTCCTCTAGTGGGACAAACCCCCATTTCCCTCTCCCCCCTCTTCTCTTGTTGAGGACGACAAACAAATTACATTGTGTATACCAAGTTTTCATTTCTAAATACCAGTAGTATAAGATCATCTCTAACTGGCTTGTGTACAAGTAGTCATTGAACAAATTAGCTACAACAGTTATTGCAAATATTGATATGTATTTTTTCCAGACTTATTTCTCTAACAGACTAACACAATCAGATTAATGTTTTTACACGCAACTTTCTGTTACTTCTTCTCCTTTTCAGATTATCCGGTCTAGACGTAATAATATAATTTTTTTTTGAATTATAGGAACTGTAAACGTTGTGCGCTTCAGAGCAGCATCAGAACTATGAACCACAATATTTAAGGAACTTTCTCACACACTTGTGACTTGACTTTATTTTCCTGGTCAACAAAGAGTTGTAGAGAAAACATATATGCATATAAATTCTGTGGCCACTAAGTAAGGTTGTATTAGTTGTCCATCACCACCCCAACATCACTTGTGAAGTCTTCATGTATTTGTCAAATTCATGATCATTACTTGATAAACTTGTTTTAAGTAATCATTTGCAGTCGGCAACGATACAACCTGACTTTACCTTAACACACTATCATCTCTTTCTCAATTTTTCAGAATAAAATGATTCAATAAGAGAAAAAGGAAGTTCATAAAAACTAAAGAAAGTAAAACAAAAAAGAATATGCCAGATAATTTGATGGCTCAGTGTATCTGAAATTGCGTTAGAAGGATATCGAAGATATGAACTCGTCTTCTTTTCTTTTTTTTTTTCCAGAGAAAATGACAAAGCGTTTGTGGTGTCTTATAAAAGTCGCGGTGGCAGTCTTCCACATGATCAAGCAAAAAATATTTGCCTAACAATTTGTTCTAGAAAATTACATCTACCCAACACATTGTACGTATAAAAGATTCTTCTGCCAAATGCGCTACGAGAGTAGGAGCTGAGCATCTCCAATAGATTATGTGAACTAGTATTGTTAAGTATATTATAAATAATTTGGTAAAAATTGATCTCTAATAGCATATGTATCTTGATAAGTAAAATACAAATTATTTATCCACTTCGTCAAATTTGGGGATGATTTTTTGTTATGTAAAATCATATTTCTCCTCTATTTATGTGGGTAATGACATGTTTCTTAAATTTTCTCACCAACTTCCACCATTTTCTCTCCATGTGTCCACATTTCTAGCATAAAATAAAGCTAACGCATATCTTTTACATAATCGTTATTGGAGAATACTCTTGAAATCTTCATTATTTGTTATGTAAAAAATATAATTTATCAATAATTTACATAATTTCTCCCTTCTAGTACTGGAGATGAAGCATTCAATTCAATTTACTGACGCTCTCAGGTAAATCGTTAATAGCCCAAGATTATAGAGTTTATGAGACTCTCATAGGAGAAGCTACTTAAAACAATTTTGAGGATTATAAATGTTTCCATGTAACAATCAGACATAACATAACATAACACAGGGTTCGATCCTTAGCCCTTATAGAGAGAAAATTGTTAAAATATTTTGAGCTAGCTTGTTGTAAACACTCGAATCATGATAACATAACTTATACTTCGACTTTAAGGAATCTTAATGAGATATAAAAGTAGTTTTAAAATCAATCAAGCTTTTTTTTTGTCCAAAAATCAATCAAACTCATGTTCCTCAAAAAAATATTAAATAATAATAATTTGAGTAAAAGACAATTTTCACCCCTTGAGTTTGAATTAAATATTGGTCCCTCCCCCTGTTGTTCGGATAAAGATAATATGGTCCCCTTCAAATTGACTGACCAAACATATGTGGTGAAGAAACAAAATTGTCCCGAATGTTGATGCAAAATTTCACCATATAAATTCCATTTTCTTCTCACCGTCTTCATTTGTTCTAACCCTAGCCACACATGGTCTCTCTCCTCCTCCTCCTCCTCTCCCACTCATCTAAACACCCACCGTCATTCCGATCTTTTCCTCTCAATGTTTACCCACGGGCAAACACCACCACCGCAGTCCTCCTCACTTCGTTTCCATCTATCTCCTTTTTCTTCTGCTTACAGATCTTCCTCCATATCCGCGACCACCCAGACACAACAAAAAATTCCCAACTTTTAAAGGTTCTTCTCAGATTCAGTGTCCTTGTTCTTGCAGACTCGCTATTATTTCTTGCGACGGTGAGGGTATACATAACAAATGTCGTTGCCAGCCGGCTTTGCTCGGGTGCATTATCTAGGGTTCTGCCTCCGATGGAGTTGTAGTCGTTGTGTTCAGTTTGCTATGTTTCATTCCGAATGTGGCTTTAATCGATTTGGTTTGAACCAAATCCGATTTGAGGTTTGTTTTGGGCTTCATTCAGGATGTGGCTTCAATCGATTTGCTATGTTGGGGTTTGTTTTGAGTTCTGATTTGAGGTTGATTTTGATCTGTTTGTTTGTGTAAGTTTTGATGCAGGTTACGTAGCGGAAATACAAAATAATTATTCTGCTCAAAATCCTTCATAAATCGCGGTTGAAGCATCATAACATGATGAAGGAGAAAAATGTTGCCTTAGTCATACCAGACTGGGAAGATCACTTTGTGTAGAAATAATGTCCACATCTATACAGAAGTCCACACCGTAGGATCCCCATCTGGAACTTCCTCTACTGTTTGTGCTAGCAGTGTAGAAGAAGGATGAATCGTCAAAGCAGCTTGATCCAATCAATCTTGAAGCATCAACAATGGAGGAGGAGGAGGGTCGTCCACCCCTTCGAGCCCTCAGCCACTATGGGACGGCCTCCTTCTCTCTTTTATCTTGTACTCTAATTTTATTCTCATATGAAATTAGGGATGATCTTGTTCCTTTATAATTAATAACTCTTTATTAATTATAAAATGTTCCCACTACTAACTAAATCCAACAGTTTGGATTAACTTTTGTTTTAATCAATTTTGCTCTCTAGTCCAACTAATATGCATGTTGTTGCACTTTGATCCTTGATTCCCTTAACTTGTTAATTAGTCCAACTAGTTAACATCTACTTTCAGTCTAATCCTTTTGGTGTGTGACCCTATAGTTTCTTATTACGTTGGCAGTAACAATTAAAAACATTGAGCGGTGTCTAGCAACACATCAATGCTACCCAACTAATAGGAATAGTCAGTGATCTGACAAACCTCTATGACCAATGTTTCCGTGTTGTATAATCCATTTGTCTCATCTATCCAAATTGGACACCAGACATGGAGTGTCACACTTGTATATCCAATCCATAGTTTCTCGATCTGTGAGTAGACTTAGATAAACAAATAATATTAATATCTCATATTGATTTATTTGAGCATGGTCATGCATTTTCCTAAGTCTCACTCATCGAGTGGCCGTGGATATTTACTCCCGTTATGTGGGAGGAACTAATCATATCTACATCAATGCCATCTCTAAGCTTGCTTCATATCATGTTCGATTAAAGCCTTTATAGTTACCCAGTCACGGTGTAATGTTTGACGATATCAAAACATGAAAATTTACAACTAGAATATCTAGTGACTTCAAGTCGAAGGATCACAACACCACTGTCACTATGAGAAGCGCTTGTGACATTCACTTAACTCTCGTGTAGCCTTCTCATGGCGGTTCAATCCAGTACGTCGTGACTCCTAATGCGTACCAATGTGTTAAACTTGATATTCCCATATCAATCTACCCACATACTAGTCTCGATGCAATACAGTCGTCCTAATTAACTGTAGTACTTGACTAGGGATACTTAAGAATTTAACATTTATATTATAAGGACTTCATTCGTGGTAACATATCTCCATATCGATAACACAATGAATAGTAAGTCCAAATAAATGTCACGATAAATTGATTGCCTCTAGGACACAATTCCAACAGTTTTGATCTCGAGTGGGTTGGGATTCTGCTTCAGTTGGGGCTTAAGGTGGGTGGTTTTAATTGTGGGTTTGGAGAATATGGTGGCGGAGATAGGTGTTTTGTAGGGCGGTTCGACGGTCTGGGTAACTCTCTATTTTGTCGTCTCTGTGTTTACTCTGGCTGCTGAATCTAATTGATAGTTGTTGCACTTATGTTTATTACTTTCATGGCGAGGCGATTGGTTTTGCAACCATGGTAACTGTGACTATTCTTCATCACATCTGTGTGTGTTTTTATCTGCCACCTCGATTAGGCGATGGTAAATTTAATTTATTGAATTTAGGTGTTGAGAAATTGAGACATTCCTGGCGGGGCAATTAGTTTTGCAATCATGATCGGTGCAATCTTCTTGTCTGTTTTTAGTTATAGATATGAGCCTCTTGTTGTTCTTTCATTTTTTTTTGTTTGTTTGTTCTTGTTCTGTTTGTGGTGTAAGTGGTGGCGGTGGTGGTGAAGAAGAACACCAAGAACACCAAGAACAAGGGGCAAATTAGAGGTATTGACTTTCATAAGAGTAGAATGGTCACAAAAAGTGTGATTTAACAAAAGTGTGGTATTCGTCTAACCTCCACCCAATGATAGGGGCGTTTTGTCTCTAACAGGGGGTATTTGTCTTTATCCAAACATGATGGATGTATTTGTATTTAATTCAAACTCAAGTGGTGGAATTTTGTCTGATTTAATGTTTTTGAGAGATGTTTTCGGGTTAAAGACACTTTCACCCCCTCAAGTTTGATGTAAAGACACTTTCACCCCCTCCAGTTTGATGTAAAGACACTTTCACATGTTCTAATTTGGGAAATGACACTTTTACCCTTCTATTTGACAAATTTCAAAAACTTACACTGGCCAACTGTGACATCGTTGGTCTGGGGCGTTATACGTCACTTTAGTAATTTTGGGCAAAAGCTCTCTCTTACAATATGACATGACACAGTCAGAAGTGTAAGTGTCTAGAAGTTTAAAAAGAGGTGAAAATGTCATTTCTCAAACAAGAAGGGGTGAAAGTGTCTTTGTATCATACCTGAGGGGGGTAGGAAGTCTCTTTTACCCATGTTTTTTTGGTAGACACTTACACTTCCTCTATTTTGATTGCATGAAACTTTCACCTCTTCTAGTTTGGAGGGCATTTTCACCTTTTTAGTGTGCCAAACTTCATGTAACTTACATTCCTAAATTGTGACGCCATCGTCCTAAAGGTTGGACTCGTCAGTGTAAATAAATTTGGAGACAAATTTTCACATATAGTATGCTAAAAGTTTATTATACTACTGAGTAAATCCTATATTTTTTTCTTAATATGAGGTAAAATTTATTTCTAAAATTATTTTAATGGCATGCCCCAACTCCAGACTAACGACATCACAAAAAAGAGTGTTAGTTGTTGTTCGGCACACTCAAGGGGTGAATGTGTCATTTTCTAAGGTAGAAGGGGTGAAAGTGTCTTTCAATCAACCTACAGGATGTGAGCACGTCTTTTACTTTATTCTTTTTCTTGTAATCAAACAAATCTAGCTTTAAGGGCTTATCGGACAAGAGAGTTGGTACTTAAGGGGCAAAATGTAAAATGTGGACAGAAAAGTAGGTGGAGTAAAGATGAAAATGGTGTTTAGCTCTGGGGTGGGGTGGGGTGGTTTATTCTTCTCAAACTCGAAGAACTACCCCGGAAATTGTTCCCCATGGCCCAACTGACAAGAAACTTTGCATTCTTAGGCCTTGTTTGGTATCATCTGAAAATTCAAAAAATCGGTTGAAAGAAATCTGTATAAAAAATTCAGCTGAACTGAAAATCCAAATTCGTTCGGAATGACCTGAATTTTAGCTAATCATTGATTCATTTAAAATAATATTAAAGTTTTTTTTCTGTGATATTCAGCCGCATAATTTTCGACTTTCGAGATTCTATAATTGCACTTTAATTATTTTAATACGTAGATTTTTAGCTTAAAATTTTGTGCCATAACAAATTGAATTAAACTAAAATGACCGATTTTCATCAAAATGGATTAAAATATGAGTTCCAAAAAAGCACTTAATTGCTCCCACGGCTCGTACAACGATGCCCACACCATTTATTTCTCGACATATTAGCAAAACTTGCAAATGAGATGTTTTTCCGCACGTAACTTTGTGCTGGGAGAAAATGTTGATGACTGTCTATGTTGATGACCTGATGTGGTGCTCTTTTAAACACATCTCTAAGGATCATGATGGAGTATTTATAATCTAAGTATCATAAGATCACTTATATAAGTTACATTGACACATCTCTAAGGAGAAGAAATATCTACCTTGAACCTACGTGGTTCGACCAAGAAATAATTCATCCAATTGCATTGGTGCATAAAATTTACTTTTGAACTAGCCTTGTATCCTGAGTTCAAACCACCGCATGATCATCGTCAAGAAGACTGCATTCACTCTCTTTTACTACTACTACTACATGTTACTGGTACGATGGGTGTGTTTGGACGAACTTAAATCAATTGAAACTATATCAGCTGATTTAAGCTCATACAAACATGTCAGCTGCATGTGTGGTGATTTCAAATGCAATTTACTCGAACCCGTGAGTACTACTACTACTAGTACAACTACTCTCGTAAAAAGATGACAGCACAAGTCCATTCCTCTGCTAAAGGTGCATTCACAACTGATCAGTCTCACAAAGTCTACACACAGAGAGGAGGAGGCATTTATTCCTCCCTCTCAGTCTTCATGATGTATATTTACTCCTCCATCCCATCATCATTCCTGGGGTGGCTCCTTCTTTCTCCTTCCCGCACGGTTCCCAATGACTTAATGGAACCCCTATTTTTACGCTGCACCTGCTGCTGCCTGCATTTAACTTCTCTGAAACCCATGATGATGTTCAAAATGACATTAATGTCCCTCGTGCTTTCGATGACACCCACCATGGTATCGGTACGTCAATCTCATTGATGAATCGAACGAACGAACGAAATAGACCAATCTCATGCAGTACTACCTCCGTTCACTTTCTATCTTCAATTTCAGCTCATGAGTTCAAGTTTATTTGAGCCTGTGAGCAACTAACTTTGTTGCACGCGGGTGTTTTATTAAGAGTATCGGTACAAATCGATACACTATGCGTGCTCCAAGTTCGAGAAAATGGAAGGATACTCTCAATTTTTATACTTGGGCGTTTATATAGGACATGCCCCGATAGCATAAAACCGCATATAGTGTTGCACGTTTAGTAACCAATGTTTCAAACAATCTGGTTTGGTTTTATGTCCGGTGAAATATTGATTTTCCTTTTTTTTTTTTTTTTTTTTTTTTTTTTTTTTTTTTTGGTTGAGCTGCTTTCAAACTACGGGTGAGTTTGGTAGAATGGTTTTTGGTGGAAAAACTGATTTTAAAATTATGGTGGAAATCTTTTGGTTTTTTTGGAGATTCTAATTAAACCAATGTGTTTAGTGATAGTTTTTAATCTAGATTAAAAACAGGATAAATGTGTTTGGTAGTGGTTTTTAAACTAGAATCAGTAGATCAAATGACAAATATATCTTCCACTTGAATTTTCTTTACATATTCACCAAGAACAAGTTAAAGATTTCATGAAAGTTAACAAATTGAAGAACAAATTAACGGTATTGTAGCATCCAAAAAATAAGAATTTTCGTACTTGGATTCAACAAAAAATTAACGATTTCATGAAATTTCGATCACGCCAAAATTCAAGAATTGTTAATTCATGAAGTAGAAGTATGAGCATAAAGTGGGATGAGAAACTATTACTACCTCTGTTTCTTTATATGTTGTCACTATTCACTGAGTCACTTTGCCCCGGTGATTTGATTAGCAAAATGATACAAGAAATTGGTGATTATATGGGGTTGTAGAGTAAAGTTCACTCTACAACAACATGAAAAAATTACCTAAAAATTAATCGTTTTGCTATATAAATCACCGAGTCAAAGTGATGCAACTACTGATAAAAGAGTCAAACCATGACATCCTGAAGAAACAGAGGTGGTACATAACTCTGGTAAAAGAATGACCTAAGTTAATTTTGGAAATATAAAGAAAGTGTGAGGGCAGTATAGGGTTAGCCGATACTACTAATAGAAAAAAACTGAAAAAACAACCCACCAAAACTTGGTTTTTTTCCCATGCCAAAAGTTGAAAAAAATAAGTTTAAAAACTGGTTTTTAAACCACTCTAAACAAACACTATAAATAAACTATTTAGTGGAAAACCAAAAACCAAAATAAACCAATTTACCAAACGGACCCTAAATCATTGATTGAGATGAAAACAATAATAAGAGAATGAGAAAAAAAAATGGAGTGCACCAGCCGGGAATCGAACCCGGGTCTGTACCGTGGCAGGGTACTATTCTACCACTAGACCACTGGTGCTTGTTGACAGAAAGCACAAACACAGACTGATGATTAAATTATAAATGACGTGGCTGTAACAGATACTACCAGGTGAAGCGTCTATCCGGGAAAGCAACAGAGGAGGAGGAAGAAGAAGAGAGAAAGGGAGGAAGCGGGAAAATGGCGGGGATTCTTCCAACTCTGAGGCCATCGTCTTCGTTTTCTTCCTCGCTCTCCTCCGTCGTCGCTAACAGGAGGAAGAAGCTCGTTTCTTGTTCTGCTCCACCACAACTCCGGTCTCATTCAAAACCCTAGATTATAATCTCCATACACTGATTGATTTCACCTTCAATTTGCATAATTCAATCATCAACAACCACCACTTAAACCTAATTAGCCGGCCATGGCTTTTTCATTTATCTTTCTTGTGTTCTGAACACTGATTTTGTGATTTGTGTCTTATGTATGTGAATTGGTTGGTTTATAGGTGTGGAGTGTCATTTTCTGTTGGAACACACCTCATTCCACATCCTAACAAGGTATAGCCACTTCTACTACTAGTACTACTAGTTCAATTTCCACAACTTTCTACTCTTATTGTTGTGGTTCTATATTAGTTATTGGATTAACACCAATTGTCCAAGTTCTATTCAAGGTATAATGTTGTATCTTTTTTATGTTTGAAACTAGTTTAATTCTCATGTGAAAAGGTTGACCGGGGCGGGGAAGATGCGTTTTTCGTTAGCGGCTTCAATGGCGGCGTGATTGCAGTTGCTGATGGTGTTTCCGGGTAACTTTTTTCTTGAATTGAATTGATTTCTTTTCCACTCTGTTATGATAATTAAATCTGTGTAAACTGTAAAGCGGTTCCAACACTATTGAGACATTGTGCTATTTGAACTAGTTCGAATGCCCCAAACCATGTCTGGTTATTCGTTCACGACTTCACGGCACTAACATTTTGAAATATTTTGCCAAACGAGTGCTACATTTTCCGTTAAGTCAAACTTTGTGGGATATTTGGGTAGTGAAATCGGTTGTCACATCAAGTGGTCGAATTGCCAGTTTGAGTAGATTTTGCACTGGATATGAGACATTGAACCTCAAGTTCTAGGTTTTTTAAATTCGCCATTTCATATTGTTAGTGCAACCGCAATACCTCTACAGATTTTACACTTTGTAATAAATGTAATATAAAAGTGCTAAGTGCTAACAATTGTGTTCTGCCAAGTTTGATGGCATTAATCTCGAAGTTTCACCATTAACAAATCTGAAACTGCCGCAGAGGTAACTTAACATCGTATCTTGAATTCTTGATGCATTCATGTATTCTCCAACTAGAGGGTTGTAACATCTTCCAGAAACCGCCTGTGTCAATGCTTTTCTTCTGTGGCAAATTTTGTTTAACACTGTTCCATGCTAAATCAGTGTTGCTATTTTGCCCTAGAGATGCTCTTATGCGTTCACGGTGTGAGGGGTTAATTGATGGGTAATTCTGGTCTGCAGCAGAATTCAAGCTACTTTTTCTGACTGAGCTTCTGCTTGCCAGGTGGGCGGCGAAGAATGTGGATCCTTCATTGTTTCCCAAGGAGCTAATGGCTTATGCTTCAGATTTCGTTCAAGACGAAGAGGTACTTATACTATCATATAAACATATGCTAACAATGCCTCCCTTGCTGTGGATTCAGCTGTTTCCATTTCGACAGTTACTTTATTATGCGCTTTATTGTGGTATACTTCTAATGGATTCTTTTGTAAAATCTCTCAGGTGAACTACGATCCTCAGATCCTAATGAAGAAGGCACATGCTGCTACGTCTTCCAAAGGTTCAGCTACTGTGTAGGTTTGCATTTCTTGAACATGTTTTTTCAAATTGAATATGAGAGAGCTGAAAATGATGCTAACCTGGGTTTTCTCAAATTGACATTTTAGAATTGTTGCTATGCTTGAATCGGAAGGCATTCTGAAGATTGCTAATGTGGGAGATTGTGGACTGCGTGTTATTCGCAAAGGTTATACTAGCAACTTTGTTTTCAGCTCTCTTAGTTGTCATTTCTTTATTTTGTTTAATGTACTTGAAATACTCATGTATACGATTTTTTCTCTCTTCGACAATTAGGCAAAATCATCTTTGCCACATCTCCCATAGAGCATTATTTTGACTGTCCCTACCAGTTGAGCTCAGAAGCGGTTGGTCAGACTTATTTGGATGCCACGGTATGATGGTCCAAATGCACAGTCTAATTTATTTGTGTTATTTAAGTTTTGTTCACAAGCCTTAGTTCAGAAAATTTGCACATAAGCTACTTGGTTAAATTGGTATTTTCAATTGTGAAAATGATTAGTTGCCTACCAATCTCTGATTTCTCAATAAGTGACTTGAACTGCCTATCCCTTGAACTAGATTTACTATCCACTAACATGTGCTGCTTAGTGTCTGTTATCAGCTGCAAACTGATCGAACATGACCTTCTAGTCTGATTCATGGTATCCCGGTGATATATGTTGCAATGCAGGTTTGCACTGTTCAGCTAATGGAGGGAGACAACATTGTTATGGGCTCAGATGGACTGTTTGATAATATTTTTGATCAGGAAATAGTCTCCACTGTGACAAGTTGCAACAATGTTGCCGAGGCTGGTAATATTTCATCATTTGCTTATTCTTGGGGTGGATAAATGAGATATAGAAAGGGTAACTAGAAAAAGTACAAGAGAATACCCCCGATATCTGAATTCTCTGAATACCTTCTACCTAGAATCTTTGCAAAATACTTTGGGCTGTTTTTTGTTTTCTTAAAGAGAAAAAATATAACCCTAAAACTCGCCTCCCCCATTTCGTCTTAGTGTGCTTGGACTCAAAAACCCGAAATTTCGTCTCTTCTCCCCTTCACTTTTAAAAACTCTTTCTGTAAACTTAATATGATATGTGGTAGGAATTTGGAGTTTGGTAGCTAAAACCAAGTGCTCATGAACACCTGCGATTTTGTTTTCATGCTAGCAAAGGAATTAGCTAATTTGGCTCACAATCATTCAAAGGATACCAGCTTCGACTCTCCTTATTCCATGGAGGCCAGAACTAGAGTAAGATGAAATTCTTACATTATCCTAGTTCTCTTAACCATTATGAAGAGTCTGTGACACAATATGTTTAATTGTGGTCTGATTTATAGGGTTTTGATGTTCCTTGGTGGAAGAAAATTGCGGGAATGAAGTTGACAGGCATGATAGTGAATATTGTCATCGGATGCTTTACTTCATATGAGTGCATGATGTAAATGAGCTTCTTCTTGTGCAGGCGGAAAGCTTGACGACATCACTGTGATTGTTGGTCTCGTTGTAAGATCTCCGAGCGATTCGGACCTGTGAAATGAAGTTCTGCAGCAGAATCGTCAAGGTGAAGAATCCTTCAGCGGCAGCAGCTTGCAGGTTTTTGTACGTTTGTAATTATATGGTCTTAAGCAATAGCAATAATAGGTTAATCATTGTTTTACAAGAAACAAATAAAAAGGAACTCAGTTACATATTTCCACTGGATCAGGAATGAAATACAGATTTAGTAACTGTTTTGCAGAAATTTTCTTCCATTTTCAAGCATGGCCTTCAGTAATTTGACTACACGTGAGATTAGAATTCAGAATCATATGGACCTCTCTACTTTGAAATTTCCCGAATAAAAGCATCAATGTCGACTTCGACTGACCCGCCTTTTGAAGTTGCTTGTCCACAAATCAGCTGGAGCTTTTTTGCTCTTGTCCTCATCTCCTTAACCCGTTGGTCTCCTGAATCCATAAACCGCTGCAACATCCCAGCAATTTCCTCTCTTGTCACCAGGGATTCCTCAGCACCCATTCCTTTCTTGACTTTCCATCCGGTCTTCCAATCCTCCACAATAGCCTTGGAATTTGGAATTTGATCCCATATTATTGGGTATGTGAGGAACGGTAGGCCCGCATAAACACCTTCCTTGGTGGAACTCCAACCACAATGTGACCAAAACCCGCCTACTGCAGGGTGGCAGAGTACCTTCAACTGGTCAGACCACCGAACCACTAGTCCACGCTCTCCACCACCACTGCCACGGCCACCACCACCACCACCACCACACCTATCTCTGATCTGAGAAGCCGCTCCCCCAGCCACCCACAGAAACCTAATGCCACTTGAGTTAACTCCGGCAATGATCTCATCCATTTGGGCTCTTGAAACGGAGAGGAAGCTACCCTGTGATATGTATAGAACCGAGGATTTTGGTTGAGCATCTAGCCACTGAGAAGTTGTATCATTTATGACATTGCTATCGTAGTTAACTGTGAAATATGGTATAGCTGGGCCAATAGAGTAGATAGGGATTGGAACTGTGGTCTTGAGAGCGTCGATAACATCAGCTTCGAGCTCGTAGGTGGAAGTGAGCAAGAGATATTGAGCTTTTGGTAGGACTGACATGGCTTCTAGGACAAGATGCAAGCATTTGTTCAGGATGCCGTAGTAGATTGTGGGAAGATCTGCTAGTTTTGTTGGAGGAAGTCCGGGTATGTAGTCTACTATTTCGTTTCCTCGTCCTGCATTAAAAAGAGAAACAATTATTGATTTAAGGTGTTATTAGTATTGTCTGAAAGCGATGAATGTGTACCTACGAGAAACATCAGCTGGGAAATGGTCATTCCGTTGGAGGAGATCAAAGTGGAGGAATACCGTCAAGACTGAACTTGACTGAGTCCAAAATGGAGCCACCGGAATATTCCTCCGGTTACCGACACCAACCACCCACCCAAGGAAAGCGTCGTGTATGATCACGGTGGGCCTTGGCTGCTCAAGGTGGTTGAGCAGGTGCTCGAAGGGCTTCTCCAGCTTCGTCATGACGGCCTCAAAGAAACCAACGAGGTCAGCGCTGCGGCCTATCTCCGAGGGAACGGCATTTGGGATGGTGGCGAAGCGGATTTGAGGCGGCGGCTTAGAGTCGGAGCTGAGGAAGCCGAGCCACTCCTCCGTCAGCACGAAGGTGATGAGGATATCCTCTCTCTTGGAAGCCAGTAACTTGCAAAAGTTCATCATGGGGTTGATGTGGCCTCTACCAGGGTAAGGCATCGCGACCACGTGGCAGCTCTTGATTGGTTCGTCCATTTCTGTCACCGGAGGATGCCGGAGAAGAAAGTATGGTGCCGGAGGAGGTAGATAGTATATTTGCTTATAGGCAACACACCTACACACATGAGAGAGGCTGTTAGGTTATGCAAAGCTTAGTTGTCTGTTTATAGGGGAGAAATTGCGACATTGCCCCTGTAACTAGAAAAAGTTCCCAAAATGACACTCAAATGAGAGAGCAGACCTCACAAATCAAAGCCAAACTTGGAAGGTCTTTGGTTCTTGTCGTGTTCAAGTTCAACTGTAAACAAGGACCCACTTAACTTTCCGAAATTGAGATTTCACCTTTATTTGTTTCAGTTTTGCAGTTTAGCCCTATAAAAATAGCACTATAGCCCGCACTAAAATTAAAAAAAAAAAAATAGACTTGTTAAAAACTTTTT
Source organism: Linanthus parryae (assembly GCA_023055425.1). Taxonomy (NCBI): domain Eukaryota; kingdom Viridiplantae; phylum Streptophyta; class Magnoliopsida; order Ericales; family Polemoniaceae; genus Linanthus; species Linanthus parryae. Next base: position 144,306,048 of record JALGPY010000004.1, on the reverse strand, counting down.
TTTAACCCCACTGTAACAAATTCCGAGATATGTCCCTGACGGTAAAGAATTCGTCCGATCAAGATGTGGTGCTATATTAGGTTAACTGAAGTTGTCCTTTCGGGATAATAAAAATTGGTGTAAGAAAAATTTAATGTGTGAAAACGGACAACACATGGAGGGCCATTGGTGGTCCGCTCCCAAGATATTTTCTGCATCGTTTGTGACAATGATTTAGCTCAAGTGCTCGGTCATCTTGAGCAGATATTTTCTCGAAACAAACAGATCGAATGAAATGAAAAATGTGGATACGGATAAGTGGAGTTTAGAGGAATTTGGTGTCAGTTTGTTATACATAATACATTTTTTCGAGTACCACTGGGAATTTAGAATTCATCGTCTACACTATAGACAATATGTTACTAATGGATCCTGGTTTATTCTCATCGGGTAAACCAAACAGTACTGTAAAGGTGTAAAGCTTGTTCCTTTGAATCGAGGACTGCAACTCTTCTGGACCACGGGAGTAAAAATGGTGAAGTATAACACTTGCGGGAAAATCTTGCAGAAGAGAAGAAGTTCCCCTTTTTGGGCCGTTTTCAGGAAAGTAACGGGCCGGGAAGCTAGAAGGGCTGTACGGCCGGGAACAAGTTTGGCCCGCAGCCAATTCAAGCTCCACCATGTCTCTTTCCAATGGGGGTGCAAACGAACCGAGGCGATACCAAGCTGGTTCAATCTTAGCCCAGTTTGCGTACTAAATGAGCTCGGACTGAGCCTAGATTTAAGCTTGTTGAGTTAAACTAGCCAATCTTGAATGGGGGTGTTTGCGCTCGTAAGTTCAAGAGTCGATTTGTTAAATAAGTAACTATATATGTATAGGGGAGTAAAAGAGTCTGAACAGAATTCTACCTGGTTCAAGCTCGGCTCTTTGGGGAAAATGTTAGGTTGGGTTCGGCTCGAGGTCTCTTTGAGCTTGACAATTGAAATATAAGCAGGGAGGCGGATCCATGTAGGAGGAGTGGGGCCTATAGTCCTTTTTAATATTATAATTTGACTATGTATTTTGTCCAATTATTTCGTTTTACCCTCATTGAAATCGAATGATAACTTCGACTATTTATGTATGGTCATCAAATATCATCTTTTAAAATGTAATCCCGCTGACACAAAATCTTGGATTCACCCCAGCATGTTAGGCTTAACGTCGACTCTAAAACAATTTCAATGTTCGAGCCTGACTTGGGCTTGTAAACTAGGGAACTCGAGCTTGAGTTTTGAAGCTCATTAGGCTCGTGAGCTCGTCTAAAATCGTCTTTAAAGTACTAATAAATAATTTGTACAACACTCAAGCTATATAAAAATGCTCAAGATAGTTGGATTCAGGTATCCAAAATTCATAAAGCGATGTTCATTCTGAACGAAGAAGAATCTAAGTAAGCTTAAAATGTTTCAGTCACGCAGCAAAATGTTTCTGAAACGTTATTTAAGCAACATTTTGCTATGTGATTGAAACGTTTTGAGCTTTCTCTTTTTTGTTTGTGATAAACATTACAATATGAATTTTGGGTGATTAAAGGCATTATTTAAGTATCACTTCAGTTTCAGTAATAAGACCTAGAATTTTTGTTTATCTTCTTGATAGTATTTTTAAGTTGAGAGTTGTTCAACTTATGTTTCTTAAATAGTAAGGATATTTCATGGATGAGTCTCGAGCGTAATGAGCTTGAAAGCTTGAGTTCGAGTGTGAGCTTGGTTGAAGGGCAGGAAGGATCTAACACATTCAGATCTACAACATGAATTAAAGCGGAATATTCATGTGTTTACCTTGTCTTCCTAAGCTCCTTAATGCAGCGGATGATCGTTGTGTTGCTTGCTTTCACGCGCCTTCTCCTTGATCTTGCTCCCACCAATCTAGTGTGAATCTCGAGGACGAACACTGATTTCCACACCACGTTCCACCTCCTTGGATGAAGTTGGAGAGAGACTAGGGTTCTCTACAACTAGTATGAATCTAGACAGAGTAACTTTATTCTCTGGAATAGCCAATTATGGTCACCATAATGTGTAGGAGGCTACCTCTTTATATAGGCAAAACTTCTCCTAGGTTTGCACATAAACCCCTAGGGTTTGAGCCTTAGCTACTAACCCCTCTAGTTTGTGCATTAGTGCAACTAACCCCATAAGATTATGTTAATTGCATTGGGCACCCCACATGGGCGCACCAATTGCTAACATTGGTAGTTGACGATCGCGAGGCGGGCTCGAACGTGACCTGGTAAGCTTGTAGCGAGCTCAACCGAGCTCCACCCTAGCTGTTTCTTCAAGGGGCTTAACCCGGCTTGTTTGCACCTCTACTTGTCAATCTTAGTTTGTCTGATTCCAAGGTAGGTCTGATCAGAGAGGCACATCTGTTGAAGAAAATAAGAACACATAAACGCCATTTGGGTGAGAAAATAATAACTCCGGTAACATTTACTCTTCGTTGGATTAGGAATGATACATATTTAATTATATCTGCAGCAATCTGAGCGATTTTCTTATGCTTTAAAATATGGCTTCAGTAAATTGATCACAACAGCTTATGTGACTACAATTCAGAATCATATGGACCTCTCTACTGTGAAATCTCCTGAATAAAAGCATCAATGTCGACTTCAACTGACCCGCCTCTTGAAGTCGCTTGTTGACAGATCTCCTGGAGCTTTTTCGCTCTTGTCCTCATTTCCTTCCCCTTTTCATCTCCAGAATCCATAAACCGCTGCAACATCCCAACAATTTCTTCTCTCGTCACCAGGGATTCCTCCGTACCCATTCCTTTCCTGACTTTCCATCCGGTCTTCCAATCCTCCACAATAGCCTTGGAATTCGGAATTTGATCCCATATTATTGGGTATGTGAGGAATGGTAGCCCCGCGTAAACACCTTCCTTGGTGGAATTCCAACCACAATGTGACCAAAACCCGCCTACTGCAGGGTGACATAGCACCTTCAACTGGTCAGACCACCTAACCACTAGCCCACGCTCTCCACCACCACCACCAGCGGCACAAAACCTATCTTTGATCTGAGAAACAGCTCCCCCAGCCACCCACATAAACCTAATGCCACTTGAGTTTACCCCAGCAATGATCTCGTCCATTTGGGCTCTCGAAACTGAGAGGAAGCTACCCTGTGATATGTATAGAACTGAGGATATTGGTTGAGCATCTAGCCACTGAGTAGTTAAATCGTTTATGACATTGTTGTCGCAGTTGATTGTGAAGTGTGGTATTGCTGGGCCGATAGTGTAGATAGGGATGGGAACTGTGGTCTTGAGAGCGTCGATAACATCTGATTCGAGCTCGTAGGTGGAAGTGAGCAAGAGATGTTGAGCTTTTGGAAGCATTGACATCGCTTCAAAGATACGGGGCAAGCATTTCTGCAGGGGTCCGTAGCCAATTGCCGGAAGATCTGCAAGTTTTGTTGGAGGAAGTCCGTGTATGTAGTCTAGTATTTCGTTTCCTCGTCCTGTCACATTATAGGTATACATAATGAGAGTTCAAATTGCGGTCCAAGACACTGGGGGCCTAAAGTGAGCAATCAATCAGAGGCTTTAAACTGAAAAAAAAAAAAAAAAAAAATGTACAATGCTTGTGTGTGGTAGTAGTAATAGATTATGTTGATTTTTTAGAGGGTAGATTATGTTAGTTTTAAGGGTAAAAGACACTTTCACCCCCTCTAGTTTGATTCAAGGACACTTTCACCACTTACAGTTTGGAAAAGGACACGTTCACTCCGTCAGTGTGCCGAACTTCAAATAACTTACGCCCCTCAGTGTGAAGCCGCTAGTCAGTGGAGGGATACGTCACTGAAAATAGCTTTCATGCAAAAAAAGGTCAATTATACCCTCGGGTAACCCGTACATTTAGCATAATATTTGGGCAACATTGTCCCAAAAGCTAATTTTAGCGACGGATCCCAACTCTAAACTAACAGTGTCACAATATAGGGCATAAGTTTCCTGAAGTTCAGCATACTTAAGGGATGGGAGTGTCCTTTTCCAAACTGAACGGGGTGAAAGTGTCCTATTGGGGTAGAAGTGGTTTTAATTAGTACTACCCAATAACCTTACAATTTTCTATATATAAAAACTAAAATCTTCACTTTTATTTTGTCAAGCAAATCTTCACATTTGAGCAAGGCGATTTGAACTCAACATAACTACAATTATAAACAAAAGGGATATGGGCCAGCCGAGTGCCTACAGCGGAGAAAATATTTAGTACTTAATACTGAATATTTTCTCCTCCAACGGTCGCTCCGACTGTGTGCCTATAGGACCGGCAAAAGAAAGCGGAATGGCCATTTCGCTGGATTATCTAAGTTATTTGTACTTGTTATGCCTGAAAGAAAGCGGAAAATTGTTACGTACGAGAAACATCATCAGCAGAGGAATGGCCATTCTCTTGGAGGAGATGGAAGTGGAGGAGAACCGTCAAGACTGAACTAGACTGAGTCCAAAATGGAGCCACCGGAATATTCTGTCTGTTGCCGACACCAACCACCCACCCAAGGAAAGCGTCGTATACAATCACGGTGGGCCTTGGCGGCTCGATGTGGTCCAGCAGCTGTTGGAAGGGTTCCTCCAGCTTCGTCATGGTGGCTTCAATGAAACCGGCATGGTCAGCGCTGCGGCCTATCTCCGAGGGAATGACGTTTGGGATGGTGGCAAAGCGGATTTGGGGCGGCGGCATGGCCTCGGAGCTGAGGAAGCCGAGCCACTCCTCTGTCAGAACGAAGGTGATGAGGATATCGTCCTTCTTTGAAGCCAGTAACTTGCAGAAGTTCATCATGGGGTTGATGTGGCCTCTACCCGGGAAAGGCATCGCGATCACGTGGCAGCTCTTAATTGGTTGCTCCATTTTCTGTCACTGGATGAGGCTGGCCGGAGAAATGAAACGGTGGAAAGGAGAAAGGAAGATGCCGGAGGAGGGAGGTAGATAACTAGTATTGCTATTTATTAATACATTTACATACACTGAGAGAACTCATGGTTTTATTGTCTATTGGGTATTGTTGGCTTCATCTTTAGTTCTTTACCGTTAGATTTTATATAAATATATTATGACTGAAAATTGAGGAAGAAAAATAAGTACTATTGTGTCTCATTCCCTTTCTTATTTAATTAGCCCCTTCATGGACGGGTGAGTCTCTATATACCATTATGATTCTTCCATCAATTTTGATTTTTAACACTATTTATTTGATCACTTTGATCCGGTGACTTGAATAGAAAGATGATGCATTTTTTTATAATCTTTTCATGATATTGTAGAGTAAAAGTTGTTCTATAACACGGTGAAAAAATTATTAAAAAACTTATTGTTTTACGATCCAAGTCACCCAGAAAATAAAAAAGTTATAGAGAGAAGAATCACGGTGGTATGTACTACTTCTGTTTCGCCTGTTTCAGCCTACTTCATTTTTTGTCACTATTCACTGGGTTACTTTCATCCGGTGATTTGATTAGCAAAACGATACAAGAATTTGGTAATCTTTGCATGGTGTTATAGAGGAAAGTTTATTCTAAAATACCATGAAAAAATCGTTAAAAAATTATATCATTTTGGTACCCAAATCACCAAGTCAAAATGACTCAGTTACGGGTTAAAAAGTCAAACGCAGACGAAACAGACGAAACGGAGGTAGTATATAATAGTATTGCTTATAGGCTACGCATGAGAGAAGCCATTCGTCCCAACGTCGCCCCTGTGATTAGAAAAATTCAAATCTGGTCCCCAAGATTTTTGCAAAATGACACTCAAATCCTTTATTTTTCCTTGGAGACTCTCAAATCCTTATCTGGTGTCTCTCCTCAAGCTTGTTGCCTGTAGATTATAGTACTTGAGTAAGGAAATTCTTATTTCAGAGTCGAGGAACAAGCAAGAAAAGACTCAACCAAGCATGTCTACTTGTATGATTTTCAAGAACTTGGCGGATGTGATTGTTTCTTGATCTGTACGGTTGGTGCACGGTCACATAGCATACATCTCAGACATAAACTTCAAAAGTCTTTGGTTCTATGTCGCAACAAAAGGAGAAAGTAGACCTCACAAATCATAGCATAAACCGAAAAAACTTTGGTTCTCTGTTGCGTTCAAGAAAGAAGTTCGAGGTTATGATTTCAGAGTTCTTCCGCTCGAGGTGCTATGTGCAATATTTGGTTAACCGAAGTTGTCCTTTCGAGTAATAAAACCAGGCCAGCACAGTTGAATATTAAAATTATTTTGTCATTAAACATGTGACTGTTACAATAGAATAATCATTATGTTAAACTTAAATACATCTTTCTTGATCTAAAAGAAAAATAAAATAAAATTTATACACTTTTTATTTCCGTGCCTTTTACAAAGTACCAGAGGTCGTCAATTTCAAATTCCGTCCCTTACATTATTAACGGGTGGTTGCACTTGCACCTAAAGATTCTTGTATTGCACTTGCACCTAAAGATTCTTAAATTGTACCCTAAAATAAATAATTTATTACTGTTTCGAATCAAAATGGGTGAAAAGGAAATTTAAAGGCAAAGAAAAATAAGCATATACTGTGTTTGCCCTTTCGCCAGATGAAGACCCGAACCGCTGTCTTATTAAATATACCTCTTAAAGAAAACGCTAGTGAGAATTGTCGAACTTCTAATGATATACACAACATGCTCAGAGGAAAAACCATATTGATAAAATGAACTACATGTATAGATGTAAAGATATACTAGTAGTATATAAAAAGCCTTGGTGATGAGAGCACCTGCATGATCTGAGCTGTGATCAGAAGAGCGGAGCAGAACCAGAGAAATCGTCAGCAACCAAGTCCAACTATCTGGGAATTGCTGCTGATTTATTGCTAGATATCTGGAAATCAACCTCTCATGGTTTTTGAGACCCAGTAGTCGCGGATAAAGAAGAGCCTAGCCGCAGCAACGCTTCTGGACCGCGGGAATACAGATGGTGAAGTATAACACTAGGTGGTAGATCTTGGATAAGAGAAGAAGTTCCCAGTTGAGCTGTTTCCAGAAAAATAACTGGCCTGAAAGCTCTAAGGACGCGGTACGGGGCATCAAGCTGTTCTAAAGGGAACATTGCATTACGAATTTTGGATGATTAAATGTGTCAAGGGTCAGTTCGAGTATTTCGACTTGGTATGTTTATTTATTGATAAACGTAAATGTGTTTTCTTGATTTTTTTAAATTCGAGTGTTGTACAACTTATATTGCTTAGATACTAAGATATTATTTGTAGACTCTCAAGCCTAATGAGGTTGAAAGGTTGAGCTCGAGCGCGGTAGTTGACGAACCAGAGGCCGGTTCGAACTGAGTTTTGACGCCATTTGGACGAGAAAATAATAACTCGAGTAACTGCAACTCTTCGTTTGGTTAGAAATGAAATACAGATTTAACTATTACTGCAGCAATCTGAGCAATTTTCTTTTATTTTCAAGCATGGCCTTCAGTAAACTGATTACAGTTTTATGTGAGACTAGAATTCAGAATCACATGGAAGAACTCTCTACATTGAAAGTTTCTGAATAAAAGCATCAATGTCGACTTCGCCTGACCCGCCTTTTGAAGTGGCTCGTTTACAAATCTCCTGGAGCTTTTTCGCTCGTGTCCTCATTTCCTTCACCTGTTAGTCTCCTGAATCCATAAATCGCTGCAAGATCCCAGCAATTTCTTCTCTTGTCACCATGGATTCCTCGGCACCTATTCCTTTCCTGACTTTCCATCCGATCTTCCAATCCTCCACGATAGCCTTGGAATTCGGCATTTGATCCCATATTATTGGGTACGTGAGGAACGGTAGCCCCGCGTAAACACCTTCCTTGGTGGAATTCCAACCACAATGTGACCAAAACCCACCTACTGCAGGGTGGCATAGCACCTTTAACTGGTCAGACCACTGAACCACAAGTCCACGCTCTCCACCACCACCACACCTATCTTTAATCTGAGAAGCCGCTCCCCCAGCCACCCACAAAAACCTAATGCCACTTGAATTAACCCCAGCAATGATCTCATCCATTTGGGCACTTGAAACAGAGAGGAAGCTGCCCTGTGATATGTATAGTACTGAGGATTTTGGTTGAGCATCTAGCCACTGACAAGTACTGGTGTCGTTTATGACATTATTAATGCTGCTGTTACAGTTGACTGTGAAATATGGTATAGCTGGGCCGATGGAGTAGACAGGGATGGGAACTGTGGCCTTGAGAGCGTCGATAACATCAGCTTCGAGCTCGTAGGTGGAAGTGAGCAAGATATATTGAGCTTTTGGCAGCATTGACATTGCTTCTTCTAAGATACGGGACAGGGGGCCATAGCGAGTAGCAGGAAGATCTGCTAGTTTTGTTGGAGGAAGTCCGGGTACTAGTTCGTTTCCACGCCCTGTCACATGTAGTATCATAATAAGAGTTCAAAGACGATGATCTAAGGTACTGCTACTCCTTGTTATGGTTGAGAGAAAGCGTTACGTACGAGAAACATCATCATCAGCAGCAGAGGAATGGCCATTATTCTGCTGGAGGAGAACCGTCAAGACTGAACTAGACTGAGTCCAAAATGGAGCCACCGGAATATTCCTCCTGTTCCCGACACCAACCACCCACCCAAGGAAAGCGTCGTATACGATCACGGTGGGCCTTGGCGGCTCGAGGTGGTGGAGCAGCTGCTCGAAGGGTTCCTCCAGCTTCGTCATGGCGGCCTCAAAGAAACCGACGATGTCATCGCTGCGGCCTACCTCCGAGGGAACGACGTTCGGGACGGTGGCGAAGCGGATTTGAGGCGGTGGCGGCTTAGCCTCGGAGCTGAGGAAGCCGAGCCACTCCTCCGTCACCACAAACGTGATGAGGATATCGGCCTTCTTTGTAGCCAGTAATTTGCAGAAGTTCATCATGGGGTTGATGTGGCCTCTACCAGGGTAAGGCATCGCAACCACGTGGCAGCTCTTAATCTTAAATGGTTGCTCCATTTTAGGAGGCCAAAGAAAGGAAGATACCGGAGGAGGAGGTAGATAAGTACTACTACTACTATAGGCTACACATGAGAGAAGCAAAGCTATTCTATAGATTCAAGTATTTGAGGAAGGAATTATTATTATTTCTATGTAAGTTGAGGAAGAAGCAAAGAGAAGACTCACCAAGCCGGTCTACTTGTAGTATGATTTTCGAGAACTTAGGCTCATATGATTGTTCCTTGATCTCTACACTTGGTGCACCGTAACGTGGCACACATCTGAGAACTTACGCTCATATGATTTTTTCCTGATCTCTACACTTGGTGTAACGTGGCATACATCTCCCACGCGTGGAAGAAGGACGTATCTTTTTTGTTTTCTTTGACGTACCGTTTTTTGTTTTCTTTCCCAGGAATGCGTGGCAACAGACGAGAAAGTAGACCTCATAATTCCAAAATGTGCTATGTGCAATCTTTTTTTTTTCTTTTTTTTCTTGAGGGAGCTATATGCATTTCGGTTAACTGTAGTTATCCTTTGGAGTATTAAAATCAGGCCGGCTTAGTAATATTTTTGGCAGATTGTTATAATATAATCATATCATGTTAACTTAAGTAGAGCTTTCTTGCAACTCTTTACATATTTTATTTCCGTGCCTTTCACAGAGTAACAGGTCATCTTCGAATTGTCCCTTGCATTATTACCAAGTCTTGCACCTAATGATTTGAATTGTACCCTGAATAAATAAATTATTATTCTAAAAAAAGATTGGATTAAACTGGGGAAAAGGGAAATTTAATGGCAAAGCAAAACAATTCGCCAGATGAAGACCGAACCACCGTCTTATTAAATATACCTCTGAAAGAAAACCCTAGTGAAAATCGTCAAACTCCTAATGATACACAACATGCTCAGATAAAACCCTATCGATAAAATCAACTACAAAAAGAAAAGAATGAACTAGATGTATAGAGTATAGATATAGATATGTAATAAGCCTTGGTGATGGGAGCACCTGTGATGATTTCAGCTAGGATCAGCAGAGCAGAGCAGAACCAGAAAAGTCGTCAGCAACCAAGTCCAATGTCGTTATATCTGTGAATTGATGCTGATTATGTTTAGATGTCTGGAAACCTCTCAAGGTTTTTGAGACCCAGTCGTTTCGGATAAAGACGAGCCTAGCCGCAACATAAGAGGATAAACAGGACTAAACTCCTTGTCTCCTCTTGCTCTTACCCTAGCAGCATAATCGTCCAGAGTAGCTTTGATGCCTTTCCAGATTTGATCCTCTCCTTGCGAATCCAGCCATAGTGAGTACTGTAATGGCGTAAGCTTGTTCCTTTGAATCGGTGACTGCAACTCTTCTGGGCCGCGAGAGTAAAGATGGTGAAGTATAACACTAGGTGGCAAATCCTGGAGAAGAGAAGAAGTTCCTAGCTGAGCTGTTTCCAGGAAAATAACTGGCCTGAAAGCTCTGAGAGCGCGGTACGGGGCACCAAGCTGTTCTACAGGGAACAGGTTCTGGCCCACAGCCAATTCCAGCTCCGCCATGTCTCTCGCCAATCTTAATTTGCCTGATTCTGAAAGAGGTCTGATCAGAGAAGCATGTCTGATGAAGAAAATAAGTACACGCGACGCCATACTCCTGACAAGTCTCGTGCAGATGTTTTCTGCTCCTCCTGCTGGGACAGTGTTTGCTGAAGAAGGCAGAAGCCGAGATAAGAATTCACTTCTGAAGTGAAGTATACATTGCTGGAGCTCTTCCATGTACGGAGATGCATTGTTGTCCATTGAAGCGTCCATGCCATGTCCGCCAAAGTTCTGTTCGTGAATTTGAAGGATGCAAGACTCGAGGCGGTCAAGCATGGCTTGAAATAAGGATGTCACAGAGTCACAAGCAACGCCGTATATGGTGCCAAGTGAGGAAGAGAGCATATCAGAGGCAATACTGGGCAGGCCTGCTATCATAGATGAAATACGCGCATGGATTTCTTGCAGGTGCTGACATAATGCAAAGTTCTTGAGTTGTGATTGCGTTGCAGCGCCTGTTATTTGACGTGCTTCGGGCCCAGCAGAGATCTACAACCAGAATGGCTACATGTCATCCAAGCAATGCGCAAAAGATAGGGAAAAAAGTACAACAAAAAACAGCTTCAATAGAGTACTGCAGTAACGAGTTCTACACAAGCTTCTATCGTGATTTTATTCTCAGTCACTGCCACCTTGTGCAGCAGACAATAAAGTCCAAGGAATTGGTTGGAATAAGTACAATCAACTTATGTTTGTGTCAGTGAGAATCGATTACAATTAGTGCAGTGGTAGTGCAATTTAGTTTTAATTTTGCAAGCAGAAGTCGGGATTACAACTCGGTATAACTGGTATGAATGATAACATTTGTTCTAAGCTACAACCCTCAATCAGAGTGAATAGTCATATTATCATGGAGACATTAGAGGTGGTGGCGGCTCAAAAGTGGAGTATTGAAGTAGAAGAAGAGTGATAATAACATAAACTAAAGCCAGTGTCAAAGATTAAAGGAATGTAGCAATAGAAGTTCCAACTTTCAAAAGTTGAAGCAGTTATAAGAAAAAGAGCATTTACCATGCTTAGTCATCAGATGTATGCCCTATTTCAGTGTTCTTAAATAAAGGTAACAGTTAATCAGTTATACCTCCTTCCTCAAAGACTATAATAATATCTTTATATGTGAAAGATAAGTGGAACTTCCATTCAGTGCGAGATTATAAGAATGGTAAAATTATGGATAAATTACAAAATTGTCTTATGAGAGTACGAAGATAATTTGCATGTCCAAAAAAAGTAGCATAATTAGCAAAAACATCTGAAGTAGATTGACTTTCATACATGATTGGTTATAAAATTGTGGTTACATATATTCTCTTATTGCAGCATCCAGAACTTTAGGGGTAACAGATTGGCTGAATTACCTAGCTCATGTTCACCAAGATCGAGCGCAAATAGGCAACTAGTTGAATCAATTTCGGATCAGATGATCAGGTGAAACTGATACTTCAGAGATTCAGTATTCTGTAGCTGAGATTTGGATATTTGTTTAGGAGGTCAAAAGTCATATCAGCAATCCGCTCCGGTGTGCCAGACATGACACCAAGAAAGTCAAATGTTGGATGTTTAGTTTGGATAATCATTGAGTCCGGGTCAGCTTGCGCACACGTCGACTAAAAATACTGGGCCAGAAGTTAACAGCCGGGTAAACTTCCATTCGCCCTCAGGGGTATTGGCGTTTGTGAGATTCAAACCTCAGGGTGAGACCTCAAAAAAGAGCAAACCCTTAGAATCCCAGGCCTTTAGCACTAGGATGACCCTTGGGTTACGTCCAGCGTTAGATTACGTTCATACAAAATTAGGGTTGTTAACAAGCCAAGCCGCTCACGAGTTGCCGGCTGGAAAAAAAGCTCTTCTCGAACTACTCGAATTTTACATGAGCCAAGTTTGAGCTTCATTTCAGAGCTCCTTTTATAAATGAGCTGAGCTTGAGCACAGTGATACTCCGCTCGATAGGGCTTGTCTACTGGTTTGTTTATTGACTTGTGAGTTGAGGTTGTAGACTCGTTCATTAAACACGTTCATGAACATAACTCGAAAACAAGCTCCATTGTGTGCTTGTTTAGAAGTTTAAACTTGTATTTTTATTAATAAAAAATGTGATTACAAAAATTCAAACTTAGTACCTATGCATTTAGATGAACAAAAATCACCGTCATTACAGCTTCAGTACTATTGCTACAATTGAATACAATACTAAAGTTAAGAAGAGGTTTTAAATATTGAATTGGTTGTAATCTACATGCCTATATGCAGATATGTATTTTTTTTCCTTCTATTCATGACCTTATGCATCTAAAAGTATAAAATCACAATATTCTAATCTTTTCTTTCTTTACTTGAACTCAACATTTCTCAAAAGAAGTTCGACTCGACCTACATATCGAACTCAAGCTCGTTGAACTCACGAACCAAGCTAAGCTCGAGACGAGCCACGAGCTTGACGAACTATTATATGAGCCAAGCTTGAGCTTTCATTTCTTACCTTGTGTAAAGCTCGAACTCGAGTTCATGTAAAATATGGTGAGCTGAACTTGAGCACCAAAAACTCGACTCGGCTCGATTACACCCCTATATAAAATGGTATTTACAAAAGGACGTGTTTCTCCTTCTGAGAGATTATATAGTAATCCTTGGCCCGATTGTATTCAAGAGGTGATACCTTTTCTAAAAATATGAGACTCCGCGCGAAGCCACAACCTAAGTCACATGGAGGAGAACAAGGAGCGTGAAAGCGGCAAAATCCAAAATGATTGTATTCAAGAGCACCAGGAGGTCGTGTATCACTTAATGGGATTTCAACTATTTAAGAAATATTGTTATTACATTTCATTTGACCCTTTAGACCAATGTATTTCCCAGAATGTCCTTGCCCTTCTATTGTTACTAGCTTTTCCTATTTCCAATGTTCTGCATCTTTCTTACCTTTCTCTTCCCATTTTCTCTGTCATCTTCTTTTCGTTATCCATCCATAATGAATATAGTTTCACAAATCTAGAAATAAAAGAGTTTACTACTCTACTATTGAGCAGAAATTTGAGACGGAAATCAACTTGATTTGGTGATTGTGAAAACTCCACTAGGGTTAGAAGCGAGTGGATTTGGGTTTTGCCAACATCAAAGAGGACGTTGGCGATTTGGTCGCCGGTTGTGGTCGTTGGCATAGTTGTCAAAATCGGGCGATTCGCGATTCGAATCGTACGATTCGGTTCGATTCATACCCCATCGATTCAGAATCGAGCATAGAATCGAAGTATAGCTGAATCGTGCCTCTGAATTGTGCCTCTGAATCGTGAATCGAGCAATTCGAAAATTGTAATTTTTTGGAGGAAGGTCAGGGTTAGAAAAGCAGGTAAAGACTGTAAAACGATATGGGTCAAGACCAAAAGTGTAACGCCGCTACTTGAAATCCTAATATACCGTCTCTTTTCGTAAAAATATCCTTCAATCTACGCATTCTGTCTCAACCCTCGAAGGATTTTGGGGGCTGTACTGATGTGGATGATTTTGAGTCTTTTAGGATGGAACCTCTTTGTGTTTACATGGAACTGATGTATCCAGATTCTATTTATACTCACCGCTTTGGCATGGAGCTTATGTAATTAACCTTTTTGGATGCTATTTATGAGTTTCTGCTATTCGTACTAATTAGTTTTGAAGCAAACTTATGCAGTACCTTGATGATATTTATGATTTTACACTATTTTGTACTCACAAGTTTCGGGTGGAACTTATGCAGTACTCTCAGTTGGATGCCATTTCTGATTTATATAATTGCATATTTACCACCTTAAATTATTATATATTGCTTCAACATAGAGGGTTGATGATTGAAATTTGAATGGGTGTTTCTATTAGTAAGAAAATAATTAGACCGAATCGTTACGATTCACGAATCGATGCGATTCAACGATTTAAAAATTGAGGTTTCGATTCACAATTCGAATCATGATTTGACAACTATGGTCATTGGTACAGATGCCAGGGGAAGGGTTTGTTTTTCCCAGTGTTACCACAATTCACTCGTACCCGCGTGAATTGCAAATTGGATCACGCATTCCGAAACGTGGAACACCAACGATCCAGATTTAGCAATCCCATTTTTTTCACGATTTTCACCTAAAGCATCTATGTAGAAGGGGGAAATTAATTTAGATTTGCTAAGTTATATCCTTTTTAGGGTATTAACTTTTGATATTGCATATATTGAGCAGTTTTACACTTTATGATTTGCGATAAACGGTAAAACTCCTGTAAAGGTATCCAAAGAAGCCTACTATTGGCGTACTGAATTCCATAGGGTATGGCGTTCCCAGATCCCGTTCCACGAACCTGAACAATCCGCGTTCCAGGTAACTTCGGTTTTTCCTAGGTGAATGGGCCGATGTTGGTGTCGCGTTTCGTCCTAAACTAATCGTGGCTCAGCAGTAATTGAGTCGTGGTCTGTCCTGACCTAGTAGAGCAATGTCATGGTTTGTCCTGGTCCAGTAAGTTTGTGCCTTTGTTGTCATTGTGATGGTTGAGATGTGGTGAGTTGCAGTGAATCTGCGTGAAGGGAATTATATGAATGGTATCTGATTTGCCACATACTTGCGTTTGGAGAGAGAGAGAGGTGACAGAAATTTGATGATAATGATGGTGGAAAAGGATGAGCGACCAGTGAGAATTGTGGTTGATATAAATTGGTTTGGGGGGAAAGCAGAGATCCATATTTAAGAACATTTCAAAAAGGACATAATTTTGAAACAGGCCGACAGGGTATAGTGGACTACAATGTAGGGACGGAGGGAGTATAATTTTAAAAACATACAAACTAAATTTCAAATTGGTGTACATTATAACATTGTGAGTCTTCTTAGCTAGCTTCTGGGTTGGTTTCCCATACCTCATCAAGAGGATATACAATCACATGAATTAGTTGTGAAGGTGGTTCACTATCCTTTAGAGGCTACCCATGGCAAACCATTTCCCTGAGTCCAACGTACAGCTTCTTGAAGCATTCATAACTTTCAATAGTCTATGTACCGGCACTACAATTCGGAAGCAAGCACACACACATGTATCTATAAGTTTGTGTAGTTATGCTTATGAACCTTTGCTTTATTTAAAACCTCGATTGTTAGAGCAGAAAGGTTGAATGAGAGAATGAAAAATCAGTTCACTAGTCAAGTTTCAAACTCTCGAGAAGGTGTTTAGAGTTGCAAATTGAGGGTACATGTCCACTTCAGTTCTTATAACCATGGAATGTTTGAAACTGGTTCTATGTATTTTTGTCCCACATCAACCTGGTAATAGCAGCCACTTCTCGGACTCCTCGTAGAAAGGCTTGCTGGCCCGTGGTTTTAACATTGGCTGCTTCCTAGAGGACGCGACTTGCTTGTATTAAATAATCAAGATGGGCCTAGCCTTCCACAGGGTCAAATGTATAAATAGTATATATTTTCATTTTTTCTGAGGTGGATGCAGATAGCCTGACTCTGGCACTCCGACATGTCGGGAATGCCATTTAACAGCCAATTTGGCCAAAATTGCGAGGAGGCGTTGTGGGAGTGGGTTTGGCATCCCTCATGAACGTTTTAGGTGACTAACGTCCCAATCACAAGCTATGGCTACCATGATATGAACCATAATATCATTTCAAACACACACGAGAGGTATAGCATTTTGGAGATGAGATCGGCAAATGAATTTCGCAAACTTGACCTTGAACTCCATTTTCTTCACCAGCTAGTGCTTCAACATCCTAAAGTCTTCACACCTTTATTAGAATTCCATTACTTTTGATTAGGGTCTCATTCTAACAAGTTGATTTTATTTTTGAAATAAGAAACCATTGTAAATCAACGGAAATGTGCACTTGTCCGGAAATGATGAACATTCTAGTATCTACTATTAGGCATGCTATAACATTGATTCACATGATAAATAAACAAGTAAATAAACAAACAAATAAATAATGTACCTGGTATTCAGCTCTCTCTGCAAGCAACATCAGAACTGTATTGATTTGACGCAAGACAAGAAGAGTCAGGCGTCCATTTGGCTGAACAGCTTCAATTTCTTCCTGAATACGTGATATAATTTTGGAGATTTGCTCTTTGGACGGAAAAAATCCCCGATTTGACATTGAAAATGTATTATTAACAAGATCTGACAAGCGGCTCAAGCAGAGTCCCAAAAAGGCTGACTGAAATGGTTCTATTGCTGTCACCATTTGATCTTTTCCTTCTGAGCTAATAGCAGGCACAACTCCTTTCACATCCGTGTCACGTGATATTCTCTCCAGGAGATGGTCTATCATTGAGTATAGTTTTGGGTATCCACCAGTAAAAGTCTCCTTCACAAAGCTAGATGCAGTGAAAGCAGATTTCATTTGGCCAGCAAATGACTTTGCAAGTGACTCCCAAACCCGATCTGTTAGTGTTGGATCACCTTCCTAAGAAACACGAAATATATGTTAACATCAAACTGGAAAGGCAGAACAAAATTTTCAACATCAGTGACACTGCAATTTCATGCGCCGGTAGCTGACCCAGGATAGTAACAAAAAACAAACAAAAAAAATTACTCATAACAGCTGTGTCCGGACCAGCTTGCGCGCACCTCAACTAGGTCAATCCCTTGGTTCATTATGGGGAACTAAATCTTCCTGTTCAGTCACAAGTCCTCTCAGCTCTAGACTAGCAATTAATACTATCAGCAATAAAGTAATTTGGTGCAACAATATACACAAACATTGCATGTGATTCTTCAATAGAGTTCACCAAATCTTTTGCCCTTGGATGCACTTCGTGAGGAAAAACCGAAAAAGATGGCAACAAATATTGAGGATGGTAAAGAACTATATGGAAAGCAACAACAAAAAAAAAAAAAAAAAAAAAAAAAAAAAAAAAAAAGAGAGAGAGATACAAATCTTGACTTGATCAAGCAGATCAATCTCGAAAGGGCTTTGGGCCATTTGCTGGAAATTTAGGATACATGATTCTCAACAACAGCTCAAAAATCCGGGTGTTTGCAGAGGGACGAAGGCATTATGGAGCAAAGTCAAATGCACCTTCCATCTAAAGTCGGGATGGTACTGGTGCTGCTCGAGTGGGAATTACAAGGTGGGAGATAACCCTTTCGATAGCTGTTTCAAGCTCCCAGAATATCTAAAGAAGAATGTGCGGGCAGAGGCCTATTAGGAGGTATCAGCTCAAGGTATTTCTGGGGAACCAATCTTCACAAGGAATGCATAATATAGGGAATTATAAATGATCCATGATTTTGTTCAGCCTGTTGGTGGGACCAAAGTTAATTTCCAAGACAGAAAAGGATTATTGAAATAACAAGCAGGAGTCTCTGGTGACATTTTCCACTGCATTACCAGGAGCATATGCTTAGCTCCAATCCAAAGCATAATGAGTGGGAAGCAATTCTTTGCGTGTTTGCAGCAACCATGGAAACTCTGAAAATAGAGGTTTCACAATAGAGGGGCATTCATAAAAGATGCATAATGTCTGGTATGCAGGATCTGATCTTTCTTCCGTTCAGGATGCAGATAGAGTTTTTGGTGGCTGTTTCTGTGTTACGATTCAGATTTGCAAATAGAAGGAAAACGGATTAGGAGTTCAGATGTAGCCGTCTCTGTCCCATTTGGCTTTAAGAAAAGAGAGCACTTATCAGGTTTTCAGAAGATGAGATCTTAGCTTATACATTAGACGAAGACTTTATACATCACCACTTCTAGTGGAGTACATCAAACTATAAAATTCCTTTTTATCACCGTTGAGCCCTCTCCAAAATTTATAACTTCGCGGTAAATGAAGCCTTTGAAGCCTTGTAGAAGGGAAAAAAACAAAGTTGATAGTCCAATAGGTGCAAAAGCCCGATTCTCCGATAATCTAAGAAAATTACTAGTGTGATATTTTGTTTAATGCTTTTGAAACTACAATATCTTTCTTTCATTTTCCTTCCCATTCATATGTATTCACTCAATATACAACTATTCCTTCACCGAAACAGAGAGAAAACCACATCTTCAACTGGATAGATCCACCAAATACTTCAGTGATTCCACGTGAATGATTGGTTCTGTAAATCTGGTCCACATCAGGTTAAAACACGTAGGGACCATTACGTTCAAGCCCTTGGATGACTATCTCAAGTAGTGTGTATGCCTGTTGTCCCTAATTGATTAGATCAAAATTCTGGTGGAGCATGCACAGAAAATCATAAAAAATAATTACCCCGAGAAAACTATCGTGACAATATTTAGAAGTTAGATATACTTGCCAAGCTCAAAGGAAGTTCATTATGACACTGGCGAATCAATTATCTTGCCATGCATGTTTCAAGTACTAATCTTTCTCTTCACGTAGATAATTTTTTTTGTAACTTGAAGAACCAATGTTATTGAAACCCATTGGTTCACTATTGCAAGCAAAAGGATCTGAGCATATCGTATCCAAAAACCAGAATGCCGTATCTACTTATGAGTACTTTATCTAGTTAAGCCTGAGTAACCCCATTTTATCTAGCTGGTTGATACGAGTACGTATCCAACTGACACGACGCATGACATGGCAGCATAGTTTTTAATTTGTTAGTTTATTTAATTTATTCAAGTATTAGGAAGTATTTTAATTGTTTGGGGGATTTTGCATAATTAATTAATTGTTAGAGGGGGTGTTGGGATAATTGGTCGTTAGCAAATTAGTATTTATATGTTGCTCTGGTTCAGTTTTAATTTATCGAATGAATTGATTTACAGCGTTGTCTTTATTCGGTCAAATCCTAGATTTTTGAGAGTGCAAGCCTCTACAGTGCTGCAAAGGAGAGAGTAGCGTCTACACAGCTACGACCCGATAGTTTAAGTGCTATCACTGGTAAAGTCAGCACATCTGACTGTAATTTTCTTTTCCTCCTCATTTCTTAGCAAAGGCCACCAGGTTAATGTAAAATGCATATATACAGATTATCTGATTATCCCCCTTTTTTATGTATCTATCATTTGTTTTCCTCGTTCTTAAGTTCTCAAGTTCAAAGAGAACTAAAACTTCTCTTTTCACAAACTTAGGTTTCTTTGGTGGAGTCATCTTACAGGATAAAGGACTGACAGTTTCAGAAATTAATGGTTTCTTAACATCCAAGGGAAGGATTGTGTTCTACGAACTTCATTTTCCACAGCGGCCCTGTGCTTGCATTTCTAAATCATGAACCTATGTTCAATGTCCACCCTTTTTCCCGATAACATCCTTTTTCTCTCTCGCTATCTCTCTTGTCGAAATTGCTAAAAGATTATCAGGAGCGCAATCTCAAAAGAAAAAATGAAACTAATATGATTATCTTATTCTAGACATACACTCTTATTATCCATTTATTCGCTCTAGCTTTTCTTATTGAATCTATTCTATAACCAGACTCCATGATTCACATTGGATCACATGATTCTTATCGAACAATGCAGATTACTTTGGATAAGTAACCGTTGAAACTTGATATCAGTCATTGCAGTACAAATATAAGTACTCAAGAAAGTGATATCTAGAACGCATAAAACAGATTCACAGGATGAGTATGTATTACCTGCATAACTTCATCTAGTAGCAACACATGGGTAAACGGATCTTTCTTCTTCGAAAGCACCCTCTGCAAATGCCAAACCGCCACAATATTCGAATGCAACTGATCCATACAAGTAGCCATCCTCTGCCACAGCGCCTCCGCCGCCTTCGCCCCACCACCAAACTGCGGCGTCCCACTCCTGTGTATCCCCCCAGGACCATACCCACCCGTCGAAGCAGCCGAAATCGCCTTCATGTCAAGCGCAACATTAACACTCTTCACACCCTGACTCTTATACTTACTAATCAACCCATCCACAGTCCCCTTCAGCTCACCAAGATTGTAAAACACTTGCAAACCAGCCCCAACCTCGGCCTGATTCAACCCCTCCAACCCCATCTCCAAAACCCTCATTCCCTCTAATCTCAACTTATTCCCAGCTTCAAACACCCAATTCAGCTCCTCATCGACCACAGCTATTCCGGCAAGGGCATTCTCGTCATTTAGCGTCAAAATCTCACAATGCAATTGAGCCGCTTTCGCTAAATCAAGCCTCTCCGGCTCGGACTCTCCAACTGCCATGACGTCACGGAGCTTCTTTGAGAGGCGGAGTACGCGGATCGTGAACTGGAGAAGCTCGGTGGTGGTGTGGAGGTTGGCTAGGGTTAGGGTTTTGGTACGGATCTGGCGGTTCGGGTCGGCGATCTCGGATCGGACCTTCCGTACGGTGGATTGGAGGTTGGAGACTGAGGATCGGATCGAAGAGAGGGCGTATTCGGCTTCGGTGATGGAGGAGAGCTGAGAGAGGAGGTCGTGGTGCTTGGAGAGGACTTCGGAGCGGAGCTGGCTCTCGAGGAGTCGGATTCCGTCGTGGAGCTTCTCGGCGCGGGCGGCGGCGGAGCCGGAGGAGAGGGCGGCGGAGGAGAATTCGGCGGAGGAGAAGGTTGGGGAGAGGAAGGCGGAGAAGATCGGGTCGGAGGCGAAGGAGTCGAGTGGGGTGGCGGAGGTGGGGGAGGTTGCGGAGGTTGGGGTGGTGGAAGCGGCGTGGGGAGTGGTGGAGGATCTGTCTTTGAAGGTGGAGAGGCGTTGGAGGGGTGAGGTGGGGAGTGTGGTTCTCTGAATCGCCGGCGACGCCATTGTTGCTCTGTGTTAAGAGCTTCTTCTGGTTCTTTGTTGCTGAAATTGTACTGGTACCGTCATATTTGCATTTGTTTTGAGTAATTTACACAAAGGAGTCCTGATTATGTAAACAGGGAGATAATGCCCTTGCTGTTTGCTAATTTACAGAGAATATCCCTATTTTGTGCCTATGTAGTTACCAAAAACACCGTTCCATTGACTGCGGTTAGAGGAGGTTGATGTGGGCGTGGGAGCCACTAAGAGCATCACAGTAGACTATCTAAATGGTAGTTAGCACCAAAATAGCCAGTCAAATTGAATAAGTGCTTCCTCCAGTAGGCTATTCAAACCACATGCTAATTTAGTCTCCTACTTTCTTGCTAGCTACATGTGGCAATTCAACACTTTCTCGCCACTTTTAAATTTAAATTTAAATTTTAGATAGCATTAGTATAATACTACTGGAGCAAATCCACCATACTAAAATAAATAAGTTAAGTTTCGACTAAATTCTAGCTAGTTTGTGCATAACACGATTGTGGATGCTTTAAGGGCATCTCCAACACATTTCATTTTTCCCCTCCCCCAAACTACTACCACTCTGTTCCTTCTCTTTCTTCCCTTTTCTGTTTTGGTACGTTCTCTTTCTTTCTCCCCCTTTCCTCTTTTGGCATGTTTAGTAATTGACAATGTCCAATTTACCCCTACAATTAATATCCCACATTTTATTCCAACTTACATTACCCCCGCAGCTAGGGTGGTAGCTCAAGTGGTAGAGCGTTGAAAGCCCTGCATGAGGTCACGGGTTCGAACCTGGTTGACGAGAAAAAACAATTTCTCAAAAAAAAAACTTACATTACCCCCACTCATTTTTTCTCTTAAAAAAAAACATACCTTCTCCCACATATCATCATCGCCACCCATTTTTAGAAGAGAGAGAGAGAGGCAGATTAGACGATAAAATCAAAATAGATGGAGAGAGGGGAAGAAGGAGGGGAGGAGAAGAAGGGGAAAAAGACGGAAGATCTTCGTCTAAGAGTATCTCGACGGCAATTAGGGTTCGAGACTGAGGGTTCGGCGATGGCGATGACGCGATCTCGACGACGGGAACATCACCATCAACGAGGATCTCAGAGGCGGCAGTGGTGGCGAGGCCGGTAAGAGAAGGATGACGGTGGAGGAGGCGGCTCTGTGCTCTCCCGCGAGGAGGCATGACAAGGCAGCGGTGTGGCGACCGAATTTGTGCTCTCCGGCGATACCACAGCATGTCTGTTCTTCGTCTTCCTCTTCTCTTCTTCTTTCTCGGATTTATTTCTAAGATTTGTAATTTTTTTCTTGGATTTGTAGTTATATTGCTTGGATCTATATTTTTTTTACTTAGGTCTGTGTATGTTGCTGTTGATAGTGGTGGTAGATGACTGGTGGTGGTGGCTGGCTGGTGGTTATGGTGGAGGTGTTTTGTTGTTCGTCACAATTTGATAGAGAGAGAGGACATGATAAAACTTACCCGCAAAACTTCTTAGCTATAAAAACACATTAATTCGCCCAATTTATTTATTTATTTATTTTGCAACTAGAGTTCTTATTTAACTTCTCGAATTACTTCCGATTACCAATCTCACGTTTTTTCTAAATTCTAACATAACTTTCTTAACAGAAAAAAAAAATCTCAACTTTATTTGTTACAACTAAATTTTTATTTAACTGCTCAAATGACTATTTTACCCTTATTAATAAGACGGGGTATTACATTCTCCGCCTTAAACGACGATTCGAGATTCGCCCTCGCCTCCTGGGAGAAGTGATCGCCGGGACTGGCCTGGAACCGCTCAGCCGATCTTTTCAGCAGCGTTATGCGATCGGTTGAACTCTTCACCTCAGATTTGGCCTTCTCGAGAATCTCCTCAACAACTGCACGCTCATTCTGCACAGCCACAGGGGCTTCGAACATCGAATCAATGCTTTTGTCCATCATTTTCCCGTTCATCTTTGCCGGACCGAGGGAGGCAACCGCCTCGTTGCGGCGCGCCTCCTCCCTGTAGGATTTGGTAAACTGATGCACGGTAGAGCCCAGGTGGTGTGGGTTGGTTAGGGTAAAGTCATCTTCGGAGTCCATGGGAGAGATTGAAGAGTGACGGCTAGGGTTTGGAGGTTTTGCAGCAGCTATAGGCTGTTTTAGCTTACATTTCATCAAGTTAGGATCATATTTCTAGCTTTGTATTGTGTTTTGGAGCTGAACTTGATGAATATCATTGAGTTCTTGACAATTTGGAGCGTATTTCTCTTGGGAGCTTGATACAATATGTTGAGAATATAGGAATCTTCCTTTTGTTCAAGTATAATGAGTAGCTAAACAATTTGTTGGATTGTTTGGTGACTCTAGATGGTTCATGAGTCTTGAATATTCCTGTGTTTGTGATTTTGGTGCTTGGGTGGTTGAATTTGCGAGTTCTTTGTGTTGAGGTAGAAATCTCTAGTGTAGCTTGATTGTGTATGTGCATCTCAAGTAGACGAGAAAATGCCTGAACTTGTCAATTAAGCACATTAAGCACTAACTCACAAATATATTAATCCTAAATCTCTTTTCGCATCAAAATGCTGCAGGAATCACGCAAATGGGTAACAAATGAAGGCAACTATAACTTCTTATGTCCAGTTATCAATATTAGCCACAACACTCACTCCACGATGAAGGTTGCTGGTGAATCACACTCATGGGTCTTAAAAGATTTTATGGGGGATCCAGTTAGAAAATAAATACAATATTCTTATATTTTACTTATTAGATAACTGACTTAAATCCAAACATATTGTGTTGTGGATGATAATAACGCTTCTATTTATATAGTTGAAAAAGATGGAAGACAATCGGTCTCCCATAGGAAACTGGGAAACTTCTGTGAAGTTCTACAACAACGTGAATTGAGGTACATGGAGTGTTCTAGTAACCAATCTACTCATAGTAACAAGGGTAAAAGACATTGACCACCCCTGACTTTAGGATAAATTCTTCTCAGCTACCCTGTGTTTTGGAAAAAGACAGTTTGCACCATTTTTTGGATGGAAGCTAACGATTGACTAACAGCACGGGCAAAGGGACAATTTTATCCCTGAAATATTATAAAATTACTTCATATAAATTACACTAATCTCTCTCTCCTTCATTTCTAACATAATCCCTCTCTCTTCCCCTCTTTCTCTCTTCCCTTCCTCTCCGCCCCTTTTCCTTCTCCTTCATTTTCCTTCATCTTCTTCTTCTTTCTCTGCCCACCGGAGAGGCACAGGCACTGGGTCGACGGCGTAGACTCCTCTCTCTCTCTCTCTCTCTCTCTTGAATCGGCCGACGAAGACCTGCATCTCCACCCTAGTCGTCGTTGCTCTAGTTGTTTAGGACTTTCTCGGCGTAGATTGGAGATAGAGAGATGGAGAGATAGAGGTGGGTGAGAGAGAGATCGAAGAGGTGGTGGTGTGGGTTCTTCGATTCGAGCTTGAATCGTTACGATTGGGGACGTGGGCTGGAGAATGCACCGGCGATGGTGGCAAATTACTCGATGTTGGAGGCTAAAGTGGATGACCCATCATCGGAATCGAGCTTAGAACAGAGAAAGCAATAGAAACTTCGATTCTTCAATCCGTTAGTTTCAATTGGAAGGAGAACAACCCTATTGGGTTTCCCTTCCTTCACATCTCTGTAACTCTCCACCCACACCTAAAACCATAACCCCTTACCCTTATCTCTCCGGAAAAAATGGGTCTTAAACCGGCTGGTGAATTCGAATTTGAGCTAGTGTTGTCGATAGTGGATTCATATATAGCTTTGGTCTCTTCGTGGGTATCTCTCAAAAAGTCCAAGGGGGTACGTCGTTCGTCAAGCCCGATATCGGTTACGTGAAAGAACGAATTGTTATAGGGTAAAGGTAAAGTCATCTTATCTCTAGACCTAATGCTTTTTGGGTTTTGTTTCTTCCACTTTTTTTGGGTCTGTTCTACTGTTGCATGTTGTTGTTGCTTTGATATAGGCTGGTTTTTTGTTGGGTAATTTCTCAGGGAGGCAGAGAGGTTGTATAGGCTATGTTAGAAATTTGGGTTTGACTTGAAATTTGATTTGAGTTTGTGGAGGTTGTAATGTTGGTGGTTGTGCTTGTCATTATGCTTATATTGATGTTTGATATTCGATGTGTGGTGTTTGTGTTCTTGACCAAGAACACCAAGAATACTAAAAAAAAAAACATGATTATTTTGCCGGGTTTTTAATAATTTTGTTCATCTTCTTAGATGTTCTTCATTTGTTATTGGTGGTGTTGATGTTTTGGATTCAAAGTGAAACATGATTTCGGTGGTGTTGATAGTTTTTTTAGATGTTCTTGGTGTTCTTGATGATAAAATAGACAAAAAAGAAAATCAAAAAAGTGCACAGGGGTAATATGGTCTGAGAAAATCTAATCACCCACTTTTTAACGGAACCTGACATAAGGGTGCTAAGTGTCTACGGAATATTCCGTTAATTGGGTGCATACTGTCTTTTTCCAAAACACAGGGTAGCTGAGAGGAATTTATCATAAACTCAGGGGTGGTCAGTGTATTTCACCCTAGTAACAATCATGCAGATGAAGATGTTATCATCGGCAAATGCGGGACAAACAATGAGTGGATTGAAATGTGACGCCCCTGAACCCAGGGGTCAATTTAGGATAAAATAGTGACAATACAATCAGGCACGACGATTCAACCGGCACCACCGGCGGCTCACCCGCGGGTACCAAAATAAAGACTCGTATGCCAAACCGGTACCGCCTGCGCTGTCAGCGCGGTACCAAAAGAATCATCGTATTTAAACAAACACATGTTATTTTACTTCATAAAATCTGATAGAGCGATATGTGACTCTCAATTTGAAAATTAATTCTTAATATCATGACCAATATTCTGATACAAAAAATGAATACAGAGATATCGCATCTCCAAATTGCTATAAATCTTGCTTCTCTACCGTCTCGAAATCATCTGGTTTGAATCTTGCAAAACAAAAGGGTGAGCCAAAATTCCAGTAGGGATCGCATAGCTGCAAAGTATTCAATTACAATGCAGCAGATATAGACATGATACCATATTCAAATAGCTCCAAGATAATGAACCGCATATACAATCATATACCATCAAACTCATGTATCAACAACTCCAAAATAACATTCAAACCCATACAATATCATGCATAATCTTAACTTCAAATATACGTGAAAAGCGATTATTCTCCTACCTCAATATTAGCAACCGCACAATAGCTTTGAAATGATGAAAGTAGCTCCAAAATAATATCTCAGAATATCCCGAGTAACTCTATCTCCCGCTTTCTTACTTATCAATACTTGAATTGAATCTAGAATTACAAATAACTATAGCACTGAACCCTATTTATAGAAGTAGGCGACTAATCACGCCGCGACGAGTCATCACGACACGTGGACCTCATGCAACGCAAGAGCCGCCACACGCTGACACATCCCTACGTGTCAGGCATGCAAATAAAATCACCAAATCGCGACACGTGGCCTTCCTATGTGTCACGCATGCATAGCAATACACCACACTGTGACACGTGTCCTCCTGCGTGTCATTCATGTAAAGGCAAGGCCCAGTAGCATGACGTGTGTCCCCCTACGTGTCTCACATGCAATTTAACATGTATACAAGCTAACACACTCTATAATATATGTCATTATGTACTAATCATGATTATTTAAGCTAATCAACACTTAAACAAATGATTAGTACTAATCATTCCCTAAATTTTATCCTTAATTTAGTGTTTAAAGAAGATATTAGGACTTCTGGTGTATTTCTGAACGTTTTTTTTTTTTTTGCAAATCTGAACGAACTTAATTATTATAGTTTTGCAGTTATAGATACTTCAAAGTATTAGACGCTTAAACATGAAATTCGCTAATAACCTTCATAAAATGCAGTTATTACATGAAATCTTTGGAAGAGCGAGAATAAATTATCGTATCGCTGGAAAATTTTGACCATGTACCAGTAGAATGAATCCTCTATGTACAAGAGAGGAACCGAAGTAGATGAGCTAAGATATTCCTCTTTGAAGAAATGTAGACTGAACACCAACAAAGTGAAGATGTAGTAAGGCAAAGCTAGTCAATACCACTATATGTAATATCCTGGTATGCCTTTTGAGAAAAAATCAATTCATATTCGATAAGTTTACATTTTGACAAATAACTGAAAGAAGATAAGAATGGAATAGTAAACTAAATTATTGGGAATGATGGAGTAATTCTATATATGACGTTGTAGTTCAGGAAGTTTGTCAATTCGTATATATTTCGTGTTGTTGGACGAAACTCATTATTACTCACTCAGACCCAAAATGATTATTCGGACTTTTCATGAAGGAGATACTGGTTTCTGACTTAATAAATTTACAAAACTAATCTATTGTTATATTGTTATATATGTCATTTAAAAAATATATAAAAAAATATGTGTAAGGAAGTAAAATAAAAAAAGTGTGGAACTCTTTAAAAATATGACGATTATTTTCATTTTAAAAAAGTGGAAGAGAATTCATTATTTACTTTGAATTTTTTTAAACTTCATTTAAAAGTGCATACAAATATAAATGGGAACGAGAGAGTACTATTTCAATATCGAATATCAAAAGATAAATTTCAACTGCAATATCAGGTTTAAAATGAAAAATTTCTCAAAAACACACATTGTTTTCAAGATATTATTATCTGATTTAATGAAAAAAGCTGTATAAAAACAAGCAAAATAACATCAAATCAATTTCTCAAAAAAAAAAACATCAAATCAACTAACCTTTCCGTTTTTTTTTAAAAAACTAACCTTCTTTTTTTTTGTCAACCTTTTTTTTTTGTCAACCAACTAACCTTCTTTCAAAATAGCTGAACGGTCATTTATAGAAAATTCAGTAGCAATGTGTAAAGAAAAGAAAATGGGGTACGTTTTCTAAAATAATAAATATATAAAAATAAAAAGTATGATGGGCTTTTCTCAAAGAGAAAACACAAGACCAATGGTCCTGGGCCTCGCGTACTGACTAATAGAAATTGGGCTCTCGATTAATAAATCCAGAAGTTTCTTTAATCTCTGATCTCTCTCTCTGACGAAAACAATTCTAATAAGTGAAGCTCCGGCGAATAATCCCGGCGACGGGTCATTACCGGTAGCTATAATCACTGAATTTCCGACGGGTGTTTGAAGATCCAGCCAGTTTTGTCCTCTTTCCAGTCTTCAGTAGTGAGATCGGTTGTTGGAAGCCCTAGAATTCAACTGACCTGCGGTGCAAACAGACGACGGGTCTGTTCGACGGTTGAGGAAGCGATCACCGGCGATAACTCGATCTGTAAGAGTCTCTAACTGATCAAATCGTCATATTTCGATTGAATCGTAGCTAGCTGACGCTCGTTATATGCTTGATTCGTACGGATCCAAAATTGATGGTTTGACGCATTATTATTAAGTCCAACAGAATTGGGGATTCATGTTAGCTGAAGAAATTTCTTCATCTTTGGTTGTCAAAGGCAATGTTTTAATCAACTGTCAAACTTTAAAAATATAATTCACCGGTTTGCTATTATTGCGATGTGCGATCGAGATAGTTGATTATGGCGATGGTTTTAAAATAAGGGTGAGTTTGGGAATGCTTCCGCTGTTAGCACAACTGCTTTACGACAGCAGAAGCAGTTTTAGTGTGTTTGGTTTCTATTTTTCCAGACAATTTTTCAGGAAACAGGGAGATAGATGCTTTTTCCAAAATGTGATTTTGATTAATTTATCTGCAACCGCTTTTAACCTTATAATTTTTTAAAATATCAATAGTTATTTTTACAGAAATGACACGTGTCATATATTTTTGTAATTTTACTCTCTCACAACTACTTCACAGTTCATTTTACCAAACACAAAATGACTACTCCCTCCGTATCAGTAGTTTCTTCAAAAAATTTTGAGGGCACGGGGATTAAGAAACCCTGGAAAAGACTACTTTACCCCTCCTCATTAAAGTACTTACAAAATTAAACGAATAGTAATAGTTTTCAGGAATACCAATAAACATCAACAAACTGAACACCATATCAACATCAAGAACAACCATAGCAACATCAAGAACAAAGTCGACAGAAAAAAATTATAGATCAAATCTTGAATTACAGAAGGTGAAGAAAAAAAAAAGGAGAACATAAGCTGCACAACCCAAATCTGGACCACCACCGCCGCCACCGTTAGAAGCATAAACCTTCAAATAGAAGAGAGATCCGATAGAGGTGAGAGACGGATCTGAGAGAGAAGAGTGGGAGAAAGAGAGATACATGAAAAGAAGAAGAAGAACGAGATGGGCAAGTACCAGACGTGGAAGAACCACCGCCGTCTCGCCACCATCCAACCCGCCGGAAGCCACAATCACCTCCATCGTTGAAGCCATTGGTTCGTCGGACAAGTACCAGACCTTGTTGAAGCCACTGCCGTCTCGCCACCATCGAACCCTCCGATCTTTTTCTATCGAAGCCACAGCCGCCGCCTGAGAGACGGATCTGAGAGAGAAGAGTCTCCCTCCCTCTCTTTTCTCCGATCTGTTTATGCCGAAGCCAAAGCCGCCGTCCATCTCGGCTTCATCACCGATCTGCTCGCCCTCTCCCTCTCCCTCTCCCTCTCGCCCTCTTCATCTTCCTCCTCCTCTCTCTCTCCATGTGCGGCTGTGAAGATGAGAAATGAAGATGCATTTGGATAGGGTTAGTATATTTTGTTAGGGTTGGGCTGGGTAGATTGTTAGGATGTTTTTTTTTTTTTTTTTTAATTGTTAGGATGGTTAATTAGTCCACTAAGTGTAGTTGAGTTTAATTATTTTATTATTTTGATAAATCTGATTAGTTAAAGTTCAATTAAAAATTGTGGTGGGTATTTTTCATTAAGGGTATAGTTGTATTTTTGTTGTAGAAAGTTTCCATATTTGAAAATTTTGAAGAATCAGAAGATACGCCCAGAATGGAAATTTTGAAGAATCTGGTGATACGGAGGGAGTATATCAATGTTTCACAACAGCTTTTTACTTAATATTTACCAAACAACATTTTATCAAGAATTCACAGCAGCTTTTCCATAGTGTTTTCACACAGCAGCTTTCTAGCACTGCCACAGCATTCCCAAACTAGCCCTAAGGCATGTTTCATGCAAGGATATAGAAGGGATACAACGGGGTGTAATAACGGGTGTTTGATGCAGGGATAATTTTAAGGGGAATGCAATCCCCCCTTATTATCTATACTCCCTATATGTCTAAAATCTAATTCCACCATGCAGAATTGAATACTAAAGTCTGAATACCCCTATTTATACTGGTGCAAACAAACATGTTACATAATCTTTTTTATATAATTGATACTCCTGTAATATCAATACACCATATAATACTAGGGGTCCCTGTACCCCAAATTTTTAATCCCGACACCAAACATGACCTTAGAGCTAAATATTTTAATATTATTACTCTCTTACTCGTAGAGCTAAATATCTTAAAATTATTACTCTCTTACCTCCATAATTTTATCAAATAATTCCTAATAACAATTCATATTACTAGGAGACGTAATTCCTAATAACAATCGATATTACTAGGAGACGCTAGTATGAGCATATTTTTGCACGGCATTCCTAAAAAGCACTCCTCGAACTAAACAAGCAAATATTGATTCAACTAATCGACACGAAGAAACCTATTCCCCGGCGGAATGTATTTATACCAGGCTGCGTACTACGTTCCAGATCCGTTCCGCTTGCCACAGCATTCCGCGATCATGTAAACCTTGGTTTGGACGATTTGCTTAAAAATAATCTTTTTATTTAAAGCATATTTGGCATTTTAAAATTATTACTTGGTCTGTTTTGTCAGAAAGTTTCCAGACTTTAGGGAGATCTATGACTGGCGAATTCAACTAACGATGCAAACAAAAAATTGCTAATTTTTTTTCATAATATTATAGTGATAAGAAAGATCTACAATATCATGAAAAGATCAACACACTTTCGTATCATATCTTTAGGTAGCACTGGAAAGATGCTGGCGAAACGGAGGTAGTATTATGTTACCGGTCTAAGAAAACACTGACTTTGATGTTGTTCTTGAGCTGTTTTTCTACTTTCTAAATTGGTAATAAACAAATTCTTGGTAATAAACAAGTTCTAAGCAGGTTTGAGTGCTTCATTAGATGAAATGACTCGATTCATTAGTTTTTTGTATGCCACTCGATCATATCTATAATCGTGTTCCTATTAACTTCTAACGCAACCGTTTCTTCATTACATCTTTGCAGAGAATCCCTTCTTGCAGATAGAAAGACCCGGAGTGTTTCAAAACACTAGACACTACAATGCAAGGACTTAACAATCAGAACGGGAGGTTCCAGCGGTTCCAGAGCTTAAACGCGACAAAAGCAGCAGCTCCAGTTAGCCCGGATGAGTTCAAATATGGATTTCCATCAGGTGGATTGGAAATCGTGTCGTATAAATGGTGGGGAAGCAGCAGTTCGAATGACAACGAGAACACAAGCGAGAATGGAGGAAAAGTTAATCATGAAAAAGAAAGCAAGACTGGGAAATCAGTCGAGGATGGCACCGATGTCACGGTGACTGATGAAGAGAAACATGAAAGTGAAACTGGTGGAAGCACAGTGGATCCACAAGACCAGGGGACAAGTTTGTTGTTGAGGGTCAGGAAAGAGGCCAGAGAAGAAGGGCGGAAAGCACTCAAGCTTGGAGTTTATGGAGGCTATGGCAGGAACAATTTAGGTAGAAGAGAAAGGAAGCTACTTAGTCGAATTTTCGACTCTGCACTCCCTAGTCAGTGGAGTTCTGGATCTTCTGAGTCTTAGGCAAATCCAGATGTGTCAAAATTGTAAAAGCCTTGTATGTGACTGCGTTTCATGCATCATTCTGTAAGTGCACTCATTGATCTCATGGTATTCTATCCTATTTCATGGTATGAATCAACTTCAGTGTTCTTGATTCAGTGTTTTACTACTTTACACTCTCTGGATGCATCCCTCTGTTACAAAGATAACTGAAAGATTTGGAGAATGACCTAAAGTGAGAACATGCCAACAAATAGATATAGGAGAGTAAACATTTCATCGAGTCATGCACCACAGCAATTATGTTCATACATTTCATTACTTTCCTGTTAACCAACTTTTGAGAATCTGGTAGTTCATAAGAGGCATACATGAGAGCACCTGGAAAGAAAACAATCACTTCTCACAGTGATTAATATTTTACAATTTTCTTCTAACAGGACTGAATTTCAGTATACAATGACCTTCTCAACTCAATGAAAGCTGATTTAGTATAAGAAGCACGGTTTATTTGATCTCCACTCTCTTCTGCAAGATACTCGAAATTCTGCGACATCGAAGCACAAAATATTCAGAAGTGATCCCATCTGATACACAAACTGAACAGCTCTCTGAACGGAAGAATATCAACGAATGTGCTGAAATTCAGGTTTTTTAAAGATTTTGTTAACTTCTATGCTTATGTGGCAACTGGGCCTACCAATTTGGAAAAGAGGATTTCATAGAATTTAGCTTTGTTTAAGTGTAACTCGCAATTCAACAAAGTTATTTCAGCAGAGTTTAAAAGCTTTATGTATTGTATAACACCCACAAACTGTAAACATAAATCTGTCGTAAGAGAGTACCTCTTCCTAATTTTGCGAACCCCTTCAAGAACCTCTGCTGTTTGCTGCACCTTCAAATTAACAGTACTCTCCTCACCTTCCAGAATGAATGTTGATACCCTTAAGATTGTGGCAAGTTCTGCTTCAACTTTGTACAGCTGTTGATCAACATGTCCCATAAAGTCCTCATAAGATGAGGTTACTTCTAAGCTGTTGGTTTCATTTTGAGTATCCCCAACCAAAATCCTTGCAAGTGTTTGTTCACTACTATAAACAGTTTGGTCTTCTTCAGCTTCTGTATGAACTTCCAATCCTTTATTGGTTAAGTCTACATTTCCGTATATGTTTCCTGCATCTTCATCCTTTGGCGAGACAATCCGTACTGTAGAAACATCATGTTCTTTGCTAGTGTTGATGTCTGAACCCACATTTTTAATGAGATCAGTTTCCTTCATGGAAATAGCCTGAAATCAAATATGAGGTTCTTCATAACCAAGTCATCCAAGAGCATTAGTACTACTAAGTGAATTATATCAGAGAGAAATTTTATTTGGAAAGGAAATGATACGCAATAGAAGCTGAGAAATACAGAAGGTAGTCACAGCACTTAAGATCGGAAATCCAAATGAAAACTGGTATAACATGTTCGAACTAAATAGAAAAAACTAAAAAATAAACATTTTAGCCTATCATGCACACCTAACAATTAGCTTTGAATGTCATGATACAAATATCAAAGATGATACAATCCTAGGCGAAGAGAGTGCATTGACAAGAGCAGCATTTGTACTTTTTCTCGAAGTGGCAAGTCAAAAGAGTAACTTTATCGGCTTAAACTAAAGAGAAGGCTAGATGAAGCCCTGGTTCATTGACTACTAGCTCCCAGGGGCACGGTCCTGGGGCCTGCCTAGCCAATAGACGCTACCAAATAAGAAATGTGATATAAAGACTATCTCAAATATCTATCAATTAGCACTCTTCTTCCTGTCAAGTTCTAGCTCAATTTGGTGGATCATGATACCAACGTGAAGAATTTGTGAGCTCATTTCGATATCATAACACATGCTCAAGGCAAACAAGCTTCTGTTGCCAAAGCTTACGCGGAACTCCTCTCATATGTAAACATTCTCATCTCCTGCAACAAAGGCTGGTGGTTTCGTAGTTGACTTGCTGTGATGGGATCCAGTTTTTGTTGATTTTAGACTTGCTTTCTGAAGGAGGTTACCCACTTTCTAGCTCATGGTAAAAAATTGTCTGGCTTCTGAGGATCTGTATCCACTCTTAATAGAGTCCACCACAGGTGTACCACCATACTTTACAGTTACTAGCTTTGATGATTCTTAAAGGGGTGAGAGGATTCTTAAAGCGGTTAACCTCTATCTCACCTCCACTTAGGATGATATACTCACAAGATCCAAATCTACACCAATGTTATTATCATGTCCCGAGGAAGGTTTACCGGACCTGGGCACCCTTAATTTTAGGTAACGCCAGCTCATCCAGTTAGACTCAGAGCTGTCCTAACTTAAAAGGCTGATGGTGCTATTGCCTAGGGCCCCACATGGTGGAGGGCCTCAGAATTCTAAAGAATCTAGAGTACATTTGGTAATTTTGATATTTACTTGTAAGTAAATTACATCAACACTCATCTTTTATTGTTTTTTTCCTTTGAGAATTATTCTTTAACATTCTTATAAGAAAATATCATAAATAGAATGAAAGCATATGCTATATTTAACAAAATTAAATTTTTACAAACAAAAATAAAAGTTACAAATAAAATTTTACAAGCAAAATTTAAGGAAAAAAATAATGATCAACAGATACTATAGCAATAGTATTACAGACTTATCAGTCTTAATCCCTAATTCCCTACTATATGGGTGAGTAGACCGTAACTCTAATATCGGGGCCTCAAATTAATAACTTTGCCTTTGGCCCCAAAATACGTGGAGATGGGGCTGGTGAGACTTGATCCTGATATCAACCCCAACAACAATTCATGCTTCTCATGATAGAGCCTAATTCTGTCGCTAAGAGATATAGGAAGGCAAAGAGGAATCCAACCCAGGAAGTCCACATGATCTCCTTATGCTCTACTTAATTTTTTGCTCACTGTCCTAAAATGTTTCCTGAATAAATACGAAACACATTATATGAAATAGATTTTAATAGCAAGCAGGCCAAAATACTTCTTTTATCTATTGGAGGATTGGTACAAGGTCTGAAACAACCATTATTAAGTTAAAGATATAATACAAGTGGCATAAGAGATTGTCAACCTTTCGGCCAATAACATCCGGATACAAGCAACTGCCTCGTCACCAGCTACAGAAAGCTCTTATCGGTAAACAAATAAGCCTTTTCGTTTTTTTTTTTTTTTTTTTTTTTTTTTTTTTAAATTGTAAAAGTTAATACAGAGAATTATCCAGCACAAGCAAAAATAGTTTAAGAACTTAGTAGAAATTTATAATGGGATGCATCAGATCCACATACAAATAAGTCTTAGTCTGAAATGAAGTTTTGACTCAACATTGATTGTTATGCGTCAGTAAGCCTTTATATCGCCAAACTGCATCTGTTATACTTCAGAATCGACATGTTTGACATTCTGAACAATGTATTATACTGAAATTCCAAGGTCAGCAATAATATTGTCATCATTAATTGTGCATGATTTACCGATTCAGAAGTGACATGAATGATATTCTGAACATGTGTATTACTGAAACTGTGAAGGCGAGAATACAAGTTTTAGGAAACACAGAACTATTTTTTCCAAAAATGGCGGAGACGTAATGGTTTTGGGTATCTTACAAATTGTTCAGCAGAATTACGTGGAATGCAAACTTATAGTAGTACACAAATAATACACACCTCGTTGAGTTTTGATGCCAGTTCATCAAGCAATGTTATTCGAGTTTTTGACTTCTCCAAAGCTTGCATAACCTGTTTCTTTTGGAAAAGCAGATCCCTTGCATCATTTTCCCTTCCGCTTTGAACACTAATGGCTGCCTGACGCCGAAGCTTTTCTGCTGCTTCAGACAACCGCATCAGCCTTACTCTTGCATTACTAGCTGCAGCCATAACGATATGTTCTCAAAAGAAACCTACCAGAAAATTGACTCTCATAATACAACAGTTGCAATAACCA
Source organism: Linanthus parryae (assembly GCA_023055425.1). Lineage (NCBI taxonomy): Eukaryota > Viridiplantae > Streptophyta > Magnoliopsida > Ericales > Polemoniaceae > Linanthus > Linanthus parryae. The sequence goes on along the minus strand of JALGPY010000004.1, from coordinate 144,269,971 downwards.
TAATTGTGATGAAACATGCACATCAACACTCAAACTGTGTTTCCATTCAGTTATATGGATAGGCGAGCGTGGAAGATGCTATCTACTGTGAGAAATGAAACCTAAACAGAAAAAAATGAATTATACCGAAGAACTGAAGGAGATAATATGATCTCCCAATGAGCCACGAACAATCTGACAGCTTTCTTTACTGACATTACATATCCACGATATTAACAGACAACAGATTTCTGATCTAAATATATGCATTCTACCTAGTGTGGAATGACCATGAGCGATCTTGTACTAGATGACAATACAAACAGTATCCAACTACAGTTTCCAGTTTTCTATACTAAGTTATTGTTGGGTATCTTCCAGAATGCCAGCCTATTTGGAGAAATCATCGTTCTTAAGATCAAGATCAACCCAACAGAGAGTTTTTAAGTGGTCCTTCAAAGTACAAACTCTATATCAGCAAGTCCATCGACAACAAAACAAATGCAAAATATAACTAGCAGATTAGTCCCTTAAGAAGGTTGAGGATGACGGCTCAAATTTTGCTGGGAGTTGACTTGCCTAACTTCAAGTATCACCATGAAATTCAATTAATGAAATACCAACAATGAAAACTTCAGAACGGAAATATAATTTTTGTAAACACTAAAATATCCATCATGAAACGACCTACATATCGCCCATATCAGTACTTCTCTATTGGATCAATTAAGCCTGTAAAGATGTAAAATTGTACCCAACAACGCACCAAAGTATTGCTAACATATGTACCGGCTATCACAGTTCAGCTTATTGCAAAACATCAAGATACATTACCTAAAGCCACAGAAAAAAAATATTGTTTCCCCAATAAGCCCAACTGAATACAACAATTGAAATTTTTAAATCTGGCCTGAGTGAGCTCGAATGGGACCAAGGGGATTCATAAAAAAAAAAAAAAAAAAAAAAAAAAAAAAATCAGTTTCAAACCTGAAATCCCCAATTCAAAAAAGGCTTCAAATTTGTTAACCAGTTAACCCTAGCAGCATTTCATTGGCTAAACGAAAAGATGGAGAACCAAACACTATATGAAGCAATTCAAACATGCTTGGTTAGAAGAAGCGTAAGGAATACCCAAAAGTTTCCCATTTGTTGTTCAGACAATAAAGGTCGGACCTTTGAGCCGGGTGTGCTCTGCCTCTGAGTGGAGCTGATCGAGTTGGGCGCGCAGTTGTTCTGTGTTGATGACGTCGCCGGAAGATGAACACAGAGTCCGCATCGAATCGCTTCTTCTGCTCCATTTCACAAGGAACGTTGCACTCCCGCCGCAGTTCAGAATCATCTCTATGGATGGAGAGAAGAACATTTGAGATTGTTAGTTACAGTTTCTTTCTGTTAGCGAGCTCATTGAACCTGGGGTCGGAATGTAAAATAATAAACTATTTGGGGGTCTTTTGGGATCCAACTACTTGCATATCTTATTATTCTAAGTTTTTCTTTGAGCATAACTACTTTTAGTTCTTGCCAAAAGACACAAGGTTGTTTCGGATGATTACGATTTAAAGATGCATATGTTGAAATGTAGATTTTAATGAAAGTAAACGAATCCGGGTATAGGTCCACTCGGATTCAGCTGAGGAATTTTTCATGGCTGATTGACATGTGTTATTATGGGGTTGGTGGTTAGACGTTTGAGCAGAGACCGATGTAATACTCTTTAGAAACTATATTATAGGATGTTCATTTACATGTCCGCATAATACTTGTAATGAGTCAATACAGGAAATAGAGTGAGTTTATGTATTTTATTGCTAATTCGGACGCTTCTATGCATATTTTGATGTTATTAGTCAAATATAATCTCTTAGTATGCTTGTTCATGTTGTTTTTACAGGAACGTATGCTTAGATTTTGCATAGTAAGTTTTGACCTATGTTCACCAGTGAACCAATGTACAATTGATTTTCAAATGTTTTGAGTTTAACTTCATGATTGCTATTGAATCTTAACTATATATGTTCTTTACTATCTACTTATTTTTGTCTAATCTTCAATTCATAGTTTGCATGGCGTAACTATCTGGAAAGACCTAGTTATTTAGGTGTGTGATTGAGAGACACATAATCCTAGGCTAGACTGAGACAAGAGAATAATCTCGTATCAAGGACTATAGAGACGACTTGTTAAGATTAGCCAATGTGTTAGGTTCGGCCGTTAGAACGGTTGGTCAGTGGAACAGATGATCGAAAGACCACGTCCGTCGTTAGCCAGTGAAGGAAACTATAACGGCATCGATTCAGTGCAATGGTCGAGAGACCGGTAGTCGACCAATTATGAAGTGTTGAGTACCATCGAGGGAGGACTTCCCTTAATCACGGACGTGACATAGGTAGAAAATCATGCTGTTAACTGAAAATCAGAAATCGTTTTGGGGATCACTTTGGTGCTGCAGGATATGAGGCAGGATAAGAAGCATGATATGTGTCTAAATAACTATAATACCCTCAATTCCAAATTATCAAATCATAAATCACACAAGAAATCACTCAAAAATTTTACCAAAATCAATACATGAATCAAATTGAAACTTGTGTTTCATCTAATTTTGGGACGAATCTCGGCAGTTTTCAAATTTGTTCTTGCCTCAATTTTTTAGATACACACATTCGATATGTAATAGATGTGTGTGTATCAGGTGAAATGAGAAGATTTTTGTTGGAGCGGGATAGCGAATTGGAGGAAATGAGCAGCATGAACGGGCTCCAAAACTGTTCGTTCTTTCGTTGTTGTTTTCTTCGGATTCCTCTTATTATTGTTGTTGGAGGCGGTGTTATGTTCGGAAGACAACCGGAAAAATTTTCAAACACCCTATGCGGCGACAATCGATATCCTCTGATTTTTCAAAATGTAGACCAAGAGACGACAGATAAGTTATGGAGTTTTTGCTGAAAAAAAAGCAAATGAGCGTAAGAAAGAATCAACTTCCTTTGAGTCTCCTCGCCGATATATCCAGACTATTGATGCCAAGAAATCACAAAAATTAGCAATTCTCTTGAAAGCACTGAACGTGACGACGGAAGAGGTCTGTGATGCACTTAAGGAAGATAATGAGCTTCCTGTTGAGCTGGTTCAAACTTTGTTGAAGATGGCACCAACACAGAAGACGAGCTGAAGCTCAGACTGTTCAATGGTGATCTTGCACAGCTGATCTCCAGTTGGCGACAGGGGCGTGGCCACTAGTCATGGCAACCAATGACTAAAGAATACCTGTAGAAAAACTAGAAATGGAGAAAACACCGAAATCCTATTCATTTGGATCTTAAAATAACGAGGAGAACAAGCGAAGTCAAATGATGAAATCAAAACTTAGTCACAACTCAAGACCTGATCGGGTAAAACTTATCATCAAGTTTATATTTTAGGGAGGATGAACAGTAACTCGAAAGTTAATGATGTGAATTTTGGGTCTTGGAATGGGCTTTTGATTCGTAATGCTTGTGAGGAGGACAAAACACATTTTATCCGGGGTTCAAATCCGCTACCCAAGCGAGGCCCTAAATGAAGGAGAAAAGATCGGTCCCAAACAGAGCCACCATTCGATTTAGGCAAAACCGCAACTGCGTTAAGTGACAGAACTCTAAAAGTGTAATTAGCTGTATTATGTGTGGCCGAAAATTAATTAGAAAGTCTTCAGTGGTCAAACAACGCTAGAGCCTTCTCTTAACTCACCGGTCGAAAGCAGAAACTTGAAACTACAACAAACAAACTGTATACTGAACTAGGGTTTCCAATCCCGACCTGCAACGAGCGAAGAATCACTCCGAATGCAATAATCCGACTTCAAGGTACAATCTTTTCGCCTCTAATCTCTACTCCATCACACCAATTCCTAATTTTTCATTGTTCTTCAACGAAAACCCTAGCCGCCGGTAAGCCACCGCCGGCCGTCACTTCTCCGGTAGCTCAGGGTTTTCGGTTATGATTCTTAGGCCGGTGAAGCGTTTTTATGGGACGAATTTCAGTAGGATTCAGAATTAGGTTTTCGCCATCAGAATGCGAAAAGATGTTATGTGGATTTGATGTGGTTGAACCAGTGGATTGCATTCATATTGAAGTTGAATTGCATGCCCAATTTTGATTTGAGTAGTGAGATGTGTATTTAGACCTGCCTCTCCCAGAATAAGTGTATGTTTAGTACACTTGTTTTGTTATTCCAGTTACTGTTGCATGCAATCAGTTAGTAGGTAATGAGTTTCTTGATATTGATATTGTTTGCTTGCCCCTTTCGTCTATGTGCAACAAGTGTAGAGGTGGACAGTCTGTGGCCGTTGACAATTTCCAGGGATTGGATATTTTATAGTATTACTAGTGTATATCCCGAGGGCACAACCACGGAAAAAATATTTTAATTTTCTTAGTTGGAACTTTGAATGACTGAGATTGTCTTATTACGAAGTATTTGGTTTTTAGGATATAGTGGGGATAATCTATTCCATATGTCACATTTTAGGGATGACTTATTCTCCAGAACATCTTATTATGTATATGGGGATAAGCTATTCTACATGTCACATTTTGGGGATAGCTTATTCCCCATAGCAGCTTTTTATGTAGATTTTCCTAATATAGTCTAGTATCAGTGAGAGGATTTTCTTGCTAGCCCTTGTATGGCATTGACTGATGCATTTTATCTATTGAAGTTTGGATGTTCTGATAATTGAGAGGCACTTTTCTTGACTTCTATTATGGTCTAAGAAATTGTACGAGAGACGAATATAGATCAGCTCAGATTCCCTTGTTAATAGAAAAACATAAGTGCAACATGTTGGTTCATAGCAAGAGGAATAATTGAATTTTTCAAGAACAATGGGTATGTTTGGGATTGGAATTATCTTCATTACTAGAATCAGATTTTTCGATAATTGAAATAATGAGTGAGAAACATGTGTTTTCATCTCAACCACACGTAGGAAAAATAAGATTCTGAAAATTGGACATACATCGGTTCCCAAACAAGGCCATTAAGTTTCTGGGAATATACTATCGAACCAACACATTGCATTAGAACTTGAGTAGGTATGAATGGAGTCGAACCAAGGGAAGCACATTGCTTCCAACTCTCCTAATAATGAGGGCGGAGATGGAGCGACTCTTATTTAACTTGAGATACCAGCTAGAGACCATCTGACACTTTGTTACTGAGTTATAAATGAAGAAATGAGGAGGGTGTGAATCTTGGAATAAAATGTCCTTGCACGAGTTAAGGACATCGGGAGTGCTGTGACCTCTTAGATACCTTGCAAGGAAGTTTCTTAGACTGACACTGAACACTATAATTCATAGTCGCAAGTAGTTGAAGAAAAATCTTATTTCATTCATTTCAATTTTGATCCTCTTGATTGTGGAATAGGAAGCTATGCATATCAATTTCCCTTGAAAATTAATTCTACACGTTGAATGAAGTGGGTCAAGAGTAAGATCATACACATTTTCTCAAATTTAACCAATTGTTCTAGATCCTTTTACTGCTAGTGTAATAATGAAGCAGTTATCATTGTCTGGCTTATTATTCTCCTTATGCATGCAATGAAAAACTTCTCATCACTTTCTTTTCTGAAACATGTAAGTCCAGCTTAAGTGGAACTAGGAAGACGTGCTTCACTTTAGCAGCAACTATCTTCTAACTCATTCAAGCTGAACTACCATATCGTGCACACAATGGAAACTGAAAATTCAAGTATTCTTCGAGCAGAGGAAATCAAAGTTCTTGCTAATGAAGCCTTCAAAGGTAATGTCCTTCAATGCTCTTTGACGCATTATTACTGAATTCAGACCACTTTTCCTGAAAATTAGCAAAATGCTCTGTCAAAAACCTGTAGGACATGAATCTTTCTCGAAGTATTGACACAGAGTTACTTTATATGCCTGTTAGGAAGAACACCGAGGCACGACTGTTTGTTTGTTTTATATTTGATATTATAGTTACAAGTTGAAATTGGTGAGCAGCTCTGGTTTGCATTTTAAACGTCATACTATTTAGCTATAGCTACACTATCCTACCATGACTTTCATCATGTGTACATGTCAACGTTTCAATGCATGAAAATGATATAAGAATCTTGACACATTTCACAGCTCTGTACGCAACGAGAACATGAGTTCTAATGTTCTCTGGCAGAGAAAGTTTAGAAGTAGATGGACTACTGTTTAGATTACAGATGTATTGGGAAGCTTTTGCATATTGCAGCTGTTGAATGTTTCTGTTACTGAAGGTGCGCTTGATAGAGTAGATTATTTTGGTTTCTGGATTAGAAACCAAATGGATTACTGAAAGTGTCTGTTTTTCTTCGGATTATTTCTGCAACACACAAAGACAATATATCCTCACACTATCTTCATATTAAATAGAAATAGTCTTTATTTTTTATGGCTGTTTGGCTTTTTAGTCCTAGATGTCATTAAAAAAACCATAGATGTTTTTTTTCTATATGGTTTTGGAAAAATAACTCTATTCACATATTTTGGACTGTCTTTATGTTTCATATTCTTATTATTAGAATAGACTATTCTTTGCTGTGCTCGTTTATTAGCTGATTATAGTTTGCTATCCGTTACTCAGCGATGTATCCAAAGAGTTATACTTGGACGTAGTTTGTGGGTCTATTAGTATTATATTTTATAAGCGACCTTACCTAATGTAACGTAAGGACCAACATGTCATTGCATCTACCTTAAAAGCTTTCACCAAACCCATTTTTTCAGATTTTAACCTGGCTTAAAAACAATCACTAATCCATTAAGTTTTTCCACCAAAAACCATTCTACCCAACTCATCCTGGGTGCTGACCTTCCCCTTCTTTCACGTGTCTAGGTACCTAATGCTGGTTCTCTTTAGGATGTTATGAGTATCCTGACCTCGTTTTTTTCCCCTGCAGCACATAAATACTCTCAAGCAATTGATCTATATACTCAGGCGATAGAATTGCATAGTCAAAATGCTGTATATTGGGCAAATCGTGCATTTGCTCACACCAAGCTTGAGGAGTATGGAAGTGCAATACAGGATGCTTCAAAGGCTATTGAAATTGACCCGAAATATTCTAAGGCATGCTAAAGCAATCTGTACTTTGTTTCTCATGTGCATTCTGAAGTTTGCGAATACAGAGGCATGACTGTTATCTTTGCAGGGTTACTACAGAAGGGGTGCAGCATATCTTGCTATGGGCAAGTTCAAGATAGCCCTCAAGGATTTTCAACAGGTATCTTCCTACTGGGATGATAACTTTTTCTCAATCTATTTGAACTTTCTGCTCACTAAAGATCTGGTCTTTTTGGGATGCCTTGCTGATCTCTGATGCATATCAAAAAGATTGATTGACAGTCCTACTATATCTTATATTGTTAGTAGCAGACAGTTCTAACATATCTTATCCTTAATGGTGGTGGTGGTGGTGGTTTGAATGTTTAGTGCATTACATACAAGGCGGAGTTTTCTAAATAGAACTTCTTGTTACAATCACATATGTTTCAGAAGTTATATCTGTGATTTAAAGGCCATCACATTCGAGTCAGTCATGTTTTTCTAAATGACAACAGAATTCCAATTTTGGTATCTCTTCTTCGTATCTTTTTTGAGCATCCTGTCCGAATTTCTAATACGCCCCATTACCTACTTTAATAGTACGCCAAATCTTACTCTATGTTGATTCAAAGTTCCAAAAGTTGTACTACCAAATTGTACATCACTTTGACTCCTGGATCTATCTTGACAAGGATTTCCTGGTTAATTAGGTCAAAAGGATCTGTCCAAATGATCCTGACGCTGCAAAGAAGTTGAAGGAATGTGAGAAAGCTGTAGTAAAGCTCAAATTTGAAGAAGCTATTGCAGTGCCAGAGTCTGCAAAACGTTCAGTAGCCGAGACTATTGATTTTCGTTGCATCGGTATCTCTCTCTCTCTTCTGGAGAACTTCACAGATTCAAACTTAACGGACATTTCGTCGCTGTTAATGCTAATAAGCACCTGGAATTTCCTAAATGTTCAACATCTCATATTCTTGAAACTGAGATTTCAATATAGTCTTTGCTAAAGATATGAGCTTAGGTATCAAAAAGGTTGTTTGGGCACCTCATTTTTTGTTATTTTTTTCCCAATGTGTGGTTGAGGCGAGGAGAGAGAATATGCAGCATACTCTCTCTTGTTATCTCAACTGGCAGAAAACTGGAAACCCAAAAACAGGAAACTATGTTTTAAAAACTCCTCAAAGTGGATGCTTGGGGAATAGGGTAAGTTCCTTAATCTAAATGACTTTCCCGAACACAAAAAGTAGGTTGAAAATGTGAATATGCAACTCATCAAGTGTGCTGTCTCAGGAAATAGGAAAAGGGACGAGAAAGGAAAAAGTGCCATGCTTAAGTTTTTTACCTAATTGATTATAATTTTCTTTCAAATCCAGAGGTGGAGCCAAAGTATTCTGGCGCAAGATTAGAAGGAGATACCGTGACTCTTGAATTTGTGAAGAAAATGATGGATGACTTCAAGAATCAGAAGTGTATTCACAAACGGTTTGTATCAAGCAACTCCATCTGTTTGAGAAACAACTTTTCTTTCTTTCCCCCCTTAGCTCTGAACATCTGTTTGCTGTTACAGATATGCCTTCCAGATAGTCTTGCAAATACGAGAAATGATGCTCGCATTGCCGTCTCTTGTTGATATAGATATACCCGATGGCAAGCATTTCACAGTTTGTGGTGATGTACATGGACAGGTATACTGTTGCTTTGAGATCTTAATAAAGTCCGTCGCCCTACTGCTGGATAATTATTTCTCCGCTGGACCTTCTACCATCTACTACTAAAAGATTTTGAAATGGAAAGCAATTTGGTTCTCGTTAACATAGTATCGTGATATTACCTTCTTATACAATTTTTTTGAGTCGTTTGAGTTTGCACATGAATTTATTGTTTGGATTTCAATTCTTTTAATCTATAGTCAGAGTGCTCTCTTTTGGTGCCCCTTCCCGTTCATTTGGTTATCTGTACTAACTATTTCTTCAATGTGATGTCGTTGCAGTTTTATGATCTCTTAAATATTTTTGAACTGAATGGGCTGCCCTCAGAAGAGAATCCCTACCTATTCAATGGCGACTTTGTGGACAGGGGTTCCTTTTCCCTTGAAGTCATACTCACGCTTTTTGCCTTGAAGTGCATGTCTCCATCAGGTAAACAAGTTTCTTGTGGACCTGTCTTTGATTGTTCATTGTGGGCTACAATTTTAGAGACAAGAAAAGGGGAAGTTTGGTAAAGCTTTTGTGTTTTTTTTTGTGTTTTTTTTTTTTTTTTTTGAAAAAAAACTTTAACTGAGAGGCAAAAGAGTTTGGTGTAAATAACGGCAGGAAAGTCTGAAGGTTTGTTTATAAGAGTAGGCTCAGCCACTGTCAATGACTTCCATACCCTTGATGATTTTTAAGTCATTCAAACTTGCAAGTTCCTTTCCAGTGTTGCCTTCACTAGATTGGCATCTGCATCTATTCTGGTACTAGAAGTGTTTCAAGTATATGTTGCTGTGAAGTTTGACTATGCGCTCAAATTTTGATCTGAAGTTAACATTAGTTTTTAATTTACCAACCAATTTTGCACATAGTGCTTAACTATCATATTATAAATTTCAGGTATACATCTTGCTCGAGGGAACCACGAGAGCAAGAGCATGAATAAAATTTATGGTTTTGAGGGTGAGGTGAAGTCCAAGTTGAGCGATATTTTTGTGGAACTTTTTGCGGAAGTTTTCTGCTGTCTACCATTGGCTCATGTATTAAATAAGAAGGTATTCGTAGTCCATGGTGGTCTATTCAGTGTTGATGGAGTTAAGCTGTCTGATATTAGAGCAATTGATCGATTTTGTGAGCCGCCAGAAGAAGGTATGATACACATGCTGAATATATGCAATGATTTTCCAAATCTGAAATTTATCTTACATTCCTACATCTATGATAATACGCCATTCTTGTGGATGTTCGAGCTCTTGATATAGCTCATGCGCTGAATTGTATATGAGTGTGTAATGAGACATGTTTTTGGAGTTATGGTATTGGGTATATGAACATTGAACTTGTGAAAAACACAGGCTGTCTTTGCAAAATTTTATCACTTCGTTTGCTGGTTGTCAATATTCAGTAAGGTTTACCCTCAACACTGTAATTGGTTATGTGGCCTGTGTGGATTACTTGAAGGCCTGGTTATGAGAGTTGCATCGCCAAACAGTCTTTTGTTAATCTTGATTGTCTAGTGGGTCAAAGTTATAGATCTCCCAATCATATACATATTCCCTTATGCTAACATTAAATAGTCTTCTGATTGCTAGGCATGATTAATCTGGATGTATTTGATTAATTCACATATATTAGAAATATATCCTTTTTTGTCACACCATGTACTTCTCATGTAGCATTTGCACACTTTTAATTGAAGTCCAGCGTACTCATATACTCCTACGACACGGCTGGATTTTGTGTGTTTGCTGATTGGCCGACTATTCTATAACACCCTCCTGTATGTTTTTCCTTTCTGAGTTCTTCTGCTCATGCCAAATGTAATTATCAGATTCCAAACAATGTTGGTATTTGCGTATTTGGTTATCATTTTGTGTTTATTTTTCTCAGTTTTTTAGCTAACTTTGCTCCTTGTAAACTGCACTTTGTGATAATCCCTCTAATGCAGCACCATTCATATTTTTTAAGTACTAGCTTATGGTTTCACGTGCACACAAACAGTGTTATATATATATTGGAAAATTAAATTTACTCTTCTTATTTTTATTCTTTTGATATGAAGGATTAATGTGTGAGTTATTGTGGAGTGATCCACAACCTCAGCCTGGACGAGGCCCTAGCAAGCGGGGTGTTGGTCTTTGTTTTGGTGGTGATGTAACAAAAAGATTCTTGGAGGAGAACAATTTAGGTAATTTCATTTATAGTTTGATGCTTTTCATAAATTGAATTCACTAGCTAAATTTGCATGCACTTTGATTACCAGAGTTGGTTGTGCGATCCCATGAAGTAAAGGATGAAGGCTATGAAATTGAGCATGATGGCAAGCTCATTACTGTCTTTTCTGCTCCAAACTACTGTGACCAGGTAAGTGTACCTGATTTTGACTGAATTGTTACTTGTCTCCTGGGATAAACTATAGGCTCCGACTTAAACTTTTTGCTAAGTTCATATGTAGTGATGGCAACGGATCAGATTCGGATTGGATACGCTATATCTAAATCTGTTAAGAATGTAATAATCTGAATCCCTCAAGAATCCACTCAGGTTGGATTCGGTTCAGATTTGATTTTGTAACAGATCACTTTCACTGTTTATAAACCCGATCCGCCTGATCCACCATGTGTAAACTGATCATTGATCACAGTCGGATATTCAATCCTGTCTGTTTAGGCCACAGACAATGATCCAGATTAATTTTCACAACATAAACTGGAAAGCTATGATATAAACATGAATAAACATTTACATAACCAAGCCAATGAAGAAACCATGATAATAAGATCATAAAATCCTCAAATTGATATACAACTCCAATAATTCATTCAACAAAGACCTCACACTTTGAAACTCAGAAACCCAACCAACAACAGGACCTGAAAATTGAAATACATCCCTACCCATTGAAAATTCATTGTTTAAATAAGAAAATGGCCGGAGAGAGAGACAATAGTCAACCTCTGCGCTGGCGCCACACCAAGGCAGATCGAGTGACCCAACTTCGCCGCGGTGCCAGTGGGGAAAAACTCGAGAAGAGTCTCTGACGAAGTAAATCAAGAAGAAAATTAGGGCTAAAAACTTCCAGTCAGAAATTGAAGAATCAAGATGCAAGTCGAGAAATATTTTCAAGAAGAAACAAGAAATTATGAATACCTTAGTCGTCGTCGAATCTCCTGATTCACCTCCGCGGTTAAGTATTAGATGATATCATCATCGAGTCTCATGTCTCGATGGTCCCAGCCATCTAAGTGATCTAACCATCGGTGGTTCTCCAATCTCCAGTCAGCGGCTTGAGAGTTGAGAGAACTGAACGATGAGAAGAGAAATTAGAAATGAAGAGTCCTGCTGGGTTTAGAAAGATTGTTCATATAATTATATATGGGTCGGTAATCTTGTGATTGCATAAGAACCCTGTGAGCATTTATTCGAAATTGCAATTTCATCGGAACGGATATCCATGAATCGGACTGGTGGATCTGAATCCGACTCGGATTTGTGTTTCTATACCCATATCCAATCCATTCATTAACACACCGGATTCTGATTGACCCTAATGCGATCAGATCACTCGAACGCTGGATCACATTGCCATCCCTAATCATATGTGTAACAAATTGGGTTCATAATGGCATTTAGATGCTTAGTTGTGAAGGTTTAATTAAAAGGGAAACAAGGTATAAAATGTAGGTATTTTTATATCCTTAAATTTTCTTGGAAGGGGTCGCTGGGTTTTATCTTCAGGGTTTGCCTCTAGGAGTTGTGACTTCTGTTAGAATATTGATTGTTTTTTTAATTAGGTGAAAGCCTTCAAGACTTGGCGTTCGTAATTGAAGAAACAATTTCATAGATATGTTCTTGGCGGGAAAGTGAATAAACCACGATTACCCGAGTGACATCCCCTTACCAAGAAGATCTTTGAACTGAGTGAATTACTTCTGGTTCATCATTTTTCATTTGACCCTTGAATTTTGCCTTACTAAAGAAACATTGATCAAAAGAGAAAATGAACAAAACTAAACTATAGAAGAAAGCTATGTAAAATTACATTTCTCTCTAGAAGTGAGATTCGTGGAGAAGGAAACAGGGGGACTTGTAAGGTAGGATGGAGGAAATTTGGTTTTTGAGAAATTATGCTCTTTGTGTAATTTCTTTGAACTGGCTGTCTCAATACCAATTGTTGGGGGAACTTATGTTGTTTTTGTCCTTTGCTTATTGCAGATGGGCAATAAGGGTGCTTTTATCCGGTTTGAAGCTCCTGACATGAAGCCGAACATTGTTACGTTTGCAGCAGTGGTCAGTGGACATCCTATTTTCTTGTCTTGAACATGAAAGTTGAACATAATTTTTAAAGTTGCCTTAATCAAATTCCTTTGAAAATTGCAGCCACATCCTGACGTCAAGCCAATGGCATATGCCAACAACTTCCTTCGCATGTTCTCTTAGTTCTGACTACCTGGTCGAAATGCATCGTCTGTACTTATAGAAGGCCTTACAATAGAATGGCAATGTTGTTCGACATGATAGAGAATAACAGTCTTTCACTTTCTCTGTGTACTTGTAAGTTAGGATAGATAATTTTTTGTTCACGTATTGATGGATCTGATGGCCCAGCTGGTAGTAATGCCAGAGTGGTTGTGTGTTTGATGTTGCTTCTTTTGTTTCCAAAGCCGGCAGGGAGGTGACAGGGGTATCGATTTTGGAACTATGAATATTGTATATAAATGCCCTTGCCATTTTGTCATGGAAGTGGAATTTTGCAACTTGTTTGCTCTTCACCTCTCATCCCATGTGGTATTCTTGAAATTGTCAGAGCATTAGGGATATCAATTTTGAACCTATTGTACATAATTTTGAAAATGATAATTCTCAAAAAAAGAAAAAGAAAAAACCTATTGTACATGATGTCGCGAGTCGCGACTATTTGTCATGAAATTTGTCTGCTCTTCCCCTTGTTAACGATGTTGTCTCCCTCTATCCTAAAAAGAGTGCATTGCTTTTTTCTTTTTTCTTTTTTTATATCATGAAATTCCGAACTTCGTAATCTTTACAACGTTAAGAAAAAAAAGGTACCGTTTTGCTAAAAAACAAGATTTAGTATCGTTTCACTAATAAAGTCATCACCTCAAAATGGATGTGAAAACATGATCTCGTTTTGGGACTTTTTTCCAATGACATCGATGCAGGCTTTCTGTATGTTTGACACGGATTTCCTTGGAAAAAGTATTAATTGGGGTTAGACTTGTCATGTGGTATGCATGCGTGATGTGGGGCATATCAATCGAAAAATATCACAATAATGCATTGACTAGGTAGAGTGCGCCAATGCGGTATGCATGTTTTTCAAATTTGACGGACGTGCCTTGCAGCGCAGACATGTCACGTGGCAAGGTTAACTCAATAATATATTATTATTTTCATGGCTATTAATCGGTCTTGATCTGAATCTACAAGTTGTTTGGGAGGGTATAGACATCTGTAGATTTAGTTTCAGAAGCACTACTGCTGAAAGTTGTGTCTGAATTGTGGCGCCAAGTTTGGCACAAATTGTCGATGGATGGCCCCTTGAATCTCAGGCGTTAAATCTCCGCGTGCTTATGTAGAACGAGGTGTTCTGGGAGGGGCTAAACCTACTTCAGTGATCTCTATGCCTTGGATGTAATAGCCACAGGTCGAAACTTAAGCAATGAGAATAAAATTTCACATCTTCATTTAATTTTGAAAAACTTTTATAACAAAATTCACAAGTAGATTCTCTACTGTGATTATTAACTATTACACTTCCAAAGATCCAGGTTTGTTCTTCAAAAAACATATATAATGTACAAATCTCCGATAAATGGAGCATTTTACTTATCAGATAGAAGAACTGAACTGACTCTAAGTAGGGTGCTTCTCTCTTCCCCATCCATGTTTGAAACAGACGAGCCACCATCTGTCGATATACTCTGAGTCTGTGTTACACTCGGATTCTGCCAAAAGTGATTTCTTATGGCCTTGAACTTGGGATTGATTGTCGAAAACCCTGGATCAGAGAGCAGTTCTTGAACAGCAGTTCGGCCTTCGAGCATACTCACCACCTGGGACATGATAGGCCTAAGAGTTGGCGACGCGTTGGTACACATAAGAGCAACATTTAACATAACCATGGCCTCTTCTGATGAATATTCTGAACCCAGGTCTGGATCAACCAGCTCCAAGAGGCTCCCTCTCTCTTGCAGAACATTTGCCTGAACAAGTCCCCCACAGTGTTATTAAACAGCATCAGAGCATCTCCAATAGATCACGTAAAATGCATTATTAGCAAAAAAAATAAAAAATGAAGATGTTAGTGAAATATTGAGGTCCAATAAGTTATGCAAGTCAGCATGCATTTTACAAGACATGCATATTCATTGTTATTTTAGAGAACATGCATTTTATGAAGCAGGAATGCAAATAATGCGTCTCTCTACCTCTCCCTCTCTCTCCTCCAATGCATTTCATAATTGCATAATTAACTAGTTAATTCACAAAATAAATTGTACTGTTGGAGTGAACCCTTAAATGTATGTCATGCAAAGTTTAAAACATGCACATTTTACATTTTTTCACCTCCTGCTGGAGATGCTCTAAGCATATAGAAGAGAAAATGTCGGAAATTGCTTAATTACCCAGTCGAGAAGATAAACAAATTCTTCCTTGGGCCTGTAATTTGTGTTGCTCTTTCCGGTCACAATTTCCAGCGCAACTACCCCAAAGCTGTAAACATCTGCTTTGCTTGTTAAATAACCACGCATTGCGTATTCAGGAGCCATATAACCACTGCAAGGCAAAAGGGACTCAGGATGTTTTCAGGATAATTTGATTGTGACAACGTTGGAGCATTATTCTGAGAGAAACTCACATAGTTCCTGCAATACGAGTGCTGATGTGGGTATTGCCTTCCTCGTGAAGCTTAGCCAAACCAAAGTCAGAAATTTTGGCATTCAGGTCCTTATCAAGCAAAACATTGCTGGTCTTGATGTCTCTATGCACTATCTTCAATCTTGACTCTTCGTGGAGATACGCCAAACCCCTTGCTATCCCTAGACAAATTTTCTGCCTGGTAGGCCAATTTAGCTTCTCTTTGCAAGTTCTATCGCTTCCTGTTGAGTAATCAAAGACCAGTCATTTTCAAGTATAAATGCAGATGCACACAAGTCTTTGGCAGGTTGACTGGAGAACTTACCAAAAAGAGCACGGGTCAGACAATTGTTTTCCATGTACTCGTAAACCAGCAATAACTGGTTTCCTTCAACACAGCATCCATATAATTTCACTAGATTTGGGTGTTGTACCGCAGAGATCATGCCAATTTCATTCACAAATTCCCGGTTTCCTTGCCTAGATTTTGCAGAAAGCTGCTTCACTGCAACGATGGTCCCATCCGATAATTGACCCTGAAATTAACAAATAAAAGACGATTCAGTTCCAAGCTTCACAAATCAGTAACCAAAAGAACTATACCCGAATGATGAAAGAGTCACTGAAGTTCCAAAGAAAAAGAACCTTATAAACGGCGCCAAAACCACCTTCCCCTAGCTTGTTTCCTGCATCAAAGTTCTTAGTGGCGGCTTTAATCTGTCTCAGCGTAAATATTCCAGTTTGCAGGTCCAAGCCTCTAAGCTCTACCAGAGAAATTATCCAATATTAGTAGTGGGAAAAATATACTTACATCTTTTTTCTAACTTAAAGTATTCATTTTCGCCAATAATTAAAAAGATCAAGAGGAAGGTGAAGTATCTACCTTTGTCAATATTTATTTTGGTTCCCAGCCAGCCTTTGATGTGCAGGATATATAGGACCATAAGGAGAAAAACTACAGCTCCAGTTACGGCCCCAGCCAAAACAAAAACGTTGTTCTTTTTACCATGTTCTGGAGGAGGTTCAAAGTCTGCTCAAGAGAAAGTACCACAGGTTCAGTGGTCACTCGAAGGACAAAGGTGAAGCTGAAGGTACATTTTTTCAGCACGATGTGCTCATTGCGTTAAAGAAATGTAAACATGGTTTTTTCATATATCATCAGAGATAGAAGAAAATGGAAAGCTATAAAGAGAGTTTAGAATAACTCACTAGGATCCACAGATATAGCCGATATGAGAGGACCATAAATTCCTCTAACTGGTATGCCAGTCGAACCTCTTCCTGCCCAGTAAAAGTGAATCTTCAAAGTGTGACTCGTGATATTTGCATGAAAAGACTTAACAACCGGCTTTCCAGCTCCACCAGCCTCACTATAAATATCAAAATCCTTCAGTACTAACTTTCCCTGTGTATCGAAATCAACCAAACTCATGTAATGTCAGTTAATTAAAAATTCCAAGGCGAAACACCCTTTTACTCTCCCAGGAAGTGACATTACCTGGATATAGACGTCAAAGATACGCTTCCCAAGGCTATCGAATGAATTGTCATTAGTGAAAAATGTTTCCAAAAAATGAAGTTTGACAGTGTAATTCCCATTCCCGAGACAGAGTCCATAGTAGGTTAGAGAGAGTGGCGACAGGCGTGCTGTCGTATACAATTGGGCATCACTTGCAGAGACGTTATTTAGAGTGGAGATGTTGGCAGAAATGTAAGGATCAGAATCAATGTCATCATCCATGAAGTTTCCCGTGCTGCTAAATGCCCAGTTTTGTCCCGAGTAAAACATTGAAGCACCTCTTCTTTCCAGATCAGCTTCGTACTTGGTACCATTTACAACAGCTCCATTACCACCGCAATCGATATGAAGGGAGTAATCTGTAGATATTTGAAAATTTAAACATGATTAAAGGATTGGTGGATTGCATCATCACTTTTTAATGTTTGCATACGAGGTTCCAGTTAAATCTTTTGTATGAAGTTTGGGCTTATATGAACGTGGCTTTTTATGTACAGGGTTAAGATTCAGAGAAATCAAGTACTCACAGCGGCTGTTCTTGGCAGAACATGGGAAATTTTTCTTTAGGCATGGATGAATAGAATTTCTGCAGCATAGAATGATTCGTACACGAGCATTGTTAGTATAGTTACTCCAAGAAAACGAAGAAAGGAACGCGAAAAACTCGTTTCTTTACAGGATTGATAACAGATTCCAAGTACAGATTAAAAGAGCTTACAGTTTATCAGCAGATGCGGAGTAACTCTCGACCAAATTTCTGAAGAAAGAAAAAGAAAAAAACTTTTTAAATACGATTCTTTGCAGCGATTTTAGAAGAAAAAGACCGAGAACCAAATTGTACTCACACACTCCCGCGAGGACATTCCATAGGACCAGAGTTTCCGGAAGAGAATTCATTATAAGAAAGATCCCTACGTATCAGTTGAAGAGAAGAGAAATCAGAACAAAAGAGAACTTATCATTCGAAAACCATTGCAAAAGTGGAATCATACAAGGCAAATGTCAAGTAATCGCGCATACACATTCTTATTTCTAGACAAAATCCATCCAGGTATTCGTCCTGTGAGTTTGTTCCCTGTCAGATACCTACAAAGATAACGTTACTGTATTGTCAGAGAGCTAATGTATGGAAATATGAAGTTGGTGCGGCAACACCCTATATGGCATAGAAAAAGAAGAAAAGAAGTCCTACTTACATGAAATCTGATTTTGCTAGATGAACAAAAGATGCCGGGATTTCTCCACTCAAGTTGTTGAAACTGAGGTCTCTGTAGTTTCAAAGACAATGGAATTCAGCCCACCAACTAGAGACTAAATTACTACTAATTGATAGCATAATAGCTTATCGTCAATTACAACAAACAGAATATGGTTATCAGCATCAAATAGTCAAAGCTAGAATTGTTACAGTTGTATGATTTGTGTATTTGTGTCAATAGAAGTCTCTTACATAGCCTTCAGTGCAGTCAAATCTCCAAGATAATCCGGTATCTCTCCATCAATTGAGCATTTCCGCAGTATCCTGCATTCGGCCATATAAGATGAGCTCTAGAGTAAATGATATCTAAAAGATGTACAATTGAGCCCAAACTAGAAAACTCACAATGTCTTAATGGATTTCATATTTCTTAGTGGTGGAAAACTAGACCGTCCACCTTTTAAGTCAGTAATCCTCCTTAAATTCACAAGAAAGAGAATTAGGTCAAAATGTTCGTCTTCTTCTCATAGAAATTATAAGGGCATTATTGCCAGAACTTACAGATCGGTTAAGCTAGTCAATGCAGCAATGCTAGATGGAATTGGTCCCTCAAGTGAACACCCTTGAATCTGCCTGTACAAGTGCTAAGTAAGAACTTCGTGAAGTGTAATGAAAACCTTATTCTTTATTTATTTACCGTTTATGACACCCTAAGGTCCACTCATGCCCAAGAGCAAGGAGGTCAGGAAACAGAAACTGTAGTTACAATTTACAAAGCAATTTGGTGAAGCTTACAATTTATCTATCTTTGTCCAGTTCCCGATGAAATCAGGTATCTTTCCTTTGAAATTGTTGTCGCTTATCCTCCTGAAGTGATCAAAGATGAAGATAATGAATCAGAATCGAGGTAAGTTATAAAGCAGAAAACCTTAAAAGAAATAGCAGGTTAATATTGTGAGAGCCACTGCATGACACTTCGAAACCTTCGCTACATGAAATTTGCGTGCAAGTGAAGAAACAAATGCTCACTTACATATCTGTCAAGTTCTTCAAATTGGCTAGTCCAGTTGGCAGTTCTCCAGTGAAAGAATTTGATGATAGAACACTGAATGGAATACAAACACGAGTGAGGCTGTGGAAAATTTGGAGTCATTGTAAGACAACTCAGGGAAATAATGTGCAAATAAATTTGAGAGTTATTACAGCTTCTCTAAGCTGATTAATCTCCCAATTTGCTGAGAAATGGGTCCTGAGAATCGATTTATTTCTATGCTCCTGCAGGATACATGTAATGTAAAACAAATACTTCAAGAGAGATGGAAAAAGTTACTGGAAAAGGTATAGCTTCTCTGAATCCTTAATTAGATTCCTAACTGTTGTTCGAACATATTCATCACAGACATTCTTAGCTAAATCACTAAAGTACCTGCATCGTTTCACTTTCGAGACTCAAATATTATTTTCATATTAGCGTAACTTGAGAAATCACTTGTCTTTTCAGATCATATTCTGAGTCTTAACAATTCGTACCAAGCAGTATTATAGCTAGCCATGAGACTAGATCAATGAATACTTACAAGTTCCTGAGGGTGGTGATGTTGGTGAGAACCTTGGGAAATGGACCTGACAACATGTTTCCCATCAAAGAACTGCAATTTCAGCATCACATGTGCAGGTGGTTATGTAAGCTTTACTTCATGGAAAAAAGAAAACAATAGAAGTAATAGTACTGAAAGAAATCAAATATCATACAGATCGGTCAAGTGCATTGTAGCCCATTGGAGTGGTATAGAACCGTTGAAATAATTGCGGCTGAGATCCCTGCCCAATTTAACTTACAGCATCAGAAGGCGTACATCCATTAAAATGTGTTCCCGTTTTGTCCATTAACTTGAATGGACAAGAACAACAGAAGCACAAATTTCTTAGTTGCGATGTGCTCTAATATGAGCAGCAGATGTAACATAAAAATTATTATTGGTAATGTTGTTGCTCACAAGTGTTTTAGGTGACGAAGCTTCGAAAACTCTGGTGGGAGGCCTCCAGATATGTTTTGAGCTTTCAGGGCACTGCATTGGAGAAATAATCAATTTGCTAAAGTTGCTTGTAACAGTATGTTAAATAAATTGGTTTGAAGAAAAGAATTGTTCTCAATTCTGAAAGAATGTTCACCATTGCCGGCTACATGTATGTGCATGTCTCAGCATGCAGTGAAGTTATAAGTCAGAGGAAACAAAGTACTTTGACATCGAACTATCCTTACAAAAAACCACTTTAAGTGGTACTCACAGATAACATTTCATTTCCCCCACAGAGGTGAAACTCGACTACACTGCTTCAGATTCGTTGTTTCTTGCAGTTGAGAATGTCATCATTCGAATTTATTAGTAATTATGTTATGTTGAAAAGAAAATATGCAAGAAAAATAAGAAAAATGCTAATCATGGCATGGATCCCCTGCCAAACATCATAGTTATATCAGTTCGTAAATAAAAAGGTGGACCATTACAGTTGATCATTAAGGGTTGTTTGGGTTTGCTTATTCTGTATGAAGGCACCTGAAATGTAACTATTTCATTAATTTAATCAGAAGTAGCTATAGGCCAATGTGGATTTATCGGGCAACTAGCAATTTATTGCAGATATAACAAGGCCCGTGGGCTTAGTCAAGGTGTGACCAAGCTCCTCAGCCAACAAGGTTATCAGCGGTTATCAAGAAAAAGAAATTACAACTCTCTCTTGACCAGAAATTAGAAGTTACTCCTATAGAGGTAAATACGAGTTCCTGTAACGGGCTGAGACTCCATTCCTTCATCCTTTAATGGACAGTACGGATGGGCCCGAATGAATTTCACTTCTCGTATTAGGCCCATGGATTGGTCACTTACACCCCTTAGTTTTGGTTGTTTGCACTTGCACCCCTCCTAGTTTGAAAAACTTTACTTACACCCCTCTGTGTCTCCACTTTTCTAGTTGGCAGGGTAACTTCCCAAATTCAAGATTTCGGACAGAATTACCCTTGCAGAGGCAATTCCACCCCAACGTGTATTTTTAACACGTGTAAATATCGCAGGTTTTAGTATGTGTTTTTGAACATGGTGCAACTACAAAAGTTGAGACCAACACGAGACATAGTTTACAGAATTAGGTGTGGGTTGGCCTTTTTGCGGCCTCTGTATGGGTAAATCTGTCCGAAGAACTGAATTTGGGAAGTTATCCTACAGACGAACAAAGGGGGGTAAGTGACAACATATTTAGTGGTCACAAGGGATATAAGTGAAGTTTATCGAACTAGGAGGGGTGTAAGTGAAAATTACGGTATAAAATGGCAATAAAACATGAGGAGCCCAGGCGCTATTATAACCTGTTGACTGGAATGAAGCATACCAAAGGTTTTGTTGAATCAAAAAAGGCTTTAATGTGCATCTACCTGGTTAGCTACCTGCTGCTAATCACCGACATACAAGGATGAAGTTAGCTGTTACCGTTGACTAAACTTTGATGTCAACCAGCTTACTATCTAGAAACGACTGCTCCAAAGTATTCTAACTATTTCAATTTATCGTCATGTTTGAATTTTCAAATAGCTTTAATTGTGTAATTTGAGTAGCAAAACGACACAAGAACTTGTTAGAATATGTGATATTATGAAAAAAAATTTGATAAGTTCTTATGTTGTTTTACTTCTAAAATGTCTTGAAAACATGACGCATAAATTGGAACGAATCTGTAAGGTAAGAGTGGCATACTGTCGCCACAAACTTGAAACTACGCCTGATGTTGCTACGCGTATTGCCTTTCTTGAGAGTCTGAGACTTTCAGACTAATATAATGACTATGGCCAGGGAATTAACAAGCTAATTGTAAACAGTAAAACAATCAATCGAATGGAGCAATCTTAAACGAATGCTCTGAAACCAAAGTGCAACAGCAATTGTATGACTACGTGTGAGGAATAGAGAGTTTGTGATCTTACATGGTAACGACATGGCAAGTGCGATTGTTGTCGAAAGTGCAATCACAAGTAACAGAGCTCTCGAAGCCCTTCTTCACAACAGGTCTACTCCAGTTCCCTCCCCCGCTGCACGGATCAATCCCGAAATCCCAATCTGCATTACCTATTCTCCGTCCAATATCTCGCAGCGCCTTCACTGAAAATCGTAAACGAAATTTAGTGTGTTTCTTCACAAGTTCCCAATCAATTGACATTTGCAATCATGTTATGTGCCTATACCTTCGTCTGAGTGGAGCTTTGGAGTTGCGGCGAATCCAGATGAACTGAAGAAGCAAACTAGTATCTGAAAGCAATACACCAGAACTATGATTAGACGCCGTGTACTAGAAGAAGCATCCATCTTCATTCAGCAGCAGCTACTATATGGATTTTTTTCTAACTTCATGTACACTCTCCTCGGTCTAAGTCACTCAAACTCTATTGTAACAAGAGAGAGAGGAACAAGAGGAAGTAGCAATTAGCCACTGCAATTGTATAAATAATGGCAGAAGATTCAGACAAAATGATAGGATTGGACTGTCTGATGGAGGCTTTGACCCTCGAGGGCTCAGAGCCTGATAGCGAAATAGTACTATATAGGTGTCATTCTCGAACTACTTATCTACTACTTCTTCCATAACATTTCATTAAGAATAAGCAGAATAACAAGTGTATTGATATAATAATAATACTATAATACTAATAATAATACAACGTTACGTTTTAGAGAATAATGACAATGGAAATCATGCAGGGGATATAAGGGAAAAAAGCACAGCCACCCATTTTTCTTGAAAAATATAAAAGATAGCCACGCAATACAGACAAACATATTTTTCACTCAATAATCAGGTTTAATAATATATCACGTAAGTATTCGATTCTCAACGCGTTTTCAAACAGTGCATATACTCTACTGGTGATTAATAAGCAAACAGTTCTTGGCTTCTTCATGATGGTGAGAGATGTGAAACCTGTATCATGATTTTTATTTTATATGAAAAGAAGATAAGGACTACAGAATGGACCATTGCCTTGGATTTTTCTCAATCTCCCTCACATGATGTAAAATTACTTATCTTTTTCTCATATATTTACATCTTTGTGTCTTGTCCATGTGAACATGGTACTCAGCTTGCTAATTGGACGAAGCCATACAGGTACTTGTGGAAAACTTGCATTAAACAAGGGTGAGAATGCTGTGAAACACTTCCATAACAAGGTGATTATTGCACAATAAAGTCTCGTTGTGGTGCCCCAATGATCCCTTGTCACTTTGATCTCAAACATTGAAAAGTCCATTTCTTATCACTTGTCAGTGGCTTTCAAAAACAGCTCATCAAGAGCTGCACAAATCGTTTGACTATAGTCTTCGTGACACTAATCTTCTCTCCAAAAATTAGAGTTCATCTTTCCTATTTGGGAAATCCATAAAAGATCATTCACTTCCTTCTTTAATTGTTGTAATTTAATTTTTACTCAAAAAAAAGTTACTGTTAATTTTATGAGAGTGAAAAATATGAACGAAGTAGTAATTATCGCTCAAAAGGTAAATTACAGTACAATCATTACATATTCACTTGAAATGTTCCGATTTAGAAACATGACTCTAATTTATAAAAACATATTAAGCCAGTAGCGGACGCAGGATTTCGATCAAGTGGGAGGGGGTGGGGGGCGGGGTGGGGTGGGGGAGAAACATATATTATATGCCTACATTATGAGAATATACAAGTCTATTTTTAAAAAAAATTAAAAGATTAGAAAACATAAATTTGATAATATGTAGGAGTCACAATGTAGTTTCTTCATTAGAATACATGAAATTATAGTGGTGTTTTGATGGAATGTCAGGACCTTGGAGGGGACGCGGCCCCGCCAGCCACCCCCTAGGTCCGCCACCGATGATGGAGTAATAATAATGGTACAATTTGGAACTCCTCAATTCTGGGGAGTGTTATTTATCTTCGAGAAGGTTTTTACACAGTTAAATCTTATTATTCCTATTCATGTGGAGCTCATGTATCCCGGGCCGCGCTCCTTCGATTTGGCATGTAAAGACTCCTTCGAGGGTCTGGTTCTTTGCGTGGTGTGCAGCCCATAACAGGATCTTGACACTTGGTGTTGTATGTGTAATTCCAATTAGGAATCAGTTAATCACCTTCTCCTCTTACTGTGAGATCGTTCTGGGATTTGGTCCTATCGGCTTTCAGATTTGTAGGGTTGCTCCCGCAACAGTTTCTGAGTTTCTGATTGCTTGGGGAGGTGTCAGGTGGACAAAGAGAGACGGACAGTTTGGAGGTTGGCTCCGTCGGTTGTTATGTGGATCATTTGAAAGCTGCGAAATAGATAAATATTTGATGGAGTTCGCATGCCAGATGCCTTCGTTAATATTGGAGCGGCGGTCCTGCATCTCGCTGCTGAGTTCGTAATCATCTGTTGGATTATAGACATTCCTTACCGTGATTTTGTTGTAGCAGCATTGTTTATTTCGCCATGTAGGTTGTTTAAGCATGACTTATTACACAATTTTATTACCACCTATAAAAAAATAATGATAGTGCAGTTTGCAAAAATGAGCCTGAAAGTTAATCAGTACCAATCACTAGTACCAATCACAAATTAAAATTATAGAGCTGGATGGGAAAGAAAATTCTCGTAAACCGCCCAATTAAACGCTTATACTCATACTCGCTTATGGGGATGCTAATACATAAATGCATCGTATTATGCAGATGGAGATGGTCTTTCCTAGGGGGTAGAGTAAGACCTTGAAATGAGACTACTTGAGCGACAAAAGGTTAAAAGAAGTATATATCAATGTCAATGATAAGAGAAACTTAATGGTTTTCATTCATTTTATAGAATGAAATTCCTGAAGTCAATTGGGCAAATAAATTAGGGGCTGGGAGTTGGGAGTTTCCACCTTTCTCCCACTTTGAACTATGAATAATGAGCCTATTAATGGTTTGAAAAAATACAGGTGAGAGTTGGGATTTTGAGGGGAAAAATAGAGGAAGAGGATGCTTGATGATGTTGACTGACCCCATGAGAGAGACCGATCACGACATGCAATGCTTCTCTACGCGTGTAAAATATACTACTGCAATTGAGTTCATGGTATTTGACTTCCATCTGGCGTTAGCTGGCTAAGCTTAAGCTGTTTCCAAAAGATACATTTGCCAGAAGGTAAAAAAGACTGGTCAGGACCTCAGGACAGGGTAAATTTATGGAGGACGGTTAAAAACTCAACACAATATACTAAAACTGTGAAAATGCACAATTTAAGCAAGTCTCATTATTGTTGTATCATACGTAGAAGAGTCGTCCTGATATCTAGCGACTCTAGTCCCTCCCATGATAATGTTATTAACGGTATGGGCCAAAATACACTGCTGATCTGGATCAAGAAGCCCAAGCTGTGAAGCCCAAAGGTGTGAAGCCCAAATGCTGAAGTCCAAAAGCTCAGAAATATCTGAAGGGTCAAAATGAAACTGCTGTCAAAGTTCATCTCCCCGTTTGTAATAAATGCTATCTCGGTAATTCAACAGTCCTCTAGATGATCGAACGGTCAGAAATAAGACCGTTCGACATCTCTGTATTTAGCCACCTTCTTCAATGAGAAAACCCTAGTCTTCGTTTCATTTTTCTTCTGTGTTCTTGTTTTTCATTTACAGAGAGCTTCGTCTCTCTTCTATCAAACCTTAACAGGTTTTCATGGTATCAGAGCTTAATGCTCACCACCACCACTCTATCAATGGCCACTCAATCATCCAACCCCCTTTTTCTTTTACCCAATATCAACAATTTTATGCCTTCAAAGTTGGACGGATCCAACTATGTCCTCTGGAAACACCAGATCTCTGCAATTTTTCGAACTCAGAGCCTTTTTGGCTATGTTGACGGCACCATCGCCACGCCGCCTCGCTTCCTCACTCCCGACGGCGTCCCCACCGATGATTTCACGGCGACACCAAACCCGGCGTTTCAGGTATGGCTGAGTCAAGATCAGGCGATTCTAACCCTAATCAACGCCACCTTGACTCAGGAGGCTCTTACTCACGTTATAGGTCATGATACTTCTAGATCTGCCTGGTTAGCTCTGGAACGCAGGTATGCCTCCTTGACTCGCTCCAATATTCTTCAGCTCAAATCTGAACTACAGACCACCAAGAAAGGGTCTGATAGTATCGATGTCTACATGCAAAAGATGAAATCAATTCGTGATAAATTATCTGTTGCTATGGCTCCTGTTCATGATGAAGACATGCTTCTCTATATTTTAAATGGATTGCCTCCTGAATATAATCCTTTTCGCTCCTCTCTAAGAACTAGATCTGAACCTCTTACTGTTGAAGATTTACATGTGTTGTTAAAAGGTGATGAACATATGCTTGAGTCACAGTCGTTTAAATCTACTGATCTGGGTCACTCTGCTTTTGCTATTCATACTATGGGGTCTCGTGGTCGTGGTTATCGTGGTGGTAGGACAAACCCCAGTAATGGTTCTGGAAACTCCTTCTCTGGATATCAGAGAGGTGGAGGAAGGTTCTATGGGGGTAGCTATGGGGGTAGAAACCCTAATTTCAACTCTCAAAGAGGGAGAGGACCCTCTAGGGGTCGTTTTGACAATGGGAGAGGAAGAACTAATACTTATTCTGGTAGAAACTCTGGTCAAAACTCTAACAATCCCATAAACTGCCAAATTTGTGGTTATGACTACCACTCTGCCATAGATTGCTGGCACAGGATGGATCATTCCTACCAGGGTAAGCACCCTCCTGAGCAACTCTCTGCTATGGTTGCTGCCAACACTCAAAATCCCTATTCTCCAAACCAATACCCCTCTGATTACTGGCTGTCTGATACTGGTGCCTCAAGTCACATGACTTCTGAGATGAAGAATCTCTCCCTCTCTGAACCTTATCAAGGCTCAGATCAAGTTGCTGTGGGTAATGGTCACACTCTTCCTATTACTTGAATTGGTACTGCCTATATCCCTACTTCTTCCCATTATTTTACTTTACCAAATACCTTACATGTTCCTAATCTATCCACAAACCTTTTATCTGTTCATCAAATGTGCAAACAAAATAACTGCAAATTCATTTTTGACTCTGATTCCTTTTCCATCCAGGACAAGGATTCGGGGAAAATACTATACCAAGGTGTTAGTCAAAATGGACTTTATCCTATTTACACTACAGCCACACACACTGGTCCTAATCCAGTTCATACCTCTGCTGCTTATTTGGGAAAGAAGATTACTTCTACACTTTGGCACTCAAGACTGGGTCACCCAACTGATGATATTTTACATAGAGTTGTTTCTATTTCAGCTGTTAACAAACATTTACCTTCTACTTGTCAATCCTGTTTAGCTGGGAAAATGTCTAGACTCCCTTTTTCTTTGTCTTCAACAAAAACTCATGATCCTTTGCATTTAATTCATAGTGATGTGTGGGGTCCTGCTAGTATTAAGAGTTATCATGGTTACAAATACTATGTTCTATTTATTGATGACTTTTCTAGATTCACTTGGATTTTCCCTTTGTGTTATAAATCTGATTTAGTTAAAGTTTTTCCAATTTTCAAGTTACAAGTTGAAAAACTCATTGGCAAACCCATCAAAATACTTAGAAGTGATGGAGGGGGTGAGTATATCTCTTATGTTTTTCAATCTTTTCTTTCTGAACATGGCATCACTCATGAAAAGTCTTGTCCACATACACCTCAACAAAATGGCATCTCTGAAAGAAAGCACAGACACTTAGTTGATACTGCAGTTACTTTAATGCAACATGCCTCTTTGCCTAAACATTTTTGGTTTCATGCTTTTCTGCAGCAGTTTATCTTATTAACCTCATGCCTTCTAAAACAAAAAATTTTAAGTCTCCATGGGAACTTATGTTTAAAAAGAAACCAACTTATGATCACTTAAAAGTTTTTGGATGTGCTTGTTACCCCTATTTGAGACCTTACATGAAATCTAAACTAGATCCCAAAACTAAACAATGTGTCTTTCTGGGTTATGCATCAAATTATAAAGGTTATCTGTGCTTTGAAAAATCAACACAAAAATTTTATGTGACTAGAGATGTTCTATTTGATGAAGATGTCTTTCCTTATTCTGGTACTAACACATTGTCTTCTGCAGATCATAACTCTTCTCTCTCTGCTGACTTCTCATCCTTTATCCCTGTCCCTTTTCCCTCTCCTGGATATGATGAAAATGCAAACCCTGAACCTCAAGTCTCAGCTGCTCATTCTGAATCTGAGCTGCACTCCACTGATGAGAATCCAGGAGACCTCTATCAAGAACAGATACCTCCAGAACAGATACTCACTTCTCCAAATTCCATCAGTTCTGGATTGGCACCAGATTCAGAAAATGAGCCAGCTGCAGCACCTGGAGGACACAGTATGCAAACTAGAAGCAAATCAGGCATTTTCAAAAAGAAAACTTTTGGCTATGCTGCTGCTAAGGCTTCTGGTATTTCTGATCCCCCCCTTCTCATTCAAACAATGCAGTTCCTGGTAACATCTCTTCCTTCTCTGTCAATTCTGCTGATCCTACTTGTTTTTCTGAGGCTAAGAAATACTCACAGTGGCAACAAGCTATGACTGATGAGTTTCTTAGCCTCACACAGCAAAATACATGGACTTTAGTTCCACCACCCCCAAATGCTAACATTGTTGGCACAAAATGGGTTTACAGAACTAAATACAACCCTGATGGTAGTGTTGCTAGATATAAGGCCAGACTTGTTGCCAAAGGGTTTCATCAAACCCCTGACATTGATTATGATGAAACATTTAGTCCAGTTGTGAAGCATGCTACTGTTAGAACTATACTTGCTCTTGCTGCATCTTTTAACTGGCCTTTACAACAATTAGATGTCAAAAATGCCTTCTTGCATGGTTATCTCAAAGAAACTGTCTATATCACACAACCACAGGGTTACATTGATCCAAGAGTCCCACACTTTGTTTGCAAACTTAACAAATCATTATATGGACTCAAACAGGCTCCAAGAGCCTGGTTTGAAAGATTTACAAGTTTTCTTTATTCTCTTGGTTTCAATGCTTCTGCTGCTGACTCAAGTTTGTTTATTAGACACTCACATTCCAAAATCACCATTCTATTGCTCTATGTAGATGATATCATACTTACTGGTAGTGATAGCAACTTTATTTCTCAACTACTGCTTTCTCTTCACTCTGAATTTCAAATGACAAATCTGGGCAAACTCACTTATTTTTTGGGATTAGAAATCAAATATGCTTCTTCTGGCTTATTTATTCACCAAACTAAGTATGTGGCTGATCTTCTTCAAAGATTTAACATGAGTAATTGCAAACCTTGCCCTACTCCTCTTGCTGTTGGGGGCAAATATCATTTATTAGATGACACTCCACTTGATAATCCTACTGTTTTTAGATCTCTTGTTGGAGCTTTGCAGTATTTGACATTCTCTAGACCTGATATAGCTTTTGCAGTTAATCACTTGTGCCAATTCATGCACAACCCTACAAACTTGCATTTAATTGGTGCCAAAAGAGTCTTGAGATATTTACAAGGCACCAAATCACATGGCCTGTTTTATCAAACTGGACACTTGCCTCTTGATGCTTACTGTGACTCTGATTGGGCTGGCAACCCAACAGATCGCAGAAGCACTACTGGTTTTGTCATATTTATTGGCCCAAATGCTGTTCACTGGGCTGCAAAGAAGCAGCCTACTGTTTCAAGATCCTCTGCAGAAGCAGAGTATAGAGCTCTTGCAGTCACTGCTGCTGATCTCACTTGGTTTAAATTCTTATTTCGTGATCTCAAACTTTCTTTACCTCAAGCACCAATTTTATGGTGTGACAGTAAATCTGCTATGGCTATGGCTCACAATCCTATCTTACAAGCTAGAACTAAACATGTTGAGATTGACTATCACTTTGTCCGTGAACAAGTTTTGAGAAAACAACTAATTGTGTCTTATGTTTCTAGTGCAGAACAGATTGCTGATATATTTACAAAAGGCCTAAGCACACAACAATTCCTTGAAATCAAATCCAAGTTAATGGTTCAATCACCACCATTAACTTGAGGGACGGTATTAACGGTATGGGCCAAAATACACTGCTGATCTGGATCAAGAAGCCCAAGCTGTGAAGCCCAAAGGTGTGAAGCCCAAATGCTGAAGTCCAAAAGCTCAGAAATATCTGAAGGGTCAAAATGAAACTGCTGTCAAAGTTCATCTCCCCGTTTGTAATAAATGCTATCTCGGTAATTCAACAGTCCTCTAGATGATCGAACGGTCAGAAATAAGACCGTTCGACATCTCTGTATTTAGCCACCTTCTTCAATGAGAAAACCCTAGTCTTCGTTTCATTTTTCTTCTGTGTTCTTGTTTTTCATTTACAGAGAGCTTCGTCTCTCTTCTATCAAACCTTAACAGGTTTTCAAATGTACCCTCAGTCTGTATTCAATTGGTTTCAGGATTATGTATGAAACTAGTAAAGTAAACTAGCAGCATCTTATCTTGAAGAAACTGGTAGAGAATGGGGAGTAGTTACCAGAGGAAGTGCGGTCGGAGCGGTTAAATTCTTGAAGCTGTACTAATCAGATCATCCCTTTCTCAACAGTAGCTTTTCCGTCCAGCCAGATCACTTTTCGTGCATGGTCATGCCTCAATTTTTTTATGCAGCCTGAACCACAGACCACCGCAGCTCTTTGTACCTGGAGACTAGAGTGAGGTATTTAAGAGAGCGGAAAACTGACAAAAAAGGTAACAACCATTATACTTAAGCAGCTCAGAGTTCCTATGCCAAGCCTCAAGACGCAATTTCTATCGTGAAGGAATCAACTCGAAAATTATCAACTTGATCAACAAATTATCAACAATACGCCCATATTATTACTAGCTTGGCAATAAAATCTCAGATTAAAAGGGGATACAGTATTCAGATGAAGCCTAATACTTGATTAAAAGAACTTCGAGTTCCAACAATGAAAACCCCGTGTTTATTTCACAATATACTGTCAAGTTTTGAAGATTATAAGAGTGTAACCAAGTTGTAGGGAAAGACAGAAAACATGGAAAAAATCCAAATACAGCTTTATCATATTTCAGCTAAGTTGGATCACTACCTCTACAACAGAAACCAAAGCCCAATAGCTTAAACAAATGTTATCAAGCCATAGTCCAGCCCTTTAATAGTATCCCCTCTACTCCAAACTAACCAAGTGACCTATTTCTCTTTCTTACACCTAATCCAAGGCCCATAGACAGTTACCAACCCAGCCTAGCCCATCAGACCTTCTTGCCCAATGCCCCAGCAAGCCTTTTCAAGAACTTATTATCAGTATTATACAATTCCATCTCACTGCAACCTATCAGTGAGTGATTGTCAATTCCAGCAACCCAGGTTGACTGCACTATGTCTATATGATCTCTTCTAACAACCCTCTCTTTTTTCCTAAAACACCATAGCTCCTGGACAAATTCCAGTGCAGAAATGAGTACCAGAAGCCATCCAAGTTTCAGGATGCTAGTGTTCTTATTGTGCCTGTCTTTCAACTACCATATCTCCCAAGGAGTTGACACCATATCTGTGTCTCAACCTCTATTCGGAGACCAGACCATCGTCTCAGCTGGTGGAAACTTCGAACTCGGTTTCTACAAACCGGGGAAATCCTCCTCCTACTACATATCCATGTGGTACAAGAACGTGTCTACTCAAACCATAGTTTGGGTAGCAAACAGAGAAGCACCCATCTCCGACATATTTTCTTCGCAGCTTATCATCTTGGATGGTAACTTAGTCCTTCTCAATGAGTCCCAAACTCCAGTATGGTCCACAAACCAGACTTCGTCCACTTCGAATTCTGTCGAAGCAGTTCTTCTGGATGATGGTAATCTGGTTCTGAGAGAGAGCGGGAAAAATTCTCCAGAAGAACCAATCTGGCAAAGTTTTGACCACCCGACTCATACGTTCTTGCCTGGTAGCAAGATTTCATACAACAAGAAGACTAACACACACCAACGTCTTGTTTCTTGGAAGAATTCAGAGGACCCTGCACCAGGTCAATTTTCCATTAGCCTGGATGCAAATAATCTTCAATATCTTCTGATGTGGAATGGGTCTCAGCAATATTGGACGAGTGGCCCTTGGAATGGGCAGATTTTCAGCTTAGTACCCGAAATGAGGACAAACTACATTTATAATTTTAGCTATGTGGACAATGAGAATGAGAGTTACTTCACATATTCTCTGTACAATCCTTCGATTACATCGAGATGTATTATGGATGTTTCAGGACAAATCAAGCAACTCACTTGGTTGGAGAGCACGGGAGAGTGGAATCTCTTTTGGTCTCAACCAAGACAACAGTGTGTGGTATATGGCATTTGTGGGGCTTTCAGCACCTGCAATGATTTCGAACTCCCGTTCTGCAGCTGTTTGGCAGGTTTTATTCCCAAGTCAGCCAGTGATTGGAATTCAGGTGATCATTCTGGTGGCTGTGAGAGGAGAATCCCCATGGGGTGTGGAAGTCCTACCGCGGCTAATAAAGAGATTGATGGGTTTTTGGAGATGCAACGAATGAGGTTGCCAAATGGTGATTCTCTATCTCTGGCAGTTAAAACAGCTGAGGAATGCAAATCTATCTGCTTGAATAACTGCACTTGCACTGCATACACATATGATGGAAATGGATGCACAGTTTGGACAGGAGAGCTCATTAACCTGCAAAAGCTCTCAGCATCAGACGAGAGTGGTAAGACTCTATATCTCAGACTTGGTTCTTCCGAACTTAAAGCTATCAACCAGAAAAACAAAGGGATTGTTATTGGTCTGGTTATCGGTTGTGTTGTAGGAGTACTAGTCCTAATTGGAGTAGTTGCTTTCGTAATCCATGTACGGAAGAAGTCATCTGGGATAATGAGTGTGGTAGAGGGTTCCCTGGTAGAATTCGGGTACAAAGATTTGCATAGTATCACCAAAAATTTCTCTGAGAAATTGGGAGGAGGTGGTTTCGGAACTGTTTACAAGGGAACATTACCCGATTTAACTGTATTAGCAGTTAAGAAGCTTGAAGGCATTCGCCAAGGAGAGAAGCAATTCCAAACCGAAATCAGCACAATTGGAAATAACCAATCCAAACACTTCAATCTAATTCAGCTTTGTGGGTTCTGCTCCCAAGGTAGTAAGAAGTTTTTGGTGTATGATTATATGCAGAATGGCTCATTGGATACCCATCTTTTCCATGGACAAGGATCTATTTCTACAGGAAAGGTTTTGAACTGGAAAACAAGGTACCAGATTGCATTGGGAATAGCCAGGGGGTTGGCTCATCTCCACGACAAGTGTAGGGACTGCATCATACACTGCAACATAAAGCCAGAAAATATTCTTCTAGACAAGAACTTCCGCCCTAAGATTACAGATTTTGGCCTGGCAAAGCTTGTTGGACGAGAATTCAGCAGGATTTTGACGACATTGAGAGGAACAAGAGGCTATCTTGCACCAGAGTGGATATCAGGAGTACCAATAACTCCTAAAGTAGACGTCTTCAGCTATGGTATGGTGCTTTTTGAGATCATTTCAGGAAAGAGAAACATTGACCAATCAGCAGAAGGGAAAGGCAAATTCTTCCCATCCCAGGCTGCAACTATATTAACAGTTGGAGAAGATGTTATGAGTCTTTTAGATCATAGACTGAATGGGAAAGCTGATACCGAGGAGCTAAGAAGAATGTGTAGAGTCGCTTGTTGGTGCATACAAGATGATGAGAACCTAAGGCCAACAATGGATATGGTAGTTCTGATCCTTGAAGGAGTCCTTGATGTCAACCTACCTCCCACTCCACGATTTCTCCAAATCCTGGTCGACGAGTAAGTAGCATAGAAGCTCTTCAACTACATCCTTCAGAACCAAAAAGCTGTACATTGTTAAACTCCATCTATATCAGGGCTCTTAAATCATTTTGCTAATAAGGAAGTTCCAACAAAGAATAGGAAGGTTTATTTGCATTTGCAGTTTTAGCATTGTATCATTGTACGCTATATGTTGTTTCATTTCTTCCTAGTCCTTGTAATGAAAAGAAAGAAATATGAACTTGCAAAACCATAACTTCATATATCCCAATGCTCAAAGTCCTCGACAGCTCCCTAGCTCTTCTCTGCAAGGTTAGGGTTTCCAACAAACTTCCAATGATTTGTATACCGGTGAAACAAACGATTCTCACTAAGTCCTCCCAATGATTTGTTGAAGAAGTGTGTTGAAATTCGAATCAGATCATACAACATCTTCAGTCTTATCACTTTCATAATCCAACAAATTACTATATATACTATCCAGTAACAGAAAGGTCTATTTTTCCCCCCTCTGCAGAGAAAAGAGCAGATACATCTTTTTCTTCTACTTGATTTGAAGTAATAATTCAATGCAAGGAAAGTGATTCAAAGGAAAACAAATCAAAGGCAACATTTTTCTATTTTTGCTTCCGTATTAGTTTGTGGAAGAGATCAAAGAAAAGACCCTGATTTTTCGGGACACGCCTATAGACCTTCAGGAGAGTGAGATATTCCAAAATATGTGTCGCTCTTAGCTTTGAATTTTTAGCCATTGACTAGTAAAGTCTTCTTCCCTATATTAGACTTTCTCTAGAAAGGACCCACATTGCGGTA
Source organism: Linanthus parryae (assembly GCA_023055425.1). Lineage (NCBI taxonomy): Eukaryota > Viridiplantae > Streptophyta > Magnoliopsida > Ericales > Polemoniaceae > Linanthus > Linanthus parryae. Next base: position 144,234,950 of record JALGPY010000004.1, on the reverse strand, counting down.
CAACGCGACTAACGAAAGCCACATTCAATCAACTCTTGATTAAAGTAAACACATATTTTAGTTCTCAAGCAATTAGTCACCATCCTTATATTACTATAACACAAACCTGCCACACAAAAAAATTCAAACAAAGAAGTTCATGATTACATCACATAAGAAGAAATTATGTAATACAACAAAGTGTGCACAAGTCAAACTCGGTTTGCTAACATGGCGCATCATCAGATTACAACTTTTCTTGGAATACTCTCAATGCTACTAGTCAAGAACATCGACAAACAATACAACGAAGATAGTGTTTGGATGGAGTGATTTTTAGTTCGTATATAATTTGGACCTAGGCGTATGGCTACATGTTATTTAGGGTAGGCGGGTACCTGGTATATGGAACTGGGACCCAGACTTCTATCAATCAATTTAAAACTATAATTTTTCGCCACCCAAAAAATGTTTCCCCGGACCTGGCTATTTCACTAGGGGGTTAGCACAGATTAAATAAATGAATAAAAAATGATGTTTGACTCTACCACGTGGCAGGATTGGCTTGATTAAATAAATAAATTGATTGACTTCTATAAATCAATTTAAAACTATAATCTGTCTTGGAATACCCTGCTGAAACCGGCACCTTTGCAGGGGGAGCCCCTGTAAAGCCAGCACTCTAGCTTATACACGTATATCATTATTTTTATGCCACGTAATTGGTTTTCCTTTTGGGTGGTTTTCCGAACCCTAATTTTTATTTATTTATTTATTTATTTAACTAAAAACAATAATCTGTAAAATCCAAACAGCCTCAAAAAATTGCACGTAGTCAAATCACACTTTTCTTTGAGTAGTTTTTTTAGGGGAATTCTTTGAGTAGTTTCCTGTTTGACAGTGCTGCATCCAGCACTATTTGATTTTGTAGTCCAGTCCTCTTTGTATGAGAATGAAGCTCATCACTTAGGCAGAAGAAACAATAGAAACTCAAAATAGCCTATGGGTCATCAGAATCAGAGCCACTCTTGTTCTGTAGTTTCTCTCACCCTTACTCCTCTCATAGTTTCTTCAATTCAAGCAATTGCCCAAAGCCCCAAACTGTAATGGCAACACATTTCAGTGATCATGCAATTACTAATTATCCCTATATTAAGATAGCACAAACCTACCACAGAACAATTTTTAAACATGCTGAGGATGACCCCACGTGAACTTAAGAATGAAGGAGACAATTTAATATATGGATAGTGAGTATTTTCATGATAGTGACAATACAACAAAGAGTACTTCACAAGTCAAAATCGGTTTGCTAACATTTCACAATCTCAGATTATACTTTTCTTGAAACAGTCTCTTGTTTGACATTGCTACATAATTTTTTCATTTTGTAATCCTCTTTGTAAGAGATCAAGTTCATCAATTACCCAGAAGAAACAATCAGGAATCAGAATAGAGCATGGACCATCATCATCATCATCAGAACCAGAGACTCTATTCTTTTTTAGTTTCTCTAACCCTTGTTCTTCTCATCGCTTCTTCAATCCAAGCCAATGGCCAAACTCTAATAGAGAACCCAACAGCCAAATTATCCACCACTTGGGTCAACAACTTCACAAATCCTCTCAGAAACATGGATTTCATGAGGTTACAGCCAATACTTGCCAAAGGAGGAAGCTCCGACCACCCATGGTTCTCATGTGGCTTTTACTGCAACCTCAAAAGTGAATGCATGTTCGCTATTCTACTTTTCCCAAACAGTTCCATGGCCAAACAATCCAGAGTAGTCTGGTCAGCTAACCGAAACAATCCAGTGTCAGCCCAAGCAACACTGGTACTCTCTAAAGACGGATTAGATTTCAGAGATGCCAATGGCACCTCTGTTTGGTCTACAAATACTACTGGAAAATCTGTCTCCGGCTTAAACTTGACCGAGACGGGGAACCTAGTACTTGTCGACAGAAATGACACTGTTGTATGGCAGTCCTTTGATTACCCAACTGACACTTTGCTTCCGGGGCAGAGTTTATTTTCTGGACAAAGTCTTAGGTCGAACATATCATCTACAAAATGGGGCGAAGGGGAGTATTCACTTTCTCTTAGGAATGGCAAATTGGTTGCATACATAGAAAAGGATCCTGCACAGTTATATTACGAGTCTGGTGCTGATTTAGAGATCCCAACAGACAAAACTGGACGGGCTTATGTTCGCTTGGGAGAAAGAAACTTTGGGGGGACCAACATAAGCAGTGGGCTGACCATCCAGTTCATGAAGTTGGAGTTGGATGGACATGTGAAGGTATACGGATGGAGTGGATTAGATTGGTTAGAGGTCAGTGATTGGCTTACACAATTTATTGGGGATTGCGGGTACCCTATGGTCTGTGGCACCTATGGAATTTGTTTTTCCGGCAGGCAATGCACTTGCCCTTCTGCAGACAAAGATGGAACAAGCCATTTCAGACAGATCATAGAAAGGCAGCCGGACCAAGGATGCACCCTCAGTATACCTATAGCATGCAGTTATTCCCAATTTCATAGTTTTGTTGAGCTCAATAATGTTTCATACTCGAGTGTCAGCTCAAGCTTATCTATTGGAGAAACTGATGCTGCAAGCTGCAGAAGTTACTGCCTAGGGTCATGTGCGTGCAAAGCGGCTTTATTTCAACAGAATCCAACCAATTCTTCATCTGGAAATTGCTTCTTGCTGCCTGAGGTACTGTCCTTTCAGGACACTGGTCCAGATAATTGTACCATAGCATATGTGAAAGTGCAGAACCCTCCGAAAAAGAAGAAACCCATTGCTTTAGCAGTAACATTAAGCGCTGGAGTCTTTCTGGGTGCATATTTTGTAATCACAAACATACTATTTCACATATTTGAGAAACAAAATGCAAAAGCCATGGAAGCTGTGGAACTGTATTTTGATGAATTACCAGGAAGACCCAGTAGATTCTCTTATGAGTATTTGAGAGAGATGACCAACGATTTTGGCAAAAAACTTGGCGAAGGAGGGTTTGGTTCAGTCTTTGAGGGGAGCCTTCCGAATGGCATAAAAATTGCAGTGAAGCTTCTTGATAAGGTGGAGCCAGCAGAGAAAACATTTTTAGCTGAAGTGGAAACGATAGGCAACATTCATCACATCAATCTGGTAAGGCTGATAGGATTCTGCATTGAGAAATCACACAGACTTCTGGTTTATGAGTATATGAGCCATGGTTCTTTGGATAGATGGATTTTCTCTCAGAACCGAATGGCTTCTCTTCGATGGAAATCTAGAAGGAAGATTATTTTGGACATAGCCAAGGGACTAGCTTATCTCCATGAAGGATGCAGGCAGAAAATATTCCACTTGGACATTAAACCCCAAAACATCCTTTTGGATGAGAACTTCAACGTCAAGCTCGCTGATTTTGGATTGTCAAAGCTCATTGATAAGGATCAAAGCAAAGTTATGACGACATTAAAAGGAACTCCAGGTTATATGGCTCCTGAATGGTTGAGCTCATTTATTACAGAGAAAGTAGACGTCTACAGCTTTGGTGTTGTAGTTCTGGAAGTTTTGTGTGGTCGAAGAAATTTGGATTCGTCTCAGCCTGAGGAAGATACGCATTTATTAAGCCTTTTCAAGGCAAAAGCAGAAGCAGAGAGGCTGTTAGACATGGTGGATAAATACAGTGAGGATATGCAGTCACATGAAGCAGAAGTAGTTGAGACGATGAAGGTTGCTGCATGGTGCCTGCAAAATGATTTTGCCAAGAGGCCTTCAATGACTGTAGTGGTTCAAATGCTGGAGGGTATTGTGAACATAGATGACAAATTAGACTATAACTTCACAAAGCCATCAGTTCAAGGAATAACGGCAGGTATAGATCATCAGAATGAAAGCAGTGGATCTTCCACCTTATTGTTTGCTTCAGTTCTGTCAGGACCAAGGTAAGAAAACAGACTAATTTCTGCAGTTGACTTAAGAAATTGTTTAGTTTCCGAAGGGAAATCATTGGTTGCTTGATTTTTCATGTACCTGGCACCTAGGTCATATTTAGGACTCTAGGTAGTATGGTTATTTAAGGATTTCTCTGTATAGAATTTGTTCATTCAATCACTAGGTGATTGGTTTCAAGATTTACATAACAGAGGTGGAAGTGAAAGTAGTTTATTCACAACTTCCGTATTCTCGTTATAGTTCAACACATTACTCAAAATTCTCTACCAACTGTTTTTTTAAGTAAGTTTTATACTAGAACTGACATCCAAATTTAACCGGAAACTAGGAAAAAGGACAAGTTATGTTTACTGTTTGTGTACTACGTCTGTAATTTGTATAATTTCAGCTCGAACAAGGTACAGTTTTAGTCTCAGGAGCTGCTACAAATAAGCATTCGATTTGTCTGTAAAATGACAGCTTTAACATAATAAGGATATCTCTTATTTTCTGCTTTTGTCAACTGATTATAAGAACAAAGCAATACATTTAAGCATTTGAAGGACATTTGATTACATAATAATTGAAATCAACTCTACACAATAGCAGAAATAGCGTTGTTATCAAACTAGCTGAATCTAATTATGACACAAAAGAACTAAGAGCTCAGCAGGTTAAGGGCAAAGGGCAATACTAACCTCCATCCAGAACGGAAGGGAGAGCCTCCAAACGAGAGAATAAGAATGAAGGGGAGCTCGACCACGAGATCAAGATTTTATCCTTTGAAGTGAAGTGATTAACATGCAAGAATGGCCTGCACATCCAGAGGCAACACAGAACTGCTCAGCTTAACATCTCACATTCCCAACATACCAATCTCAGAAGTTAGAAGCAATAATAAAACCAAAACCAAACAGAGAAACCAATAGATTACATCAAATGATTGGCAATCTTTGAAGAAATAATAAAACCAAAATCAAGCAGAGAAACACTAGATTTGGTACTTCCGAAGGCTATGCCCAATTCTAAAAGATTAGCCAAAACCAGTAAACATATAAGTTAATTACCCGAAAAGTAGATAAAGTAAGTTCACGGTTCACATATTGCAAACTTTCTTTCTTGACATTTAGTACACTTAACTTCACTTGGTTAAACAACCATACCTTTATGATTGGTGACTGCCATGATATACCTAAACCCAGACTTCAAAATACCTCCATGGTAGCTCTTGCTCAGCCTACAGAACCTTAAAGTGCCTGAACAAAGTGACACTGCTCACACCGTTACTCTTACCATGATCCTGAGAACAGCCAGAGAAACACATCTCCACTCATTTTTGAGCCACTATGTAGCAGAAATCTCCAAGCAAATCACTCGATAACTTTTTCCAGCTAAATTCATAGTTCCGGGAAAAATGGCAATCTGGAGGAACTAGCAGCCCAACTCCACCCAGATTTTGCCAAGCAATGCAGTGCAGAAGCTGACACTACATTCAAATCAACATGATCTATCCTTGCCTACATTCTTACTTAGGTTACCACTGGCACTGCCCATTGCTGACAATCTAGGAATTCCATGCAAAAAAATGAATAAGGATCTTTCTCCAGAATTGCATTAACAATATTTGTCAGGTTCAAAATGAATAATCAGAAGCCTCGTGGTGGAACTTTAGAGGTCAGAGAGAGCACATGTATTACACAAACACTAAAGAATGCTCCCAATGAACAATAGTGACTAGCATATCAAAGAGAGCAACAATCAAGCAGCAAGAGCAAGTAAATATCTCCATCAAATTCCATCATTCACCAGCTCTTTGCTGCATAGTTATTGCTGCGCAGATCAAACTAGGAAATGGGTGCATATGATGTATAGCAAATAATACGAAATAATTAATTATTTCCTATATAATGGTGGTGGGATATCCACATTGCAGCATATGTCTCAGGCTTCAGCCTCTGATTTTGGAAATAGAAGTCCTTTTCAAGCGCTGAAAGTTAACAAGAGTGACAAACGAAAATGGAATAGACCGTGGAAGAGGGGACTACCGGGAGATCACGCTTATGGAAAGTTCTCACAGTGACAAGCTTTCAGCTGAATCTCGTTGTACATTTCTGGTAGCTTAATCACATCATCCTCCCAAGGGAACAAACAAGAATACATGTCGTCTCATAGTTAGAAAACCATTTTCTTTTTCTTGGTAAACGCAAGGCTTCAACAAAATCATCAGAAGTTTCACAGCTTATTAACATAAACCAAAGGGTGCACTAAAGACCTAACAGAAACAAAAGCTGTAAAAGTTCACTGCAAGTTTAAGGGTCCAGTCGTCCACACTTCACAGTCTGAGTCTGGTCCAATTAAAATCCATACGTTTGAAGTGAGGAAAGAGCATAACAATATAAGATTTGATTTCTTTTCACGGGCGCTGGGAGTATATATACAATAATATTGTTTCCCTTCAAATGAGCAATGTCAATTCCACGGCAATCAGTTTGCAGGTCTCGTGTTCCTTCCTCCATACCCGTTCCCAACAGAAAAACTATGTACCAGGACTTGGGTGCCGATGGCATCATGTCAGTTGACAATCTTAAGAGTCTAATTTTTCTAATTTGGGTACTCAAACCAGCTGAAAATTGACCGCATGTTGGGCATGGATATGGATTAATGTACAGATCAATTGTGCTACATATTTAGTAAGTATGTGCTATTAAAATTGACATTACTTTATCCTTTAAGGACATTTAGATGTATTTATTTGACTAGATAGAGCCGATTTAATATAATGGAACCCCGTGTCAATTAGACATCATGCTAGTAAAATGAACTAATAAGCCAACATATTAATCAAAACCATGTAGTGTGTAATTCTGCAAAACAATTTAATCATAAAGACCCAACTATCAGACACTTACCCTACACCCATGTTGGGGTCATATAAAGTCTTTGTCTAAACTGAAGAATCTGGACAAGATACAAGGAAGCAAATCATCTGAATCAGCCACTCGAAAATCCGTCTTCTCTCCTCCATCCAGCAACTTTCTTCCCTCTCAATAGCGAGCACCATGTCTTTCCAAATATCCAAATGGCTGAAAGGTGCAGCAAACATAGCCCAAGGTTTTCAACAATGTAAAAAGAAACAGCTCTACTAGTCTACTGTGCAATAACATAAGCATAAAACAGATAAGAAAGTCCATTTTTCGAAGGAGCAAGCAACTGAGTAGACCAGAATGTCAATCAGAGACAGCTGAAGCCTTAAACAGATAAATGCAGCTGAATCAAACTGCATAAAATCCAGGAATAACAACAGTTAGATGGAGCAGACTAGACGATCTACCTCCAGTTACCATCTACAGACTATACCCTCACACTCTACTCTAACTGACATTGTTAATAAGCATCCCCAGCTAAAACTTCAATTTACTGTCGAGTTTGGATTGTTGGTTTATTGGATTTTCTCTCCCTACTGACATCGGCGCACTCATTAAAAAACTAACAATCCAAACAAGGTCACTATCTCCTTTGTGTCCCCTGCGGCATGATCCAACTCCCCGTGCTATTAATACCTCGTACTCCTTTCTATATTCTCAATCACGTGTTCATCCAAAATAGAAATTATACTTTCTGATATAACTCGTTATCAAAAACTACACTGGTATTCATTAACTAGGTGTTTGAGACGACTCACACTTCTAAGATACAATAATGATGATGAAATGCCAGAGAGAGAAGCAAGGGGCAGTAGCTCCTAGTTCAACTTAATTAGTAACAAAGCCAGTTAAAGAGATTACTATACTTGTAGTAATACTTGTACTGTGGACACTCTGATAGTTTAAGTGATAAAGAGATTCAACACTACTGTCAGTCACTGTTCAATCCCTGAACTGCCTTAACTGGACACCCTTCAACTACATCCATGATGGCTTTTGCACAATTCTTAGGACCCTCAAGCTTTCTCAGAACTAACACCTTACAAGATCCGAGATTCCAAAATCAAATAAACTATTTTCTTTTTTAGGAAAGTAATTGTCGTTAAATAAGAACATACGTAGAAGTTGCCAATAATTGCATACCGTTAACAAACACGTGCATGCATGTTACAACGTCCCATCAGGTTACGACGTTTCATCTTCTGTTTTCCAACAAGAAAGAGCATTATGAGTAATGGAAATTCACAGGATGACCCTCCAAGTACAACATGCTACTGCATCCAGCAGCACGATTTGATTCTTAATATAGCATTGGTGCAAACAGTTGGATGATTACAACAGTCAGAACCAAAGCAATTTCCGGAATAGAAATGGAAACTCTTACCGTTGCCTCCAGCTATCACTGATTAGCATTTAAATCTATAAACTTGGAAGTATTGCAGTTTACGGCCTGAAAGTACATTAACCAACTTTTCTAGTAAAACTCGAGAATATATGAGCACGTACGGTCTAGCTAAGTGTTTTACAGTATCACCATTAATCTTGACTTACTCCTAACTCCTAAGTAGTGCTGCTCTCTCTCACACACACAACACATATACACTGTTGTATACATATATCATATGCTATCATCTCTCTTTTGCTGTTCCAGTAAGATTTCAATCAGAATCCATGATATGGTTAATGAAAATAAGTAGCATACACCATTATTAGCTCATGCAGAAGAGATCCAAGACGTGATCTATGCGTGAGATTGTACCAAAAATGTAAACCGAGTTAGAAGTCAGATTCGAATACAGAACATACACCACATATCATTCCATTCAACAGTAAAACAGTCCATGTATGTATCATTTCCAACTAATAAACATTTCATAACCAAAAAGTTATTCTCATCATTTAGCTAGTACATGAACAACAACAAAGGACGCAACCAGAGATGAAAACACAAAGGTAATGAAGAAACAGACACATGCTTTCTTATTATGGGATTCATTATCGGGAGACAGATCGAGCACCCTGACAGATCTTTATGGGAACCTAAACAGCCTTCCCCTTCCCCTTCCCCTTCCATAAATACTAGACGCCACCCAGAGCACAGTTCTGCAGATCATGCCCGAAGACCCGACACCTTTCACACCTCAACGGCATCCAACCATACTCCGCCAACACCGGAAACACTCGGCCATCTCTCAATCTCATGTAATATCTGGTGATTGGTGGCTTTTTGGCGGAAACCTCCACACAAACCCGGCAATCCTCGTCCCTTCTAGGCTCAATCGTCCCATCCTTGACCACTACCCCAATGAAACCGGCAAGAGGCCTCCAGAACTCCTCCTTCCAACACCCAATTGGCAACCCACGAAATGTGACCCAAAACGGAACAGCCTGAAAACTGTCCCTTACCCAATTACGGTCAGGCCTCCACCGGCGGAGGAAGATAGGTCTCTCTGCAATGAACCAGGGAGCGGATTTCACTACGGCGTCAAGGGTTTTGACGTCAGCGAAGCTGAACAGCCAGAAGCCCGGGCGGTGGACATTAGTAGTGGCGGTGACTGAGCCGTCGCCGTCACTCCAGAGCGTCATCGCCACCTCCTTGATGTGATCGGCGTCGAGGGTTTCGGAGGCGGTGTTTCGTATGTTCTGGAGGAAGTAACCCACCAAGCAGTGGGTGTGGAGCCGATTGACGGCTGCGTTGGAGTCAATCGCCGACTTCCAACTCCGGCAGACCGTCCTCGACTGGAGAAGGGTCGGGACATCGAGGTTTGAGATGATTCGGAGGACGATTTCCTCCGGGATGTGGTCTGCCATTGTCGAGTAACAGAGAGAAGAAGATGAAATCGGAGGAGGGCTTATGCTTCTTCTCCGATGAAAACCAGAGAAGGACTTACAGGTGTCATTCCGGCGACACTTGTGATTCTCCCAACGACACGTGTGATTTTTCCGGCGATGACTCTCTGGAGTGACGGAGACGGCTCCATAACATAAGAAACACCGTCTCCGAAAGCCCAAATAAAATCAAGGAGGCGGCGATGACTCTCTGGAGTGACGGAGACGGCTCAGTCATCGCCGCCACCATTGTCTACCACCCCTTTTGGCTAATCAGCTTCGCTGACAGCAAAACCCTCCGTCTCCGTAGTTAAATTCGCTCCCTGGTTCATCTCCGAGAGACCTATCTTCCTCCGCCGATGGAGGCCTCATCGGAATTGGGTGAGGGACAGTTTTCAGGCTGTCCCCTTCTGGGTCACATTTCGTGGGTTCCCACTGGGGTGTTGGGAGGAGGAGTTCTCGAGGCCTCTTGCCGGTTTCATTGGGGTAGTGGTCAAGGATGGGACGATTGAGCCCAGAAGGGACGAGGATTGCCGGGTTTGTGTCGAGGTTTCCGCCAAAGAGCCGCCAATCACCAGATTCTATGTGAGATTGAGGGATGGCCGAGTTTTTCCCGGGTTGGCAGAGTATGGTTGGATGCCATTGAGGTGTGAAAGGTGTCTGGTCTTCGGCCATGATCTGCAGAACTGTGCAATGGGTGGAGTAGTCAAGGAAAGGGGAAGGGGAAGGCCTTTTAGGTTCCCATAAATAAAGATTAGGTATAAGGTTGCTCGATCTATCTATATCCCTATAATAATGATAAATGAATCCCGTAATAAGAAAGCATGTGTGTCTGTTTCTTAATTTCCTTTGTGTTTTTACATCTTTGGTTGTGTCCTTTGTTGTTCATGTACTAGCTGGATGATCTGAGAATAACTATTTGGAGATGAAATCTTTATCTGATAGTTGGTGCTGATACATACATGGACTGTTTTATTGTTGAATAGAATGATATGTAGTGTATGTGCTGTATTCGAATCTAACTCTTTGACTCAATTTAATATTATGGTACAATCTCACGCCTCGATCACATATTGGATCTCCTACAGAGAGTCGTGAATCATGACCGATTCTCGACTGGAGGGTATTCCTACAAAGAGTGTTGCGTAATTTTCGTATTCATAATCCTGAATTCTTTGTAAACTCACGAGTTACTATATTTGGTACTACCTCTGTTTCGCCTGTTTCAGCCTACTTCACTTTTTGTCACTATTCACTGGGTTACTTTCATCCGGTGATTTGATTAGCAAAACGATGCAAGAATTTGGTAATTTTTGCATGGTATTATAGAGGAAAGTTTATTCTAAAATACCATGAAAAAATTGTTAAAAAATTACATCGTTTTGGTACCCAAATCACCAAGTCAAAGTGACTCAGTTACGGGTTAAAAAGTCAAACGCAGACGAAACAGACGAAACGGAGGTAGTAGTTTTCTGGTAAAAAATTATATTCTAACCTACTGCTAGAGGAGACTCGAACTCAAGACCTCAATGAAGTGCATCTAGGTCTTAACTACCGTACTAAACTAAATAGGTGAAGACTTGATAGGATAAATACCATTTTTACTTAAACCCTGATATAGAATTATGCCCGTTGCCAAATCCTGAATACAAAATGAGTATTCATCAAAAATAAAATCTAGCATTGTTTTCTTCACAAAGTTTATGCACAGAAAGAAGGTTTGCAGTTGAATCATGAACATGTAAAGTTTTAGACAATGTAAAAACACAGTTAGGAGTAGTGAGCAGTGGAGTACCAGAGTTATGAATAGGTAAAGAGGAACAATCACCAATGGTTACTTAATCAGATCCAGAATATGCATCAGAGAGAGAGAGATTTCGGAGTTCACCCGTCATGTGTGTAGAAGAACCAGTGTCTGTGAGCCAGTAGTTAGACCATGTTACTTGAGGCTGAGTGGTTGCACCCATAGCAGAAAGTTGTTCAGGTGGAGTTCGACCTTGATACGCATAGTCCATTCTGTGCCAGCAGTCAAGGGCAGAATGGTAATCGTTACCACATATTTGGCAAGTAGCAGAAACCTTTCTATTTTTGCACCACCACCAAAGGAATAGTTACCAGACTGATTAGAGTTTGAAGTAGAAGAGAATCCACCTCTGTGGTTAGGGTTAGGGTTTTGACCATAACCACCACGATACCCAGATCGACCCCTTTTGTGGTCAAAACAACCACATCTTTGACCAAATCGGCCATTTACACCATAAGAAAAGGAAAAAGAACGACCATCACAACCATGAGATGAAGATTTTTTTTGATTTGATTGTAAAAAGCAGCAAAAACACCATATCCGAAGAAGAATTTTGAGAGTTAATCATTTTTTATTAAAAATTTAAAATAACATGAAGATCCGAAAAAGATAACGGTGTAGAACGTGTACGAATCGAAGATCTAAAAGAGTGGTACTCAATTGGTAACCATTTAAGGTGTAAAGCAACATGTCTTCAAATTCAATTTGAACATATGAAGCAAATAATTTATCACGCAAGGTTTTAAGTTTCTGCATGTATAAATCAACATAATCGGAGTGCTTTTTGACTGTTTGGAAGATGATATTTTAATTGTAAAATATGAGAACGAGATTCAAGTGTTACCCAGGCAGATCTGGAGTCCACAAGTTCAATAGAATGAGTTAATGCTTCGGAAGAAAGCGTTGCATTGATCAGGGTAAGGATATCATGATCGTGGATCTGCCATGCTGTGAAGGAAGGGTTGATTGTCGCTGAGACAGAACCATCGCCGGTAACCAGATTCTGCGGCGGACATGGAAGTGATCCGTCAAGAAAACCAAATAACAATTGAGTACGCAGAATAGATGTGAGATGGTGTTTCCGGGTCACATAGTTGCTGCTATCAAGCTTATGGGGCATAAGGTTATGGACATTAGAGAGTAAAGCCAAAGAATTGGCAGAGATTGGAGCGGTAGCCATGGCTGTGGTAGAGAGCATAACATGAGAGGTTCTGATACCATGAAAGTCGATTAGGGTTTCCGTAGAAATCAAAGAGAAGGTGCAGAGAATGTAGAGATTGATAATGAGAGGTACTGATGAATGCTCATTGAATGAATGTATCTCACAAATCTAGAGAGAGACATAAATACAGAGAGTGCAACGGGTGGACTCATCACAACAGATTGATCCAATCTAATGATCATAAATGATCGGCTGTGAACAGCTGTAGCCAACCATCAATTAGGGTTAGGTTCATGATACCCTTATATAACGGGCTACAATAAAGTGGGCCGAATGAATAATATAGAGAACTTGGGCTTCATGAGACATTTGGGCGGAGTCTGGCCGAGATGACTTATATGGTTTAATAGTCAGGCCTTCGGGTCTACGGCGACAGCCTACTTCAGTGGGTTCGCTGATGCGGTGGGGAGAGGAGGAGAGGGAGCAGAGAGGGAGAGCTGAAGATTAAATAGAGAGGGAGAGCCTGGTGATGGTGGTGGTGGTGGTGGTTCTCGTGATGGTCTACGAAGGGGAAGAAGATGAAGATTAAATAGGTAGGGGATTGTAGTATAATACGATAGGCACACTAAATATTCTCTGGTAGGTATAATTTATACATCCCGTATTACATACGTATAGTACGGTATATGTGTGAGCATAGGTATATAAGTATCATATTGGTATATATACTGTATATGTATAATTTTTATATATTGTATTTCTTAAATTACATATACGACCCACTTGTTTCCGAATTTAAGCATCACCACCCCCTCCCCCCCCAAATTCAGTGAAAAAGCTCAATTTACCATAGTTTATCGAACAAGGTATTTCATTCGACTAAATATTATTCTATTATTGGTTACTGTTTGTATTTCACTTTAAACAAACTACTCTCAAATTGTCACATTAAGATTTAGTTCTTCAATGACAAATTTTCTACCAAAAGCACTAAAAGCTGCTTCTGCTATCATAAAGTCGATGTGCTGACAAAATAGCGTTTCCAAACATGCTATAAGCATCTTTCCGATGTTTTACATCTTTTATTAAGGAAAATGATGCAACCAATATCTCAATTTTTTGACGTAGGGCTAGTGTGACGAGGGTAAATCAAATTTTCCTATTTTCTTTCTTTTTTATTTGAGCAAAGTGTAATTTATAAAAGCGCAGTATGGCGGAAGAAAATTCTCAACTGATACATCTTGTCGTGCTACCTCTAAGATCCGACTTGGAAACTCATAAAACCACTCTAAGGCTACATTGGGGAGTTTGGAGAGACTAGCTACCGTGTGAGCAACCTTATTTCCCACTCTCGCGATAAAATTAATGGACTAAGCGTCAAAAAAACAACCTGCGATAGGATAAAAGTTACTTCATCCTCTGTTTCAGTTATAATTGTTGCATCCAAACCTTTGTAGCGGTCCAGGACTTCCTAATGAGTATTTTTGCATTGTATCACCTTCGAAGCCCACGTTGAAACACCCCGTATGTTGTTCGCTTGTTTGGTATGATCTTTGCGTTTCTTGTGCATTAGAAATTTCATCCTTGTATCGTGCATGTAGCCATAATGATCTCTCTGGGAAGTTACTGTTTTAGGCTTCGGAGAAGAAGCTTGCTTTTAAGGGGAAGGTGATGAAACACCCCGTATGTTGTTCGCTTGTTTGGTATGATCTTTGCGTTTCTTGTGCATTAGAAATTTCATCATTGTATCGTGCATGTTGGCATAATGATCTCTCTGGAAAGTTACTGTTTTACGCTTCGAGGACGAAGCGTTATTTTAAGGGGAAGGTGATGAAACACCCCGTATGTTGTTCGCTTGTTTGGTATTATCTTTGCGTTTCTTGTGCATTAGAAATTTCATCCTTGTATCGTGCATGTAGGCATAATGATCTCTCCGGGAAGTTACTGTTTAACGCTTCGAGGACGAAGCGTTGTTTTAAGGGGACGGTGATGGAATACCACTATTTTGTATAGGGTTATTATTATTATTTCATTAAGTGATGGGGTTGTGAGTATAAGTTTATAAGTTATTTCTATCTTTTACAAAAGTTTAGGGTTACTGGTGTATTTTCCATAACTTGGCTACTACTCCATTCCACCTGATTTTTTTCCCTCCCAACCACTCTCCACTTCTCTAACTGATCAAAAAAAAAAAAATCAACAGACCCAGTTCGTTCCTCCATTTTCTTCACGAAGTCGCACACTATCCCCCTCAATATTCCACCCCCTCAAAATCCCCGACGGTAAATCTCGCATTGCCGGCGATTAGCAGTGCTCGTCGTCCCTCAGTCGCCGTCTAATCACAGCCATACCCAACCGAATTTGATTACGTCGATTTCCCATTCCGGCAAGTCCGATTTTTATCACTTCGTTAAGTTCGTAAATTGTCTTTTCCATTATCATTCCGTCGATTAGTTCATCATTTAATATACTGTGGGCTGGGTTGTAAGTGTATGTAAAATTGTGTGCTAACGAGGAAGAAGGAGACACCCTGTTTGAAGGCGATGTTGTGTATAGGGGGGGTCATTTTGAGAGTTAATGAATCTGTTGGGGAGGCAATTTTCATTATGTTATTAGTCTTTTTTTTTGGTTTCCCAACCGGTTCCGGGGCTTCGCCCCGTATTCCAGTCCGACCCGGGTCGCATGCCTGGGTATGGCAGGTTAGTCTTTTCATGAGATGGTATTACCTGTTCTTTTTCATGGGGTACATTTGGTACTATTGTGAATTTGTGTGGGTAGGTGTCTGTCGTTTCAGAAACATTCGGGGTGGTCGAAGTCATTAACTAGGAGCTGTTTTCTTTTAGTTTATTTATCTTATACCAATAATTAGTGTTCTGGTTATTAATATTAATTCTAATTAATTAGTTTCTTTAAATGTAAAAATAGATATAAGTTTCTTCCTCAAAAATAAAAAGATATAAGTTTAATAAAAATAAATGTTTAATGTTAACTAAATAATTCTTAAGATTTTACATAACTTTACATTTACGTTTTATTTCAAGATTCTTCCTTATAAAATATATACTATTTATAATTAGATATTTACTCACTTTGTAATTAAATTAACTTTCTTTAAAACTAGTATATTTTCTAAATATTATAATATTTTCTAAATAAGTGGTTGTCAATAAATTTTAAGTATAATTAATTAGTTTAAAGCTTATTTATTTTATTTTAGTCTTATTATTTTCCCTTAATATCAAAACTTTATCAATTATTACTTCTTTCTAATACTAGATTCGTGTAATTAAAACGGGGAACTTGTTGGGGAATTTAGATTGCATGAATATAGGGCATTATTGTATTTTTCGTGTAAATGAATATGTATTAATATATGAATACTTGATTGTTGTAGAATTCGAGTTTGTAGGAGAGCAAAACATCTGTTAAAGCTACTAGGCCCTGCTTTTCTTGTGCAGTACTCTAGGCGTTTTCAGGTAAGTTCATATGTGCAGCTTTTACTGTCAAAATGTGTTAACTTGTGAAATTGTCTTTATAACTGTTTTATATATCTCCTGTTATGAATTTAGTCAAACCCCTGATTCAGAAGTATTTGTGAAAACTACTGGTTTGGAAAATAACGCTTCGAGTTGTAAATACTGGAAGTTTAATTCACTCTAATAGAAATAGGGCGATGTACATATGATGTGTGTGGAAGCTATGGCCGGAGGCGCTAGGAAGCGAACCTCCTCGGGTCTAACCTTATAGTGGTTACATACCGCCCCTGTGGTGGCCAATATACACCGATGTGCTGAGGTAGCAGGGGGTTATTTATTGTGAATGCTATAGAGTACTACCTTTGCTAGTGTGGGTCACAACAATATAGGAGTGTCGACACTTAAGGTCTTTTAGCTATGTCATTTGAGCGGGTTTGCGAAGGGTAGCCCTTAACGCTCGGGGTGAATGGGATTTGTGATATCCCAAGACGTACCCCTATTTGTGATGTTTTATTGCATCGTGACATCTCTGTATACATCGTCCTTGCTGGGTCTTATGTTGCTTCAGCTGAATTATTACTTAACCTAATGGTTCGATGACTTGTTACAATTCTAATTCTATTTGTAGAGCTTGTTTTTAAAATTATATTAGTTAGAGCCCAATCATCTGATTTCACGTGCTGTAGTATGCTCTTACTCAGTTTTTACTGACTTAAAATTTTTCTACGGTCGGCTGTTGCTATTTTAAAACTCGCAGATCGGCATTGAGGTGGGGAAACGCGCACACATGGTGAAGCTTTGGCTAGTTGCAAATAAAGTTTAGTTTGATTTTCTTTTTCATCACTTAGACTTTTCATACAATGTTATTTATTTGTTTCCAAACGTTGTTGGAGGGTTTCTCCTTTTTCAATTTTATAAATAATGTACTTGTATTTTGGTTGATTTGTACTAGCTGTGAATCGTGGTCCTTGGGAAGGTGATGTAGTACCCCTATTTTGTATAGGGCTATTATTATCATTTCATGAAGTGATGGGGTTGTTAGTATAAGTTTATAAGTTATTTCTATCTTTTACTAAAGTTTAGGGGTTACTGGTGTATTTCCCACAACTTAGCTACCACTCCATTCCACCTGATTTGTTATCCGATCAATTAGAGAGAGAAGTGGGAGAGTGGTTGGGAGGGAAAAAAAATCAGGTGAGACTGGGGATATGATCAAGATGTGGCAGAAAAATTCTGTGGCCGCTGTCCTGGAGCAGCACCCAAGACGCCTACAGTGAGAGGACGACATGGAGGAGGCGCCCATCCCGAGGCACTGGGGGTACGGACAGGGTGGCGGAGAGGGGCACCACACCCAGCTTCCATGAGGGGAGGGCTGCTGAGGGGGTGTAGGAGCCTGTAGAGAGCGACTACGGTTACCGTTCTGACCACGGTTACTGTTCTTTGACCCATTTCTACGACGATTCTAACTGTTCTGACCACGGTTGCCGTTCTGACCACTAGTCGGGGGATGAGCTGTCGGAACAGTAGGGGCTGCCATGAGGGCTTGAGGGGCAGTGGAGAGAGTTGCATCATGCCGTGCAAGTCGACGGGCTTCCAGACAAAGCATATACACAACAGCAAGATAAGTCAGAGGAGACATCTGCTGAATGAGCATAGGGATGTAACCGAGAGAAGGAGTAAGGCCGTTTGGTGAGCTGAGTGATCAAACGTGCATTGCTGACATGAGATCCCACCTTGCCCATACGATCAGCAAGAGTCTTCAGGCGGCTACAGTAGTCATCAAGGGAGGAACAATGATCCTGACAGAGGGAGATAAACTCAGTCTCGAGTTCGGCAAGGCGAGCTGATTGTTGTCCCTGAACATGGATTCCAGCTTGACCCATGCCTCGTGTGCTGACTAATCCAGTGTGAGAATGGCAAGAACCAGATCAATGGAGATGGTCTGATAGATCCAAGAAAGGATTACTGCATCAATCGACTTCCAGAGAGACTCTTTCTTCTGATCAGTCGTAGATCCTGAGTGAGATGATCAGTGACACCATAAGAGTCGGTCTAAATATGAAAGAAAGTGACCCAGTGATCGTACTGAACTTTCTCGTTATCGAGAATAAATCTGACTTTCTTCTCGATATTGGTGACGAGAAAGACTGGGTGAAGCTGATCCATGGTGGCGGATGAAGTAGCCATTTGAACAAGAGGAACTCGTCAAAAACAGACCAAAGTAGACGCTGCAAAGAGAGGGCAAGCCAAGATGAGCTAGGAAGCTTGAATGGGCACTGGAGCCAAGCCGAGTGTGAGCCGAGTGAGACAATGATACCAATCTGACTAATACACCAGCGAGAAAAGGGGCTAAATCACAAGAAAGTGATTGCAACGGAGAGAGCATAGGAGAGCGACGTTGATGGACGGTGTCGTAGAGAGCAGAGGAGGGCGATACTGGAGGACGTCGGTGTTAGGGCTTCGACGAACCAAGCAGGGCGAACCAAACGACAAGAAGAGGGCGCTGTTTATGAGTGCGAAAGATGCAGTGGAGGAGAGGCGGAGAGAGATCTGATCCCTAGGCAGCAGCGACGGCGGTGCGGAGGAAGAAGCAGCGGCGGCGGTGCGGAGGAAGAAGCAGCGCGACGGTAATGGTTGCTAGGTAGGCTCTGATGCCATGTACAAAGGTGAAATCGTCCTCTCCTGGACTACTGATTAACAATATATACCCAATACATACAGAGTTAATTACAGTCAAGACCCTATAATTAGTCTAATATCACAATTACGCTAATTAAGCTACGCTATTACTGAGTAGTGAGCAGAGGAGATGTTTTCTAATTCTTCTACACGCTGCTTCAGGGAATCAGCCACCCGAGAGGAATCAAGGCTTATCTTGTTGAAAATCAGCTCATTTCTCTCATACCATATTCCATGTGGGCCAGCTCCACTCTCAGAAAATAAGCCACTGATCCAATTCGTCACCGCGCCATTTAGTGAACTGGCGAAAACAGTACCCAACAGCTTACTCCAAACATCCCGAGCCCATGAGCAACGTAAGAAAACATGACCTGCAGATTCTTCGATTTCTTCGCAACAGGGACACATCGGGTTAACTACCATGCCTCGATGACGTAAGTTGTCCTTGGTGGCGAGTGAATTAGTTAAAATTCGCCTAGTGAAGTGATGGGTCGTTTCTGGGATGCGAACAATCCAAATATTTGAAAAACTTGTGACTCCTCTGAGTTTTCTATGTTTACTATATTTGCGTCCAACAACTTTATAGAAACATCATAACATGTCTTAACAGAGTAGAGGCCATCTCGGTTAGGTGACAAAATAAGCTTATCTTGACATGTAATCTTGGGGAGATTGATTTTCTGGATGGCTTCGCAGTCAACTTCCCATAGAATGCTCCTCGACTGTTGAATATCCCAGCTTTTCCGATCTTCAGCCATTATACTTTTGACCATATCCTTGCTCGTGTCCGGAAGTGTAGTGATTAGTTTAGAAGAGGGGTTGGACGGGATCCAGGCATCCGTCAATTTGCAACTTTCACCATTTCCAATCTTCCATCTCAGCCCCTGTTGAATCACTGTCCTACCTGTTAGAATACCCCTCCACACAAAGGAGGGAACATATCCAAGATCAGCTCTCATGAAATCCGAAGTGGGTAAATACTAGCCTTAATTACCCGACTACATAAAGAGTTTTCGTTTTGCATGATCTTCCACTCTTGCTTGGCCTAAATTGAATGCTTTTAGATCTTTGAATTGCATTCCGCCTTTGTTCTTTGGTCTCTGCATCCTGTTCCACGCCACCCATGAGATTTCCCTGTCTTGATGAGCTTTGCTCCACCAAAATCTCTTAATGAGCATCTTCATCTTCTCATAAACGCCTGCTGGAAGCTGAAAACATGAGATTGCATGATCTAGAATTATAATACCTACGAGAAAATTCATCGAAATTATTATTCCGGACGCAAACACAATCCTGACTCGCAAGTCACAACCGTATAAACCACTACTGAAGAATAATTTTGATCATAGGCTTCACATTTTTACTGCACTACTGATCATGTAACTCAACGAAACTATGACGACAAGTCTTCGAAGTTGGTCTCATCATTTTGATTGTCTTCTTGACCAACAATGTCCATGCGGATTCTAAACATCCAAAACATCTTCCGTCCGACTTTTTGTCACCATTATTGAGTTCAACGAATATCTTCGGATGCAGGTAAGCCCACATGGCTAGTCGCAAGCGGGGATCTTTGATATGCATTTCCAGAGGCAATTGAGCTGGTGGAGCAGCAGGGAGTATGTCTTTCAAGCTTGTGTAATTAGACATTGTGTTCTCTATGCTTTGTCATCTGAATACAAGCTACAGTTGGAAAATGGTAGAGGAGACATAATCGATTGATGAAGAAATAATCTTTAAACGACAATTCTCTCATCGTTTCCATTGCAGATTGTAGTTTTCATACATTATAAGATTACGTTCACATTCATATGTCGAATTCAATCCATACAGCATGACTTGAAGATAAATCATCTTACCAACTAGGAAGATACACTAGTGCATGACTGTATATTCCTTAAAACAAAGAAACTACCAAATACAAATAGCCGTTTAGTTTAATCCGGTAATTAGAACCTAGATGCAGTTCATTGAGGTCTTTGAGTTTGAGTCTCCTCTAGCAGTAGGTTAGATTATGATTTTTACTAGAAAACTATCAAATATAGTAACTCGTGAGTTCACAAATAATTTAGGATTATGAATACAAAATTACGTAACCTCTCTATAGCAATACCCTCCAGTCGAGAATCGGTTCTGATTCACGACTCTTTGTAGGAGATCCAATACGTGATCTAGACGTGAGAATGCACCATAATATTAAACTGAGTTAAAGAGTTAGATTGGAGTACAACACAGACACTACATATCATTCGATTCAAAAGTAAAACAGTCCATGTATGTATCAGCACCAACTATCAGAGAAACATTGATCTCTAGAGAGATGTAGAGAATCATGAGAGAAGAGGAATGGTCTAGAAACGGCTCGCGTAGAAGTAGCCCTCACGCTTTTAATAGCCCAACCCATGAGTTAGCCAAGCGGGCTTTACAGAATCAGGACGAACTAGTCTTCTTAGACGTTCCTCTTAGTTGGGCCGTTGGTTGCCTCATAAATGATGTAATGGGTGTTTGGGCCAGCAGGCCCTTCTGACGGAATAATGAAACAATTGTTTCTTTAAAAGAATTTGGCAAAATGGATGTCTATTTTATGCTTTGCTTATTAAGATGCAAATGCTATTGGAGCCTAACTTTTATCAATTTATTCATAATTTGTCTAACAAAATTAGTTTGCATAAATTATTGAAGATGTAAAATTAGTTTGCATAACTACTACATAGTAATCTAAAAGTTCATTAACAATAGCAAGTCATTTGTGTCCAAATATGATTTATGTCGTACTATTTTTAGATAAATGTGGTGTTCGGGCAAACTTGCGCGCACCTCAACATAATTTACAAAGTTCCAAAAATTATTGGTTGTTGTTGGGTTTGATTTATATGGTATTGATTGCATAAGATAAAAAAACCTAAAAATAAAGAATGTTTGTACTATATTAAATTTTTATTAACTAATTTTAATTGTTAAATTTTTTAAAACATATCTAAGTACGTATAAGAAAATGGGGCCCTATCACGACAAGGATTCCCATAATGGCTACACACTTGCTTTATGGTTGGGCGGGCCCTGCACTAAAGTGAAGTGAAGAAGGGATTGTCGGTGGAGGGAGCGTTGGGTACATGTTACCGGTGTTCATCATGCCTAAGATCGATCAGTGGCAGAGCTAGGAATTTGATTGGATTTGTGTTCTCTTTTGTTTTTGCTGCTTTTTGTTGTTGGCTGTGATGGTGGTCATGATGGTGTATGTGTTGGTGGTGGTGTTGTTGTGAAGAGGGCAGGCAGAGAGAGTGCGAAGAGGGAGAGGAGGTATAAAATATATGGCCAGGGAAAAAATGGAGAAAAAACCCAACTTTCTAAAAACTAATAGAAATATACAATTAGAATATATAGATAATATAAAATCAAATAATTTTTAAAATTAATAAGAATGTGCAAATATTATACATATATATATATATATATATATATCAATAGTTTTTGCCACATAAACCTCTTTAAAAATGGCGAGAATAAGGGTTTGCCGCATAAGAGGTTAACATAAACGGCGAGATATCTTGTCGTCTTTGCTACGTCATAAACGGCAAGAGTGTGTATCTCGCCGTTTAAAGTTTAAAAGGCAATACTTTTTCTCGCCGTTGAGCAAAAACGTCAAAATACCTGTCTGCCGACAAAAGTCTCGCCCTTTTTGCTATAAACGGCAAGAAAACCTTCATAAATGCCAAAAAATTAATGTCGTTTTTCGGTCCGTTTTCAGTAGTGAGTCTGATATCTAAACTTCTAAGTCAAAACATAACACTATTTATGTATTCCTAAAGAGAGTAAAGGCAAATTGGTGCTAGCTCAAGTGGTAGAGCGTTTAAAAACCACGATACATGAGGTCCTGGGTTCAAACTACAAACAGGTACTCCCTCTGTTTCACCAGGTTTTTCAAAAAATTATTCGGGTATTATTTAGACTTAGCGATTTGGTTAGCAAACAAAAATAAGAATTTGATATTTTTTTTGTGGTATTGTAGAACAAAGTTTACTCAACGTTACTATGAAAAGATTGCCAAATTCTTGAATCATTTTGCTACGGAAATTGCTAGGCCCAATAATACCCAAATAAGTTTTTGAAGAACCTGGCAAAACGGAGGGAGTAAGTTTCAAAAAAAAAAAAATGTTTTGTTTTCGTATGCGCCCCCAAATTATGTGTAACGTCTGTACTATTAATTATCGTATTTGACAGTTTATTCTTTTAAGGAATGTACAGTCATGCACTAGTGTATCTTCCTAATCGGTAAAATAAATTTCCTACTATCCATGCTATACGGATAGAATCCGACACATGAATGTAGACATAATTTTCAAGTCTTATTCTTAAGAAAATGGACATTTAAAGGCAGTTTTCCTACTATAGTTTTATTGGGATGACAAAGCATTGAACACAATGTCTTCTTACACAAGTTTAAGAGACATACTCCCTTCTTCTCCACCACCTAAAATGCCTCTGGAAGTGCATATCAAAGATCCTCGCCTGCGACTTGCCGTGTGGGCTTACCTGCATCCGATAATGTCCGTTGAACGTAATGATGGTGACGACAAAATGTCGGACGAAAGGTGTTTCGGATTTTTAGAACCCGCAAGGACTTTGTTGGTCAAGAAGACCTTCGACCGATGAGACCAACTGTTAAGACTTGCCGTCATTGTTTATCTGAGTTACATGATCAGTTGTGTAGTGAAAATGTGATTAATCGTACTTAAATATATATAGAGAATAATGATGTCTATCATCAAAATTAGTTTTCTGTAATAGTTCAGGTTTGCCTTCGGGAGCAATAAATGTTTGTGAATTTCCGTAGAATTATGTTGTAGTCTTTTTTTTTTTTTTTTTTTTTTTTTTTTTTTTTTTTAATTCTTTTTTAAATTTTTCTCGATAGAGTGGTATTTCAGTAGGTATTGTGAATTTCAGTAGGTATTGTGAATTCTAGATCAGGAAAACATGAGAAGAAAGTTTATTTTACCTTAATATCCCTTGTCACCCTAGTCTTATGATACGGCTGCTCAGACTACTGCAGACGAGGATAGCGAGAGTGACGGTGGTTCTACGACTCCAGACGTTCCAGTCACTACGCGACCCAAACGTAGCGTAGGACCTCCACTTTATCTTAAGGATCATGTTCAGCGTTAATTTGTTTTGTTTAGTTTGCCACATTCAGTATTATGTATTGTGCTAGGTAGCATGTTGGTTTTTTGATTCGTCCGGGGTTTTTATACGGTTCTTTACTCGGACTAGGACTAGGTCGAACCGTCACGGTTAGCGGTATAAAAAATGGTATAATTTTCTTAAAACAGTTGTGAAGAAAATTATCTTGCCCTAACTCTCTCTTTCTTTTCCCTCTCCCGTCCCTTTTCTTGTCTCTGGTTACTACCGAACGACACCAACTGGTATCATTGGTGCCTTCATCGAGTTCTCGCCGGCCGGAATAGTTCTGCGCCTTGAGTCCTTCAAGCCTCGCAGTGCTCTCACGGTTCGCACAAAAGCCATTCACAAAAGCTCCCCCACAAACCCTCGCCAACACCAACGCCAACGACCAAAGCCATCCACAAACCCTCTGATTTCTTACTGTGGGTCTCACCACCCACCAAGTCACAAATAAAACCCCCTGTTTTCTCCACAAGCTAAATCAACGAACCAGCTTTCTCAGGTCACTTGCGACGATGGTGGATCTTCGGCAAAAAGAGGATCTCATGTCCTTTTCTCAATCGGCCAAAAACCCCCTAGCACCCGAAGACACTGTTACCGCTTTCAAGAACCTTCAATCCGAGATGTATACTCGGACGGATGCCCTGCAACGCGGCCTGGATCAGACCCAGACGGACATCGCGGAGATGAAAGACTCACTCCGTCAACTCAACAACCGCTCCGCCGCCGCTGCCACCTACTGCAGCAATCCCGTCCCGATCAGCGGGCATCTGTCACGAAAGGAGGAGGTGGATAGATCAAAAACAAAGTTGCTGCAATACCAAATGAACAGTAACTTTACTGTTCATTTGGTAAATCGTTGAAATGTTCAGTAGCCGTTCGATGAGGATTAGGGGTTATAATCTCAGCCGTCGGATTGAAGTAGACGTTAGGATTTAAATAAGGATCAGGGATTAATTGGAACGCCGTCGTTTTGGACAGCAGGACCGCGCTAGAAGATGATTGGTCCACATCATCATCACGCGGTCACCAACCGCCACGGGGGCAGCTGATGTGGCCAGTCCGTTACTTATTTCCTTTTATTATAGCGTTACCCTTAAGTTTTGTTAATTGTAATTTGACCCCGCTCATATAAGAGACGGTGGACTGCATTTCAATGATTATCATGAATGAAATTTATCTATCATCTCTCTCTGAATCTCTCTCAAATCTTCTTCCTCAATTCTGAATTCTCTATTCTTCTTCTTCAAATTCTACAAATCTAGGGCAGGAATCGTTTGATTCCTGACAATTGGTATCAGAGCAGTACTTTCCCTGCTCTCGTTAGCCAGAAATGGGACCTAGGAAGACGCCGGCGCTGAATTACGACCACAGCGATGGGGTGAAGAATCACCTGCAGATGCTGGATGAAGCAATTGATGAGATCCGTAGCGGACAGGACTTGCTTCACAGCCGCATGACCCAATTAGATGAGATTGGGGGTTTAAAAGAAGAGATCCGCAAGCTGATGAACTGTTACAATTTGCTTGCAAACGAGCGAGACAAGGCTCAGGGTGGGTCGATCCTGGGTCAACCAAAGGAACAATCCACAGTAACAGCTAGTAACAGGGGTAAAGGAGTCATGGGATCTACTAGCCATCCCAGTTCTGCTGCTCAATTTGGGGAAACTGAAGACTCAAACCCTAATTTGGTAAGGAACTCTCACTGTAATTCCTTGCCAATACCTAAAATAGAGTTTCCTAAATTTGATGGCACAGACCCCATGGGGTGGTTACTCAAAGCTAATAGGTATTTTCAACTCCATCAACTCAATGACTTACAGAAATTGATCTTAGTATCTCTTAATTGTGTGGATGAAGCTGAGATATGGTTTAGAGTTGAATTTGAAGTGTTGGAAGGAATCACTTGGGAAATGTTTAGTGAAAGGGTATGTGCAGAATTTCTAGAAGTGGGACATGACAATGTGTTGGGGGAGTTTCAAAGAATTAGTCAAGATGGAACAGTCTTAGATTACATGAGGAGGTTTGATGCATTTAGACCTAGAGTTAAGGCACTCTATAGCTGGGCTGATGATTACTATTTCCTCAAGAGTTTCATGGGGGGATTGAAGATGGAGATCAGAAGTGCAGTTAACTGTATGGCACCAAAAAATTTGGCTGAAGCTAAAGCAATGGCTAGAATGCAGGAAGTGAATTACAACATTGGCAAAAAAAGAGGTGTTACAAGACTTGCAGCACATGATGAAAGGGTGGAACAAACAAGCTAGTAACCCTTACAAACAGAAAGCAAACTTGACAACTTGGGATCCAAAACCAAGAGCTAATACTAGCTCTAATGGAATTACTAGTTACAAGAAGTTGAACCCAGCTGAAATGCAAGAGAAGAGAGCCAACAAACAATGCTATTTCTGTGAGGAACAGTACACACCTGGACACAAATGCAAGAAGCCACAGTTATTTTTAGTGACTGGAAGTGATCTAGAAGAAGGAGAAGACACAGAATTGCTGTCAAGTTTAGCCTCCCCAACCAGCACCAGCAGTGACAAGACTGAAGCAGAACAAGACAACAACAACTCAGAAGTGGCAGCTGAGATTTCCATCCATGCCATAACTGGCAATGTGGGCATTCAAACCATTAGAATCCCTGGTTATATTGGTAAAACCAAAGTGAGTGTGTTGGTGGACACAGGAAGCACACACAACTTTATTGACAAGAACACAGCAACCAAATTGTGTGGGCAATGCACCCACACCACTCCCTTAAGGATTATGGTGGCAAATGGGAATCAAATGGACAGTAGTCAAGTGTGCCAAAAAGTGGAGCACAAATTGCAGCAGCACAAGACATTAGCTGATATGTATGTTATTCCACTAGGGGGTTGTGACATTGTGTTGGGAGTACAGTGGCTACAAGAAGTGAGCCCAGTGTGCATGGATTTCAAAGAAAGAACTATTACCATAACTCTTTTGGGAAATGCAGTTAAACTCAAAGCTGAAGATCTCAGTTCTCCATACAAGGCTGCAAACTTATACTCACTTCAAGCTTATTGCCACCAACAAGAAGGGGCTATTGTGGGACATCTGTTCTGCATACAAGAGAATGCCACCACATTAGCTATACCTCCAGAGATTGAACCATTACTAGCACAGTTTACTCCTGTGTTTTCTGAACCCAAGAGCCTACCCCCCAAGAGAGTGCAAGACCATTTCATACCACTTAAACCAGATTCTACTCCTGTGTGTCTCAGGCCTTATAGATACCCACATGTGCAGAAGAATGAGATTGAGAAGTTGGTGTCAGAAATGCTAGAGAATGGAGTGATTCAACATAGCACCAGCTCCTTTGCATCACCAGTTTTGCTAGTAAAGAAGAAAGATGGAACCTGGAGATTCTGTGTGGATTATAGGGGGTTGAATGAGCTGACAATCAAGAACAAATTTCCAATTCCTGTCATTGATGAGTTACTAGAAGAACTGCATGGTGCTTTCTACTTCTCTAAGCTGGATCTCAGGTCAGGTTACCACCAAATTAGAATGGCTGAAGAGGGCATACACAAAACTGCATTTAGAACACATCAAGGGTTATATGAGTTTAGGGTGATGCCTTTTGGCTTGACTAATGCACCAGCCACCTTCCAAGCTCTCATGAACCAAGTGTTTCAGCCACATTTGAGGAAGTTTCTGCTTGTGTTTTTTGATGACATACTCATCTATAGTAAGTCTAAGGAGGAGCACTATGAGCATCTAAGGTTAACCCTAGCTCTTCTCTTGGAACATGAGTTATATGTCAAACTCTCTAAGTGCACATTTATGCAGACTACTATTGAATACCTAGGCCATTTGATTAGTGGTGATGGAGTTAAGGCAGATCCTAACAAGATCAAGGCTATGAAGGAGTGGCCACAACCCACCTCATTGAAGAGTCTTAGAGGATTTTTGGGACTCACTGGCTACTATAGGAGATTTGTACAAGGATATGGGGTCATTGCTAGATCTCTCACCCAACTACTCAAGAAAGGAGCCTTCAAATGGGATTCAGAAGCTCAGAAGGCATTTGAAGCTCTCAAGGGAGCTATGTGTCAAACTCCAGTTTTGGCTCTTCCAGATTTCTCCCAAGGGTTTGTGGTGGAAACAGATGCATGTCATCAAGGTTTGGGAGCTGTACTCATGCAAAACAATAGGCCAATAGCATTCTTCAGCAAGGCACTCTCTGATAAGCACTTAGGCCTCTCCACTTATGAGAAGGAGTTGCTAGCACTGGTACAAGCAGTCAAGAAATGGAGATCCTATTTGGAGACTAGCAAATTCCAAATTAAGACTGATCACTACAGTTTGAAGTTCTTACTGGGACAGAAGGTGAGTACTTTGTTGCAACAAAAGTGGCTCAGTAAGTTAATGGGGCTGGATTTTGAAATCATTTTCAAACCAGGAAAGTTGAATGCTGCAGCTGATGCTCTATCTAGAATAGCTACCAACAAAGAAGACCAGAGGAAGGGTGAGGTCTCCCAATGCATGGATGTAACAGCAATCACACCTCATTGGATGGAAGAAGTAGTCAAAACTTATGAGGGAGATGTGTGGGCCCAAGAGCTATTAACAAGATTAACAGTAGATCCAGACCCAGGTGGGGATTGGCAAGTGAAGGAAGGATTGATCAAAAAGGGGTGTACTATCTACATTGGTGACCAAGGGACTTTGAGAGAGTCCTTGATCAAAGAGATGCACAGCAGTGGGGTTGGAGGACATTCAGGCATACATGGCACTTACAAGAGACTGGCTACTGTCTTCTTCTGGCCTGGTTTACACAAGGAAGTGAAGAAATGGGTTCAACAATGTGATGTGTGTCAAAGAATGAAGGTGGAACATGTACCCTACCCAGGAATTTTGCAACCTCTGCCCATTCCAGAAACACCTTGGACTCACATTAGCATGGATTTTGTGGAGGGACTTCCAAAATCAGAAGGTAAAACTACTATATTTGTGGTGGTAGATAGATATTCCAAATATGGGCATTTCCTTGCACTTACTCACCCTTATACTGCTGTGGAGGTGGCACAAGTGTTTTTGGATCATATACATAGGTTACATGGGCTACCTGATACTATTATAAGTGATAGGGACACTATTTTCTTGAGCCACTTCTGGAATGCCTTGTTCAAGGCTTTGGGAACTAAACTGCACTTTACAAGTGCTTACCACCCCCAAACAGATGGACAGACAGAAAGACTCAACCAATGTTTAGAGAACTACCTAAGGTGCATGACTTCAGACAGGCCTCATAAATGGGTTAAGTGGCTGCCTCTTGCTGAATACTGGTACAATACCTCCTATCACTCTAGTCTTAAAATGTCTCCCTTTGAAGTACTCTATGGCTATGCTCCCAAGCTGCCCTCATTTCATCAGTTGAACTCTAGTGGAGATGCAGAAATAGACTCATTCTTGGAAGAAAGAAAGAGAGTGATGGTTTTGATTAAAGATAATTTGGTAAAGGCTCAAGAAAGGATGCAACATTATGCAAATAAACACAGAAGTGACAGGCAATTTCAGGTGGGAGATATGGTGTTTCTGAAGCTGCAGCCATACAGGCAGTCTAGTGTGAAAATCAGAAGGAATTTGAAGCTCTCAGCCAAGTTCTATGGACCATACAAGGTGCTGGAAAAGATTGGGAAGGTAGCTTACAAGTTATTATTACCAGTGGGTGCTAAAATACACCCTGTGTTTCATGTTTCCCAGCTTAAGAAAGCACAAGGTCAGTCCCTCTCTAGCTCTATTACATTACCTAGAATTGGTCCTGAAGGTCAAATGTTGGTGGAGCCAGTGGCCATCTTGGAGAGGAAGCTTATCAAGAAGGGAAATGCACCTGTTGTAATGGTTTTAGTGCAGTGGATGAATTCTCCTCCTACAGAGGCTACTTGGGAGGAATACCACACTCTCAAGGCCCAGTTCCCTCATTTAGATTCATGAGGACATGAATCATCTGGGTGGGATGCATTGTCACGAAAGGAGGAGGTGGATAGATCAAAAACAAAGTTGCTGCAATACCAAATGAACAGTAACTTTACTGTTCATTTGGTAAATCGTTGAAATGTTCAGTATCCGTTCGATGAGGATTAGGGGTTATAATCTCAGCCGTCGGATTGAAGTAGACGTTAGGATTTAAATAAGGATCAGGGATTAATTGGAACGCCGTCGTTTTGGACAGCAGGACCGCGCTAGAAGATGATTGGTCCACCTCATCATCACGCGGTCACCAACCGCCACGGGGGCAGCTGATGTGGCCAGTCCGTTACTTATTTCCTTTTATTATAGCGTTACCCTTAAGTTTTGTTAATTTTAATTTGACCCCGCTCATATAAGAGACGGTGGACTGCATTTCAATGATTATCATGAATGAAATTTATCTATCATCTCTCTCCGAATCTCTCTCAAATCTTCTTCCTCAATTCTGAATTCTCTATTCTTCTTCTTCAAATTCTACAAATCTAGGGCAGGAATCGTTTGATTCCTGACAGCATCTTGGGCAGCGCACCGGCGTGGCAACCGCCGCCATCTTGACCAGCCACGACCAACCAAACAGAGCAGACCCCGAGAATGAGGGTAGACTCCCCACTTCAACGGGGACGATCTGATTGGGTGGATTTTTAGAATAGGTAAAAGACATTTTGCACCCTCCAATTATGGAGAAAAGACATTTCGCCCCCTGATTTATGGAAAAAGACATTTTGCACCCCTGTCAGAGTTAAAAATTAACTTGGGACTAACAGAGGGGCGAACAGACCAAATTGCCCTCAAGAACAAAGAAATTTACACACATATAAATACCCATTATTCCCTCTCTTCACCCATTCCTAACCCTAGCCGCTCATCTTTTTCTCTTACCCAAATATCTC
This sequence comes from Linanthus parryae, assembly GCA_023055425.1. Taxonomy (NCBI): domain Eukaryota; kingdom Viridiplantae; phylum Streptophyta; class Magnoliopsida; order Ericales; family Polemoniaceae; genus Linanthus; species Linanthus parryae. The sequence continues at coordinate 144,204,105 of JALGPY010000004.1, read as the reverse complement.
ACGGACCAAACCTCCTCTGTTGCGTCCTCTCTCCACCACACCTGTGACCACGAGAAATCATGAGAGACGGGACAAGCACAAGCAGCGATGGCGGAAACGACCGCTTACCTCTTCTGTTGAATACACCTCGGCAAAAGCGCGAGGTAGAGGTGGGTGTCTCCATCTCCATCTCCTTCTTCTTCTTCTCTCCTTCCCTCGCCGGAGCCGCCATCACCATCGTGACCTCCACCTCGTTCGATTTGTTGTTGGAAGGAAGATGGCCGATTGTGGATGAGTTCGTAGATGCTGTAATCGGAGCAGAGAGAGACGACCGGTTTTCAAATCGATGGAGGTAAGCCGAGACCATGGTTTCGAATTGGGGGGGGGGGATTCTTCAAATGCGGAACCAGGGTTGCGATGGTTGTTGTTGGCGTCGATATGGTGGTTGTTGGTGGTGGGTTTGTGGTGACAGGAAGGAGGGAGAGAAGTGGCGGTGTGGGATTGAAATCGAAAGAGATGCACTGCTCTCTTTTCCGATCTAAACTTCAGATTTCTTCAGAACACGTGTGTGGATCAGTGGTCGAAAGTTTTCATCAACATCACCAATCCACTAGTACTGGAAGCTATGGGCATCAGGCAGGCCTTGCTTCTTGCTTTGTCTAAAGGTTTGAACAAGATTCAAGTTTTATCTGATTCTAAAATCTCTGTGGACGCTTTGAATTCTAGCCATGGCAAGGGAAGCTCAATAAGTATTGCACTTATTATGGAGGATTGCAGAAGCTTGGCTCATAATTTTTCTGAGTGTATTTTTTGTTTTATTCCCAGGACTGATAATCTTTCAGCCCACTTTTGTGCTAGATCAGTGTGGAATGACTGATTTGTTTTCTCTGCTTGGCCGTGATGGCCTCTTGTACTGGCTGTCTAGCCTTCTCTTTTAATGCAAGCTTCTTTCTGATAAAAAAAGATTACACAAGTAAAAAACCTAATCTTCTCTGTCTGTGTTGTTCGCATCTCTCTCCGTGATTTCGTCAAATTCAGATTTTTCAGAATGATCTTGTGATATCAGTTGCTTTCTATCTCTCTCGATCTCTTCTCATCTTCTTTGCTTCTTCTTACAGATCGAGAGGAAGAGGGAAGGTAGGTAGATAATCGAGAGGCAGAGGGTGGTTCTCAATTCGATCTATGTCCAGTTGTGGGTTGATTTGTTGGTGGGTAAATTGGTCTGATTTGGGGATGGTGCAGGTGAAGGAGAAATGTTATGGGTGTTGGGGGTCAAAGATGGTGTTGATGGTTAATGGTGATGGAAGCAGGTTGCTAATGGTGGTTGGGTCTGTAGGTGGAGTTTGGTTGGTAGTGAAGTTGCAGATTTATTAGCAAAAAAAAAAAAAAATCTTTCTAGTTCATCAGATTGTAGTGAAGTTTTGTTAGATGCTGAGTTTTTATTAACTTTGTGCAAGGATTTTGCAAATGCTTAATAATGAAAGTGGTTCTTCCGTAACAAAATATGTGATTGTTGTTGTTGTTGGTGGTGGTGGTGGTGTTGGTAGTGGTGTTGGTGGTGGTGGTGGTGGTGGTGGAGATTTGGTGGAAGTGGAGGTGGTGCTCAAGAACACCAAGAGCACTATAATAAACAAAAAAGGGATGGTATTTGTCCACAATCAATAAGGGTAGAATGGTCATGAAAAGTCAGTTTGCACCCTTCCATTAACGGATTGTAACAGAAGGGTGGTATCTGTCCACCCTACATCCGTTAACAAGGGTGCAAGATGTCTTTTTCCATAAATCAGGGGGTAAAATGTCTTTTCCCCGTAATTGGAGGGTGCAAAATGTCTTTTACCCTTTTAGAATTCATAAATATTTTGATTATCACCGCACGACCGACCCCGATCGCCTACATGTTGTCGCGATGCTCATTGATAACCCAACTTCTGAATGGTTTCGGTATTTTCATATGATAAATCCCAATTGCACTTGGATAGAATTCCTCACTGCGGTAAAGCTACGCTTTGACCCGGGTCATTACAAGGACTATATATATGGGCACGTTATCAAAGCTTCAACAAACAACGACTATTATGGCTTATCAGACGGAGTTCGAGACGGTTCTCAATAAGGATTTGGGTGTTGACGATTCTATTTTGATTTCGATATTTACCGCGGGATTGAAACAACATGTGAAGCGTGAGTTAAAGCTACGCAACCCGGGATTGTTAGCGGAAGTCTTCGCCTTAGCTCGAGAACTTGCTGCTGGCCATGAAGAATTGTTGCAGACTTATTTGCCCAAGAAAACTTGGACACCGTATTATGCTCGGCAGCAGCTCCCTTCGGCTCCATCCACCACCACTGTGGCCACCAAACCGCCTGCCTGTTCGGCCACTAACAGCAATCCACCGGTTCGTTGTATCTCAGCCACTGAGAAGGCGGACGACAACGTCAGGGACTTTTCTACAACTGTGAAGAGAAATACTTTCAGGACATAAATGCACGCACAAGTACCTCTTGTTATGTGTTGATGAGGATGGAGACGATTACACTCCCTTGCTACCAGATGACGACGATCCAGGGATTACTATCGATAATCTATCCCACCTACATACTTTGGCAGGTAATCCTAATCCGCACTCTCTCAAGTTGACTGGTATAATCGGTGATGTTTGTGTGCAGGTCCTCATTGATGGGGGAAGTACCCATAATTTTATCCATCCTACGATGGCAGAGCATTTGTCTTTATTGCTCCAACCTGTCCCACCGTTCTAAGTGTATGTGGGCAATGACGAGCATTTGCAATGCACATATTACTGTCCGAAGACGCCGTTTTCTATTCAGGGTACTGTTTTTGAGGTGGATCTGTATGTATTAGCTATTCATAGTATTGACGCGGTGTTGGGCGTTCGACCATGTCTGACCACATCCCAGAGGAAATTTTCCTCTAAATCGTTTCAAAGCTCGATGTCCCGACCCTCATCCAGACGAGGGAGGTTTGACGGAGTTGGAAGTCAGTGATCGACTCCAACGCCGCCATCAGTCGACTTCATACATTATAAGATTACGTCCACATTCATATGTCGAATTCAATCCATACAGCATGACTTGAAGATAAATCATCTTACCAACTAGGAAGATACACTAGTGCATGACGGTATATTCCTTAAAACAAAGAAACTACCAAATACAAATAGCCGTTTAGTTTAAACCGGTAATTAGAACCTAGATGCAGTTCATTGAGGTCTTTGAGTTTGAGTCTCCTCTAGCAGTAGGTTAGATTATGATCTTTACTAGAAAACTATCAAATATAGTAACTCGTGAGTTTACAAATAATTTAGAATTATGAATACAAAAATTACGTAACCTCTCTGTAGGAATACCATTCAGTCGAGAATCGGTCCAGATTCACGACTCTTTGTAGGAGATCCAATACGTGATCTAGGCGTGAGAATGTACCATAATATTAAACTGAGTTAAAGAGTTAGATTGGAATACAGCACATACACTACATGTCGTTCGATTCAACAGTAAAACAGTCCATGTATGTATCAGCACCAACTATCAGGAAAACATGATAATCTCCAAATAGTCATTCTCAGATCATCCAGCTAGTACATGAACAAAGAAGAACACAACCAGAGATGAAAAACACAAAGGAAATGAAGAAACAAACACACACATGCTTTCTTATTACGGGATTCATTTATTGCCCCAAAGTACATAAACCAATTTTTCTAGTGAAACTTGAGAATACATGAGCACATACAGTCTAGCAAAGTGTTTTGCAGTAGTGTTGCTCTCTCTCACTTGCACAAATTCAAATCCTATCATCTCTTTTTTGCTATTCCAGTAAGATTTCAATCTGAATCCATGATTGGTTAATGCAAGTAAGTAGCAAATGCCATTATTAGAACATGAGGAAATGGAGATCCAGTACGTGATTCTAGGCGTGAGATTGTACCATAATATCAAACTGAGTTAGAAGTCAGATAATACAGCACAGACGCCACACATCAGTCAATTCAACAGTAAAACAGTCCATATATGTATCAGCACCAACTATCACATAAACATTTTATCTCCAAATAGGTATTCTCAGATCATTAAGCTAGTACATGAACAACAAAGGACACAACCGGTGATGAAAAACACAAATGAGAAGAAACAGACACACACGTGCTTTCTTATTACGGGATTCATTTATCATTATTATCGGGAGATAGATCCAGCACCCTTACTCCTGATCTTTATTTATTGGAACCTAAACAGCCTTCCCCTTCCCCTTTCCATGACTACTAGACTCCACCCAGAGCACAGTTTTGAAGATCATGCCCGAAGACCTGACACCGTTCACACCTCAATGGCATCCAACCATACTCCGCCAACACCGGAAACACTCGGCCATCTCTCAATCTCATGTAATATCTGGTGATTGGCGGCTCTTTGGCGGAAACCTCGACACAGACCCGGCAATCCTCGTCCCTTCTGGGCTCAATCGTCCCATCCTTGACCACTACCCCAATGAAGCCGGCAAGAGGCCTCCAGAACTCCTCCTCCCAACACCCTAGTGGGAACCCACGAAATGTGACCCAGAAGGGGACAGCTTGAAAACTGTCTCTTACCCAATTCCGGTGAGGCCTCCACTGGCGGAGGAAGATAGGTCTCTCGGAGATGAACCAGGGAGCGGACTTAACTACGGAGTCGAGGGTTTTGCTGTCAGCGAAGCTGAACAGCCAGAAACCCGGGTGGTAGACATTGGTGGCGGCGGTGACTGAGCCGTCGCCGTCACCCCAGAGAGTCATCGCCGCCTCCTTGATGTGATTTGGGCTTTCGGAGACGGTGTTTCGTATGTTATGGAGGAAGTAACCCACCAAGCAGTGGGTGTGGAGCCGATTGACGGCGGAGTTGGAGTCAATTACTGACTTCCAACTCCGGCAGACCGCCCTCGACTGGAGAAGGGTCGGGACATCGAGATTCGAAATGATTCGGAGGACAATTTCCTCCGGGATGTGGTCGGACATGGTCGAACAACGGAGAGAAGAAGATGAAGTAGGAGGAGGAGGACTTACCATCTTCTTCTCCGATGAAAACCCTCAATATATAGAGGAGTATGATGCCGTCGGCAACTTACAAGTGTCGTAGGAAAGTTACAGGTGTCGCCGGCGGTAGCACAGGTGTTGCAGCTTCATCTTCATGCCCATGCACAACCAGACGAAAATATTCCCGTGCTACTATGTCTTAACTACAACTTAGCCCCATATTTGTTTTAATTGCCCATTTGTACCCCCAATATTTTCGGGGTTTTGTTTACTGCTCCTACTAACATGTATTTGATCTGTCCCTGCAATGTTTTCGTACTTCTATGAGATCTTGTATTATGCGTATGGAATTGTTAGTTTAATAGACCGAGACTCAAGTATGACGTATGTCCTTTCGTGAACATTGTTGTCGAAGTTCATTTCGACTGTTTGCTATTTCGACAATATTCATAAAACGACATACTTCTACTAACATCACACAGTCGATATAAACTCTGAATTCGTCAGAGTTTTAATTAAAACAAATATGGGGCTATGTTGTAATTAAGAGAAAAGATTGTGCAAAAGCGAACTGGTAGTAGTAAACAAAACTCCGCAAATATGGGGGTACAAATGGGCAATTAAAACAAAACGGGGCTAAGTTATAATTAAGAGATAGTAGCACTAGGCCGGGAAGAGTTTTGTCTGGTTGCGCATGGGCATGAAGATGAAGCAGCAACACATGTGCTAACTCTGTCAGACACCTGTAACTTTCCGACGACACCTGTAAGTTTCCGACGACATCTTTCTCCTCTATATATTTATCGTTTTCATCGGAGAAGAAAATGGTAAGTCCTCCTCATATTTCATCTTCTTCTCTCGGTTGTTTGACCATGTCCGACTACATCCCGGATGAAATTGTCCTCTGAATCATTTCAAAGCTCGATGTCCCGACCAGAATCTAGTCGAGGGCGGTCTGCCGGAATTGGAAGTCAGTGATGGACTCCAACGCCGCCGTCAATCGGCTCCGCACCCACTGCTTGGTGGGTTACTTCCTCCATAACATACGAAACACTGTCTCCTAAATCCCCGATTACATCAAGGAGGTGGCGATGACGCTCTGGAGTGACGGTGACGGCTCAGTCACGGCCACCACTAATGTGCACCACCCGAGCTTCTGGCTGTTCAGCTTCGCTGACAGCAAAACCCTCGACTCCGTAGTTAAATCCGCTCCCTCATTGTAGAGAGACCTATCTTCCTCCGTCGGTGGAGACCTCACCTTTTCTCTTAATTACCACTTAGCCCCCATCTTTGTTTTATTTACCCATTTGTACACCCGTATTTGGGGGAATATGTTTACTACTCCTCCTACCTTGTATTTGATCTCTTCCTGAATATTTTCGTACTTCTATGAGATCTTGTATTATACGTATGGAATTATTATCTTAATAGGCGGAGACTCACATATAAAGTATGTCGTTTCGTGAATATTGTTGTTCGAGTTTATTTTGACTGTTTACTGTTACTATTAGTACGTCGTTTTATGAATATTGTCGCCAAAGTCATTGTGACTGTCTGCTGTTGGCGACTCTTTTTCTTTATGTACGAAAGCTAGCTAAAGATTCAATTTGCTATTCTCGTTAGCAATAATTTTACTTTCTTATCGGTTTCGGTATGAAGGTAATTCATACCGACGCAGAATGAGAAATAATCTAACAGTACATTAAAACATTGTCAGACATAAGAAGAGGGATTTATTTGATCAATGGGTGCGAAAGAGGAAGAAAATGTTAGCTCTATAGAGGAGAGTACTTACATGTATTGGTTCTCAATCTGCATATGTTATTCATGGATTGGTCGTCTTCACGCTCGAATGCATTGATCGTCCCGGCGGTACTACTATATGCTTTTCATGGTTCTCTCAACTCCCAGTTAAACCTTACGTATGTTGTCTATAACCATTTTCACTCTGCCCAATTCGTGGATTTTTTTTTCCATATATGTATGCACAAAGCAAAACATACGTAAGGTGAAGAGTGAAAATGCACAAAGAAATAGGTATATACTTAGGAAATCAAAAGCAATAGGTGTATCTCCGCTTACAATGGGGTGGCAGCTTCACTATGAATAGTCAAAAGCAATGGACATATCTCCATATGAGAAATTCTCACGATCCTATAAATGGTGAAAAGAGTGGTCAAATAATCGCTATATATAGAAATATTGATAATAAAAGGGAACACAATCATAGTATAATTCACAATAAGAGGCCAATGACTCCGCCCACAAGGGAGTAGCTTCAAGGGTACGTATGTGTGGTATGTATGTGACAATGAAACGGTTTAAAGGGACAGGTCCCCAAACATCAGAGTGCGCCAACTGTAAAGGTCTTTAACAGCAGTAGAAGATCATAGGAAGTCTTTTTATTAGCAAGACAAGATTGACATAAAGTTGAAACAGAGAAAGAAGGACAATTAACACATTTAGATAGAATTTCATTTGTTGGATGTCCCAGACGAGCATGTCAAAGAGGGGACTTGACTTTTTGACCCAAAAAGGGTTGAGGAGAAGACTTGACAGAAATAGGTGAAGACTTGATAGGATAAATGCCATTTTTAGTCAAACCCTGATATATAATTCTCCCGTTGCCAAATCTTAAATACTAAATGAGTATTCATCAAAAATAAATCTAGCATTTTTTTCTTCGTAAAGTTTATGCTCAAAAAGAAGGTTTCATGTTGAATCATGAACATGTAAAGTTTTAGACAATGTAAAAACACAGTTATGAGTAGTGAGTAGTGCAGTACTAGAGTTTTGAATGGGTAAAGAGAAACAATTACCAATGGTTACTTGATCAGATCCAGAATACGGATCTGAGCGAGAGAGATTTCAGAGTTCACCCGTCATGTGTGTAGAAGAACCAGTGTCTGTGAGCCAGTGGTTAGAACATGTTACTTGAGGTTGAGTGGTTGCACCTATAGCAGAAAGTTGGTCAGGTGGAGTTCTACCTTGATACGCATAGTCCATTCTGTGCCTGAGTCAAGGGCAGCATGGTAATCATTGCCACAAATTTAGCAAGTAGAATAAACCTTTCCATTTTTTTCACCACATCAAAAGAACTAATACCGGACTGATTAGAGTTTGAAGTAGAAGAGCAACCAACTTTGTGGTTAGGGTTTTGACCATAACCACCACGATACCCAGATCGACCCCTATTGTGGTCAAAACGAACACCTCTTTGACAAAATCGACCATTAGCACCACAAGAAAAGGAACCAGAACGAACACCACGACCATGAGATGAAGAATTCTTTTGATGTTGAGTGTAAAAGCAGGGACACCAGATTCAAAAGAAGAATTTTGAGAGTTAAGCATTTGTTCTTCAGATTTTAAAAGAACGCGAAGATCGGAAAGAGATAACGGTGTAGTACGAGTACGGATCGAAGATCTAAAAGAGTAGTACTCAATAGGTAATCCATTTAAGGTGTAAAGCGACATGTCTTCGACATAAATTTGAACATATGAAGCAAATAATTTATCACGCAAAGTTTTAAGTTTCTGTATGTATAAATCAACATAATGGAAGCATTTTTTGATTGTTTGAAGATGATATTTTAATTGTAAAATATGAGAGAGAGAGAGAGAGAGAGAGAGATTCGAGTATTACCCAAGCGGATCTGGAGTTCACAAGACCAATATCATGAGTTAATTCTTCGGAAGAAAGTGTTGCATTGATCAGGGTAAGGATATCATGATCGTGGATCTGCCATGCTTTAAAGGAAGGGTTAATTGTCGCTGAGACGGAACCATCGCCGGTAACCAGAACCTGCGGCGGACATGAAAGTGATCCGTCAAGAAAACAAAATAACAATTGAGTACGCAAAATAGGTGTGAGATGGTGTTTCCAGGTCACATAGTTGCTGGTGTCAAGCTTATGGGGACATAAGGTTATCGGAGTGGTAGCCATGGCTGTGGTAGAGAGCATAACAGGAGAGGTTCTTATACCATGAAAGTCGATTAGGGTTTTTGTAGAAATCAAAGAGAAGGTGCAGAGAATGTAGAGAGAGATAATGAAAGGTTCTGATGAATGCTAATTGAATGAATGTATCTCACAAATCTAGAGAGACATAAATACAGAGAGTGCAACGGGTGGATTCATCACAATAGATGGATCCAATCTAATGGTCATAAATGATCGGCTGTGAACAGCTGTAGCCAACCATCAATTAGGGTTAGGTTCATGATACCCTTATATAACGGGCTACAACAAAGTGGGCTGAATGAATAATATAGAAAACTTGGGCTTCATGAGAGATTTGGGTTGAGTCTAGCCGAGATGACTTATATGGTTTAATAGCTAGGCCTTTGAGTCTAGGGCGACTGCCTCGTTCAGTGTTTTCGCTGATGCGGTGGTGAGAGACGGGGAGAGGGAGCAGAGAGGGAGAGTTGGTGATGGTGGTGGTGGTGGTGGTTCTGGTGATGGTGACGGTGTACGAAGGGGAAGAAGATGAAGATTAAATAGGTAGGGGCTCGTAGTATAATACGGTAGGCATACTGAATATTATCTGGTAGGTAAATTTGTATATATCACGTATTACATACGTATATTGACAACTTCATTGGCCTCCCTTGTGGTGATAGTTATGATGCCATTGAGCCTGGTCAACAAGTAGATACCATCACGAATCTGACTGTGCGTTGATGCAGTGCATTCCTTAACTTGATTTAAGATCTTACCCGCATTGAAACAGTCACTTTCAATTTGCAGATTCTTTCAATTTATGTGGAATGCCACCGTGATTCCTCTATAGATGCTTCATAACTCAGCTTCAAAACTTGAATATTTCCCAATAAATCCATAATACCCTAGGATCCAATCACCATGGTAGTCTCAAAATACCCCTCCCATCCCAGCTTTGCTTGTGTCAATCATCCTACATCCATCAACATTGAGCTTCAGTTGACGTATAAAAGGGACACACCAGGTGGAATTAGGGTTAAGGAGATGAAAATCAGAAAGAGACAGAGAGTTAGAAGGCTCCATGTATGAGCCAAGAATATCTTTTCACTTTCTGTACACACTCTGCAATGGGATCCAAATGACCATTAAAAATCAAGTTATTTCTTCTAAGCCATATCCCCCACAGAGTATTAATAAACAAGACACTTTGGTTTAAATTGACATGAAGAATTTTTGTTCTAAGATTCCAGGCAATCCAATCATTGAATCTTTTGTTTCTGTTCTTAGATATCCAGTCACTATTCCAGATTTGTTTCCAGATTTGCACAGAATCAGGGCAGTATCTGCACAGATGTTCAATGTGATTCAGCGATAGTTTTGCAAATTCAACACAAGTTGTTAGCAGACATGCCCCATGCCTCTTTTCCATCTATTCTCATTAGTCATATATAAGTTTCTGATGGATGAGAAGCCAAGTGAAGGCAATCAGCTTATTTGGAACTTTGGGTTTCCAAACTTTAATCCATATGCTTCTATTGTTGCCAAACCTTTCAATGTTCTCATAATCAATACAAGCATAAGCAGCAGCAACAGAAAAGTTACTTTGGCTAGTACATTTCCAATAGGGGGTGTCAACACATTGGACACTTGAAATAGGAGTGGCTGTGATATTATTGTAAATGGAGTGGGGAAAGGAATATTGCACATCTCAATATTCCATCTTCCATTAACAATGCTGCTAGCCACCTCAGTGTGGTTGTCATTGATGTTGATGGTTTTGCATATAGGCTCTTGCCCACACCACCAACAGTCCAAAGGGCAATATCATTGTCATTACCCACATTCCAAGCAATATTATTGGCAATAAAATTCTTAGTTTGCCAAATACCTCTCCAAATAGCAGAACCAGCAATCTTATTATTCATTTTGCAAAAACTTCCATTTTTAACATACTTCTTTCTGATCACCTCACACCACAGAGATTTGTTATCAAACATCACTCCCCAACTAAGTTTAGAAAGAAGAGCAACGTTCATCATTCTAGCTTTTTGACACCAAGACCCCCTCTTTCTTTAGGGATACATACAGTATCCCAATTGACAAGATGGATTTTCTTTTTCTCAATAGTGTTCCCCCAATTAAAATCTCTGCAGATTTTATCAATTTTGTTGCATATGCTAACTGTGAGGGGAGGGGAAGCACTTCCATAGTATAGTAGAGGATGGTTGCTAGCACAGATTTAGCTAACACCTCTCTCCCAGCAAAAGAAAGATTCTTACTCATCCAACCAGCCAGTTTTCTCTGCATGTTGTTGATAATCTCACAAGCACTTTGCTTGTCAAATTTGTCATGAATGAGATTAGTTCCCAGATATTTACCAAGGTTTTTGGTTTCCTCAATACCAATCACATTAATAACATGTCTCTTATAAAAAAAGGGGGGGGGGGGGGGGGGGAGGGGGAGGGGGAGGGGGAGGGGGGTATTGGCACTAAAGAAAACTTTAGACTTCTTCAAATTGATTTTAAGACCAGAAAGAGACTCAAAGTCATTGAGAGATTTTGAGTTTTTGGTATTAATAGAATGTGTGTTTTATTAATCTCCTTAAGCATGTGACCTGAATTGAGAAAAGAGGACATCAAAAGTAATAACAGTAGAGAATATGGGCCAAGATTTTTGCAGTAGAGAGGGACCAAACAAATTCGATAAGCTGGTTAACTTTTGGGAAGTTAAGCCACCAAGCCACAAATCTGTCTTAAAAAAAAAGTGGTTGAAGAAGATGTAAAAATATAGGAGAGTGATCAGAGACAGTAATGCTAAAATTATTAATGGCAGTTTCAGGAAAATGTGATGCTTTATGCCACTTTTAAGTCTGAGAGTATGATCAGATATATAATTCTTTTAAGGTAAGACTAATGTGACAATGGATATTAAGGTAAAATAAACTTTCTTCTTATATATGTTTTCCTGATCTAAAATTTACAATACCTAGGGTTCCCACGCTATCGAGAAAAATGGAAAAGAGACTACAACATAATATTACGGAAAATTCACAAATCATTTCTTGTTCCGAAGACAAACCTAACCCTAACATGTAACAATATAAACTACTACAGGAAACTAATTTTGATGCACAGACATCATTATTCTCCATATCTACGATTAATCACTTTTTCACTACACACAACTGATCAAGTAGCTCAGATAAACAGTGTCGACAAGTCACACATTCTGAATGGCTTCTTGACCAACAACGTCCATGCGGGTTCTAAAAGTCCCAAACACCTTCCGCCCGACATCTTGTCGTCACCATCATTGCGTTCAACGGACATCCTCGGATGCAGGTAAGCCCACACGGCGAGTCGCACGCGAGGATCTTTGATATGCATTTCCAGAGGCACTTTAGGTGGTGGAGAAGGAGGGAGTATGTCTTTTAAACTTGTGTAAGAAGACATTATTGTGTTCAATGCTTTGTTATCCGAATAAAAACTGTAGTAGGAAAATTGCCTTTAAATGTTCATTTTTCTTAAGACTTAAAAATTGTGTCTACATTCATGCGTCGGATTCTATCCATATAGCATGGCTTGAAGAAAACATACTTTACCGACTAGGAAGATATGCTAGTGCATGACTGTAAATTCCTTTAAATAAATAAACTACCAAATACGGTACTTAATAGTGCGACTTTACAAAGAATTTGGGGGGCGTATACCAAAACAACGCAACACTCCCTTCAAAAATAACATAAATAGTCTTATGACGGGAATCAAGAGTCCATGCAGCCCATACTCGGAGCCCAATGGACATGTAAACTAAAAATTGCATGCCCAATCTTAATATATTTGTTACTAAATAGATCGATTTTAGACATGATGAACACCGGAAACATGTAAGCAGCGCTCCCGACAGCCCCTCCTTCACTTCACTCTAGGGCAGGCCCAACCATAAGGCACGTGGGTAGCCCGTATCAGGAACCTTGTCGTGATAAGGCCCATTTTCTTGTATTTATATTTATATTTGTGTTATAATTTGTTAGTTACAATTAATTATTCTTACAAAGTAAAAAAAATGATCACTTCTTTCCCAAAAAAAATGATCGTTTCAAAATCACTGTATTTTTTTAAGAAGTTAAAAATCACTAATTAATTTCTTATCTAGATTGCCAATTTTAACCCTTTTATTATTTGCCCACCCATTATCCCCTTTCCACTAATTTAAAGATTTAAATTTCGAATGTTTTGTCACTTTCTCTTTCTACATACTTTTTTCCTCCCTTCGTAACCATTTTCTTTCCTCCATTACACAATTAGATATTTAGATTTGATGAGCCCATCCCTGACGTGATTTTCAGCTTCTCCTGAAAAGATCCAAACTTTTACCACTACCTACTCAGGTTTTTGCTTATTTGAGGTAACTATCTGCACAAGTTAGAAAGCTAAAAATTGTTGGGTTTTGTCTCGAATTCCGCAAGACGAATCGGTGTACCCGATGCGTCTGATTTGTCCTCTGAGGAGGTGATCTCTGAGGAGGTGATCTCTGAGGTTTGATGGGCTTTTCCACCTCCTCTATATTAGTATAAATAGAGGTGCTAGCTATTGTTTCTAATTGAGTTGAGTTGAGAGAGATTGGTGAGAGATATTTTTGAGCGGATGTGTGAGGTTAGGGTTTCATGGTGCTAGGCCATGAGGATGAGAGTACCGCGTCGACGTAGTCCGCGGATTGAGCCGTCTCTCCCCTACGATGTATTCCCTCATTGATATAGTGAAATTCTCCTCCTCCCGTGGATGTAGGCGGTTTGGCCGAACCACGATAAATTCTTGTGTTGTCGTTTTTCTTCTCCTATATGGCGTGTGTTGAGTGTGTGATCGTGTGGCGTATTTTTTGCTTCCGTTGCGGCGGGAATTCGTCGAATAATTCCCCAACAAGTGGTATCAGAGCCAGGTTCACGATCCGGGTGGAGCGCGCAGGTGAAAGGACGAAGAAGAAACGGTGGAAAGAATTGAAAAAAAAAACAATGAAGAACAAAGGGAAAAAATTTAGTTTTTTTTCTTTTGTTGTTTGTGGCTGCGTCATGGAGGGAAGAAGGCAGCCGCTGGTGTGCACATGGGGCTGCTGCTGGGTGGAAGGATCTGGTGTGACAAGATCCGTGGTGCTCCAGCGCGGCAAGGTGGCGATTCAGTGGTTCAAATTGTTTTGGGTGTTCTGAGCTGCCTGCAAGTTTAATTGGGCTCGAACAGGAGGTGAACTCTAGGTTTTTGGACCTTCCCGACGCGATGGCAGGGTCAGATTCTGCAAATTGTCGCTGGATTTTTCAGAATGCTGACGTGGCAGTTTGCGGTGAGATCCAATGGTCCAAAATTGTTCGGGTGGTTACGACGTGCCTGTAGATCGGATTGGGATGAGTCAGGAGTCTAACCCTATGTTTTTGGACGTTGCGGAATCATCGGTACGGTCAGAATTTTAAGATTCTGGGTGGATTGATAAGATCGGCATCAATCGATATCGATAATAAGATCGAAGACGACAGGATGCGATCAGGGTCAATCAAGCTCAAGTCCAATCAGGTGGGGTCAATTAGAGGCGTTTTTCCTAATTGAACGTTCAATTGGCAACCTATGCAGGCTTGGGAGTGTGTTGACAGGTGAAGCTGCTGTTCAACATAGGCAAGAAGCATAGGCTTTGTGTGATTGTGAGCACGAGACGCAACAGTTGTTGAGGAGTCTGGTCAGAGACGTGGGCACCTATTGCAAGGAAATTCACAAGAAGCTCCAGGGTCAGAGATCGAGGCGGTGGACGCAGTTGACAAGGCCATGGCAGAGGTGGCGTCCTGAAATCTCTGTGTGTGGTTCGTGACGATAACTCTTGAGCAACTCGAGGCAAGAAGAGAGGTAAGTCACAGAGGGTACGCAAAGCGGTGGCTTTGCAAGACATCTTAGTGAAGGCGTATGGTCGAACATGAGAAGCAACAGGGCATGGAGAAGCACTCAGGACTGGCGTGAAGAAACACGTGGTTGACGTGTGAGGACGCTGAAGCATGGAAATAGTGCAGGCTATGCAGCAGTTGCAGGTTGTTCGAGACGGAGCTCAAGTGACGAGAATGGTGATGAAGAAAACTACTGCAGTAGTGAAGAGGAACGGAGTCTCGTTTGCACTTGACGTGGTTGGTGGAGAACTCTCCAGTGATGAGCTAGCTGGTGGAGAGATGGAGCCACACTACTCCCCAAAGTGTCATGCTTTGGGACGCACCCGTGTCGGGGGTGCGAGGAGTGCCCTAGGAGGGGGTGCAGAGCATCTCGGTAGAGGTGCGATGACGGTCCATGCAGTTGGAGCATGGCGGATGCGGCGGAGTAAACATCGACAACGGAGTTGGCTGAGGAATTTGCTGGCGCTTGCAGAATTCAAGCCAAGGTGGAGTTTGTTGGGTTTTGTCTCGAATTCCGCAAGACGAATCGGTGTACCCGATGCGTCTGATTTGTCCTCTGAGGAGGTGATCTCTGAGGAGGTGATGGCTAGGGTTTGGTGGGCTTTTCCACCTCCTCTATATTAGTATAAATAGAGGTGCTACCTATTGTTTCTAATTGAGTTGAGTTGAGAGAGATTGGTGGGAGATATTTTTGAGCGGATGTGTGAGGTTAGGGTTTCATGGTGCTAGGCCATGAGGATGAGAGTACCGCGTCGACGTAGTCCGCGGATTGAGCCGTCTCTCCCGTACGATGTATTCCCTCATTGATATAGTGAAATTCTCCTCCTCCCGTGGATGTAGGCGGTTTGGCCGAACCACGTCAAATTCTTGTGTTGTCGTTTTTCTTCTCCTATATGGCGTGTGTTGAGTGTGTGATCGTGTGGCGTATTTTTTGCTTCCGTTGCGGCGGGAATTCGTCGAATAATTCCCCAACAAAAATCACACCATGATATGAATCAGCTCCCAAAATAATAACAATAGTAGTGAAAATTTTAAGGTAATTACATACACAAGTTAGGTGCTACATATATTCAAACTCCATTAGCATCATCAGTAACAACACTAAGAATTTTTTGTTATAAGTGGGCGTATGTATTATGTACAGAGAGTTAGAGACCTGTCATAGTTTATGTATGACTAAATTTCTCGACCTAACACTCTTGTCTCCGTTTAACCAGGTGAGAAACTGATAAATGACTTGAAATTATGTTGACTAGAACAGAGGACGAGATTAACAATATATGGAGTGAGAGCTCAATAGCTCATGCAAACTACTCGGGGTTGAATCTTAGTAGTATGAGGTTTATCAAATGGGTAAAAGACACTTATCACCCTTGACATTTATATTAATTCCATCTTGCTACCCTGACGTTTGGAAAAAGACACTGGGCACCCATTTGACAGAATATTCCTTGGACAGAAACCACCCCTCTGTTATGTTCCATTAGAAAGTGGGTTATTACTTTTTCGGTCCATATTGCCCTTGTGTATTTTCTAGCATTTTTTTGTCGATATTTATCATCAAGAACTCCAAGAACATCAACCCAAGAAGTCTTGACATTGAGGTTAGCACGATGACACATGGTGTTTTGAGTTACCTGGACCATAATTCTTCTAAATGTGAATTTGTTTGTTTGATTGATTTACAGTATCGAACAAGAGTATTGGGTTGAAGCCGCGATATAATTTTTCTTTGGGTACTCATCAGGTAGTAATAGAAGGTGAAGAGCCAGAGCAGTTTTTGAAGCATCTCAACAGTTTCACTATCTCACTGGGCAGATAAGCTTTGAGAATTTTGTTTTTTTGAAAGCTGCTTCATCAAACGCCAAGGTTCTTGTGGTTTTAGGTATGGCGGTGCACTCAGATGAGAATTGGCATCTCAAGCAGGCAGTGGGAAATACCTCATTTCTGCTCTGTGTGATGTTTGCAGAGGAGAATTGAATGCATACTATTTGAGTCGAATAATGTACAGAAGACCGCCCTGCCAGCTACACAAGTAGGAAGTAGGGTTTATTACAGTAAATAATTTTGCTTCCTGTTGAATAATTAAAATGTGAATCGGTTCTAGCTTTAATTGTCTACTTGGGAGGTGTTGGTTGTTGGTACAGTTACATATTAAGAATAAATCCTCAAGTCTTACAGATATTATTGCTAGCATTTCCCAGCAAAGTTGTATTATGGAATTTGTTTTGAAGGTATTACAACTTTCCAAGTGTTTCACTTGGATAACATTTTTGCTTGTGCATTAGATATTATGTAAATTTACATACAGCAACAAATTAATTAGTTGGTTCGATGGTTATGTATACTTTTGAGTTTGAAGGTAAGAGTTTGAATCCCAAAACATGAATGTTAAATTTTAATGGTTAAGTGGTGGTTGCGGTGGTGGAGCAGCTGGAGATGTAGTGGAGTGGTGGCAGTTGGTGGTGGTGGAGAAGAGGAGGTAGTGAGGGTGGTGGTTGGTGGCGACAGTTGGTGGCAATACCAGGGGAGGCAGCGTGGGTGCACTGGGTGGTGCTGGCGGTGGGAGTGGGCGACGATGGCATTGGTGATAATGGTGGACAACTACGGCAGTCAGGTTGGTGATGGTGGTAGCAGTCGGCGGCAGTAGTGGTGATGGGCAACAGCAGTCGTGGTGGGTGGCAGTAGTGGTTCTTGGTGACTGAGGTGGCAGCTTCTATTGTTATCGTGTTTCTTCAATTTCCGTATAATGTCTTACGAATTTTGAACATGCAAGTCATTTCATGTCATTTAAGTGAAAATATTTTACTAAAAACAATCACTGAGATATAAGGCAAAACATTTTACAAGAGAATCATTCAACACCAACCAAACGGATCCTACAAACATATTACGCACGGCACCATTTAACATATCTAATGGTAATAGGCAAATTTTATACAAAATAATAAATAAAACTATTCTCTAGCCTTGTTTATAAGAATTTGAGTGTTTCTTCTTCAATCCTACTTGTGCAGAAGTTAGGCAAAATGTTTTTTCTTAATTCTTTATGTGCGAAAACACTGCACACGTAAATTGTGGATGAAAGAGGGGAGAAATTTAGGAAAAATAGTTATTACCATGTAAAAAGTGTTAAAAAAATGTACTGTGAGAATTTATCGGAGACATGTACTAGAACGTAAAAATTATGAGAAAAATGTATATGGCAAGAGAATATTCACCACCAAAAGCGATTAAAATGTCTATTTTATACTTTGCTTTGCATAAGAGAATGCATAACTCATTTGACTACTACTTTTACATAACTTCTCTGTTTTTGCCTAATCCATTGGAGAAGCTCTAAACAGCAAGGAATTCACAGTGGATGCCTGCGTGTGGGAGGATTGAAATCATTTTTTTTTTTACAAACCGTTTGTATATTAACAAACCAAACCAGAAGAAACATTAGGTAGGTCATTCCCAACAGCTAGACCAACAGAAACAGGTAAACAATCATAATCTAGCTCACTACTGCTACACAAATCAACATCCCATTTTGCTAAAGCATGAGCTGAACCATTACAAATTCTAGGACAAAACATGAATTTTACCAATTTTCCTTCCAAGGACTTCACCCCTGCAGCAACTCTCGTGCTCCATTTCCAGCAAGCCAAATTAGGATTCTTCCATCATTGAATAACAGACAGAGCATCAGATTCAATTTCAACACTCTCCAGGTCCTCCTTCAGGGATCTTTTAATAGCTTCTTCTACTGCTTGGAACTCTGCATCCTCAACATTGTTACATGTCAGATACAAAGTCCCACCAAACAACACCTTCCCTTCATGATTCCGAGCAATATAAGCTGCATCTCCTTTCCCTGCTTTATAACTAGCATCACAGTTTATCTTGATGCAATTAGACTTAGGAAGGCACCATTTAAAAGTATCTTTTCTTGTAAGAACAGAGGTATCTTCTACCATAACACCACTGTGCTCCCTCCACTTGAAAATAATATCTTCACAAACCTTTTCTACTTTAGCCACCTTGTTGTTAAAAATTGAGTCATTCCTGCACTTCCAGATTTTTTCTAAAATAATAGCACACAAAGCAAGTCTTGAGCTATCCATCTTAGTGTCACCTCCCCCATCAGCATCTTTAAGATCTCCTTCTTCTCATTATAATTAATCTCCGTAGTCCTAATACCTAAGCAGTGAAACCAGACAAGTCTTGCAAAGTCACATTTAAAAAATAGATGTTCTTCTTCTAAGGCTGCAGAACATAGGTGACATACCTCCAAATTTGCATTTTCCAACTGCCTTCTAAGAGGTATGGCATTGGCTAGAAATCTCCATAACATCACTGAAGGGCAGGAAGGATCTATCACATACAGATCTACAACATGAATTATAGCGGAAGATTCATGTGTTTACCTTGTCTTCCTAAGCTCCTTAATGCAGCGGATGATCGGTTGTTGCTTGCTTTCACGCGCCTCCTTCTTGATCTTGCTCCCACCAATCGAGTGTGAATCTCGAGGACGAACACTTTGTTCCACACCACGTTCCACCTCCTTGGATGAAGTTGGAGAGAGACTAGGGTTCTCTACAACTAGTATGAATCTAGACAGAGTAACTTTATTCTCTGGAATAGCCAATATAATATGTAGGAGGCTGCCTCCTTATATAGGCAAAACTTCTCCTAGGTTTGCACATAAACCCCTAGGGTTTGAGCCTTAGCTACTAACCCCTCTAGTTTGTGCATAGTGCAACTAACCTCATAAGGTTATGATAATTGCATTGGGCGCACCAATTGCTAACATCTCCCACTCGCACAGTGGGGTTGCACAATCCATTCAGTCTCTATCAATCTCCAACTTTCTATCATCTACAAAAGAGTATTGTGTGGCCGTGGCGTGTGACCGGTGAGAGTACCTGCATTTCGGGAGATCCGTACACCAAACTCGTATAGCCAGCATGGGAAGGCACCCTCTCGGGAGATCCACATACCAAACTCGTATAGCCAGCGCAGGAAGGCACCCTTAAAACATATAACAGTAATAATGCTCTCCGTAACTCTCGTATTGCCCAGATTCCTCCGATTGTCATCTCGTGGATCATGAGCACCTGCCTTGTCCCGAAGGCCATGCTCCAATGAGTCCACATCTCCTTTATATTTTCATATCCTACATGATCCCATAAGATCTTGCAGGTGGGCCCATTGAAGATAATAAAGAGCGATGCAACGAGAATCTTTCCTTACATACATGTGTCACTCAGATTCGGCTCAGCTGCTTTCCCAGCAGTGTCAGGAAGGCCGAATCATCCATAGCCGTAAGGTGTCATGCCAAAGTAGCACCACCGACCCGTCTCCTCATGACACAGACGTAAGTACAAAGGGTATACAGTGTCAATCATCTTTATATGATCGACGAGGCTCACACGATGAGGAATCCCAGGGACTAATTCTACTCATCACCTCATGGTCACTCATAAGCGCGCGTTATTCAAGGGGGAATATGTGCCATAGTGTTTAGACTCTGATCAGAGCGCATGTCTTATCCTTGCAAAGGACCACTATGCAGATGTCTATCCGGTAGCCCTTATGGCCACCAGCCCGAGTGCTGCGAAAGTCACACTATTGTGAACAATTATCAGCTCTCGCATCTGGCTTCTTCTACACAGACTATACATGATTCGGGGTAATAACCATGTTCGATTGGCCATAACCAACCTCACCTTGGAACTTATTTCCAATGCGACAGTTGAATCCGTCTGACAGGCTCCTAGCTCTACTGATAGACATCTAGCTCTTATCATAGGCCATATGCTCGTATGATAGGCATCTCTTATCATATCGCAGGCTTTCAGCGCTTATCGGGATTCTGTCTCATCTTCCGCCACACCCAGACATATCCAGGATATTGCGAAGGCGGTCGCTCGTGTGAGTGAGCCGACCTAGTGTCTGCGTGACATGCTCTAAGCTAGTACAGGAAATGTAACATATCATACATGTATCAAACAACATGCAGCATAAATAACAAATCCATTCCTAATATCCAATCAATCAATGTCTCAAAAACGTCTAATCAGTATGACACCTAGTTCCATTTGCCTAACCCTATACTCCTAGTATGACCAACAAAAGTAGTCTTAAAAAGCGGCTTGGTCATTGGATCAGCTAACATCTGATTCGTAGGAATATGCTCTAGAGTGATATCTCCTTTAGCTACTACTTCCCTAATGAACTGGTACTTTATCTCAATATGTTTGGCCTTGCTGTGGTATTTCGGATCTTTAGCACAAGCTATGGCCGACATACTATCACAACGAAGCGTTACTGGTCTTGGTTCGTCAACCGCTCCTAAGCTGACCAGAAATCTCTTCAGCCAAACACTCTCCTGCGCTGCCGCGGAGCAGGCAACGTATTCAGCTTCCATGGTTGATAAGGCAGTGCAAGTCTGCTTGCTACTGTGCCATGTGATGGCTCCTCCACCCAGCATGAAGACGTAGCCTGAGGTTGATTTACGTGCGTCTAGGTCCCCACCCCAGTCAGCATCACTGTAGCCAATGAGCCTTAGCTCAGAGCCTCGATAGCTCAACACGTAATCCTTAGTACCTTTGAGATATCGGAGAATCCTCTTAACAGCCTTCCAGTGTCCAACACCGGGATCAGACTGATATCTGCTAACTAAACCGACAACATGACATATGTCGGGCCTTGTACACATCATTGCGTACATTAAACTTCTGACAGCACTTGCATAGGGTATTCTGGCCATCTGGTCTCTCTCGTGTTGGGTCTTGGGACACATTTCTAGGCTGAGTTTCTCGCCATGTGCAATGGGAGTCTCGAATGGCTTGGAGTCCATCATCTGGAACCGTTCAAGTATCTTCTTGATGTATGTCTCTTGAGACAAGCCAAGAAGCCTCTTAGAACGGTTCCTTAGGATCTTTATCCCAAGGATGTGACTCGCTTCTCCAATATCCTTCATCGAAAATCGAGAGGATAACCACCCTTTGGTAGTTCCGAGCATTCCTTTATCATTGCTGGCTAGTAGTATGTCATCTACATATAATGACAGTACCATGAACTTCTTTCCGGAACGTTTGACATACACACAGTGGTCCTCATCAACCTTTGTGAAGCCATATGCCACAATGTCTTTATGGAACTTCAAATACCACTGTCTTGAGGACTGCTTCAGTCCATATATGGACTTAATCAGTTTGCACACTTTGTGCTCTTGACCTTTCTTCTCAAAACCTTCCGGTTGAGCCATGTAGATCTCCTCATCTAGTTCTCCATTGAGAAATGCAGTCTTAACATCCATTTGATGTAGTTCCAAGTCCATGCTAGCCACTATTGCAAGTATGAGGCGAATGGAGGCAATTCTCACAACTGGTGAGAACGTCTCCTCGTAATCCACACCCTGTTGTTGGGTGTAGCCTTTCGCCACTAGCCGGGCCTTATGCCTCTCAACGCTTCCGTCTGCCTTCCTTTTGACCTTGAAAACCCATTTGTTTCCAATGGCCCTACGTCCAGGAGGCAAGTCAACTAAATCCCAAACATGATTGGTTTTCATTGACTCCAGTTCTTCTTGTAAAGCAATGTTCCATTCTTTCTTGTCAGGGGATGATAGAGCCTCGGACAATGTCCTAGGTTCGTCATCTTCTTGCGTGGTGACCATCATGGCCTCCCCTTCGATGTCAAATCGTCGACGGGGTACGCTCCCACGAGCTCTCCTACGCAAGGAGGGTTCTTCTTCAGCTTCATCATTATATATGATGGGCTGCTCACTAGGCAAGTCACTCCCACTGTTCTGAAGATCCATAGGGACTGTTCCCTGTAGGTCTGTAGAGAACTGAGAGTCATCCAGTGGTTCCTCCTCTTCGTAGAGAATACCATCTCCACGTGCTTCTCCCTGACTAGGAAAATCTCTCTCGAGAAATTCTACATCTCGCGATTCCATCTCTGTTAGACTACCATCCGGCTATTGCGCTATGAATACGTAACCCTTAGAGTGCTCAGAGTACCATATGAAGATGCATTTCTTTCCTCTAGCACCCAATTTCCCATGGACATGGGAGACGTTACGTACATAGGCGGCCGACCCCCATGGCCTAAGGTGACCCAATTAGGGTTGCCTTTTGGTCCACATCTCGTAAGGGGTTGTGGCTACAGACTTGGTGGGCACACGGTTTAGTATGTATGTGGCAGTCATCAATGCATCTCCCCAATAGGAGATTGGCAGATTCGCATTTGCCATCATACTACGAACCATCTCTAACAGTGTTCTATTCCTTCTTTCCGCTACACCATTTTGCTGCGGTGTGAAGGGAATAGTCAACTGCCTCACTATTCCTTTAGTCTCACAGAGCTCTTTGAATTGCTCAGATAGATATTCACGTCCTCGGTCTGTCCTAAGAGCCTTAACTCTTTTGTCCAGTTGGTTCTCTACCTCTTGTAGGAATTTTCTGAAGCACCCTAGCGCTTCAGATTTATGTGCCATCAAATACACATAACCAAAACGAGTGTGATCATCTATGAATGTGATGAAATAGCGAGCACCATGTCTAGCTCTAACATTTAATTGACCGCAAACATCAGAATGAATGAGTTGTAAAGGCTCAGTAGCCCTTACTGCTTTACCGAACGGTTTGCGTTTAGCTTTTCCTGCAAGACAAGACTCACATACAGGTAATGATATCTTGGGCATATCTCCAAGTAGGCCTGCCTTGGCCAGCCTGTTCATCCTGTCCTGTCCTATATGTCCCAATCTAGCATGCCATCTAGTGGCATCATCATCACTAGAAGATGTAATATATGAACGAGAATCATAAACATCATCAATGCTAGAACCAACAATGTCTAAATAAAATAAACCACGAGAAATATAACCAGTACCAAAACATGAGTTGCCAGCAAACAGTTTGGCAAAACCACCCTAAAAACAAGTCTCAAATCCAAATCCTAAAAAGTCTAGAAACGGAAATCAAAGTTCTTGCGTGCACTATGAGCGTATAAGACGTCATGTAGGATGAGGTCCAGCTTCATCTTCATGTGCATCCTTCTACTGCCCGTTTGTCATTGCCAATAATCCGTGCACGCGCCTCAATCACATGCTCAGGCGTCCTTTTGCACCTGAATCCAATACCCACTCATTAGCGGAATTAGAAATGAAAAACTTGACTTATATCATAACAGTCAGAGTTTGGATTATGGTATACCTTTGGCTCGGTGCAATCACGAGCAAAGTGACCCTTCTTCTGGAAGTTGAAGCATAAGACCCTTGCCATGTTTCTAACCTTTCGGCTCTTCTTCCCACCAGCGCCTTTGCCGATCTTGGGTTTTGGGCCCCCGACGGGTTTCCCTTTACCCTTGTCTTTCTTATCTGCTTTCCTCCAATTCTTGCGTGGCTTGTCCACTTTAGAATTTGGAGTCTCCGCCACCATCACCTCACCATTGGATTTGGCGGCCTCAATCCGCTCAGATTCCAACAGCATGTGACGCTTGACATCTTCAAGCGTCTTGACATCCGCATTATGGGTCATGTCTCGCTTCATGTGATCCCATGAGCGTGGCAGAGAGCGTAGTACCGCTTGTACTTGCTCTTCATCAGATAAGTTACGACCGGCTGCAATCAGCTCTCTGATCATGAAGGCCATAGCCCTCAAATGATGAGTCATTGTGTGCTCAGGCTTCATGCGATATGAGTCGAACCTCATTCTCAAGACTCGCAGCTTGGTGATGGAAGTGGATCCATACTTGCTCTTGATTGATTCCCACATCTCCTTTGCTGTGACAGAATTCTCGAACTCCCTGATGAGGTCATCATCCATCATACATAGAAGATTATAACAAGCCTTCCTATCCGCTGCTTCCCACTTATGAAAAGCAGCTAGGTTCCGCTCATGTTCCACAAGCGGCCGGCTCTCATTCATCACGGGTTCGACCTTTTCTGTCTGGAGATGGTCGGACAAATCTATGTCTAACATGTAGTACATAGCACGACGGCTCCACATATCGTAGTTGTCCCCATTAAGCTTAACAGCTTTAGCAGAATCGGCAATGAGACTAGATGATTTCGACATTACTGAAAATATGAGACATAGTGGATATTAGTTACTAGCTTTGTTTTAGCTCCTAAATAACATGTGACATCGATTAATCTCAATAGTTCCTCACAAGGACTCCACCAAAACCTAGCGTATATCCTAGGAATCAAATCTCATCA
The DNA here is from genome assembly GCA_023055425.1 of Linanthus parryae. NCBI lineage: Eukaryota > Viridiplantae > Streptophyta > Magnoliopsida > Ericales > Polemoniaceae > Linanthus > Linanthus parryae. Next base: position 144,179,029 of record JALGPY010000004.1, on the reverse strand, counting down.
CTTGTGATTTCCTATCAATTTTAATCATGTCATCATGTGAGCTCTTTTGTTTTAGTTCTTTAGCATGCGAGGTTAAACATATATATCCAATCACACGCAGTTATAACATAAAACAAGCACAAGCATAAATAAATATGCAATGGATGTGGCCCCTAAGGTGCACTCCCACTATTGAGAGTACTTCTTCAGCAAGTCTTGAACTCCATCTCATGCCGTCTCGCCTACTTGAGGACTCCAAGCTTGAGGCTCCTTTAGACCGTCTATTTGCTCCATGCACCTTGCGCCATAGCTTTTTGGTTTGGCCACCTCTCTTGAAGCTTCAATCTTCAATCTCTACTAACTATCTTATTTCTAATAAGAAGTAACCTCATAGAGGCGAGTGGATGAGAAGAGAAGACACTAGAGTATAGAGAGGCACGACACGCAGGCCGTATTTTGATTACATATTCAAAAACAAATACCAAAACCAAAATATAAAACATCTATGCCACATCCATGCACCAAACACATCCATTCAACCCACAACAGCATGTATAACAATATAATAAACATACTAGATTTTTCCGGAAATTTCCGGAATTAAGCAATAATTACTGGAAATTAATAAGCAATAATCTAATCAACTAAAAAGATCGAAAATTGCTCCCTACCTCTTAGGGTCTCACCACCTATGGCAAAACGTAGGGAAAAATGACCTAAGTCTCCAGGAAAAATTTGGGCTCAAAACAGTGTGTTTAAGGTCGTCAAACTACCTCGGGAAGTGTGCTAAACACTAATTAATTAATCAAGAAATTACTAAAATTTTCCGTCGCTCCAAAAATTATGAAAAAATATCCACTAAATAGGAAATTTAATTTGGAGTCCCTAGGAAAAAACCGGACGAAAAATGACGGCGGGAGGAGGCCGCACGCACCCTCACGCGCCGCCGCGCGTGGGCGCGTCCGCCTCCGCCACGCGCCGACGTCGGCCCATGTGCCACGTCAGCATGCCACGTGGCAAGCCACGTCAGCATCTATGCTGACGTCAGCTGCCACGTCACCCTGCCGCGTCATCGCCACGTTAGCAGTCACGTCAGCTGACACGTGGCTGCCACGTCAGCCACTTGCGGAAGTGGCACCGCCATGTCATCTGCCACGTTAGCCTAGGGCCACGTCAGCAGCCGCCGCCAGCCCTTTGGCGCGTGGCGGCACGTGGCCGCGCGTGGGGGCGGCGTCAGTTGCTCGTGAAGCCCACGCGCCGCCTTCCCGTGCTCTGTTCCCGACGAAATTAATTTTTCTGGGATCGTCTTTTCGTCCTGATCCCTATTATGTGGTCAAAATCCAATTTTAACAAGTTTTTGAAAAACGTGTTCTACTGATTGGATCTAGCAGTCCAGATTAATACAGTTCCGAATCTTTGAAAATTCATAACTAATTCATCGTAAATCCAAAAAATATAAAATTTATATATCTGGAATCCTCGTGAAAAACCCTACCTAACCATATAGGTTTCGTCTACTGGTTATGAAATTTCAGAAACTCGATTTTTAAAACAGATTCGGGAACGCTTATCGAGGCACGAAAAACAAGCCTAAGGCTCTGATACCAATGAAGGGCATGAAGGATCTATCACATACAGATCTACGACATGAATTATAGCGGAAGATTCATGTGTTTACCTTGTCTTCCTAAGCTCCTTAATGCAGCGAATGATCGGTTGTTGCTTGCTTTCACGCGCCTCCTTCTTGATCTTGCTCCCACCAATCGAGTGTGAATCTCGAGGACGAACACTTTGTTCCACACCACGTTCCACCTCCTTGGATGAAGTTGGAGAGAGACTAGGGTTCTCTACAACTAGTATGAATCTAGACAGAGTAACTTTATTCTCTGGAATAGCCAATATAATATGTATGAGGCTGCCTCCTTATATAGGCAAAACTTCTCCTAGATTTGCACATAAACCCCTAGGGTTTGAGCCTTAGCTACTAACCCCTCTAGTTTGTGCATTAGTGCAACTAACCCCATAAGGTTATGATAATTACATTGGGCACCCCACATGGGCGCACCAATTGCTAACAATCACTTTCAAACTATTATGGATTTTTGCTCCCCAAATACCCTTCCATAATTCTGAACTAGAATTTGCAATTACCCCATATCTCTCTGCTTCTAATTGTGCATAATGCATTGCTTTTGCAGTAACCATACCTTTCTTTTCTTGAATCCATCTCCACAGATCTGCAGTCTCACTAATGGGAATATTTAATTGCAGAATCTCACTTTTCTCTTCATTTGTCATCCTCATGTTGAGGATTTCCTCATTCCATTCGGCATTAGTTCTATCCATCAGATCACACACCTTTGTTGGAGCATTAACCATGTCATCGGGAGGCTTGGGTTTTGAGTTTTCTAAGTTAGGCACCCAAGAATCTTGCCAAATATCTATATTTACACCATTACCAACAACTTTAATTGCCTTAGGAGAGATCAATTCCCTAGCACACAGCATTCCTTTCCAGAAATAGGAGTCAGAATTCTTCTTTTCAATTCTCTGAAACTCAATGACAGAGCAATATTTCTTGAGGAGCTCCACCCAGAGAGCTTTCTTGGTACACCACAGATCCCAAGCAAGCTTAGATAATAGAGCTTTACTGTATTCATTAGCCTTTCTGAACCCAATGAACCCAAGCCCTCCTTCACTCTTAGCTTTTCACAAAGAATTCCAGCTCACAAAGTGCCTTTTCTTCTTATTTGCAGAATCACCCCACCAATACTGGCAGTCCCTGAAGCAATCATTTTCACCTGCTTGTGTAATACTTTTGTATTACCTGTTTATCTTTTACTACGTGTCAATCAAAAATGAATACTACATAATCAATCCATAAGATCAAGCCAACTTTTACACAAAATCGTCTGGCATTACTGTAAAATCAATCGATAAGATCAAGCCAGCTTTTACATAAAATCGCCCGCATTTTCTACACTGTTGGAACGAAACAAAGAGTCAAACCTCCGAAAACAAGTTAAACAACACTGCCATATACCTGAGAACAATGTTCTTATAAGTCATTTTTCGCTCTCAGAATAGCCATTGTTGGACCAAGTGTGCTGCTTCTCATGGCTCTACGTGACCATGGGCCTCTACTGGAACTCTGTCCAGCCATTCTCCTGCTCAAGTTCTGCTTTCTTGGCATTTACAGCCTCCATAAGTTCATCCAATATCTTTCCTTTTTCTGCACGGTAAAATAAAGAGTCGGGTGAAACTCAAACATATTTATTCTAAAAGGTTTGATTGCTCAAGTGATTGCTTTACCAGCCGTAGCTTCAGGTATTTGCTTAGTACTAGTGCTAGACCCTTGTTGGATTTTGCAATTTCTTTCGCAGAACCACTCTCAGGAACTCCATTACTACTGCTAGATCCAACTTCTTTCACAGCTTCACTCTCAGGAACCTTTCCGTTTACACCCTTTTCAGAATATGAATTACCAGGCTGGATTTTTCGAACGCCAACAAGTAACGAATAGTCTATCTGAAAAGGAGACACAATATTAGTTTCATACAAATAAAAAAGAGTTGTATCTTGTCTAAGAAAGACTAAAATTCCTTATGGATTCCCAGCTTAGACTACACATCAGTTATTTGCTTATTGAAGGCAGGAGTTGAAAGGGTATCTAGGTTGAGTACCTCAAGAGATCCATCTTCACCATAGAGAGAGTTCATTGCCGGTTCTTCATATTCATTATCATCGTCATTACCGGGTTTCTCAAAGCTAATGGGATATTTTGGGACTGGTGTGAGTAGAATTCTGTTGGATTCAGGATTATACCATGATGTTTTCCCAACCTAAAAAGCAACAGAATATGTTAAATGGACAGTCGTTTCCTTAATATGGACTCCATCTAAGAATAAGATAATGCTGACGGGAACATACTCGGAAAGTGGATAGCTCAGGCGACCATGTTGTTGACAACTCCAACACCTGATACGCAATTATATCACCTTCCTGCGAAATAATAGCAAAACAATGAGCCATTAGCTCTTCAGATAGGTGTTCACTTGGGTTTCAAGAAGCTTAGAAGTTAGAAGTACTTCTAAAATAACCACCACTTTTCCACACATACACCACCCACATTGTCACAAAGCTCCGTTCCATTCCACCATTGAATTATGTTACAATATTGGAGCAACGCAGATTCGTGAACTTCTAGTTTCTTGAATATTAGAATTAAAGGCTTAGTGCATGTTTGGTAACGTTGTTTTAATCAGTTCTGATTAAATTCGGTCCTTTTAATTTTATTCCGTTAGTTATGACACAAGATTTTAAGCTGATAATATTCCCAGTGCAATTGTAGAATATCCAAAATTGGAGATTATGCGGCTGAAAATATGAGAAAAAATAACTTTAATGTGTTTTTGACATTTGCATGATCATAATTCATTTACAAGTGGGTATTCAAGAAATTCACTACATCTCTTTAAATTTTGTCAGATGGATCAAATTAATAATCCACAATTTCAGCTCATACCAAACCGATTTTGATTTTCAGTTCCGGATTTTTCACCCAGATTTTTTTCAGCTGACTTTTCAGATTTTCAGCTGATGCCAAACAGGGCCTTAGTTTAAAATGAGGAGAGCTTTTTGCATATTAATGCAGCAACACGACATAGTTACACAAATTGTTAGACTTCTAAAACAAGTAGCAATACATCGATACATCAATAGTGGGAAGCAACAGAGTAACCACATAGAGCAATGTACACAGAAAAACAGAAGAATACACGCTTACAATATATTAAATGTTAACTCACCTTAGGTAAGCCGGCAAACAATTCAAGCTTATTGAAGTCAATAGGATTAGCGGAAGGAGTCACTTCTTGGGTAGTTGTCACTTCTGGGGTAGTTGTCATCTCAGCATATTCCATTGACTCTTTATAGTCACTTCTCCGAGATAAAAGTTTCTCCGTACCCCATTTCTGACCTTTCTTTTTACTGGTGATTCCATTCCATTGAAAGTTGTCCTGAAACACAATTTAACTTCACAAATTTTGCTAAGAAAGTCCACCCTCAATCACGGCCATAAAAGTGAAGCGAGTAGCATGATACTCAAGCAAGCAGACTTAGAAAACGAATCTTTTTAAGCCGGGCACTTTTGCAGATGAATCAAGGTGACGAGAGTAAACTTGATATTGTGAACTACTCCAGTAACCTAAACTTTGCATTAATAATCATCTCATTTACAGACACACGCACGCACGCACACAGAGAGAGAGAGAGAGGTTCCAATTTATTAAGGAGTGCTAAGGACTGTACAAATTCACAAGGTTACGCCTCCCTCTCGAGAAATCTTAAAGCCCCCAATATAACTTCAGTAGAGATTTTCACTGTGAAAATTGGTTTAAGTGGTCAGTGTGCACAAGTTATCATCTTATATGAGTGATACAATTAATGGAAATAAAACTGAGGTAGGAGGGACATTGCTAGTTTTTGGTAGTTTATTGTAGTTAATGGTTAAAACAGGTGATTAGGGAACGATATTGACTCATTGCGCTAGTTGTGGTAGTTTGTACGGTAAAAGTGAAATTAATCAAAGCTTATATCACCAGTCACACAACTCACAATTAATGGGAGTTGTCTCTTTGTCACACAGTTGAGATGCAAATATAGCACTATGTTGAATAGAAAACACCATAACAGGACAAACAAAGAAATGGGCGAAGGCAAAACATACCACAGAAAAATGATTTTGCTGAGGCACATCATCTGCACCCAAGAGCACATGATTTTGCTGAGGCACCTCATCTGCATCCGAGAGAACATTCTATGTTAGAATCTTTGACAATAATATGAAAATCATATTTTTGAGCAGATTTAGCAAGTAAACAGTAGTTCAGTACGGTCAGTTGCAAAACAGGTTTTTGTAGTGCCGTAAATCCAGCACATATTTGGGCAGGGGACCGCAAGTGGAGCAACAAGTAGGAAATTAACATTAGTCCATTGTTTGAAAGTATATTGAAAAATAATTGTAGTCTCAGGCAACTAACACGGGACTAGTGATATTGGATATTATAATGATGCACAAAGATTAAATCACACAATCAACTTTTACTCGGAAAGGTTGTTCCCTTCCGAAACATTGGAGTCTGATCCTGAGTTTCAAGGATGCCCTAGAGTCCTCGACCCTAGTATACTCATTTATCTCGAGTCATTATATAGCTTTGCAAGAAAGCTCCTTGAAATTGCAAAACTCAAAAAGCCTGCCGAACTCTGCATTTGGACTCTGGAGTCTCAGACTGTCAATTGTTTTTACCCAGTCCTACTCTTATGAGTTTTATCACAATGACAGATTCAGATATGCCGCGACACTTCAGTTGCTAGGCCTCTCATATATGAAGGCGTGCCATAATACATAGAATAATATCATGACACATATTGCCTTGTCAGAATATCAATATTCATTGTAGTTATAATATTTTTTTGAACTTCAAAGGATTGGCTAGTCTACTCAAATAGTCACAATTTACGATTTAACTCCATACAAGAAAACACAATTAACACTTTTTTTGGAAAAGTATGTATAAGAACGCCCTGTTGATAGGCCGGCTGTAAATATTGACATTTTTTTAGGGAAATTGTCAAATAGCATTAGGAAAGGGCCGTCACACCCGCTTGATCGTCAAGACACACAGAATAAGCGTAATTAGGGACTTGAGAATAGTAAGTCATGTCCTCTTCATCTAGCCTTTTTGGGCACAAAGATGAGCTAAATTGTTACCATTTCTACTCACGAACATAACCGAAGAAGCTATAAAATTGCCCAGAAAGTTGCAATACTGAGTTACCAAGGAGCACATATCTGAGAGAGCTTCGCACACATTAAACTTACCAAACTGACTGGTCTTCACTAGATGAGCAGCCACCAAACTGTCGGTTTCTACCTCTATGGAAGAAAGGCGCAGTTTGCCAGCGAGTTCCAATCTCGATTTGATGGCTTCCAGTTCCGCTAAGAGAGGTGACATAACCAAGGGAAGCCTCCGATGACGAGCGGAAAAAAATTGGCCGCTAGAGCAGCGGATAACCGAACCAACACCCGACGGTGCACCTACTCTGGACCAGGTTGCATCTGAGTTCAGTTTGACAAAACCGGGCGGGGGCCACACCCATTTGCCAGAATTCGGTGTCAGGGCAGCGGGGTTATCAGAAATTTTTCCTCCTAATAGAGATTCCTTGTACCAGGTGATGTATCCCAAACCTGTATTAGCCGTTTGGGTCGGAGAGATCTTCTTATTATTGAAAATGTACTCGTTCCTGCTACGCCAGATTGCCCAGATAAGAGCTACAAAATGTTCGCAAACCTCTTCCGAATGGTAAGAGAAGATTTCAAAGATAAGATCCCGTAATCTCCCACGCCAATTACTAACGAAAGCTAGCTTAGGACATTGATCCCAGACTGCCAGCGCAGATCCACATGCCAGAAAGGCATGTTCTTCTGTTTCGAATTCCCCTAAGCACAGTCTACATACACCCGGAATATTCATACCTCTGTTACGGAATTGGGATGCCACAGGGAGTGAACTGTTCCAGATTTGCCAGACCAGATAGATTAGTTTCTTGGGAATTTTGAGCTTCCATAGCCGTTTAAGCCATTTACGGTTAATAGGGCCAGCTGAGGAGGAAGGTTCCCCCTTCGAGCGAATGGTTTGAGCTTTGTACCCGGACGAAACTGAGTATAGACCATCATTAGAGTGAGCCCAGAAAAAATCGTCTTGTTCCGGGTTAGCAGCTAGAGGAATGGAACGAATAATGGCTATATCGACGGGTAAAAGTAGCTGCACTAACCTGTCTTCATCCCAGGTTCTAGATGAGGCATCAATCAGGTAGTCAACAGTGGCTTTTTCGTAGCCGGCAGGACATACCGAGATCACTCTCCTGGAGGTACCACGGGGTAACCAGTTGTCGCCGAAGATCTTGATTTGATTGCCTGTACCAACTCTCCAATGCAGCCCTGATTTAATGAGGTCGCGGCCAGCAATGATACTTCGAAAAGCGTACGACACCTGACAGTTCGGGCCAATAGTAACATCCAGAATAGACGAATTTTGGAAATACTTAGCTTTAAAGACTCGGCTAACAAGGCTGTCCGGGTTTCTAAGGAAGCGCCACGTTTGCTTTGCCAGAATCGCGACGTTAAAATCGTGAAAATCTCTGAATCCAAGGCCTCCGTCGGACTTTGACATCTTCAATCTATCCCAGGCTACCCAATGAAGCTTTCTCTTATCTTCATTCCCACCCCACCAAAAGCGTCTGACAAATCTCTCCATGTCTTGACAGACTCTTTTTGGAAGTAAGAAACACCCCATAGCATAGTTAGGGATTGGCTGCGCAACCTCTTTGATTAGAACCTCTTTACCTGCATCGGAGAGCTCCTCCCCCTTCCAGCCCTTCAGCTTACTGCTGACCCGTTCCGGCAGATAGCTAAAGGATACAGATATATTTCGGCCAAATGTAGTAGGAAGGCCTAAATATGACTCGTGTTCCTCTGCGAGTTGGACTCCAAGCCGCTGACTGAGGGAGATTTTGGCCTCTGGTTCCACGTTGTCTGAGAAGACTACTGAAGATTTTTGGAGGTTAAATAATTGGCCAGAGGCTATCTCGTATCTCCTCAAAATGTCTCTAAGACTGTCAATTTCCGCAGTGGTAGCTTTAGTGAACAGTAAGCTGTCATCTGCAAAAAACAAATGAGAAACGATAGGTCCGCCTCTGGACGCGGCAAGTCCGGATAGATGTCCTTCCTGCACTGCATTCGTCAGACTACGTGATAATGTCTCACTAACAAGAAGAAATAAATATGGAGAAAGAGGACATCCCTGTCGAAGGCCCCTCTCTGGAATGATCTTCCCCTGAATCTCCCCGTTAACAATGAGACTGTAAGTGGCTGTAGAAACACAGTTCATGACCACATCAATCCAGTGACCACCGAAGCCCATCCTCTCCATTACCACACGAAGGAAGTCCCATTCGACCCTATCATAGGCCTTGCTCATGTCGGTTTTCAGAGCCAGATACCCCGTTCCTCCTTTTTTCATGTTTTTCATGGTGTGAAGCAGCTCAAAAGCAGTTAAAGTGTTGTCAGTAATCAGCCTACCCGGAACAAAGGCACTCTGATTTTCAGCAATGAGAGATCCCAAAATAAGCTTCAGACGATTAGCTAGAGTTTTAGTAACGAGTTTATATATCGTGTTACACAGACTGATCGGACGCAAATCAGTCGCTCTTCGAACTTGCTTCACTTTTGGAATTAAAGCAATAAGGGTGTGATTATACTTGGAGATATCAGCACCCTCATTGAGGATACCCAAGCAAACCTCCTCGACTTCTCTGCCAATCACATGCCAGAACTTCTGGTAAAAAAGAGGGGGAAACCTATCCGGGCCCGGGGCCTTTAACGGCGCCATCTGGCTCAGAGCAAGACGAATATCAACTGCCGTAAAAGGCTGATTTATAAGAGCACGTTGCTCTAGTGAAACCAGCTCCTCAATCCCCGCCATAACTGGTTCCATTTGAGCTCTCGTAGGATCGCATGAAGAGAACATATCCCTGAAGTAATTTTCAAGGATAGAGGCGACCTGCTGTTTGTCTTCTATCCAGTTCCCATTAGCGTCTTCTAACCCTCTAATCCTGTTCCAGTTACGTCGATTCGAAGCTTTGGGGTGAAAGTAACCTGTATTCTGATCCCCTTTGCGCATCCAGAATTTGCGGGATCGCTGAACAACGCTGAGAAATCCTTCCATACAAGATAAATCCATTCAGATGATCAAATGCCAGCCAACAGACTTCCTAACTCTCAACTATACACCATACTCAAAATCAGTGAAGGTCGCTAAAGACCAAGGGAAAAAAATTACTAGCCAGGGTGCAGAAAGGACCAGGGTAAAATTCTAGGAAATCTGATAAATTTGATGTTTCAGCATTTTTCAATACCACTCAACTTTAACTTAGCAGGTTCATCATGGGAAATTGGGAGTGAGTTTCAGCATTTCAGCAATTAGATGATCAAACATTATTCAGGTGATTCATGGATTAGGGATCATTATGGACTCCACTTGACCATAAAGACATCAAACAAACTTTTAATTTCACATGAAAAATGTAATTTCAACATATGAAACAAGAGATTTCTCTCAAGTCTCGTGATCAATTTTTGCTTCATGCCAACAAGTAGAGTAGAACAGCGTAGACATGTATCCTTGGACTAAAACGAGAGAGAGAGAGAGAGAGAGAGAGAGAGAGAGAGAGAGAGAGAGAGAGAGACCTTCATCCTCGTCCAAGGCTTCAAAGCGAATATGTCCCAGCCTAACCACAATAGGAACGATGTCGTCATCTTTGACTCTCTCAGAATCTGCTGTGTTATTTCCATGTACTTGTTGCATACCTACGGCATCCTTTTCTGCATCCTTCTCAGAAAATTGTGTCATTTGTCCATTCACATTAGGGGCCTCAAGCTGCAGGAAAATAATTGTTTGCTACTTAAAACTAACAAAGAGACACGTCTGCATGGAAGGAGAACCTTTACTTGAAATCAGAAATGCTTCATTAGTATTCAGCCAAAGTACCTCTTTCTTTTCTGCATTTTGTGCTTCCCACAACCATTTCCTTTTAAGTTTCTTCCGCCGAGCTGTTCTACTAGGGGTCTGGGATATAAATAAAAAGGGTTTCAATTAGTTTACCTATAGAGTTGTTAGTAAAACAGAAATGCAATGCATCAACTGGAATCGCATATGAAATCTAGAAGATCACAGTTCGAAAATAAGGGGTCAAAGTGTCAGACTTGCAGACATCAATGCAGTTAATATAAACATATACAGCACATTCTGCTGAGCAATGAAAACAAATGACTTGAAATCGGTAAAGAGCTCCGGAAAGAATTCCCAATTTATAGCAAGGTTACACTCATTTAATCATTTTGTCACTCTCAAAATGTACTGTTTCAATATATCCTCTGAACTTCTGAAAGTAAGCTATCGACTTCCTCAAAAAGTACTCAATATGATTTCTGATACTAGCATTAACTGCCAAGCAAGTATGGCGGGAATTAGATCCGAAAGTGGTGTTTTGGCATGTTCACAAGTTCTCTTACCAGTTCAGGGGCAGTGTTGGTATTCCGCAAATGATCATGGTTCTAAAATAGGTCTGATACAGTTACGGATCACAATCACACAACAGTATCTAATATCTCCGACACTGTTACCGTTTCACGGCCGATATTTACGGAGTGAATAAAATTCACAGAAGAAACAGCCGGTTCTCTGCCAGAATGGCCGATTCTCTACTGTTCTGAATGTGTTTTTGTACTACCGTTGCACTTGCAACGATTCAAAAAATTCACACGTTCGGCTGCAAATTCCCATTACAGTGTCTCTGATATGCGCACCATAATACTGCAACCGCTTTGTCAGCCATTACCTTTTAGAACCACGTATATAATCTGGTCAAATGTAAACTTTGAAAAGAAATGATACTAATTTTTTTGTTAGAGGGCAGATTGATTGTTTTTAAAATATAGGGAGTGCACTGCAAAATATTATATCCTAAAGGGTAAACAAATATGTGCATATAAGACAAACATGGGATAAATACACTTCCAAATTAATAAAATATATTCTTTTTCATATTACTAATATTTCAAACACTCATAGTTGGTTTCCGTTTCTCGTTTCCAGTAGCAAGTGCTTTGGTACAAAAATTAAAACTTTGCTGATACCAAGTAAATTTGAAGTTCATGGATGCCACCTGTGGCGAAAGCAGATCACTGCCAACCACGAGCAGGCTAGCTCCAATAGCATTTACTCCCCTTTTATTTGCCAGAGTAAAGTACAACCACATAAGACACATTATTCAGCAAGTCTGTTAATGAACGATGCCTTTTTACAGCACAACAATGTCACCAAAAAAATGCTTCGCATGTATTGAGCAAAGTCTGGCAAAGCTTCAGCATCTCAAGATGCCCTAATGACTGCATAGAGAGTAGTTTGCACTGAAAAAATGTACTACTTTACAAAAGCATAAACTGATAAGATTTTTAAGAATAATCCAGACCTTTCTTGTCTTGGTAGGCGGCTCGTCAACATGAAATTCTCCATTCTCTTCAATAGGACGAGACCTACAAGATCAATTCATAAAAAATGTTAGTGAATAACTAATACAACACCAAAATCGATGCTCATCAGATATTAAACACGAATGTAGGAATAACCCACAATCCAAATATAAAACATGAACATGATAAACACCTTCTTCCCCCATTTATCTCCCTGACTCTGCACGTGTGAGAAAACAGTCAGAAATACCTAGTACTTAGAGGGTGACCAATCCTCTCACAAGGTACCAATTTGCATTCAGGCATATTGACGTCAGTAATTTTCACACACACACACACACACACACACACACACACACACACACACACACACACACACACATATTCTAAAATTCTGTAGTTGGTATAATAATAAGGGGCCTATTCCATCTACGGCCACTATTAGTTGCATATACATAGCCATTGTGTTTTGCATATGCAATTTCCACATCACAAAGCCAGGAAAGCATGCATCATGTAAGACTTCCATGTCATCGGGAGTTGAAAAACTAAATAAATAATAGAATTACATTTTGTCGGCAGAAATCAAGTTTAAGTGACTCATAACCCCACTTTGATTTAGATGTGTCCAGTCACCCAAAATGAACTACAGGATTATCCAACAATAGATGATAGTTTTAAGATCAACTCAAAATCAGAAAAGTTCATAGAGCAGCCTAGCTGTCCTTTGTGCCTCAGCTGCATAGATCAGCACTGCCAAACCTACCTCTTACGGTTAGACAAGGTTTTAACAACTTTGTCTTCTCTTTCAGCATGTTCACTATGGCTACTTGATGCCTTAGTTTTAGATTTCTTCTTCTTCTTCTTCCTGTCATTACTCGTTGCCCGATCAATTCCACAATTTTCCTGAGCCGCATGAGATTCATCATCATTCTCGGCATCTTCAGGATCTACATGACCATTTGTCTTCCTCCTGTGAAGCAATATATGAATCAGCTGACAACTGTAATGATCACCCAAGATTGGAAGTTCAAAGCTATATAATTACTCACAAGTTAACAGCAAAGTTCTTACAAAAAGAAAGTATAGATGTCTGAATTTAAAACATACATAATGAAATGAGGATGGTTGAGAATCTTTCAAATATTAATTTACAATTATTGCTAAGCTGAAACTTGGCAAGATTCCTTAAGACCAACGGAGTTTATAACAAAGGCACATAATTCTCTTCAGCTGATTAGTGTATGGTCTTAAAATGCTTTTGAGGAAAATATTTGGAATATTCCACTTCTTCAGAGACGATAGATAGAGATTGATAAGTTGATGTCATGGTAAAAAGATAAGTTTTACAGAAGAGAACATTACAAAAAGTACATCAAGATTAAAGCTTCACAAATTTTACTCTTCAATTTCCCATATTCGGCGGGTAGGAGTAGGACAGCATTTTCTAAGATCGTGACAACATCATATGCAAACGATCATAAAAAATAGGACTTTAGAGTTAATCTTCTTGCTGCAATGAGGATATTCTCCTCATGTTATCATTTTGCAACGAGATGCAAACTGAAATATTACGTTATCTTTCTTATTGACGTAGTTGACTGTTGATATCTCTGAGCTTCCATGGGATAAAGGATAGACAGAAAACAAGGACCACATTTGATCGTGCATAAGGCAATGAACAAACTGCTCTTTATTCCGCCTAGTGGCTAGGTTTGGTTGGTTGGTTGGTTGGTTTGGTTGGCATCATGGGTTTGGGAAGAGGTTCATGTGTTATTGTGGCACTGATTACTGTCACCAACAGGAACTCATACATGATTCACACCTAGTTTGTTTGTACATTTATACAGACATATATCTTAACAGAAATTAGTTAACTTTTGATACAGCAGTCATTCTAATTCGTTGAATACATTAGTTCTTATAAATAAACCATTGTAATTACTAATTAGGGTCAAAGACACTGACCACCCCTGACTTTAGGATTAAATCCACCCGCTACCCTGTGTTTTGGAAAAAGACACTCTGCACCTTTTTTGGATGGAGGCTAACGGTTCACTAACAGCACCAGGAAAATGACCATTTTACCCCTGAAATTTCATAAAATTACCTCCTATATATTACCCTAACCCCTCTCTCTCCATCATTTCTAACCCTAATTCTTCTCTCTCTTCCCCCTCTTTCTCTGTGAAAACATCAGCCTCTCACTCCTTATCTTCTTCTTCTCGTTCTCCTTATCCTTCTCCTACGCTCAATCTGCGAAATCGCCGCCATCATCCAACTCTCCTTCTCCTACTCTCCTTCTTCCTCCTTCTCCTACTCTCCATCATCCCAAATCGCCGCCATCAACCGAGACCCAACAGAACCCAGATCTGCAATCGACTGGTGGGTCGATTTGGTTCTGGGCTTTGATTCCTGTGGCTATGCTGCTGCTGCTTCTTCTGCTGGTGCCGAGAGGGAACAGAGGGAGAGTGAGAGGAGGTGGTGGTTGCGGTGATGGTGGAATGGTAGATGGTGGTGATTGCGAACTGGGAGACGGAGAGGGAGATCTGAGAAAACGAGAACTTCTGGGTTCGATTTGGTGGCTACTGTTTGGTTACCTCTCTCAATGGTAGCCGCGGTTTCATACAGATGCTTCGTCCGAGGTCTCGCCTGGGCCACCGACGACCACTCCCTCGAGAAAGCCTTCTCTCAGTTCGGTGACGTTGTTGACTCCAAGGTCCATTAAGAGATCGGAAAATGACTCCGATCGGCATTGTTTGATTGAATCATCCTCTCTGTTACTATGTTACTGGTTTGAGCACCCATTGGCAGTGACAGTGTTGGAGTTCAAAGCAGGAGAAGTTGAGGATGAGGAAGAGGAAGTGATGACAAAGAAGAGACTAGAAGAATCCATGCTCTCTCTCTCTGTTTATCCTCTGATTCATATTCTTCATACCCCTCTAACTCTTCTAGTTTCTGATTACAACCTGGAGGTAGTAAAGTTGTTTGATTTTGTGATGGACGAAGTTTGATTTTGTTTATGGATAGTGTAAAACTCCTATATCCAGATTGAGTTAATGTGTTTGTGTTTGATTTATGACAGAGTTATCGAGCTTTAGATCTAATTTTGGAGTTTACAATTGCTGTCTTTTGATTTTGCAATTTTCAGTTTCATATTATGATGGGTCTTGGTGATAGTTGTGGTAAAACTGAACACCACGGACAATCTCTTTATTTCCAATTACAAATCTGAGCCTTCTTTTCACTTTTCATTCTTGACCTCCATTCTTCTTCTTGCGATGTTGAATCGTCTTTTTCTCAATAAAGTTGCTTTTGTGGTGTTGTTGAGTGAGAGGTGTCTGGATTATTTGTTGTGATAAGGTTTGATGAAAAATTTCCACTAATTTTGTTCATCCTCGTAGATCTTCTCTATTTGTTATGGGTGTTGTTAATGGGTTTTTTTATGGTGATGTTCTTGATGTTCTTAGTGTTCTTGATGAACGTTGAATCTAAGTTTCGACCACCAGATGGTGGTGGTAATGGTTTAACACCAAGAACACTAAGAACATCAACACAAAAACATGACACCAAAGGTGTAAGTCAGTTGTGGTTTTAACGGTGTTGTTAATATTTTGGATTAAAAGTAAAAATTTGTGGTGCTGATATTGTTTTGATGTTCTTGATGAATTTGGTGTTCTTGATGATAAACATAGGCCAAGAACTTAAAAAATATGCAGTGGTAATATGGTCAGAAAAAATTAATTCATCCACTTTTCTAGCGGAACATAACAGAAGGGTGCCAAGTGTCCATGGAATATTCCGTTAAATGGGTGCAGGTGTCTTTTTCCAAAACACAGGGTGGCGGGGTGGATTTAATCCTAAAGTCAGAGTGGTCAGTGTCTTTTACCCTTGTAATTATTGTAAAGATTCTAGACTTCAGGGACGATTGTCAAACATACTTACGGCTCTGGAGCTTCTTTAACGCTTTCCTTTTCTTGGATATAACCTTTCTGCTGGATGCATCTTCCAAGGGGAATTGATCCTTTGTCTGGTTGCCTTCATCTTCTTCAGGTTCGCTTAAGTTTCCTTCTGTCTTGTTTACAACCTCTCTGTTCGTTAAAAGAGAAACATTCATGAGTACGGTTTCCTTCTCCACATTTTCACCCTCCTCAACTGAAGTTGCTCCTTGGCCTATTGAAATGCCTCTCCTCCTCTGCACTCTGTACCACAGCACAGCATAAAATAAATAAACTGCTTTAAGTTCTTCACACAAACTTGCCGGATAGAGCATGGAAGTCGAGTCTAAACTCACCTGATCACATCTTTTTCCCTGAAAATAGCCGTTGACTCAAATGGTGGCAACACAAAACCATCCATCTGTAGGAACAAACAATCGACATATTTCTCAGTTTTGCATGTCCACGCAAACCCCAGAAAAGTAAAGAAAATCACTTAGCTATGGATGATAAAGAAATGAGAGATCAGCAGGAACTTGCTTAAACAAATCAAAGTTGGGCTCTATTGGTACACGAGAGGGGATGTATTAGGAGTATTAAGTATGAACACAACTGAATCTAGTTATCAATAGCCGTTAGTTTCACAATAAGATAAAGGGGTTATCAATACCCAGTTCCTGCACACACAAAATCACCATATTCACTGCATTAATTTCCTAGTACCATGCCCTAATCAAGAAAAACAAAAATCCGTAGGTTTTCTGTATAATGCAGAAATACGCAGTTCAGTTTCCAGTTCCAGTACATTCATCTGACGTTATACCAGACAATTTAATAACACAATTACATTTGAAAAATAAAGAAGGGTCGGCATGAAACTACTTAGGGAAAGCAACAATTGAGCTCTGTCGGCACACTGGACTGGATGAAGTACTACCACAAATGAATCTAGTATACATACTCCTACAGTACTTGGGTCTCTATAGTCACTAGATTATCAATAAGTAGGTCTACTTGTAAACGCCCCACCCCAAGTTCTAGGGAACACATCCCAATTAGGGATGGCAATATGGTCCGATCCGATTTGAGATCCGAGCGATCGTAGCCGAATGGATCGGATAATTGAAATGGATCGGATTGGATCTGGAAAGCCATACCCGATCGGATTTGGATCTGGATTTGGATCGGATGGCAAATCCACAGGGTTCAAACCCGATCCGATCCGACGTATATGTGTGTTTTACAAATATATTCATATTACCTCCCCACTTACACTTCCAAGAAGAAATACAGTAGTAACTTCAACCTACAAGCCATTTGTTTTGTCTTTTAGGCTTCGCAATTTACAAACATGGCTTAGCGTATGAACTAGAGTTTATTTTTTATCTTATTTTTTATATTTTTATTGCAAATGTCAGCCATCGGACCACGTACTATAGGGATCTACGGATCAGACTTGGATCAGCTGAATGAAATCCAATCCGAATCCGGTGACGATCCGAACGGATCTGGATCCCATTTCTTCTGGTGGGATCTGAAGTGCCTGATCCAATCCAGATCCGACCCGTTGCCATCCCTAATCCCAATCCATTATCCCTTGCTTTTCAGCAAATTTAAGCTAAACCCAGCCCAGTTTCAAGCACCATAACATGCGACTGATGTAAACACACAAAACCCATCTCCTGGAAACATCCTAATCCACCTTGGAGGAGGGACTTACAGAGAGGATGATGCCACTAGGGCAAGAGCGAGAGAGGTGGAAATTGCGGAAGAGGTAGGAGGAGACATTGGAGATGGTCTTGTGGTGGGGTTTAAGGAGAAGCCAAGTCTGATTCAGTCCTTGCGATTTCTGGGTTTCACTGAGAATGTCGCCATCTTCAAATATCACGCCCAGTCTAGCAGGCGTCTTCATCGTCCATGCACACCAGATGGTTTCTGATCTATCTTCACGGATTTTTAACCGCTGGGCCTTGTTTGGAAGGGTATTATGATTATTGTGGTAGATGTCAAATTTTACACCAACACCTATACTTGGCAAAGAAAAATATTGTTTTTGGTTTTCAACAACTTTTAAATAACCAGAATTGAGCATGTGATGCATGGTCATCTCAAAACAATTTATTACCAAATTGTGGACGACTGATGGTAGATATAATGGGTTGTTTGAATGAGTCGACATAACTCAATAAGTGTGCAATTGAGCTTAAAAGTTTATTTAACAGTGGTATTGAATGCGGTAGATTATTATATATTTTTGGTAAAGTTTTTGTAGAATTCACATTTTATTTTTACAATTCAAATTTCACCCCAAAACAATCTAGAAATCACCCGAAACCACTTCAGTTCTTTATGTGTCGCAGGTGTGGCGAGCCAATAGCTGAATCGGTGTTCTCTAACTTCTCACTTGTTCTGACTGAATTTTTACAACTGAATCGGTGTTCTCTAACTTCTCACTTGACAAATCACAGAAGTACTCCACGGGTGTGATTATAAATTTGTGGTGTGAAACAAAACACGTCAATCGTTCAAGGGCAATAACATGTGAGGGAGGTATGTAACAAACAATGAGGTCTTCCTCAAAAAAAAAAAAAAAAAAAAAAAAATCTATATAATTTCCAAATTCCATAATATAAATGAATGTGTATATATATATCTATATGTATAAGCCATGCAATTTTTATGTTTGGACCTAAAAATCATGCCCTTTCATTATTAGAAATACAATATTATGCCCTTAACTCACACACATGACACACCTACCTACTACCAGTCGAGTCCAAAATTGTTGCCTCCCTCCCCTCCCATAGTTTCAGGCATTACTTACAAGTTACAACAACAAAAATCATCTCTTATTCATTTGGTCTTTCAATCCTGCAAGAGGGCCATAACTTTTCCCTGTTGCCTTCTGTTTGCTACAGCTACAATTTCCAGTGTTGAGATTCGATCCGCATTTGAGACACAACCCTTTGCACTGACCGTCGCAGAGCGCATTGATGGTGATCTCTATATGCACCATGTCTCTTATATGTTTCGAGATGTCAATTTTCCTCTGTTCGGGAGGGAAATATAGCCAATCATCTAAATCGATCGACGAATCATCATCATCAACTTCCTCATCTCCCTTAGTAGTTCTGGATCTGTCGTCCCCGTAGATCACTCCCAGATTTATAACATCTGGTTCTTCTATCGGATCTTCAGTCAGTACAAGTGAGAAGTTAGAAAACACTGATTCAGCTGTTGGCTCGCCACACCTGCAACAACATTAGAACAACACCACTTCAGTTCTTTCCTCACTGAGTTTTGTTTATACAAATCTAATCACAGCTACTAGACACACTCTTCCTACCATTTTCACTAAACCATCAAAAATACAGTCACTAGTCACTACATCGGAGTTCATATCCTTAAAGCCAACCTCTAACCCTTCTTCTGTTTTCTGGATCAGAACTTATACATGCTTTTCTCCTAAATCACGTAAAACCCCGCTCCCAGTCTTCGCTCCGGCGCCTTTTGGCTCGAATTCGCTTATAATCCTCGCTCCCATACCTATTTCAAACTAAAATATTGACTAAAATGAACTAGACAACCCCTTACTGAGGTAGCCCCTGCCTCACCGTATGTCCAGTTCTCATTGCTAACACTCAGTGAAGTTGGACTTCTAATAAATTTTTCACTATAGGAGGTTCTTGTCTCATATATTTGTGGTTATTGCCCCAAAGTCTAGATTACACAAGAAAACAATTTATAATACGTTTATATCTAAAATTATGTTAAATATATAAATTTATATACTCGCTCTCACGACGCTCTCAAATAGAACTTGTTAGGATGTTTCTCTACCAAATAAAATGATCTGACTGTTCAGTAGTCAATTGCACACTTTCCGTAATCTGATTTATCTTCACCAGCCAATACGGCCTAGCTATCATGCATTAACACTAAATTTACTTATTCTCAAGTTTCCTGCAAACCTCGAGAACCTCAGACTACGAGGTGTTACAATTCCTGAACCTCCAAGCTTATGGGGCATCTAATTACCATGTTGCAGGTATATATTAGAAAATACCGATCACTATATATAACAAGGGGTACAGTTCTTTTTCTTGTTCCAAGTTTGTTAGAAGGAATGCAAATTTAGTAGGGACATAATAGGTCAACTTCATCATTTCAATTCTGCTACAGTACGTTCAAGGAGAAAACAACATAAAGAAAATATAGGACACTATCAATATATTGGCTTACATGGATCAATTATCAACAACACACATCAAAGGCATCAAAAACTAAAAGCCTCGTAGATTTTGCACCAACTAATATTTTGTGTACTCACTCGTGTCACAAAAAATGGAGCATGTAATGTTTATTTACTGTCATGGTGGACAGTCATTGGCTTCACCTAAAGCAACAGAAGATTTCTGCCTGTTAAATTACGTTTTTCTTTATACTAGTCTATGAGACTATGACACTGGCACCTAGGAAACCCTGTGCACCACTGCAACTTTAGTTTAGCTCGGAGATTCAGCACACTCCGGTGTTCATTTTTACCAGACTTGGCATATTGACTTCAGTTGCAAGATAAAGAATCAGCTATGGACACAAACAAAGTAATATAACACCATAAATCAGGATTCCTATGTTCAGCTCTAAGCAGAATTTGATGCTCATTTCTCCTAAACTTTGTGTCCTACCTGTCACAGGAAGATGAAAACCAGGTACAGAAGCGAACAAAATAGTGCAACATCACGGAAACAGTTACAAGAGCACATGATAAAAATAGGAGTACGAGAATAAGCACTAATTGTAAGAATACCTGTTGCAATAAAGGCTGAGAACTGTCCGAACAATCCCATCTAGCCTTATTTTATGCTTTTTCCTTGTTACATCAACAGATATAAGAACAGGTGTCCCGAGCGGAAAGTCCTTCACATCTTTTGTAACTCGTAATCCCATTACAGATGCACGGTTTCTCGAAACCTCTGTTGAAAGGTTTCCCATTCCTAGTCTTTCCAAGGTGGTACAGTACTCGACATGTGCAACTGAAGGGCTTCTATAATAAACAACTGCACCTTCCCATGGCGTACCCGTGTCTTCAAAATCTTCCTGCTGTTGATCCACCATGTCATACATAAGTGTGCTATCCTCGGCAAACACATCATTGGAGTTCAAGCATTCTGTAGCTATAAACCTCAAGGTATTTACTGGTTTTCTTTTGGAAATTGGACGGATGGCGTTTCCAGAAGGAGGGTGTGCTCGTCTAGTTTTATGGTTAAAAGAAATTGAATTTGGTTCGGAAGAGAAATTGGCTATGAGTCTAAGATCATGTAACGGAAACTGGCGAATATGAAAAGCTCGAGTTAAAGATGACGGAGAGAACATGAGTGACATCTTAGTGTTCTGGGAAGACTTTAACAAGTTGAAGAATAAAGGTTCAAGTGCAAATGATATCTCGAACTAAGCAAATATCTTCTTCAAGCATAAACCGAAGGAATACTTGCTACGTATAGCTATCTGTCTCTATCTGCAACAAGCAAGAGTAAAAATAGTTAGCTTCATCGAAGGTGATGAAAACACCCCAATACCAAATCAAAGTGACACGTGTTCTTAATTTCGATTAATTTAAGAGAAGAAGATGCTGAAACTGGTTTTAAATTGTAGCCAAGCGGAGAAATTAGCATTTTAATCTATGCACAGACTAAAAGGCAAAACGAGGAGTCGTCTGAAAAGTTGAAAGTAAAGACACCCATGTCATTACCAATAATGTGTGATGCTTCCTTAATGTAACACTGTAAACTAGTACTAAGGGCTACTTGGGAGTGCACGAATGTCAGAATAAGGTATATGTTTGCAACTAGAACTTCTAAGACAGAAGGCTTTCTCTTAACCTATGAACCGTACTTGTAACTCAAAACCATGTAACCAGAAATTTATCAATGCAGTTACAGTATTGATAATTGTGTATACCACGACGAAAAGAGCCGAAGTCTCTAATTTGGCTTACATTTTATTCTCCACTTGACACAGCTAAATTATCCTATTTTCGAGGTTTTGCAAATTTCAACCATCCTTTCTATCCAAAATCACAATATACTTTGCATTATATCAGAAAACCCACCAAACTCTCCTCAACAAAAAAAAAAAAAAAAAAAACAAAAACAAAAAAAAAAAAAAAAAAAAAACCCACCAAACCAGTACTCAAAATGAGCAAATTCGCAAGAAGGGTCATATTTTTTAATGATTTTGAGAAGAACACTACTCATTTAGTATCAATTATCCTCACACACACAGAAAAAAAAACCCACAAAATCCATCAACAATCACCAGAGCAACCAATACAAAAATAAATAAATTAATAAATAAATAAATAAAAGCCCCACGAAAATGAGAAATTGTTCATGTCTAGTTGCGATTAATCAATTATACGTAGAGGAAACTAGACAAAATGGAACGATTAAATGCAAAGAATATCACGGGAACAGCAAAGAGACGAAGCACAATCGGTAAGTTACAGTCTCAAGATTCGAAGAGAAGATTCCACTTACCAGTTTGACGGCACTCCGAGGTTATCCGACAACGAGGTTCGGCTGACGGTGGCCGGACTTGAGAGGTGTCGGAGAAGAGTTGAGAGATGAAATAATACTAGTATTTGGAACTCGGCGCAGTCTAAAGACGACGATGGGATAAGAGGGAGTAAATTACACTTACACCTCCTAAGTTTAGAGGATCTTCCGTTACACCCTTTCTGGTTTGCGAAACTTCACTTGCACCCCCCCCCCCTTTTTTTTTACGAAATAAGACAGAGCTTTACATGCCCGTGAAATGTCAGCAATACCCTTGTAATTTTATAGAAGTAGCAGTAAATGTTTCCTTAAAAATGTACTATACTTCGTACGTTTTACCAGAAAGTTTTCAATTTGACTTTTACCACCTGTGATCATGTCACTTTGACCCAGTAATATGATTAGAAAAACGATTAAAGAATCTGATAATCTTTTCATTGTGTTGTGTCGTTTGCTATCCCAATCACCGGGTCAAAGTGACATGGTTACGGGTGAAAAAGCCAAATTCACTTAGACCCCCTAAGTTCATGGGATCTTTACTTACATCCTTTCTTATTTAGAAAACTTCACTCACATACCCTTTTTGGAGATTGTTTGAGGCACCCCATTCCTGTGCAACACAAACAAGATATCAAACATAGACTAGCGTGATGATATGCACCCCAGTCTTGTGAAACACAAACAAAAAAGCATCAGCTGCATTCATTTTGAAGCCATATTGTTGTAGATAGGTACACCATGCTCTATGAGCTTGTTTAAGGCCATAGAGAGATTTGTGAAGTCTACATACCTAATTAGGATTACTCACAAAACTAGTAGGCACCATATAAACCTCTTCATCTAGGTGGCTATGGAAAATGATAGTCCACTAGTAATGGAGAGCAATAGAAAGCTATAATAGCATTGTTTGCTGCCTGAAAACTGGACTGAAAGTCACTTCATAATCAATGGCATACAAGAAATCCTTTAGCCACAAGCTTGGCCTTGTATCTTGCAATTGAACCATTCGAGTTCTTCTTGATCTTAAAACCCATTTGCAACCTATTGTTATTCTACCAGGCGGAAGAGACGCCAGAGACCATTTATGTTATTGATTTAGTGCAGTACATTCGTCATGCATTTCCTTTCTCCACTTTGCATACTTCGTAGCTTCTACAACAGTGAGTGGTTCTGTAGGAGGTGGAGGAGTAGGGACATTAGCAACATGAGTGATGTATTTGGGATTAGGATTTCTAATGCCATCTTTTCTACTGGTTTGCACTCTATGAGATGCAGTAAAAGGTGAGCTTCACTATCAGAGTCGATGGAAGTACCTGTAGAGACATTATTAAGTGTTTATGTTTCCATTCCACTACACCATTTTGCTCACGAGTGTGTGGACAAGTAGTTTGATGAGAAATACCACATTGCTTTGTTGAAAATATCAGAACCATTACCAGTTCTAAAAATGTTCACAAGTGAGTGAAATCGAGTAGAGCATAGTTGTTGATCCCGTTCCGTTCCGGCCGGAACGGGGCGGATCGTTCCGTTTTTACACTATAACGGAACGGAATGCTCATTGAACCGTACCGAGTCAAAATCCGGTCCGATCCGGCCAGATCCGGCCAGATCCGGCTGAAATCCGGGCGGATCCGGATCACCTCAGCAAAAAAAAAATCGTCACTGCCTAGACTCGAACCATAGACCTTCAATTGATAAGCAGCCACACTTTCCGCTTGGACAAGTGATCTTTTAATACTATGAATGGTTTTAATTCTTATTAGTACACTGTTTGGTTTTAATTGAATAAACTCATTCTTTCTTAAAAAGAAACAAAGCCCATTTTATTGAGTCAAATTTGTAACATATGAGATTAAATATAAACACAACTAAATAATTTAATTGTGTTTTTGAGTTGTTTTAGAGAATTTAAAAGTTAACATCATCACAATCACATGTTGTTTTAAGAATTTTAAAGTCACATATTTACATAGATTAAATAATATTATTTTCAATGTAGTTCTATTAAGTGAATGAAGATTAGAATTTCAATAAATATTGAAGTATTTTGAAAAAATTTGTATTTTGATGTTGTTATGGCGCATCACTAATGTTTAGTACATTATTTTGTACATTGTATATATAATATAGTAAAAAATGTGGTAAATCCGGAACGGATCGCCGTTCCGTCCGGATCCGGGATCGTTCCGTTCCTAGGAGCAAAACGGAACGGGAACCGGAACGGTATTCGCAACTATGGAGTAGAGACCAAGGCAGTGAAGTGGACATAAGCAGTATAAGCTTCACTTTTATGTTTTAGATGATGCAACCAGCAGAACTTTGTAAAATCATCAATAAAAGCAATGTAGTACTCATACTTTTGAAATGAAGAGATGGGTGCAGGACCCCAGATCATAATGAACCAATTGAAATGGTGTAGTAGATACATTTGCAGATGCATAAAAGGACAGTTTATGAGATTTTGCTACCACAACTGGTACAAAGAGAATGAGATAAATGTTCAAAACCTCTGACATTTGCAAAGTGATCAGCAATGTCATGAGTTGGATGACCTAATATGTGATGCCAAGTGAGAGATTGAGTTGAAGGAGACGGTGAAGAAGGTGAATTAAGATACAACAACAATATTGAATATAGACCATTGATACGACTAATATCGGGTACCAGTAACTTGAGGCTACGAATATGTATATAGACTACGAAAAGACTGTAAAAGTAAACGAACTAAAACAATTTATTCATCTCCTGAAAAACTACAAAGACTGCACTTGTTTAAATAGATAAAGAAACCTAGCCCTAGGCTCTTGCGGGCCAAGCCCGATTCACTTACTAATTAAATAAACTAATTAATAAAATACAATAAACAATTAACGATTAATTGAATAAATAAACTACTAATTATCTAATTAACTGTTATAATTATAATTATTATTATATTGTTGACCCGGATCAATAGACCATTGTTCCATTGGCCCCGATAGAGAATTGAATGAGTATTGAGATCCTGAATCACAAAATCAGTTGGTGGGAATAAAATGGAACAATGATTATTAAATTTGATTTGAGATTGCAGAATTGGAAGGAACATACAAGACATTGTTTAGCCGAAGATCGTGAGAGTTAGATGGTAATAGAACATTACCAACATGAGTGATTGGTAGGGAATCACCACTGCCAACAGCGACTTCTTCATTGCCAGGGTAAGGCGAAAACATTTGCAGATGAGCCCTATTGTTGGTGATGTGAGAGTTAGCTCCACTATCTAGCATCCAAGAAGATAGATGTGCTTGATTAGCAGTAGTGGTGATGAATGTAGCAGGTGAATTTTTGTTGTTTCGTGGATTCAAATGGTTGGTTCTTGAACTAGCATATGTGGTGGTGTCAGTTCTATACCAAGTTACCAACAACCAAGTGCAGAATGCTTAGTGAGTTTGCGAATTTGACACACAACTAGCATTCTAGCACTACAGACATCGAAAGATGAAGAGCCAGCAGCAGAATTAAAAGGAGGTCTTGCCACTTGCCAGTATTCCTTTGCCATGAATGTAACGAATCACAGAAGAGACGAAGAGCAAGAAGAGGAACAGACCAAATCAACGAAACAAAATTGAAGATGAGAGGGGCGATCGAGCTGCTACCTCAAGACTCCAATACCATGATGAAACATGATAAAGGTGAGAAAGAAGAGAGAATTCATCTAGATTGATTGAAGATTAAGTGGAGTACATGATGGTAGTTATATACAAACAACCATAACAACCTCCTCTCCCACTACTTACCACCCAACCCATTTATGGAGAACCCGTCTTAACCATCTAAGGCGACGCCATGACCCAGTCCGTGTAGTTTGTGGGTCTGTTTAGTTGGGTCTATGCCGCCGACCAGCGGAAGGCCTATTATAGTATTGGTCCCGCAACTCCAAATAATTGTACTAGTATGTTTCCTTTCTTTCTCCTCAGTCTCACTTTTACCACTATTCACTGGGTCACTTTGACCCGGTAATTTGGATAACAAAACGATGCAATTTTGTAATAATATTTTTATGGTGTTTTAGAATAAAAGTTGTTCTATAAGACGGTGAAAACATTATCAAAAAATTACATCGTTTTGGAATCCAAATCACTTGGTCTAAGTGACCCAGATATGAATCGAAAAGTCAGAATCAGACGAAAGAGAGGGAATAGAAGTGGTACTAGGAGGAACCGAATAAAAATTTGTAGGTGTGGCTAAGTGCGTGCCTCCAGGCGCAAGATTACCTAAAAAGACCTAATCGTACTACGCTTGGTGTATCTTGACTAAGGAATTGTACATATATAAACAGGCATGCGCAGCTGTATTGTCTTTTCATTCATTATTATTAGTAGTTTCTTGCCTAGAAGAGAGCAATAGAGCTAGAGATGGCTATCAATGGGAAAAGAGTGTATGATGGGTTGCTAGCGGATGGTACTAGTACTGATGAGCATCATCACCATGATTATGCACGGTGGCGGCGTAGAAAAACCGACAAGACTGGGGCAGTGGCCGAGGAGGAGGATTTATTTGGTAAGTTGCCGGATGAAATAATCGTCTTCATTCTGTCTCGTTTGGAGAGAATTGAAGATAGAGCAATTACTAGCGCAGTGTCTCGAAGATGGAGAAACTTGTGGAAACACGCAGCCAACACTAATCTGACGTTTGGTTCATTAGATCCTTTCTGCTCAAGCGATCGTGTCAAGGAATTCATTCACCTCGTTGATCGAGTTGTACATTCATTCTCCTCCACCAGTTGCTATGATGATTATAGCCACAACAACACTGCCGCTGTAATAGACAGTTTCAACCTTACTTTCAACATGATTGACGATGACAATAACATAAATTATCATCGTGACATCGACCGTTGGCTGAGCTTCGCACTGCATAAGAAAGTGAAAAGTGTCAACCTCGACTTCAGCATGAGCTTCTGTTCCAATGTTTACTCTCTCATTCATCATCCTCCAGCAGTAGATCTCATGGGTTCCGTAACATCAATCGTGTTGTACGGCGTACAAGTTAGCGGGGAACTTCTCGAGTACATTCTGACCACCGCTGCACCACTCCTGGAACAACTATCTGTATGCTGGCGTGGGCCGTCTCTAGTCAACTTCACTGTTTCTGGTCCGTCTTTGAAGCTCAAACATTTGCAAGTCACTGGTTGCTGGCATTTGCAACGTCTCGACATCCATGATGTGAAGAATCTAGAGTCACTCAGATTACTGGGGAAGTGCCAAGGCCCTTACCGTTAATGACGCACCCCGCCTGGTCAAATCTACCACTAACGTATATTTCAGCGATGGCGATGACACAGACGACATTCCCCAGCTGTTGAGGAGCCTCCCGCATCTAGAGAGGCTCAAGTTGACTATATACAGATACCAGACGACTCTTGGCCTCACCACCACCTCACAATTCCCAAAGTTGAGGAATCTCCAGCAGCTGGAGTTGGTGCTAGGTCGTCATGCCCGGTGTTGTCGCTTATCTGCTCTCCTACTCGATGCCTCTCCAATTCTGTGCCAACTCAAGATTGAGCTCCAGTTATTCTTAGAGAGAGATTCCAACAAAGAAGAAGAAGAAGAAAAAAAGGTCGAAGCACTCAGGCATCCCCATAAAAGCCTCAAGGTCTTGGAGCTGGTTGGCTTCATTGGATGTCAACTCGACTTGGGGGTCGCCGATTACCTAATTGAAAACACCACCTCCCTTGAGCACATAACTGTCGACACCGGTCATCCCTATACACGCCAAGCTCCATCTGCAGAGAAGCAACAAGCAGCTCGACAACTTGCCAAGATCCACTTGGGAACAAGATTGGCCGCCGCATCCTCCTCAGGGAGAACAAGACTGCTTGTCAAGTGATCCTCCTCTGAAAAAGAAGAATTACTCTGTTCTTCATGTGATTGTTCAACATCATAAATAAAACATAGTCTCTTTCTTAGATTACAATGGCTTGTATCCCCCCAATGGTAATCTCACCAGTAGTTGCTCGCTCGCAAGAGTTCTAGCTGCTTCTTAATAGATGTAATGAATAAAGAGTAGTTTGTAATTGTTAGTTCACTACAGGGGTTAGATTGCAATTACTAAGAGTTAGGTTGTTATTCTGTTAGATGAGCTGGTACTTGTATAAATACAAGTACTGTACACTGTATTGGTATTATTGAAGCTAAATACAATACTACTCTTCTCCTTTCTTCTTCTTCTTCTTCTTCTTCATTTGATTCTGCATTTCATCATGGTATCAGAGCCTTTCTGGCTCGTCGCCGACTGATCTCCGCCTCGCCATCTCTCACATCGTCATCGTCTCCGGTAGCTTTTCACTCCGGCGACCTCCATTTCAGTTCTGAATCGCCTCCGTTCCTCATCGTTGTTCTCTCCGGCGAATTACCTTCGGACCTGCATTAATGGTGCTTCGATTGGTGTATGTCTTCAAATCTCGATCTCTTTTCTGCATTTACTCTGTCCGATCTTGGAATATGCATCGGTTCTCTCGTGATTCGTTGAATTTCTGAGTTTCTTTGAGTTTGATACCGAGTTTTGCCGAGTTTTGCCGAGTTCGAACGATTCGTGCCGAGTTGTGATCTCTACATACCGAGTTTTGTCGAGTTCTGACCGATTCGTACCGAGTTGTGGCTTATTATGATGACAGATACACTTCCAGCTAGTTTAACTTTCTTAATTGCTAATCTCAAGTCTCTAATTCAGCTGAAATTGGATAATAACAACTATATGCTTTGGAAGGCACAAATTGAAGCTGTTCTTCAAGCTAATTCTCTATATGAACAGCTTATTTCACCACCTCCTTCAGCTACAGTTTTGGATGCTTCTGGTAATGATTGTCCAAATGCTGCTTTTACTATTTGGAAAACTGTTGATCAGCACCTCAAAACATGCCTTATAGCATCTATTTCACCATCTGTGCTACCTCTTATTCTGCATTTAACTACTGCACATGGTATATGGCTGGCTCTAGCTCAAAGGTTTACATCCTTGTCAAGGTCTCATGTTCATCAACTCAAATCACAACTGTATAGCTTGAAAAAAGACTCTAAAACTATGTTGGAATATTTGGATTTTGTCAAGAATCTTATAGATCAGCTGCTTCAAGTTCAAGAACACATTAAGGATGAAGATCTTATTCTCTACATTCTCAGAGGTCTTCCATCCTCCTATGATATTGTTAAGTCTAATCTCAGACTGAGAACCTCTTCCTTGACTGTTAATGAGCTCTCTGCATTATTATTATCTGAGGATCTACATATCCATCCTCCTCATTCTTCTTCTGGCACATCCACTTCCTTGATGAATCTACCAGATACTTTCTCTCAAGCTTCTGAGCTTCATACTGCCTATGCTGCATTTAGGCCTCCTAATAATCGTGGTAGAGGTTATTCCTCAAGAGGAGGCAGATATAACAATGGTAGACATTCATTTGGAAGAACACCAGGAAGAATGCAGTCATCATGTCAGAGTTTTGGCAGAAACAACAATTGGAGACCTACTTCTGTGAACTCTTTTGATCAACATTGTCAAATTTGTGGCAGATCTAGGCATACAGCTCTTGACTGCTGGTATAGAGCTGATTTCACAAATTATCAGGGTACCAAGACTAATACAAGAGCAGCTCCTACATACACACACAATCAGTATCAAGCTCATTACAATGCTGCACCCTACAATGTCACTCCAGATCATCAACTGTCAGAATTCAACTTCAACAGAGGTTCTCTTCCTCCAGATCACATCAACTTTCAGCCACAAGCCTACTTGTCTCATCATGATCCACAACTTCAAAATAATGGTGAGTTCTGGTTATTTGACACAGGAGCTAATGCTCATGTCACTAATAATGGTACTATTCTGCATACAGCCACTCCTTACTCTGGTAGTCATGGAGTCACAGTGGGAAATGGATCTCATCTACCTATTACTCATCTTGGAGATGGTCTTCTTCCAACTCCTAGTGGTAATTTCCAACTTCAAAACATTTTTCTTGTGCCTAGAATTACTTCTAATCTTCTTTCAGTGTCTAAATTCACTCATGATAATAATTGTGCCATTACTTTCTCTCCTAAGGAGTTTCAAATCAAGGATTTGAAGTCTCACCATGTCATTTACCAGGGCCATTGTAAGAATGGTCTATATGCTCTTCCTACATCCATGGTTAGTACTTCTCAAAGTCCTAATCACTCTATATCTCACAATGTCTTGAGTTCACCCCCTAACCCTAGTTCTTACATTGTTTCAGCTGCTGTATCTCCTCTCTCTCATTCATCTCTTTGGCATCAGAGACTTGGACATCCATCAGCTGCAGTGTTGCATCATCTCAGAACTAGTTTACAGTTTACTCAATCTTCTTATTTGTGTACTCCTTGTGAACTAGCTAAGGCTCATAAACTTCCATTTTCTGTATCTACTTCTACTGTTAAAAGATCTTTTGATCTTGTTCACTCTGACATCTGGGGTCCATCCCCAGTTGAATCATGTTCTAAATACAAATACTACATTCTTTTCATAGATGATCATACAAGATTTTGTTGGCTTTATCCCCTATTCACTAAAGATCAAGCTTATCATGCATATAAGCATTTCACTGCATATGTTCATACTCATTTTAACACTTCTATCAAGACATTCAGAATTGATAATGGCTCTGAATTTCTTAATACAACTTTTGGTGCTTATCTTCACACTCAGGGCACTACTCATCAAACCTCTTGTCCTCACACCCCCCAACAAAATGGGAGAGTGGAAAGAAGACATAGGCACCTTATTGAAACAGCTCTTGCCTTATTATTTCATGCATCTATGCCAATGAAATACTGGTTAGAAGCTGTAGTTACAGCCAACTTTCTTATTAATAGACTTCCTAAGCCTACATTAAACCATGTGTCCTCTTTTCAGAAATTATTTCACAAAACCCCCTCCTACAATGAGCTTAAAGTGTTTGGCTGTTTGTGTTTTCCATGGTTGAGACCATACACTAAACACAAACTCCAACCTAGGTCTACACCTTGTGTCTTTCTGGGGTATTGCCCTAATACCAAAGGGTACAAATGTCTAGACACCACTACCTCTACTGTCTATATCTCAAGACATGTTAGGTTTCATGAAACCATTTTTCCATTTTCTACTATTTCCACTTCAACCCCTCCTAGTTTAAAGAATTCCTCTTATGTCTCCTCTTGGTTGCAATTTCCACCTCTATTTTCCACACACACACCTGCTACTTCAGCTCCTTTTTCTCCAACCTCCAACTCAGCTAACCCCATTCCCTCTTCTCCATCACACACACACTTACCCTCCCCAGCTTTGTCTACTCAATCTTCTTCCTTTTCTCCACCATCTCCTCCTCCAGCTCCTCCTGTTCACTCTATGACTACTAGATCTCAAAAAGGTATCTACAAACCTAATCCCAGATATGTCACACAAGTGTGTACTACTTCTTCTGACACTATCACAGAACCCACCACTGTAGCTGAAGCTCTCCTTCACCCTTCTTGGAAACAAGCCATGCATGAAGAATATGCAACTTTACAACAATAGCAAACCTGGACTTTGGTTCCTCTTCCTCCTAACAGACAAGCTATTGGATGTAAGTGGGTGTTCAAACTTAAAAAGAATGCAGATGGTACTATTGCCAGATACAAAGCCAGATTAGTTGCCAAGGGGTTTCACCAGCAGTATGGGATTGATTATTCAGAAACTTTTAGTCCAGTTATCAGACAACAAACAGTGAGAATTGTGCTTACACTTGCTCTCTCTCAGAATTGGCCTATTAAACAGCTGGATGTGAGTAATGCCTTCTTGCATGGCACTCTTGAGGAAGAAGTCTATATGCATCAGCCACCAGGCTTTGAGGATGATTCCAATCTGGTGTGTAAATTGCATAAGTCTCTCTATGGTCTAAAGCAAGCACCAAGAGCTTGGTATACCATGCTTTCTAAATGTCTCCTAGCAGCTGGATTTAAAATGAGCAAAGCAGACACTTCCTTGTTTGTGCTTCATAAGAAGACTCAGACTACTATAGTATTGGTTTATGTAGATGATATTCTCATAACTGGGAGTAATGCCACCTACATTCAGTCCCTGATCAGCTATCTAAGTACTCACTTTGCTGTCAAAGATTTGGGACTTCTGTCCTATTTTCTGGGAATTCAAGTTAGTACTACTTCTCAGGGATTTCATCTCCAACAATCCAAATATGCTGCTGATATACTAGCTAAAGCTGGCATGACCAATTGTAAACCATGTGATTCACCCCTTGCTACAAAAACACACCTACACCCCAGCAGAAACAGCATCCTTTCCACATCACACTTTGTACAGAAGTTTAGTTGGAGCACTTCAATATCTCACTGTCACAAGACCTGATATTCAGTTTGCTGTGAATAAGGTGTGTCAGCAGCTCCATCAACCAAGACAGTGTGATTTTATGAATGTCAAAAGGATTCTCAGGTATATAAAAGGTACTATCACTTATGGAGTTCAGTTTCAACCCTGCTCCATTCTCTCCTTGACTGCATTTGCAGATGCTGACTGGGCAGGAGATCCAAAAGATAGAAGAAGCACTTCAGGGTTTTGTATCTTTCTTGGATCTAATCTAATCTCATGGAGTTCCAAGAAACAACACACTGTCTCCAGAAGTTCTACAGAAGCAGAATACAGGGCAATGGCTTCTACTTCAGCTGAGCTCAAATGGTTGAGCTACCTTCTTCATGATCTTGGCATAAAAGCTCAGCCACCTATTCTTCTGTGTGACAATATTTCTGCTCTTCTGCTTACCTCCAATCCTGTGTTTCATGCCAGGAGTAAGCATATTGAGATTGACTACCACTTTGTTAGAGAACAAGTGGCAGCTCAGAAACTGAAAGTTGGTCATGTCTCATCTCAGCATCAACTTGCTGACATTCTCACCAAAGCTTTGCCTATCCACATTTTTCAGAAAGTGTTACCACATCTGAACATAAGAGCTCATCAGTCTCTTCAAAAATTTCAGAATCACTAGCTTGGTAGTTCAATACCTAGTTGGAATTGAGGGACAGTAATAGATGTAATGAATAAAGAGTAGTTTGTAATTGTTAGTTCACTACAGGGGTTAGATTGCAATTACTAAGAGTTAGGTTGTTATTCTGTTAGATGAGCTGGTACTTGTATAAATACAAGTACTGTACACTGTATTGGTATTATTGAAGCTAAATACAATGCTACTCTTCTCCTTTCTTCTTCTTCTTCTTCTTCATTTGATTCTGCATTTCATCACTTCTTGCTTCTCTGGGTCTATTGCTTTAGTTTTGTACGAATGGCGGCTATCAATGATTATCTTCTCTAATGCAGCAACAATCATAATTACGTACAAGCCAATCCTTAGCTCAAGCCCACACCCAGCATATCCAGTCAACGCAACCACCTTCAGACCTGTGTGTTTATGCTCGAGCCAGTGTGCCGTCTTCAGACAAGGATAGTAATAATAATCCTAATTAATAATGACTCACCACAACTCTAAGTTCCCTCAGACAAGGGGATGCCTCCAGTAGGTGAGCACGAAAGACTCAACACAAGTTATTAGGACGCAGCACCAACTTCCAATTGCTTCAGATTCCTTAACATCGGAAATTTAGGAAAGCACCTCACATCCTGAACCAACCAAAAACAACGTTGACAGGCTATATCTATCTTCTGCCAAAGCAGCAGACAAATGGAAGGAAGGACAAAAGAAGAAAGCAGTAAAAAATAAAACTGAATGTAAGAAGAGAAACACAGCACATGATGGAAGAAGGCTAACCGGAATAGTACTCGCTTCCATTATTAACATCTCTATCAGAGGAAGTTGGCTCAGTAAAATGTTGGCTTCCGCACAGCCGCATCTCAAAGCCGAACATGAGCCGCCTAACTCTCTTTTCTATTGCAAACTTCAGCCTACCATTAATATCATGTTGATAGCTTTTTGTGTTCAAACAGAATATGACAATGACTAGAGCTTCACTAGTCCTTGCTTGTTCTTCGATATCCAGATGAGAGAGCAGGGAGACAAGACTTTCATTAGGCAAGTAACTAATTCGATCCTGCAGATGATTGCATTTCTACACATGCCAAAAATTACCCGAGCAAAATGCCAATGTAGAGAGCATGCCCAGAAATGTATTATCAAGGTAATGGCCATTCATAAAACCCAATAGTAAGTAGGACAGTAAATTTAAAATTCATGCCTGAAGTTTGCCAAACTGTGGAAGTGGTTCAACAATTTCCCTTACTTGATCTACAGATAGATTGATTGCATGTTCCATTGTCTAAGAAACTCAAGGAATAAGCTAACAACCAGTAAGCACTGGTGGGATATGAGAGACTCCGCGTGAATCCATGCCTATTTTATGGCATTTCCTCATCAACTGATGCATTCTTAGTATTGGGTGAGTTTGGTATAACTTATTTGCAACTTAAGTTGTCTTATAAGTTTATGTCAAAAAATTTCATGACAAAAAAGATGAAGAAAAAAGACATGCGTGTTTGGTGTAAAAATTGTTAAATCCAAAAGTTCAAGAAAAGATTCAAAAACCCAACTTTTTCTTAAGTACATTTTACACTATAAACTTATAAGTCCAAATCCAAAAGTTCAGCTTATAAGTTGCATACCAAACACAGCTTATACGTTGTCTTCAACTTATAATCCAGAATTGACTTATAAGTTGCTTATAAGTCATACCAAACCCCACCATTATTATAATATTATTATATGTGATTATTTCTATACATTGATACAATAAATATGCTAGAATTAACATGATCAACTAATTAGAGTGTTTCGTGATACCACGTCACTGACTCCCCGTGGTACTGAAAATTTTCTCCAACTTGTGATTGGTAACAAATAGCAACTCGTGTAAATCCATCCAGAATTTTCCGTTAGTTAACGGTTATTGAAGGGTAAAATTGTCAAATAAAAAATACACGAATACCGAAGAACGGATGGATCCTCTCAACCGCCACTGTAAACCCATAATCTGGCGACACACCACCACTATCACCGCCGCTGCCACCACAAAAGCCACCTGCAACCCACGTACCCTTATCTGTGCATCTACCATACCATTCTCTGTTTGAATTGAACAACTACAATTCCCAATCTTGTTGGGACTTTAGATTGATTCAAACAAAAGCTATGGAGATTTGTTAGAATTGTAATCCAAACACAATTCATTGAAGTGGCAAAGTCTTACTATGACTTTGTGATTGAAGCTAGCAAGGTACATTGTACTTGGACGTCTTTGTTAGCTTTAATTGGTAGTCTCCTTATTTGTTTAGAAAACAATATTGGATAGATATACTCCTAGTTTGTCTAGGACTCGTTTTGATCATAGTTTTGGCAATAAGTTTTGTACTAGTATAAATAGATGGTAGGGTCAAGACTTTTTTGGTGTGTGTGATTGTAATTGGGTTGGCTTTCTCTCATCAATAAATTGGTTGGGTTGGCCGTGGACGTAGCTAGTCTCAAAACTAGTGAACCACGTAATCGTTGTGATCTTGATTTTACTCTTTATTGTTGTTTTTGCTTTCTCTTGTTTCTCGCATATTGGAATTCCTAACAAGTGGTATCAGAGCCAGGTTCGTTGAGTCTTAAGAGAAGAAATGGCAAGTTCGTGATCAAGATCTGTCAGGTTTGATGGGAAGATTGGGTTTCCGCTGGTTGGCCTCTGAAACAGGGGGTGCAAGCACACCAAGCCTTTGTTGGGAGGCTATCGGGTTCCTTGTTGGGGGAGCTATTGGGCTCTTGTTGTGGAGCATTGGAATTGTGGATCTAGTTTTAGTACATCAGGCACGCTTTCGGTTCCGGCATGCGTCAATCGATATGGCGTGCTCAACCCGACGAATGATCTGGATCTCTATCTGGATTTGGCGGCTAGGAGGATTCAAGTCTAGGTGGAGGCGGCTCGAATCAACTAGCGAATTGAGGGAGAAACGTCGTTGGAAGAGGGAGTGTTCCAAGAATCGTGCACCTGTAGATCTCGCTTCAGGTGGAGGAGGAGGGACGCTCGAGGACGATGAAACTCTCTAGGCCCCTCGGGGTGGTTCGGGCTCCGGGCATGGAGCATGGGTGCATGTTATTGGGCACGCAGATTGGTGGTGTGTTATTGTGCACGCATCGGTTGGTGGCGCGGTTGGATCTTGGATTGGCGCGCTTCGGTTATTGGTTTTGTGCGCATTGGTGCGGCTGGCGGCGCAAATTGGCATGACATTGTTTGATAGGCACTTTTGTCACTAAGTGTCATTGTAGTGGCGTTGGGGTATGCATTAGTCATGGTGCATTGAAGAGGCGTTTGTTGGGACGCATTGGGAGTGTGTTCAATTCCGCAAATTGGGAATACACTCGGATTGGTTTGTTGGATTGATGAGAAGAATTGGTTCGGTAGCTATGGAGTTTGAATCAAGGGGGAGGTTTGTTGGGACTTTAGATTGATTCAAACAAAAGCTATGGAGATTTGTTAGAATTGTGATCCAAACACAATTCATTGAAGTGGCAAAGTCTTACTATGACTTTGTGATTGAAGCTAGCAAGGTACATTGTACTTGGACGTCTTTGTTAGCTTTAATTGGTAGTCTCCTTATTTGTTTAGAAAACAATATTGGATAGATATACTCCTAGTTTGTCTAGGACTCATTTTGATCATAGCTTTGGCAATAAGTTTTGTACTAGTATAAATAGATGGTAGGGTCAAGACTTTTTTGGTGTGTGTGATTGTAATTGGGTTGGCTTTCTCTCATCAATAAATTGGTTGGGTTGGCCGTGGACGTAGCTAGTCTCAAAGCTAGTGAACCACGTAATCGTTGTGATCTTGATTTTACTCTTTATTGTTGTTTTTGCTTTCTCTTGTTTCTCACGTATTGGAATTCCTAACAAATCTACCTTCATTTAAAACAAATCTGAATACCCATGCCACCACCATTTTCAGTACTGTGATTCCATCAACCCCAAATCAAACAGCCTATAATCACTTCTTCTTCTTCTTCAAATCAATTCCAATGAAACGAGTACCCACAAACCCTCTTGCCTCGCCGTCGTCTTCAACCTCCGTTTTTCTGCAACCCATTGAAGAACTCCCTCCCAAGCTTCAAGAAATCGTGAAGCAATTCCATCGACTCGGATAAAAACGTCGTCTTTGAGGCCGATTCCGACTGGGTCCTCACCAAAGGGCTCTCCGGCCGGCCGGTGGAGAAGTTATTAAGGGTCTCGCCTGATTTTGTGACCCTTCTCGGTTTGCAACAGAGCTTGACGCCGTCGATCTGAAGTTGGATTGATTTCTATTGATGATTTGGTTGTTCATCCACGGTGGAGAGATAGAGATTGAGATTGAGAGAGAGGAGAAAGGGCGGTGTGTTGATCGATTTGATTACTCGTAGTCTACTGCTCCGTTTCCCCATTCTTCAATATTTTTTTCTTTACTTTTGGTTTTCATTACACTTAATTTGTTACGAGTCTGTCCAGCTCTTTTTTCCCTTTTATTTGTCACTATTCACTTGGTCATTTTAATCCGGTGATTTGAATAGCAAGTCGGTGTAATCTTTTGATAATTTTTTCATGCTGTTGTAGAGTAAAATGTGCTCTATAATATGGTGAAAAAATTATCAAAAAATCGTATTATTTTGCTATCCAAATTACCCGGTCAAAGTGACCCAGATACGAGTCAAAAAAAGCACATGGGAAGAAAGAGTTGGGACGGACTGGTAGTATTTTCTTTAGTTCTTTTTTTAGGACAACAATGCCCCTGACAGTTTTAAGTTTTTAAAATGGAATTTGGCACAGTTGTTAATTGTTAACCATTACAAACTGTGCCAAAACAATGGCTGGTAGTGTAAAAGTAGGACGTGAAGAGACATTGTGAGTTACTGAATGTGGGATACCTTGATTAGAATAATGTGACATGAATAATGAAGACAATTGAATACATGCAGTGGCATAAGATGGGGATTTTGGGAAGAAAGGCAAAAGGAAATACATGTTCATCAAGTTGGACATGTTTAGACACGTAAATGTGATTAGTAGATAGATTTAGACACCCGTAACCTTTTGTGTGAGGACGATAACCCAGAAAGATACAAGGTGTTGACCTGGGTTCTAATTTGTGATGTGTGTATAGTCTTCATTGATTAATAGAACCGATAATTCATTCACAGTAAGAGGACTACTAAAAATGTGAATGTCAAGTTTGAAGACTCATACCCCTAAGGTAAATCACGCAAAATATGTAGAATAAGATCTTCCTCTGTAACTTGTTCATTAATTTGCAGTAGCCGATCACTGACGGATTTCACAACATCCGGATACGCAATCATTGACAAGGACCCTTTAGAAATAATTTTGAGATGCATCTTAAGATGATGAACATGAGAGAGAGAGAGATGTAAAACGATTCTCAAGAGTCTTCCAAATTTTAGCAGAGGTAGTAAGATTAAACACACGAGGAAGAACCGCATGCGTAATTGATGCATCCAAATACGTTTAAAGGTCCTGATCAACTAAACTCCAGTCAGAGAAAGCAGGATTAGAAGAAGAAGTACCCACGACTGTAATGGTCGGAGATGGTTGTGACTATGTCTCCTGGTGAAGCAACACATTGGCTTAAAATAAAACATGAACATGAGGTTTCCGAGCACATAGTTGATGTTATCAAGCTTATTCGGGAAAACGTGATGTAGATTCAAAGATTAGAAACTTCACATTTGCTGCAATCTGCACTTCATTCACCGGATAAGCCATGAATTTAACGAGTCACAGAAGAGCTGAAGAACACCAAGACGAACAGAGGAGGAACATACCAGATCAATGAATCGAAATCGATGACGAGAGGGCCGATCGAGCTGCGAGCTTCACTACTCTGATAGCATGATGAAACATGATACACGTGAGAAAGAAATGAGAGAATTCAACAAGATTTGATTGAAGATTAAGTGCATTACATGATGGCAGTGGCGGAGCCAGAAAATCGAACCAGCCGGGGCAAAATTAGGATGTCACGGAAATTTTAATTCCAGCCGGGGCATTTATGTATCTTTCTAAAGGGTTGTAGTATAAAATAGCTATAATTAGAGGGATGCAAGTGAGGGGTGCAAGTAGAGTTTTCAAGAAGTTTGCCACCCCTGATCCTCAAGTAGCTCCGCCGCTGCATGATGGGAGTTATATACAACAACCATAACAAACTCCTCTACCACAATTTAGACCCAACCCATTTACGTAGAACCCGTCTTGACCATCTACGGAGGCTCCTGACCCAGTCCGTTTAGTTTGTGTCTATCCCGCCCGACTAAAGGAAGGCCTGTTATAGTGTTGGTCACGCAACTCCAAATATTTATACTAGGAGGAACCTAATATTATTGTTGGTGTGGCTAAGTACGTGCCTTTAGGCGCAAGATTACCTAAAAAGACCTAACCGTACTAGGTTTGGGGTTTCTTGAAGAAAGATTACATATATAAATAGGCATGCGCAGCTCGGCAGCTGTGTTGTATTTTCATTCATTAATTAATCATTAGTAGTTTCTTGCCTAGAAGAGCACTAGAGCTAGAGAGAGATGGCTATCAATGGGAGAAGAGTGTATTATGGGTCGCTAGCGGATGGTACTAGTAGTACTGATGAGCATCATCACCATGATTATGCACCTCGGAAGCGTAGGAAAACCGACAAGGCTAGGGCAGACGAGGAGGATTTATTTGGTAAGTTGCCGGATGAAATAATCGTCTCAGTTCTGTCTCGATTGGAGAGAATCGAAGACAGAGCAGTTACTAGCGCAGCAGCTCGAAGATGGAGATACTAGTGGAAACACGCTGCCAACACTAATCTGTCTTTTGGTTCAGGAGAGCTTTTCTGCTCAAGTGATCATGTCAAGGAATTCATTCACCGCGTTGATCGAGTTGTAAATTCATTCTCTAATTGCGGTTGCGACGGTGATTATCATAGTCTCCTCCACAACACAGTTATCGACAGTTTCAACATTACTTTCAATTACATGATTGACGATGACGTTAACATAAATTATCATCATGACATCGACCGTTGGCTGAGCTTCGCGCTGCATAAGAAAGTGAAACGCGTCAACCTCGTCTTCAGCGGGAGCTTCTGTTCCAATGTTTACTCTCTCATTCATAGTCCTCCAGCACTAGATCTCCTGGGTGGTTCCTTGACATCACTGGTGTTATACGGCGTACAAGTTAGCGGGGAAATTCTCGAGTACATTCTGACCACCGCTGCACCACTCCTGGAACAACTATCTGTATGCTGGCGTGGGCCATCTCTAGTCAACTTCACTGTTTGTGGTCCGTCTTTGAAGCTCAAACATTTGCAAGTCACTGGTTGCTGGCATTTGCAACGTCTCGACATCCATGATGTGAAGAATCTAGAGTCACTCGATTACTGGGGAAGTGCCAAGGCCCTTACCGTTAATGACGCACCCCGCCTGGTCAAAGCTACCACTAACGTATATTTCAGCGATGGCGATGACACAGACGACATTCCCCAGCTGTTGAGGAGCCTCCTGCATCTAGAGAGGCTCAAGTTGACTATATACGGATACCAGACGACTCTTGGCCTCACCATCACCTCACAATTCCCAAAGTTGAGGAATCTCCAGCAGCTGGAGTTGGTGCTAGGTCGTCATGCCGGGTGTTGTCGCTTATCTGCTCTCCTACTCGATGCCTCTCCAATTCTGTGCCAACTCAAGATTGAGCTCCAGTTATTCTTAGAGAGAGATTCCAACAAAGAAGAAGAAGAAGAAAAGGTCGAAGCACTCAGGCATCCCCATAAAAGCCTCAAGGTGTTGGAGCTGGTTGGCTTCATTGGATGTCAACTTGACTTGGGGGTCGCCGATTACCTAATTGAAAACACCACCTCCCTTGAGCACATAACTGTCGACACCAGTCATCCCTATACACGCCAAGCTCCATCTCCAGATAAGCAACAAGCAGCTCGACAACTTGCCAAGACCCACTTGGGCACAAGATTGGCGTCCGCCTCCTCAGGGAGAACAAGACTGCTTGTCAAGTGATCCTCCTCTGTAAAAGAAGAATTACTCTGTTCTTCCTTCATGTGATTGTTCAACATCATAAATAAAACATAGTCTCTTTCTTAGATTACAATGGCTTGTATCCCCCCAATGGTAATCTCACCAGCAGTTGTTCTCTCGCAAGAGTTCTAGCTGCTTCTTCTTGCTTAACTGGGTCTATTGCTTTAGTTTTGTACGGATGGCGGGTATCAACGATTTTATCTTCTCCAGTGAAGCAGCAACATTCATAATTACGTACAAGGCAATCCTTGGCTCAAA
Source organism: Linanthus parryae (assembly GCA_023055425.1). Taxonomy (NCBI): domain Eukaryota; kingdom Viridiplantae; phylum Streptophyta; class Magnoliopsida; order Ericales; family Polemoniaceae; genus Linanthus; species Linanthus parryae. Next base: position 144,137,144 of record JALGPY010000004.1, on the reverse strand, counting down.
CCCACACCAAGTATAACCAGTCAACGTAACCACCTTCAGATGTGTTTATCCTCGAGCCAGTGTGCCGTCTTTTCTTCACCTCTAAAGTTGCCGAAGTGCTTGAACTGTATGCAAGAGGAGGGGAAACAAGAAAAAATCAGTCGTTTTACTTTCAACAGGATAGTAATAATAATCCTAATTAATAATGACTCGCCACAACTTTAAGTTCCCTCAGACAAGGGGATGCCTCCAGTAGGTGAGCACACAAGACACAGCACAAGTTATTAGAACGCAGCACCAGTTCCGATTGCTTCAGATGCCTTAACATCGGAAAGTTAGGCAAGCATGTCACATCTTGAACCAACCAAAAACAACGTTGACAGAGTATCTCTATCTTCTTCCAAAGCAGCAGGTAAAAAAAAAAAAAAAAAAAAAAAAAAAACTGAATGTAATAAAGAAAGGGTACCCATATAGAAACACAGCACAGGATGAAAGAAGGCTAACCAGAATTGTACTCGCTTCCACCATTAACGTCTCTGGCAGAGGAAGTTGGCTCAAAATATTGATAGCACTCTCCATGTCATGGTCCATCAAAAACCCAGCTGGGGTGTCTTCAATGGCAACACACTTCAAAAGCCCAAAGTTCTTGAACTGACACTAGATTCACATTGTAACAACGAAGATGTACCAACACCATACAACAACAGTATGATTTCTAAATGCTGCAGCTTCACAGATTGACCATTGACACTAAAGTCGACCAAAGCTTTGAATCCGTCACAGATAGCGCTTCAAGCAACGGGGAAACTGACAACAAGTATTGAAAAAATATCCGGCTACATCTACAGAATGCAGGCAGATGCATGTATGGTGTTGCTACATCTACCGAATGCAAGCAACGGGGAAACTGACGGAATCAACTCTATATTGTTGCAGATAGCTTCAGTAGTGAGGGAGTAACTGTTGGCTTCCGCCCAGCCGCATCGCAAGTCCAACATGAGCAACCTAACTCTCTTTTCTAATGCAGACCTCAGCCAACCATTAATATCATGCTACGGAATCATCTCTATAGAGGCATTCATAACCCACATAAAATTGCTCGGAATGTGGAGCGATGGCTGAAAAGGTTTACGTGAACTCTGTGTATATCACCAGTCAGCCTCCATAGCAGCTCAAACACCTTTACTGACTTAGGACCATGAAAGATAGGAGCGAGTCATTTTCTCTCGCTAGTTCTACTGTAAGAAAAGGCAGCAGAGAATACAGTCAAAACAAGGAGGCTTTACTTTGGGTTGTTTGTTAAGTATGTTCTACAAATGATTATAATTTACTTTAATTTAAGAAAGCATGTAGCTAAGCTGCGAGTTGTCTAAGAAAATGCAGTTTACTTTGAAAGAACAAACGTAGCTTCAGAAGGTGAACTTTGTGGTCAGGTGGATGAGTCTGAATAAAACCACGTCAATCGCCCGTTGCTATACTTAGTAAGTGGCTAATAAATGAGCTAGGTTATATGGACGCAACAACTAGCGGGCTCAGTGTGACCAAGAGGCAGGTTTCCTCACTTCTTCCAGCCTGAAGCTTTGGTTTGCACTCTTCCATTGTTATATTATGGCATTTTCTTCATGAACTGATGCATTCTTAGTATTTTAGTTTCTTGCCTAATCATTGTCTTCAATGAAGCACTTAACAGTAGCATTGCTATCAGGCATGTTTATCTATTTGATCATCTTACTGGAGTGGATTAAATATGTAATTTATTCGACTTTTGCTCTGAGTGTCTCTTGTCGAACTCAAAGGGCAACACATCCATTGTTTTGGGATTCTTATAAACCCAATATTTTTTCTCTTATAAAAACCCATTCTTAGAAATCACACATTTCTGATAACGCAAATAATCAAACTTTTGAGTGCATAGCAGCAAAAAAATAAGAATGCAATGATGAAGAAGAAGAAGAAGAAGAAGAAGAAGAAGAAGAAGAAGAAGAATGCAATGATGATGAAATGTAGGTAGTAATTTTGTTTCTCTTCTTCATTCATCGGAAAGAAAGAGAGAGAGTACCTACTCCAGAAGGGAGGCCAACTTTTGCTGTAAAATTGGGGGCTTAGAGAAGGCTTCCGATTCCTCTAGCCTTATTCTATGCTTTTTCCTTGTTACGTCAACAGATATAAGAACAGGTGTCCCGTGCGGAAAGTCCTTCACATCTTTTGTAACTCGTAATCCCATTACAGAAGCACGTTTTCTCGAAACCCCTGTTGAAAGGTTTCCCATTCCTAGTCTTTCTAAGGTGGTACAATACTCGACGTGTGCAATTGAAGGGCTTCTATAATAAACAACAGCATCTTCCCATGGCGTACCTGTGTCTTCAATTTTTTCCTGTTGTTGATCCACCATGTCATACACAAGTTTGCTATCCTCCGCAAACACATCATTGGAGTTCAAGCATTCTGTAGCTATAAACCTAAGGGTGTTTACTGGTTTTCTTTTGGAAATTGGATGGATGGTGTTTCCAGTATGAGGGAGTGCTCGTCTAGTTTTACCGTGAAAAGAAATGGTATTTGGTTCCAAAGAGAAATTGGCTATGAGTCTAAGATCATGTGAAGGAAACTGGTGAATATGAAAAGCTCGAGTCAAAGATGATGAAGAGAACATGAGTGACATCTTAGTGTCTGGGAAGACATTAACAAGTTGAAGTACAAAGGTTCAAGTGCAAATGATATCCCGAACTAACCAAATAACTTCTTCAGGCATAAACCGAAGAAAATACTTCCGACATATAGATATCTGTCTCTATCTGCAACAAGCAGGAGTAAAAGTTAGCTTTATTGAAGGTGATGATAAAATTAGCTATCTGTCAGGCGACCCAGATTCTTAATTTCATTTGATTTGAGAGAAGAAGATGCTGAAATTGGTCTACAATTGTAGCCAAGCGGAGAAATTAGCATTTTCATCTATGCCCAGAAACTAAAAGGTGAAACGGGGAGTCGCCTGAAAAGTTGAAAGTAAATATACCCATGTCATTACCAAAGATGTTTCCTTGATGTAACATTGTACTGGTACTGGGGGCTACTTGGGAGTGCACGAATGTCAGAATAAGGTATATGTTTGCAACTAGAACTTCTAAAGACAGAAGGCTTTCTCAACCTATGAACGGTACTTGTGACTCAAAACCATGTAGTCAGTCAGAAATTTACCACAAAGAAAATAGCCTGAAGGCTTATATTTTATTCTCTCCTTCACCAATTTGATCACTCGACACAGCTATATTATCCTTATTTATGAGGTTTTCCAAATTTCACCCATCCTTCCATCTAAAATCACAACATCATATCAGAAAACCAACAAAACCAGTTACTCAAAATCAGCTCGTACTCAGAGATGGTTGTTATTATTATTATTTTTTTTTTACAAGAACACTACTCATTTAGCATCAATCAATCATCCACACACGCACGCACAACAACAAAAAAAAAAAAAAAAAAAAATAAAAAAATAAAAAAAACACGAAAATGAGAAATTGGTCATATCTAGTTATAATTAATCAATTTAAGTAGAGGAAATAAGACAAAATAGAACGATTAATTGCAGCGAGAATCACCGGAACACCAAAGAGAAGAAGCACAATCGGTAAGCGAAGACACCATTTCTGTCGAAGCGCGGTTGCAGAAGCGTTCAGAGATGAAGAAATACTCCCTGTAACTCGGCTGCAGTCTAGAGATGATGGGGGTATGAGGGCGTAAAACTCATTTAGACCCCTAAGTTTAGGGGATCTTCACTTACACCCTTTCTTATTTAAAAAAATTAACTCACATACCTTTTTTAGAGTGCACCCCATTCTTGTGAAACACAAACAAGATATCATCAACATAGACTAGCATGATGATATGCACCCCATTCTTGTGAAAAAAAAAAAAGCATCCGTTGCACTCATTTTGAAGCCATCTTGTTGTAGATACGTACACCATGCTCTATGAGCTTGTTTAAGGTCATAGAGAGATTTGTGAAGTCTGCATACTCAATTAGGATTAGTCACAAAATCAATAGGTTGAATCATATAAACCTCTTCATCTAGGTGGCTATGGAAAGATGCGATAGCAACATCTAAATGCTAGATAGTCCACTAGTAATGGAGAGCAATAGAAAGCAGTAATCTCACTGCCTGACAATTGGACTGAAAGTCTCTTCATAATCAATGGCATAGAAAGAAATCCCTTAGCCACAAGCCTGACCTTAGTATCTTGCAATGAACTGTCTGAGTTCTTCTTGATCTTAAAAACATATTTACAACCTATTGCGGTTCTACCACGTGGAAGAGACACCAGAGACCAAGTATGTTGTTGCTTTAGTGCAGTAAATTCTTTGTGCATTTCATTCTCCACTTTGCATACTTCGTAGCTTCTACAAAAGTGAGTGGTTCTGTAGGAGGTGGAGCGGTAGGGATATTAATTATGGATGGCAATACGGTTCGATCCGATCCGAAATTCGAGTGATTCGATCCGAATGGATCAAGTCCGAATCCGATCCATTAAAATGGATCGAATATGGATATTAAAAAATCAAAATCCGATCCGTATCCAGATTCGATCCGAATATATTAGGATATCCGATGGATATCCGACCCGAAAGGATCAGAACACACATTGTTTAACGAAAATACCCTTAGAGTCATAAAATTTATGTATTTGCCTACATATATATAAAGACATTACACAAATCACTACACATTATGTTTTCAGGCCTGAAGAAAATTTTCACTATGGTTATTGACAATTTTAGTGTTGTTTCGACTGAATTTGTAGAAAATTTTAGACATTGATGGTGCCTTTAACCTTTGAATGGCTTGCTTATGTTTCTTGGTAGATTTACGCTTGTCATATTGCTAAAATATTTTTAATATATTTTTAGTGTGATGACTCTTTTAACATATTTTTCTGAATTTGTTGTGTATTTTTAATGAGAAGTAAAAAAATGCTCAGGATCCGAATCAGATCCGTTTCTCGAGATTTGAATTGTTGGATCGAATACGAATATTGCAAATTAAATCCGGTCCAGATACGATCCTAATCCGTTTAGGATCCGGTCGGATTTGGATCAAATATGGATCCACTTATTTTGATCGGATTCGGGTATGGATATAGGTGTATCCGATCCGATCCGAATCCGATCCATTGTCATCCCTAATATTAATAGCATGAGTATGTATTTGGGATTAGGCTTTCTATGCCATCTTTTCTTCTGATTAGCACTTGATGAGTTGCAGTAACAGGTGAAGCCGTGAAGCTTCACTATCATAGTCAGTTGCAGTACTTGTATAGACATTATTAGCAAACGTAGTAGCTAAAACACTCACATTGTCAATCAAAACAATGTCTGGGAGTGTAGAAGTAGGAGGTGAAGAGACATTGTGAGTTACTAAATGTGGGATACCTTGATTAGAAGAATGTGACATGAATAATGGAGGGAACTGAATACATGCAGTGCATAAGATGGGGATTTCGGGAAGAAATAGCAGGTTTGGAGGCAAAAGTAAATATATGTTCATCAAATTGGACATGTTTAGACTCATAAATGTGATTAGTAGATAGATTGAGACACCCGTAACCTTTTTTGTGAGGACAATAACCCAGAAAGATAAAATATGTTGACCTCGGTTCTAATTTGTGATTTATGTATAGTCCTCATTGATTAATAGAACCGATAATTCATTCACAGTAAGAGGACTACTAAAAATGTGAATGTCATGTTTGAAGACTCATACCCCTTAGGTAAACCGCGCAAAATATGTAAAATAAGATCTTCCTATAACTTGTTCATTAATTTGCAGTAGCTGATCACTGATGGATTTCAGAAGATCCTGATATGCAATCATTGACAAGGAGCCTTTAGAAACAATATTGAGACGCATCTTAAGAAGATGGACATGGGAGAGAGAGATGCAAAACAATTCTCAAGAGTCTTCCAAATTTGAGCAGAGGTAGTAAGATTAAACTCACGAGGAAGAACTGCATAAGTAAATGATGCATCCAAACACGTTTTAAGGTCCTAGTCAAGTAAGCTCTAGACAGAGAAAGCAGGATTAGAAGAAGTAATGTTGACGACTGTAATGGTCGGAGATGATGGTGAGACTGGTGACTATGTCACATGGTGAAGCAACACATTGGCTTAAAATACAACATGAACATGCGGTTTCCATAGCACATAGTTGATGTTATCAAGCTTAATCGAGAAAACATGACGTAGTTTCAAAGATTAGTAACTTCATATTTGCCTCAATAGGCACTTCATTCGCCGGAGAAGCCATGAATGTAATGATTTACAGAAGAGCTGAAGAACACCAAGCTGAACAGAGGAGGAACATACCAGATCAGCGAATGGAAATCTAAGACGAGAGGGCCGATCGAGCTGTGAGTTGCGAGCTTCGCGACTCTGATACCATGATGAAACAGGATACATGTGAGAGAGAAATGAGAGAATTCAACTAGATTGATTGAAGATTAATTGCAGTACATGATGGTAGTTATATACAGCAACCATAACAAAATCTTCTACCACTATTTTCGACCCTTTTAGTTTGGGTCTATCCCGCCCCACTAGCGGAAGGCCTATTATCCCGCAACTCCAAATAGTGTTTTTTTAAATTGAGATTTGCAACTCTAAATAGTTGTACATGTTAAGAACAAAAGAAGTAACTGAAAGACAATAAAAATGATATTATTGATGTGTGTAAAATAGTCTCCAACCCTACACCCTTTGAGATTAGGGTGGGCTTCAGAGACTTAGCTATGAACATAAAATATGAGCTACCCACTATGGTAAGATATTCACCCTAAGCCAAGATACAAAGTTTCATAACAGTACAAGGAGGAACTGAATAAAAATATTTTTGTAGGTGTGGCCAACTGCGTATTAGCAGATCATTTGTGAAGCCCACTTCTCCAGGCCCAAGACTCTATTTATGGAGACTGTTCTTATGGACTGCTTGCTTATCAGTCGGCCCAAAGTCTTGTAAGCCCATAAGGGCATAGTCTGAATACCCTAATCTCTCTTCTTCATACTACCGTTGTGTACAAGAGTATTTAAGGTCTTTTTAGTTTCATATTAGGGTTAAAAATTGTGCTAAGAGAGCTCTCTTCCTCTCTCTGTAAATTACGATTCTGTTCATCTTCATATTGATTTTCAATACAACTTCTATCATTTTTCTGCAAAGCTTCTTCAAATCTTTCATGGTATCAGAGCTATGGCTCTCACTACCCTTCAAATCCACCGTTCTCAACTCCTATACACTTACTCTTTAATATTCATAACATATTACCATTCAAACTTGATGGAGCTAATTTCGTTTTGTGGAAACATCAGATTTCCTCTATTTTTCGTACCCACAACCTGTTTGGGCATCTTGATGGTTCTTCTCCCTGCCCTCCTAAACTTGTCATAGATGCTAACGGTGCTGAAATCACAAACCCTGATTTCAAATCTTGGATCATTCGATATCAAGGAGTTCTCACAGTATTGAACTCCACCCTATCCACAGAGGCCTTAACCCTAGTTATTGGGTGTGTCGATTCCAGACCTGCTTGTCTATCATTAGAGCGGTGCTATGCCTCTCTCACCCGTTCCAACATTCTTCAATTGAAAACCACCCTTCAAACTTGCAAGAAGGGTAACAGAACTATTGATTCTTACATGCAAAAGTTGAAGTCGATTCGGAATCAACTTTCGGTGTCGTCAGTTCACACCGACGACGAAGATATGCTTCTTTATGCACTCACCGGCCTCCCCCCTAAGTATAATTCCTTCCGGTCGTCCCTCCGGATCAGATCGGAACCGTTGCCGTTTGAAGAACTTCATGTTCTACTACGAGCGGAGGAGCAAATGCTTGAATCACAAAATCCTGCCCCAGATCCGCTGAATGCCGCTGCGTTTTACACTCCTCAGTCTTACAATCATCGTGGCGGAGGTGGCGGCCGTTACAATGGTGGTTCTCGCGGCGGAGGACGTTCGGGTCAACGCGGTGGTAACCGTACCGACTCACACCGAGGCGGACGGTTCGGATCCGGATACAATAGTGGAAATGGATCGGGGTATGGGTCCGGTTCCGGGTACGGGTCTGGTTCCGGGTACAGTACCGGGTCCGGTTCTGGGTATGGATATTCAGGTCGCGGTTCTTTGGGACGGGACAGCAATGGGTCAAGAGGTAGATCAGGCTCCGGGTACGGTTCTTCTGGTCGTGGTGGCGGGCCTGGCAATTGCCAAATTTGCGGCCACGATTATCACACAGCCCTGGACTGTTACCACCGCATGGATTATGCGTACCAGGGCCGACTTCCACCACAACAATTGTCTGCTATGGCTGCTACCTCCAACGCCAACACTGTCTCTGCCCCACCAGAAGTATGGCTAACTGATACGGGGGCCTCTAATCATATGACAGCTGTGCACAAGAGATTCCGGCGGGGAGACCTCCGTGTGCACCGTGTGTAGTGGATCAAGGATCGCACAGGAAGAATAGGGGTGTGTGTAGGGAGAGAGTAAGTCAGTAGCAATGTCCGAGAGAGAGACAGAGGTTTGGCAGAGCTTCCGCGTATGACAGTGTGTTCTCCTTTGTATGGAAAGGGTAACGTCCTATATATAGCAGAGAACGTGACCGTTGTAGTGTGGTTAATGCGCCCATTGATGGCGGCTTAATTAGCTTAACCATAACGGCATGTTCGTCCGAGTATATAGGGACCGTTACAGCACGTGGTGCGCGAATACCGGAACCGTTACGAGGTTGACCGGGTTTGACCGGATTGACCGGGTCTAGGGAGCTCGTGCCATAGATCTCTCAAAACAGTTACTAAAGGTCGCGTGCGGGCTTGGCTCGCACGCGACAGGGCTTACTCTAGCCTCCAAACCACTAAGTCCCTACAAGTCCCGTGCAGTGGTATGCGAGGGCTCTGTCTCGCAGCCCCCACATGGATCAGCTCAGCTGGTGATCCTGTGTGTATGGAGCACAATATGGTGTGCTGGATGGCTGCCACGTGGCCAAGATCTGTCATGTCAGAAAGCAGTATCTACATTAGCCCCCTTTCTGCGCGTGAAGACTCATAGCCGTATAGACTTCCATGCGCGGAAACCAACATACGCGTCGCCGCCACGCACCAATTCAAATACGGGTAAGTTCAGCCCCCGTGCGTGTCATTATGACCTAAAACCCCTAGAGTTGTGCCGTCTGACCTTTAGGGTTTTAGGCGTGACGTCAGCTTGTCCTGTGATTGCGCGATTCGACGGTGACGGTTGCGATTCGACTATCGAAAGGACACAACCCTTCATTGTTTTGGATAAATACCTTGTATCCCCCATTATTGCAAAGCATCACTTCTTTCTCTTAAATTGAATGGTACCCGGAGATCTTCGAGAGCAGATCCAGATAATCAATCACCAGTTCAGAACTGCAAATCGTATTCTTCAATTGTGCATATCCAAGCAGGCTTCAAGAAAACAAGGTTGGCCTCGTTTACTTTTGATTTAAAATACCAGTGTTTGCCTTGAACTGCGTTGAATCTGTAAACCCATGAAATCTGTGAAGAGGCTTTGATCTTTGAACCCGCTTCGTTTTAATCTTTCAACAATATTGGATCTTGCAATTCCCGAATTTCTGAAATTGGTACCGGAACTGTTCGTTTTCCTTCGCATAGATCTTGAATTCCAAAATTCAAACTGAAGTGTGGTATTTCTCCCCCCTTTTTTTTTCTTGCTCTTTCGCAGGAATGGCCAAGACAAGAGTAACCAGACCCGTCAAGGAAGATGAAGAGATACCCGACCTTCCGCAGGCCTTGTGGCGAAAAGCCCCCTTTTTAGGCGGCAAAGATTTCTACCATGCGAGGGTAAAGGCGAAGAGGATGCCTGACCCTGTTCCAGTTGAGCGATTGCTGACGTTGACTCGCCCAGTTAACTCAGCCCTGCTCGAGTGGGTTGGTTCCGAGGATGTAGTTCGATTGGGGATCGAAAACGGGCACTTCCCATATACTGCGATTTCTACTCAGGCGTTCGTCCAGAAATTGGACTATATGGATGAGTGGATTGACCACGTATTGGATCATCACGCCGAGACTCTTAATGAAGCCGGCGTATACTTTGCTATCCAGGCTATGAAGGGTGCTGCCGTGAAGTTGGATCAGTCCATGCTTCTAGACCTTCTGTCCCGTTACTCGCATGCGACTCATACGTTCCATTTTGCTGAGTTCGAGGCTGCCCCGACACTCGAGGACGTTCAAATGCTGTATGAGCTTTCTCCCATGGGCGAGGTGGACCCTCTAAGTCCCTTGAGGACATCCGCGGAGATTGCCTTGTACACGCAGATGGAGGAATGCCTAGCAGAGGTGAAGAAAATTTCCACTCGGTGGACTACTACGAAGCCTCTTCTGAATTGGCAGTTGGTCGATACGTCTGCGAAGAATACCTGGAACAAATGGTTGCAGTACTTCTTCCGAGACTATGCGAACAGCGGCATTACTAAGAAGCTTTTGAACGAGGACCCGGAGGCCGAGAATTACGTAGAGGGCAAGGGCTATCATTTGACCCTTTGTGCTTTTCTCTGTGCCTGGCTGTCAAGGTATCTGATTGATGGTCACCCCCATGATGGAGTCTTCTACCATGTGTTGCCGCTTGCTGTGAGGCTCGCTCTTGGCCAGAGGGTCGCACTCGGGCCCTTGGTCTTGGGCACGCTTTACTACAGGCTTGATCAGCTGGTTCTGGCCATGAGGGAGTCGCGTGGCCGCCTCGATGTACTGTCCTTTGTCAATATTTCCTTTTTGACAATGTGGGTGTTCGAGCGCTGGCCGTCTTATGCTCCAACTGCTCTCCAACTTGAAAAGTGGTGTCCCCCAGGCGAGACAGAAGCACGTAACAGCGGAAGAGCTGCGAGATGGTTCGGAACAGGCAACCCCAAGTGCGTTTGGAGTTTGATATGCGACAAACGGAAGGAGTTTACTGCCAGGCCCTACGCCACGCGTATTGAAAATGTGAGATGGTTTCCAAAGCTATACCCCTCTAAAGGCATGGTCTTTTCAGAAGAGCTTCTCTTTGAAAGGGGACCTCATTTCCATGAGCGCTACCGCGAGTTCTTTTGCTGGTGTCTGCGAGGTTCCCTTCCTGCCCTCGCCGAGCATATTCGTGAGCTTGCGCCGAGGTATGAGAAGATCACCGTGGACGTTGACCCCACTAGAGTTTCTCCTCAGTTTGGTTTTGATGCGGTGGCCCCATCAATCTGGCCCCAGTCCATTGTCAGAGGATGCTACAAGCGCTTGCTCACAAAGGAGTGCGAGACGGTTTTCATGAACAATCTTCCTTTTGAGCAGCCTGCGGGAACCCGCGAGGGTGGTTGTTCCCAGAACTGGCTCGCATACTGGGTTGCCCAGCGAACGAGGATTGAGACGGAGTCGGTCGCGCAGCCGGGTAAAGCTCCTTTGATCAAAAGAAATTCTTTTCCGTTTCGCCCCACTTGCAGTCTGAGCGAGTCTGAGTATGGTTGCTACTCACTGTGGGATCGTGAGAACCATTTGTGCCCCGATTTCATTCTGAAGGAGCAGGTCGCCGCAATCAAGAAAGGCGACGCGCAAGTCGTCAGATACAGCAAGGCTTTTGCTGATGTAAGCAATTTCTTCGCACGTGTTAAGTTTTCTCAATTTCCTTGTGCTGACACTATTATTCTGTATTGTTGTAGTGTCATGTACGGAGATTCGCAGCTGGTGATCGCTCCAAGTCGCTGGTCAACACCATTGTTGCCACCAGAAGACGACAGCAGCCGTTCCGGCTTTCATGGAGGATGGACGCTGAGGTTGAAACAAAGGTTCGCGCAGTCATGAATGTTTTTGTTGACTCGCTGATAGACAATCCTCCGGCTCCGTCTCCTCCAGGAGATGACCCGTCTCCTCCAGCGACTGCGGCGCCAAGAGTGAAGAGACCTAGGCAAAAGGGAATTACGATTTCTTCCCCTAGAAGCGCTCCAGCTTCTCCTCCAGTGAGGTCCCTTTCTATCAAGGACAAAGGCAAAGGTCGCATGCCCAGCAAGGTGCGGAAAGAGCTCGCAGTTGAGTCTTTCGTTCCCTTCGATCAAGAGGGAGAGGAAGAGAGGCAGGAGTCCCAGGCAAGTGATGAAGAAGAAGAAGCAACAGTTTTAATGCATGAGGAAGAATCAGGAGGTACCTCCGTCGCATTTCTTTTCTCGTCATCGTAACTTCTTTGCACTTCTTTTCTTTAAACCATTCGTGCATTCGCAGATGATGATGAGACCGTTGGTGGCCTCGCGGCCAAAAGACAAAAGAGAGATGCCTCTTCTGGCATTTCAGATGAGCCCATAAGCGAGGACGTTCTTGCTGAGTCCCGGAAAACAGCCGCGGAGGCTGCTGAGAGAAGAAGGCGGCGAGAGGAAGAGGAGCTCGAGCGTGTGAAACAGCGGAGCCTCGAAGAGCAGCATGTTGACGACTTAGTGCGTCCAGTTGGCGAGGAAGACGAACTTCCCGAAGAAGTGGCTCCTCATGTGGAGGAGGAAGATGAGGTTCCCGGAGAGGATGCAGCAGCACTAGAGCAAGTCCAAGCGGACTTCGAAGAGATCGCAGGCGGCGATAAAGGTGAGATCTTCAATCTCGCACTAACTTATAGAGATGTTATTGTGGGTGCGTTAAAGCATGGTGTGTCAAAGGCTGACATTCGCCGTTGGTTAGTAGGCAAATGCGGAGAACCCTCAGGTAATTATTTGAGTGATATGCGCGTACTAGGCTTTAGCCACTTGAGGCAGAATCATGACTGGTTTATTCGCACCTCAGGTCACGCTTCTCTTAAGGACCTGCTTAGTGAGGACACACTAATAGGGCATGGTTCCACGTCCTTAGTGTATGACGAGGATACCTCAATCCCACCTTCGCGTGGAGGTGCTTATTCTTTAGCTTTAGTAAAGATAGCAAAATAACTTATAGCGCAAGTTACCTTACATCATCGCATTCGATGTCGCAGGTCATGCTGAGGGACCTGAGCTGGAACAGAGAAGTCAGCCTTCTGCGCCTTATGTTCCAATTCCGAGCTCCCATACCGAGAAGCCCGTCGCAGCTGCTGACCACACGGGTGAGCCTCGTGAGGACATCATCGAGCTTTCCGACGATGCTGGCGCTGACACTGTGTTGATGGATGAAGATGTCCATGCTAGTGCTGAGCTGGGAAGGACAAGTGCTGCTGATGTTCTCGCATCTGAGAGCGTCCTTCGTCAAGCGACTTCGACTGTCCTTTCGCCTCCCGCGACGACTGAGCCGGAGGCACCTATTCCTGCGTGGAGCATTTGGGGCTCGCAGGTTGGGAATGCAGTCGCAGCTGGTGCGGCCTACACTCTGCCTCCTAACTACGAGAGATTGGAGCTCGCAGCCGATAGGAGGGCTGTGGAGCGAGGGAAGTCCTCGAACAACCCGGCAGCTCGCATTCCTTCTCTTCATGAGATTCTGGAAGGAACTGGTAAGTAGAGTTTTACTGTTCGCACGTCGCATTATTCGCTTGCGAGTTTTGACATCATAACTTATCTTTGACGTCTTCTCAGGTTTGAAGCAAACCGATGTAGACTGGGTGGTTCGAATGCGACTCAGGTACCCTCGCTCGTTTGTGAGATCTCTGGAGATCGGGCCCTTTGACAGGAGGTTGTTCCTCACTGAAGCCATCTGGATACTGGAGCAGCTGTCTGCGGCTACGCCTGCGACCGTTTCGGTTCAGAGTGCTGAATTGCTATGCGGCATGTGCCAAAACCTCGTGACCAAAGTCCAAGGCAGAATGGGCTTTAAGTTTCTTAAGGACAGAGTCACGCTGATTCGCGCGGCTGTAACTTTGAAGCTCGGTCACCAGAATCTCGCAGCTGAGATGCAAAAGGTGGAGCAGCAGAAGCAAAGGGTTGATGAAGCTCTGAAGCTGTATCATGAGATGAATGCCAGGTGCGAGCAATTGAAGCAAGAAGTGGAACAGGTGGAGAAGCTGAGCGAACAGTTCGCGCCCCAAGACTCCTTAATCAAGAATTTGCTTTGATTTTTCTGAATCTTGAAAAATAGCAAGGAAATAGCTGAAACATTAATGTAACGTTTTGAAACATTAATGTAATGTTGCTAGGGTTTCTCCCCCTTTTTTTTTTACAACGAACAATGAATTTGCCCGTTTTGCCCTTTTCCGGGATTCGATTGGACATTTCTGTGCATATCCAATTATGACATCAGCAATTGATTCTCTGCTTGATTTTCGCGCTAATTTCTCGGTAGATAAGCACGCTTCCGTTGGGAAGTCCATCCGAATCATGACTATCCGTCATTTATTAGGATACGCAACTGAATCGTCGTAGCCTTTAGTAGGGTAATTGATTGTTACCGCTTTTCAAGGCGTAAGTGATTGAACTTACCCTCTTTTTGAATTTTGCTGACTCATCTTAGGTAACCGAAGAGTCTGTACAGGGTCTATATAAACCCTGTCTTTGCTATTTGGGTTCTTCATCCCAAACATGTGCTTTGCCGTGAGTCCTTACAACTGCTGGCTTCAACGCTTGTTTTTCGTTGATTCATGGCAACTTCAAGTTTTGAATCCTGAGTTTGCGCTTTGTGCTATAGAAATAGTTTCCAAGATCCACTTTATGAGGCTTATTGCTCTTTATAACCATCATAAAGAAGATGCAGATAACATCTCATGTGTGTTCGAAGAAATTTCTTCGTGTATTATGTGTGCAGGTCATGTTTCCGGCCGCCTTGTGGCGAGGTGCAGCGCCGAAGTGACCGTGCTACCGTCTCGTAATGAACGGCGAAATTCTCCTCCAGCATCCCTGGAGGAGGATTTCTTGCCTCTTCGTTCTTGAACTCAGGGTGCTCGTCAATGCCCTTGTCCAACATGACAAGGAATCCATCACCAGAGGAATGACTGCTTCGCCTGTTTTGCAGAGTAGCATACGTCGAAACAGGAAGCTCCTCCGGCGCCTATCTTGATCAGACAGAGGCTTTTGTCACCCCTTAGGGTCCTGGGCGTATCGTTTCCCAGGTTTCGCGGCTAGGGATGTAGCGAATGACAAGCTGATCTCTTCGCGGCAGCATCCCTTTTGCTATGGATCTTTGGCCGCAGATCCACGTATTGCGTAGCCGGTGTTGAAACCGGTGGGTTCATCCTTTGCAGTCCGGGTTTCCGTACTGTGTCTCTGTTGGCTTACCAGCCACTTTTCGAATGTATTGTAAGCCATGTTGGCTGCGTAGTTAGATTCGAGCTTTTCGCTTGTAAGCTCCTATCTAGACAGATAAATTGTAAGTCATTTGACTCGTAATGATAAATAGCTTTCTGTATTATCTGCTATCTCTTTACAACAGAATACAATTTCGCACGCGTTTCGGCATATTTCGCCTTGCATAATACTATGTAATTGTTTCGCATCTGCGATATATTAATTTGCTGATGCTTTGCTAGATCGTTCGAGATCAGACTTTTTGCAGTTGTGCCATCATAGCAGATGGGCTTGTTGTTGGCCGTTGCAAATCATTTAAGATTATGTTCACAACATTGCCATCGTAACATATAGTCTTTAGCAGATCAATTAAGATCATTAAGTGGTGCGAACTGCTATCACAAAAGATAGGCTTTATTAGCGAACTGCTTGAGATCGCTTCTCGCATAAATTGCTATCGCAACAGATAGACTTTTAGAAGATCCAGCAAGATCATCTTGCGCATGCGTTGCCATCGTATCAGAGGCTTAGGTGATCAACTAAAATCACTTTGCATATAAGTTGCTATCGTAACAGATAGGCTTGAGAGAATCAGGTAAAATCGTTTTGTGTATGAGTTGCTATCGTAACAGATAGGCTTTGATGATAAATTGAGATCGCATTTGCGTTTAGCTGCTATCGTGAGAGATAGGCTTTACATGATCAATTAAGATCGTATTTTCGTTTGACTGCTATCGTATGAGATAGGCTTTAGATGATCGATTAAGATCGCATTTGCGTTGGCTGCTATCATGAGAGATAGGCTTTAGATGATCAATTAAGATCGCATTTGCGTTGGCTGCTATCATGAGAGATAGGCTTTAGATGATCAATTAAGATCGCATTGGCGCTTGGCTGCTATCGTAGGAGATAGGCTTCAGATGATCAATTAAGATCGCATTTGCGTTTGGCTGCTATCGTAAGAGATAGGCTTTACATGATCAATTAAGATCGCATTTGCGCTTGGCTGCTATCGTAAGAGATAGGCTTTACATGATCAATTAAGATCGTATTTGAGTTGGCTGCTATCGTGAGAGATAGGCTTTAGATGATCAATGAAGATCGCATTTGTGTTGACTGCTATCGTGAGAGATAGGCTTAGATGATCAATTAAGATCGCATTTGCATTAGCTGCTATCGTTAGAGATAGGCTTTAGATGATCAATTAAGATCGCATTTGCATTGGCTGCTATCGTAAGAGATAGGCTTAGATGATCACTTAAGATCGCGTTTGCATTAGCTGCTATCGTAAGAGATAGGCTTAGATGATCACTTAAGATCGCGTTTGCATTGGCTGCTATCGTAGAGATAGGCTTATATGATCACTTAAGATCGCATTTTGTATGGATTGCTATTGCAGCGAATAAACCATTGTTAACAGTAATAACAAATTAAGTAGAGCAACATAAACGGCTAGAAATATGAACTTCTCATTTGGGAGAATTCTTTTATTATAACGCTCTCATATGGGAGAGATGGGATTACAATCCTCTCATATGGGAGAGGAGATTGCGCAAATCATAGCCACATGAGACATTAAGCACGTTATCATAAAACGTATGAAATGAGAGAAGTCAGGGATAGTACTTCTTGATCCAGCGCATGTTGATTGAACTGGGAGTTGAGGTTGTACCGTGCAACCTTCGTATGCTGCAGTAGCCACTATCGAAGACTTCTGTGACTTCGAAGGGTCCTTCCCAATTAGCTGCGAACTTTGGGTGAGTTGCTTCTCGCATGCAGTGATCAGATGCGCGCAAGACCAGGTCTCCGACTGCGAAATCCCTTCGCTGGACTGTCTTGTTGTGTGCGCGAGCGATTCTTTCCTGGTACCGCTTGTTGGTCCTTTTGGCTTGTTCTCGCTTCTCTTCCAGCAAGATTAAGTCATGATCGCGTTGATTTTCATAGAGTGCATGGAAGGCCAGCCTTGCCGAATTGACTCTAACCTCCGCAGGTACCACAGCTTCGGCCCCATAACACAGTAGAAATGGCGAGGCCCCTGTGGGTGTCCTTGGAGAAGTTCTGTAGGCCCACAGAGCTATGCTTAGAGAGTCGGCCCACTTCTTGTGGTCATCTGCGACCATTTTGCTCAATATTCTTAACAGTGTCTTGTTAGTTGCTTCGGCTTGTCCGTTGCCCTTCGGGTAGTAAGGGGTAGAACATATTTGCCTGATATTGTACTCCGCTAATTTCGCAGCTACCTGGCGATTAACAAAAGGAGTACCGTTATCTGAAAGAATGGTGTTTGGGATTCCGAACCTGCAAATGATGCTTTCTTGGATAAAGTTGACCACAGCCAACGCATTTGCCGTCTTCAGTGGTATTGCTTCCACCCACTTGGTAAACAGCTCGGTTGCGGTGAGAATGAAATGATTCCCATGCGACGTCAGTCGGATGGGCCCGATGAAGTCCAGAGCCCATGTGTGAAATGGCCACGGCGTCCCTAATGCATGTAAATCCACGGCGGGAGCGTGCACTAGGTTCCCTTTGAATTGGCATTCTTGGCAGCGTCGCACTTTGGTGCGGCAATCGACTTCCATTGTGGGCCAGAAGTATCCGATTGAGAGGAGCTGTCTGCATAATTTCGCACCTCCTTGGTGTTCCACCTGATGAGAAAGGTCCATGACTTCTTGTGCTTCTCTGCCGTCTAGACATCGCAGCAAGTTGCCCTCGTGACCTCTTCGCCAAAGCAGGTTTTCCTGTACCACGTATCGAGACGGTTTCCTTTTTAATTTTTCTGCTTCTTTTCTCGATTCAGGCACTGTGCCCTGGGTGAGGAAATCGAACAGTGGCTTCCTCCAATCTGTGTCGTCGTCGATTAAAGCGACGAGTAGAGAGTCTTTGATTAGTGCGCAACTTTCGCACTTCCCTTGTATCAGGACTGCAGCTGTTGACATGCCTGGCCAATGGATGCCATATCTCTGAGCCTTTCTGTAGATTGACACCTCGCTTTCTCCGCAAGCGTGTTGGTGAATCTTTTCTAACAGCTGTTGTCCCTCTTGCTTGGAGACACATCGCATGAGTATTCCTCCAGGACCCTTGTAGTAAAGGGTGTTGTCGTGGATGCAGTATCCTTTTTTGAGTGCCCAGCTTTCGCTGCTGGTGCCTTTTGCAATAGCTTGCAGGATTGCTTTTCGCCAGTCTTCGTCGTCCATGTGTTCGTCGTCGCACGCATCTTCTGTTAATGCCGACGATGTTCGCACTTCGATGGAAATCCTGGCGGGACACTTGTCTATGCTGACCTTGGACCCCAGAGTTGCCAAGGCGTCTGCGTGCCTGTTGTCTGCTCGGGGCTTGTGCTCGTACTTCACATCGCAGAATTGTTGCATCAGTTTCTGTACTAAGGTACGATAAGACAGGAGGTTGATCTCCTTCAAACCATATTCACCCGAGGCTTGCTTAACAATCAGCTTGGAATCTCCCATGACTGTTAAGTTACTCACTTCCAAAGCTTTCGCGGCACGGAGCCCCGCAATGAGAGCCTCGTATTCCGCTTCGTTGTTCGTGACTGCGAAGTTGAGCTTTGCGGATATCTGTATGACTTCCCCGTTTGGCTTTGTCAAGACTATCCCAATGCCTCCACCTTTCCTGGTTGACGAACCGTCGAAGTGGAGGGTCCAATAGGGCACGTCGATCGCGTAGATTTCAGGGCCTTCGAGCTCTTCTTCGATCACGGGTTCGTGGCTGTTGTCGGGAAACTGTGCCAACAGATCTGCTACCGCCTGCGACTTGATCGCTCTTGGTTTCACGCATGTGATATCGTATTGAGAGATGGTCATGTACCATTTCGCCAATCTCCCGCCCGGAGTAGTGTGAGTTAGCAAATATCTTATGGGGTCGCTCTTGGTGACCACCACTACTTTGTGTGATGCAAAATAGTGTCTCAACTTCTCTATCACAAAGAATAAAGCAAGGCAATGGCGCTCGATGTCTGTGTACCTTGATTCAGCAGGCTGCACAATTCGAGAGATATAGTAGATGGGCCTCTCTTGGCCTTCATACTCCTGAGCCAAGAGTGCTCCTATAGATCTTCTTGTTGATGTAAGATATAGCAGAAGCGGTGATCCCAGCTGAGGCGCGATCATAATCTTTGAGGACGTGAGCAGTTCTTTCAGCTTTTCGAATGCGGCGTCATGGTCCGGAGCCCAGTTGTATGCGGCGTCCTTCTTGAGAAGAGTGCTGAAACAGCATGTGATTTCTGCAATTGCTGGAATGAATCTCCGCAGATATGATAGTTTTCCCAAGAACGTCTTCAAGGTACTTTGATTATGGGGAGGCGTCATGCTGATGATGGCTGACACTTTCGCAGGGTCAGGCTCGATCCCCTAGCGATGGACTACACATCCCAAGAACTTCCCCGAGGTCACGCCGAACGCGCATTTCATGGGGTTCATTTTCAGTTGAAAGCTCCTGCATCTGTTGAACACCTTTCGCAGGTCTGCAAGGTGATCCGCTTCGTGCTTGGATTTGACCACCAGGTCGTCCACATAAAATTCCACCTCTTTGTGCATCATGTCGTGGAATAGAGCCATCATGGCCCGCTGATAGGTTGCGCCCGCGTTCTTAAGACCGAACGGCATCACCGTGTAGTTGAATACCCCCACAGGAGTGATAAATGCAGTTTTCCGCGCATCATCGGGATCCATTTTGATTTGATTATATCCGCTGAAACCGTCCATGAAACTGAACATGCGATGGCCTGCTGTTGAATCGATAAGCAAATCGATGTTGGGCAGTGGGAAATCGTCCTTAGGGCAGAAGCGATTAAGATCTCGGAAGTCCACGCAGATGCGAAGCTGTCCGTTCTTCTTCACCACCGGCACGATGTTGGCTAGCCATGTGGGATGATGATTTGGCTCTATGAACTTGGCATCTAGGAGTTTGACAATCTCCTGCTTGATCTTCACGTTGAGTTCTGGCCTGAAGCTTCTGGTGCTCTGCTTGACCGGTTTAGACCCTGGGATGATGTCCAAACGGTGCATGGTGATGCTTGTATCCAGACCTGGCATCTCATCATATTCCCATGCGAACACGTCCTTGTACTCAGTTAGGAGCTGCAGCAGTCCTTGCTCCTCTTCGCTTGTGAGGTCCGCACTCAGGAAGACTGGCCTTTTCTTTTCCTCGTTCGGGCTGAGGAACACTTCCTTTAGTTCTTGCTTTTGTGGTCTTGGCCTGTCTTCCATGCATTCAGGCGCTTCTTTGAGTTTCTCGTCTGGAGTGTCTTGTGTTGGCTCTTCCGTCAGCGCAACTCGCTCGATTTGATTGATTTGCTCAGGGACATCCTCGGGGTCATGCTTTGTGATCCTCTTTAAAGTGTACACATTCTTTCGATGATATGCGATACGTGGCGCCTCTTCGCGTGTAGGCGGCTGTTCCTTGGCATCTTCCCTTGTCACCATCACGCCCGCAGGTGACTGGTCCTTGATGTCCTCCCAGAGAGGCAAAGGAGTAGGGTTGAAAGGCCCGGGTGTTTGCTCGTCCGCCATCTCAGTGAACCACACCGCCTCGCTGAGGTGTGCTTCGTCCAAGTTTAACGGGTTAGTCGAAGCCGGTATCTCGACTATTCTGTCGTTCCATATAGCTTTCATAACCTGGTGAGCCGTCGAAGGGACTGCGTCGAAGCGATGAATCCAGGCTCGACCTATAATCATGTGGTATGTGGTGTTCGCGTCTATGACATAGAACTTCGCCGAGCATTTGATCTTGCCAATCTGGACGCCCAGGCGGATCCATCCGATCGTCATTCTGGAGTCGCTTCCGAATCCCACCAGCGGAGATGGACGTTTGACTACCTTGTGCTCGGAGATCCCTGCTAGCTTCAGTGTGTGGAGTGGAACAACGTTGACCGCTGCTCCTCCATCGACGAATGCTCGCTTGAATTCGACGCCATTGATGATGGCGGTTACGTAGAGAGGCCTCTGGTGGCTCGCATCCGTCTTCTTGTCGCTGGCAGAAAAGGTCATGATCTTTTCTGTGGAACGAGACGCCCTGATGACCTTCCCGTTGGAAACCACGAGGTCTTCTTCGTAGTCCTCCGCTATCCTTAAGATTGCTTTAGTCATATCAGCCCGGCACCTCTCGGAGAAATTCATCTCGTCGAAGAATTTGTTGAAGCCATGCGACCCTTTCATGCGGTCGGCACGTTCATCCTCCGTGTCCATGCTATAGTCTTCGTCTTGATGGACCTCAGCAATGATGGGTAGACCATCCTCTGCGACTTCCTCCAAGTCCACGATCGAGATCATGGCGACCTCTTTGCCTTTCGAGCCTGACTCTGTATGGACAGGAAGTGGGTTGTTGCGCACGTCCTTCCTGTTGTCCCTGACGATTAGCTCGCCGTTCTTCATCTTCTGATCGAACGCGAACCTGAGTTTCTTGCACTCGGCGGTGGGATGCATGATCTTGCCGTGGTACTCGCACCACTTAGGGTCCCTCACCATCTCCTTGGAGGGTGTTTTCTCGAGCGGTGGCAGGACGCCGTCCTTGCGCCACTGTTTGCAGAGGTCACTCGCTTCCTCTACCGAGCATGGCAGGGGTGGTACATCGAAGTTCACGACCTTCGCTTGTTTCTGGGGCGAAACTGTATTGACTTCAGCTTCGCGTCCCCGCTTGTAGCTGAACCTTCCGATCTTGTAAGTGGTACCGCTCGCAGGTCGTTCTGGAGCGTTCTTCTTTTTCTGTCTCTCGACTATGGGCTCGATGTTCTTCGTGCATTCGATTAGTTTCGAAAACGTAGGTGTTTGCAAATTGATGAGCATACCTTTGTATTCATCTCGCATGCACTGTAGGCATATCTCCACGAGCCGACTTTCGGGCATTGGATCTTTGCACTCCAAGGATATCGCCCGGAATTTCTTGATGAAGGTGATCCCATCCTCCTCGCGCTTCTGATACATCCGCGAGAGATGAATCATTGTCACCTTTTCCTCCATTTGAAAGAACTTGGTATAGAACTTTTGGACCATGTCGTCCCAAGTCTTCACGGATCCGGCCTCCAATGTCCGGTACCATTTGTATGCTACATTCCCAAGAGATTTTGGGAACTCTCGCATCAGCAGTTTGGGATCGGCTCCGTACGGACCCATGACATCAATGAAACGCATGACATGCTCATGAGCGTTTCCATTGACGTCTTCGAACTTATCCCATTTGGGAGCCTTGTACCCCGCCGGGTTAGGCATGAGATAGATCTCTCGCGGAATAGGTGGATCATTGTCTAGCTTCGGGATAATGGTATCCGCGAATGACTGATGAGCCAGGATGGTGTCCACGCGCTTTTGCAAAGACGTCATGCATTCTGGAATGCTCCCCTCGGTAGTTGCTGGAGGGGTCGCCGTGGGTGGTGGCGACACATATGCCGTCGGAGGATTGGGAGCATACTGAGTACCCGTGTTTCCCCAGATCATCGTTGGGGGAGGCAAAGGGTACTGCAAAGTTGGGTTGGACGCCAAAGCCGAGGGCTGAGGAGCGTGAGCAGCAGGAGGCAGCATTTGTGCCGTTGATCCTTGAACCGAAGGCAGTTGCGCAGCCGACGGTGGAGTCTGCAGATGAGGGTTGGGAGGTGTGGCTGGCGCTCCCAATCCTGGAGCAGTAGGGGTTCCTCCTCCCTGAGGGATAGCGGTGGCTGGCGGAGGATTTGGTGCGAGGGTGCCCAGAACAGCCAAGATTTGTTCTAGTTGCGCGGATTGAGACTTGAGAGCTTTCGCCTGACTTTGGACGGTGGCGTCCAAAGACTCTAGCGTCGGTGCTTCGCCGGGAGTCGTCGGAGTACGGCGGGTCTCGTCTCCCGAGGGAGTTTCGGTGGAAGGCGATCGGTTGCTGACATCATCCTCCTGAGACATGGTTGCTTTTGCCGGTAAGTTTCACGTCGGGTTCACCAAAATGTGCACAAGAGATTCCGGCGGGGAGACCTCCGTGTGCACCGTGTGTAGTGGATCAAGGATCGCACAGGAAGAATAGGGGTGTGTGTAGGGAGAGAGTAAGTCAGTAGCAATGTCCGAGAGAGAGACAGAGGTTTGGCAGAGCTTCCGCGTATGACAGTGTGTTCTCCTTTGTATGGAAAGGGTAACGTCCTATATGTAGCAGAGAACGTGACCGTTGTAGTGTGGTTAATGCGCCCATTGATGGCGGCTTAATTAGCTTAACCATAACGGCACGTTCGTCCGAGTATATAGGGACCGTTACAGCACGTGGTGCGCGAATACCGGAACCGTTACGAGGTTGACCGGGTTTGACCGGATTGACCGGGTCTAGGGAGCTCGTGCCATAGATCTCTCAAAACAGTTACTAAAGGTCGCGTGCGGGCTTGGCTCGCACGCGACAGGGCTTACTCTAGCCTCCAAACCACTAAGTCCCTACAAGTCCCGTGCAGTGGTATGCGAGGGCTCTGTCTCGCAGCCCCCACATGGATCAGCTCGGCTGGTGATCCTGTGTGTATGGAGCACAATATGGTGTGCTGGATGGCTGCCACGTGGACAAGATCTGTCATGTCAGAAAGCAGTATCTACAACAGCAGACTTGCGCAATTTATCTCTTTCAGAACCGTATACTGGAGCAGATCAGGTTACCGTTGGTAATGGCACCCCTCTATCTATTCATCACTCTGGTAACGATCTTCTTACTACTACACATACTTCTTTTAAATTGCACAATACCTTGCACGTACCTGAATTATCTGTTAATCTTTTATGTGTAAATAAGCTATGTTTGGACCACAATGTCCGATTTATTTTTGACCAAACCTCATTCTTAATTCACGACAAGGCTACGGGCAGGATCCTATATCAGGGTCTTTCTAAAAATGGGCTTTACCCTATCTCTTCTTCATCTCTACCTACTGGTCCTCAAGCTCTGTTGGGACAAAGAGTCAAGTCTAGTATATGGCATTCACGCCTTGGACATCCTTCCAACTCTATACTTTTACAATGTGTTAAATGTCACTTGCCTAAAATTGTTAATGCTATTTCTGCTTTATGTGAATACTGCTTAGCAGGAAAAATGTCGAAATTGCCATTTCCTATGGCTACTTCTACTGTTTCTGAACCTTTGCATTTGATTCACAGTGACGTTTGGGGCCCTGACTCTATTCAATCTTATCATGACTATAGGTACGATGTTCTGTTTATTGACGATTACTCTCGCTTTACTTGGCTTTTTCCACTTCATACTAAATCTGAGGTAGTGACTACATTTGTGAAATACAGATTGTTTATTGAAAATTGCTTGGTAACTCTATTAAGATTATTCGTTCTGATGGTGGTGGTGAATTCACTGCCTTTGTATTTCAAAAAATTCTCTCTGAAAATGGCATTAGTCATGAAACAACCCGGGATCTCGGTTCAGGGTTAAAGAGATAATCGATAACCAAAAGTAGAAATATAGTTACGAATATTACATTTTATTTAAGAAATACAAGAATCTTGAGAAGATAAGTTTACAAATATAATGTGTTTGAAATAATCTATGTTATCTACTCTAACTTAATCTAAACGTCTTTGTCTCGTTCTGCGTTCCCATGCCCCACCTTGAGTGATGACATATGGTTTCAAAAATGGCAAAAGTCGACGCAGTTTTGAAGAAATGATCAATAAAAACTGAGTAAATACACACTACGACATGTAAAGAAACGAGTGGCACGGAAGCATGAGTTAAAGCAAATAAAGAGATTTGAAAATCAATGAGCAAAAGAGCTGGAACAATTCGGAACATTTATGAGTAACCGCGTAGCGAGAACCATCATCTTTAAAACATTTATAAACTACAAGTAGTTAAC
Organism: Linanthus parryae; assembly: GCA_023055425.1. Taxonomy (NCBI): domain Eukaryota; kingdom Viridiplantae; phylum Streptophyta; class Magnoliopsida; order Ericales; family Polemoniaceae; genus Linanthus; species Linanthus parryae. The sequence goes on along the minus strand of JALGPY010000004.1, from coordinate 144,112,154 downwards.
ATATTCTTAAACAAGTAGAATATCAACAGTAAACAAGTCCATTTGACCTGATAATGATATTTAATCACAAGTAGCCAAAGCTTTTCAAATCATTTGATTAGATTAGGCAATCAAGAGCCACAAACAACATCAATAGAGTAATCAAACTTTCTTTCAATTCCAATTTAATTGTTAAGTTTAGCTGAGGCATGTCTAGAGCCACCAGCAGGATCGATGTAGACAGAGGGATCACGAAATAATCACTAAGGGTTCCTTCTAGGGTCTATCAAACCCTATTTCACCCGAGCGTTAAGGGAGCCCATTCGTCAACCCCGCTCATAACATTAGCTAAAAGGCCTTAAGTGTCGACACCCCTATACCGTAGTGACCCTTACAAGTATAAGTAGCACTCTATAGCTCTATAAACCCCTTGGCCTCAATATCTTGATACATTTTGGCTCATCGGGGGCGGATTTGTGAACATTGACGTTCTATCCAATAATAAGAAGCATTGCTTCAATGGTCTTAGCCATAAGAAAATGGAGGATCGCTTGACGCCTCCCATTAATAACAGTACTCTGTACATCGTCCTAAGTCTATTAGAGGTATTTTATTTCTTCTCTTTCACATAACCAGAATCAGAATATCAACAATTCACAAGTAATTTCCGAGAGTTCTCAAAGGAGATGAATAAAATAATTTAACAACATTCGAGTGGAAAACATGCATTCTCATACTATTTCATATAACAAACATTCATTTGAAACATCAAACACAAACGCACATTTTGATATAAAAAGGCCGTACATATGTACATGCCACTGAGATGAAGCACAATTAAAAGCAAGAAACTAAGCCTAGCACTCCAACGACAACCGCTCTCTCCTACGAGGTCGATGTCTACAATCACACGTATGACGTACTCGTTATAACCAATTTACACATGCATAATAACAATGAAAACCTACATGTCACATAGTCCTATATGTCACTAAACATATAAAGATGTTTAATTATCAAAATAATTCCAACAAAACACCTAGAAGTTCAAAAATTCAAGTTTTCTAAAAAATGTGAAACTACAATTCTGGACAGAATTGTAGCTCTGACTTTGGAGCCATATTTAACATATCAAATCATCTCCTAAAATTTTGAAATTAATGTATGATGAACCTACATGTGTCTACTTTCAGAAACACCAAGAAAATCATGCATAGCTATTATAAAACTCAAGTTACATAAATAACAAACACTGCTATGCAGAGGCAAGTTTGGAAGAAAGTTTCAACTTTGAAGAACAATTACTACTACTTGGAAAATAGGAAAGATGCCCATATTCTCTAGAATGAATCCCTTGTGTGTCTAGTTGCTTCAAAAGAAATATTGGGTGCCATATGTTTCTGGAAATGAGATTTTTAACAAAAATAGCATAACTTGTCCAAAAACAGAGTTTCAGAAAATATGCAACTTAAATGAGCATATCTCCCTAACCATAAAGGTTATGGAGTTGAATTTTCTTTCAAAATTACCCTCTTTGAGTCTATTTTCAGAATATGAAAGATTTAAAAATTCCACAGAGACAAAATATAGAGATAATATACGTTTTTCACAAACTGGTCAGATTGTATGAACATGCAATTTTTTCAAAAATCAACAAGAATGGTTCTAATGATACATGCAACTTATGAAGACTTGATTTTCACCCAAATAACATCATTTTAGGCATTAGTTAAGACTTTTACATGCTCTTGACACAATGATCAAAACCCTCTTGGGTAACAATGCAAAGAAGATGACATTCACAACATGCATGTGGGTTCTAGTGTGGGTTTCATGAAATAGTTAAAATTTTGGAGTCAGTCACATGATCGAACCATGGAAATGAAGAATCAAGCATGAAGATGAAGAAAACTAATATAAAATTTCATCAATCAAAGCAAAATATGGACATGCATGAATGAATTCAAGACTAGAAGAAAGTTTACCCAAAGATTCAAGAAATGGTGGAGGAAAAGAGTGAAATTGACCTTCAATCCTTGAGAAGAATGATGAAATAACTCCCCTCCATGATCATATTATGCTTGTACTAAAGTTTTTCCTGTTTTGGATGCTTGAAAATGAAGATTTGATGGTATTTTGTGAAGGTCAACACCCAAAAACGGGAATGGAGATTTTGAGAGAGAGAAGAAAGCATGTATGAGTGTTCTTGAAGAGAAAATCATATGAATAATTGAGGGAGAAAGAGATAGGAAGTTGTGGTGATGAATGGGATGAGTGATGGTGAGTTGGCGTAAGTATAAGAGTGTGTACATGTGTAGATTTTCATAAGTAGTGTTATTTTAATAGGAGTAGAAATAAGAATGAATTATTTTATTGGTGTTGACCAAAGTGATGGAGGGGGTAGTTGGTTGTAATTAAAAGAAAATTAGAGGAGTTGTAGATGGGGCTAAAGAATTGATAGCCAAAAATTAAGGGGTAAAAGAAATGCAATTAAAAAGTCTCCCAACACCATAGTTGGGGTAGGAATTGTATTACCAAGAGAATGAGGGTTGACATGCAAATACAAGAAATTTAAGATAACTACAAAATTCCATATGCAAGAGGGGTATAAATGAGAAGTGCAAAAAATTGAGGGGTGAAAATATAATTTCTAATTAATAGCTAACCCATAAAAGTCAATTTTCATAAATTATAAAATTACCAAATAATTTTAAATAAATCACTTTGTTAATAAATGTCAAAATTCATTTTTTTTAAAAAAATTACAAGTATCTCCCAAGTGTATAAAATGAGTTTCATATCGTATTATCCAAGTTTTCAAAAACTACAAAATAACCTCAAAATGAAATTCTATATAATCATATGTGTCGAATGACACCCTTATACTTTAAAACTAAGAAGAAGTCAAGAAAAAGTTTGAAATATAAATTTCTTTTTCAAATATTTTTCCGAAATGACCAAATAAACCCTAACTTAAATACGGGCTGTTACATTATATCCCCCTTAAAATGAAGCTTCGTCCCCGAAGCTTAAAAAAATCTTTTGAGTGAAACTACGAACATACTTCAGGAGAATGCAACTAACGCACATGAGAGTTGTATGCAATCTTAATGCACGCGCAAATTGTATGCAAGGCTAATGCATATGCAACACTTATATTAACGGGAACAAGCTCTCGGTCGGTAAAGTCTCTTCTCACTTGTATCTTAGTAAGGGTTCGAATACAATTAGCTCAAGTACAAAGGTCGACACCAAATTCTGAAAAGTCTAAAGCAACATACAACTTCTCACGTTCACAAAGCGTTCCGAAAGTTTTAGATACAAAATACTTTGATCGCAACTAACATGTCATTTTACTTGACTCATCCGAGTTTAAAATGTTGTCTTACCTCTATAGGGTTAGATAAACCAATCACCTAAAGTGTTTCACGCATACGATGGAGAAAGGACACTATGTGTCGTCACACAACGTGCCTCTCTAACACAACTCGCATGTGCTTCAAATGTTCCAACTTAGTCTACACAGCGGGTACGACTTATAGTACCGTCGTACTAAGAGTTGCGCCAGCGGACTGATAAACAAAGTGGTCCATATCACTTGGCATTTGGTAGCCCGACATCCCAATAATTTTAGAAAACCATTTTTGTTTAAAAATATAATTTATTGTTTAAAATTTCTAATTTGGAAATGACGGGGTCATATAACTCAAAATGAATCAAAACAAAATATATTATTAAAAGTCACGCTCATAGGTATAATATGAATGGTCTCATGGCCTTCTAAATCAAAGCGTTGTGACTCCCTCGTCGACAATTTAACATAATCAAGCAATAGAACACGGATACGTATCACACGACAATGATAAATCATTTTTATATATCAACTGAGCACGCCCATAAAATAACCAACATATAAATAAGCAAGTAGTTTTCGCATAGATCACATATATAAGCAGTTAACAGTTAATTAAAAAGGTAAGATACAAATCGCGTTTAACTAAATGTAAGTACCCAAATTCCCCGACGGCTTGATTACTTCATTTATTTCCAAATTGAGTTATCCTAGTTAATTTTAAAATTTCGAAAAGGTTTTATCGTTCTTATTTTCTACTAATGGAAATCGAAAAGTCACTTTAACCAGAGAACCGATGCTCTGATACCATCTGAAACAACCCGGGATCTCGGTTCAGGGTTAAAGAGATAATCGATAACCAAAAGTAGAAATATAGTTACGAATATTACATTTTATTTAAGAAATACAAGAATCTTGAGAAGATAAGTTTACAAATATAATGTGTTTGAAATAAGCTATGTTATCTACTCTAAATTAATCTAAACGTCTTTGTCTCGTTCCGCGTTCCCATGCCCCACCTTGAGTGATGACATATGGTTTTAAAAATGGCAAAAGTCGACGCAGTTTTGAAGAAATGATCAATAAAAACTGAGTAAATACACACTACGACATGTAAAGAAACGAGTGGCACGGAAGCATGAGTTGAAGCAAATAAAGAGATTTGAAAATCAATGAGCAAAAGAGCTGGAACAATTCGGAACATTTATGAGTAACCGCGTAGCGAGAACCATCATCTTTAAAACATTTATAAACTACAAGTAGTTAACATATTCTTAAACAAGTAGAATATCAACAGTAAACAAGTCCATTTGACCTGATAATGATATTTAATCACAAGTAGCCAAAGCTTTTCAAATCATTTGATTAGATTAGGCAATCAAGAGCCACAAAAAACATCAATAGAGTAATCAAACTTTCTTTCAATTCCAATTTAATTGTTAAGTTTAGCTGAGGCATGTCTAGAGCCACCAGCAAGATCGATGTAGACAGAGGGATCACGAAATAATCACTAAGGGTTCCTTCTAGGGTCTATCAAACCCTATTTCACCCGAGCGTTAAGGGAGCCCATTCGTCAACCCCGCTCATAACATTAGCTAAAAGGCCTTAAGTGTCGACACCCCTATACCGTAGTGACCCTTACAAGTATAAGTAGCACTCTATAGCTCTATAAACCCCTTGGCCTCAATATCTTGATACATTTTGGCTCATCGGGGGCGGATTTGTGAACATTGACGTTCTATCCAATAATAAGAAGCATTGCTTCAATGGTCTTAGCCATAAGAAAATGGAGGATCGCTTGACGCCTCCCATTAATAACAGTACTCTGTACATCGTCCTAAGTCTATTAGAGGTATTTTATTTCTTCTCTTTCACATAACCAGAATCAGAATATCAACAATTCACAAGTAATTTCCGAGAGTTCTCAAAGGAGATGAATAAAATAATTTAACAACATTCGAGTGGAAAACATGCATTCTCATACTATTTCATATAACAAACATTCATTTGAAACATCAAACACAAACGCACATTTTGATATAAAAAGGCCGTACATATGTACATGCCACTGAGATGAAGCACAATTAAAATCAAGAAACTAAGCCTAGCACTCCAACGACAACCGCTCTCTCCTACGAGGTCGATGTCTACAATCACACGTATGACGTACTCGTTATAACCAATTTACACATGCATAATAACAATGAAAACCTACATGTAACATAGTCCTATATGTCACTAATAAACATATAAAGATGTTTAATTATCAAAATAATTCCAACAAAACACCTAGAAGTTCAAAAATTCAAGTTTTCTAAAAAAATGTGAAACTACAATTCTGGACAGAATTGTAGCTCTGACTTTGGAGCCATATTTAACATATCAAATCATCTCCTAAAATTTTGAAATTAATGTATGATGAACCTACATGTGTCTACTTTCAGAAACACCAAGAAAATCATGCATAGCTATTATAAAACTCAAGTTACATAAATAACAAACACTGCTATGCAGAGGCAAGTTTGGAAGAAAGTTTCAACTTTGAAGAACAATTACTACTACTTGGAAAATAGGAAAGATGCCCATATTCTCCAGAATGAATCCCTTGTGTGTCTAGTTGCTTCAAAAGAAATATTGGGTGCCATATGTTTCTGGAAATGAGATTTTTAACAAAAATAGCATAACTTGTCCAAAACAGAGTTTCAGAAAATATGCAACTTAAATGAGCATATCTCCCTAACCATAAAGGTTATGGAGTTGAATTTTCTTTCAAAATTACCCTCTTTGAGTCTATTTTCAGAATATGAAAGATTTAAAAATTCCACAGAGACAAAATATAGAGATAATATACGTTTTTCACAAACTGGTCAGATTGTATGAACATGCAATTTTTTCAAAAATCAACAAGAATGGTTCTAATGATACATGCAACTTATGAAGACTTGATTTTCACCCAAATAACATCATTTTAGGCATTAGTTAAGACTCTTACATTCTCTTGACACAATGATCAAAACCCTCTTGGGTAACAATGCAAAGAAGATGACATTCACAACATGCATGTGGGTTCTAGTGTGGGTTTCATGAAATAGTTAAAATTTTGGAGTCAGTCACATGATCGAACCATGGAAATGAAGAATCAAGCATGAAGATGAAGAAAACTAATATGAAATTTCATCAATCAAAGCAAAATATGGACATGCATGAATGAATTCAAGACTAGAAGAAAGTTTACCCAAAGATTCAAGAAATGGTGGAGGAAAAGAGTGAAATTGACCTTCAATCCTTGAGAAGAATGATGAAATAACTCCCCTCCATGATCATATTATGCTTGGACTAAAGTTTTTCATGTTTTGAATGCTTGAAAATGAAGATTTGATGGTATTTTGTGAAGGTCAACACCCAAAAACGGGAATGGAGATTTTGAGAGAGAGAAGAAAGCATGTATGGGTGTTCTTGAAGAGAAAATCATATGAATAATTGAGGGAGAAAGAGATAGGAAGTTGTGGTGATGAATGGGATGAGTGATGGTGAGTTGGTGTAAGTATAAGAGTGTGTACATGTGTAGATTTTCATAAGTAGTGTTATTTTAATAGGAGTAGAAATAAGAATGAATTATTTTATTGGTGTTGACCAAAGTGATGGAGGGGGTAGTTGGTTGTAATTAGAAGAAAATTAGAGGAGTTGTGGATGGGGCTAAAGAATTGATAGCCAAAAATTAAGGGGTAAAAGAAATGCAATTAAAAAGTCTCCCAACACCATAGTTGGGGTAGGAATTGGATTACCAAGAGAATGAGGGTTGACATGCAAATACAAGAAATTTAAGATAACTACAAAATTCCATATGCAAGAGGGGTATAAATGAGAAGTGCAAAAAATTGAGGGGTGAAAATATAATTTCTAATTAATAGCTAACCCATAAAAGTCAATTTTCATAAATTATAAAATTGCCAAATAATTTTAAATAAATCACTTTGTTAATAAATGTCAAAATCCATTTTTTAAAAAAAAATTACAAGTATCTCCCAAGTGTATAAAATGAGTTTCATATCGTATTATCCAAGTTTTCAAAAACTACAAAATAACCTCAAAATGAAATTCTATATAATCATATGTGTCGAATGACACCCTTATACTTTAAAACTAAGAAGAAGTCAAGAAAAAGTTTGAAATATAAATTTCTCAAAATTTTCAAATATTTTTCCGAAATGACCAAATAAACCCTAACTTAAATACGGGCTGTTACAAGTCATCAAAAGAGTTTTCCTCACACGCCGCAACAAAAAATGGCCTAGCTGAACGTAAACATCGACATATAATTGAAACAGCTATTACATTGTTTGGAACTGCTTCTTTGCCAAAAAAAAATTGGTTCCATGCTGTGGCTACTGCCACCTATTTAATTAATCATTTACCTAGCAAGAATACCTCAAATAAATCCCCCTTTGAACTATTGTTTCATACTGCTCCTGATTATCATTGTCTTAAAGTATTTGGATGTGCATGTTATCCTTGCCTTAGACGCGATCCAAATTGGATCCCAAAACCAAACCCTGCGAGTTTCTTGGATATGCTGATGGTTATCGTGGTTACTTGTGCTTTGATAAAAGTAAAAACAGATTCTTTATAAGCCGTGATGTAATTTTTGATGAGTTCTCTTTTCCATATGCTAACTCTAACACTGCTGTTACTTCATCCAACCAAACTGATTCTGGTGTTTCAATTTCAGGTGGCTCTCTTGATCCACGTTGTCCCATTGATCCACCTTGTCCCTTCGATTTTAATCGTCACATATCGAGTACAAACTTATCTGAGGGGTACTCTGATGTGGAGCAGCCAACTGGTAGTCCTCCTGGGTTTTGACACGCTCCAACTGCAAGTGCACAGTTGTCGGTGGATCAATGGGAACAAGTCCCAAAACTTAGAAAATTATGCTGCATCTAACAAGTTATGTGACTTACTGTCAATAAGTCCTGTGACTTGTTGTGAGAACCTCAGCAATCTGCCCGACCCCCAACAAGTCCTATGACCTCTGCCAACAAGTCCTGCGACTTGTTGGCAGACTTCAAGCAAACTGCTTTTGTCCAACAGGTCCTGTGACTTGTTTCAACAAGTCCTGTGACTTGTTTCCTTAGCCAAAATTTTCAGCCTTTCTCCAAGTCTCTCCTCGTGCTTCCGAATCATCTCCCGAGCATCGATCTTTGCTTGATCCTCCATTTTGAGCTCTCTTCACGCGTCAATACTCGTATAATCTTCTCACGAGCCTCTTTACCACTCTTTCCTTCATCTCTCGCTTTCTTCCTCAAGTCTCGAGCTCGCCTTAGTTTCCGAAGTTCGTCTTCTCTTTCCACTTGCTCCTCACGTGCTCCGGCTCTGAAAATCACAACACGAACAACCCGCGAAGATCAAATGTGACAAAATATGATAAATAGCACGTAAAACAATGCAGAAAACGCCCGGATTTCACATTTAACATACAAACTCGTTTTCACAATTAAAAGCATGGTGTACTCGACAAGACGCCAAATTCTCCATTACAAGCATACAAAATGTAGCAAAATAAGCAATAAAATAACTCCGAAAACGGAGTTATCAACTACCCCCACACTACACTTTGCTCGTCCCGAGCAAATCTCAAGTCGCGACTCACATTTTCAAATCAAACTTCCTCAATCCTCACTCAAACTTTTGCATACGATCCCCAATTCACATTGCATACTTTCCCTACGCCACTTGCATACAATTTCAACGAGAAGATCAAAACATCAACCCTCATTTTTCTAGCCGACATGACTCGATTATACACAATGCAACGACATGAAAATGCAATATAGACAATGCAAGTATTAATATAACAATTTTTTTTTCTTGAGATCGGGCAATCTCAATTAGCTTCAACCGGTTATCGTGGAATGATGAAACATCTAGGGAAAAGGCGTGAATTGATACTAAATGGGACAACAAGAATTTCCCTTAGATCGTATAGAGAACCTAGCCTTACTAAGTATAAGAGTATCCTACCTCTTCGCGTGTGCCGATAAGTAAGAGGCTACGCTAGGCTAAGCCACATCCAAGGTACGAGCTCCTATTCCGCTAACGGTTTAGAACATTGAGGCTTAGGGACAAAAAGATAACGATGATAAAACAAGTCCTAAGCGTCACATTCTCACATTCAATCCCATATCTCGCACACCCTCACCCGATGATAGAAACCGAACCCAAAACTCACCGTCTCCGGCCCTCGATCCCCTCAAAGCCCGGTACAATTACGATCCCCGTGGCCACCGGTATGCGTCGTGCATGAAATATCAACCGTCGTTACCAAAATAGTTGCTTCCACCACTCGATTCCAATTAATGCTCAACTCATCACTTTATTCCATCTCTCCTTTTTCTTTTTCACTCTCCTTTTTTTTTTCTTTCTTTTTTTCTGATTTTTTTTTATTGTCTTTCTTTGATTTTTTTTTTTCTTTTTTCTCTCAAAATCCAACAATACAATACGAAGATATACGAGTGGTCTTCCAAGAATTAAGCTAATCAAATAAGTTAGGGGAAGGAAACATACAATCCAATGAATGAGTATCATATAATAAAATCATCTTCCCCTAACTCTATGAAGTACAATCCGCCACTAATCAAAGCTGCAAACCAATCAAAGCATATGTGTGGGGATGGAGTCGTCACAAGCTCAATCTCGATGTCCGTGGTCAAAAGTCGACACCCCCACACTCGAATGTAATCATGTCCCCTCTCAAGTAGTCAATAAGATGCAAGTCTCGTGCCTAATCCAACCGATCCTCCTACACCAAGATGAATGGAATCCGGTACCTAGCACGATCCACCAATTAAATTCACCCACCCCCAATTTCGTGCGGATTAAATGTCACGCACTCACGGCTCTCCACAACTGTGTCCATGGTGTAATGACATGGACCACCGCCACACCGAAGTGCGCAAGCCTACTTACTCACCCTCGCATCCCCTCGAAAATATCAAATGAAGCATAAGCGATCGTGTAGGACTCACATAAGTATATCATCAGTAATCCCTCATCGAACCCCCTCCACTATAACTCCCTCGTGACGCACTAAGAGGTGATTCTAAACGATGTATGATGAAGGCCAAGAATCGTCACCCTAGGTCAAGAGGCTAGCAAATAATCCAGGGTTCAAATCGGGTTTTCTAGTGGTCCTACAAGGTGAGTTCTATAAGCAGTGAGTGCTCTAATACACGACCTCACACAGCTGTTTCGTGTGCCACTACGAGGCGGGCTGGTGACTACCTAAGACGCACACATGAATGTTCGGCTTGTTTAGCTCACACCTAGCTCAACTCTTGTAAGAAAACTAGGCACACACTTTAGATTTGAAAATCAAGTGTATAAAAATAGGCGGACACTCCCGTAAAGAAAGTCTCTCTATACGTACTAAGGGGAACTCACATTGTCTCTCTCGGTCGCAAGTCACGCCCTATGCCTAAATTCCTCACACTCCTCGATTTTTCCAAATTTTCAGCTTCTTTTGATTGCCCTTTCTCAAAAATTTTAATTTTTAGGATTTTCAACTTTTTAATTAATATTTTTTTTAACACTACATGCACGGTCTACTCGATTAACGACTCGATATGGGTGGGATGACTCAATAAAATAAACGTGCAAACAGAATAGTGAATAATAAAATGGAAAAATAAGGACATAACAAAAAAAACTACTCTACATGTGACAGGTGAATGCAAGACTCGACACTGGCTAGAAAAAAGTACAACTCACCCCCACACTAGAATACTTCGTTGTCCCCAACGAATATAAAGCTCAATCAAGGGGACTCGACATTCCAATGCGAGGGCCACCGAATCTACTCGGTGTCTGAGTCGTCGGAGTTGGTGCTCGACTGGTATCTCCCATCTGAAGGACTAGGAGTCAGTGTCACACCATCGGTCTGTCCAAGCGCATGTAACCACTTATCCTGCCTATCCAGCTTCTCGCCAAGTTGGCACTGGTTGCGGCGCACATGCATGGACCTCGACTTGGCTTTCTTCTCAGCCGCGTCAATGCGATTCTCAAGCGCCTCCCATCTAGCCTCTGATGCCTGCCATCTAGTATCACTCTTTTTATCTTGAGCAATTATCATTCGTTGCAAAGCTTTAAGGGTGGCATCGAGGCTAGCAGTCACCGAACCAGCTGAACTCGTCTCTCCACTCGCAGTCGGGGCTTTACCCTTTCCACCCCTCTTAGCCCCCTTTTTAGGTGGAGCTCGGCTGCTCTCAACAACTACCTCATCTTTCTTGGCGTCAGGCACCATGTGCCATGTTTGTGGGGGCTCGGGCTCACGGTCTCTGTCAAAGGTATATCGCCTAAAACCGGCATTCGAAGCCATACGCTGCAATAAATAACCATACCCAGCCGCCCGATGGTTAGACACTCTCAGCCTAGCTCTAAAACTCCGGTAAATGCGCTTCGAAACATCGAACCGCTTACCCTGGAACCAACACATAGCCATGAAAACCCACTCAAAACGGACATTCTTCTGAGACGACGCACCCTTAACCCAATACACTATGACTTCCACTAACCAACGAGCTTGACGAATTAGACGGTTGGCTGGAATAGTCCACTTTCTCACGTCCTTGCTTCGATGATTAACCCAATATTGTCCTGTCACGTCACCAAAAGCAAAAGCAGACACAAGTGCTACTAATTCATTAACATCCATCTCCATGGTGACCTCAAAGTGACAACGCTCAGTGAGGGGTGGACAGTTCAGGGTTGCGGCTATGGTGGTGGGAGAGAAGACAAAAAAAGTTTTACGAGCATAAATCACCCTAGGATCATTTACCTCCGCATCCTCTGCTGATCCACAAAACTGTGCATTCGCATATATTTCCCACACGAGTTCTGAACTCGCGTTCCCATCTATGATACTACACCAACCCTCGAAATTCTCGGCTTCCATGAAATCGAGAATCTCTTTGGGCATGTCATCGTGAACCGGGAAATGCTTTTCGACATTCAGCCCATTGAACACATTGTCTTCCCCTCTTTACTTAGCATGAGCAGCAGCACAAATGAACCTAAGGTTGCAAAACACCCCAGAGTCAAGGTCAAATTCATTGGTGACACTCGAAGACCTCTCATTATCTGCGTCCGGTAACACCTGGGGTTCCGCTCTCGCCAACTCAGCTAGGTCAGGGGAACCTGGGGAAACCATGGCCCCCGAAACCCAAAAGGTGGCAGTCTCTAAATCGGAGTCTTCCCCTCTCGTCTCTCTGATATCCAACTCAGGATCATAATCCTCACTATCACTCGCTACTGTTCTCTTTTTATTTTTCCCTTTAGACACATTTTTACTTGAAGTCACACCCTTTCCTCTAGGTACGGCTTTACCTTTACTTTGCCTACTCGACATCGGCACAAGAAAGCAACAAAATTTTTCAAGTAATTTATGCTAGGTGCACAGTGTCAGGATGTGTGTACGTAAAGGAAACAAGTACGCAATTAGCAAATAATCCTAAGGACACTAGTCAATCCCCCCCCAAGCACGCTACTAAGCGCAACAAAATAAATCGGGCTCTTACTCAATTGTGCCTAAGACTTGATAAAGCGAGGGATTAGGACGTACCTACGTGCCCGGAGCTAGTCTTACGGGCACGGTTTTCAGAAAATGCAGCAAGATGGACCGTTTCGGGTCGCCGAAAATTTTTCGCTGCAATATGTAATTGAGTTGTGCACTTTGCTCCTTGCAGTGTCCCCGTCACTTTCTTCTTCTTCGATGAAGTGTGAATCACAGCCTAAGTTCCTCAATTTCAGAAAATTCGTCAAGAACCCTAGATTTTTCTTCTTCAAAATCGTCAACCAAACAGCCCAATCGAAGGGCTGCAACCACTGTAGCTCTCTCTCTTTCCCTACGGTGATGTGCAGAGACGACGACGGTGAGGTGACAAGGCGGAGAAGGGCGTTAGGTGGCGGCGGTCGTGGGTGCTGTGGGTGTTCGTGGGTCGGCGCTATGGAGGTCGTGGGTCGGCGCTGTGGTGTCGTGGGTCGGAACTGGGGTGTCGTGGGTGGCTGCCGGAGAGGATGCCGACGACAGGAGGAGGGATGGTGGTGAGGTGAGAGTCGAGTGTTTGTGGTGGTGGCGTAGGAGCAGGAGACGGGAGGAACAGGTCTGTGTCGTTCGACCGAGAGAGGGTGAGAAAGAGTTATCAAAATTTGATAACTCAAATTTTTGGGAAAAGACAAACCCCCCCCTCTCTTATTTTAAACAAATTTTCAAGAACGGCAAAAACAGCCCCCCCTTAAACAAAGCTGAAACTCCTTCATTAGAGAAAAAGTCGTGGGACTTGTTGGCAGAAGTCACACGACTTGTTGCAGTTCTGCATATTCTCAACTCTTCTCCGACACGTCTTTTTCTGATTTTTGAACTTGTAAAAGCTTGAAACAAGTTCAACCATGATAATTCAACCCCCACACTAGGGTCCCGACACGGCGTTTCGCAATTTGATCCGTAGCCCACAATTTTTACCTCTTTCGCCATTTTCGGATGTTTTTCGCCACTTTAGCATCCTTTCTTCGCCGTTTTGTTCGTTCCTTTGCTTTTTCATGGATCTCCTCGACCTCGAGACCCCATTTATGTTATAAAAGATTCCCAATGTCAGGGGAATCCTTTATTCTTCAATTTTACCCTTCCAAAGACCTGTTTGGCAATTCCGGATGCTTTTCGACGCCTTTTATCTGCTAAACATCCTTTTTGGCATAACTTCTTCGTCCGGACTCCGATATACGCGTTCCACCTGTCCACAGAAAGATCTAGACCACCCCACAATATGGCACTGTTCAATTCAGCTTGGAGTCCTCAAAAATTTGCCTCGTAATTCGTGCCATTGTGTTAGCAATCTCGATTTCTTTATGTTTTCCTTGCGTATATCAAGACGGGGAGTCCGGGAATGTGATCTACCCCAGTTGCGTGTGTTGAGTGAGTGTCGGAACGGCGTCAATCCTTTATTTCTTCATTCCGGATCTCGATACGCGCTTTGGTCTGCTCTTTCTCGTTTTTCGTGCAATTCCTCACTCGCGCATCAAGAAGGGGGATCCGGAATAGGCCTTCCACCTAGAATTCCTGCACATACTCATTGGAAATATTAAATCCACTCTCTCGCACCTCTCAAATAGTTAGAACAGAATAAAATAACAAGACAGTATTGAAATCTACACTATGCAGTAAATAGGTTGGGTTGCCTCCCAACAAGCGCTTTGTAATTTAAGGTCGACGGCCCGACCCAGTTACCTCAAATGAGCTCAGATATCGGGAATTGGTTTGAGGCTCTCAATCACCCCAATGAAATTCCCATCCACGTACGGCTTTGCTCGCTGTCCATTTACCTTGAACCTGTTCCCGTTCTCAGCTTCTACCACGAGCGATCCCCATGGGTAAACCTCTGTAATTATAAATGGACCACTCCACCTTGACTTCAGCTTGCCCGGAAACAATTTCAGTCGTGCGTTGAATATCAATACCTTTTGGCCTACTCTGAAATCTCGTGGAATGATATGCTTGTCATGACATTGCTTGGTTCTCTCTTTGTAGATCTTGGCACTCTGATATGCCATCAACATGTGTTCCTCTAACTCAAGCAATGCTTGCTTCCTTTGCTCACCAGAGAGCTTAGCATCCAAATTTACTTTCTTTAGTGCCCAAAATGCTTTGTGCTCAAGTTCCACCGCAAGATGGCACGATTTTTCGAAGACGAGCTGGTAGGGAGACATGCCCAAGGGAGTCTTGTATGCAGTCCGGTATGCCCATAAACTATCATCCAAGTGTAGAGCCCAGTCTTTGCGTTCTGGATTGACAGTTTTCTCTAGAATCCCCTTTATCTCTCGGTTAGACACTTCAGCTTGTCCATTGAATTGTGGATGATAGGCCAATGAGATCTTGTGAGTCTTTACCCCATACTTGCTCAAGGTATTGGCAAAGACCTTGTTCACAAAGTGTGATCCCTCATCGCTAATAATGGCTCTAGGCGTTCCAAACCTTGTGAATATATTCTTGCGCAAGAATCTCTCAACTGTAGCACTATCATTCTTTGGACACGCCAGAGCTTCGACCCACTTGGTCACATAATCCACCGCTAAAAGGATATAGAGATTACCAAGTGAATATGGGAAGGGGGCCATAAAGTCTATGCCCCATACGTCAAATGGCTCTACTTCTAACACGAAGTTTTGAGGCATCTCATTTCGGTTGGAAATATTGCCGGTTCTCTGACACCGGTCACATTGCTGTACAAATAGATGGGCATCTTTATGCAATGTAGGCCAAAAGAAACCGCTCTGAAGTACCTTAGCAATTGTGCGTGATTTGCCGAAATGACCTCCACAATTCAACTCGTGGCAGTGTCTGAGAATCTCTAACGTGTCCGGCTCTGCAACACACCTCCGCAATACATTATCCGCCCCCAGCTTGAACAGATAAGGATCATCCCAGAAGTATTGTCGCGCGTCTGCAAAGAATTTCTTCCTCTGGTGGTAACTCATATCCTTGGGTACAATGTTAAGTGCCTTGAAATTTGCCAAGTCAGCAAACCAAGGTACAGCTGCAACTACAACCATAAGCTGCTCATCTGGAAAATCCTCTCGAATAGGCAAATCTTCCTGCTTATCGTTCTCCAGTCTCGAAAAATGGTCCGCAACCACATTCTCTACCCCCTTTTTATCTTTGATCACCACATCGAACTCTTGCATCAATAAAACCCACCGGATCAATCTTGGCTTGGCGTCCTTCTTGGTGAGAAGATACTTGAGGGCTGAATGGTCCGTGAAAATCGTCACCTGAGAACCCACAAGATATGGACGAAACTTGTCCAACGCAAATATGATGGCCAACATCTCTTTCTCCGTGGTAGCATAATTAACCTGTGCATCATTAAGAGTACGACTGAAATAATAAATGACGTGAGCTACCTTATCTTTTCGCTGTCCCAGAACTGCTCCTACCGCATAGTCAGTAGCATCGCACATGAGCTCTAATGGTAGGGTCCAGTCTGGTGTGGTAATGATAGGCGCGCTAATCAGCTTTTCCTTGAGCAAATCAAAAGCTGACTTGCACTCCGCATTAAAATCAAAGACTGCATCCTTCTCAAGCAATCCACACAAAGGCTTCGTGATCTTCGAGAAATCTTTAATGAAGCGCCGATAGAACCCTGCATTTCCCAAGAAACTCCTTACCTCTTTGACAGAGGTAGGGTGAGGAAGCTTCTCAATCACCTCGATCTTGGCTCTATCCACCTCTAAACCTTTGCTGGAGATCTTGTAGCCCAAAACAATACCCTCAGTAACCATGAAGTGACACTTCTCCCAGTTGAGCACTAGGTTGGTGTCAATGCATCTATACAGAACCCGGGCCAACTGTTGCAGGCAGTCTTCGAATCCATCACCATAGAGCGAGAAGTCATCCATGAATACCTCAAAATTCTGCTCCATCATTTCAAAGAAGATCGACATCATACACCTCTGAAACGTAGCAGGTGCGTTGCATAACCCAAAAGGCATGCGTCTAAAAGCAAAGGTCCCATAAGGACAAGTGAATGTCGTCTTCTCCTGGTCAGCTGGCTCAATTGCTATCTGGTTGTACCCGGAGTACCCATCCAAAAAGCAATAATGTGAATGACGTGCCAGCCTATCAAGCATCTGATCAACGAATGGGAGGGGAAAATGATCCTTCAAAGTGGAATCATTGAGCTTGCGGTAATCCATGCAAACTCTCCACCCAGTAACAGTACGAGTGGCAATCTGATCACCTTTTTCCCCTTCCACCACAGTTATACCTCCCTTCTTAGGGACACACTGCACCGGGCTAGTCCATGTGCTGTCGGAAATGGGATAAATGATGCCCGCCTCCAACCATTTAAGCACTCTTTCTTCACCACCTCCTGCATGTGAGGATTGAGACGGCGCTGAAACTGAACTACCGGCTTCTTATCTTCCATGAGTCGAATCTTGTGCTGGAAAACTGTGGGGCTGATCCCCTTGATATCTGCTATGGTCCATCCCATCGCTGTCTTTCTTTCCTGTAGTACCTTGAGAAGCTGCTCCTCCTGTTCCCTGTCCAAACATGCAGACACAATCAAAGGTAAAGTATCATTAGATCCCAAGTACAAATATTTCTAATGAACATGTAAAGACTTTAATTCTAAAACAGGAGCAGTAATAAGAGAAGGAGTAAGAATCTTCCTGCTTCCCTCATTAAAGAGGGGTAATGGTTGTCGCCAATGAACATCTAAGGCTTGCTCTTTCTCACTGGAATCAAGTAGAGCAAGCTCCTCATATAGTTGCTCCAACAAAATATCGTCCTCTTCGTCCGGCGTGTATGCCTCCTTACCAAAGCACTGCTCCGTTACCGCATATGCGAGAAACTTCATAGCCTCAAATACATTGAAGGCCAGCTTCTCATCGTTGATCTGCATAGTCAGCTCTCCATTGGCCACATCAATGATAGTCCTCCCAGTGGCCATGAATGGGCGGCCCAAAATAAGAGGAACATCATCGTCGGCCTCCATGTCTAAGATCACAAAATCCGCTGGGAAGATGAGTCCTTCAACTCTCACTAATACATCCTCTAAAACACCCCTGGGGCGTTTTATAGTGCGATCATCCATCTGCAAGCACATCCTGGTAGGCTTAGGATCTCCCACACCAAGTTGCTCAAAAACCGATGTGGGCATCAAATTGATACTTGCACCAAGATCACATAATGCCCTCCCATGAAATGCATCTCCCAATGTAACAGGAATGATGAAACCACCCGGATCTTTCATCTTCTTTGGAAACGCCTTTTGCACAACTGCGCTACACTCCTCATTCAGAGTCACGGTTTCAAAATCATCCATGCGCCTCCTATTAGAAAGGAGGTCCTTGGAAAATTTGGCATATTTAGGCATTTGTGAAATGGCCTCCGCAAAAGGAATATTAATGTGCAGTTTCTTGAAGATATCCACAAACTTCTTGAAATGCTTGGCATCTCCTGACTCTTCAATCTCTGAGGGTATGGCACTCGCACACTGTATTCCTCCCTTGGCTTCTGTTTCTCATCCGACTTTCTCACCGTGTCCTTTGATTGGGGAATCACGGTAGGCACGGGAATCTCTTCATCCAAGGCTTTTTCAGTGGCCTTAGTCGCCTCAGCTCGCGCATGGGTAGGATATGGGGGATCCTGGGTAGTGGTCCCACTGCAAGTAGTAATAGCCTTCAACTGCTCTGTTGGAGTAATAGTGTTGGACGGAAGCATACCAGGTGGAAGGCGAGTATTCTGATTGGCTATTTGGCCAATCTGTGTTTCATGGTTCTTTAGCGAAGCTTCCATTGCGACTATTTTGCTCTCAATCTTATCATTGCTAGCTAACAGTTTCCTCAACATCGCGTTTGTATCCTGTTCTTCTAAGGGTGGAGGTGGAGCCTGTTGTTGTGGAACCTGTCTCTGAGCTTGGTAAGGAACATTTGGCCTTTGACTTGGCGCATATAATCCACTATTCGGATTGGCATAGCTGAAGTTGGGGTGATTGTGATTGTTGGGATGATAGGTGTTTGGCCATTGCTGCTGTCTTGGTTGACCCATGTAATTCATGTCTTCAATACCATCGCCATATCCCTGATTTGCATCTGCTACCATTTCTCCCACTGACTTCACCTGTGCCGATGGATTCAAATTACTGAAAGCCGAAGTCATCACTGCCATCTGATGTTCAAATTTCTGTTCCACTACGGACTCAATCTTACTAACCAATGCCCCATCTGATTTCGTGTTTCTACGAGTCTCAGACCTCGTGGATTCACGTTTAGCTACATTATCTAGCATATCACGACATCTATGTAATCCCATTCCCATAAAATTGCCTTGAGCCATCATGTCCAGCTCACTAGCAGTCTCTCTGTCTAAAGCATTGTAATAGTAATGCAGAAGTTTGTACCATGGCTCTCCGTGAGTAGGGCATCTGCGAAGGAGCTGGTTGAACTTTCTCCACGTGTCACCCAGAGAATCATCTTCCTGCTGTGTAAATTTAGTTATATCAGCCATCCGTTGAGAAACCTTAGATGGTGGAAGATACTTCCTGAGAAACTCTCTGCTACAATCTGCCCATGTAACTATGCTGCCTGCTGGAAGTTCCATAAGCCATGTCTTTGCCTTTCCCGATAAAGAGAAGGGGAAAAGCATGAGCTTTATCGTCTCAATTGGAACTCTCTGGTCATACATGGTAGAAGTAATCTGCTCGAAATTGATCAAGTGTTGATGTGGATCATCACTCGGGGCTCCAGTGAATAAGCATTCATCCCTAACCATATTGATCAACGGTTGGCGAATCTTGAAATGCGCGACATTAATCTGCGGCCTGACAATGGTAGGCTGATATCCCTCCGGTGTAGTCCTAAAGTAGCAAAACTCATGATCAAAATAGCAAAACTAGAGAAGAAATAGAGTTTGAGAAGCCAAACGAATGACCCAAAAGCTCCAAGTAAGCTCTCCTAGCTCCAAGCACGTTCTCAAACCTTAGAACACCGATAAAACCAGCCCTAACTCTCTCTAATACGTTCCCAAAGAGTTTATAACAAGTTACAAGTTATTACCCCAAATTGTTTCCAAAAAAACTGCTGCCAACGAACAAGTCCTGTGACTTGTTTCAACAAGTCCTGTGACTTGTTCCCAACACTTAGAAAATTCTGCTGCTTCTAACAAGTCCTGTGACTTACTGTCAACAAGTCCTGTGACTTGTTGTGAGAACCTCAACAATCTGCCCGACCCCCAACAAGTCCTGTGACCTCTGCCAACAAGTCCTGCGACTTGTTGGCAGACTTCCAGCAATCTGCTTTTGTCCAACAGGTCCTGTGACTTGTTTCAACAAGTCCTGTGACTTGTTTCCTTAGCCAAAATTTTCAGCCTTTCTCCGAGTCTCTCCTCGGGTTTCCGAATCATCTCCCGAGCATCGATCTTTGCTTGATCCTCCATTTTGAGCTCTCTTCACGCGTCAATACTCGTATCATCTTCTCACGAGCCTCTTTACCACTCTTTCCTTCATCTCTCGCTTTCTTCCTCAAGTCTCGAGCTCACCTTAGTTTCCGAAGTTCGTCTTCTCTTTCCACTTGCTCCTCACGTGCTCCGGCCCTGAAAATAACAACACGAACAACCCGCGAAGATCAAATGTGACAAAATATGATAAATAGCACGTAAAACAATGCAGAAAACGCCCGGATTTCACATTTAACATACAAACTCTTTTTCACAATTAAAAGCATGATTTACTCGACAAGACGCCAAATTCTCCATTACAAGCATACAAAATGTAGCAAAATAAGCAATGAAATAACTCCGAAAATGGAGTTATCAGGTTTGCATCACCGCTGCCTTCACACGTACAAGAACAGATTACTACACCTTTACAAGAGAAGCTTACTACACCTTTACAAGAATAGTTTACTACACTTGAGCAACCCACTACCAGTTTTGGCGAGGCACCAACAGAGATTCCTACCCAGTGATGATCCCCCCCCTCCCCCCCCCCCCTCCCAAACCCCTCTCAAAGGGGTCATCATATGCAAACCCGAAGCAAGTCGGGTGTGAGTAAGAAGAAATTGCCCTTTTCCGCTCTTGCTAAGACAGCAGACTGTTCTGGTTTTGTTTCTTCTACTTCTTCCCCTTCACACACAGCACCTACGGATCCAACTAGTTATTCGGAGGCTTCGAAACATTCGCACTGGCTGAATGCAATGGCTGACGAATTTCGAAGCCTCCTACATCAACAAACTTGGGACTTAGTTCCACCTCCTCCCAATTCTAATATAATTGGGAACAAGTGGGTCTATAAAACCAAGTATAATCCCAATGGGACTGTCTGTCGCTACAAGGCACGCCTCGTTGCCAAAGGGTTTCATCAAACCCCCGGCGTAGATTATTCTGGAACTTTTAGTCCGGTTGCAAAGCATGCCACCGTCCGCTGTATTTTAGCACTTGCAGCCTCTTTCTCATGGCCTCTACAGCAACTTGACGTGAAAAACGCCTTTTTACATGGTTTTTGTGGGAGAAGGTTTATATGAAACTACCTACTGGGTTTGTACACCCACACTTTCCCAAACATGTGTGCCAAATTAAAAAGTCCATCTATGGTCTAAAACAAGCGCCACGCGCTTGGTTCGAAAGGTTCACCACTTATTTACTTTCGTTAGGATTTGTTGCATCCTCGGCTGACTCCTCACTCTTTGTTAGACACTCCAATAATTTACTTACAATTTTGCTTTTATATGTTGACGATATTATCGTCACCGACAATGATCTTGCGTATATGTCTACGCTAGTTAGCCGTCTTGGTTCCGAGTTTGAGATGAAAAATTTGGGACCCCTTACATATTTTTTGGGGCTGAAAATAACCAGGATCAGCAGCTGGTATTATGGTTACTCAAGAGAAATATGTTACTGACTTGCTCACTCGCTTTAACATGAGTCATTGCAAGCCCTCACCAACCCCTCTAGCTGCTGGGGTTAAGTACCATGTTCTTGATGGCTTTCCTCTTGCTGATCCCACTGTCTACAGACAACTTCTGGGTGGGCTGCAGTATCTGACATTTAGCCGCCCCGATATCGCCTTTGCGGTGAATCACCTATGTCAATTTATGCATAATCCTACGTCCCTTCACCTTAGTGGTGCAAAACGAATTTTACGTTATCTTCAAGGCACCAAGCATCATGGAATTTTTTATAAACCCGGTCCCTTACCCTTTCAAGTGTTTGCAAATGCCGATTGGGCCGGAAACCCAACGGACCGGCGAAGTACCGCTGGTTTGGTTGTTTTCCTTGGGCCTAACCCCAGTCATTGGGCCTCAAAAAAACAACCCACCGTAGCTCGATCTTCAACCGAGGCCGAGTATCGGGCCCTCGCCACCGCTGCCGCAGATATATCTTGGTTCAAGCAATTATTTCATGATTTAAAATTTCGCATTCATTCTTCTCCTTTATTATGGACTGATAACTATTCGGCTATTGCTCTCACCTCTAACCCCCTTTTTCACGTTCGCACTAAACACATAGAACTAGACTTTCATTATGTTCGCGAAAAAGCACTTCGCAAAGAACTTACTATCTCGTTTATTTCTAGTGCAGATCAAGTTGCCGACGTCTTCACAAAAGATTTCCTAAATGACCTAATCGTACTAGGTTTGGGGTTTGTTAACGAAGGAATCTTTACATATATAAATAGGCAAGCACAGCTGTATTGTCTTTTCATTCATTCATTCATTATTATTAGTAGTTTCATGCCCAGAAGAGAGCTAGAGCTACAGAGAGATGGCTATCAGTGGGAAAAGAGTGTATGGGGATCATCACCATGATTATTTGGTAAGTTGCCGGATGAATTAATCGTCTTGGTTCTGTCTCGTTTGGAGAGAATCGAAGACAGAGCAGTTACTAGCGCAGTAGCTCGAAGATGGAGATACTTGTGGAAACACGCTGCCAACACTACGATGGCGTTTGGTTCAGGAGAGTCTTTCTGCTCAAGCGATCATGTCAAGGAATTCATTCACCGGATTGATCGAGTTATAAATTCATTCTCCTCCACTAGTTGCTATGACGATTATAGCCACAACAACACCGTAATAGACGGTTTCAACCTTACTTTCAACATGATTGACGATGACGACGATAACATAAATTATCATTGTGATATCGACCGTTGGCTGAGCTTCGCGCTGCATAAGAAAGTGAAAGGCGTCAACCTCGACTTCAGCAGGAGCTTCTGTTCCAATGTTTACTCTCTCATTCATCGTCCTCCAGCACTAGATCTCATGGGTGGTTCCTTGACATCACTGGTGTTATACGGCGTACAAGTTAGCGGGGAAATTCTTGAGTACATTCTGACCACCGCTGCACCACTCCTGGAACAACTATCTGTATGGTGGCACGGGCCTTCTCTAGTCAACTTCACCGTTTCTGGTCCGTCTTTGAGGCTCAAACATTTGCAAGTCACCAGTTGCTGGCATTTGCAACGTCTCGACATCCATGATGTGAAGAATCTAGAGTTACTCGATTACTGGGGAAGTGCCAAGGCCCTTACCGTTAATGACGCACCCCGCCTGGTCAAAGCTACCACTAACGTATATTTCAGCGATGGCGATGACACAGACGACATTCCCCAGCTGTTGAGGAGCCTCCCGCATCTAGAGAGGCTCAAGTTGACTATATACAGATACCAGACGACTCTTGGCCTCACCACCACCTCACAATTCCCAAAGTTGAGGAATCTCCAGCAGCTGGAGTTGGTGCTAGGTCGTCATGCCCGGTGTTGTCGCTTATCTGCTCTCCTACTCGATGCCTCTCCAATTCTGTGCCAACTCAAGATTGAGCTCCAGTTATTCTTTGAGAGAGATTCCAACAAAGAAGAAGAAGAAGAAGAAGAAAAGGTCGAAGCACTCAGGCATCCCCATAAAAGCCTCAAGGTGTTGGAGCTGGTTGGCTTCATTGGATGTCAACTCGACTTGGGGGTCGCTGATTACCTAATTGAAAACACGACGTCCCTTGAGGAGATAACTGTCGACACCCATCATCCCTATACACGCCAAGCTCCATCTGCAGAGAAGCAACAAGCAGCTCGACAACTTGCCAAGATCCACTTGGGAACAAGATTGGCCGCCGCATCCTCCTCAGGGAGAACAAGACTGCTTGTCAAGTGATCCTCCTCTGTAAAAGAAGAATTACTCTGTTCTTCATGTGATTGTTCAACATCATAAATAAAACATAGTCTCTTTCTTAGATTACAATGGCTTGTATCCCCCCAATGGTAATCTCACCAGTAGTTGCTCGCTCGCAAGAGTTCTAGCTGCTTCTTGCTTCACTGGGTCTATTGCTTTAGTTTTGTACGGATGGCGGGTATCAATGATTATCTTCTCTTATGCAGCAACAATCATAATTACGTACAAGCCAATCCTTAGCTCAAGCCCACACCCAGCATATCCAGTCAACGCAACCACCTTCAGACCTGTGTGTTTATGCTCGAGCCAGTGTGCCGTCTTTTCTTCACCTCTGAAGTCGCTGAAGTGCCGGAACTGCATGCAAGAGGAGGGGAAACAAGAAAAAAATCAATCGTTTTACTTTCAACCTCAAACAAGGATAGTAATAATAATCCTAATTCATAATGACTCACCACAACTCTAAGTTCCCTCAGACAAGGGGATGCCTCCAGTAGGTGAGCACGAAAGACACAACACAAGTTATTAGGACGCAGCACCAACTTCCAATTGCTTCAGATGCCTTAACATCGGAAACTTAGGAAAGCACCTCACATCCTGAACCAACCAAAAACAACGTTGACAGGCTATCTCTATCTTCTGCCAAAGCAGCAGACAAATGGAAGGAAGGAAGGACAAAAGAAGAAAGCAGTAAAAAATAAAACTGAATGTAAGAAGAGAAACACAGCACATGATGGAAGAAGGCTAAACGGAATTGTACTCGCTTCCACTATTAACATCTCTATCAGAGGAAGTTGGCTCAGTAAACTGTTGGCTTCCGCCCAGCCGCATCTCAAAGCCGAACATGAGCCGCCTAACTCTCTTTTCTATTGCAAACTTCAGCCTACCATTAATATCATGCTGATAGCTTTTTGTGTTCAAACAGAATATGACAATGACTAGAGCTTCACTAGTCTTTGCTTGTTCTTCGATATCCAGATGAGAGAGCAGGGAGACAAGACTTTCATTAGGCAAGTAACTAATTCGATCCTGCAGATGATTGCATTTCTACACATGCCAAAAATTACCCGAGCAAAATGCCAATGTAGAGAGCATGCCCAGAAATGAATTATCAAGGTAATGGCCATTCATAAAACCCAATAGTAAGTAGGACAGTAAATTTAAAATTCATGCCTGAAGTGTGCCAAACTGTGGAACTGGTTCATCAATTTCCCTTACTTGATCTACAGATAGATTGATTGCATGTTCCATTGTCTAAGAAACTCAAGGAATAAGCTAACAAACAGTAAGCACTGGTGGGATATGAGAGACTCCGTGTGATTATTTCTATACATTGATACAACAAATATGCTAGAATTAACATGATCAACTAATTAGAGTGTTTCGCGATACCACGTCACCGACTCCCCGTGATACCGAAAATTTTCTCCAACTTGTGATTGGTAACAAATAGCAACTCGTGTAAATCCATCCAGAATTTTCCGTTAGTTAACGGTTATTGAAGGGTAAAATTGTCAAATAAAAAATACATGCATACCGAAGAACGGATCCTCTCAACCGCCACTGTAAACCCATAATCTGGCGACACACCACCACTATCACCGCCGCTGCCGCCGCCGCCATGTTCCACCACAAAAGCCACCTGCAACCCACGAACCCTTATCTCTGCATCTACCATACCATTCTCTGTTCGAATTGAACAACTACAATTCCCAATCTACCTTCATTTAAAACAAATCTGAATACCCATGCCACCACCATTTTCAGTACTGTGATTCCATCAACCCCAAATCAAACAGCCTCTAATCACTTTTTCTTCTTCTTCAAATCAATTCCAATGAAACGAGTACCCACAAACCCTCTTGCCTCGCCGTCGTCTTTGAGGCCAGAGCCTACCTCGACTCGGATAAAAACGTCGTCGTTGAGGCCGATTCCGACTGGGTCGTCACCAAAGGGCTCTCCGGCGGGCCGGTGGAGAAGTTATTAAGGGTCTCGCCTGATTTCGTGACCCTTCTCGGTTTGCAACAGAGCTTGACGCCGTCGATCTGAAGTTGGATTGATTTCTATTGATGATTTGGTTGTTCGATCTGATTGTTGGAGAGATAGAGACTGAGATTGAGATTGAGAGAGGAGAAAGGGCGGTGTGTTGATCGATTTGATTACTCGTGGTCTACTGCTCCGTTCCCCATTCTTAAATATTTTTTCCTTTACTTTTGGTTTTCATTACATTTTATTTCTTACGAGTCTGTTTCAGCTCTTTTTTTTCAATTGTATTTTGTCACTATTCACTGGGTCATTTTAATCTGGTAATTTGAATAGCAAGTCAATGTAATCTTTTAATAATTTTTTCATGATGTTGTAGAGTAAAAGGTGCTCTATAATATGGTGAAAAAAATATCAAAAAATCGTATTATTTTACTATCCAAATCACCCGGTTAAAGTGATCCAGATACGAGTCAAAAAAAACACATGGAAAGAAAGAGTTGGGACGGACTGGTAGTATTTTCTTTAGTTCTTTTTTTAGGACAACAATGCCCCTGACAGTGTTAAGTTTTTAAAATGGAATTTGGCACAGTTGTTAATTGTTAACCATTACAAACTGTGCCAAAACAATGTCTGGTAGTGTAAAAGTAGGACGTGAAGAGACATTGTGAGTTACTGAATGTGGGATACCTTGATTAGAATAATGTGAGATGAATAATGAAGACAATTGAATACATGCAGTGGCATAAGATGGGGATTTTGGGAAGAAAGGCAAAAGGAAATACATGTTCATCAAGTTGGACATGTTTAGACACGTAAATGTGATTAGTAGATAGATTTAGACACCCGTAACCTTTTGTGTGAGGACGATAACCCAGAAAGATACAAGGTGTTGACCTGGGTTCTAATTTGTGATGTGTGTATAGTCTTCATTGATTAATAGAACCGATAATTCATTCACAGTAAGAGGACTACTAAAAATGTGAATGTCAAGTTTGAAGACTCATACCCCTAAGGTAAATCACGCAAAATATGTAGAATAAGATCTTCCTCTGTAACTTGTTCATTAATTTGCAGTAGCCGATCACTGACGGATTTCACAACATCCTGATACCCAATCATTGACAAGGACCTTTTAGAAATAATTTTGAGACGCATCTTAAGATGATGAACAAGAGAGAGAGAGAGATGTAAAACGATTCTCAAGAGTCTTCCAAATTTGAGCAGAGGTAGTAAGATTAAACCCAACCACATGCGCAATTGATGCATCCAAACACGTTTTAAGGTCCTGATCAACTAAACTCCAGTCAGAGAAAGCAGGATTAGAAGAAGAAGTACCCACGGCTGTAATGGTCGGAGATGGTGGTGACTATGTCACCTGGTGAAGCAACACATTGGCTTAAAATACAACATGAACATGAGGTTTCCCGAGCACATAGTTGATGTTATCAAGCTTAATCGGGAAAACGTGATGTAAATTCAAAGATTAGAAACTTCACATTTGCAGCAATCTGCACTTCATTCGCCGGATAAGCCATGAATGTAACGGGTCATAGAAGAGCTGAAGAACATCAAGACGAACAGAGGAGGAACAGACCAGATCAATGAATCGAAATCGAAGACGAGAGGGCCGATCGAGCTGCGAGCTTCACTACTCTGATAGCATGATGAAACATGATACATGTGAGAAAGAAATGAGAAAATTCAACTAGATTTGATTGTAGATTAAGTGCATTACATGATGACAGTGGCGGAGCCAGGAAATCGAACCAGCCGGGGCAAATTAGGATGTCACAGAAACTTTTAATTTCAGCCGGGGCATTCATGTATCTTTCTAAAGGGTCGTAGTGTAAAATAGCTATAATTAGAGGGGTGCAAGTGAGGGGTGCAAGTGGAGTTTTCAAGAAGTGAGGGGTGGCAATTGCCACCCCTGGTCCTCAAGTAGCTCCGCCCCTGCATGACGGGAGTTATATACAACAACCATAACAAACTCCTCTACCACAATTTATGTTGGAATAGATGCCCTAGAGGCAATCGTAGATTTAGTATGAACAATGTTTTGGCTAGAATATTCATTTATTATTTATGGCGATATTTAATATAATGAAGTCCTTAGATAAATTGTGTTATTTATCTTAAATATCCCTAGTCAATTATATTGATTAACAGGACAATCAAATATAGACTAGTATGTGGGTAGATTGATATGGAGATATCAAGTCTAACACATGGGTATGTATTAGGAGTAATGGCATACTGGATTGACCCACGACGAAAAGGATACATTAGATTATGTGAAGTCACAATCGCTTTTCGTAGTGCTAATATTATTGCAATCCTTAGACTTGAAGTCACTAGATACTCTAGTTGTGAAATATTGCGCTTTGATGTTATCAAACGTTACACCGTAACTGGGTAATCATAAAGGTGGCTATCGGGCGTGATAGGAAGCAAGCTTAGAGATCGTAGTGATGTAGATAGGATTTGTCCCTCCCACATAATGGGAGTAAATATCCACGGCCACTCGAGGGATGAGGCTTATTGAATGTCTGGCCAGACTCAGATAAATTAATATGGAGATATTAATGTTATCTGCAAGCATAAGCGTATTCCCAGGATCGAGGAACTATGGATTGGATATACGAGTGTGACTATTTATGTCTCGTGTCCAATCCGGATATGGAGACAAAAGGGATAATGCAATATGACATATTGGGCACAAAGGTTTGTCGGGATCACTGACTATTTCTATTGGTTGGGTTGCATGGATGTGTTGCTAGACACCGCTTCATGTTAGTAATAGTTACTACCAACTATATAGAAACCTATGGGGTCACACGTCAAATAGAGTAGAGCTAGATTTGGGATTAATTAATATGGATTAATTGATAGAAGGATCATTGTGCAACACCTTGCAAACTTAGTAGGACTAATTTGCAAGGAAGGGGATAGTTCTAGTCCTACTAGAACAAGAAAACTCTTTTATGGAAACAACAAGGAGTTGTTGGAGTATATAAAGGAGGCTCTAGCTTCCTTCCCACTACATGAGTTATTAGTCATAACACACAAAGAGTGGGAGAGAGCAAAAGAGAGAGCAAGACAAGAGCTAGGGCCGAAACCCTAGCCCCGTCCGCCCCCCTACCCGACGGCAAGAAGGGAGGCCGCCCCTCCTTCGTTGCCTTGTTGCTTGGTTGCTTTGATCTTCATCCCTCTTCCTCCAAGATTCAAGCTAGCACTTGATTGAAGGAAGAATCTAGATCTCACCTCTAGACGTGGATCAACCGTAGAGACGAGGACACCATTCTTCGTGTGATCTCACAAATCAAAAGGTACACATCTTCTATGTCCTTAATCATGTTATGATGTCTCTTCCTGTGATCCTTGGTGGGCTTTGAGTAGGATTAATTTTATTATTCCGCTGCGTTACCTACGTCAAAACCCAACAGTGGTATCAGAGCCTGGTCGTAGAGCATAACATGATATTATGTGTTTACGATTTCAGTTCATACACCGTATTATTGTTTATTACGCGAAAACTGAAAAATTGGCATAGTAGATGCAATATTGAATTTGATTCAATCAAACAAGACCCAATTTAACATTGGATGTTAGAATTGGTGAGTTTAATCACATAGGATGTGAATAATTGGGTTCTTGAAAAATTAGGGTTCATGGGCACATGGTTGAAAAGGGGTTTTCAATTATGGAAACAAAATTATGGAATTAAATCCATAAGGAAACAACCTTGCTTGGGCAACAAGGAAGGAGGAAGGGGACTAGGGCCGAAACCCTAGCCGCCCGCCCCTCCCTTGGGCGCCAAGCAAGGCCGCGGGCCCCTTAGGCGTGCGGCGGTCCTAGGGTTCGGGCCACTTGTTGGCTTGGACCCTTTGGACCGTTGTGAAACCCTAGTTACCCAATTTCATTAAAATTAAACAAGCGCGTTAAAAATTGGTTTTAACTGTATTATGTGCTTTATTGCATGGTGGATGGATATGGCCTAGGATTGTGGATGTTTATTGTTTTGTGGTTTGGTTTACGGCCTGCGAGCTGATCAAATTAATGTAATAATTAATTAAAGTTTTACGGCCTGCGAGTCGTTCTTTTTCTCCTCGACATGTGAGGCTTTTATTATTTATTTATTCTAGATGTTAGGCTAGGATTAGAAATATTTAGATGATAGCCAAGAGCATGGAGAAGAAGACCGGAGAACCAAAGGAGCCAAAAGACATCCCTAGGCGCGCAGCTATGGTGGAGCACATGGAGATGAGCTCGGCACTTTAGGGCAATTAGATATTATCATTGGCTTGATAATATCATTAGTCTAGAGGCCATATCCATGCCACGTTTTTTTTATTTTGTGGATGTTTATTATTCATGCCTTATTATTTATTTTGTGTGTATGGCGCTACAAGCAAAACGATAACAAGATAATAATAAACAAGGTTGGTCTTTTATTGTGGATAGCCCAATCCAAATAAGTAGACCATGTTGATAAAAGATCAACCAAACAAATTAAAAGAAATCCCTCAATTAAATATTGCGTTTTGCCTTCTCTTGCCAAAACACCCTTCATGATCGTGGACTATTAAAATTCGGGCTTGCCAAAGCAAGGCGATTTTAATTTTTCATGATGTGTTGCGGACGACGCAAGCTAGTAATGCGTGTATGTTGAAAACAAGGGGTTGGACGCAACTAGGCAAGAATCAATTGGATTGATGAGCTTAGAGGCATGACAATTAGGAGTTATCCAATTGGATAAAGAATAAAAGGAATTTATTCACCTAATTGGACCAAGAGTTGCATGGGATGCAATTGGAATGGTTCCTACCTAAATAACCAATTCTTGGGTGACTTGCCAAAGCAAGCTCAAGAAGAAGTGAAATAAGGATCTTGGACCCACTAAGAAAGTATAAAGATATTTTCCGCTTTAATGGTGAGGGCTATTAAACCGAGAAAAATAGTGGGAGCTATATTTGATGATCTAGCCATTGTTAAATATAGTCAAATTGTTCAAAATACTAAAATTGCATATTTCTCGTTTTGTAGAATTCCAAATGGCAAACAACAACGCATCGAGTTCATCCCTACGATCTGTCCTTGAGAAGGATAAATTGTCTGGAACGAATTTCCTTGACTGGTACAGAAACTTGAGGATTGTCCTCAAGCAAGAAAAGAAGCTGTACGTCTTGGACACTCCAATTCCAGACCCACCACAAGATGAGTCTCTATTAGCGGAAGTAAGGGCACGTCAGAAACATATTGATGATTCTAATGACGTGACTTGCCTCATGCTTTGTACCATGACTGGTGAGCTTCAGAAGCAACACGAGAACATGGAAGCCTATGATATGATCATACACTTGAAACAATTGTTTCAGGAACAGGCAAGGCATGAGCGCTATGAAGTGTCTAAAGCATTGTTCAAAAGTAGTCTTGCAGAGGGGAATCCAGTAGGCCCTCATGTACTCCGAATGATCGGGTACATAGAGAACCTTGAGAGACTGGGGTTCCCACTCGGCCAGGACTTGGCGACTGATCTCGTCTTGCAATCGTTGCCTGACAGTTATAATCAGTTCATCATGAACTATAATATGAATGAGATCAACAAGTCTTTGCCAGACCTATTGAACATGCTAAAAACAGCTGAGCAAAGCATCAATAAAGGCAAAGGCAAAGCCATAATGATGGTGCACAAGAAGAAGGGCAAGTCAGTTGCATCTACTTCAAAAGGAAAACGCAAGAAAGTTGCGAAATCCAAGGATGCCCTAAAGCCTAGTGGAGGTGTGGCTAAAGGTGAATGTCACTACTGCAGCCAGCCGGGTCACTGGAGGAGGAATTGCCCTAAATATCTGGAGGATAAGAAGCTTGGAATAGTGATTCCACCACCACCAGGTATTTATGTTATAGACATCAATCTCTCTATTTCATCATCCTGGGTATTGGATACCGGATGTGGTTCTCACATTTGTCGTAATGTGCAGGATTTGAAAAGAAGTAGAAGATTGCGAAAAGGGGAGATAGACTTGCGCGTCGGGAATGGAGCAAGGGTTGCTGCATTAGCTGTAGGCGTTTATGAGCTATCTTTGCCTTCTGGACTTATTTTAGAATTAGACAATTGCTTTTATGTGCCTGCTATGAGCAGAAACATTATTTCCGTTTCTTGTTTGGACGAGAAAGGTTTTTCTATTTCAATAAAGGACAAGTGTTGCTCCATTTATTTTGATAGTATGCACTATTGTAGTGCGCATTTGTCTAATGGATTGTATATCCTTGATCTAAATAATCCAATCTATAACATAAATACTAAAAGGATTAAAACTAATGATTTAAATCCTACATATCTATGGCACTGTCGTTTAGGCCATATAAATGAGAAACGCATATCTAGACTCCATAAGGATGGACTTCTAGACTCATTTGATTTGGAATCATATGAGACATGTGAGTCTTGTTTATTGGGAAAAATGACAAAGTCCCCTTTCAATAAGAAAGGCGAACGAACTAGTGAGTTATTGGCACTCATACATACTGATGTATGCGGACCATTCCCCACGCCTGCCAGAGGTGGTTATACCTACTTCATCACATTTTCTGATGATTTCAGTAGATATGGATTTGTATACCTTATGAAGGCCAAATCCGAATCCTTTGAATTGTTCAAAGAATTCAAGAGTGAAGTAGAGAAGCAACTTGGCAAGAGTATTAAAGCCCTACGATCGGATCATGGAGGAGAATACTTAAGCCAAGAGTTTGATGAGTATCTTAGGGAGTGTGGGATAGTATCCCAGCTCACTCCACCCGGAACACCACAATGGAATGGTGTATCTGAGAGGAGGAATCGCACTCTATTGGATATGGTGCGATCTATGATGTCTCAAACAGATCTTCCGATATCCTTTTGGGGACATGCTCTAATGACGGCAGCTTTTACCATTAACCGTGTTCCATCCAAATCAGTTATGAAGACGCCATATGAGATATGGACTGGGAGGCGTCCCATAGTGTCTTTCATGAAGATTTGGGGCTGCGACGTCTATGTAAAGCGTTTACAAACAGACAAGCTCGGGCCTAAAGCGGATAAGTGTAAATTTGTGGGATATCCTAAGGAAACTAAAGGATATTATTTCTATAACCCTACCGAAAACAAAGTGTTTGTTGCTCGGACCGGCGTGTTTCTAGAAAGAGAACTAGTCTCTAAAGAAGCAAGTGGGAGGGTTGTAGAACTTGAAGAAATTCATAAACCACAAATCACTGAACCGATAATGGAACATGAACAGGAACCACAAGAAGTTGTGGAAGAGCCTGTTCAGGTAACACAGGAACTCCGTAGATCAGGAAGAGTGCGTCATGAGCCAGAGAGGTATGGACTTCTCGTGACTGAGCCCGATGACGTACCACTCATGGAAGATGAGCCTGCAAACTATGGAGAAGCCATGAGTGGCCCAGAATCTAAGAAGTGGCTAGAAGCCATGAGATCCGAAATGGATTCCATGTATACCAACAAAGTATGGACTTTGGTGGAACCACCCGAAGGGGCTCGACCCATAGGGTGCAAGTGGGTCTTCAAGAAGAAGACCGACATGGATGGCAAGGTGGTTGCC
Organism: Linanthus parryae; assembly: GCA_023055425.1. Classification (NCBI taxonomy): domain Eukaryota; kingdom Viridiplantae; phylum Streptophyta; class Magnoliopsida; order Ericales; family Polemoniaceae; genus Linanthus; species Linanthus parryae. Next base: position 144,078,527 of record JALGPY010000004.1, on the reverse strand, counting down.
TATAAGGGGCGATTGGTGGCCAAAGGTTATAGACAGATTCATGGTATTGACTATGATGAGACCTTTTCACCAGTCGCCATGACCAAATCCATTCGAATCTTACTTGCTATTGCAGCATACTACGACTATGAGATCTGGCAAATGGATGTCAAAACAGCTTTCCTTTATAGGAACCTCCTAGAGGATGTGTACATGACACAACCAGAGGGTTTTGAGGATCCGGAGAATGCCAATAAAGTCTGTAAGCTGCAAAGGTCCATTTATGGATTAAAGCAAGCTTCTAGGAGCTGGAATCGACGTTTTGATGACGCGGTCAAAGAGTTTGGCTTCATCAAGAACGAAGATGAGCCTTGTGTTTACAAGAAGGTTAGTGGGAGCTCTATAGTGTTTCTGGTCTTGTATGTGGATGACATACTAATCATAGGCAATGATATTCCTACTCTGCAATCTGTTAAAGATTGGCTAGGAAAGTGCTTTGCGATGAAAGACTTAGGAGATGCAGCCTATATACTTGGTATAAAGATCTATAGAGATAGATCTAAAAGGTTGCTTGGCCTAAGTCAGAGTACATATATTGACAAGGTGTTGAAGAGGTTCAACATGCAAGATTCCAAGAAGGGATTCTTGCCCATGTCACATGGAGTCACTCTGTCCAAGAATGACTGTCCCTCCAACGAGATGGAGAAGGACCGCATGAGCAGGATACCTTATGCTTCGGCCATAGGATCCATCATGTACGCCATGCTATGTACTAGACCAGACGTATCATACGCGTTGAGTATGGTGAGCAGATATCAGTCCAATCCGGGTGAGAGTCACTGGATTGCTGTCAAGAACATCCTAAAGTACTTGAGAAGAACTAAGGATGTGTTCTTGATATTTGGAGGAATGGAAGAGCTAAGTGTAAAGGGTTACACTGACGCAAGCTTCCAAACCGACAAGGATGATTACAGATCGCAGTCTGGATACGTGTTTTGCCTGAATGGAGGAGCTGTGAGCTGGAAGAGTTCCAAGCAAGGCACAGTTGCTGATTCTACAACAGAAGCTGAGTACATCGCTGCTGCGGAAGCAGCAAAAGAGGCAGTATGGATAAAGAAGTTTATCACTGAGCTCGGTGTGGTCCCTAGCATAGTGGATCCCGTAGAGTTGTACTGTGACAACTCTGGGGCAATCGCACAGGCAAAGGAACCAAGATCGCACCAAAAGTCAAAGCATGTACTTAGGAGATTCCATCTTATTCGTGATATGATCGATCGAGGAGATGTGAAGATATGCAAGATTCCGACAGATGACAACGTGTCAGATCCGCTCACGAAACCTCTTGCGCAGCGAAAGCATGAAGGGCACGCCAGATCTATAGGCATACGAGATGCGCCAGATTGGCTCTAGTGCAAGTGGGAGACTGTTGGAATAGATGCCCTAGAGGCAATCGTAGATTTAGTATGAACAATGTTTTGGCTAGAATATTCATTTATTATTTATGGCGATATTTAATATAATGAAGTCCTTAGATAAATTGTGTTATTTATCTTAAATATCCCTAGTCAATTATATTGATTAACAGGACAATCAAATATAGACTAGTATGTGGGTAGATTGATATGGAGATATCAAGTCTAACACATGGGTATGTATTAGGAGTAATGGCATACTGGATTGACCCACGACGAAAAGGATACATTAGATTATGTGAAGTCACAATCGCTTTTCGTAGTGCTAATATTATTGCAATCCTTAGACTTGAAGTCACTAGATACTCTAGTTGTGAAATATTGCGCTTTGATGTTATCAAACGTTACACCGTAACTGGGTAATCATAAAGGTGGCTATCGGGCGTGATAGGAAGCAAGCTTAGAGATCGTAGTGATGTAGATAGGATTTGTCCCTCCCACATAATGGGAGTAAATATCCACGGCCACTCGAGGGATGAGGCTTATTGAATGTCTGGCCAGACTCAGATAAATTAATATGGAGATATTAATGTTATCTGCAAGCATAAGCGTATTCCCAGGATCGAGGAACTATGGATTGGATATACGAGTGTGACTATTTATGTCTCGTGTCCAATCCGGATATGGAGACAAAAGGGATAATGCAATATGACATATTGGGCACAAAGGTTTGTCGGGATCACTGACTATTTCTATTGGTTGGGTTGCATGGATGTGTTGCTAGACACCGCTTCATGTTAGTAATAGTTACTACCAACTATATAGAAACCTATGGGGTCACACGTCAAATAGAGTAGAGCTAGATTTGGGATTAATTAATATGGATTAATTGATAGAAGGATCATTGTGCAACACCTTGCAAACTTAGTAGGACTAATTTGCAAGGAAGGGGATAGTTCTAGTCCTACTAGAACAAGAAAACTCTTTTATGGAAACAACAAGGAGTTGTTGGAGTATATAAAGGAGGCTCTAGCTTCCTTCCCACTACATGAGTTATTAGTCATAACACACAAAGAGTGGGAGAGAGCAAAAGAGAGAGCAAGACAAGAGCTAGGGCCGAAACCCTAGCCCCGTCCGCCCCCCTACCCGACGGCAAGAAGGGAGGCCGCCCCTCCTTCGTTGCCTTGTTGCTTGGTTGCTTTGATCTTCATCCCTCTTCCTCCAAGATTCAAGCTAGCACTTGATTGAAGGAAGAATCTAGATCTCACCTCTAGACGTGGATCAACCGTAGAGACGAGGACACCATTCTTCGTGTGATCTCACAAATCAAAAGGTACACATCTTCTATGTCCTTAATCATGTTATGATGTCTCTTCCTGTGATCCTTGGTGGGCTTTGAGTAGGATTAATTTTATTATTCCGCTGCGTTACCTACGTCAAAACCCAACAATTTAGATCCAACCCGTTTACGTAGAACCAGTCTTGACCATCTGCGGAGGCTCCTGACCCAGTCCGTTTAGTTTGGGTCTGTTCAATTGGGTCTATCCCGCCCGACAAAAGGAAGGCCTATTATAGTGTTGGTCACGCAACTCCAAATATTTGTACTAGGAGGAACCAACCTAATAAAAATAGGGTAAAAGACAAAAACCACTCCTTGAGTATGGGGTATATGCAAAACAAACCCCTCGTGTTCGGGGATATACAAAAACCACCCCTGCCGAGACAAAAACCCCCCTGTCAGAGGATGGACGTTAGACAAATAGCACCCTTCTGTTACAATTAGTTAGTATGAGGATGCATTATGTCTTTTTTATGACCATTTTGCCCCTACATGTGTTTTTTACTTTTTGTGTCTATTTGTTCATGTTCATGGTGTTCTTGAACACCACCAAAGACACCACCAAGAACACCACACAACCACCACCAACACCACACCACCAAAGACACCACCAAGAACACCACACAACCACCACCAACACCACACCACCACCACCGCCACAACCTTATGACTGCACCTTTTTCCCTCTTAGAACCACTGCTGACCACAAACCAAAACCACCTGTAACCCAACAGCCAACACCACATCTGGGTTACACAAGTCCTTCATACCCCTTTGTATCTCTCTCTACCCAGAAACCATTACTCTGCTACAACCATCAGAAACCCCAATTCACATTTTTTTCCTCTAAAATTCGTTCAGAAACTCGTTTGGGAGACCAGAAATGGCTTATCCGAGAAAACCCACAAGATCTCACCTCCGCCAACGCCACAATAAGACGCCCGTTCTACCCCGACGACCTCATCAACAAAAACACATATTCAAAAACAGAAACACGCTGATATATGACATTGCAGTCTTCGCAACCCCCATCATCAGACAAAACCTGAGCTGAATTAGCTGATACACAACAAAAATCCAGAATCTAAAGCAAACCCAACAAAAATCCAGTACACAAATCCAGAATCTAAAGCAAACCCAACAAAAATCACGAAAAAAACTCTGATGATTCGGCATTACAGCCTCTGTTAGTGCTCGCAACCAATACCCCCTCGGTGGTCGCCGTCGGAACAGAGTACTCCCTTGCGTCTAGCAACAACGGACCGGCGATCCCCACCGGGATCTGAACATACCCCACCAGCATCTGCAGCACTGCCCGAGTATCGACTCGTAGTTGAATCCGTCCAACGGAAGCCCTTCCAGTGACCTTCCAGTCACTCTATGGAGCGCCTCCCGTCGAATCACGGCAGCTCTATGACAGTCCCCGAGCTTGGATTCCAGAGAGTAGGACGGGATCTTTCCTAAGACGGCCGATAAAATGATTTCCTCCGATTGAAACACAGGGACGACCGGATCTACGGCGGCGATTGACTTAGATTTAGGAGATGCGACGGCGACGGCGGATTCCTCCTCTTGACTCCGGGTCTTCGTCGTCACCGCGAGGGGCGATTGAGGAATGGACGAAGCAAAAATCCAGAATCTAAAGCAAACCCGTCCCACGATGGGTGATAATCTATGATGATTCGGCATCATCTCGGATCGATTCAGCGGCGGATTTTGGGGCTTCGGGGGTTAAATCGAGAGACGGATGGGTGGGAAAGAGAAGATGAAGTGGTGGTTCAGGGAAAGAAGTGGTGGTTCTAGGTTGTGAACAGCCGGCGGCGCTGGTTCAGGCGGCGGCGGGGCTCAGAGGGCTGTGGTGGAGATGGTGTGTTGTGAGTAAATGAGATAGAAGCTGCTGAAGAGAGGGAGAGATAGTTGGTGTGCTGTGAAGGGGAAGAGAGGGAGAGATTTAGGGTTAGAAATGAGAGGAGGAGGAGAATAGTTTGTATTTATATTGTGTAATTTGTTTTGATTCGAAGGGTATTTTTGTCTTTTTACACCTCTGTTAGTGAACCGTCACATGCTAACTCTGACAAGGGTGGTTTTTGTATATCCCCGAACACAAGGGGTTTTTTTGTATATACCCCATACTCAAGGATGTCACGGAAACTTTTAATTTCAGCCCGGGCATTCATGTATCTTTCTAAAGGGTCGTAGTGTAAAATAGCTATAATTAGAGGGGTGCAAGTGAGGGGTGCAAGTGGAGTTTTCAAGAAGTGAGGGGTGACAATTGCCACCCCTGGTCCTCAAGTAGCTCCGCCCCTGCATGCATGACGGGAGTTATATACAACAACCATAACAAACTCCTCTACCACAATTTAGATCCAACCCGTTTACGTAGAACCAGTCTTGACCATCTACGGAGGCTCCTGACCCAGTCCGTTTAGTTTGGGTCTGTTCAATTGGGTCTATCCCGCCCGACAAAAGGAAGGCCTATTATAGTGTTGGTCACGCAACTCCAGATATTTGTATTAGGAGGAACCAACCTAATAAAAATATTATTGTAGGTGTGGCTAAGTACGTGCCTTTAGGCGCAAGATTACCTAAAAAGACCTAACCGTACTAGGTTTGGTGTTTCTTGAAGAAAGATTACATATATAAATAGGCATGCGCAGCTCGGCAGTGTTGTCTTTTCATTCATTAATTAATTATTAGTAGTTTCTTGCCTAGAAGAGCACGAGAGCTAGAGAGAGATGGCTATCAATGGGAGAAGAGTGTATTATGGGTCGCTAGCGGATGGTACTAGTAGTACTGATGAGCATCATCACCATGATTATGCACCTCGGAAGCGTAGGAAAACCGACAAGACTGGGGCAGTGGCCGAGGAAGAGGATTTATTTGGTAAGTTGCCGGATGAAATAATCGTCTCAGTTCTGTCTCGATTGGAGAGAATCGAAGACAGAGCAGTTACTAGCGCAGTAGCTCGAAGATGGAGATACTTGTGGAAACACACTGCCAACACTAATCTGTCTTTTGGTTCAGGAGAGCTTTTCTGCTCAAGTGATCATGTCAAGGAATTCATTCACCGCGTTGATCGAGTTGTAAATTCATTCTCTAATTGTGGCTGCGACGGTGATTATCATAGTCTCCTCCACAACACAGTTATCGACAGTTTCAACATTACTTTCAATTACATGATTGACGATGACGTTAACATAAATTATCATCATGACATCGACCGTTGGCTGAGCTTCGCGCTGCATAAGAAAGTGAAACGCGTCAACCTCGACTTCAGCGGGAGCTTCTGTTCCAATGTTTACTCTCTCATTCATAGTCCTCCAGCACTAGATCTCATGGGTGGTTCCTTGACATCACTGGTGTTATACGGCGTACAAGTTAGCGGGGAAATTCTCGAGTACATTCTGACCACCGCTGCACCACTCCTGGAACAACTATCTGTATGCTGGCGTGGGCCGTCTCTAGTCAACTTCACTGTTTGTGGTCCGTCTTTGAAGCTCAAACATTTGCAAGTCACTGGTTGCTGGCATTTGCAACGTCTCGACATCCATGATGTGAAGAATCTAGAGTCACTGGATTACTGGGGAAGTGCCAAGGCCCTTACCGTTAATGACGCACCCCGCCTGGTCAAAGCTACCACTAACGTATATTTCAGCGATGGCGATGACACAGACGACATTCCCCAGCTGTTGAGGAGCCTCCTGCATCTAGAGAGGCTCAAGTTGACTATATACGGATACCAGACGACTCTTGGCCTCACCACCACCTCACAATTCCCAAAGTTGAGGAATCTCCAGCAGCTGGAGTTGGTGCTAGGTCGTCATGCCGGATGTTGTCGTCATGTCAGCTGTTGAGGAGCCTCTCCAATTCTGTGCCAACTCAAGATTGAGCTCCAGTTATTCTTTGAGAGAGATTCCAATATTGAAGAAGAAGAAGAAAAGGTCGAAGCACTCAGGCATCCCCATAAAAGCCTCAAGGTGTTGGAGCTGGTTGGCTTCATTGGATGTCAACTCGACTTGGGTGTCGCCGATTACCTAATTGAAAACACCACTTCCCTTGAGCACATAACTGTCGACACCAGTCATCCCTATACACGCCAAGGTCCATCTCCAGAGAAGCAACAAGCAGCTCGACAACTTGCCAAGACACACTTGGGAAGAAGATTGGCCGCCGCCTCCTCCTCAGGGAGAACAAGACTGCTTGTCAAGTCATCCTCCTCTGAAAAAGAAGAATTACTCTGTTATTCATGTGATTGTTCAACATCATAAATAAAACATAGTCTCTTTCTTAGATTACAATGGCTTGTATCCCCCCCAATGGTAATCTCACCAGCAGTTGTTCTCTCGCAAGAGTTCTAGCTGCTTCTTCTTGCTTAACTGGGTCTATTGCTTTAGTTTTGTACGGATGGCGGGTATCAACGATTTTATCTTCTCCAGTGAAGCAGCAACATTCATAATTACGTACAAGGCAATCCTTGGCTCAAACCCACACCAAGTATAACCAGTCAACGTAACCACCTTCAGATGTGTTTATCCTCGAGCCAGTGTGCCGTCTTTTCTTCACCTCTAAAGTTGCTGAAGTGCTTGAACTGTATGCAAGAGGAGGGGAAGTCATTTTACTTTCAACCTCAGACAAGGATAGTAATAATAATCCTAATTAATAATGACTCGCCACAACTTTAAGTTCCCTCAGACAAGGGGATGCCTCCAGTAGGTGAGCACACAAGACACAGCACAAGTTATTAGAACGCAGCACCAGTTCCGATTGCTTCAGATGCCTTAACATCGGAAAGTTAGGCAAGCATGTCACATCTTGAACCAACCAAAAACAACGTTGACAGACTATCTCTATCTTCTTCCAAAGCAGCAGGTAAAAAAAAAAAAAAAAAAAAAAAAAAAAAAAAAACTGAATGTAATAAAGAAACGGTACCCATATAGAAACACAGCACAGGATGTAAGAAGGCTAACCAGAATTGTACTCGCTTCCACCATTAACGTCTCTGGCAGAGGAAGTTGGCTCAAAATATTGATAGCACTCTCCATGTCATGGTCCATCAAAAACCCAGCTGGGGTGTGTCTTCAATGGCAACACACTTCAAAAGCCCAAAGTTCTTGAACTGACACTAGATTCACATTGTAACAACGAAGATGTACCAACACCATACAACAACAGTATGATTTCTAAATGCTGCAGCTTCACAGATTGACCATTGACACTAAAGTCAACCAAAGCTTTGAATCCGTCACAGATAGCGCTTCAAGCAACGGGGAAACTGACAACAAGTATTGAAAAAATCTCCGGCTACATCTACAGAATGCAGGCAGATGCATGTATGGTGTTGCTACATCTACCGAATGCAAGCAACGGGGAAACTGACGGAATCAACTCTATATTGTTGCAGATAGCTTCAGTAGTGAGGGAGTAACTGTTGGCTTCCGCCCAGCCGCATCGCAAGTCCAACATGAGAAACCTAACTCTCTTTTCTAATGCAGACCTCAGCCAACCATTAATATCATGCTACCGAATCATCTCTATAGAGGCATTCATAACCCACATAAAATTGCTCGGAATGTGGAGCGATGGCTGAAAAGGTTTACGTGAACTCTGTGTACACCACCAGTCAGCCTCCTTAGGGGCTCAAACACCCTTACTGACTTCGGACCATGAAAGATAGAAGCGAGTCATTTTCTCTCGCTAGTTCTACTGTAAGAAAAGGCAGCAGGGAATACAGTCAAAACAAGGAGGCTTTAGTTTGGGTTGTTTCTTAAGTATGTTTTAAAAAGGATTATAATTTATTTAATTTAAGAAAGAACAAAGCTAAGCTGCGAGTTGTCTAAGAAAACGCAGTTTACTTTAAAAGAACAAATGTAGCTTCAGAAGGTGAACTTTGTGGTCAGGTGGATGAGTCTGAATAAAACCACATCAATCGCCCGTTGCTATACTTAGTTAGTGGCTAACAAATGAACTAGGTTATGTGCTAATGCAGTTATACTGTGAGAATTGGACACAACAACTGGCGAGCCTGTGTGACCCAGAGGCAGGTTTCCTCACTTCTTCCTGCCCGAAGCTTTGGAAGAGCTCACGTGTTCTTCCAGTCGAGTTTGCACTCTTCCATTTTTATTTTATGGCATTTTCCTCATCAACTGATACATTCTTAGTATTTTAGTTTCCAGCCTAATTGTTGTCTTCAATGAAGCACTTAACAGTGGGGCATTGCTATTAGGCATGTTTATTTATTTGATCATCTTACTGGAGTGGATTTAAATATGTAACTTATTCTGACTTTTGCTTGGAGTGTCTCTTGTGGAATTCAAAGGGCAACGCATCCATTGTTTTGGGATTCTTATAAAAACCCGATCTCTCTTTTTTCTTATAAAAACCCATTCTTAGAAATCACACATCTGATAAAATTGAGTTGTTTGCTGTAAAATTGGGACGAAAGAGATAGTACCTACTCCAGATGGGTAGCCAAACTTTTTGCTCAATCTCTTTTAAAAACCCAATCTCTTCTTCCTCAATTCGCTACCTGCTGCGACCAGGTTAGCGAATTGAGTTTTGCATCTTCAACCTTATGAGACCAATCGGGTTTCAAACGATAGCTGATGGCCGAATCTGTTTAGAAACCCCAGAAACAAGCAGCAGCAAAACAGATGAGGAGATGTGAGAATTCATGCGTGTTAACTCAACTTTCCTTCACCGGAGACTGACTCTAGTGTCCAGAATCGAAGACTTACCTTCTTCACCGCTCTTCTTCGTCTTCATTCCAGATTATTCCTAGTCGGAGACTCATCTTACTGCGTTCGCTTGCGAAGTTCTTTGAAACTGTCTGAGGCCGTAGTCATTGGGCTAAACGGTGAGTTCGAAGTTTTTAAGTTAAAACGGGCCAGTACTACTTAACCCAAGCCCAATCACTCTCACCCCCTGAACGACGCTTTCACCCATTTTAATTTTGAAAAGGCTAAATTGCACCGGAGGTACCCAAACTTTGCCAAAACGAGCAAGTAGGTACCCAAATTTCAAAATCGAGCACCACATGTCTCAAATTTTGGATTTTCGAGCAAGTAGGTACCCTTCCGTTAACTTTCCGTTAAAATTGGACGGAAAATTATAAACAGACTGTTTTACCCCTTATTTTCACCTCCTACTTTTTTTAGCATACAAGTTTTACTAAAAATCTAAAAATAATTTAAAAATAATTTACTAATTTGATATATATAAGATAATGCAATATATTTCATCAATATTACATATTTTTACATCATTTCAAGATATGAAAAATATTTTCATTAGCAGATATCCGTCAATCTTAAAGCCTTTAACTTTTTTTTAACAGTTTTTAAGAAAGGTCTCAAAACTTCATAATTCACATGTATTTTGAACAGTAAAACTATCATATTGGAGAATTTGGATAAACTTTAAATAACTTGAACTCCTGATTGTGGACATTGTTAGTCTAAAGGTGGAGTTCGTCACTAAAAACAAATTTTGATACAAATTTTGCTCTAAATATCATGCAAAAAGTCTAATATACATTTGGTTAACACCCCTCCCCCTGGTACTTTGCATTTTATGGGAGCAAATTGTCCCCAAAACTATTTTTAGCAATAGATTATAATTCTAGATTAACGACGCCACAGTAAGAAGGTGAAAATTTCATCAAATTCGGCACACTTAATGGGTGAATACTCGTATCCTTAATGACTAGGGGTGAGTTTGGGAATGCTTCTGCTGCCAGCACAGCTGCTTTCCGACAGCAGAAGCAGTTTTAGTGTGTTTGATAAAAATAAAATTCTGCTTTTCCGGACAGTTTCTGCTGTCCCACAACAGATTTCAGGAAGAATAGGGGAGATGCTTTTCCAGAAAGTGCTTTTGATTAATTGATCTACAACCGATTTTGACCTTACAATTTTTTAAAATATCAATAATTATCTTTCCCGAAATGACACGTGTCATATATTTTCGTCATCTTACCATCTCACAGCAACTTCACAGTTGATTTTACCAGACACAAAATTACTATATCAATATTTCACAGCAGCTTCTACGTAATATTTACCAAACAACATTTTATCAAGAACTCACAGCAGCTTTCTACTGTATTTTCACACAGCAACTTTCTACCACTGCCACAGCATTCTCAAACTAGCCCTACAAATAGTACACCTACATTGCGTAATCGTAACACTGTTAAAGCACAATAAACTTGGGGACACTCTTCTCTCCCATCACCTCTATACATGGAAATCCTCTTCACTTAAATTGTTACACTATTTCAAAATAAATAACCACCCCTTGAGTATGGGTGATATACAAAAACACCCCTCGTGTTCGGAGATATACAAAAACCACCCCTGCTAACTGACGGAATTAACGGATGAGCTGAAAAGACAAAACTACCCCTAATATTGATTCACAATTACACCATATAAATATTGTTTCATCCTCGCAACTTTTCATTTCATCTCCTCACAACTTTTCATTTCGTCTCTCTCCCCCTTCTCATCCTCTCCCCATATCTAAAAACCCTAGCCACCATCGTTCTTCACATCGATCGGTCCTGGTAGTCTCTATCTCCCGCCTCTTTCTCGATCTGGTGAGGCAGCGGCCGTTCGAACTGACGAACGACGCCAAACAGCGACGAACCAACAAATCGACCGGACCCAAGTTTGGATCTTTTCGAGGACCTATTTGACGACGAAGATATGATGAATCTCCCGTCCAGTCCGAGGGAGAGGGACGCTGAGGAGCTAGACCAGTCGAAGCTCGGCGGAGGATTCAGATCTGACGGTGGTTGCGGCAGGTACGGCGACGAGTCTTCTCGCTGGGGTTCCGGTAGGGTTCTGGCTCTGATGAGCCGAGAAGAGGTTGGTTTGTTTGAGATTCAGAATTGAAGGTTGGAGGGAGCGACGAGAAGGAATCATCCGCCGATTCATTTGTTGTTGTTGATCTTCTCCCTCTATTTTTTTCTTAATTTTTTTTCATTTTTTTTGGTATGTAAATGAAACAACCCGGGATCTCGGTTCAGGGTTAAAGAGACAATCGACAACCAAAAGTAGAAATATACTATTAAGATTACATTTCGCTTAATGTGCATAACAAAATCTCGATAATAAGTACAATTTAAAACATAACATTTGTGATCTACTAAGTGATCTAAGTTAAGCTATACTTCTTCGTCTCGTTCCAGCGTTCCAATCCCCCACTTTGATTGACGACCTGCGGTTTTAAAATGGCAAAAGCCGACGCAGTTTTGAAGAAATTGATCAGTAAAAACTGAGTAAGTACACACTACGACATGTAAAGCAACGAGTGGCACGGAAGCATGAGTTGAAACAAATCAGAAGATTTAAACAGTAAAACTATCATATTGGAGAATTTGGATAAACTTTAAGTAACCGAGTAACAAAAACCTCTCAATTTAATAACATTGAGAAACCACGAGTAGTTGGTAAAATATCCAGAGTAAACAAGTTCATTTGAACAGATAACGATAGTAGTTCATGAGTAGCCAAGATTTACAATTCATTTCAACCGATTAGGGCATATCAAGAGCCACAAACAACATTAATAAGTAGTCAATTTTTAATTTCGACTTCAATCAACAGTTTAATTTAGCTGAGGCGTGTCGAGAGCCACCAGCAGGATCGATGTAAACAGAGGGATCACAAAATAATCACTAAGGGTTCCTTCTAGGGTCTATCAAACCCTATTTCACCCGAGCGTTAAGGGAGCCCATTCGTCAACCCCGCTCACAACATTAGCTAAAAGGCCTTAAGTGTCGACACCCCTATACTGTAGTGACCATTACAAGTATAAGTAGCACTCTATAGCTCTATAAACCCCTTGGCCTCACTATCTTGATACATTTTGGCTCATCGGGGGCTGATTTTTGAACATTGACGTTCTATCCAATAATAAGAAGCATTGCTTCAATGGTCTTAGCCATAAGAAAATGGAGGATCGCTTGACGCCTCCCATTAATAACAGTACTCTGTACATCGTCCTAAGTTTATTAGAGGTATTTTATGTCTTCTCTTTCACATAAACAGAATTAGAATATCAACATTTCACAAGTAATTTACGAGAGTTCTCAAAGGAGATTAATAAAATAGTTTAACAACATTGAAGTGGAAAACATGCATTCTCATACTTTTTCATATATCAAGTATTCATTTGAAGCATCAAACACATACGCACATTTTGATATTAAAAGGTCGTACATATGTACTTACCTTTGAGCCAAGAACGGAGAAAATCAAAGCTAGCACTCCGGCTATAACGCTCATCTCATATAAATCCGGGTCTCACGGTCAATGCAGCAGCACGAAATAATACGCCTACTTGGTACGAGCACAACGACTGGATACAAACAAGTCAAGTATACAGTCTGTTAGCATTTACCCTCTACATGAGGTTGTATGCAAGAATGCAATGGAAATGCGGTCATGCAAGCTAACTTGACCAAAATGCCCCGATACTTTGAAACTGTCCAGTACAGTCCCTGACTGTGCCTGGACCTAAAATTACACTCATACTGGCCCAAAAACATCCAAGAATGACTCTTAACTCTCCCATATGAACTTAGCATCGAATATATAACTTTCTGTAAATTACACTTAGGCCCCTAAAGTTTACTAAAATTACAGAAAGACCCCCCACCATTGATTTGATAACTCCCGAGTCAAATACTTTCTTCTTGAGACTTCAAATATCCTTCTAAGTCAGTTTGTTGCTCTCAAAATATTTATCTAGTCTCAGCTAGTTCAAGTGTGAAGTTTTAATTAAATGCACATAGGCCCCCGAAGTTTTGTAAAACTGCAAAAATGCCCCAACTATTGACTTGGTCAACCCTAGCCCAGAATTACATACAAGTACTCCAAATACGCATACATGATATGCTGACAAACTCCAAGATACTAAACGAATCTCAATTCAAAGCTAAGTGAAATTACTTTTTTGCCCCTCCTATACAGTTCAGTCAAACTAGAGTTTTCAAAAAGTCAAACTTGGTCAAACTTGATATTTAGACTCAGAATATGAATACGAACAAGTTTCGTGAAGAACGCTAAGGCCAGAAATGTCATTTAGAGTGAGAAAATTGAAAGTCAAAAATAGAGTGAAATCATCTCAACTAGTCTACTTTGGAGCTGATTTGTGGTAAAATGAGGGAGAGTTTAGGAAATATGAAGGTGTGGTAATGAAGAGGATATTCCAAGCTTTCCAAAACATATTTGAACTCCTAAAAACTCCAAGTATTCAAAGAAATATCGCTAGCCAAAGTTGGATGAAAATTACGATTCAATACTTAGAAAAATTCGATAGTGCTTCACCAGTTCAAACTAGCAACTGTAGGCTCGTTTTGTGAGAAATCCGTTATAAATTTGAAGATGACCCAGAGACGATGAAATGAAATATTATGTACCAACTATACATAGCAGAAAGAAAAACAAGATTTCATTTGGATTTGAGGAAGTTATAGATGTCAGAAATGGGTACTTCAACATAGTTCTACACTTAAAAAAATTCTGAGTTTTTTGATAGCGAAGAACTTTAACATTTCAGCCACTTCGGAGCCAAAAAAAGAGGGTTTAGAGTTAAAATTGGACCAAGAAATCAACACAAAAGTTGTAGCCAATTCTCCAAGGATTCCAGAAAGCTAAAGATCATTCAAAACGGACCAAAAACGAGAGAGATACAGAGATCCAAAGTTGGGTGAAAAACTAGGATTTCAACACTTAGAAAAAAATTCTGCACTTGGACAGATTCAACAACACAAAACGCAGCGACTTCAACTTGACTTTTAGGTGGTTTAGAGATCGAATTTGACAAAATTTAAAACACGAAAGTTGTAGCCAATTGTCTGAGCTTTCTAGAGAGTCCAGAATCGCTCAAAACGGATAATAAAACGAGAGAGATATGATCATTTGAACAGGGGCTGTTTATGCATGACGGAAAAACGAACCAAGAGTGAAAAGTGAAATCAAACTCGACTCTAACAACAATCTGGGCATTTTTCGATGCTTCTAATGAATTCCTAAGGTCACGGGGATCACATTGATGTAAGGAATATCGAATTTGATAGAGAAATTAAGGATTTACCATTTCCGGTCGGCCATGGAGGTTTGGCGGCGGCGGCACGGTGGCTGGAGCAAAATTCGGCGATTTGCAGGGCATGCTTGTGCTTCCCAGGTTCGCCTCGACACAAGGAACAAGAATATGTGTGTTAATTGTGATGGGTTGCAACGAGGAGGGAGAAATTGACGAAAAACCGAACTAGGGTTCTTACCTTCAAACCCGAATATCTCACTCGATTCTTGATGAAATCCCAAACTGTTTGGGGCGTTTTGATCCTTGTGGTGAGGGCTACTACGGGTGGTAGCAGGTCAGGATTTGGTGGTTGTTTGGTGGTAGTTCCTTGGTGGAGGTGGTGGTTTCATGGTGGAGATGAATGAAGAAGATGATGAATGATGATGAGGAAGAGGGAGATGGTTTCTCTCCATGATCTGCTGGTGGAGGAGAAGGTAGTTCATTAGCTACCACCTCATTATTGAGGTGTCAAAATGATTTTGCCAAGTGGCTCTCATGCAAGGGGGGTGAAAGTGTATTTTTTCTAAACTTTTGGGTACAACTAGAATTAGAGCTTCTACTTAATTTCACAGAATTGTACAACCACCCCAAACATTTCTAATGCTTCAAAATCATTCTAACAACGTCCAAATATCGCTAAAACTCCAAAATGCCAACTTTAAAGCCGTGACAAACTATTTACAAATTAGCCCCCAAAGTCTTGATATTGCACTAAGAACTCTCTCGGGAATTAGGGGTGTTACACTAAATCTGCTCTGTCTTAGTCATGTCTTGTTCCTTCTGTTCTGAGGTTTCGGCGCTGCCGGTGGTCCCGATCTTACTTGAGAATTGACAGATTGGTTCTTTGAAATGGAGAAATTGAGATCTGAAAGGTGTGAGATGGTGGGTTTGAGAGATAATGGTGGAAGAGAAGTGGTTGTGTTGGTTGTGGTGGTCATGTTGAAAAATGTGGTGATGATGATCCTCTTACTGACAAAAGAGACTTTTGGGGTTGAAGTAGAAAAAGATGAGAACATTTTCTCTGGGTTTCTTTGTGGTGGTGTTGGTGTGTCTGGTGGTGTCGGTGTTGGTGTGTCTGGTGGTGTTGGTGTTTCTGGTGGTTGATGTGGTGGTGGTTGATGTGGTGGTGAAGAAGAGGTGAAGAAGAACACCAACAACATAAAACACAATAAACCCAAAAATACAACTAGGGGCAAAATAGTCATAAAAAGTCAGATTACACCCCTATACTAGCTGATTGTAACAGAAGGGTGGTATTCGTCTAACGTTCAACGCTGATAAGGGTGGTTTTTGTATATCCCCGAACACGAGGGGTGTTTTTGTATATCACCCATACTCAAGGGGTGGTTTTTGTCTTTTACCCATAATTATTAGTTCATTAGCAAAATAAAGTTTTTTATTTTACAAACTGAAAAAAACTAGCAAAATATAGTTTCAGTTTACACATATAATTACTCATAATATTGATTATATTTTATTATACTAATTTGTTACAAATTTTTTTTTTTGCCAGCACTGTAAATACATGGCTTTATTTTCCTAAAAAAATACATAGGCTTTATGGTTTATTTTCTCCTGCTAGTTCAGTGGACTTTCTCTTGCAGTGTTGCCACAAAGGATAAAAGTAAAACACCAAGAATAGGCAGGTGTTGACAGAATTTCGGCGTTGTGCACGAAATCTCCAATCGGATAAAACAGAGTCTTCAAGAACGAATATGATTTCCTATATTTTCTGAATTCGACCAAACTGACAAATAGGGAGGGAGAGGGCGGTTAATCTGGCGCTTACAACCGCCAGATTTCAGTCCGTTTTTTAACAGAAAATTAAATCGGAGACGATTTTTGTGAAGCACTGAAACGTCAAAAATCCAATTTTTCCGCGCTGACCGGCCAGCGAGACCGTCGCCAGGGGCGTTGCCCCTTGGACCCCACCGGGGGCGCAAAACACAAATGTTAAACCAGTCAAATATTCATCTGAAGTCCAAAGAATGAAATATGCTCGGAGGAGTTTCTAAAGTGAAGAAACAAGGTACGATCTCCGAACCCAGATCTACATAGACAACATCGCTTCTTTTCCTTTTTTTTCCAACAAATGCGAATGAAATTAGAAACACTGAGCTCACAATGCTCCAATGTGTAGAACCCTAATGCTAACCCAGTAACCCACCACCAACCACCGTGTTGGAACCCTAATGGCTATGTCACATCTGGTTAGGGTTTTAGCAATATAGTGGTAAACCCAAGTTTGAGGTGACTCTGAAGTTTCCTGTGAGTCCTAAATTTTCAATAATTTGCTCTGTGCAGGAATTTATCAGCTGCAGTGGTCATATACTCATATTAGTACTGCGTCTTAGCTATGGCAGCAACCTCTCTGTGCGAAATACAGGTCATTTCAATTCTTTCTTCATTCATTTCCTTTTGATCTAAATTTGCACTTAGGCTCTGTTTGGTTGGTGGTAACATTTTCCTGTAAAATGTTTTCCCTTGTTTTGGTGTTTTGATGCTATTTGGTTGGAGGTAAAGTATTTTCCTGTAAAATATTTTCCCTCAAATGATGTAAAATGATTTACACATTTCAAATTCGTAAGCCATTTTTCCGGAGAGTGAGGCGCATATAAACAACTCATACTAACACCTCCACCATCAATAACCACCACTTCCACCTACCTCCACCACGACCCATCACCGCCACCCACCTTCACCGCCACCCGTCACTGCCACTGCCGTCACGGCCCACCGTTTTGGCAAGTGTGAACCAAAAACACGAGAAAATAATTGCAGGGAAAACCTTTTCGCACAAAATATTTTACGCGTAGAATATTTTCCCTTGTAGAACATTTTACGGCGGACCAAACAGAGCCTAATGGTGGCATCAGAGGTTACAAATCACATTCCATGTTTCTTCAATCCATTCCTTTTCCCTAGTGGGAACTTGGAGCTCTGTTTTCTCTTAATTTCGTAGTTCAATTGATTTGGTAAACAGGGTGATGATAAATTTGGGGACAGGATTAGCCAGCTCCCGGATGAGATTCTCGTTATCATCCTTTCTCGTTTGCCGATTAATGAAGCAGGAAAGAGTAGTGTGCTTTCGGGCAGATGGCGGAATTTGTGGAAGCTAACAACACGTTTGAACTTTGATGCCACGGAAGCGTTAGATGAATTATTACGGTATCTTCCAACTCCTGACAGCCAATGTAAAGTAGACCTCGCGAGGTCCTTGTACGTGGTATGGGTCAATGAGGTTCTGAGGTTGCATGGGTGTACTAGTGTTGAAGAGTTTAGAATCAAGTTTGAATTGGATACAAGTGATGGCAGCCACATTGATGAGTGGATGAAGCTAATCTTATCTTATATATAATATAAAAGCAGAAAAGTCCCGAGGTGAAACCACGTTTTGCCATTTGTAATTATTTAAGCATTATTAATATGACATGTGTAATCCGACGTGTATATTTTCTCATAATCAACCAATGAAAAATCGACATGTAATTAGTTATTGCTTTGTCATTATAATTTGAAGGTTACTATTTTAGTTTGTAACTCATGAGCAATCAATACTCATTTCAATATCATAATGATAAATTAGCATTGAATAATCATATTTGATTTTGTGACTTGAATATAAATATATTTTACATATTAGTGCAAAATACATATGATAATAGCATAATAAATCATTTAAAAGTAGAACCACGTTTATAATTTTCTGATAAAACACATCTATCGGAATAGAAAATGATATTTTCATTCTTTGTAATAATATAAATTGTTTTAATGACTTGAGTGTTAATATTTTTTAAATATTAGTACAAAATGTATATAATAATAGCATAATTAACGTAAAAAGACTATAGGTACAGCAACTTTAGTAGTAAATTTTATTATTATTTAAAATGATTATTCTTCAGTGAATGTTTGATTGAGGTATATTATATAGCTGAATCTATACAAAATAAATTATGACATCGTATTTACATTAAAATTTTGTATGCAAATAAAATTGTAAGAATTGACATCAAAAAGCATATGTTGCATGCATTTATGCATCCACATGTATGTAAATGACATTACATATTTTTTTCAGAGATATTTTCCTCGCTAATTAGTCCATCCTAATTTCCTCAATTATTATCTTGCTTAATTTTATGTTAGAAAATTCTCTTAAGGTTGCTAGATCTTATGATGTGAATATAAATTTATTTTATAATGATGTAAAGCTTGTATGATAATATTATAATAAGTTCAATAAATATAAATAATATAAGTACATAAACTTTAGAAGCCATTATGCTTATTATATAAAAATATTATTAGAATCTTCTTGAACTAATATGTTTATCATGCAAATTTGTTTGAAAAAAAGGATGAACAAATCCTGCATTAAATAAGCCATTTGCACTAATGTCTACACTTTTCTAGAAGAATAAGCCGTTTGCAATAGAAGAATTCTAAACAAATTTGAATGTGTACAAACTTTTCTTATTATTTCAAATAAGATTACTACAACATTCACTAATGTCTACACTTTTTTTAAAGAATTGAAATTTTATATCTTCAAATAAAAGAAGAAAAATGTAAAACATCTGGACCAATTTCCTATTCCAAAGGAAGAATGTCGGCTTCGTGACATTATAATGGAGATGTAGCGCTTTATAAATTTTCATTTGTCGAAGTTTAGTTATTAGGTGTTTATAAAGTCTAAATTTTATATCAGGATATGATACAAAGCCCCGCGCTTTAGCGCGGGGTATCGCCTAGTGATACTCAAGAGAGCAAAGAGGATAGAGATAGTATTGTCCTCGAAATTCGGCAGGGTTATTTACAGTCCTTCGCCCGATTGTTATCAGTTCATCAAGAGTCCATCGAACTTGTCAAACATCACGTGCCTTAGAAGCCTTAGACTTGTTTGTGTGAATGTTGGTGGAGAACTTGTTGAGTACTACCTCCGTTTCGTCTGTTTCGTCTGCGTTTGACTTTTTAACCCGTAACTGAGTCACTTTGACTTGGTGATTTGGGTACCAAAACGATGTAATTTTTTAACAATTTTTTCATGGTATATTAGAATAAACTTTCCTCTATAACACCATGCAAAGATTACCAAATTCTTGATTCGTTTTGCTAATCAAATCACCGGATGAAAGTAACCCAGTGAATAGTGACAAAAAGTGAAGTAGGCTGAAACAGGCGAAACAGAGGTAGTACTTGTTATCCAATTGCCCCCATCTGGAGAGATTGTCTATTACTTGCTCGCCACATCTACTTAGACTACAAGTGGCTGGTCCTTCCCTCTCGTTGAAGTACCTGAAGATTTCCACATGCTATTCGTTAGAGTGCATTGCTCTTTCTGCCCCTAATCTCGTGACCTTTGACTACTTTGGGAAACGAATAGAGTTTATGATCGGTAACAATCCTCTACTTTCCGAGTTAGATCTTTTAGAGGGCTGCACAATGCCCGGTCGTTCATGGGCATTAACAAGTAGTCTTGGTCTGTTTTCAAGCTGCTTCTCCCGATTAGAGACCCTTTCTCTGACCATGCCGTATGAGGTAATAAGCCGTGTTATTATTCTATTGAGTTCTTCTTCTCTCACCCTTGTTGCTGGCACAATAAACTTTTAACAAATTGTCATATTTTTCCCGTGTTGTTCATGTAAACAGTGTGGCTCAAATATGCCCCAAGCCGGCCAGCTCAGAAACCTTAAGCAGCTTATATTGAACATTGATTTTAGGCATGATACAAGGCTTCTTGAGTTTACAAGATTTATAGTGGCTGCTCCTTCTCTAGCAAAGCTCAAATTAATGGTAAACCCAACTTATATATCTAAAGTTTTGCCTTTAATGGCACATGATAATTGATGGGGCCTTCCGTGGTTGTGTTTGTAGTTGAGTCCGTCGTTGCCAATGGCAGATGTGACAGAAGAGCCTGTGATTCAACCGCATGAGTGCCTCAAAGAAGTGGAAATACGTTGGGGGTGTGGTGATTATCTTCCTTTCGGGGTTGCAAGGTACCTGGCAAAAGTTGCCATCAATCTTGAGAAGATGGTGCTTGATATGCGTTGTTTACTACTCAGGGTCATGGAGGATTTTGAGGAGATAGTGCAAACTGTAAACATGCGAGATCAGATGGAGTGGGTAAAGGACACTCTACCTCCTACAGCTAAGTTAACTGTTGTAACTACCAACTTTGAGTTTTCTGATGTATGTTTCAGTTTGTAGTTTGTTTGTTTGGTTACCTAATGAATGCTTTTTGTCCAAGAAAAAAGAAGCTGACTGGATCACTGAGTTTTCTCGAGTGGTTTATGAACATATTTGTGCAAAAATCACGCGCACCTGGTTTGTTGTCTCAGTTCTAAAATGTTTGTGAAGGAGTTGCCTTTACTTGTGTTATGTACTATGAACACTGAATTATTGTAATGGAAGTTATCATTATTTCGTTTCTTTTCAATCAGTGGTGATTTTTGTGGTCTGCAGCAGTGCAGCTTCAAGATGTTTTGGTCAATTTCTGCACGCATAAGTGTGGTCAAAACACATTTCAGCTGTTTCCTTATGCTTTTCATTCAATTGTGTTTCTTTTCCAGCTCATAGAATCATTGGGTATTTTTAATCATACAACTCACAGGATCTTCTCGTTTTTACCTATGGCTTTGTGGCGTAATGGTATGACGTAGTTGTCCAAAACCCTCCTTCTTTAGAGACATGTCTTGGGTTCGACTCCCCCGCACCTTGGTTGTAGAATAGTGATAGGATTATAATGTCTTGGTCTTTATTAAGAAATTACTTTTCGGTTTTCAAGTCATCAAGGTAATACTAACATGATGGGAAGTGCCGGTAAAGACAACAAGTTGTCTGGCATTTTGCAGAAAATTAATGGATTTTTTTTTCTTCCTTTAAAATCAGCTTACAGTTTAATCTGTGGTATGAACCTCTCTGATGAGGATTTTGTAGAGTATGAACAAGTCCCCTACAAAAATAAAATAAAATAAAATAAAAAATGGTATAGTTTTCAAGGGAGTAAAATTCAATCACCAATTTTATTTCAATTTCTAAGCAACTGATACTAGAAGCTGTGGCAATAGAATGGCTCTCCTGAATAATGCAGATATGTGAGAAAGGTGTGAAGATGATCAAAATCTGATCTGATTGTTCATCGTTGATGCTCTCTACTCAGAATCTCAAGTATGCACTCTACTAGTACTCAGCAGAATTGGTGTACATGTATGTTTACACGATCAGAGTAGGTCTTTTGAGCCCAAAAGCACAAGGAGCTGCCTCAACTCAATTCGCTAGTTCTACTGACTTAAAATATCTGGATCCAAAAAGAAATACGAGACGACAACATATCTGGATCCAAAAAGAAATACGAGACTACAACCAAAATGTAGATGAGATAACTTCAGCAAAAATAACAAGCTTTTGACACAATACTGAGTTCTATCCAGCACAGTTAGTACCACCCTTGCATATCAAATTTCCGAACAAAGAAAGGGTCTGGCTCAACGGCTTCTAAGTTCGCCTCTTAAACAGTTTTTCCTCCCTCTTGGTAGCAGACTCCCCACATAGTTGAAAACCTCTCGACAGAAAGGAACTCCATGAACAGGCACAATCTTACAACCATGGGTTACCGAGTCATAAACAACTAGCTGCCCGTTGTCCTTATACAACATGATCTCACCAATGCTATTGCATCCCAACGGGTGATGAACATTCGTATGCTGACCAAAGGTAAAGTACTTTGTCCACGACTCTTCGACACCATATTCCTCCATCACCCACACATCAAAGTACCTGTCAAGAGCATCCCTCGGATAGGTTATCAGACCAAGATAGTCCTCTTTCCACACCACTAAACGAAAGTCCAATTTCTCAATACCTTCTTCATAAGGATTGACCTCGTCGTCGTCGAGATCATCGTCGTCGTCGTTGATGCCAATGACATTTGGTAGATTGATACGACTGAAAACCTCGTTGGCGATATCCAATACGGCAATCATTTGATGAGCATTCACTTGGTTCTTCTCGAGAGCAGCCCAATGGAACTTCCCTTTCACCATCACCCTACTCGAATCCTCTTCGATACGGAACCTGTTAGCAATTGGTGCGCCCATGTGGGGTGCCCAATGCAATTAACATAACCTTATGGGGTTAGTTGCACTAATACATAAACTAGAGGGGTTAGTAGCTAAGGCTCAAACCCTAGGGGTTTATGTGCAAACCTAGGAGAAGTTTTGCCTATATAAAGAGGTAGCCTCCTACACATGATATATGAGATCATTGGCTATTCCATACAGAAAAGTCTCTCTGTCTAGATTCACACTAGTTGTAGAGAACCCTAGTCTCTCTCCAACTTCATCCAAGGAGGTGGAACGTGGTGTGGAAATCAGTGTTCGTCCTCGAGATTCGCACTCGATTGGTGGGAGCAAGATCAAGGAGTAGGCGCGTGAAAGCAAGCAACAAACCGATCATCCGCTGCACTAAGGAGCTTAGGAAGACAAGGTAAACACATGAATATTCCGCTTTAGTTCATGTTGTTGATCTGAGCATGTTAGATCCTTCCTGCCCTTCATTGGTATCAGAGCCCTAGGCTTACTTTTCGTGCCTCGATAAGCGTTCCCGAACCTGTTATAAAAATCGCGTTTCTGAAATTTCATAACCAGTAGACGAAACCTATATGGTTAGGTAGGGTTTTTCACGAGGATTCCAGATATATAAATTTTATATTTTTTGGATTTACGGTGAATTAGTTATGATTTTTCAAAGTTTCGGAACAGTATTAATCTGGACTGCTAGATCCAATAATTAGAACACGTTTTTCAAAAACTTGTTAAAATTGGATTTTGACCACATAATCGGGATCAGGACGAAGAGACGATCACGGGAAAATTTTTCTCGTCGCGATCGGAGCACGGGAAGGCGGCGCGTGGGCTTCACGCGCCACCGACGCCGCCCCCACGCGCGGCCACGCGCCGCCACACGCCGCACGCGCCCAAGGGCTGGCGGCGGCTGCTGACGTGGCCCTAGGGCTGACGTGGCAGATGACGTGGCGGTGCCACGTCAGCAAGAGGCTGACGTGGCGATGACGTGGCAGCCACGTGGCAGCTGACGTGGCAGCTGACGTGGCGATGACGTGGCGGGCTGACGTGGCAGCTGACGTCAGCATAGGTGCTGACGTGGTATGCCACGTGGCATGCTGACGTGGCACATGGCCGACGTCAGCGCGTGGCGGAGGCGGACGCGCCCACGCGCGGCGGCGCGTGTCGGCGCGTGTGGCCTCCTCCCGCCGTCATTTTTCGTCCAGTTTTTTTCCTAGGGACTCCAAATTAAATTTCCTATTTTATGGGTATTTTTTCATAATTTTTGGAGCGACGGAAAATTTTAGTAATTTCCAGATTAATTAATTAGTGTTTAGCACACTTCCCGAGGCAGTTTGACGACCTTAAACACACTGTTTTGAGCCCAAATTTTTTCCGGAGACTTAGGTCAATTTTCCCTACGTTTTGCCATAGGTGGTGAGACCCTAAGTGGTAGGGAGCAATTTTCGATCTTTTTAGTTGATTAGATTATTGCTTATTAATTTCCAGTAATTATTGCTTAATTCCGGAAATTTCCAGAAAATTTCAGTATGTTTATTATATTGTTATACATGCTGTTGTGGGTTGAATGGATGTGTTTGGTGCATGGATGTGGCATAGATGTTTTATATTTTGGTTTTGTTTTTGTTTTTGAATATGTAATCAAAATACGGCCTGCGAGTCGTGCCTCTCTATACTCTAGTGTCTTCTCTTCTCATCCACTCGCCTCTATGAGGTTACTTCTTATTAGAAATAAGATAGTTAGTAGAGATTGAAGATTGAAGCTTCAAGAGAGGTGGCCAAACCAAAAGCTATGGCGCAAGGTGCATGGAGCAATTAGACGGTCTAATGGAGCCTCAAGCTTGGAGTCCTCAAGTAGGCGAGATGGCGTGAGATGGAGTTCAGGACTTGCTCAAGAAGTTCTCTCAATAGTGGGAGTGCACCTTAGGGGCCACATCCATTGCATATTTATTTATGCTTGTGCTTGTTTTATGTTATAACTGCGTGTGATTGGATATATATGTTTAACCTCGCATGCTAAAGAACTGAAACAAAAGAGCTCACATGATGACATGATTAAAATTGGTAGGAAATCACAAGTGATGAGATTTGATTCCTAGGATATACGCTAGGTTTTGGTGGAGTCCTTGTGAGGAACTATTAAGTTTTAATCGATGTCACATGTTATTTTGGAGCTAAGT
Organism: Linanthus parryae; assembly: GCA_023055425.1. Taxonomy (NCBI): domain Eukaryota; kingdom Viridiplantae; phylum Streptophyta; class Magnoliopsida; order Ericales; family Polemoniaceae; genus Linanthus; species Linanthus parryae. The sequence goes on along the minus strand of JALGPY010000004.1, from coordinate 144,053,443 downwards.
GAATGCTAGTGATTAAATTCCACAATGTCTCTATCAATCGTGTCTAAATCAAAACTGTAAAGGCTAAATGGTGACAACCACGACATGATAAGCCGTCGTACTATGTAACCATCTGTTGGACATAGGTTGTCAAACCACCTACAAACATGGTCAAACCTGTGATGAATAAGTTGTCACAGCAGCACATGAACATTATCTTTAGGCTAACCAATAGTGGGAGGCAGTCAAGATAAATGTCATAGAGCGTGCTATGCCAAGGTGGGGAAATGACCTCATCAGCAAGTTCAAGACCACTTTGAGATTCAAAGATTGTAGGAATGAGCCAAAGAAGAATCTTGGATCCACCTTAGCTATTTGCCTCATTAAAAGTTGTGAGTAATGACTCATAAATCTCACCTTAAATTATCATAAAATTTTAGCACTCGGCTGTAGTCTATGAGATTAGTACTCAACTATAGCTTCTGAGATTCATGCCATTTATGATGAGATGTTTAAGTTATCCGATTAGCAATTTGTTGCTATCTCTGCCACGTTTCATGAAAGTGCCATGAAAACGTTATATGACACACTTTGAGAGTGTCAAGATGTTTGGATGAGACCAAATACCACTCCGTTCTAGGATCTAAGCAATATATGATTGCTAAGCATACTAGTTCAGATACTTTTGAAGTCTAAGCAATATATGATTGCTAAAAGACTGTGAATGAAGTATGATAGGCAGATGTAGTTCCTAGCCCGGTATTAGGACCGTGGAACAGGTGGGGCAAGGATAAGGGAATAAGGGCGAGGTATTGGTACATGACCAATATCTCAAGACAGGCAAATGAAAAGGAGGAAAAGGATGTTTTCCTAAGACTAGAAGGCCAGACCTGGCACTGACTTCTCGTCTAAAGATCCATATGATTATCTTTGAGGGAGTAGCCACCAAAATTTGTTTTGGTCACAGTTTTAACTTTGGATATGGTTATATCATGGTATTTGCGTTCTTAAGATTCTAGCATGAATGACGCCTCAGAATTCTTGGATGTCAACTTAAGAGTATGACTTAAGATTCTGATATATGGCGCGCTAGATTAAGACACACGCTGACAGGAAAGGATGTTCAGGCTAGCTAGGGCAGGCCTGCTTGGATTTTGCCCAAGGTACCCTTACCTGTGTGTAGTTCTTGCCGGACATGAAAGGCAAAAAGCGCAAAATCATCCAGTAGAGCATTTAGGACTACTGAGTCTTTTGTATATTATTCATTCTGTTGTTGTGTTCCATTAAATTGTTAAAGCTAAAGACATGGTGCTTACTGTTCCATCACATTCGTAGATTATTGTCCATGTCTCAACTATGTGTGCTTGGGCCACATAAGTCTAAGGCACAAGGGTGCTTCAGACAGGTCTCTACAAAAGGTAGAACAACCGTCTGGATAAAAGGATATGTCCTTGGCCAGAATGAGACTGGAAGTATCTATCTGAGCAAGTGCTATGTGATGGAGAAATAGTAAGGCAGTTGGCTATTCCCACGCCTCAGCAGGGTGCTGTAGAGAATAAGAGGAATAGGTTACTGTAAGAGATGGTCTGATGTATGATAGAGCGTGCAAAGTACAAGTTCCCTATTCGGAGGAGACACTTTGCTAAACGACTATCAACATACGCAACCATAAGTCCACCAAGTCTGTAGCCACTACACCCTACGAGATGTGGACCAAAAGGCAACCTGAATGAGGTCACCTTAGGCCATGGGGATCGGCAGCTTATGTACTAACTAAATTTCAAGTCAGGAAGAGGTTCGTTGAGAAATGAGTCTCTACGAAACAAAAGTTTCACTGGATGACACCCCATCCCTGAATGATCAACAGGAAATAGTTCCTACGGATCTTCAGGACAGTGGGAGTAACTTGCCTAGTGAACAAGCCCATCATAGATTATGACTATGAGGAGGAACCCTCTTTGCGTAGGAACGTTCTTTGGAGCGTATCCCGTCGATGAATTGACATCAAAAGGAAGACCATAAGGGTCACCACGCAAGACAATGATGAACCTAGGATGTTTGTCCAAGGATCTTTCATCACCTGGCAAGAAGGAATTGGAAGTTAGACCCTAGATGGAAGAAACGTATCTTCATGGAGTAACGTATCTTCTCATGCTATTCGGAGCATCCTAGGGGTTGCGTATTCGAAACGCAATAACCGATAAGTAGTGTAACATAAATGGATTCACGAGATATATGACTTCTCATAGGAGATGACCATAATTAAGGGATATGTTCGTAGAGATGATGATCTCCACGAGCATGGAGGAACCGCTGGAAGATACCCTGTTCCTTAGTTGATTGTGAGGAATTAGTTCCCCAAGGATCATTCGGACAGTGGGAGTGACTTTCCAGGAAGGGTGCTCCATCCATAAGGGATGAAAGCAAATGATGATCCTCCTATGCAAAGGTATTGCTCATAGGAGCATACCCCATCGACTACCTGAGATCGAATGGAATGATCTTAAGGATCACCTTGCATAAAACGATAGGATAGAATCCTAGTCCTTATCGTACCCTAATTATGAAGAATGAATAGTAAGCTTTACAGGATGAATTAGAGTCTATAAAGGGCAAACCAAGTTTAAGGCTAGGTTGGATTTCCAACTGGATGGAAGACTATTGGAGATTAATGGATTTCCAAGGTCAATCAGAGACCCAGACGGAAGCGTGGTAAGGCATATGACTTGCGTAGAAGCGAATAAGTCTACACTCATTCTGAGAGTAGACATCGGCGAATTTGAGTCGATCCGACGAATTTGCGTTGGTTCAACGAGGTATCCTTCCCAAGGCTTTGGGTGATAAGGATTACGTTGATTCGCTTGGTAGCATCAATAGTTGTGGATCCATTCTCGATAGACGTGACGACTGAATTTCTCAATGGAGAAATCCTAGAGGAGACTAAGGTCAAATGCACAGAATGTGTACAAGCTAACTAAGTCCATATGGGATCTTAGCTAGTCCTCTGGACAGTGGTATTTCAACAGGGATCGTTTACTATATGTTTACGATAACAAGTGGAAACCACTGTGTATCACTCTTACTAGTAGAGAGTTGATGATCACGTCACTTAATATCGATGACACACTATTGGCTAGTGGAGCTTAGAGATTGTTCGAGTCCCCTAAGGAGTAATTGTACTCCTGTAGCTCAGCGCAAGAACTTACGAGCCTAGACATGTGCCCTAAAAGACACCATATAAGAATGACCAGATAACCAGAGTGCCTGATGCAGTATAAGTCTTATATGCACTATGGTGTATATTCAGACCTAGCGAACGCTATGCAATCAGAAGAATTGGATTTCAGGATATTCCAATTGAAGACACAAGATTGTAACCCGGATACTCTATATGATGGATCATATGCTATGACTATCGAAGAAGATGCTTCGACTAGTTAGCCGCATATGCTAACTAGGGTGGGGACCTAGATGCACTTGGATCCGACTCAGGCTATCGTCCATGCTAGATGATAGACTCGCATGGAACAAATGCAATACAAGTGTTGCATGATTGTATTAGACCGCTCCATTGACCATGGAAGCGAAGCACGATTGCCTGTTCTGCCATAGGGCAGAAATGTGTTTTACTGAGAAGGTTTCTTGTAAGCTTATGAGCTATCAACAAACCTATTACCATGAGTAGTGTTAGCATACGGCTATAACATTGCGGTAAAGACAAACACATAGTCAGGGGTACTATTTCACAAAAGGTGAAATAACTACCTAGAGAGTAATCCTGGAGTGGATCGACTATGGGCCAAGATGTTGGCTCATCCCATTCCTAAACCACATGAGAATCGTCCTTGTGGATCTCTTTAGAAAATTGGGACTTAGTAGTCGATAACTAGCAATATGATTGATGAGAACACGAGACATTGATTGACTGGATTTTAATTGGATTTGTTTTAAGCAGCATGTTGTTTTGATACATGTATGATATGTTACATTTCCTGTACTAGCATAGAGCATGTCACGCAGACACTAAGTTGGCTCACTCACACGAGCAACTGCCTTCGCAATATCCTGGATATGTCTGGGTGTGGCGGAAGATGAGACGGAATCCATATAAGCGCTGAAAGCCTGCGATATGATATGAGATGCCTTCTTCATATGAGCATATGGCCTATGATAAGAGCTTGAGATCTATCAGTAGAGCTAGGAGCCTGTCAGACGGATTCGACTGTCGCATTGGAAATAGGTTCCAAGGTGAGGTTGGTTATGGCCAATCGAACATGGTTATTACCCCGAATCATGTATAGTCTGTGTAGAAGAAGCCAGATGCGAGAGCTGATAATTGATCACAACAGTGTGACATGGCAGCACTCGGGCTAGTGGCCATAAGGGCTACCGGATAGACATCTGCATAGTGGTCCTTTTGCAAGGACAAGACATGCGCTCTCATCAGAGTCTAAACACTATGGCGCATATTCCCCTTGAATAATGCGCGCTTATGAGTGACCATAAGGTGATGAGTAGAATTAGTCCCTGGGATTCCTCATCGTGTGAGCCTCGTCGATCGTATAAGGATGATTGACACTGTATACCCTTTGTACCCTTTGTACTTACATCTGTGTCATGAGGAGACGGGTCGGTGGTGCTACTTTGGCGTGACACCTTACGGCTATGGATGATTCGGCCTTCCGGACACTGCTGGGAAAGCAGCTGAGCCGAATCTGAGTGACACATGTATGTAAGGAAAGATTCTCGTTGCATCGCTCTTTATATCTTCATTGGGCCCACCTGCAAGATCTTATGGGATCGTGTAGGATATGAAAATATAAAGGAGATGTGGACTCATTGGAGCATGGCCTTCGGGACAAGGCAGGTGCTCATGATCCACGAGATGACAATCGGAGGAATCTGGGGGATACGAGAGTTACGGAGAGCATTATCATTGTTTTATGTTTTAAGGGTGCCTTCCTGCGCTGGCTATACGAGTTTGGTATGTGGATCTCCCGAGAGGGTGCCTTCCCATGCTGGCTATACGAGTTTGGTGTACGGATCTCCCGAAATGCAGGTACTCTCACCGGTCACACGCCACGGCCACACAATACTCTTTTGTAGATGATAGAAAGTTGGAGATTGATGGAGACTGGATGAATTGTGCAACCCCACTGTGCGAGTGGGAGATGTTAGCAATTGGTGCGCCCATGTGGGGTGCCCAATGCAATTAACATAACCTTATGGGGTTAGTTGCACTAATACATAAACTAGAGGGGTTAGTAGCTAAGGCTCAAACCCTAGGGGTTTATGTGCAAACCTAGGAGAAGTTTTGCCTATATAAAGAGGTAGCCTCCTACACATGATATATGAGATCATTGGCTATTCCATACAGAAAAGTCTCTCTGTCTAGATTCACACTAGTTGTAGAGAACCCTAGTCTCTCTCCAACTTCATCCAAGGAGGTGGAACGTGGTGTGGAAATCAGTGTTCGTCCTCGAGATTCGCACTCGATTGGTGGGAGCAAGATCAAGGAGTAGGCGCGTGAAAGCAAGCAACAAACCGATCATCCGCTGCACTAAGGAGCTTAGGAAGACAAGGTAAACACATGAATATTCCGCTTTAGTTCATGTTGTTGATCTGAGCATGTTAGATCCTTCCTGCCCTTCAGAACCTCCCATGGGGTTGAATCTCCCTCCATGAGTTCGTTTTTAGAGAGTAAATTTCAGCTTGGCTGCTCAATCTATAACCATAATCCACAATTCTAAGCAATTTGAAGCTGTGATCGACGATGGGATCAAACCCGAATCCCAGAACAACGCCGTGAGGCCCACGGTTTGGCCGATTTACGGAAGAAACAGGGAGGTCTTTGAAAACCCTAGTAAGAGGGTTCCACAAGAGAATGATTGAAGCCATTGGATAAATGGAAAGGCAGACTAACCCATTACAGCTATCGGAAATCTTAAGAGGTTTTGATTTGTTAAGGAAAGGGATGTTGATGTTAATAGGAACATCAAAACATTCGGTACGTGAGATTAACGTAACGGTGCCGTGATCGGTGGTTTTCGATGATTGGCGACGCCTGAAGAGGAAATAGGAGTTGGGTGTTGGGGTCGAAAGGGCATTCTTGGAAGTTGCTTGAGTAAAGAGTTTGGTGATGAAGTCTGGGTTTTTGAGAAGGGCGTACCATGTTTTGCATGCACATCCGAAACAAACGAGGGGACGGAGAGGTAGTCTGGAGATGATGTCGACGATTATGTCTGTGGGTAGGCTGGAGAAGATGAGGACGACCAAGTCTTCCGGGAGGTTATCCGGCGGCGTGTCGTGAGAATTTGAGGATGACATTGTTTGAAATGCTGAGAAAAAGTTGGAGGGGCAGGGGGTGGAAAGTTGACTGAAGTGAAGGACGATGGTGTTGAAGAAATAATGGTGGTGGTTCTTTGATCTCTCACTCCTCTGGAACTGGGTGGGTGGTTGTTGCATGGTGAAGTTAAATCTCAGAATTAATAGCAGCAAGCAGCTTGGTGGGCATATCTTTGGGAAGAAGATTTGCCATGATTACAGTCTTTAGAGTCCAGTACGTCTAAGTCTTTTCTGCATTTGAGCTCCGTGCTTAACCTCTCTCCCCTCTCTTGCATTGATTGCCTTCATCTTCTCCCCAACCAGACTAGTTAATGAACCAATACTACTCCTTGTTAAAGAGAAAGCATTCTGACACATTTCATAATATCAGAAAAAGTAATTTATTTAGAACAAATTTGACAAACAGCCGTGTATTTGAGCCGAATCGAATGTTAAGATGATCAAGTCCCAGCGTCCTTGCCAAGTCAGCGGTGTAACATAGTTTTTACTGAGGCTAAATGCCACATATTTCACAACTAGAGAAGCCAAGGCTAAGGCTACAAAGAAGCTTGGAGACTAAAATACAAGCGCTGTTGCAAAGTCATTGTCTTTCGCGATGTGTGAATTTCTTGACGTTGAAAGATTATGTTTCCCTCCAATATCTTATAGCATAGGAAAAATAAAAATATCCACGTTAACCAAGAAAATTTTCCTCGTTCATGCTGGGGACAAATACTCTGAACTTGGAACACCATTAGGTCCTCATCTGTGGAGTTTTTCAGAGCCGCCTAATATCTCAGTTTAACTAAATAATTCGCATTAGTTAAAGGGCTCCACACCATCCTATCAGCATGAGGAAACAAACACGATGGAATTTGCATGACCTAATTCAGCATACATTTTTGGAAAACAACTCCTCCAGCTGATAGTCCAAATCCACCAGGTATCTTCAGGGGGTGTATGTGTCTTTCAGCCAAAATTATTCGGTAATTTTTTTTTTTCTGAACAATTTTGTGCGTGGCTGGCCAGCATTTTCATTCTTCGCCAACTTTTTATATGATATTTTTCCGAAATTGCATCCGTGGTACTTACTCTGTTTTTTCTCTCTGTTCTCATTTTGACTTTTATCACTGTTTATCAGCTCGCTTTGACCCGATGGTTTGATTAGCAATACGATAAATTTTTTTAGTAAATTTTCGTGTTGTTGTATAGTAAAATTTACTCTATAATACCATAAAAAATTACCGATTTTTTTTATTGTTTTGCTAACTAAATTACCGGGTCAAAGTGACATGAATACGTATGGAAAAGTCAAAAATTGAAGTCGAGAAGAAACAGACCAAGTACTGTTGAATTCTGTGTGAATAAAATTCAGAACTCAATGGGTGGGTTTGGTATGACTTTTTTCTAACTTATAATACACTTTGGACATTTAATCTGTTTTGAACTTTTCTGAAGAATTTGGTATGACCTTTTTTGTGCCAGCTTTTGGATTTTGGTATTTGGCTTTGAAGTGTAAAACTGAGTTCTGAAAAAAGTTGGGTTTCATTTTTTTTTTTTTTACTTTTTTCTTCTTAAACAATAAAATTGTCCAATTCACCCTTACTTTATTTGTATTAACATACTACGACAACTAATTAGACGTACTATAATTTTATTAGTAAATATAAAAAATTATAAAATAATGATTTTTACTAACAAACAAAAGTGTTGGATCACTAACTTTTTGACAGCATCACTTTTTTTACTAAACCCATACATCTTTTTTCATCAATTTCTTTGCCACGAATTTTTCTCACAACAACTAAAAAGTCGATTTAAAAGTCCAAAAAATCATACCAAACTCACCCAATACATTCAGTGGAAGCATCTACATTTCAGAATCTATTCAATTGACTTTAGGTGTCAATTTGACCGATTGACTCTTAAAAACAACTAGGGAGATTCTGGCGAAAAGACTAAGTATGTCTCACATACTGTATTAGGGATCTAAGCCCAATAAATCAAGATCTAGTACATGGATAGCCCACATTGGCTTTTCTGGTAACATACCACTACTTCCTGGTTCTAAAGCTTTCTTTGCAAAAAGGTCAGCAACAGTATTAACTTCTCTAGGTATTACATTGAGTTTAAAACTTTGGAAAGAATTGAGCATTGTATTGCATCTGTCTGCTATCAACCAAACATCAGACCATCTTGTGCTTCCTCCTCTGCTACTACCTTTATCATTTCGTTCTGTAGCTCGGCTTGCTGCAAATATCTCCTTGATTGCACCTGTAGAGTCACATGCCACTATTATGTTCTCAAAATTATTTACTTGCGCTAGAAGTAAACCTTCCTCTATCGCAATTAGCTCCGTTTCCAGTGCAGATCGAACTCTTGGGCAATGTTTCAAAATACTAGCGACGAAATTCCCATTACAGTCGCGTATAACATGACGCCGAATTGAATCGAGGCGTTTTATGGGAGCAGCAAGAAGCAACGAAGATGGAAGGGAAATCATGAAAGAACCTCCATAGGGTTCATAGAAAACACAAGGTTTTCTGAAATAAACTCAATAATCGATTAACTGATGAAATAAGTCCACAAGCCGGACTTCAATAGCCAAAAACCTAAAATTTACCTAAAATAGCAAAATTTCAATAATTATTCTTAATTAAAGTCCTACTAAAGAAAAGCATACTGGAAAAAGATTGACCTAAATCGGGTTTAAATTGACCTCCTAATTAACCAAAAGATTATTACTAAAAATAGAAAATTTGACGATTTCGTGCCCTAAACAGCCGAATTTTGCCAAATCAGCATGGTGCTCGTGACTAAGTCACGAGTTATCTTTAGAACGTCGTTTCTGATCAGATTCATGTATGGTTCGACCCCGTTCATCAATCCTTCAATTCTGCCCCTGATTTTGCGTATGGACCGAAACAGCTTTTCTGAAACTGGCAAAATTCTTCCTGCATCAGTCACCCCCTCTTCAAAAGAACTCGTCCTCGAGTTCAATTTAGGAACTTGAATGATCCGCTCTACCAAGAAAGGATCACAATAGAAGGATGGAACCTTGAACGGAAAAACTACTGACTCGTTTAATTCAAATTTCGTCTCTTCGTCGTCATATGCAATTTCATCGCCATCTCCATAGTCATCATAAACCGGAGGGATTGTCCAATCCAACTCAGATTCACATGATTTAGAAATACGCCTGTAAAAGATTGCATCACGAAAAATATGTTCGATTTGAAACATACCCGTAGAATCTAGCTCGTCGATCATGGAACTTGGTCCTCCATAACGCTCGCGATTGAATGCAATCTCGAACGTGGGCTCCATGTCATGATCCAAGGCTTGACCTTCTGCAACCATCATCATAACCCCTTGGAGGTTAATTTCCCGTTGGGGGGCTTCCTCAGCCGGAACCTGCCCGCAGCAGCCAGGTCGTCCACGCGCCATGGTTATGACGATCTTCTTCCCACGTCGAACTGAGTTCTGATACCAACTGACGCCGAATTGAATCGAGGCGTTTTATGGGAGCAGCAAGAAGCAACGAAGATGGAAGAGAAATCATGAAAGAACCTCCATAGGGTTCGTAGAAAACACAAGGTTTTTTCTGAAATAAACTCAATAATCGATTAACTGATGAAATAAGTCCACAAGCCGGACTTCAATAGCCAAAAACCTAAAATTTACCTAAAATAGCAAAATCTCAATAATTATTCTTAATTAAAGTCCTACTAAAGAAAAGCATACTGGAAAAAGATTGACCTAAATCGGGTTTAAATTGACCTCCTAATTAACCAAAAGATTATTACTAAAAATAGCAAATTTGACGATTTCGTGCCCTAAACAGCCGAATTTTGCCAAATCAGCATGGTGCTCGTGACTAAGTCACGAGTTACCTTTAGAACGTCGTTTCTGATCAGATTCATGTATGGTTCGACCCCGTTCATCAATCCTTCAATTCTGCCCCTGATTCTGCGTATGGACCGAAACAGCTTTTCTGAAACTGGCAAAATTCTTCCTGCATCATAACAGCTCCTGCACCTCCCTTTCTTGTTGCTTCACACGCCGCTCCATCCGTGTTTAGCATCATTACACCACTAGGAGGAGGCTCCCACTTCTTCATATTCTCTTTCAGCCCCCATTCACTCTCATTAGGCGCCAAACCTCTGCAGTGTCTATGGGCATTAAGATAATTCATTGCATTTTCAGTGCTAGTGCCGACTTGACCTTTGTATCCATGGAACCTGTGGGAATTTCTTTGTTTCCAGAGTGCCCACATTAAGGTGACCCATTTTTCGCATTCCGTAACCGATAAGATGGTCATCATCTCCTCAACCCAGTTATGGAACGAACTTTGATAAAGATGGATGAAACTCTCTCCAAAATTGCTGATCCACACTTGCTTTGCTAGCTGACAGTCCATAAACACGTGTTTCTCTGTCTCTACTTCTTCATTACACTATAAACATTGTGGGGGGACCTTAATACCACGTTGACGAAGGTTACTAGCCACTGGTAATGTGCGAGACCAAGCTCTCCATACCGGGAAAATAAATTTCTTCGGTACTTTGAGCTTCCACAGTTTAGTTAGCCATTTTCTTCTAAGACTTCCAGCAGAACTTTCAATGCTTTTGTCACCCGATTTTCTCTGTATCTTGTACCCGGAAGCCACCGTGTACTCACCATGAGTCCCGTAATACCACTCTAATCTGTCTTCCCGAAACTCTGCCGGTAGGGTGATGGATTTTATTTCCTCAGCGTCCATGGGTAGGAAGAGATTCTCCACTAAATCACTATCCCATTTGCCATCTTCAGTGATTAGACTAGAAACCTTCAGATTTGATGCATAGGTCGTGGTTGCAATCTTGAAACTTACAGGTCTTGGCACCAACTTATCATTGTACACTTCGACATTTCGACCATTGCCTATTCTCCAATACAGACCTTTTTGTAGTAGATCTCGTCCTGCCAAGATACTCCGCATAGCAAAAGAAACCGCATATTTGGGTTTGAAAGATAAGAGATCCGAGTTATGGAAATACTTAGCTTTTAAGACCCGACTTACAAGGCTGTTAGGGTGCTTCACAATCCTCCAAGCTTGTTTCGCCAAGAGAGCTATATTAAAGTTACTGAAATCTTTGAAACCGAGCCCCCCTTCCTCTTTAGATTTTGTCATAGTCTCCCAATTAACCCAATTCATAGCCTTTTTCTCATTTGTATCGCCCCACCAAAACTTTCTAATAAGTTTTCCCATCTTGTCGCATGTACCAATCGGGAGCAAAAAACAGCTCATTGCGTAATTGGGCAGCTTGAGCGACTGATTTAATGAGAATCTCCTTTCCGGCAGCCGATAAAGTCTTCATCTTCCACCCTTTCAGTTTTGTGACTATCCTCTCAATCAGCTTCGCGAACGTAATCTTCTTTTGTTTTCCCATCGTCGTAGGTAAACCGAGGTACTGTTCATGCTTTTTCGCTAGCTGCACACCACATAAATCACTGAGCTCCTGTTTCTTCTCCTCCGTGACATTATCAGAAAATACTGCGGATGATTTTTGAATGTTAATCTTCTGACCGGAGGCTTCCTCATACACCTTTAACATCTGAAAAAGACAAGAAATTTCAGCTTCATTAGCTTTAGTAAAAACCAAGCTATCGTCCGCAAAGAAGAGATGAGAGACTTGGGGTCCCCCTCTTGATGCTGTAATCCCAGGGATCTTCCGTTCTGAAACCGCTCGAGTGAGGCTGCGAGAGAGTGTTTCACTGACTAGCAAGAATAAAAAGGGTGATAGAGGGCATCCCTGTCGTAGACCCCGTTCCGGAACTATCTTTCCCTTGACTTTCCCATTCACTAGCAATTGATAATTAGCAGTAGTGACACATGACATGACGTTATTGATCCATCGAAAGCCAAAGCCCATTTCCTCCAAAGTTGCTCGTGAAAAATCCCACTCGACCCCGTCATAAGCTTTTGACATATCGAGTTTCAGAGCCATATATCCCTCCTTGCCTTGTTTCCTTGTCTTCATAGAATGAATTAATTCAAAAGCAGTGATAATATTATCAGAAATTAACCGTCCCTGAACCAAGGCACTTTGGTTTTCTGAAATCATCGAAGGAAGAACAATTTTTAGGCGATTAGCTAATACCTTTGCCACCGTCTTGTAAATCGTGGAGCATAAGCTTGTAGGACGAAAATCGGCAGCTTTCCTTGCTTGCTTTACCTTCGGTATAAGGGCAATGAGTGTCTCATTATAGAGACCAAAGTCTCCATCTTCATTCAAAATCTTCGAACACAAATCTTCCACCTCCCCTCCTACAACTGGCCAAATCTTCTGAAAAAACCCGCCGGAAAGCCATCAATTTCTGGTGATTTAAAAGGAGCCATCTCCTTAATCGCCTGTCTCACCTCATTTTCCATGAACGGAATATTCAAAAATGCCCTATGTTCCGCGGATAGGATTTCTTCCCCCCCCCCCCCCCCTCTACAAGCGGCTCCATCTGCATTCGAGTTGGATGAGTAGAAGAGAATATACTTTTAAAGTAATTTTCAAGTATACCTGTAACTTCATTTTCGTTCGATTTCCACGACCCGTCATCATCTTCTAGACCCAAAATTCTGTTCCGAGCCTTTCGTATTGTCGCTTTTCGGTAAAAAAATCCGGTGTTACTATCCCCCTTTCGCATCTAAACCATCCGCGACCTTTGTCGCCACATTGTTTCTTCATGTTGAAGTGTGATACCAATCTCTTGCTTTCGATACTTCAGTTCTTCAATTACAGACCGAGTTTGCCGCATATTTCCAGGATACTCTATTCTTCTTCGAATCCACTTGAGTTTCTTACGCACATGCCCGAAAGTACGGAGTTCCCATCTGCGACAATGAATAGCCAATGAGTCCAGTTTGTACTTGACTGACCCTTGCCCCGAATTCCAGCTTTGCCGAGCTGTTTGCTCAAATTCTCCATGTTCTGTCCACATTTCTTCATACACAAATCTCCGTTTTCCTTGCTCCTTAAGTATATCAAAGATTTCAATAACTACATCTATTGGGGAGTGATCGGAAACATCCACAATAAGGTGATTCACTCGAGCCGTTCCTAAAATATTAATCCAATCATCGCTAGCCACACATCTATCTAACCGTTCGCGAATATTATCATCATCCGCTTGGTTGTTAGACCAAGTATATCGATTGCCATAGAAACCCAAGTCTCTTAGTTCCAATTGATGAAGAACTTCGCGAAAATCCTCCAATTGCCTATAGGTGACCGCTTGTCCACCCTCTTTTTCAGCAATGGAAGTGATGGCGTTAAAGTCTCCAACAACACACCAAGGCAGCCCATGAGTTTTCAGCTTGCTTAACAAACTCTAAGAGTTTTTCCGTTCTTTTCTTACCGGATCGCCATAGAAACCCGTAAGAACCCAACGATGATCACAGTTTTGCATACGAATATAGCCATGAATGTGAAAATGAGATTTATTAATTAAATGAAAATCAACTTCATCATCATTCCACAACATAGCTAGTCCTCCCCTTCTATCCGAACAATCAACGTATACACCCGAGTCATAACCCAACCGGTACCTGATTGTATCCATCTAACTTGCATACTGCTTTGTCTCCATCATGAAGACGATTTTGGGCTTCTGGGTCTTCACTAGGTCGTGAAGGGTGCGAACGCTAAGGGGTTCCTAAGCCCCCGTACGTTCCAGCTTACGAGATTTATTGTGCCTGGCTGGGCTGCTTAGCAGCTCCAGCCAATAGCGCATTTGTGTCTGAACCTCGTCCTCTTCCTCGTCCACGCCCTCGAGCACCAAACCCCGTTCCTCTACCCATTCCAGCCGAAGGTGGTATATGAACCTCTACCTCTCCCCTTTTTTCTCTCGGGTCGGGGCTGAAGTTCATCTGTGTACCCTTTCTCTTGGTGTGAGTAGTTCCTGTCTTCACCTCCATATGGTTATTTTGCTCTTTCTCCACATTCTTGCTCTTTATCTTCTAAGTTCTTCATCAATAACGGGTTTTGTTGTCTCCTGGGCATTAGTGCACAAAGTATTATCATGTATCCTCATATCACCATCATGTGCCGCATGGGTTCCCGTTAAATCATCCTCCATTGGTGTCACAATTTCAGGTTGTTCCCCTCTTGTTTATGTGTTGTCTACCATCTGCTCTGTTTTATCCTCACCATCCTCCCATTTCTTCTTCCTCGCTCGCAAAGGCGGTCTGAATATGAGCCATGACCCATAGCCTGGGGGATCACCAGCTTCGCGCGCATCTTTCTCTTCCTCACAAATTTCTGTCGAGTGAGAAAAACATCCACACCAATCACAAATCCACGGAATTCTTTCGTACTTGAAATCGATCCATGTTCGTTCTTCAATGGTAATAATATGTGCTCCCCGACGGAGAGGTTTGTGTAAAGGTAGTCGAACCCTAATGCTCACGTAGCATCCGTCATCACCACTAAGGACGCGAGGGTCTGTTTCCACAACTTCACCAAGTTTCACAACTGCTCTGCGGGCACCATCTTCATTCATCACGTAGATTGGCAGGTTTAATAGTTGAACCCACACATCTACCTGATCAAAGACTATATCAGTTTTCGGATCACCTATGTTCCACGGCTTGACAAATAACATGATTCCATCGAATATCCAAGGACCTGATTCAGCACCTTGGTTCTTGCTTCTTCATTGGGAAACTGGATTATGAAATTATTTTTGTCCGTATCATAAAACTTTACCTTCTCTCCCTCTGTCCAATTTTTTTGGAACAGCATTCGCATAGCCCACGAGTTGATCCAGTGCTCAACGTCAAACTTTCCTATCAGACAATGTTGGAACTTCTTCATTGCCTCTCTGCAAAAGTCCTCATCGATAACTATGTCTTCTTCTTCCTCTTCCGTGTAAGGGCGTCGAACCCTAGGGGGTTTGGGCGGCTTGGCTGCATTGTAGCTGAGTTCTTCAACGTCTTCCATGGTTCTCCGAACACAGATCGAGAGTGAGACAAAGCTTTTCTCCAAAACCCTAGTTAGGGTTCAACGTCGGCGCTCCGTACTTCTCGGAGCCCTTTTTACCTTTAAAGCGTAGAGTATGTCTGACAAAATTGGGTAAAAACACAATGGTGTCCTTAACTATACTTTCAGATGAAGCAATTATGTATCCAAATTTATTTTTATAGCAAATAGGTACTCTTAATTTCTTTTCCTAGTATATATATGAGGCTATGCAAGAGAAACATGTTGGGCATTCAAACCCTACTAAGAGGGTTCCACAAGAGAATTGTTGAAAGCTAATGAACTTTCTAGAAGATTCTTGAAAAATGAAGAGGTTCCCTCCTCCACATCTAGAGTACTAATCATCCCATATACAACTCACTACCACAACACTCTAGTTTACACTTCAATCACAATAGTCCCTCTCCACAACATCATCAACCTACATACTTTCGCACTACTCCTCTCCTACAACTAACAAATCCTAACATCACTCACCCTCAAAAACCCAACAAGTGGTATCAGAGCCTCGTCCGATTATACATTTGGGCGTTGCTTCCGTTCATAAACTAAACCACTAACATTCAACTATGGCCACCATGCTATCCAACAATCAAATACCCATTCCAATATTCAACGGGGAGAATTATGATTATTGGGCGATTAAAATGAGGACATTCTTCATGTCCCAAGGCCTATGGGATATTGTCGACAACGGGTTCAACAATCCGGCGGATATTTCAAGGCTCACGAAGGAGGAGAAGGAGAAATTAGACAAAGACAAGGAGAAGGATAACATGGCTCTCGGCTACATAAAAATGGCTATGGCAGATTCAATCTTCCCAAGAATATGTGGAGCTACAAGCGCCAAGCAAGCGTGGGATAGCTTGAAGGAGGAGTTTCAAGGAAGTGTCAAGGTACGTAATATTAAACTCCAAACATTGAGAAGAGATATGGCAAATATGAAAATGAAAGAATCTGAGACCATTAAAGAATACTACTCAAGATCAAGAGAACTAGTTAATCAACTAAGATCATATGGGGAAGACTATAACGATAAGATGGTGGGAGAAGATTCTTATCAGTCTCCCTAGTATGTACGATCCGATCGTTACGACGACTGAGGTGACGGCGGATCTCACCACTTTGTCAGTCACAGACTTAGTGGGTACTCTAGAAGCTTACGAGAAAAGATTGAGTATGCGTGAAACCGAGTCAACGGAGAACGCATTTCAATCTAAGCTCAAAATATGGTCTCATAATTCTAGAAACTTGAAGAAATTTGGAGATAATTCTAGAATACAAGAAAATTCTAGAATTAAGGAGAAAGGAGGAGAAATTAGAGAAAAATATCCGCCATGCCGCATCTGCAACAAGACGAGCCACTTGGAGAAAGACTGTTGGCATAAAGGAAAGTCAAAGTGCCAATACTGTGATAAATTTGGCCACATGGAAAAAGATTGCCGCTTGAAGAAAAAATATCAAGCCAACTATTCAGAAGAAAAAGAAGATGAAGGCAACATGTTCTACGCGTGCCACGCTGCAGCTGAAGTAAAGAACGGCACATGGTATGTCGACAGCGGTTGCAGCAACCACATGACAGGAGACGAGAAGATATTCAAAGAAATCGACGGATCAGTCAAATCCCAAGTCAAGCTCGGGAATGGAGAACTAGTGGAGGTTGAAGGTAAAGGCACCATCGCGGTGAACACTAAGAAAGGTACGCGCTTTATTCGCGATGTACTACTTGTGCCTAAACTAGATACAAATCTAATTAAGCGTGGGTCAAAAAGAGGATATTCCCTCTACTTTAATGGAGACTCATGCAAAATATACGACAACAAAAACAAGAATCAGGTGATTTTTACTGTGAAGATGCAGCAACAAAAGAATTTTCCGATTCGATGGCAGTACGCTGAGATGGCATTAAGAGCGACAAGCCAAGATCAAACACAAGAGGAAGATGGAGTACAGACTCCTCAAGCAACTACACCACAGTCAAGTCCAAGAACAAGACCCTCAACTTCTAGCAAACAAGAATATTTGAGCAGTGAAGAAACCATCCAAGTCATGAATCGATTGATAAGTCCAATCCCAATATCTTGATTTCGAGTTGCAATTCACCAGTACGGAGAGTACGCTCGCTTGCCGACCCATACGAGAAATGCACATTTGCGACCATGGATCGAAAAAGCTTTGAGGCAATAAGAAAGAAGGATGAACGGGTCAAAGGCAAGGAGGAGAGAGTCAAGATGATCAAGAAGAACCAGAAAGAGCAACCAAAGAAACTGATGGCCAGTAAGTAAGCCGCCAAAGAAAGAAAGCTCTACAAGATGAAGCATAATCATAGCTATCCTATCCGGAAGCACATGACAGTGTCAACTACTAAGGACTACTCGCAACTATCAAGGTTGAAGGCTGAAACTCAGCAAGGAGGCATATTCACAAATGCCCATCCAAGATCAAAGTTCAAGACTCTACGAGAGTTGCATGAAGTTACCAGAAATTTCATTAAGGAGGAGTGTTGAAAGCTGATGAACTTTCTAGAAGATTCTTGAAAAATGAAGAGGTTCTCTCCTCCACATCTAGAGTACTAATCATCCCATCTACAACTCACTACCACAAACACTCTAGTTTACACTTCAATCACAATAGTCCCTCTCCACAACATCATCAACCTACATACTTTCGCACTACTCCTCTCCTACAACTAACAAATCCTAACATCACTCACCCTCAAAAAACCAACAAGAATGATTGAAGCCATTGGATCAATGGAAATGCAGGCAAACCCATTACAACTATCGGAAAACTTAAGAGGTTTTGATTTTTTAGGGAAAGAGATCTTGATTTGTTAAGCGGGACATCAAACGATTCGAAACTGGAGATTAATGTAACGGTGCCGTGATCGGTGGTTCTCGATGGTTGGCGACGCCTGAAGAGGAAATAGGAAATGGGTGTTGGGGTGGAAAGGGCATTATTGGAAGTGGTTTGAGTGAAGAGTTTGGTGATGAATTCTGGGTTTTTGAGGAGGGCGTACCATGTTTTGAAGGCACATCCAAAACATACGAGGGGTCGAAGAGGTAGTCTGTAGATGATGTCAACCATGATGTTCGTGGGTATCCTGGAGAAGATTAGGATGACCAAGTCTTCCGGGAGGTTTTCTAGGCGACTTGTCGTGAGTATTTGAGGATGACATTGTTTGAAATGCTGAGAAAAAGTTGGAGGGGCAGGGGTGAAAAGTTGATTAAAGTGAAGGACGATGGTGTTGAAGAAATAATGGTGGTGGTTCTCTGATCTCTCACTCCCTGTGGAACTGGGTGGGTGGTGGTTGTAAGTGGAGTTTTACATCGTTTTCCTATCCAACCTAGTACCCACCGAATCAAAGTGACTCGGTTACAGGTTGAAAAAATCAAAGATGAAGAAACAGAAAGAAACAGAGGTAGTATTCAGATGCACTGCATAATAATATCAGAAAAGTAATTTGTTTTACACAAGTTTGGCAGACAGAGGTGTATTTGAGCCTAACCGAGTTTTAAGGTGATCAAGACTTGTGTCTGATATATTTTCCTCAGTCATAGATGGACCCCGAGAATTAGGGTAAAAGATACTTTGACTTCCTACCGTTTGAAGACCTGGCAAAATGGTCTTTTGCCCATTGAACTTAACCACTTAATTGTTTATAAATGATTTGGAACCTGTCTATTTAATAAATGGTATTAATTAGAGTAGACCATTTAAAACCGTTACTTATATGGGTAAAATGGATTTTTTTCCCGTGAACCAACGAGCACCAATTAAAAAACTTGTATTCTTATTTTTATGTACAATCTAAACTAAACATTCTCAATTTACAGTACTGCCCCTTTAAAATTTACAAAGTAAAGAAAAATGACAAAAACACACATATATATATATATATATATATATTTTGCAAATAAAAACACATTATTTTTATAAACTTATTAATTAGAAAAAATAAGAGAAAATCATATTTTTCTCACATAAGAAGGTAGAAGTGTAGACCAGCAATTATGTTCATTTAACTGTAAAAGACAATATTATCCTCTTACTAGCAAATAATAAACTTATTAATTAGAAAAAAGTAAAAGAAAATCATATTTATCTCACATGTATAGGTTGACAAGCAAACTTGCTGTTATAACCGGAGGAGCAAGACGAAGTGGAGCTGCAGAGCCGCCGCCTCCGCATTCGCCACCACCTTTACCGTCGCGCCTCCGCATCCGCCACCACCTTTACCGTCGCGCAGCCGCCTCCACCGCCGTCGACATCGCATAGATCCGCCATCTCATCAACCGTCGCAGATCGCAACTAGCCTCAGTCGCTCCTTCACTCTGTACATCGCAATCTCAACCTCAGTTTCCTCTGTCGCTTCTTCCAATCGAGGTTTACTTCAGCCTAAGCGGTTGGATCGGACATCTGGTGGTGGAGATCATGGAAAATCTTGGCGAATCGGCGGTTCTTCTTCCATCTTCTCCGGCGACGGCGGAGAGAAGATGGTGGAAGATCCAGATGGTGGTTAGTAAGGACAAGGCTACTTCTGATTCCAAATCTTCTCTCTGTGTCTGCTCCGACGGCGGCCATGGCGATGACGGCGACAAGAACTGGCTGCTATGGTCGGGGATGAAGGAGGACGATGGCACACTTGTAATTTAGTAAATACGGAGGCATTATATTAGTTTGGACTAAGATTAGGTTAAAAGTTGGGCTTCTATTAAAATTTTGTGACTGGGCTTCTGTAGTGGCCAGGCCCAGTAAAAACATATTTTGTTAAATTTGGGTTTACGTGGGACAACCCATTAATACCCAACTCCTTGAAGCCCAATCTAATAAAACCCAGTAAGCATTTGGGCATAAATGGAGGATGGACCAATTAAATCTAACTCATTCAAAACCAGCCCATATCTGCCCAGTCCACCCATTTTGCCAGGTCTACAGTTTGACTGAACGACACTTTGACCCCTTCCCGTTCAGAAAAGAATGCTTTCGACACTTCAGTGTGCTGAACCCCTGGTTGTGATGCCATTTAGTCTAGTTATGAGGAAAATAGTTTTGAAGATGAATTTCTCCCCAGTATCATACAAAACGTCTATTGTTAGTTAACCTGATATTCTGTATAATATGGGGAAAAATCTATCCCCAAAACTATTTTTACACTGTTCTTTTTTCTAGAACAATAGATCTAGCAATAAAAAATTGAACTTGAACAAAAGAAGTAAAGAAAGCTGAGTGTTTGAAATGTTAATAGGAAGTCATGAGTGAGCACAAGTTTTATAAAGTTTCATTGACTCCGGATGCGCCAATTTAGAGATCAACCATATATTAACAAAATTAAAGTTGAAGCCCTGACAGCATCGTACATGATGACTGTGAATCCTTGACACTTACAATGAAACAGTGATGGTCACACGACTCTATAGAACGTCAAGTATTTCACACCGACATAAGCTAATTTGGGTAAGGCTAAGGCTACGAAGCAGAATATAAACTGGAATACATGGTTATTTCGAAGTCATTGTTTCCGCCTTATGTGAAGTTCTTTATGTTGAAAGTTTATGTTTCCCTCCAATATCTTATAGCATAGAAAAAATAAAAAATACAAATGTTCACCAATAAATTTTTTCTCCTGCTGGGGACAAAGACTGTGATATTGGACCACCATTAGGTCATAATCTGTGGAGTTTCTCATAATTCACATTAATTAAATTGCTTTACACCATCCTATCAGCATGAGGAAACAAACACGATGGAATTTGCATGACCTAATTCAGCATTCATTTTTGGAGAACAACTCCTTCAAGTTCATAGTTCCAACTCCACCAGGAATGTTTAGAGGATTAATTGTTGCTTTTATACCTGGAACTAGAGAACTGAAAAACCTTAGTTCCGGGCGCTAGGCAGCCATTTCTGCTTGGTGATGAAGTACTTTCATCAATGATGGTAGCAAGACAGGAATGCTTTATTAAAACATGTACATGTAACCTGCCAATGGAAATTATACAGCCAGTACAATAGATACCCACTCTTAACACACCATTTACCACAACATAGTTCATACAGTGAGAAAGAGGAAACAGTATGCGATTGCATCCAACTTTAATCCAAACTGAAACAATCAACTTCATATGCAAATGTTAAGGAAGACAACAGCAGTAAGTGTGCAGGTCCAGGCACAGGTACATGTCAGAAATAGAACCACAAATTGAAGATGTTTCAACAATCAAAAATTTCTCATTATAATGATATGGGAATGTTTTCATCTTCATCTGAGAGACTATATATGACATGAAACGAGAGTAACCATCTCTAAAAAGCAAACTTTCTGATCATGTCGTCACAATTTGCTTTAATCGAATGACATTCTTTGCCAAGCTCGGTAGGTATATTTCATGTTTCTTACATCCCGGGACCTTAAAACATCCAACACCCCTTTTTACCCATTACCATCCTATGAGCATGGTAACAAATACTAAAGCATTTGTAGAACTGATTCAGTCTCATCTGTCCAAATGTTTTCCATCACCGGTTGAGATAGGTTTTAAGTGTGAATCTTGCAAAAGTTAAATAAAAATTAAAAATTAAAATATATCAGTTCCAAAATTATTTCAATCAAAACAGTGTTTTGAACAGGCATTTGCTACGTAATCGGGATTTTTGTGTTGGTACATGCAGCATCAACTAATAATAAATAATACAACTTCCTACATAGTTTAGCTTGAAACTTAAAAACTAGAGTTTGCAAGAGGAGGATTAAAAATGCAAACAAAAAATTTTAACTGATCAACAAACCAGATATGGAAGCTATCAGTGCATGTGCAAATCCGGGAGCAAGTAAAAAAAACATGGTACTTCCTCTCTTCCCTCTCTTTCCCTTCAGTTTGACTTTACCGCTATTCACTAGTCACTTTAACCCGGTGATTTGGATAGCAAAACGATGCAAATTTTTTGATAACTTTTTCATGGTGTTGTAGAGTAAGTAGAGTAAATTACTCTACAGTCTACGAAACCATCAAAAGATTATAAAAAAAATCATGATTTTGCTATTCTAATCACCGGGTCAAAGTGACCGTGTTACGAGTCAAAAACTCAAACAGAAGTTAAAGAGAGGGAACGGAGGAAGTCATAAGAGACTATGCCAGAGAAACATGAGTATATGTGAAGAGACTAAGCAGTAAGCGAGTGCATAGAAGCACATTTGAAAAGAAAACATTATGCATTAGAGTTCCTCAAGCAAAATAAGTATTTAACTAGAACGTGGAGCTGTCTGGTAAAACTGCAGTCTAAATCGTGAACCCAATTTAACCTATGAAACTTCAGCAACCACCAAAAAGGATTAGATTACCCTATCTATCCAGTAGAGACTACAACAAAACTTGTTTTGATCAACAATTAGCTCTACCAATCTGGCTACCTGATTTTTTTTCCTCAACAAAGAAAGGATCCGGCCCAAGAACTTCTAAGTTCGCCGCTTCAATAGTCTTTCCTCCGTTAATTGAGAGTAAACTTCTTTACAAAACGTAATTCCTTTGACAGGAATGAGCTTAGAGGTATGGGTTCCAGAATTGTACATAATGAAAGAAATCAAAGATTTCTTGAAACAAATAACACAAAGATAGATTAAAACCCAGAAAACAGAAAGAACTTCATAGATTTCATGAATCAAATTTGACAGAGCTTCGCTACAGAATTCATCGGAGAGGAAGCTAGGGAACCCTAACGCCTCAAGAGGCCATTTATACACTGGAAATCAAACGGTCTTATTTATGACCGTTTGATCATATAGAAGCCATTCACAAGAATGGACAATTTACACAACTAGCACAAAGCTTTTGAGATTTAAAGTGTGGCACAGAGTCTTTGAGAGAACTTGTAAAGAAGTCTAAGAAGGTTTACAGATTGAACCTTTAACTTTTGAGAATTTAGACTCTGGCCAAAATTGCTCCATTTCTTTGCAACCAGCTCCCTTCTTCAACACTTCAACACTTTTCTGCAACTCTTTTCTCAGCAACATTTCATCATCTTTTTCTGCGACTCTTTTCACCATCTTTTTTCTGCAACAAGTCTTCAAGTCAGCTAATACCCTCCCTCAAACTCATGGTGGTTGAACTATGAGTTTGTCTTTGATGTGATCAAAAGTAGCAGTAGGCAATCCTTTGGTGAAAATGTCTCCTAGCTGATCTGCAGAGGAAACATATTGAACCAGTAATTGCTTTCTTAAAACTTTTTCTCTAACAAAGTGGTAGTCTAATTCAATGTGTTTAGTTCTAGCATGCATGATAGGGTTAGCAGACATAAGAATAGCAGAAGTGTTATCACAATAAAGAGTTGGAGTTTCATAAAGGAAAATGCATAAATCTTTGAGTAGCATTTGAAACCAGTAAAGTTCAGCAGCTGCAGTGGCAAGAGATCTATATTCAGCTTCACTAGAGGATCTAGCAACTGTAGGTTGCTTTTTGGCACCCCAATGTATAGCATTGTTGCCAAGAAATATAACAAAACCACTTGTGCTTCTTCTATCAGTT
This sequence comes from Linanthus parryae, assembly GCA_023055425.1. Taxonomy (NCBI): domain Eukaryota; kingdom Viridiplantae; phylum Streptophyta; class Magnoliopsida; order Ericales; family Polemoniaceae; genus Linanthus; species Linanthus parryae. The sequence continues at coordinate 144,029,604 of JALGPY010000004.1, read as the reverse complement.
GGGTTACCAGCCCAATCTGAATCAGAGAATGCATGTAAGTTAAGAGAGCTAGAATGATATAAAATGCCATCTGTGAGAGTGCTTTGAAGATACCTGAGAATTCTTTTAGCTCCTAGCATGTGAGTGTTTGTAGGTTGATGCATAAATTGACATAAGGTATTGACAGAAAAAGCAATATCGGGTCTGGAGAAAGTTAAGTATTGAAGAGCACCTAAAAGTTGTCTATAAGGATTAGGATAATCAAGAACTTCACCATCATTGATATGAAATTTGATACCAGAGACAGTAGGAGTGGAACAAGGTTTACAGTGTTGCATGTTGAATCTTTGCAATAAGTCAATAATGTATTTATTTTGACGCATAAAAATACCATGGTGACTTCTTTGAATTTGCAAACCAAGAAAGTAAGTCAAATCACCAAGGTCAGTCATTTCAAATTCTGTGTGCAACTTAGAAATTAAAGAGGTGATGCATTTGGTGTCATTTCCAGAAAGAATAATATCATCCACATATAATAGTAAAATAGTTATGCCATCACAAGTTTGCTTGGTAAAAAGAGAAGTGTCAGCACCTGATTGTGTAAATCCCAGAGACATGATGTAACTTGTGAATCTCTCAAACCAAGCTCTAGGAGCTTGTTTGAGACCATAAATTGACTTGTGCAATTTGCAGACATAGTTTGGATACAGTGGATGTTTGAAACCAGGAGGTAGTTGCATATAAACATTTTCTTTCAAATAACCATGCAAAAAGGTATTTTTGACATCTAACTGTTTTAATGGCCAATTGAAATGTGCAGCTAGAGCTAGAATGGTTCTAACAGTAGCATGTTTCACTACTGTACTGAAAGTTTCATCATAATCAGTTCCTGAATTTTGATGAAATCCTTTAGCAACCAATCTAGCTTTATGTCTAGATATGGTGCCATCCGGATTGTATTTTGTCCTGAAGACCCATTTATTCCCCACAATATTAGCATTGTGAGGAGGAGGTACTAGGGTCCATGTGTTTTGATGTGTGAGGCTTTGAAACTCATCAGTCATTGCACTTAGCCACTGTGAGTGTTTCTTGGCCTCATTGAAACAAGTAGGTTCATAATTAAAAGCAGGAGAGGAATTACCAGTATTAGCTGAGTATCCAAATTGCTTTTTCTTTATGATACCTGACTTGCTTCTGGTCTGCATAGGGTGTTCATTGACAGTAGGAGTGTTTGAAGGTGGTGCAGATACCATGCCAACAGGTGGCTGCAGCTCTGCATTGTCTTCTGACACCTCAACTGGAGTGCCATGCCATTGTGCTGACCCAGGTGTAGTATTGTTCTCATCAGTGTTCATATCATTGGATACAGGAGGTGGCATAGGATCAAGTGTAGTTTGTAATGAAGGTGATATTGAACCTGGATCAGAGAAAACAAGAGGATTAGTGTTGTAAGAATTTAAATCAGATGGAAGAATTAGTAGAGTTAGGAGAGTCATGATAGGGAAAGAGTTCTTCATTGAAAATGACATCTCTGCTTATGTAGAACTTTTGATTTGATTTGTCATAACATAAATAACCTTTTTAATTATCTGCATATCCTAGAAAAATGCACATTTTGGTTCTAGCATCAAGTTTGGAAGAATTGTAATGTCTTAAGTAAGGATAGCAAGCACATCCAAATATTTTGAATCTAGAGTAATCAGGTTTAGTTTTGCACAACAGTTCCCAAGGAGATTTGTTATGAGTGTTTTTACTAGGCATGCAATTAATGAGATAAACAGCAGTTGACATTGCATGATACCAGAAATGTTTAGGCAACCTAGCATGTTCAAGAAGAGTGACAGCAGTTTCAACAATGTGTCTATGTTTCCTTTCAGAAACTCCATTTTGTTGTGGAGTGTGTTGACAACTCTTTTGATGAACAATGCCATGGGAAGAAAGAAAAGAAGTAAACAAATATGAAGTATATTCTCACCTCCATCACTTCTTCAAATTTTAATAGGTTTACCAATTTGTTTTTCAACAAGCAACTTGAATTTAGGAAAAATAGCAGTTAGATCAGACTTAGCATGCAAAGGAAAGATCCAAGTGAATCTAGACATATCATCAATGAAAAGCACATAATATCTATAGCCATGTAAAGCTTTAGTACTAGAAGGACCCCAAACATCAGAGTGTATGAGTTGCAAAGGATCATTAATAGTAGTAGTAGACTTCTTATAAGGAAGTCTAGACATTTTTCCCTTCAAGCATTGTTCACACATAGCAGCAGAATGAATATCTGAAAGTTGCAAATTATTACAAACAGAAGAACTAGTAATAAAGATAAGTTTCATCACTTCCTCAGAAGGATGACCCAGTCTGGCATGCCAGATGGGATTAGATATTTTCTTTCCTAAATAAGTATGCTTGGACTTTGACTTTGACCGGTATTGACTTTGACTTTGACTTGGACTGAGACCTTGACCTTGACTTTTGAAAGGATGAGTGTAAATGGGGTAAAGCCCATTTTCACTCTGACCTTGGTAGAGAATGGTGCCCTGAGCTTTGTCCTGGATATAGAATGAATCAGAATCAAAGTGAAAAGAGCAGTTGTGTTGTAGACACATTTGATAAACAGATAGAAGGTTTGCATATAATTGAGGTACATGAAGTGTATTTGGCAAATGAAAATAGATGAAGAGGTTTGAAGAGTAGCAGTACCAGTGTGAGAGACGGGGACAGATTGACCATTACCAACAGAGACTTGATCATTACCAGTGTAGTTATCAACCAGAGAGAGAGACTTTAAATCAGCAGTCATGTGATTTGTTGCACCAGAGTCACTCAACCAATAGTTGTTGGCAGCAGCATAAGGATTATCAATAGAACCAAGTTTCTCAGAGTAAGGAGTGGTTTGAGTTACAGCATTCATAGCAGTTAATTGAGTTGGTGGCTTTTTGCCTTGATAGGCATGATCCATTTATGCCAACAATCCAAAGCAGAAAGATAATCATAACCACATATTTGACAAGTAACATGAGGCTTTCCATTACCTCTACCTCCTCTACCTCTACCATTTCCAAAAGAGTTGTTATAATTTCCAGCATTGTAAGAGTAATTAGACTGTTGATTCCCATAACTATTGTTCCAATTAGACCTTCCTCCAGAGGTTTGGCCACCTCTTGAGTAGCCAGAACTGCCTCCCCTAGGGTTGTCAAACCCTAGGTTACTCATTCTGTTCATTCCACGACCAGAATTGAGATTTGGAGAATAGTTAGGGTTTTGATTAAAGTTGTTTCCTCTTCCAATCCCATTGTTATAACCATTACCACGACCTCTACCAGGATTAGGGTTGTTAACATGACTCATAAAGGCAGATGCAGACATATCAGACACATGAGAAACTTGAGATTCAAACATTTGTTCTTCAGCAAGAAGTAAGACATGGAGATCTTCAACAGTCATGAAATCAGTATTAGCATGAATACGCAGAGATGTTCGAAAAGTATTGTATTCAGGAGGCAAACCATTCAGAATATAAACAATCATATCCTCATCATTCAGAGGACTACAGACAACAGCAAGTTTATCTCTTAGGGTTTTCTTTTTTTGCATATAGAGATCAATGCTATCAGAGTTCTTTTTCAACGACTGGAGATCAGATTTATGTTGAATAACATTTGAACGAGTCAGAGAGGCATACCGATTTTCCAGAGCTTGCCAAACAGATCTAGAGGTGGTCTTACCAATAACTTGTATGAGAGCTTCTTGTGTGAGAGTAGCCGTCAAGAGAGTAAGAACGGCTTGATCTTGAGTAACCCAAGCGACGTATGCAGGATTAGGGTTTGGCTCGCCGGTATCGCCAACCGGTGGAAGCTGTTCCGGCGGACATGCAATCGAACCGTCAACATACCCATAGAGATTTTATGTTTTCAACAGAGAGGAAATCTGAAATTTCCAGAGAATATAGTTGGTATTATCCAACTTGAATGGAATCAATTGATTTATATTTGAGAGGAGATAAAAAGGGTTCGAAGAACCGGAAGAGGGGTTTGATAGAGCCATGGCTCTAATACCATGAAAGAAATCAAAGATTTCTTGAAACAAATAACACAAAGATAGATTAAAACCCAGAAAACAAAAAGAACTTCATAGATTTCATGAATCAAATTTGACAGAGTTTCGCTACAGAATTCATCGGAGAGGAAGCTAGGGAACCCTAACGCCTCAAGAGGCCATTTATACACTGGAAATCAAACGGTCTTATTTATGACCGTTTGATCATATAGAACTGATCTTAGCCATTCACAAGAATGGACAATTTACACAACTAGCACAAAGCTTTTGAGATTTAAAGTGTGGCACAGAGTCTTTGAGAGAACTTGTAAAGAAGTCTAAGAAGGTTTACAGATTGAACCTTTAACTTTTGAGAATTTAGACTCTGGCCAAAATTGCTCCATTTCTTTGCAACCAGCTCCCTTCTTCAACACTTCAACACTTTTCTGCAACTCTTTTCTCAGTAACATTTCATCATCTTTTTCTGCGACTCTTTTCACCATCTTTTTCTGCAACAAGTCTTCAAGTCAGCTAATACATAACCTGCTCCCCACTGTTCTTAAAGTACTTGGTCCACAAATCTTCAAAACAATATTCGACAATCAGAGAATCATCACCCACATACTGCAATATTCTCCATCTGATACCCCCTGTTGACGACAAATGATCATCATACCAAGGAACTCCTCCTTCCATAACATTACCAGACCAATCACCTGAAAACCAAAGATTTGCCAAACTTTGCTTCTTCAACTCCCCCGCGCTCATCTCCAATCCATTTGACATGTACAAATGGAACCATGTTGTTGGACTACATACGCATAAAAATGTGCATGAAACATATTAAGTTTGCTCATTACAGTGATATGGGATTTGTCTTGATCTTGGAGATTGTGCGCTTTTACATCAAATGCACATTGACAAGTAGACACAAAGTAATCACGTTTCACAAGTAAAGTAGAACCCAAGCCCATAACAAGTCGATTTGATTTGCAGCCAAAACAATTCTGGATACATAAAACTGAAATCCAAAGTCTATACAATGAACCAACTTAACATATGGATACATTAATGATAGGGTGAGCTCTACAATCCCCAAGATCATCTTCGTGAATAAGATCGTGTCCCAGAACAAAGAAAGGATCCGGACACACAGCTTCTAAGTTTGCCTCGTAAAAAGTTTTTCCTCCCTTGATTCGGAGAAGAGTCCCCACATAGTTGTAAACTTCTCCACAAAATGCATCTCTTTTAACAGCAAGAATCTTAATAGTAATCACTTCCCGAGTCATAGGTCCCTGTTACGATTAAACATCAGGATTTCACCGTAGCTTTTGCACCTAAATGGTTTGCTGACAGCATTGGCATCGTGACGGAAGGAAAAGTAGTTAGTCCACCATATTCCTTCATCACCCACATACAGCAATATCTGCCATAGTGCCATATAACTCATCCCAGTATCGGCGACAAATTATCTGGCCGAGAAACTCTTCCTTCCACACAACTAGCTTCAAACCAAAGTCTCCACTATATGTCTCCCCAACTTCTTCATCACCGTTTAATTGTGATGGGGCCGAGATTTGGCGGGTTGATATGAGTAAACACCTCTTTGCTAACATCAAAGGTAGTTATCGTGAAATTACAAGCCCTCCCGCTATCACCCCTGAGAGCTCCCCAATGTAACCCCCCATTCACCAGCAAGCTACTTGACCTCTCAATAGTTCGACACTCGTTGGATCTCCCTCCAAGAGTTGCTACTCAAAGAGTTTGCCATGATTACAGTCTCCAGACTCTAGTCTCTTCTGCATTCGAGCTCTGTGCCTAACATCTCCCCCCTCTCTTGCATTGATTGCCTTCATCTTCTCTCCACTCAGACTAGTTAATGCACCAGCACTACTCCATGTTGAAGAGGAAGTATTGTGATACACTCCATAATGGCATCTCCAACCCTATGGGGGAGGGGGAGGGAGAGGGGGAAAATCGTATAAAAATACGGTCCATGTCCAACCCTATGGGGGGAGGGGGAGGGGGAGGGGGAGGGGTGCTATGGGGAGAAATTTTACCTTGGGTGTGGCATGGTTAGAGGGGATTTCCCCCCTCGACATCCCCTCCCCCTCTCCCTACATGGAATGATAAATTAATTCAATATTTGACAATATTACTTACACTTAGTAATTTTTTTATGATTATATCATATATTTGTTATATATGATTAATAATTTTTATTTTATTTTTATTATTGTTAAAAAAAATAATTTACTCACGATTGTTGAAAAATATATTCACGAAAAGTCATCGTTATCTTATTTTGTTCAAAATTTAATAAAACTTTTCTTTTATGCAGTTAATAATTATTAAATTTAGAACACGGTTAAAAAAGCGTCAAATTTATTGAATCACAACGATACAAAAATAGTATTCAGATACAAAGAAAATAGCGCCACTTATTGTGCATAATTACTTTTCTTAGTATCAATAATTTGTTTTTAAATTATTAAATATATATTAAAAATTATTTTTGTTGGGAGGGGGAAAATGAATGGGTTGGAGATGAGTAGTTGTTTGGGGGAGGGGGAAGTGGAGGGGGAGGGGGAAATGGTGGGCCCGTGAAGGGAGGGGGAGGTGAGGAGAGGGGGGAAATGTCATGGGTTGGAGATGCCCTAATAATATTAGAAAAGTAATTTCTTTAGAACAAGTTTGGCAGACAGCGTTGTATTTGAGCCGAACTGAATTTTAATTAGATCAAGTCTCGAGTCCCCCTTGTCTGCTCAACTTTTCTCAGTCATAAATCGATCCCGAGAATTAGGGAAAAGACACTTTCACCCCCTCTAGTTTGACTGAACGACACTTTGACCCCTTCTAGTTTAGAAAAGGGTGCTTTCACCCCTTCAGTGTACTGAACTTATACCCCCGGTTAGTCTGGATATGAAGTCTGCCACTGAAAATATAAATTTCTCCCCGGTATCATACAAAAACTCTATTACACACTTAGTTAACCTCATAATCTGAGATGGGGGCAAATTTGTCCCCAAAACTGTTTTTACATTTTTCTTTTTTCTACAATAGTAACAGTAGTAATAAAATTGAAATAGAACCGAAGAAGTGCAAAAGTTGATTGTTTTGAAGTCTTAAGAGGAATAAATGAGTGAGAACAAGTTACATAAAGTTTCATTGACACCCGGTTGCGCTAATTTAGAGATCAACCCTATAATAACATAAGTAAAAATTGTAATTCAGGAAGAAGATACTATTAGACTGAGTTTGACGTTGAATCCTTGACACTTACAGTGATGGTCGAACGACACTTACACTTTGAACGCCACATATTTCACAACGACACAAGCTAATTTAAGTAAGGCTAAGGCTACGAAGAAGAATAGATACTCGAATACATGGCTATTGCGAAGTCATTGTTTCCGCCTTGTTTGAAGTTCTTCATGGTGAAAGATTATGTTTCCCTCCAATATCTTATAGCATAAAAAATAAGAATGCCAATGTTAACCCAAAAAAACCCTCGTGCTGGAGACAAAGACTCTAAACTTGGACCACCATTAAGTCCTAATATGTGGAGTTTCTCAGAGCCACCTAATATCTCAGTTTAACTAAATAATTCACATTAGTTAAATGGCTCCACACCATCCTATCATCATGAGGAAACAAACACAGATGGAATTTGCATGACCTAACTCAGCATTCATTTTTGGAAAACAACTCCTTATAGTTAATAGTTCCAATTCCACCATGAATCTTTAGAGGATTAATAGTAGGTTTAATACCCGGAACCAGAGAACTGAAAAACCGTAGTTCCGGGCTCTAGGCAGCCAATTCTGCTTGGTAATGAAGTACTTTCATCAATGTCTAGAGCAAGAGGGGAATCTTTCATTAAATATGTACATGCCAATGGAAAATATTCAGCCAGTACAACAGATACCCAGCCTTAACACCCCATTTACCACATCATAGTTCATACAGTGAGAAAGAGGAAATAGTATACAATTGCATCCAACTCTAATTTTTCCATGTCCAAGAAAAATTGTAGGACAAGGACTTGTTATATACCTTGACAAATTTGCTTGTAATGTTTCCAAAAGGACAAGCACGTCCAAAATTATCTAATGTGCTTCTACATTAAGCACTAAAATGACAAGCAGATTTGGAGGGAAGTTTTTTGGAGGGAAATTATTGGAGAGAAGTAATTGAGTAATGACCCTACTCACAACAAAAATAAGGAGCTGTTTTTTCACAGCAGAGGGGGTGCAAGCTGTCCAAAAAAAATAAGGGGGTAAAATGTCCAGAATGAACAGTGACATGGGTGCTAACTGGGAACAATATCAGGGGTATTTTGGTCTTTTTCAAATTTTTTATTACATAATAAAACAACTTAGGGTAAAATACGAGGGCAATAAGAAAAAATACACTTATCTGTTACTCTCCGTTAGTCTTCATCCACTGACATGAGATCAAAATGTATTTATCCATAAATTAGGAGGCAAAATATTTTTAGTCGATAGTCGGAGGGTGAAAAATGTCTTTTACCCTAGATTAAGTAATTTTTTTTTTTCGTTGAGAAATATGTATAAGAGTTTAATATGCAATAGAATTAACTATCTTATTCCTTAACGAAAATGTAGACAGAAAAACTACATGAAACACGGAGCAAATCACAGGTCATATAAGTGAAACTCTTCAAACCAAAAGAATCGAGCCCAAACCACAGGTCATGCATCCGTAATTTACGCTTAAAATAATAAATTAAATACTGAATAAATAAATACTTATATATTAACTAATTTGTCGTTGTCCGTGCGCCAGATTGGTTAACTCGAATCATGGAGTATCGACTACAACTATTCTCTGTTGACTATTGAGAGTTTTCTTCCACTTGCCTTTTTTTTTTTCACTTCGTTCGTCGGTATACTGAAAGAGTTGCTTACCTAATCACTGCCACCATCAGTTTGCTGTTATGATTTGTAGAAATCTTGTTCTAACACGTAGTTTTTATCTCCCTAAAGAACATCTTGCTCGCGTCTCAAAATGGTGTATGATTTGTATATCAAGTATCAACCATGGTCCATTGACCATATATGGTTTTTTTTTTTTTTAATTGAGAATTGGACCATAAATGTTAGAATGACAAAATTTAGTTATGCTCAGAGCCTGTTTGACTTCTATTCTACAAAACAACATAATTTGACTTTGAAATGTCTTTTCAGCCGTTGGATTAAATCAACCGCAGTCCTTAGATCTCACCTACGACCCACTTAACTACCCACTACTTGAAAATTTATCTTCTCTCTCGGATTAATTTACTACGTAACTTATCAAAAGTGTGTAAGAACATGACTTGATGGATATCATATAAAATTACCGGGACGCCATTTTTATCTTCCCCTCCAGCAAATCGATTTTGAAACGTGTTTTTTAAGGAGTAGTGCACTCGGGCACGGACAATCCCCTAGTCAGCTAAAAAAGTTACTAATCTGATGAACTTAACTTAAACTACAATCTTAAAATTGTTTGACATCCGCTGATAATTTGAATTAAAATTTAATTGCGTTTGACAAGACTTTCAATTTTTACAACTAAACTTACGATTTTGAGCTTACGTCACATCTAAAATATTATTTGTTCGGTTAAATTAGCAATTTATACATAAAAGATTGTAAATATGTTTTTTCAGTAATCTAGGACAAAAAAATCTACAAAACCGGAGACTGTAGAATATACAAACTATTAGGCAGCTTAAATTTAAATCGGCATCAACAAATTTATACAAAAAAGGTTAATTTTTGGCAAATTTTAATCTCAAGTGGAATTAAAATTCTGCACGGAACACGCACCCAGTCTAACGTACACTCTCACCCTCAGTCTAACTTACACTCTCGTGTGTTCTCTTGTACATAACCCCAGTGACAACCAGCTTAGCCTAATTTTGCTTACTTTGTGTTTGATCTAAGCACAAGTTAGACTATTCTCATATTCCTTCAATATCATTTTGTCTGTCTTGTTTGACTTTTTACAATGATTAAGGCAGTGGAATAAGAAGTAAAAAAAATATATATATATATATATATACTACTAACATTACCCTTACATATTTAATGATGATAGTACATATGATACACCCAGTATCGTACCAGTAGCTTCAGAGAGGCTATGAATCTCTACCAGTAGTTCGTGACGCTACGAAAAACTACGAATACGAAAAATAACTGAATTAACTCAATAAAATACTTCTTATTCCATGATTAAAACTTAAGAACTACACTGTTTAAATAGTAAAATAGCTAACTCTAACCTTGACTGCTTGACCTAATGGGCTCGGCCCAGTCTACTAAGAAATTAAATAAACGACTAACTAAACTATTTAAATAAATAAACTTATTAGCACTTAAGTAAATAAATAAAATATATTGTAATAAATAAATAATACGGTTGACCCGAATCAACTCCCCCGCATTCGAAAAACATCTTGTCCTCAAGGTGGATGAATTGAAAATATGCGCGACGTCTTGTATTTCTTGCACAAGTTTGCCCGGATCAAATGGACGGATGATGACCTTCGGAACAGTACTTTGGAAGCCCAATCTTGAAAAAGCGACGCCGAAACGAACTTGGAAGGTCGAAAAACCCGAGGGTAGCCCTTTTGGCTCGAAAAAATATCATTACGGCCCAAAAATATGCTAAAAACAGATAAGTGGCTCACTTGGAGCAAAGGAGGAGCTCGCGGCTGGGATGGAGCCACAAGGAAGCCGAGAGGTGAGCCAAGCCGAGAGAAAACTGATGGCACAATCGAAGCCGGACGGAAACCGATTAGAGAGCCCAGCCGGGACGAAGGAATCGGCTCAATCTGAGTCGGGACGAAGCCGGTCACGCGAGCCAGGCGTCTGTAAGCCGCAAACGCACGGAGCCGGTCAACGAGCCGCGCGCGTGGATCTGGGACGAGTGGAGCTGCTGAGGCTTCCGGTGGCGCGTGGCGGCGCGTCGCGTCTCCGTTCGTCGTGAAATTTTGGCGGCGAGCTCGGAATCGGACGCTTATTTGTCGTGGACTGGTGGTGTGGCGGCTGGGTGACCGAAGGAAGGTCAACCCGGTAGCAGGTTCTTGGTCGAATTTGTGCGTCGTGCCTATGGCTTTTTGCTGCTGGCTTTGTGGTGAGCACGCCGGAGCAGAGGCTGCAACTTCTATGGCGACCAGCTGCACGTGAACCTTCAAGGGTTTTGGCAGCGATGGTACCTTGGCTAGCGGTGTTGGCTTCTGCAATGGCAGCAGCTGCTTCTCTTGGTCCTGTAACCGCCATTGATCGAATGTTTCTTTGATCTCAGCTAGTTGATGTATGATTTCTTCGAAGATTTGCGGAAACAATTTGGACATGATGTCACCAGTTGGATGGTGAAAATCAATGAAAGCACCAAATTGATACACCCAACATCATACCAGTAGCTTAAGAAAGACTACGAATCTCTACCAGTAGTAGTTCGTGACGCTACGAAAAACTACGAATACGAAAAATAACTGAATAAACTCAATAAAATACTTCTTATTCCATGATTAAAATCGAAGAACTACACTGTTTAAATAGTAAAATAGCTAACTCTAACCTTGACTGCTTGACCTAATGGGCTCGGCCTATTCTACTAAGTAATTAAATAAACGACTAACTAAACTGTTTAAATAAATAAACTAATTAGCACTTAAGTAAATAAATAAAATATACTGTAATAAATAAATAATACGGTTGACCTGTATCAACATATGAATGAGTGGATCCGTATAGAAAGACCACAATCATGTAATTAACGAAGAGTAATAGTAGAAATGTAATGGTAAAAGGTGGTTGTGATTTGAAAGAAGACAAACATTCTGGGACAAGATAAGATGACAAACAGGACATACAAAATGGGACAGGGAGAGTAATTTTGATCAAAGGCTACTTGTGGACTTCCACAAATTCTTTGAGGTGTGAATTGGACTTGAAAAGTACCAAGCTAATCGGCAAAAATTAATTTTTAACTGTTCTTTTAGATTAATTTGCTAATTTGATTCAAACACAGTTTCTCGCATTAAGTAGCAAGTTATGAACCCCAAACTGATTCGACATGAACCAAATAAGGCTAGAAAGCACATCTGAAATTGGGCAAGTTGTAACTTTCTTAACATTATATTGCAACGTTATGACATGTTTTCAGTCTTTACGTCGCCAACATATGCGTATAATTTTCTTTTGCTGGCGCCGAAGTAAATCAGTTGTAAACCTCCACGTCTCGTTCTAAACGACCCCCTAAACCACTTCTAATGGTGATAATCAGAACACTTAGTCAATATCTGAGTCTTGGTCTCAATCGCTACCTTGTATCACCTAACAGATACTACCTTCCCAACAACAATATTTCAAAACGCTGTTAATGGATGTTGTTATACAACTATAATTTTTAAACCAATGTTTTGTCATTCTAAACGATTTTGTACCTAAGTCATATTTACTCAACTGTGAGTTTCAAATAGTTGAATTCACTAGCTGCCGAAGGTGTAAAGAATTACCCCCCATATCCTCGAAGCGGAGGTGTCATATGAATTTGCTTGGCATAAAAATTAAATTTCAGTTTTCTCCAATACTTCACAGTGCAAATCGAATTTAGATAGCAACATGAAATTCACCTCTTTGGCCGAATGCCAATCAATTGTTTTAGACTTAAATGGAACACATGATTCTAACTACTCTGCAAACATTGATCTGTCATTGTATTATTAGAAAACACCACATTTCTACCAAAAAACATAAAATTCCTATTAAAAAAGAAGCTTTCACGATAATCGTGTTGAACGGGTAAATGCTCGAACTTCATGAATGGATTTTTATTCCAAAAATTAATAAAAAAATTAGAGCCGGTCACAGAGTGAGAATGCGGTATGACACATGTCACACCCTAAATTCAAAAGTAACATTAGTAGACCCATTTTAACAGAAATTGCCATTACTAAAATTATAAAGTTGCCACACATTTATTTGAAACTAGTTGGGAAACACTTGTGTTGCACGTGAGAACAAGGGCGGATCCACATATAACATTGTGGAAGCTATAGCCCCACTCAAGTTTTCAAATTTGCAGATTCACCCTTGTTTTGTGTAGTATTTTTGGTTTAGCCTTATAAAAGTTGCACTCTAGCCGCCATTCAATTTTTAAAATTAGAGTTTTACCTTTAAATTTGTTTAATTTCTTTAATTTAGCCCCCACTCTAACAAAATCCTGAATCCGCCCCTGCGTGAGAGTACACGGTGAAATGTTAATAAGTTTAGATGAAGGATGAATTGTGCAATGATGTTTACAATATTAAAGCAGATAGACTAAACTGTTTATATGACCTGGATATTATATAAATTGTTTATTGTGGTCATAATTTTATCAAAAAGTCTCAAATATCACATTTACATTTGTAATTTACGTAAGTACTATTTATCGTTAAGAAGTTGATGTAAATATTTTTCGTCCCCAACTATATTCAGGCTTTTATTTCCAGTTTGTATCCTTGTGTCGCAGAGTGAAATTGTATATGGCTGTCAAATATATGGGCAACAGTGAACCCTGACTTCTATGTAACCATATGCTAAAGTGAAATATTTCTCAAATGGGTAGCAAATTGATCACAAAATGACACATAGGGGTACACCCAAACTTCTTTGATGGCTTATTTAGCAAATCATCGGTACAAAATGATGTAGAGGCAAGTAAACCAGTGCCACCTCCCATGAGGCTTCCACCTGCAACATAAAATTCATAAATTGTAATTTTTTACTGGGTGAAGCAGTGAGAGGCACATATTTAAGAGTGTTAGGAATTCCAATACGCGAGAGACAAAAAAAACTAGAACAACCAAGAGTAAGATCAAGAACACAACAATTACGTGGTTCACTAGTTTTGAGACTAGCTAATTCACGGCCAAACCAAACCAATTTATTGATGAGAGAAACCCGATTACAATGCATGTCGTGGCCACAACGACCACGGCGGCCACCCAAAACAACACACACGCACCCAAGAGCACTCAATTGTGTCTCACACACACTAACAAAGGCTCAGAATTCCAACCGTGTGTATTGCTTCAAATAACACCAAAAATGTGCATATATACTACTACAAGACTTGGAGCCAAAGTACCTTCCAAAAATAATCCAAGACGAACAAGGAATTATTTCCATCCAATTGTTTCCAAATACAATTTGGAAACATTTTAAGTTTGACCCTTGCTACCAAAGTAATGACTTGTTTCCAAAACCATGTGATGTTTGAATCAATAAAAAAAACCCCCAACAAATAGAACATAAGAATCTAGCGTACTTTGATTCGAAAAGAAATATAATTTATTAGCTGCGTGACACAAATATCTAGTGTGCATTAAATATTTCACTGAGCAAGAATGAAATATTTCTCACTTCACAATTAAGTTGAAGGTTTTCCATGGCTGTAAGTAATAAGAAATGTGGATCATGGGTTTGTAAGTAATAAGATTTTTGTAGGATTAGCCCCTCAAAAGTCACTCTGCAGATAACTTTAAACGTATCCCTTTAACAAATAACGCGATTCTTTTTTAAAAAAGATAAAATATAGTATAACATCCACAACGAGCAAGGGAAAATACTTAAAATTCAACAACCTAATTATTTCGGATTAAATATAGGTTCTACAACATAGCAATGAACCACAAAGTTACAAGACCTTAATCTAGAAATTATCCCTCCTATAATCCTCTATGGTTGTTGCAAAGTATTTAGGTTCTAGACTGGAGGACATGGAAAAAGAGTTTGACGACCCTGCAAGAGAAATAGCTTCTCATTTCCCAATCTAACAAGGACCAAGTTCATAACCCCTCTACGGTATAGCTGCACCAACACGGTTACAACTTCAACCCCTTAAAACTCAGATAGAAAAGACACAATACACTCGTGAGATAAGTTAACAGAGCGATGATCCATTACTGTATGAAAACATATGATGTTTAGCCATTGAAAAAGTCCAACAGACAACACAAATAATGCTCGAAGCAGTATACTTCTTCTTTCCACAATGAAGTTACCAACATTATTATGTTAAAATTAATTAAAAGGGTGAAAATTTGACATTACATCCTTATAATGAAACAATAACTGAATTCATGTTCAAATTATATACCTCTTGGAGAGAAAGCATCAAAATCAACTTCTTTTGCCGAAAAGTCCAGGATTAACGGGGAGATAATCAATCAATTATGGAAATTCTATTAGGGTAAAAGACTCACTTCTTAAGAGATCATTCTCATTTGTAAATTAGATAATACACTAATGATACAGAGGAATCCCCTTTATCAACTAATGTTGAATTGGTCTATAATTACACAAAATTGAACTCATATGAATCTAGATGATTAATTCCGTGTGGTTCTCATCAAAATTCTCCTTAGAAAATATGAAAATATAACCTATTATGAAGCCATGAATCTTTCCAAACCCCTACCCTAGTATCAATGTTCCTTCTCCATAGGCAAACTACACCTTCTAACCAATCAAATATGTTTTCCCAACACTAAGGAAACATAATATTTGAATCGATAACTTAATCTCAGTACCTATAAATGTACAAACTGAGATAAAACAACATTGGTAAGCATCCATATGTAACCTTTTAGGCCAGTATAATATTTCATAATTATGTATATTAACCATTTGAGTGCAAAAGTATGTCTCCTAATGAAACCCCTCTACATCGCGAGTTACCTCTACTCTGGTAGAGTCGACCACAAATACCCACACTGCCTCAACAGTCAAACTAAGCTATTTTTCATAGCGGTTGACAATGATGATATGGTAAATATATATCTACAGGAATTCAAATATTTCAAATGGCATAATATCAACCAGTGAATTCAACAATCCAAAATAGTGTATGAATATGATAACCAAGATTATATTTCAATATGATTATTATAATAAAAACAGAATATAACATATTTGTTGTATTTCATTTTGAAAATCATAGGTAGACAATCTATTGGGCAAGAATCATATAAGGCACATAACCGAGAATTTTACTTAAACTAATTGCCACTATTAGAAAGTAGACCTGCTACTTGGGCAAGCCAAAATTGCATAACCCGAGCCTAGTCCGGCTGAAATTCAAGAATGGGCTGAAGTATTGGTCATTTCGTTGGGCCTGGGGCTGATAATGCCGACCTAAGCTGCATTCGGGTTTGGACCTGTTGAGCAAAGATAAAATTTGGGCCGGATCCCAGTTGCCATCTCTCATTATAGGATACGCATTAAAATTGTGAGTACAGTCAAAACCAGTAGATAGAGATTAATGACTCTCTCTCTCTCTCTCTCTCTCTCACTCCCACACTGACACAAATACACACCCGAAGCCTTAGCCTCCAATCTGGTGGTCAATCCAAAATTTTCAATCAAAACAAGATGTATCCTAATCAATTTAGGATGTGAATGAGTCCATTTGCTTCTTTGATTGATCTATGGCTCATTTACGGTGAAAGTCGGGCTCAGGCTTGGACATGGCTGTTAACCCACCTAGTCTGCCCGAATTGCACCCATGTTAGAAAATGACACAATAGGTGAATTATATTCGAGGAATGGATATGAGTTAGATCATTAGAAACATAAACTTATAAAATAGAGATGACAAAATCAGTATGAATGAACCTTGACGGGCAAAGGGAGAGGGAACGGAGATTACAACTCACCAGAAAGAAATCATTTTTATTCCTATACAACAACTAGTGTCTCCCAGACATCTTCTTTTAAAAAGCAGTGATCAACATCAATAATATGTTTGTACAATAAGATTATAAAACACTTAAATGTGTTTATTGAAGCAACAAAAGGGTTCCTGCAAAATGATGGCATGTTTTAGGGCGATTATTGACCATGAGCCATCTTTGGTTTATTAGCTGAAGTTTCAGGTCAATTCGATTTGTCTTTGATTATAAAAGAGGGTAGAATTGATCGGACACTGATAATAATGAACACAAACTTTACTATTTATCTCCTATTGAAACCCATCTTACAATGTCAATATGATGATAAAACCATTGCCTCCGTACACAGGACTTAAGAAAAATCTATATATAAAAGCAGACAAGTGCTCTGATTCATTGTCATTGCGCCATTTGTTATTTAAAATCTCTCTTGGTGAGAACGTTTGGCGCCTACGTGGACTTTCCGACCAATCAATACCCTTCAAGTATAATTTTTTAATACTTAATGTCTTATGTGGCACATTTGTCATAACCAATAAATGCACTATACATTCAATGATGATTTACCACTAACTATTGCTATAATGACACAGGAGTTACAAAATTTACGAACATATATATGAACATATTAATTATGATAATAGTATCCTAAAAATTTATAATTTTACGTTGAGATAAATATTAGACTACAATAAAATAAATATATTAGTACATATCAATTACGTTTATATTATTTACAATTTAATTAAATATAGGGAACGAGAAAATCATGAAATTACGCAGTTAGGGTGGTAGCTCAAGTGGTAGAGCATTGGAAGCCCCTGCATGAGGTGTCGGGTCCAATCTCGGATGACGATGAAACAATTTCTCAAAAAAAATTATGAAATTACACTAGATTACTATCAGCATGTTTTGCATGCTATACTATTGCTAGAAATATCTACAATACTAGGTTCACAATATGTGATTACAAAATTTACAAACATAATATGAACATATTAATTATGATAATAGTATCCTAAAAAATAATATGAACATAATATGAACATATTAATTACGGTGAGATAAATATTAGAAGCCAATAAAATAAATATGCTACTACATATCCATTATGTTTATATTATTTACAATTTAATTAAATATGGGGAACGGGAAAATCATAAAATTACAATAGATTACTATCAGCATGCTTTGTATGCAATACTATTGCTACAAATATCTACAATACTAGGTTCACAATATGTGATTGTATTCTTGAAAATATCAAATACATGATTGATATATTTTACTATCAACATATTTATTTATGATTTTAGGAAACTTACTTTAATTAGTTGATACGAGCTATAATGACATAGGAGTTACAAAATTTACAAACATAAATATGAACATATTCATTATGATAATAGTATCCAAAAAAGTTATAATTTTACGGTGAGATAAATATTAGACTACAATAAAATAAATATATTACTACATATCCAATACGTTCATATTATTTACAATTTAATTAAATATAAGAAACGAAAAAATCATGAAATTACGCAGTTAGGGTGGTAGCTCAAGTGGTAGAGCGTTGGAAGCCCCTGCATGAGGTCTCGGGTCCAATCTCGGATGACGACAAAATAATTTCTCAAAAAAAATTATGAAATTACACTATATTACTATCAGCATGTTTTGCATGCTATACTATTGCTAGAAATATCTACAATACTAGGTTCACAATATGTGATTACAAAATTTACAAACATAAATATGAACATATTAATTATGATAATAGTATCCTAAAAATTATAATTTTACAGTGAGATAAATATTGGAATCCAATAAAATAAATATATTACTACATATCCATTACGTTTATATTATTTACAATTTAATTAAATATAGGGAACGAGAAAATCGTAAAATTACAATAGATTACTATCAGCATGCTTTGTATGCAATACTATTGCTACAAATATCTACAATACTAGGTTCACAATATGTGGTTGTATTCTTGAAAATATCAAATTCATGATTGATATATTTTACTATCAACATATTTATTTAGATTTTAGGAAACTTACTTTAATTAGTTGATACAAGCGAATAAATAGATTTGCGTAAAATTAAAATTCTAGCTATTTTACTCACTCATGTTGGTAATGTTAGTTTTCGAAGTGGCTTCAATGTAATTATAATATTTCGTAATATTTATTTTGTACAATTTGATATTAGTTCGAATCATTTATCCATAATTTAAAAGTATAATAGAAATACAATTTATAAATTTCTGGACAATGAAATAGTGTTTTCGGTTAAATTAATATGATGAATTCAAACAGTAAAATAAGTATTGATGAAACGATTGAAAGTCTAAGGAATAAGATATCATCGAGCCTTTTATTCTCATTAATTCATTACCAAAGACTTCATCTGACATTTATCATCTAATATTGTTACAACTTTAATCAAATATAAGTGCAATATTTTAATATTTTATGAATATTAGTTTTATTTCTCAAACAAAGATATGTTGTATCATATTGGTTCTCTTACTAATTTAATAAAAATAATATTCAAATATGTCAATTTAATCACAAATTTATTGAGAAAATTGATATACGAATCAGCTCACACAAATTTTCTATTATTTGAAATCGCTTTTGATTTACAAAAACCAAAAAAATTATAATAATTATCTCTTAATTTTATGTTACACAAGTATCTTAGTTTTGTGTCGGTTAAGTTTGTGCTATGAATTCATAACGTCAAATCAACATTGATATGATTATTTCTAAGCCTTTAACTTTCATTTGGTTTAGTATGATGATTCGACATTAATAACCTCCCGGAATTCATATATTTTGGGGGGAAAAATAAGAACTTTGAAAAGGAGCCGATCCATTCATTTTGGGTATTCAATTGCTCTTTTGCATGTTTGATTACTTTCATGACATTTTCATAGTACATATATTAGTTTATGTTTTAGTTCGCCACTCTATTCGAACAACAGTGAGGAAGAGTTCTTCGATTAAGTTTAATCCCCCGAAAACACTATGATTTTATAGAAGTTTTTAGACCGCAGAGTAACAACTTTGGAACTTTATGTTATACATTATGACTTACATGTTACAACATTACATAGGATATATTTAATATTGACGTCTATTCATGGAAAGTGTATGTTTTTTATAAAATATTATTCTTTGTCAAATGTTGTGATGAACAATGGTGCAGTTGCAGGGATTCTTTCATCTTTTGGATCAATTCATTCTAATAATTGTACAACCCAAAAAATTATATACATTTCCACTGGCTTAGATTTTTTAATTTTATAATGTCGCGGAAAAGAAACATATAGAGCATATGTACCACTTAACTATTTAAGTTTTCGAGCGTTTTTTTAATCTATTTTCCCTTTTCTGTGAATTATAGTTGTTTTCTTTATCTACCATATGTTGGAATAGATGCCCTAGAGGCGATCTAGTTTAGTATGAATTTGTATATGGCTAGAAAAATTCATTTATTATTTATTGGATATTTATGAAGTCCTTAGATTTACAATTGTGTTGTTTATCTTAAATATCCCTAGTTAAGTATAATGATTAATGGGACAATCATCTATAGACTAGTATGGGGTTGGATTGATATGGAGATATCACGATCCAACACATAGGTGTGCATTACGGAATGTTGCACTAGATTGACCCATCTCCGAGAAGGCTACATACATGTTATGTTGAGTCACAAGCGCTTCTCGCGGTGCAATGGTATTGTCATCCTTAGACTTGAAGTCACTAGATATTCTAGTTGTGGATCATTGTGATCTTGGTAGCGTTAAACGCTACACCGTAACTGGGTAGTTATAAAGGCGTGTACTGGATACAATGAGAAGCAAGCTTAGAGATCGTAGTGGACGTAGAGAGGATTTGCCCCTCCACATAACGGGAGCAAATATCCTAGGCCACTCGAGGGATAGTGCTTATAGAATGTCTGGCCAGACTCAAATAAATCAATATGGGATATTGATGTTATTTGCACGAATAAGGCTATTCCCATGGATCGAGAAACTAGGGATTGGATATACGAGTGTGACTTGTATTTATCGTGTCCAAAATGGATATGGAGGCAAAGGGATGAGACAATTACTTTTACAAGGTTGTCAAGATGACTATTCTATTAGTTGGCTAGAATGGATGTTTTGCTAGAAACCGCTCCATATTAGCAAATGGTTGCTACCAACTAGATAGAACCTATGGGGTCACACGCTATATAGAGTTGAACTAGATTTGGGAATTAATTAATTGGAATAATTAATTAGAAGGATCACTTTGCAAACCCTTGCAAACTTAGTAGGGACTAATTTGCAAGGAAGGGACTAAATTGAATTCTAGTTGGACTAGAATAAGTCCTTCAGGTAGTTAACAAGGAGATGTTGGACTATATAAAGGACCCTCCTTCCTTCCTTCCTCATAACTTATTTTCATTAGTGAACATAACAAGAGTGGGAGAGAACAAAGGAGAGAGAGCAAGCAACAAGGAGGGCCCGACGCCGCCCCTTGCCGCCGCCATCATCCCCGTCGGCCAAAAAGGGGCCGAAGCCCCCTTTTTGTCTCGTTTTGCGTGATTCGTTCTTCCTCTTCCTAATCCGGGCTAGCACCAAGGAGTTTGGGAGATCTAGGATCAACTCTAGGCGTGGATCAACTATAGAGAACGTGACATTATTCGCGTTTGAAGTCATCATGGAGAACCCAAAGGTGTGTTTATGATTTCTTACCTTTACTATCGTTATGTCTCTAGACTTGTGATCCTTGGAGGGTTTTGCATGACTTATGTTTGATTATGCTTCCGTTGCGCGATCCATGAATCAAAACCCTACAGTGGTATCAGAGCCACAGGTCATAGAGCATAAACGTAGTTTATGTGTTACGTTTTAGTTGTTTTACACCTTAATTTGATTATTTATCGCGTAAAACAAGACAAATCAAGCATGGGATGCAATTTGTCAATAACTAAGCATAACAAGATCCAATTTTTTCATTGGATGCATGAATTGGTGAGTTTGAGAAATTTTAGGATCTTAGATCTAGGGTTTGGGCATCCTTGGGGAAGAAGGAGTTCTCCTAAAACAAGGAAACAACCAAACTTGGGCACCAAGCAAGGGAGTTGTTTTGGAAACAACTCCCATAGAAGGGTTCGGCCCCCCTAGGGACCGCCCCCATGCTTGCCGCCCAAGCTTGGGAGCCCTAAGGGGCCGGGCGGCCCTAACCCGCGGGCCTAGCTTGCGGGTTTTGGGCCGGGCCGGCCCTAGGGCCTTGTGGTTCACTTTAATGGGCCCGGGCAATTGGATTGTTGGGCCCATGGACCGTTTTAACCCTAGAAATCCTAAAATCTATTAAAATTGACCAAGCGCGTTAAAATTGGATTTTAACTGTTTATGTGCAAATCGCATGGTGATTGGATATGGCCTTAGGATGTGGTTTGATGTGGATGTTTAATTTTGTGGTTTGGTTTTACGGCCTGCGAGCTGATCAATTAATTGTAATAATTAATTAGGGTTTGTGGCCTGCGTGCCATTTTTTTTCTCAACTTGTGAGATTTATTTTATTTAGTATAGATTTTAGCTAGTGCTAGATAAAGTAGATTGTTAGCCAAGATTGGAGAAAAAGAAGCCCAAAGCCAAAGAAGCCACAAAAGATGGAGCATGGAGCATGGAGCAATCCACAAGACTATGAAGGATGGACCAAAAGATCAAGACGCATGGAGATGTGTTTGCTTAGGGTTCATAGATAATTCCATTGGCTTGGAATTATCTTAGTCTAGAAAAGGCCATATCCACATCACGTTTAATTTCTGTTTTTGTGGTTGTTTATTTATTGTCTTATTATTTGTGTGGTTGGTGTATGGATGATGCATGCAATTAGGATAATAAGATAATTAGACAACCCGGATCTATTATTTAGAGTTGTGCCCAAACTCAAATAGATAGATTAGTTGATATTGATCAACAAAACAATTAAAATTGAATTTAAAATCCCTCAAAATTCAAATATTGTGTTCTTGCCTTCTCGTTATTTAAACACTCATTATCATCATTATTTATCAAGCTCGTGCGTGCCAAAGCATGGCGACTTGGTTCATAATGATGGAATGCGATGGCACATAACAATGTGCAATTGTTTAGATAAGAGGTTGAACACAACTAGGCTATTAATTTGATTAAGAAATCTAGAGGCAATCAATTGGGATTATCCATATGGATGGATAAATAAGAAGTTATTTGCCCGATTGAACCAAGAGTTGCATATGGGATGCAATTGGAATTGTTCCTACCTAAAGTAGTCAAATTATGGGTGACTTGCCAAAGCAAGCTCATAAGGAGATGAAAGATGGATCTTGGCCCACTAGAAAATATAAGAATATTTTCCGCATTAATATCTTGAGGGTTATTAATCCGTAGAAAAATAGTGGGAGCTATATTTAATAAACTAGCCATTATTAAATATAGTCAAAAATTCACAAATACTAAAACTTGCGTATTTTCCTTTTTGTAGAATTCCAAATGGCAAACAACTCATCGAGTTCACAACATTCCCTACGATCTGTCCTTGAGAAGGACAAGCTCTCTGGAACCAACTTTCTTGATTGGTACAGAAACTTGAGAATTGTTCTCAAGCAAGAGAAGAAACTGTACGCAATAGAGGAGCATGTTCCAGAAGGTCCTGAGAACCAGACACCTGCTGCCTTAAAGGCGTATCAAAAGCGTGTTGATGACGCTAATGATGCGGCCTGCCTAATGCTTTGCACCATGACTTCTGAGCTTCAGAAGCAACACGAAAACATGAATGTTGTCGATATGATCGAACATCCAAAGCAGCTCTTCCAAGAGCAGGCGAGGGTAGAGAGGTATGAGGTCTCAAAGGCATTGTTCAAATGTCATCTGGCAGAAGGGAACCCGGTGGGACCCCATGTACTCCGAATGATCGGGTACTTGGAGAATCTCGCCCGACTTGGGTTCCCGGTCGGCCAAGAGTTGGCAACCGATCTCGTGTTGCAATCGTTGCCCGAGAGTTATGGACAGTTCATTATGAACTATAACATGAACGAGATCGTTAAACCACTGCCATATTTGCTCAACATGTTGAGGACGGCTGAACAGAGCATCAACAAGGGTAAGGGCAAGGCCATTATGATGGTGCAGAAAGGAAAGGGCAAAAGGTTTGCCTCTTCCTCCAAGGGCAAAGGCAAGTCAGTTGCCAAGTCCAAGGAACCAGCCCTTAAGCCTGTTGGTGGCATTGCCAAGGCCGTGACTAAGGGTGAGTGTCACTACTGCAGTCAGCCTGGACACTGGAGGAGGAACTGCCCAAAATATCTGGAGGACAAGAGGCTTGGAATAGTGATTCCACCACCACCAGGTATTTTTGTTGTAGATGTCAATTTAACTGTCTCTACATCATGGGTATTAGATACTGGATGTGGATCTCATATTTGTCGAAATATGCAGGATCTAAAGAGAAGTAAAAGATTGGCTAAAGGGGAGGTAGATCTGCGCGTTTGGAATGGAGCAAAGGTTGCTGCGTTGGCCATAGGCATGTGCGAGCTATCTCTGCCTTCAGGATTAGTTTTAGAATTAAATAATTGCTATTTTGTGCCTGCTATGAGCAGAAACATTATTTCTATTTCTTGTTTAGACAAGGAAGGTTTTATTATTTCAATAAAGAACAATTGCTGATCCTTTTATTTGAATAATATTCACTATTTTAGTGCGCAATTATTTAATGGACTTTATGTCCTTGATCTAAGTAATCATGTCTACAACATTAATACCAAGCAGATTAAAATAAATGATTTGAATCCTGCTTATTTATGGCATTGTCGTTTAGGCCACATAAATGAGAAACGTGTATCTAGACTCCATAAGGATGGATTACTAGACTCATTTGATTTTGAATCATATGAGACATGTGAGGCTTGTTTATTGGGAAAAATGACAAAGTCCCCTTTCAATAAGAAAGGTGAGAGGACTAGTGAGCAATTGGCGCTCATACATACTGATGTATGTGGGCCATTTGCCACGCCTGCCAGGGGTGGTTATGTCTACTTCATTACATTTACTGATGATTACAGTAGATATGGATTTGTGTACCTTATGAGGGCAAAATCCGAATCCTTTGAAGTGTTCAAAGAATTCAAGATTGAAGTAGAGAAGCAACTTGGCAAAAGTATAAAGGCTCTACGATCGGATCGTGGAGGAGAATACTTGAGCCAAGAGCTTGACGACTATCTTAGAGAGTGTGGGATAGTGTCCCAACTCACTCCACCCGGAACGCCACAATGGAATGGCGTGTCTGAGAGGAGGAATCGAACCCTATTGGATATGGTTCGATCTATGATGTGTCAAACCGATCTTCCATTATCATTTTGGGGGCTACGCTCTATTAAGTGCAGCTTTCACCATTAACCGTGTTCCATCTAAATCACTCATGAAGACACCATATGAGATGTGGAGTGGGAGGCGTCCCACACTGTCGTTCATGAGGATTCGGGGCTGCGATGTCTATGTAAAACGTTTACAATCAGAAAAGCTAGGGCCTAAATCGGATAAGTGTAAATTTGTGGGGTACCCTAAGGAAACTAAGGGATACTACTTCTACAATCCAACCGAGAACAAAGTGTTTGTTGCTCGGACCGGCGTGTTTCTAGAAAGAGAGTTTGTCTCTAAAGAAGCAAGTGGGAGGAATGTAGAACTTGAAGAGGTTCAAGAACCACAAATCACTGAACCGATTATGGAACATGAACAGGAAACACAAGCAGTTGTGGAGACACCTGTTCAGGTAACACAAGAGCTTCGTAGATCTAGTAGAGTGCGCCGGGAACCCGAGAGGTATGGACTTCTCGTAACCGATTCCGGTGACACGATGATCATAGATGATGAGCCTACTACCTATGAGGAGGCCATGAGTGGCCCAGACTCTCAGAAGTGGCTGGAAGCCATGAGATCCGAGATGGAATCCATGTATACCAACAAAGTATGGACTTTGGTGGAACCACCCGATGGGGCGCGGCCCATAGGGTGCAAGTGGGTCTTCAAGAAGAAGATCGACATGGATGGTAATGTGATTACCTATAAGGGCCGATTGGTGGCTAAAGGATTCAGACAGATTCATGGTATTGACTATGATGAAACCTTTTCACCAGTCGCTATGACCAAATCCATCCGAATCCTACTTGCAATTGCAGCATACCATGACTATGAGATTTGGCAGATGGATGTCAAAACAGCATTCCTTTATGGGAATCTCCTCGAGGACGTGTATATGATACAGCCGGAGGGTTTTGAGGATCCAAAGCAAGCCAACAAAGTCTGTAAGCTGCAACGATCCATTTATGGATTGAAGCAAGCTTCTAGGAGTTGGAATCGACGTTTTGATGAAGTAGTCAAAGAGTTTGGCTTCATCAGAAACGAAGATGAGTCTTGTGTTTACAAGAAGGTTAGTGGGAGCTCTGTAGCTTTTCTGGTCTTGTATGTGGATGACATACTACTCATTGGAAACGACATTCCCATGCTGCAATCTGTGAAAGATTGGCTAGGAAAGTGTTTCTCAATGAAGGACTTAGGGGAAGCAGCCTATATACTCGGTATAAAGATCTATAGAGATAGATCTAAGAGGTTGCTAGGCTTAAGTCAAAGTACATATATTGACAAGGTGTTGAAGCGGTTCAACATGCAAGATTCCAAGAAGGGATTCTTTCCCATGTCACATGGATTCACTCTTTCGAAGAGTGGTTGTCCTTCCAATGAGATTGAGAAGGAACGCATGAGTAGGATTCCCTATGCCTCGGCCATAGGATCTATCATGTACGCCATGTTATGTACTAGACCAGATGTGTCATATGCCTTGAGTATGACAAGCAGATACCAATCCAATCCGGGTGAGAGTCACTGGATTGCAGTCAAGAACATCCTAAAGTACTTGAGAAGAACTAAGGATGCTTTCTTGATACGTGGCGGTGAGGAAGAGTTGCGTGTAAGGGGTTACACTGATGCAAGTTTCCAAACTGACAGAGATGACTTTAGATCACAATCGGGATATGTGTTTTGCCTGAATGGAGCCGCGGTGAGCTGGAAGAGTTCCAAGCAAGAGACGGTAGCTGATTCTACAACAGAGGCTGATTACATTGCTGCAAATGGCGCAGCAAAGGAGGCTGTTTGGATCAGAAAGTTTGTTTCTGAACTTGGTGTGGTCCCTAGCATTGCGGATCCAGTGGAGTTGTTCTGTGACAACACTGGGGCGATCGCGCAATCAAAGGAACCAAGATCGCACCAAAAAGTCCAAGCACGTGCTTAGGAAGTTTCATCTGATTCGAGATATTTTCGATAGAGGAGACGTTCGGATATGCAAGATTCCTACAGATGATAATCTGTCAGACCCGCTTACGAAGCCTCTCACGCAGTGGAAGCATGAAGGGCACACTAGGAGTATGGGCATACGAGATGCGCCAGATTGGCTCTAGTGCAAGTGGGAGACTGTTGGAATAGATGCCCTAGAGGCAATCTAGTTTAGTATGAATTTGTATATGGCTAGAAAAATTCATTTATTATTTATTGGATATTTAATATAATGAAGTCCTTAGAT
This sequence comes from Linanthus parryae, assembly GCA_023055425.1. Taxonomy (NCBI): domain Eukaryota; kingdom Viridiplantae; phylum Streptophyta; class Magnoliopsida; order Ericales; family Polemoniaceae; genus Linanthus; species Linanthus parryae. Next base: position 144,002,229 of record JALGPY010000004.1, on the reverse strand, counting down.
TTACAATTGTGTTGTTTATCTTAAATATCCCTAGTCAAGTATAATGATTAATGGGACAATCATCTATAGACTAGTATGGGGTTGGATTGATATGGAGATATCACGATCCAACACATAGGTGTGCATTACGGAATGTTGCACTGGATTGTCCCATCTCCGAGAAGGCTACATACATGTTATGTTGAGTCACAAGCGCTTCTCGCGGTGCAATGGTATTGTCATCCTTAGACTTGAAGTCACTAGATATTCTAGTTGTGGATCATTGTGATCTTGGTAGCGTTAAACGCTACACTGTAACTGGGTAGTTATAAAGGCGTGTACTGGATGCAATGAGAAGCAAGCTTAGAGATCGTAGTGGACGTAGAGAGGATTTGCCCCTCCACATAACGGGAGCAAATATCCTAGGCCACTCGAGGGATAGTACTTATAGAATGTCTGGCCAGACTCAAATAAATCAATATGGGATATTGATGTTATTTGCACGAATAAGGCTATTCCCATGGATCGAGAAACTAGGGATTGGATATACGAGTGTGACTTGTATTTATCGTGTCCAAAATGGATATGGAGGCAAAGGGATGAGACAATTACTTTTACAAGGTTGTCAAGATGACTATTCTATTAGTTGGCTAGAATGGATGTTTTGCTAGAAACCGCTCCATATTAGCAAATGGTTGCTACCAACTAGATAGAACCTATGGGGTCACACGCTATATAGAGTTGAACTAGATTTGGGAATTAATTAATTGGAATAATTAATTAGAAGGATCACTTTGCAAACCCTTGCAAACTTAGTAGGGACTAATTTGCAAGGAAGGGACTAAATTGAATTCTAGTTGGACTAGAATAAGTCCTTTAGGTAGTTAACAAGGAGATGTTGGACTATATAAAGGACCCTCCTTCCTTCCTTCCTCATAACTTATGCTCATTAGTGAACATAACAAGAGTGGGAGAGAACAAAGGAGAGAGAGCAAGCAACAAGGAGGGCCCGACGCCGCCCCTTGCCGCCGCCCTCATCCCCGTCGGCCAAAAAGGGGCCGAAGCCCCCTTTTTGTCTCCTTTTGCGTGATTCGTTCTTCCTCTTCCTAATCCGGGCTAGCACCAAGGAGTTTGGGAGATCTAGGATCAACTCTAGGCGTGGATCAACTATAGAGAACGTGACATTATTCGCGTTTGAAGTCATCAAGGAGAACCCAAAGGTGTGTTTATGACTTCTTACCTTTACTATCGTTATGTCTCTAGACTTGTGATCCTTGGAGGGTTTTGCATGGCTTATGTTTGATTATGCTTCCGTTGCGCGATCCATGAATCAAAACCCTGCACCATATTCCATACATTCTCTACATGGTCAATGAGTTCATTTTATTCATTTTTTTTAGTAACTACAATCTCATAATGTGCATATAGTTTATACATATATGAAAACATGCATATAGGTATTATAGTGAGATTATAGATTATAAGTCTGCATGCCATATTATTACAAGAATTCTAAAAAAAAAATCAAGGGATCTCTCTAATTTGCTATTGATTGAAACCAAGATTTTATCATGGAGTTTGAATGTTAGTACGCTTTGCCTTATTATATGATTTCTTATCTTCAGAATTTAAACTAGAACTACTTTATTATTCAGTTGAAAACATATAATACATGATATTTCTGAATACACTAAATATAATATTTCTTCAAATTGGAAGTCACAATAACATGCACACTTTAATTTTCAATTCCAGAACAAAAATGTTAGTTTTGTTATGAAATACATAATTGGACTGATGTGAATATCCACCACATAGTTGGGTGTATTTTGTATTATTATATTCTGGTCCACAAGCCCACCTAATGCCTATATAAGGAGGCTTAGGGTTGGAGAATAATACACCTCTTAATACTATTCTCCCTACACTATTGTCTCTCTTTATTTTCTCGTGTCTCTCAATTCTCGTTACACAACAAGTTTATAGTATAAACTCCCAAATGTAAGGTTTGAACAACTTGAGCAGAATGGTAAACAAAGCTACTCATGGACTTTGGTAATGACAACTTACTCTTATGTACGAAATCGTGTTTATTAAGTACGAAATCGTATTTATATAAAATTTTATTGAATGCATTAGGAAACAATCTATTAATATAAAACACGTCAAATGATCAAAAATAAACTTTTCAAAATTTAATTTTATTTTTCACTAGGCGATACCCTGCGCTAAAGCGCGAGTCTTTTCCCAAAAAGATTCTACTAAAATAAAACCATACATGAAGAATTATATTTTAAACATATTTCCCCAAACCAGAGGCTCTTCAAGTGCCTCAGGTTTGGGGAAATGAAATTATCCAGATGTCGTTTGTCTGAGTTTCTCTCATTGAAGGAATTCCTCAATATATATATATATATATATATATATATATATAATAAAACAGCACGGTGTGGGACCCATGCATATTTTTAAAACACATTTTCAAAGAGACATTTTAAAGGAGACATTTTGAGAGACATTTTGAACCGTTAGATGAAAATTCAATGACATTTTAAACCCTTGGATTATTACTATTACATCACACATCGTCCACAATCATCGTCGAGTCACATACCCAGTCCAAAATCACCGTCAGAAGCAATTCTTAGGTTTCCTCGTAGGTTTCCTCCCAAATCAGATACCCCTTCGCTCCCAAATCAGAGACACCATCGATCACTCTCGGACGTCGCTGCTTCTCCCCATTAATTTCATCGTCAATCTCGGACGGCACTGCTTCTCCCAGTCGGATTCAGCGAATGCCGTAGTCCCAATCTCTGTAAACATTGCTGCTTCTCCCCGTCGGTTTCATCGACGCCGTAGTCCCCATCTTGTAGACGTCGCCGCCCTAATACTCAGCCTCCTCCGCTCTGACACTCCAGGTTCGTTCCTCAGGTCCGTCGCCACCCATATCTGCTATGTTCTCTTTCATCAAAACTGAACCCTACCCTGCGAATGTTGATACAGCAGTTAGTGACTTAAAGAAAATTTCAGGATGAGGCTGTGTATATTTCTCTGTTAACTCAACACTCAATTGGGTTTTGTCTTGCAGAAGTGTGTGTGGATTGTAAACTGTGCCTTAGAACTGTTTTGGCCATGAGAAGTTCTCTAAATTGATGATTATTAATCTCATTAAAAAGCCACCCTTTTAAACACATTGATATAAAATTCTGCTCATTCACTGTTCACCTCTTTCAGCTATCCTAATTACATATGGACACTACAACAAATATAGTTTATCCAGAGGTTTTGTTGTAAGTGAAGGTGAGATTTTAACTTACAACGTTTCTGATTTGTTTGTGTGTCAGTTCAGATTTGTTGAAGTCCATGATTACCTGAGCTTCGTGGTTAATTTTGAATTTGTGTTCATGTTTAATGATTTGCAGAGTGAAATTCATACTCTGTTGATCTTCGCCTGGATTTCAGAAGGTCTCTCTAGCTCCTCCGTGGAGCTTTCTGCACTCAGGTATGTATAAGTTAATTGATGGACATGGGATTACATTGCTTCATATGACCAAGATTAGAGTATTAACAGTGCATATTTCTTAAATATTGTTTCGATTTTGACAGTAAAGGTAGTTGTTGACCCTGTGGTGGCAATTGTTGTGATAATGGACCATAAAAAACATGTTTTTTTGTTTCATCTACATGCTGCAGTCAGTAGAATCAAATCTTATTTTCTAAATTGTTCTTTAAATTAGGGACCTATTATTACAATAATGTGATTCATCAGTTGATTATTACACAAGAGTAGCTGGATAACTTCTCATCAAAGACAGAGAAGCCGGCAATCCAACCTGTTCTTGCGTGTATCATTTTTGGAAACATGACTGAAATTTTACTGAAACACAAACAGATCGTTAAGATAAGTACAAAGTCCGAAGTTGTACTGAAATAGAAGATGGAAGTTGTTGTAGCTGTTGGAATACATCAAAATTGTTAACTACTAATCCTCTAAGCAATAGGACGTTGCTCATTTATCCCTGTAGTATTTTCGCACAAGAACAACTCATTTTTTCCTATATCTTTTGGTAGGTAAACTGAAATTGTGCTATTTGGTTTGGAGTTTCAATCATGTGATTCTTCCTCTATTGCAATCATTTAAAGTATGAGTTTACATAGGAGGAACAGTTGAATTACATAGTATAACCCATCTTTAAGTGCAATCTCATTTGGATTTCTTACCTCCATATTGAGCCATTTTAGAAGTCCAGAAAGAGCCTTAAGGAGGTAGACATATTAATCAAAAAAGATAAAAAAGGAATTCCTATATTTTTCTTGAACATGAATTGGAAACGTTCAGACTTAAGTGTTCCAATTCATGTTCAAGAGAAATATATAGAGCTATTCCCTTTGTTTGAGTTGATTCAATCGGTTTCTTTATGTTTTACTACGTTTTGTCCAATTTATTTGAATGATTTACTATGTTGCTTTAGCCAGATGACATTTGTATGCTGAGTGTCCAAATATTTTACTTTCTAAAATCAATTACTATAGGTATCCTGCAGATATTCATGGACAAAGCTGATGACACTAGAAGAGCCACAAACAAACGGAGGCTTATACTGCTCCAAAAGTGAAACAACAAAGTTTGTGGTAGTAGTCTTGACATCCGTAACCGTAAGTCATGGGGAAGTAGCAGTGTTTGTGGTTATAATGAAGACAACCGTAAATCACGTGGATGTGAAGTTTCCCAATCTAAACAAGCCGGATCATCAATCAGTTCAGAAGTTCTTTCTGCTAAAGAAGCTAGGTTGAATTGAAAACAGCAACTCTCAGAAAAAGGAAGTTTGCGGGTAAATATTATCTTCTTTGCTTCCCATTTATGATTGGAGTATTTTCATGTTGGACTGTGGGAGGGATACAGGACACTGTATGTGCACGACCTCTCTGTCCGATTTAATAATGAATTTCAAGAGGTCTTTGAACAATCAAAGATTTGTGTTCATAACTTAGTACCAAGTGATTGCTTCTTATTAAATTGTGTTCCCCATTTTTTCATTAAAGCTTGTACATCAAAATTTGACATAGTTAAATTCAAAATTTGCAATAGTGAAAGGGAAATTCAGATGCCTTTGCTCCAAAGCATAACGTTCACATACCGATAGTTAAAATAGAATTAATGAAAATTTTAGGTGGTTTGTTAATATAGGCCATTATTAGTATCTATTTTTTCCTTTTAATCAATACTTATAACCTTTCATGTATGGTAGATTTACAACTACTAAAGTAAGTACGAACTGTGCTTCAATTACTATCCAAATGATGAAGGACCTAAATCCGAAACAAGTTCACATTTATTTAAGAATTCCAAAACTATGTTGTTCTTACTGTCTATGTAACCAATAAGGAAAATGTTTGTTATATTATTCAGATTATTATATTTTTGTTTCAATTTGTTTTTCAACTACTAAGAGAATTATTATTGTTTGCTGATGGAAGTTTAAAGGTCTTTCATTGAAAGTTGCTGATACAGTAAAAGGAATAGGTGATGAGTACAAGAGGAATGCTGAGTATGAACTAATTTTACAAGACCTGGAAGAGAACGTTAAATTGTGGTTTAATGTATCGTTGTATCGTGATACTTAACGAGCTGCATGATGTAGTTAGCTCATCTTAGACAGTAACCTCAATCGGCACCCTGGTGCGTGGATCATTCCAAAGTGTTGATGCAATGGTTGATAATCGTTATTGTCTACTGCCGAGGTGGATTGATTGTAATATCTCCTATGTACTTCAGTTGGGTAGGAATTATATTCTTTGTTCAAATAAATGTTTTTTGATTTTTCCCACTAAAAAGAGAGGTTATTTTGTACTCCTTGGTCACGAACTAACACTTTTACTGTCTCAGGTGGGATGCTTGATTTTTTTCTTTTATAATCGTGCCTTTAGGCACGGGCAATACCTAGTATATATATATATCACTCGAGTAAAATAAAACGTAATAAAACCTTTGACAAACACGTAGATCGATATTGCTAAAATATCTAAAGAAAGTAAAGGGGAAATGAAATTTTCCATATGTTGTTTGTCTGAGTTTCTCTCATTGAAGTATTTCCTTAAAATAGAAGACAAAGTAAAATAAAACGTAATAAAACCTTTGACGAACACATAGATTGATATCGCTAAAATCTCTGAAGAAAGTAAAGGGGAGCACCAATTGCTGCAAACATAGATAGTTAGTTGTAGACTCTTTTAGTATACAGTTGATTTAACCAAATAACATAAACAAACGAAAAGAATTAAAAAAAAAACACATACAAAATAAACATATGGATGCACACACAAAGATGTAAATTTACATTTGGCCTTTAAAACAGATATTTGCATGATTAGGGCACTAAACAAATCTAGGCTTATGATTTTTCGCATTAGGCTTTCGCATATTCATGTCCACGTTTTTGCACCAAGTACAAACCATAGCAATATATTGGGCTATAAAATGATCCGAAGTTACATCCATAAACCAATAAATTAATAGATCATTTTAACCATTGCCTACTCATTATTGTATGTAACTTATATGATTAATTCTTTTTGAGAAACTGATATCATTGAATATGACATGCCATTATTTTATTGGCTTTAGTATGACTCATCTTTCAAGTAAGAATATACATGGCATAACTACAATGAAACTTATTTGACACATGACAATTTCAGGTTCAACATTAGCACTTCTCTGCTTTTATATATAAATAAATATAATAATATAGATATAGATATGGGGCAAATGTGTCGCAAAAACTATTTTTTACACGGTTCTGTTTTCTAAAATAGTATAATAAAATTGAACTAGAACAAAATAAGTAAAGAAAGCTGTGTGTTTGAAATGTTAATAGGAACAGATGAGTAGATGCGCTGATTTAGAGATCACCCCTATATTGACAGAAAGTAAAAAAGTGAAGCCCCATGAACAATACTATCAGACTGGATTTCGCTGTGAGTTTTTGACACTTACAGCAAAATAGTGATGGCTGAACGACTTTTACTGAGGCTAAAGGCCACATATTTCACAAAGACAGAAGCTAATTTGAGCAAGGCTAAGGCTACAAATAAGTATAGAGACTAAAATATATGGCTATCGCAAAGTCATGGTCTTTCACGACGTGTGAATTTCCTGACGTTGAAAGATTATGTTTCCCTCCAATATCTTATCGCATATCTTATAGCATAGGAAAAATAAAAATTCCCGTGTTAACCAAGAAAATTTCCCTCCTCCAAGCTGGGGACAAATACTCTGAACTTGGACCACCATTAGGTCCTGATCTGTGGTGTTTCTCAGAGCCACCTAATATCCCAGTTTAACTAAATAATTCACATGAGTTAAATGGTTCCACACCATCCTATGAGCATGAGGAAACAAACACCATGGAATTTGCATAACCTAATTCATCATTCAATTTTGGAAAACAACTCCTTACAGCTAATAGTTCCAATTCCACCAGGAATGTTTTTAATACCTGGAACCAGAGAACTGAAAAACCTGAGTTCCGGGCGCTAGGCAGCCATTTCTGCTTGGTAATTAAGTATCTTTCATCAATGTCTGTAGCAAGATGGGAATCCTTATGTATCTGCCAATGGAAAATATTCAGTCAGTACAACAAATACCCAGCCTTAACACCCCATTTACCACATCATAGTCATACAGTGAGAAAGAGGAAATAGTATACAATTGCATCCAATTTAATCCAAACTAAAACAGTCAACCTCACTTAAATATATATCAAATTTAACAGTCACAAAAAACTCCGAGGACCTCCAAATGTTTAATTTATTGAAAAAAATGAAAACTGAAAAATATATGACAGCTGTGGGATTTGAACCCACGCCCTTTCGGACCAGAGCCTAAATCTGGCGCCTTAGACCACTCGGCCAAACTGTCACATGCTAAGACTTTGTCAATTTATATATTTCACCACAGAATTGGTATTGGGTTACACAATTTAATAACTTTTACTACAACAAAAATAAATGGCATCCACTGTCTAAAAAATCCAAACAGAAGTAACCCCATGACAAAATCTCTAATCTAATGAAGTCCGAATGCCGGCGCACTGACTAATTTCATATTTTGGAATAATACTCGAGTTCGAACAAATTCTCATTCCTAGCAGAAATTTCATAAACTCAACTTTAAATCTTGAGTGGCGCCAATCCAGTGGCATCAGGTGAACCCTTGAACCTGTTGTTTCAGAAAAAATTAAGGCACTGTTTGGTTCGCAGTAAATGTTTTACAAGAGAAATATTTTACGCGTAAAATGTTTTGTGTGAAAAGGTTTTCCCTGCAATTATTTTCTCGTGTTTGGTTGACTTGCAAAAACAGTGGGCCGTGACGGAAATGGCAGTGATGGGTGGCGCTGATGGTCGTGGTGGAGGTAGGTGGTATTGGTGGTGGAGGTGTTAGTATGAGTTGTGCTCCTTCACTCTCCGGAAAATGGCTTACGGAATTGAAATCTGTAAATCATTTTACATCATTCGAGGGAAAGCATTTTACCGGAAAACATTTTATTTCCAACCAAACAGCACCAAAACACCAAAACAAGGGAAAACATTATACAGGAAAATGTTTTACCACCAACCAAACGGAGCCTAAAAGGAAAACGAACAAGTGGGCACTACTGGGTATCAAGAAAGGAATACCAATACATCAATTGGTCAATGAACTTATCTTTTATCATCACAAAAGACATGCATACTTTACACCATAATAAAGAAACTGAGTAGCTACTAAATTCACAACGATATCAAGTATCCACACTTCTCAAGATCAATTAAGAGTGAGTGATTCAAAGCCCCCTACATAAGGTCAAGTTCAAACCTAATAGTTGTAGGCTAGATAAGAAATTTCATGGAAAAATAAAATAAGAGCGAGCAGCTTCTTCTTTGATAACTTCTGAGAGAAAAAAGTAAGCTATATGATACCTTTTACTTCTCTTAAAATGGCCAGTTTCACATAAAGCAGGAAGCAAAGCAATAAAGACACCAACGCTAGGTTACATGGAAGAGTCCAGCACCCTTTCTAAATCAACCATTCACAGCATTCTATTCCACTCGCGCATGGAATCATTGATTACCTCAGCTACGTCAACTTCTTTACATAGAAATATAGAAGTATATGTTGTCCATCCTCCTGAAACCGAGAAAATTGGACTACAAGTTCTAGATTCCAGAGCAACGTAACACAAACAAGCAGGCAAGAAGCAGACTGGCCATTGTTGCCAAACCTCGTTTTCAAGACAATCAAAATTTGTGGAATGCAGCCGCTCAGGGCCCCTTTTGCCTTACCATTCTGGGCAGAACCTGAGATTATTGCATTTCAAGAAATAGGATTAATCAAATTCACAAAATAACTTCATTGCATCCCCTATAGGTTCACAGTTGGCATAAGGAGAATGCAGCATGCTAACCGGATTCACCTCAGAAGTAAATCACAAAGTAATTACATATCCATCCATCTTTCTCCCACCTCTCAGATCAGCTCACTCCCTCAAATCATGCGAGTACAATTCATCTGATTGGCGATTGACAAATGTCATCTCCACTATTTGAAATCCTCCCATGTTATCTCACACTTGGTTCAGAAATACAGTATACTAGTACGCAATTCTAATCAATTTGTAGTTCATTGGCAACTGAATCAAACCCAAGTCCCAGAACAACATTTGAGTCATTTTTGTAAAATTAAATGTTCATCTCAAACGGCTGTCAGCACAACGCACCAAGGTAGCAACAATGTCTGATATTAGAAACATCATAACCTTGTATTTCTATAATATTAAACAGACTTCCAAAAAGGAGTTCTGGAACGCACTCTGCTCCAGTTACCCTTGAATGGATATTGCCTGGAATCAGTTGCTCCAGTTACAGGTAAATCCAGGTCTCATATTTATCAGAATTGTGGCTCTACTATTTATTCCTTATTCCTTACTACTTGTTCTATATCAACTATAAATTGCGTTCTCCTCATATTTATATGGTGATATAAACTGTTATTCTCGGCTTAACGTCAAAGATTATTTAATTAGATTGATACATAAGGAGTTAAAAAGGAAAGGCAGACAATGAGTGCGTATCAAGAAAGCAATATCAGCTCTTCACTTCGTTGCTGTATACAAATAAAAGTATGATCACTGTATGAAAATTCAAACATCGGCAAAAGGTCAATTCCCTAAGATCAATAGAGAGTGTTTCATCAAAAAAAAAAATAGAGAGTGGGGCTCCTCTGTGGCAACTTTTATATGATACTATCTGAAGAACTTATCTACCGACTCTAAACCCATTTAGCATTTGCGAATGAGAAAGAGGACATTTTTTTTCAAATAAAGCAATCAACTTCACACACATCTGATAGGCAAACCACAAAATGTTCAGGTCCAGTCTCAACACCGAAGTCAGAAACAAATACGAGACTACGCAAGAGAAACATGATGGTTGTTCAAATGGTTATCAGCAACAGCAAGTCAGCAAACACTTCCTAAGATAAATCTGCAGAGATTACCCAACATTTGCCAATTGTAAAACGTAGACAATGAAATTGAATGACAATGAACGAGTAGAGAAGGATAAGCACATATGACAAACAAACACTCGGAACGTACAACAGCTTAAGGTGCATAATCTAAGAGTTCCACAAGCAGCATAAGGAAAGGTTCAGGCTAAAGACAAGAGGAGCTGTCTCAACTCCTTTAGCTTTCTAAATTCTAACTGGTTTTTTAGTTTTTGCCCTCACATTTCAGGGATTCGATAACCTACATTACTAAACAGTGAACCCATCTTAACATATGGACACTGAAACAACACAAAAGATGTTCGACAATCCCATCTGACCATCTAGCAAAAGGCTACAACAAAACATGTTAACAACCAAAGATGAATTATATCTTTACCATCTTTCCATACCAGTTTGCCGAACAAAGAAAGGGTCTGGTTCAACAACAATGTTCCCCTCTTCAACAGTTTGTCCCTATGTAGCATGAGTGCGGGTGCGGTGCGGGTGCTGGTACGGGAACTGGGCGCGGGTGCGGCAATTTTCCAAAAATCAAGGGTGCGGGTGCGGCGGGATGCGGCCACATTATTTATATTTTTATCTGATATTTTTAGTGATACCATTATACTAATATAATAACGACAATAATAGGGATCATATTATAATCGAACAGAAATTCATATACACATTCGAAGATACAAGGTTACTATATCAATAGTATAATCTCTTCATGTCGTTGTTCTAAGCTGTGGAGAGATGAGTAATCTAAGTGTTCAAAATGTTCGCATAGATGCACGTTTCTTTGTTAAACTCTAGTTGTATTTGTAAGACCTCTCAACTAAAACTTTCAAAAATGACCCTACCTTATCAACAAAGCACCCGCAAATCACCCACAAAGCACCCGGTGCGGGTGCGGGACCAATCAGAAGCACCCATGCAACATAGGTTTGTCCTCCCTCAATTGGAAGCAGACTGCCCACAAAATTGATATCTCTACAGAATGGAATTCCATGAACAGGAATGATTTTGAAGGTATGGGTGACAGAGTCATAAACAACCAGCTGGCCATTATACTTATACATGAGGATTTCACCATTGCTTTTGCAAGCCAACGGTTTGTTGAAATTCGTATGCTGACCAAATGTAAAGTACTGGGTTCAAGACTCTTCAACACCATATTCATCCAGCACCCACATATCAAATATCTGCCCGGGCAAGCATTTGGATAAATTATCAGACCCAGGGAATCCTCCTTCCACACCACCAGCTTCCAACCTAATTTTCTATCATATGCTAGTTCTTCATCTTCATCAAGTTCCTCAAAGTGGATACCGAAAAGGTTTGGCAGCATGATAAGGCTGAAAACCTCCTTGCTGACATCAAAGGTAGCAATCAGATCACGGGCATTCGCGGTCTCACGACCCTCACTCTCACAGGCTTTCCAATGAAAGCTCCCATTCAATACCACCAACTTTTTTCTTCCACCAATTCTACACTACAACTTGAAAATCCAAAATCTAAAATCCACTCAAAAAAGTTCATACAAAAAAAAAAAAAAAAAAAAAAAAAAAAAAGTTGGATATTGGATCAAAATCCACACAAAACCCACCCTACGTCGCTCGATAGTTCCAACTTCCAAGGTCTTGCCACATGGTCGTCTTGTCAAGCTCACTGAAGATGACCGCCTTGTTTCGGAGGTAAAATGGGCATCTTTTGGAGCTCACTGAAGTATGTGCTAAATATTATTAGCACCGAGAAGTTAGCTGGTAAGGCCGTAATCATAAGAGCAATTGTTCAAATAGCCATCTGGACTGCTTCAGCTCCATTCAAATCACATGTAGATTCTTATCAACTTCGAAAGTTGCACCGGCTTCTCAAAAGCTTATGGGGTCATGAAGAACCAATAAGTTTGTATGCCGCTTTTGTGGTATTTGACTATCTGTTGTTGAAAGCTTTCCAGTTTCAAAAGCATCTCAATTTGCTCTTTTTTCTCACAACCTCAAATACAAAACTTACCAAACTACAATCTGGGCACTGAGCACGGCTTTCAAACCCTCGGCACTATGCAATCTTCGCGAAGAAGTGAAAGCACCGAATGATCATCACTCCTTAGTCCTTATCCGGGTTGCATCCATCTTTGTTTGTATTTACACCCGTGTTTCTGCTATTTTCTCCATAGTCCATGTTCAGTCTCGTCCTCAGTTCGGGGTAGTAAATTCCTTTCCTCAACTTGTTTGAACCTTCTCTCAACTGATCTTGCATATTAGTACTGGAGTCTGTCATAGACCAGAAAATGGCATTGCAGTTTGAGTTGGTGCTGCATATCTGCAGACACAAGTGTTTCATGTTGAATAAATTTCAAAAAACTCAACTTTAATCTCAAAGGGTCATTGCCCCTGTGGCATGGCATGGAGGAAAAAAAATGACAGCTGTGGGATTTGAACCCACGCCCTTTCGGACCAGAGCCTAAATCTGGCGCCTTAGACCACTCGGCCAAACTGTCAGATGAGAAGATTTTGTTTATTTATGTATAAGAATCAGTATTGTGTTAGGCTGCTAGCATGCATATTATAATAATCCCTCAAATGAAAGAGGGGTCGTCTGTGTCAAACAAAAACAAAACAAAGTAAGGATCAACTTTTTACTAAAATAGGGTAGAAAAGAGCGTCATCCATATCTAAAATAACAAAGCGTTATTTCTCGTACAGATTCGACAAATTCTGAAATCACCTGGATGTTGCACTTGTTTTCTCCGTTGACCAGCGCCTACCAGCTATCTGAAAAGTGCACCAATGAAATATTAGAACCTAAATGTCTAAATTTAAATTGACGGCCACATTATGTGAGCAAATAGTAACCGGAGGAATTGGCATAGCAAGTCTAGGATGCACAACCCTCCGCCAATCAGCCACAAATGGAAATTTATGTGAATTGGTTGCCCCAGTCACACGTAGATCTAAACCTGTAAAATTGGTTGCAGGACTGCCGTACCGGCCCAACTACGAAGTTCTTCCGGTAATAACAGTGAAAGACTGAAAGCGAATGGCATCGCTAACAGTTATATTCCTTGCAAAATTGTGATACATTTTCGTGCTCTGTGGTAGTCCCCACATATCATCAAAGTATTGACCAAACTCTATAAGAATGGGCTCATTAGGGAGCAAAGTAAGAAGTGCATATGCAACAGCCAACTTCTTAGGGTTCCCGCAAGCAGTAAGCAAAGCACTTAGAAGCTAACCATTCAAAGAGCACTCATCCATGGTATCAGATAGAAGGTTTTTTACTTACATGACACCATGAATACCATAATAGAATTCCAGGAGACAGTATCCCCACTTTCTCATCCAATAAATTGATTAGGGTTGGAGTATATATAGAAGTATTTATTGTAAATCCACCCAAAACTGAGCTTCTTCAGTGAGTATCTCAAGATTCCTTGCTACTCTGTTTTTCCATAATCGAAGTGAAGTGAAGCTCTGGCTCACCTCTTCTTACTGCAATGTATATTGGCATTTAGCAATTGCTGCCAAGCTTTTTTCTTTCGTTTCCCCATTTTCTCACCCTATGCAATTTATACTTCATTTGCATGATCAGAGCTGTTTGGTTCAATTGGTTACAAAGGAAGGGATTGAAATCTACTAGCATGTGAGAGCAACTGTGTACCTATTGACTGTTACTGTAGTGGTTACCATTGAAATGAAAATTGAGTAAGAGCGAGGTCACCTGATTCGGGAAAGGAAAAGTGTCCAAATGCAAAATGATTATATTTGAGAGCGCCATGAGAGTGTCTATTTATCATATGTATTTAAAAAAAATTGAAAAATAAGAGTACCGATTTCATACAGGTCAGTATGAGATAGGGGAGAAGATCTATTAGCATGTACCTTATTCAAATAATCCTACATTGAGTAGGAAACGAAATCCATGCTGACAACAACAGAAAAATAAGTTAAAAAGTAAGAAAAGTTTCACATGGGAGGAAACAGAATATCACATTGGAGACTCGCTTATAATACACTTACTGGGCCATATTGAGGAGGTGGTGCTGCATATCTGCATAAGTGTGTCATGATTAATTTAATACTGTAATACTTGTAGTTAATCTCAAAGGGCAGTACCCTTTGTCATAATACGGAGAAAACCCTTTGTTGTTTGGAGAGTCCCCTTTCAAGAGCATTCATCCAATAATATATTTTTGACTCTTATCCACGAAAAAGTCAGGGCTAAAACGAACTGTGAAACAAACTGGGGCCACACTGTAATCCAGTTTCAAATCAAATCTGAAAAAGAAAAGGTTCGCGGTAAAAAAAACAATTGGCCAAAATATGACAGCTGTGGGATTTGAACCCACGCCCTTTCGGACCAGAGCCTAAATCTGGCGCCTTAGACCACTCGGCCAAACTGTCAGACAACAAAATTTTGTTAATTTATGTTTTATACCAATAACAGAATTCGTATTGTTTGCTTAATGAATAGCTTTGTATCTTTCTTTGAAATAAATTTAATAGCAACTTTGTATTAAAAGAGAATAAAAAGATCACAATCTATGTTATAAAATAAATAAATAAATAACCCAACAAAAGGATCTGCAATGACGAATCTAAAATTCATTGCATGAGTAATTTCTTATCTTATAAGGATACTCAAGTTCCAACAGTTTCACGTCCACAACTTGACTCATTCATTATTAAAGTTCTAGCAGAATTTTCATAAAAAATCAACTTTATTTCTCCTACATCAACGTGGCATGTCGTCAGTGGCCTCTTGATCCAGTAGTACCAGGTGATTCCCTTTGTCAAGTTCCAATAGTTTTATGTCTACACCTTTAATCTCAAAGGGTGTCACCCCTTTGTCAAGTTCCAACCATTTCAAGCTTGACTCATCCATTATTACAGTTCTAACAGAAATTTTATAAATTCAACTCTTTTTCTCCAACATCAACATGGCTTGCAGTCAGTTGCCTCTTGATCCAGTGGCACCAAGTGAGCTGACGTGTTTCTGTGTAAGATTATGCTACCTATGGAGAGACCAAAGAGTCAAACAGCTAGACAAAGGTGTATGCATATTGTTACTCGGAGACTGGATACGTGAAGTAACATGCTATCCAACCACTTATATGTTTTTATCATAACTAGGCTACACAATAACTAGAGAAGGAAGTCATCAAACAAATTAAACAACATGGCAAAATCACCTGGCTGTTGCTCTTATTTCCTCCCCTCGTCAACAATACAGGTTGTCTGCAAAGTGCACCAATTAAACTGACGGCCGCCAGGAATGGTCACCAAGATATCTATTATCACAAAACACATGATGTCACGAAGATATCTAGTATCAATAAAGGAAACAAATAAATAATCATAGACTCACATTAATTAGCTATATGATCTCCCTAACTATTTATGATAGACGTGCCAGTCTGCCACTGAAGACATCTTTATTATAGCCGGGCCCAATCGGTCACAGAAGTCTGTTATCACAAAATACATGCATACTTTAAACCATGTAGTTCAGCATCAACACTTCCCAAGATCAATTAAGAGTGATGGCCTTCCTCTTTGACAAGTTCTAATCAGAGAGCAAAGTAAGCAATATATTGATAAGTATCTTTTAGTGCCCTTAAATGACAAGTTTCACATTAATAAATTATCTTCCCTTATTATATTCCACATTTTCCCAAAACCCCAAAGCTAAAATAAGAAATTCATATTCCAAATGGCATAGAAGTTACCTACAATTGGTGGGTACCAACAAGTAATTTGATTTTCTTCTCCAGAGCAAATCTGCCCCACTAAGAAAATATCGTCCCTGAACAGAGGGAGTAACTTATATTGCATCTCCACCATCCTTAGTATTTGTCATCATCACCACCACCAAGAGTTCTTGAAATGCAAGTTCTACAGTTTTGTTAGTAGTGACTCCATCCACTTACACTTCCAAGTGTCACGAGCAGCTTCCGAATGTGACTTCTCTTCCTCAGGATCAGGGGAGTACTATAGAAGTTAACAAACAACAAACACCATTGACTTATACGGTTTCTGATCTTCACCAGAAATTCGCCCCAACTGCAAATTCCATCAGTAATAACAATGAATGTGAATGGCATCCCTAACAGCTATCTCTCTTTCGCCAAGTTTTGACTGCAGTAAAAAAGAGAATTCTCTCTTCACTTTCAGTAATGAGGGGTCTTCTCCTAATTCAGATTTCAGTATTCTTATGGTTCCCACAAGAAGTAAGCAAAGCACTCAGACACCAACTTCAGGTTCAAATGGCCTATTTTTAATGTAAGTCCAGGTTACATGGAAGAGTACAGCACCCTTTCGAAGTCAACCATTCATAGCGTTTCATCCATGGGACCAGATAGTTTTACTCACAGCAGCGGAGCACCTTTTTTCTTTAGTTACAATCTAGCATGGCTGCCACCAGATTGGAACAATTAAAATTCACTTGATCGGGTTTCACAGCCACAGACTACATTTCAAGAAACAGTAAAATTTGCTTCAATTCCAGTTCCATGAAGGCATGAATAGGATAATAGCATTCCATATACTTCAGGTTAGGAGCATCCATATGCAAACAAGGAGGCAAGAAGCAGATTGGCCATGGTTGCCAAATCTGGTTCAGTTCCAGACAACCGCAATTTGCGGAATACAGCTACTCAGATACCCTTTTGCCTTGCCATTCTGGGCGTAACCTGAGATAACTGCATTTTAAGAAATAGGATCATGTTAACCTATTTTATAATGTGATTGGATCCTCAATAATCCCTCAGCTTGCATACGGCGAATGCAGCGTGCTAACCAAATTCAAATAAGATGTAGAATGCGATTTAACTATATATCCATACATCTTTCTCCCACCTCTCATATCAGCTTACCCCATGAAAGCATGGGTAGCTCATTTTGGATGAATTTAAAGCGAAATTTGTCAGTGCTCGTTCACACCCCTACTTCAAAGAATGAGTTCGATTGATACAGTGTTAAAAAGGAAAGAAAACCATATGTGGGTATCATGAAAGCAATGGCAATCCTTTCTTTGCTGTAGTATACAGGTAAATCGTTGATTTACATTGAACAGCTATATGAATATGATCTGTGTAGCTGTTAATGATAGACGGACCAATTACCTCCGCACAGCTGTTAATGATAGACGGGCCAATTAGTCACTTAAGTTATCTAAGACTACTATCATAGAAGTTATGACAGATGGGCCAATTGGTCACTTAAGATATCCACTACAATCATATAGTAGTAAGACACAAGTGTTTTACGCCACAACAGTAAAATTAAAAACCTAGTAAAGTTGCAAGTACATCAAACATCAATAAAATGTCATTTTTCTAAGATCAATAAAGAGTGAGGGTCTCCTTATGTGGCATCTTTACTGCTCTTATATGATGGGTTTGACATTAACAAAAATCTTCCCTTACATCTTCTTGATTTTACCGATGCCTCTGAATAAAAATCTCATATAATAAAAACGGCATACAAGTTACCTGACATCAGGAAAGTACCAGCGAGTCTGGCGAGTTTTCATCCCTGAACGAATTCGAACCAACGGGTGAATACTGTCCCTGAAAGAAAAAAAAAAAAAAAAACAATTGAAGTTATTATCTCCTCCATCGCTAAGAGTTCTTGAAATCCAAGATAAACAAGTTGGCTAGTAGTAACTCCACTTACACTTCCAAGTGTCACAAGAAACTTCTGACAGTGAATTTCACTGAACCGAGCTTATGTGGTAAAGTTGAGCTTGGCTCTATACTAAAGAAAATCAATTTGCTGAATAATTTATCTTCATTGTAATACTCCCCTATTTGCCACATATTCCAATGAGAAAGATGAAAGGTGATGTTGCATTCAATTTTATCCCAAAAAAAGAAAAAAGAGACGCAATCCACTTCATATACATCCGATACGGAAACCACAAGTGGGCAGGTTCAGGCACAACTCAGAAGTAAGAAAAATATATAAAACTATACAAGAGAAGCAAAATGTAAATGCAACTCAGCTAACACTTTCTGTTGAATAATCTGCATAGATTAGCCAACTAGTACCGGAAGAATCTGCAGATATTTCTCAATGTTTGTTGGTTGTAAAATGAAAGCATGAACTTTAACAGAAATATATGAGTAGAGAAGGATAAGCAGAAATGGCAAGTAGTACGAAGCAAAAAAAGAAAAAGAAATGGCAAGTAGTATGCACGAGCACAATCGGCGCATAACTTAATATTTCCATTGGCAGAATAGTAGAAATGAAGCCTAATAACAAGTGGAGTAGCCTTCACACTTCTGGAGTTCGATAACCTATCTTACTAAACTGAGAACACATCTTCTTAACGTACAGACTTTGCAACCACAACAAAGATGGTGAAATTAACAGATGCATTAGAGACTAAAATGAAATGTCTAAAGATGAGTTATGTTTTACCATCTTGCAAAATCCATTCACCCTACAAAGAAAGGGTCGGGTACAACGGCTTCTAGGTTTGCCTCTTCGACAGTTCTTCCTCCCTCAATAGGAAGCAGGCTACCCACAAAGTTGAACACACCTGCTGCATAGAATATAACTCTGTGACCCGAAAGAATATCCTTAAAAGTATGGGTAACAGAGTCGTAAACAACCAGCTTCTCTCCATGCTTATACAAAAGGATTTCACCATTGCTTTTGCATGCCAATGGATAAAGTAGAGTCATCTCATGGCCAAAGGAAAAATACTTGATCCACGACTCTTCAACTCCATATACATCTAGCACCCACATATCGTAATGCCCGTCATTAGTTATGGACATGGTTGGGTATACTATCAGACCAAGGAAGTCCTCCTTCCATACTACCAGCTTCCAACCTGTCTTGCTATAATATCCTACCAAATCCTCGCCCACATCCACTGCCTCGCGATAGATGCCAATACTATTTGGCAGCTTGATACAACCGAAAACCTCATTGCTGATATCAAATGTAGCTATTAGATCAGGGTAAACACCTCCGTCAGTCTCGCAGGCTGCCCAATGGAACCTCCCATTCACTATCGCCCGACTCGATTCATCATAAACCCTAAACTTCCCATGGGATTTGATCTCCCTCCAAGAGTTACTACCAACAGACTAAAGCTCAACTTGGTGGTGGTTCAAAGATTGCGCAAAATACACAATTCTGAGCAGTTTATAGTCTCTGGAAACTGAATCAATCCCAAACCATAAAGCAGCTGCATGTGGCTTAGGGCATGTTTGGTACCGGCTGAAAATCTCAATAATCAGCTGAAAATAATCTGAAAAGAAAATCAAACTTAAACAAGAATCACAATCTGTTTGGTATGAGCTGAAATTATACATCACTAACATGCTCCATCTGACCAAATTTAAAAAGCTATAAAGTCAATACACATATTTATTACTGAACTGTGATTATGCTAATGTAAAAAATATATATATTAAAATTATTTTTTCAGAGATTTTCAGCTGCATCATCCCAATTTTGGAGATTCTACAATTGCACAGAGATTATTTTAATATGCAGATTATCAGATTAAAATTTGCAGGCATAACAAACCATATTGTTGAAACATGGCCGATTTTAGCGATACCAAACATGCACTTAAGCATTGGCGGCCGATTGACAGGAGAAAAAGGCAGGTCCTTAAAAACCCTAGTGATGGGATTCCACAAATGGAAGCTTTAGGCTACAGAGTAAGACAAACAAGGCTATTACGGGTAGAGACTTTGATTGCGGAAGGAAATGTATGTTGATAGGAAACTATCGGAGACGAAGTAAACAGTGCCGCGATCGGTACGGCGCGATTTGTGGTGACGCCTGAAGAGGAAATACGTAGAGGAGGAAATGGTGGGGTGGAAGTGTTTGGAAGCGAAATTAGGGTTTTTGAGGAGAGCGTACCATGATTTGCGCGACTTTCTCGCTTTCGGTTTGGAAGACGACGACGACGACATTGTTGGAGACGGAGAACTGTGCGGGTTCTGTTTCGCAGGGGAGTGATGAGAGCGGCATTGTCACACTTCACTTCGAATCCACTAGAACACTTGCATCTATTTTAAATTTCACTTCCACGCATTGATGTCTTGTATAATTGCACTTACCTCCCAGGGGTGTAGCTGTTCCATTAACCCAATTAACTAATTCTTAGCAATTAGATTCAAGAGCAGGGGCGGAGCTAAGTCTGGCCATGGGTGGACACGTGCCCTACCCATTTTTTAAAAAGATATAATTTTATCCTTATTTTGCATTAACTTATTCAACAGTCTCTTACTAGAATTGTAATCGTATCCCAGATAAATTTTGAGTTGTGATTTAGTGCATTTAATATTTCGGTTTCATAACATAGTGTCCTAGACTGTTCAACTACCTGAACCTGCCCCTGTTCAAGAGTAGCAGTATGCTGGGTATGTTGGGTAGGGTACAATCACAAGCCATTCTCATTGACGTTGCTTCAGCCATAGCAGAAAAGGTGGCATTATAAGGACTGCTAAACCCTTCAATCAAATCACCATTTCTATTCTTCAAAACTCAAGTTGTAGCCCTTTTCTTGGAATTGGCTACCCAACAAGCATCATAGTTAATTTTGAGATAACCAGAAGAATGAAGGAGCCAAACTGAGGGGTGCATACTGGTATGAATAGCTACTCTAGACCTGTTAGAGTCCTCCTATGTTGCACGGAAACTCCATCACGTGTGCCGTTCCCGTTTCGGACACTCAGAAACGTGTCGGAAACTCGGACACACCTGAATGATGTTTCGGAAACTCCACCTGGTGCTTCGGAATAAAACTGATAAGAATGTGGCCCGAAATACCTGGTTTCATTTGGGGGAGACGTAGAGAAAGAGAGTTGGACAAAGTTGTTAATCGATTTACCAAACCACATCTGTTAATACACACACACACACATACATATGTATGTATGCGGCGTGTATATAGATGCGGCGTGGATATACATGTATATAGATGTATATATGCGGCGTGTTCGCGTCTCCTGATTTCATAAAATTTGGCAGCACACTAAAATAGCTCTTTGGCAGGTTCCCTGTAGGGATAACAGGAACTTTCATCAATTCATCATCTATCACTTGTTTACACCAGCGTTTGAAAGAACAAATGTCTTCAAAGAAGTCTTCTCTATTATTCATTGCTCTAAACCACACCACCTTAGTCCAAGAGCATCTAAAAAGAATATGAGGTACAAATTCAACTTTTTCAATGCAAATAGGACATATAGGGAATCTGCACAATTTCCCTTAAAGAACCCTTCGTTAGTAGCAACTGACATTGTAGATTAACCTCCAAATGAAATGCCTGCCTCTTTGAGCCTTCTTCAATTTTCATATGAACCTCCAATTTTCTTTAGTGAGCTCATTGGACCCAGAAGCTGCATCTCTCAACTTCTCTTTCTTCATTTGAACAGACACATAGTAACCTTTTTTTCACAGCGTAATTACCTTTGCTTGTAAATGGCCAAATCAATCTATCATCCTCTCAGAAATGTGGGAGTGGGATGAGGAATTTAGCTTTAGCCATCATGTCATTGCCCCTTATGAGATTCACTTTCCAACTTCTGGACACTGGATTAGTTAGCTTTTGCACATTAGTGTTTGACAGCTCAGAAGGAATATATACCTAGGGAATCTTCATGAATATTAGGATTCCACTTGTCTGAAGTAGTAACTAACAGGGATAGCTTATACTTAGTTTAAGGATTAAACTGTAATTATTTTACTAAACTGTAATTATTTTTGTATGAGCTATCGCTATTAGTAACTGGACTCATAGTACGGACTTTCCACATATCATGTTTTTTTAATGAAAAAGACACTCTCACCCCCTCTAGTTTCATTGAAGGACACTTTCACCCCTCTAATTTGAGAAAAGATTCACCCCCTCTAGATGATGCTCCTGGTGAAGTAGTCAAAATTGTTCACTAGTTATATTGCAATTATTTGCATATTTTTTTATATTTTTGAACTTTTATTATTTATACAATTTTAAAATTACAGATTTGTATGATCTTACGATCCGATCCTACGATCCTCGATCCTGTCGAGCACTCCACGATCCTCACGAACCTTGGTCTGAATCTTATACTTAGCTAACCACGATCTTCTTCACATGTTACGCATCTGGCTATTTATGTACTATTCATTCACAGTTTATTTGCTCATGTAACCCTTAAGGAGAAGTATTAAAAAAAGGTACCGCCTATTTTTTCACGTTTTTTTTAAATAGGTATCGCTTATTTAAGTGTATTCAAGATGTATATGAACAAATTTCAAAGAGTTCGTATGAGTTTATATTTTGAGAGAATGCACACAGGGTCCCTTCACAATGATAGCATTAGGTAGTAATACAGCATACCATCTCGTGCTTGATCCCTTAAAAGTTGGGAAGCACTAGGTAACCCCTAATTTGTAAAAAAAAAAAAAAAAAAAAAAAAAAAATTATTTGTTTCTCTATAAAAATGTAAAAGTGCCCCCGCTAGGCACAAGGCTTCTCTAGGAGAGGTGGTTAACTTTGTTGTTTTCAACTTTCGAGTCGGGGGTTTGACCCTCCCACTGCGCGCTTATTAATTTTTTTCCATAAAAACTTGAAAAACAAAAAAGAAATTAAAACTTGCCCGAGACTCGAACTGTTGTGGCTGTGGACAAAGAGTTTAATTCAGCGCTTTACCAACTAAACCAAATTGCATATAGTGCTTGCACTGACTTTGTTAATATTTAATGGGTCAATCGCTACTAGCCGAATTGTGCCCCCCCCCCCCCCCTACAATAAAATTCTGACTCCGCCACTCCGCTGTGAATGTACCATCTATGTGCCTGCAAAGTAGTCAATTCAAGTCTTAACTGGATGTTATCTGCTCCGTTTAAAGACTTCATGCTAGTCATGCTGATTGAAGTTTACATCTGAACATTTAAGTATCAAGTATCATGATCCCTGCATTATAACACCTTAGCAGGCATCTTAACCTTACTTCTATGAACCACTTGTTAGTTCCCCAATTCACGTCTTTAGGCCTGAACAACTTCCAATCCGACCATTTGTAGGAAGTTCTCGCTGATCAGCAAGCTGTATATATTAGACTTTCTTGGTGGACGATGAAGCCAGTTCTAGTAGGACAGTGACAGTAACAAGCAAACCACACCTGCACTCCTAAGCGGCTTTGGTAATCACAAAGAGGCTGAGCATTCTGGTACTCTATATATACCAGCGAATGGTTGATCCTTATAGAACAAGACAAGTCTGGAAAGTAAAAACCACATAAATTGCCAACTTCGAACACCAGTAACCTTTGGGACACCCTGTAACACAGAAACGCACATTTTGTGGAACTTGGAACAAGCTTATTTGCTACTAGTGAATACCCCGTGCCCTCAGGGCACGGCTACCTCCGGGAAATATACGGTTCCGAGTTTTGACAGATGAAATGAAGTCGCAGTAAAGGCGACAATCTCGACAGACTAACATGTGTGATACACTCCATTTAATAACTCATACTATATCTATTTCTTCTCTTTCAGCTTAATTCATTTTTTCACACTATTCGCTGGGTCACTTTGACCCGGTGATTTGGTTAGCAAAAAGGTACACAAATTTGGTAATTTTTGCATGATCTTGTAAAGTAAACTTTACTTTACTCTACAATACTCAAGAAAAAATTGTTTAAAAATTACATCGTTTTGCTATCCAAATCACCAAGTGTCCCGGCTAGTTACATTGTTTACAGGATGTTTTGGTAATTACATTGTTTAGTACAATCAAAGCATACAGAATTCCCCAACAGGAACGATAACTGCAGGATACAAACAACTATCACAGTTAAAGATGAGGCTTTTTGAGAGACTAAAGTACTAATCCTCTGGTTGCATGTACAAAATCTACAAAAAAAAAAAAAAAAAAAGGTGTCCTGGCTAGTTCGATTTTTTGGCACAGCCACTGATTGCGTGGACAAACCACAGAGATATTGTATGAATCTTGTACTTAAGTCAGGGAGCTAGGAGGGGAGCTACAACACAATAAGCCTAATCCAGAAAAAAAAAAAAAAAACAGTAGTTTAGAAACAATTTGCAACTTACAAATATGAACTTGCCAAAGTTTTGGCATAGTAGCAACTGATGTTCATTTAAATCGAAGAATGATCGTTGCAGTTTCGGCAAAGTAACAACATTGTTTTCATGAAAAGCAGCGTCTAAAGATGTAAAAAAATGTAAAAGTCTAACCTAAGAAACAATCTTCGGTTTCTATTCCACCCTTCAAGTTCGCAACACAATAAAAAAAGACTTATATCTCCTAACTAAATCACAGTGCCTGCACTGTTAATAACATACAGTACCTACAGAAAAACTGATAGATTCATCATCCTTCATGCTAGATTGTGCATCGAAGTCATCTCCCAGCATACCTCCGTGCAAAGACAATACGCTAAGTCAAGAATTGATGAATCCCTTATCTTCCCATATCAATGAATTCACTACAAAGTCTGCAATAACACCAATGGTGTATTGTTTAGCAAAATCAAGCAGCTACAATATATTACTTTGAAATACCAATAACAGAAATGAGTAAGGGTTCACTTCAGATAGCATGTGATTTGCTAGAGTTATATGTCATAAACTAAAAATAATAATGAAAGGAACAGATAGGGAATTCGAAACGCTTGCATAGAGTTATGGCGAATAAAGGGGGGAGAGAGAGAGAGCGATGGTAAAACCCCACTGGAGGATGTCTCTGCGTTACCCCACGGGTGCTTCTGGAAGTTCGCGCCTCGCACCAGGTGCACGTGGTCGCAAAATTAGGAAACACAGATGATATATGCCATAGCAGATTTAAGACACAACACGTGCAAGCTAAGAAAGCTAAGAAACTACCTGGGAATAATCAGGGGTTCGCCACCTGAAAACTCAATAGATAAGTACCTATAGGGATACTGAAGTACTTGTAGGAAAACTGGAAAAATCTCTTAGAAATCATAATTCCAGTCGTGTTCAAATCGATAGCATACACAACGTGATCCAGAGAGGTTCACCTACACATAACACGTTAGACAAACAAATTAGCGAAATAAAGAAACTGATTTAAAAAGACATCTGACTATTAGTTCATTAATGAAATATTGTACCTGCAAAGATATGGAGAGTTTGTAAAAAGAAAACAACACCGAAAGAGCAAAGCAGGAGGAGATACTTTAGCCTTTTGATTAAAAGTGCAAACAGCCACCACATTTTGCATTAGAATGAAAGTGATCCTTAGAAATACGCCCCTTGTGAACTGTCATAGGAGCAGTCGTAAATGAAAGAGCCTCCAAAATCACCGGGTCCGTAATATGCTCTTCAGGATGCATCAAGTTTCCAATAATATGACCACTCTGCTTAAGAAATACAATACCAAATCCTTGCTAGCTTTGAAATGGTCAACTACAACAGCAGTAAGCAAAGATCATAGAATATACTGAGAACTATAAAGAAGGGTGAATCGATTGGAAGGGCTTTTAGTAGAAACTAAAACTCTTTTGTAAATGTCAAGGTATCCATAGAATTCACTAAACAGAGATATGGGGGAACGAAAGTGAGGAAATTGGCAATACTTGTTCTATTCAAAGAGAAGAATGCATTAGAACACCATAAAATTTTACTTACTTGACGGCAAAGAAGTTGAGTAAGAATCACAATTCTCAGAGCAGGCAAAACCTGCAAATTGGTTGTACAATTGAGTTATTTTCAAAGAAAATAAAAAGATACCTTGAAAATAAGTTGAAGTCAAAGTAGAATAGCAAGAAACTGAAACAGATGACAGCGAGAAAAAAAAAAAATAAATAAATAAACAAAAAAAAAACAAACAAACAAACCAACCTCCAACTTGGTGTACTTTGGCTACAAACACCATCAAACTTCTTTCAGTACCATAAGAATGGTTTAGAATTTGCTTCTAAACAACTAAGAATTTGACTTACTGACCAAAAAATGAGAATAAGCACAAAACAAAAAGAAATCTTAATTCATGTCAAACAAAACAAAGTACCCACATATGATAAGCATTAACCGAGTTCCATACTTGTGATACTACAATCAAAAATGAATATGAAAAGTAGAACAATGTTTGAACCCAGCCCACCCACAAAAAAACTTGTTCCAACGAATTGAGAAACAGCAAGAGACATAGGCCCCCAACTTCATGTTTGTAACAGCAGAGACACAGATATAAACTCAGATTTAACAGAGAACATACCCTCGCTGTAAGGCCAACCGACTGGAAGCTTCCACTCCTTCTCCTTCTGCCTTGATCTGGACATACTTTGCGGCTTGGTTCGAGTATGGCTACTGATTTGTGGTTTGAATTTGTGGATTGGGGCTTAGGGGGTTCGGAGAGAGAGAGAGACAGAGGAGAGTAAAGAGATGTAAATTCAAATTTGAGGAATTCTATCGTCCCAGCCGTGCAAATCAAAGAGAGAGAGGGATAGTCTCTCGGGACCAGAGAGCGGAGGTGACAGACAGAGAGAGGAGGTGAGTGTGTGGTCCAAAACTTTCAATCTGGGACCTAGTGGATAGGTTATCACCTGTTTGGATGACTATTAGAAGGGACATTTTTCTCAATCGCCTGTTTGGATGACTATTAATAGGTTGTTTTTCTAATGGCCTGTTTGGATGGCTATCCTCTGTTTCGTAGGGTTTGTATAGATTGGGGATAACTTATCCCAAACTCCTTCCTATTTTGTTATATAGATGTTGCACGGGTGCTTCTGATTGGTCGCGCACCCGCACCGGGTGCTTCTGAGTGCTTCGTGGAAGCATGAGTGCTTTGCGGGTGCTTTGTAGATAAGGCAGGGTCATTTTTGAAAATTTTAGTTGAGAGGTCTTCCAAATACAACTAGAATTTAACAAAGAAACGTGCACCTATGTGAACATTTTTAACCCTTAGATTACTCATCTCTCCCAAGCTAAGAGTAACGACATGAAGAAGAGATCATACTATTAATACAGTAACCTTTTATCTTCGAATGTGTGCCTGAATTTCTGTTCGGGTATAATATGATCCCTATTAATGTTGTTATTATATTAGTATAATGGTATCACTAATAATATCAGATAAAAATATAAATAATGTGGCCGCACCCCCGCCGCACCTGCACCCTTGATTTTTGGGAATTTGCCGCACCCGCACCCAATTCCCGAACCAGCACCCGCACCGCACCCGCACTCGTGCTACATAGCTTATTTGCAGCATAAGGCCTAAGTCAGGGAAAATAGAGACAATCAGAAGCTTTAAGAGAGTGATAATCAGGCATTTGATTTAAAAAAAAAAGAACTGAAAAGAAGTGATCAAGTCTGAGTGTCATTGTTGTCTTCTATTAAAGATTTTCCTTGAGCTAAGCAGATGAGCATCGTCTGGAGCCATAGTAGAGGTATTTGATTACACTTGTCTGGGTTCCTTTAACCCTTTGGCTCACCCACTCCACTGCAGAGTTAGTTCACAAACTTATTGTAACTATTTTCTAGATTTCTAGAATGAAAGTATTACTACAGAACATGTCAGGTTTCAACTCTGAGGTACTGAATCTTGTTTCTAGGTAGAAAGTAAGGTAGTAAATCTGAGTCGCTAACTGAGTTGGTAATCTGAATATGACTGAAAGGTTGTAGATATGTTTTTGACCATCAGAAATTGAAGCTACTTAATCCATCAGTTAGGAGTTGATTTCTTTGTCCTATTTTCTGGTCCAAGCATGTGCTAAAATTTAATTTTGTACTTCTGGATTGATATAGATCATCATACTCAAGAAAAATTGTTCTTGTACGATCGTTGGGATCGATCTGATTCAAAATGGAACCTCATAAATAAGTACTTTATATTCGTAACAGTGCCACCAGTAAGCCTAAAGTCTATCAGAATTTTCCCCAAAATATTGATCTGACAAAAATCTTGTCAAATTGAGCCATGTTGCAGAAGGTGGCTCTGTGGTGTTATTCGTTTTGTTGACATGTTGGGTTTCATAACAAACATTCTCTAAAGACATGGTGAAGAGGAATCAACTTTTAGTTTGACTTAAGCATATCACACGAGATTCTTGAACCAACAACCACCTAGTACAGAAATGTCACTTCAAACAGAATACGATCTCCATGTAGGACGAAAATACAATTTCAATGTGTGTTTCGCATACAAGGCTGACAAAAAATAAAAGATCATGTATGAGCTTGACAGAGCAAGTCTAAAATACCAAACACTGAAATTAGCATCAAATAAGTCTTGAGTGACAATTACCCATCAGCACAAAGACATCTCATTGCTCATTGAAAAGTCACTACAACGCAATACTAGCAATTAAGGTTTTTTTTTTTTTTTTTTTTACTTGGATTCATGGTTTCGGCTTTAACTGAAACAAGGCTTTCGGAGAAACCCCAAAGTGGATGGTCGTTACAATCATGCCGATCATCAACATATGGGAGGTAAATAGGGGTAGGCCAAATTTCTTTCTCTTCAGGATCATCATGCAAGAAACATTTGTTCCCGTCTCGCATAATAAACTTGCCATCTACATGTACTCCGATTGAATAGGCACATTGTGATCGGAATGGTCCAATTGTGAATCTTTTGGTCAAAATATTCTCGTCATCCACCATCCATACATCAACGAAGGTAATGAAGTTTCTATCATCAGCATCACGTGCTAGATCAGTAACAGGAAAAGCAAGAGAACCCATAAAATCGACTAGAACTGTCTGAAACGGAAGAACAGGGACAACAACAGGTGGCCCTTCGGTTAGATGAAAAGTTTCATCAACAATGTCAAAAGAGGCCACAAGCGGACGCTCCCCGTAAAAAAGATCATGAGCTAACCAATACAATTTTCTTCTTATAAACAAGCCAGCCAGATCTAAAAATGATATAGTGTCGCTCCACAGCCTCAAGCGCGGAGGAATCAATTTCTCTCCATTCATGTGTGCTCATACTCCACACCTTAACCATATATGCAGTACTCATCGCGTACGATATAATCACAGCCTTGTAATCACCAGTTGTTTCGTCGTAACCAAATCCAATAGCTATGACATTTTCCTTGATGTTAAGAGTCCTGCACTCTCTTGTTGCAGGGTTCAAGACATACAAAAGTCTCTCATTACGAGGCCATGATGACATGAGACAGAGTAAGCCATTGCATGAACCGACAACTGCATATGCATAATAACCTAGAAGCTCCGAGCGAGATGGGCATGGCGTTGCATATACTGGTAAATCAGGTGAAAGATAAACTATTTTATGATATCAATCTTCGTGTGAATCCTTCATAACAGCAACAATGGTTTTTCTGGAGGATTGATGGAGAAGGAGGTGTTTCTTGATGAATCTAGGGTTGTTGATTAAAGCAAGCCACGATCTGGAGACGGCCTTGTACCGGATTAAATCTCTCACCTGCAAGTGTACTAAGATATCCTCAGCAACATCATTCATTGGGAGTTGCGGAAGCCGTGAAATTGCAGCCACCAGACTCTCCATGGTAGTACAAATTGAGTGAGGTAACGAAGATGCCCAAGTTGTTCCATATTTAATTATTTATTAAGTTAGGCTGCAAATAAGGTTTATTCTATTCAAGTTAGCTAATTATACTAAAACCCCGAAACTTCTGAGGTTAATGCAACACAATGTAGTACCAACATAAACACAACGCTGAAGAAGTAAGCAAGGGCCAGTTTGGGAATGCTTCTGCAACTAGCACAACTACTTTCTAAGAGAAGAAGCAGTTTTAGTGTGTTTGGTAAAAATAGTATTTTTTGCCTTTTTCGGACAATTTCTGACTAATTGGGGTTGTTGACTACTGCGACTTTGCGGGACTTTCTCCCTTTTGCTTTCGCTATGGAAGACGAGACAATGTTGAAGACGAAGAACTGCAGGTTCTGTTTAGCAGTGGACTGATTAGAGCGGAATTGTCTCACTTCACTTCAAAACCACCAATTCATTTTATTTTATATTTTTAATTGAAGATTTTTTTTTTCTATTTTTTTCTATTTTTATTTTATTTTAAGTAAAGCTGAAGGAAATTCCATTAAGAAGAAGGGTAAATAGGAGTTACATTTTTGTACTTCTATTATTGACTAATTGATTAAATTTTTTTCCAAGGATGTTAACACTCCATTGAGAATTTGGATTAGATCAATTTCAGCCCGCCATATGCTTGAGCTCAATGTTTGAGCCCGACCAAGCTAGGTTTGAGTTTCGTACTTTTGGCCCAAACCAGCCCGGCCCAAATCACTCTTTTATACTATTTACATCAACATAAACAAAATACATACCAACGTAACTTAACATATATTACAAAAGATGAGCTTTAACATGTACATTACTTAGTTTATATAGAAAAGTTGTTTAAAAATATATTTTTTTTTTCATATTTTTTCGAAAGGAAGGAATCTCAATAGGAGGCCAAACAGATGAATCCAACTTACTAAAAAGCACATCAACACCTCTGAACACCCCAAATTCTATCTTCTTCTCATTTCTTTTCAAAGAAATGACTTACAGTTTTTGTTTGTCTTGTCAACCATAGGGGCTCGTAGTCGGCGAAACCCTTTTTCTTCTTCTTGTTGTATGAATTTATTGTTTTATTTATCTTCAGTTTCTACTGCTTAAGAGCGATTTCTTCCGTTAAATGACCCGTCAAATGACGGTCAACTACCATATTGGAGCGGTTCTCTTACGCCAAGGGCGGCCAACTACCGCCTAGGAGTGGTTCTCTTCTGCCAAAGGACGACCAACTACAGGGCCGTCTCAAGATTTTTGGAGGCCGTAGGCAAAATATTTGTTTGAGGCCTAAACTGCACTTTTTTTTCGGATCCTAAATAATGTCGTCCAATTATACATATACAATATCTATTCCAATTCTTTTTCTTACTCTTTCATGAAAACATTCTTAAAAATGTAAATATATTGTTTTCAGTTCTCAAAACATGTGTGAGTCTGGATAATGTTGACCCGAAGTCAAAAAGGCTTTAAGAATTGAGGTAATAACATATGTAGTTTTTCTTTCTTTAAGATTTTGTAATTTGTTCTTTAAGAGTATCAGAATGTATATGTACTAATAGAAAAAATGGAGATAATACCATACATTAAAGTGGTCTGAAGGAGGTTTGTAGTATTCTAGCGAGTTAATTGTGATCTACTACAAATTAGCCTCTCTCATAAGTACATTGTAATTGATGTTCTTCCTTATCTTCTACTAACTACTCTCTAATCCTAACTAATCTCCTCTTTTTGTGCCCATAATCTCTCTCTAATTTAATATAACTCCACTCATTTATCTCCTACTTTTACTCTCAATAATATCTCTTCTCCTTCTAAATTACTACGATATTTTCTCTATTTTTAACCCATAATTTTCTCACAAACCTAATTTTGAATAACTAATTTTCTACAATTTGAGGCCTTCCTAAATTTGAGGCCTTAGGCAATTGCCTAAGTTGCCTAGGGGAAGAGCCGGCCCTGACCAACTACCGCATAAGTGCGATTATTGTCCACAACCCACAATAAGATAGTAATCTATCGCATACGCGTGGCGTTATGTGTCACATGTTCTTGCGATTTCGCTATAAATTTCTTGTGGAGACTGAAATATGCTACCATGAAAGGCGGATTATTTTCTTCACCCATCTCGTTGCTCTGCCAATAGAGGAAAAATACAATCAAGCCAATTGATGGTGATGTTGGAGCGTACAAATGTTTAGAAGTCATTTTGAACCAACAGTTACCAATTGTTCTTCTTAGATATTTACAAATCATGTCGACAAAATTCCTATAAAAGGTCTGACATTAAATCTATCATAATTGTGATTTTTTATGATGAATGAAAAATTGTTGAACAACATTTCAACAAAAACTTCCAAAACAGGCATACAAAATCACTAAGGTGGGCTAGACCCAATTACATCGCTACAGCAGAGGCCTGATAATATCAGGTGGGTCATGACTAAACAGACTACAGAAGCCCAAAGGCCTAAAAATGGGCTTCCAACGAACACAGGCCCAACTCAACAAGGAAACAAAATTCCTGAAATCGACGATATGATTGTGAATAAAAGACATTTTCACCCCGTAATGTTTGAAACAAAGACACTTTTACCCACTTTTGTTTAGGAATTGACACTTTAACCCCTGCATCTATCCAATCTCAGGATACTGGCACTTCCTAATCGTGACATAGATAGTCCGGGGTGAAAGCGCCATTTCTCAAACAAAAAGGGGTTAAAGTGTTTTTGTATCAAACCCAAGGGGGTCAAAGTATCTTTTACCCTATGATTGTTTCTTTAAAATAACCGAACTTGCCATTGTTCCTCTTTCTTCCATGCCCACCCACACACTTCTCGCGTCTTCGCTTTCGTAACTCTCCAAAGTTCCATTTTTTCAAAAACACCCCCCTTTCGTGCTCTTCTGCAATTCAGTTCTCCGGCGATGGAAGAAACCCTAGAAGACATGGCCAATTCGAACCGAATCGACTCCGACGGAGAAGAAGAAGAAGAAGCTAGAAAAGCCAAGTTCTCTGAACTGAAAACCTATTGCTTAGACCTGCTCGACCTTCTGCAAAACCCTAGGAAAAATCCTCCTTCCCTCTCTCACCTGCGAGGCTTCCTCTCCCGTTCTTCAGCTTCTTCGCTCCAGCCATTCTTCGAGTATGTCACTTTTTTTTGTCTATATATAAGAGTTTATGTAAATTGTTTCTAGGGTTTTAGAAGTTGTACATAGTAGTAAGAGGAATTAGTGGAATTGGAACATTAATGTTGGAGTTATATAGAAATTTGAAGAAGAAAGGCGATGTTTAGTGCTGTTGATGACACTGCTGATGGGAATTTGGAGTGAATTGGAATAAAATGATACTATGTGCGTTTACTCTTGATGTTATCAAGCTCTAGTTAGTTTGTAATTTTGATATCAATCTTTAGTGCTGTTGATGACACTACTGATGCGAATTTGGAGTGAATTGGAATCAATGATACTTTTGTGTGTTTACTCTTGATGTTATCAAGCTGTAATTAGTTTGTAATTTTGATAACAATTGTGTAAAATGAGATCTGAAGCCGAACAGGAATTCGTTTCTGAATCGTTGGTTAGAATGGTTTCTGAGTGTATTCTTTTGATGCTCTGGGTTGGTTCAATATGTTAGTATTTGTTATGTTCATTATCATAAGTTTCTGTCATTGTATTTTATGGAAAGATGCTATATGAGAACTTCAGGACTAATGTGTTTGTTTGGTTGTGCGCTTGTCAGTTATACATTGTTCCCCTTGCTGCTGCTTCTGGATGCTTCAGTCAATTGCAGGTCTCAATCAAGTAAGAAGGATGATGCAAAAATTGACTTTCCACAAGGGCCACTTAAGATCAGTGATTTCGTGGCAGAAGGTGTGCTTCAGTGTTTGGAGGAACTGCTGAAGAAATGCCGTTTGGGATCTGTGGATCAGGTAGTGTAGCTATAATGCCATTTCCATCAAGGTGTACTGATTCTCATTTATCATAGAAAGGATTACTATCTTTGCCTTGGTGTGTGGTGTGTTTGTATAGATGGACTTGTTCTGTTCTGTTTCTGTAATGAATCCCCCTCCTATGGTACTACTGGTCAATAAAAACGAAAAAATTTAGGATTACAAACTGTTAGCTTGCCGATGCATGTATATGGGGATGTTGTATCCTTGTGCTTGCAGTTGTGCCAAATTGTATGACCGTATATAATCTAATTTTCATTATAAACATATCTTCTGTTGGGTACCATTCCTCTTACCCCTGCAAGCTGCAGCAAGTGATCAGGTAGTGTAGCTATAATGCCATTTCCATCAAGGTGTACCAATTTTCATCTATCATAGAGATATTTGCCTTGGTGTGGTTGTATAGATGGACTTGTTCTGTTTCTGTAATGAACCCCTTCCCCCACCCCCCTTCCCATATAGTACTACTGGTGAATTAAAACGAAAAAAATTAAGATTACAAACTATTAGCTTGCTGATAGATGTATATGGGAATGTTGTATCCTTGTGCTTGCAGTTGTGCAGGATTGTAATTGCATATATAATCTAATTTTCGTTATAAACATATCTTCTGCTGGGTCCCATTCCTCTATATTTTACTTCCTTTGTCCTTCAGTGTGAGGTAATGAGTATTTGGAACCTGTTTAGGTGGTAACGTAGTAACACAAGACTAGAAAGATTACCTTTGGTTAGCTATCATCAATGCCTTCTAAATGACCCTGCTGTTTTATACTCATATCAGGCAAAACATTTTTTACTTGAGTGTTAGATAGATTTGTGAAGATATGCATCCTTTCTATCAAATCTGTCCTCCAGTAGACAGTTTCCGTTTCTTCTTAGTGTTCTTCCCTATTCTATCCGCAATGCCGTATTTCTATAATGAGAGTGTTGATAAGTCAATTTCTTCCTATTTATTTTGGAATAACATTTACCAACCTGATGATATTGTATTCAATTTCAGATGGTTGTAGTGCTGAAGAAATTGACATACGGTCTCATGCTCTCTCCATCCGAGGCCTCCGAAGAGTTCCGCTTGGGAGTAATCAGATGTTTTAGGGCTTTGCTCCTTAGTTTGCATTTGTGTTCCAGCAAGTCTTGTTCATGTAAGCAAATTAAAGGGTTGCCTGCACTCACGTCAAGAAGAGATCTACATTTTCCAATGAGCGAACGAACATGTATCTCAGAAGCAGAGGAATGCCTACTTTCATTTTTCCATTCTCAAACTGCTTCTACTGCTATTGGGCACTGGCTATCACTTCTTCTCAAAGTAATCTTCTCTCAGAAAAACTTATGTACTGCTCGATATTAGTTTCTCATGTAGTGTTTTCTCATTGTTCTGTTTTCATTTTGCATTTAATTTCCTGGGCGAAAATTCTGGATATGATCTGAAGACTGCAGACATTGAGGCTGCTCGAGGACATCGAGGTAGTGCAACAATCCGTGTAGAGGCCTTTTTGACGCTTCGGATACTAGTTGCTAAGGTAGGTATAGTTTTGTCTGTTTGTTCGTCTTTTGTTTGGCTTTTGTGCTAATGGTTTTGTCCTGCTTGGTGGTCCTTCTGTAAGAGGTGTTTCCCACTTGTTTCAAGATAAGAATAATTTCCGTAGACGATATGTTTTCGATTTGATTATGTCAGAGGTATCAACCTTAAATTGTTGAAAGTGATGCGCGCTGGGGGTATTGTACTGTTTTATTTTCATAGCGGTTTTCAGTGCTGTTTTGTACTCTCTATCAACTACCTGTTTATTTGAACAAAGAGATTACTTCAATTTTCATTTGTTTGTTCACTTTCAGTTTGGCGATAATTGCTTGCGATGATAAGTAGTTCACTTTCTTTCCGCACAAGTGTGGTTAGTTTTATGAACCTTATTTTTCATTGACGTAAGTTATGTTGCAGGTTGGTACTGCCGATGCCCTGGCTTTCTTCTTACCAGGTGTTGTAAGTCAATTTGCCAAAGTGCTGCATGCATCAAAGGTAATGGTCAGTGGGGCTGGTGGCAGCGCAGAGGCCGTTGACCAATCTGTTAGAGGTTTGGCTGAGTTTCTTATGATTGTTCTTGGAGATGATGCCAACAAAACTGAACTTGATATGCTTGTGGATACCAACCCTGGATTTGGTTCAAATAAAGATCAGTCTGCAGTATCATTTCTGGAAGAGCTCCGCAACTTGCCTGGTAAAGCCGAAGCGCAGACTGAAGCGGTAGCAAAAGTTCCAAGTAATGACACAAACATGGTAATTTCCATAGCAGGCTCCACGCACAAGGAAAATCTGAGTTCTGGCAACGCAGTAGGATCTTTGAATGTGAGCCGCACGGGAGAATGGATTCGTAACACTTCAACGCGTGTGAATAAGCTATTGACTGCAACCTTTCCTCATGTGGGTGCTTATTATTGACTCTCTTGAACTTGTTCTCAGCTCTTCTCTATTGTTCTACTCTTTCAGAGCTGATCCTCTATTCATTAATAGCTTTGCATTGATCCAGCGAAAAGGGCTAGACAGGGAGTTTTGGATGCCATTCAAGGACTTCTATCAAAATGCAGTTGTACTCTAAAGGGGAGCAGACTGATACTATTGGTGAGCTGTGAACAACTGCCCATCTTTTGAGATATATTTGATTTTGTAAATAATTGATGGCCCTCAATTCTTAAGATAATACTTGAGTAGAATATACCTGAGTAGTGATATTTCATAGATCTGAGATCAACTTCAATACAGTGATGGTGTACGAGGCAGTAGTAATTTACATGCTGCAGCTATTAA
This sequence comes from Linanthus parryae, assembly GCA_023055425.1. Classification (NCBI taxonomy): domain Eukaryota; kingdom Viridiplantae; phylum Streptophyta; class Magnoliopsida; order Ericales; family Polemoniaceae; genus Linanthus; species Linanthus parryae. Next base: position 143,965,469 of record JALGPY010000004.1, on the reverse strand, counting down.
GCTTGTTGTGGTGGCTGACATGCAAAGCTGCAAATGTTAGCTTTCTGTACCAAAAAAATTCAGGCTATAAAAAATATAATTAAGTTGTGAGCTTTCATAGCTAATACCAAAATTGGTCTGTAATCCATCTTTAGGTCCCATCACGCCTATTTTGTGCCCATTACATGATTCAAAATAGTCGGTTCTCGTTTGTATTGCCTTCCAGTATTAAATTGAAGGATTATGAGAATCAATGGATCATTGGAGACCAGAACAGAAATCATGTCAAATCACATGGCTTCCTATGGAGGCCCTCAGACCCTAATTTTAGGCTAAGTAAGCGATGCATTTTCTTTCAGGATAGACAATACTTTTGCCTAGGTCTTTTTTACACCACTTAAATTTGGGAACGACTTATTGGTTAGAAATAATTAATATTATCAAAATCACTTTGCCTTAGACTACCTTCCAAAACGATGAATTCAAAGACTCTGAAACTAACCATAACTATGAGAATCTTTTATTCTGTCCACCACATATAGAATGCTCATTAATAAATCTGGAAGAAAACCATACTTTTCAAGGTCAAAGTGCTTCCACTTACTTTTTGATAAGGCAGCGCATTTTCAGACATTCTGGTAAAATAATGTAGTTTAAAGGATTCTTTAATAAGCTTATTACTTGATTTCTCTCCACTGTAATTATCTGGAATATGAGTAGGTTTTTCTTGTTTGTTTGTATGTTCTCTTACTGCATGCTTTCACTGTTACTATGCAGGAGTGTGTATGTGTTTTGGCTTGCGACGTTTCCGAAGAGGTGTCTAGCGAGGCACAGGCGTTCCTTCAGTTTCAGTTCTCTTCAAGCAGGAAAAATCATGTACAAAATGACTTCACTGATATATTTAGCAGGTTTATGCGCACTTTGATCTATTGCAAAATCTGTGGCTTGAAACATCGGCATCTGATCTAAAATTAATATTTATCTAATTATGTCCAATTAGGCTCATTGAAAAAGTACCAAAAGTAGTATTGGGAAGTGATGAGGTGCTTGCAATATCTGAGGTTCAGAAATTGCTGGTAGTAATTTACTTCTCCGGTCCTCAAGTGGTGGCAGATCACATCCTTCAGTCTCCTGTAAGTGCCAATTTCCTAGTTAGTCATACTGTTGTGTTTATATCTTGTTATTCAGTGGCCAGTCAAAGATTTTCACTTCATGTTTCACCCTCCTTGCCTAATATACAGATTTCTGGTCTCCCTTGCCTTTGCAGAATCCGAAACAATCTTCATTCCAGTTTTTGAATTGGCGCCATCTCTTAGCTTTTTTGTCAGTTATCAGGCTCGCTCATTTGCATTATTTTATATTCCTCAATGCTGTTGAACATGCATTCATCGGATCAAAGGTCTCATTTCGAAGTCAGTTTGCGATATTCTTTAACTCAAGAATGAGGAGTATTATGGTTTCTTTGTTCGGGAATAGTGAAAGCTCGATTTAGAGGAAGTATTATTTTTTTTCGTAAGGAAAATAACAGAGTTGTTTGACCAGTTGAAATTTTTTAGGCTTTTGGGAACTGCATATCTAAGTGTGCAGAAAATTTCATCTCTTTAGAAGGGTAGATTTTGATTTTTCTTATACATTCTTTATCGATGTACCCATATATTCACTATTTACGTCTGCATATGTAAATTTTCAAACTATCAACTGCTGTAGCAAAATATACCGAAAATTTGAGACCAGTTTCTCATATTGATCAAACCTGTGGAGATCTATGAAACTTCTTTTTATTTTTGTAGAGAAGTTTTTCCCATGACACTGCAGTGAAACTACCAAAAGCTTAGTTAGAAATGGTCTGTAACAGTTTTGGACTTGAGGACACGTACTTACGGTGTCTGCTCTGGGAGGGTCCTAAGTAAAACTGTATGATGGGGTCACATTAGACTTTTTAGACTTTAGAGTTCATATGTTGGAGTTTCTGGAAATATCACTTCTCTTGTACGATAGTGGTTTTTTTTTTTTTTTTTTGGATACATTCTCTATCACATGTACCATTTCTCTTCCTATTTAACGCATATGCATTTGAATTGTGAAATTTCCCATTTCTGTAATGAAATATAGGAGAAGAAGTTTCACGATACTCCACTCAAACAAACAAAATTTTAGTTAGATATTTTTGGCGAGTTTTTACTTTTTATCACTCGGCCCTTTGCTAGGTAACTTCTTTGCCAAATGCAGTTTAGAATGAAGTGTACTTGTAAGGATATCAACTGCATTTTGCAATCGGCATAGTAGTTTCACTCTTCTTAAAGGTTTTGAAGTACTCTCCATGTTATTGGTATTGTCATTTGACCAACTCTCAGCAAGGTAGATCATTGTATTTTGTTGTCCACCGCAATACTATTGCCATATTTCCCAGACAGTTTTTAACACGAGCTGATAGTGATCTCTCTTCAGAAACTTAAATAAAAACTGTTAACACAGCCGCATCATTTAAGTTCTGAGTACTGACCCTTCCAGGAACAAGTAGAATAACTTTAGGGGTTTGGTCATCTTCTGTTCTGTTCCTTGTAAATGTAACTGCCGTCGTGTTGAGAGATTGTTTGTTGATTGTAATCACTAACAGCAATATTTTCTCGGGGATATAGGTAACAACTGCTCGGTTCTTGGATGTGTTCGCACTTTGTTTGAGTCAGAATTCAGGTTTTGCTGGTTCTCTTGACAAACTTATTCTTACAAGGCCATCTTCAAAGGGTTACCTGCAATCCATTTCTGAGATGCGAGCTAGCATTTTGTTTGTGAATGACAATGGGGCTGCCTTAGATGCCACTCTGTCTGGAAACTCAAAATCTTTCTCTACCCAGAACAAAGAAGTAACACAACCTGTGAACACTGTGCAGAAAGAGTACGAGCTTCCACGCATACCACCCTGGTTTGTTTATGTTGGAAGTGACAAACTATACGAGGCTCTTGCTGGAATTCTCAGACTTGTAGGTTTATCTTTAATGACAGGTATGTCTCTCTCTAATTTGAGTTTTTAAATTTGTATATCTTCCTTGCTCCGTGCTCAGCCTGTGTTTGTTCTCTTTTGCATTTGGCTAGAGTCCAAGAATGAAGGGGCACTGTCAACAATCATAGATGTTCCACTTGGCTACTTGCGGAAATTGGTTTCTGAGGTCCGAATGAAAGAATATAGCAATGAAAGCTGGCAATCTTGGTACAACAGAACTGGCTCTGGGCAGCTGGTACGACAGGCCAGTACCGCTGTATGTATCTTGAATGAGATACTTTTTGGTGCATCAGAGAAAGCATTTGAAAGTTTTACAAGGATGTTTCAGAAATCTAGTTCAACATGGGAGGATATGAAGGGGCGTGGGACAGGATCTGCTGATTATCAGTCTTGCGATTCTGAGCATGTCGTGCCTACCTTTTCCATTTGGAAAAATTCACGGGAGAATGCTGCGAGGAATCGCTTGATCTCTTCCATTGGGGTTATATTGCATGAATACCTGTCTCTTGAATTATGGAGTCTTCCTTTAGATCATAAATACTCTTTTCAGCAGCCAGACGGTGAAGCCAATGACATAAGTTTGCACTTCTTCCATGATGCTGCCATGTTATACCAGGAAATATGCTCTATCTTTAGTGCTGCTTAATTCTGCTGAATGCTTTAATTGAGTTATATGGTTAAGCTGCCAAGTTTGAATCACAAAGTTTTGTTCTAGGGTTGTATTTTAAAGAGGCTGTCATTTACAGGCTAAATGTTGAATCTTTATATCCATATATACAGTCTGCCAATGTTTTAAACATATAGTATTGACAATTCTTTTTTTGAACAGGTTGTAATTGATGGGATAGGCATTTTTAGCATGTGCCTTGGTGAAGATTTTTCATCTAGTGGATTTCTTCATTCATCCATTTTTGTGCTGCTCGAGAACCTTATTTGCTCAAATTTTCAAATAAGAAGTGCAGCTGATGCTGTCTTACATATCATCTCTGCCATGGGTGGCTATCCAACTGTGAGTGCTATTGGAATACTTCTAAAGTTCATTTGGAATCCACCACTATCCATGATTTAGATAACATCTCGTTGCAGGTAGGGCACTTGGTCTTGGCAAACTCAGATTACATAGTTGATTCCATTTGTCGACAGCTGCGTCATCTTGATCTTAATCCTCAAGTACCTAATGTGCTCGCTTCCATACTTTCTTATATCGGGGTGGCTCAGAGGATACTGCCATTATTAGAGGAACCGGTAGATATATTCTTGCACTATCTTTTATCATGTTATGAAATAGCAGATTAGCGATTATATTTGCAGTTTTTCCTGCTAAGTGACTATGCTCGCCCATATCTGTTACTTTTAGTTTCCGTCATAAACAGTGCTTACGGTGATTGAGTTAAACTAATATATGATTTTTTTTTTCTGTTTTAGAAATTTCCATGATTTTTATTTGGGTTATCGCATCAATACATACACATAGTTGGTTTAAGCAAACTCCACTGTTGCTTGCCATATTTTAGAAGAAACATTTTGCATACCTCTTGTCTATTGTCTCTTGTCATTACACATTTCTTTACGTTGCCTTCCACAATGATACACGTTTTTTGTATGTTGTACTTCAAATAAACTACTTTGAAGACGTGACTCTACATACTATGGTTTGTGGGAGCATTTTAAAGATCAACATCGATGATGCCTGTAACCACAAGGATAGGTAGTGAAATTTCCTTGGGCCACAGAAGTTTATTGTGCTTGGCCATTGCATTTGTCTCCCTTTGCTTTTCCAGCTTTATTTCTTCTTGTAATTGATTTTCTTGAAACTCGTGACTCTTGAAATCTTATACTTATGGCTAATGAAACTGAACAGATGCGATCGATTTCAATGGAACTCGAGATTTTAGGCCGGCATCAACACCCTAACTTGACGGTTCCATTTTTAAAGGTAATGCTCATATAAAACATTTCCATCTTGATATTGTTGCCAAATTGGGATTAAGATCGTCAACTGAAATTCCCATTTATAGAATTAGAGTCAATTAGTTCAGTTCTTTATCTTATTGATAGACTAGTCTATTTATACTGAAATCATCACCTGACGATCAAATGTATGCATATCTAATGTTTCAAGTGATGTCTTTTGTGTCTAATCCAGCTGGAATTCTTTCTATACGATTACATCTTACAGATGTAAGATGTAGTTAAGCCTTATATCCTTCCAGTCTCTATTCTCACTTATGAATTATGATGCTGTTTTGCTGTTTCATCCAAAGCATTTGCCTTTTCCTTTCTATTTCTACCATTATTTGACAATCATGTAGTGGACTGATAAATGTACACAACTCAACAATATATGCAAACATATACTAATATATAACCATTAACACACATACAGAGTAACACACTTGCGTACACCTGATAATTCCAAAATGGCCTACCGTTACCATAAGGTCCAGCATTGAACACTGATTTAAGGGCATTTATAATGCAATTTACTTTTTCGGCCATACTCTCTACAAAATGAAACCTAAAATTTAGGAAATACATAGAAAAATTAGCCTTAAAGCATCATGTTTCTCAGTTCCATTGAGTGGTGCAGTTCCCACTTCCCAACTGGTTTGCCCGGCATATGTTACATGTACTCTTCTAAGTATGTGAATTACCCGCGACCAACTATGATCAGAGTCTGACCCTCCTCAAATAAGGGTATGACGTGGGCTCTGATATTGTGTAATTGAGTTACATGTATCAAGTTTTTAATTACCACAAACCATGCAACCGTTGTCGTATATTTAGAAGGTACAATTACTTGCTATGTCGCAATTCCCCTTTCTTGTATGCATATCATGTCCAACACTGGTATCCAGATCCATGTGGCTTAGTGATCCATCTGATATCTCACAGAGGCACTCTTTCGAGTCACTGAACAGACTGCAGAATCATGAGAAACAGAATGAGAATGACTGAGAGTCAGGAAGTAGGGGTCTCAGAGCAACTCCAAGAGAAGGAGCAAATGCCCTTTTGGAACAAAAATTGGTCCAAAACACCAAAAACTCACCTCCAACAGAAGGAGCAAATGAAGGAGCAAAAGTTAGGACCCCTAAATGGAGGAGCAAAGTGAAGACAAACTGTTCATGAGGAGCAAAAATTAATATATTTTTATAATCCACAAATTTGTTTTCCTTGTATAGAATAATACGTAAAGAATTGGAGGATTATGAGATTAGGTGACATAAGCATGTAATTGGAGTGTGGTACTAGTTGAATATTATTTACACTTTTAACTAATTAATTTTTGGCTTTATTTCATTAATGTAAAACTAAGTAGTAATTTGTTACAATTTCTTGACTAATTTTTCTCAAACAAAAAGATTGTGACTAATTTGTTGTCACCAATTTTTATTTGAATAAATATTGTGTATATAATAATAGACAAAATTTATGTAAAATATAAACAGTTTGACAGTATGTATTTAAACGTTAATAAAATATTCATTATGGAACAAATTTGCTCCTCACTGCTGGAGCTCAAGCAACAAAACGGAGGAGCAAATTTTGATCCAGGACCAAATTTGGTCCAAGGACAAAAAAATATCCTCCTTCTCTTGGAGATGCTCTCAGAAAACATATAAGAAACAATATTGGGTCTGAGGTTTGATGATGAATGAGAACAAGTATTGCTCTCTGGGTTTACGTGCCTGTAAGGTAAAAATGGACAAGAAAATAGGTTGTGAAGTATGAGATCGCTGACCAGATATGAAACATCAAATTTTGATCTGCTTTAGTTAGACTGAAACTGAATTGCATGATCGATCCAGGTGTGTGGAAATCAAATTGCCCAACATGATATATTGTCATTTGTGAGTCTACCTTTATTTCCTAGGTCTTGGATCCCTAAATCACGTTTGCACAATTTGAACACCAAAATGTACTTCTCTGGATTCTCGGTCAATATGCCTTGCACTTTCAACCTTATGACAGCCGAAGAGAAGAAATCTAGCGGAACACGTATGTGCATCGACTGTAACACTCATTAAAAAACGATTGAGGATATTGATCCATGCGGGAACTCTAGCAAGATAAAAGCTCGTGAAATTTGTTAATCCTTTTAATTTAACAATAAGTATTGCTCTAATCTGCCAGAGACTACTAACTCGGTGCCCCCTGACCAGATATTTTGATATTTTAAATGTCGTTTGTATTCTTCCCCATGAAGATGAAAAGAGTACCTATAAGAAGGAAGAACAATGATTGAATGCAGTTTTATCAGCTGTTTTTTTAGTGGAAATTGTGGAATTGGCTTGCAGTTTAACGTGGACTTTTGCTACATACTGCTCTCTTTTAGGTTGATTTTTGGAGGTTACATGTTGAGAGTTTCTGTCTCCACAATTTCACATTAATTTATCTCAGTTAGCATGGAAGTTAATGAGATAAAAAATCAGCAGTTAATAGAACTTAGACTGTGAAGAGAAGTTATGTTCCCTCTATGAATATGTTGTAAACTTGTAGATTTTTTTTTTGTCAAAAACTTGTCGATTGATTAAGTAAAAATATCAGGCTTTTTTGCTCTCTTCTTTTCTGATAATATTCCTTTGTTTATCCAACTTAAATCAAATGTTTTTTCTAAAAAAACTTGAAGTCAAAGGGTCGTTGAAATGGATAATGCTAACAGCAATTGCACGCCAGAACTTATTAAGCTGATATGACACAAAAAGGAAACTCGGGGCATGCCCAGAATGTAGTTTGAATCGAACATGTAGCCAAGGAATATAACAGGTCTGTTGTAATGGCTGACTAGTAGAGACTATTGGTAGAGTGAGGCAGCATCTAGATCTTGCTTCCGCAGGTGAAGATGCCCTACACTTTGTAAGGACCTGAAATGGTGTGAGTAAAACAACTCTCTTGGACTGGCTATTTCTTTTGACCATGTAATTTAGCTGAAAGATCTGAAAGGTAGGTAGAAGAGATTCTTGAAACTGTTAGACTGGGAATTTTCGGATGACCTACCAATCGGGAGTAGTCCACGAGTAAATTTGTCTAAAACTCTAAATAGTCTGTTATTGTTATGCAATAGTTATCAGTCATTAGAATCCTTAGGTTCACTAGTACCTCCTCGTTAGACTAGATGAAAACTCCAAAAATTTGTTGTAGGCTCTCTTCTTTTTGTCTAATTCTTTGGAAGTACCAGTGATGTGTCTGGATGCCACAGTCTGCTTCTTCGATTCATGCCTGGTTAATTTGGCTGTTCAGTAGTTGGTGTTTGTTCTCCTCTTGACGTGATAAGTTACTTTTAACCACTTTGCTAGGAACAATTCATATTTGCTTTCTCTGTCTTAATTAGGCTGTTGCTGAAGTTGCCAAGGCATCGAAGCGTGAAGCATCATCGCTGCCCCATCAAGGCACAGTATTCTTTGAACATGTTAGCTCAAAAGCATCTGATATTGAAAAGAAGATAACCCATAATTCAATTGGTTCAGAGTCAAGTTGTGGCGATGAGATGGATATATCACCCATGGAATCAGGTCAGTACATTAGGTGTAAAGACCTTATAGTACCAGAGCTGTATTTTTCTTTGGTGATCTTAATCCGAGGACAACACATCTAAGATGGAGCTGATTGAACTTCGAGCAGTCAGTAATCCTATTGTCTTCTTATTTCCGCAAATCTGTTTCTTAGGATACAATTTCCTTGGAAGTTTTAACTTACCATAGGAAATTTTGATACATCAATAAAAGCATTCACTTGGACTTTTTTGGTTAATCTGAAATTGATTATGCACCCGCTTTATGCTATTATCAACTGTCTTCGTAATGTGGAAACTTTCTGAGACTTATAGTAGACTTCACAATGTGGAATATTTCTGAGATTTAGCACCTGCTTTATGCTATCATCGCGACTGACATCACAATTGATTATAAACCCGCTTTTGCTCAGATGACAAGACCTCTACGAGCTTTGCTGAACAATGGGAGAATATTTTGTTCAAGCTGAATGATTCCAGAAGATATAGAAGAACAGTTGGATCTGTTGCTGGCTCATGTTTGACTGCTGCAAGCCCTCTGCTTGCATCACTGAGACAAGAGGCTTGTTTAGTAGCTCTGGATATCGTTGAGGTATATTTCCAATAAAGTTGGCCATCTATTCTTTACTAAATCAGTCTATTGAGAAATTTTCTTTCGGTAACTATCGGCATTGACATTGCTGCTGGAGATGTACAAACTATTTCTACGAAGTTATTGTGCTTGAATTGCCGGCAACTGGTTACCGAATACCGGAAACCGAACCGAGACCGTATAGCTACTACGGGTCCGGTACCGGTTCCGGTTCTTTCTTGTCGGTTAGGTTTAATGGTTCGTGTGGGCTCGGTTTTTCGGTTAAACCGAATCCTTGATGCATTGTTTTTCATTTTCCTGTTTGATGAATAATTCTGATATCCCTGTTCCGTGTACTTACTATATGTGTCTGTGCTTCGTTGTGTTAGAATATAATATGAAATGCGATAATTGTTGTCTCAATTGAAACTTCCTGCATATCCATTCTAGAAACCAGTATGCAGGTCAAAGTCCAGGGGGGTACAAAATGTTCTATGGCACAGCCTACTCTGCAAGTGATGATTAACTCATGATTTTTCTTTTGCATTCATGAGACATTGCAAATGCTTCCATCTCTTCAGATCACAAGAGTAGTTGTTATGATTTCCATTTCCAACCTTTTGTCACTTTACGTGTTTTCTTCAGGATGGAATTGTAGCTCTAGCAAAAGTTGAAGAAGCATACAAGCATGAAAGAAAGACTAAGGAAGCAGTTGACAAAATTTTGGAGCTGTGCTCATTTTACAGCCTCAAAGACGCTTCAGATACTACTGAGGATGTAGCTGATGAAAATAGATTACTTCCTGCAATGAATAAACTCTGGCCTTTCTTGGTTGTTTGCATGCGAAATAAAAACCCTGTGGTACGTAGTTTCTGCTTCATTCAACTTCAAAATGCTAACCTTTGAGTTAACTGCTCTTCATCTACCTTTTAATTTTCGATATGATAATAGTAAAAGAGGTGAAAGTATGATAAATTTTTGTGCTTCAACTGCTTTAATGTTTCAGGCTGTCCGGAGATGTTCAGGTGTCATAAGCAAAGTGGTGCAAGTCTGTGGAGGAGATTTCTTTTCTCGACGCTTTCACACCGACGGGGCCCACTTCTGGAAGCTTCTGAGCACGTCCCCATTCCACTCAAAGCCATTCTCAAAAGAAGATAGAGTACCCTTGCAACTTCCTTACAGGAATAGTTCGATTTCTTCAGAGGCCTCAGTTGCCGAGGTCTCCACATTGAAAGTCCAAAGTGCAGTGCTCAACATGATTGCCGATTTGTCGAGGGAAAAGAGAAGCGCGTCGGCGTTGGATGCAGTGCTTAAAAAGGTCAGTGGCCTGGTTGTGGGTATTGCTTGTAGTGGCGTCGTTGGGCTGCGAGAAGCATCTGTAAATGCCCTAGTGGGACTGGCATCAGTAGACCCAGATCTAATCTGGCTTCTGTTGGCTGATGTTTATTACTCAAAGATCAGAAACATCCCTTCACCACCTACCTCAGATTTACCGGAGGTTTCGGAACTTTTACCCACGCCTTTAACCTCGAAAGAGTATCTATATGTGCAGTATGGAGGACAGAGCTATGGTTTTGATATTGATTTTTCTTCTGTGGAGTTTGTTTTCAAGAAGTTGCATTCCTTGGTTTTTACTCACCAGATGTACATTTAAATGTATGTAAAGAAAAGAGAGGTTCGTCTCTCTTGTTGCTTATAGTGAAGCGATCTGTTATTTTGAACGGTTTTTTTCTTTCATCCGTCAATCTAATACGTCTGTGTCATAAGTCTTCATCTTGGAAGATGGGTTTAGGAACTTTGCAGGTTCTGTTTATTGTTGTGTGAGTTGACAGATGCAAATTAGAGGTTTCACATGATCCTTCCATATGATACAAATATGGAAAGGGGCTGGAGAATAATTTTTGTTACCACATAGAGAACGATTTCTGTTGATTCAAATTATTCTGTTTGGAGCTTGGATTTGTGTTCTCTGCCGAATTGCGAGCAAAACTAGCTCGGACTCTACCTAATTCCGTTACCGGTTAGAAATGCCCAAGTTGCAGTCACCGGGTAACCCTCTTGACAGTGCTATCAGAGCTTGATCAAAGCCATGGTTAAGGTTGGATTTGGTCAAGTTCAGGAAAGATGAAGGAGGCATTCACAGAAAGGTTTGCTAGGCTGGAGGGTAAGTTGGATGAACTGCTTTACATTTCTGCACGTTCAGGGTTAGATAATAGAAATAGAAGTTGAATGAGGATGAATCCTCGTTGAGAAATGATATGCTCAAAGGACACATTTCAAAATGTTAGCAAGAGGACATTATGCTTGGCTTCAGACAATTTGACTGCACAGAAACAGGTGCAGTTTTTATTTTATCAAGCCAAGATGAGCTAAGACAAGTTGTACAGAAGCCTGGTAAGAATCTTTCAACTCACTCTACCCAAGATCAAAGTGTCTCTTAGGAGCCATTTGATACGGATCATCTGAAGCTCAATGTGGATTCTACCTCAAAAAATGGTGATTCATTGTGGCTGAATTTCGAGGGATTACAAAGACTTGTTCGTGGGAGGGGCTTGGTTTAAACATAAAAGCAGCTCAGCAGCAAAAACTGGAGCTCTTACTGCAGAATGCCTTGATGGATGTTAATCATTTACAGCTCCAAAATCTGTAAGTAGAGAGTGATTGCGAATATGCAGTGGATTACTTTAAGGCTAGGGAAGTAAGTGGTTGGGATCTTAGAAGTATGTCCACAATTTACTAGAAGTCACTAAAAGCTCTATCAATTGGATTTGCAGAAGCAAGAACTAAGCAGTAGACATGATGATATAGATGGCTGCAAAAGAGATACCCAGATCAGATCCTGGATGAAGCTCCAAGTGAAACAACTGATCTTTTAGAAATAGGGGAACCTAGATGTATAGGGTGATTTTGCCTTTAATGGATGTAACTATAGTTGATACCACTCCGTCCAAGTTTTTTGTCTCTATTTGACTTTGGGAGTTCAATTTGATAGATAAATTTAACTGACGATATAATACGAAAATCTATACCTTTAATTTTTTCATAATATTTTAATGCTAAGAAAAAAGTATAATTATGAAAATGGAATACAATTTTTTACATTATATCATTTTAAATTTGTCGGTCAAGCCCACGGCTTTTTTTTTGTGACAAAAAAAATAAAAATTTAAAAATAAACGCCCTGCTTGGCCTGCCCTCTTCGCTCTTAATTTGGTGCCAACCCGAGTGTTGAAAACCCGCCCCGCACCGGTTTGATTCTTCGGGTTAAAAAAGGTTAGTCGATGAATTCAGTTTCATTGATTTGGGAGGAAATTAAAACCCTAATTTTCTGTGGACAACTCACCACCGCCGAGTCGTTCTCTCCAATGAAAGATCACACGCCCACGCTGCTGCTTGTTCAACACCACCAAGTTGTTGATGTGATGATGATGCTGATGCTGATGATGAATGATTCTTTGGAAGAATCCAAAGGTTGGTTGATTCTTTACTTACTAATGTGAGTTACTTGATTTGGCTTTGTTGTTGGGTATGTATGAGTTTTGATGATTATAGAGCAGTCCATTGTTAATTGTGCCAACTGCCAACAAATACAATTTGGAGATTCTGAGGTAAAAAAAACAAACAAACATATATTGGATTAACTTCTAAAGGACTCAAATTGGGAAGGAATTGGATTGGCTGACAGTTTCCAAGCTTTTATTCTAGAAGAAAACACAAATTGATTCAGTTCCTAAATAAACTTCTATTTAAGAGTACTATTGTGTCAATTAACTTCTAAAGGACTCTAATTGTCTTTCAGTTTCGTAATGAGGTTACTTTCTGTATTCGTGGTTCAGCACACGTCCAATAGGAAAATGAATCAATGTAGCTCTTCCCTCTTTTATCAATAATGTGAAATGATTGAATGCTGTCAAAAGTTTACTGGTCTTTGAATTTGCGTCATAAGTTCATCTAAGCTGTGAGGAAATAAGATTACTACTCTGTCCCAGCTCTTGCCCATCATTGAGAATATTTGACTCGTATATGGGTCACTTTGACCGGGTGATTTCGATAGCAAAATAATGCGATTTTTCGACAATTTTTTCACGGTGTTATAGAGCAACTTATACTCTACAACATCATGAAAAAATTATCAAAAAATTAAATTACTTTGCTATCCAAATCACCGAGTCAAAGTGACCCAGCGAATAGTGGTAAAAGTCAAAATGATGGGGAAGAGCTGGGACAGAGGTGTACTTTGTCAAGTTTGGTAGATATATAAAACGGATATTTCCCTCATATGTCAATTATGCTAAATAATAGATTTCTGACACAACCTAAAAGTTTCACGAGTTTCCAATCCTACTGAAATTGTAGTTTTCAATATATATAGCATCTTCTTTTATTGTAACAATGATCCTGATATGTGGCAAGCTCTTTTGCTAGTCAGATTGAGTACATATATCACTGAACAGTTGAAGGAAAAAAACATAATTTCTAATAGTTGTATAGAACTTTTAAAACTTCTATTGCGGGACATTGGGAAAGTGCTGAGTTCTTTATGATAAAGCTTTATCATGGGTCGATTATAGTACTTGGTGATGGAGAGGAAGACAATAATGTCAGTCATATGATAAAGTGTGTGGTGGAAGAAATAGAGAACTTCACCTAGAGGGTTATGTAACCACAGAGTTCCGGCTACATTAAAGGGCAGAGTTCCATAAAGCCGTCGTTAGACCTACTTTTTTGTATGTGGCTGACTGTTGGGTGATAAGATGAATTACATCCAAAAGTGAGTGAATTTTCGTAATTTAAGTTGGTTTGTCGACTTGTAAGATTTAAGTGAGCCAATGAAGTTCAATACTATCTTTACATGGTTATTGTGGCCAGGATTAAATTTGGAACCGATTCCATTATCGTGTACGGTCCCACTGGAAAGGGTGAAGGGTTCTATTTACTACCATCAGCCATTTGAGTTTGTCTTTAATATAAATGGGCCATCTTATATTGTTTGTGAATTTCAAGCAATCGTATATTTATAATTTTTGGGTGAAATATAGAATTTATGATTGGTCTTTAGGCTTCTTTTGAAAATTGGGGAACTAATATAAGACGTCAATTTGTAGCGTACGAGAAAACACTTAATGATACGTAGGCTGTGCAATGGTGTATTAAGATTAAGAAGAAGAAGAAACAATTTTTGGTTGCTCTTGTTAAAAATCAAAGAGAAATAGTAAGTTCGACATATCCTTCTATAAATTTATGTTTTAAAGTTTTTGAAATGAGATCGGAATAGATTTCTTTTCCTTCATCTTAGATTTCATATCTAGGATCATTGACGAATGGAAAGAAATATACTCCGATCTCATTTCAAAAACTTGAAAACTGAAATTTATACAAACATATGTCGAACTTACTATTTCTCTTTGATTTCTAACAAGAATAACCAAAAATCGTTTCGCCTTTCTATCACCCAAAATGCCGCCACAACTCATCATCTTAAAAATCGAAGAGAAATAGTAAGTTCGACATATCCTTCTATAAATTTATGCTTTAAATTTTTTGAAATGAGATCGGAATAGATTTCTTTCCCTTCATCTTAGATTTCATATCTAGGATCATTGACGATTGGAAAGAAATATACTCCGATCTCATTTCAAAAACTTGAAAACTGAAATTTATACAAACATATGTCGAACTTACTATTTCTCTTTGATTTCTAACAAGAATAACCAAAAATCGTATCGCTTTCTATCACCCAAAATGCCGCCACAGCTCATCTTCTTCATCCTCTGTGCATTCTTGATATGCCATTTCACGACCTACCTATTATTAAGTATTTTCTCGGACGTTACAAATTAACGTCTTAAATTAGGTCCCCTAATTTCAAAAGAAGCCTAAAATTAATCAAAAATTGAATATATCACCCAAAATTTCTTAAATATACCATTGCACAACCTACTTATTAACAATCTTAGTAACCTCAAAGTTACAAAAAGTCTTCAATTAACTGGTCCCAAGAACTTCTATACTACAGTTGATTCGACCTATTTAATAGTTAGCATGTCACTGTCTAAAAAAGCTATTTCCTCCAGGTCAAATCAGTGTATATGTGAGCACATTTGTTTATTTGGCAATTGGAACCTAAAGTTTAACTATTTCACAATACAGAGTCACACTCATTTATCCCCTAATCTTCCCCATTATGTCATATAGATGTGGATTAACTAATGTGGAAACTCGGAGTTGGGAATTTAGCCGAAATTTAATTACTTCACACAAGTGACAAAAGAGAGATATCAATTTCATATATCAAAATTACTTCACACAAGTGACAAAAGAGAGATATCAATGTCATATATCAAACTTGATCCCTAAATTTTTCATTCTCTCGCAGCTGAGATTAACTAATGCAGACCCCTGGATAAGTGGATTTTGGTGAGCATCTCGAATTACTGAATTTAACTAATGTAGAAATATGGAGGAGTGGATGGACATCACATTTTTTACCATTTAAATATGCTTCATCTCAATCATAGAATTGGATAGTTACCACAAAGTAGCATTCGTTTGTTCGTGAAAAATAAGTATTAGTACCAGTCACCATGACACAGACATGTACCATGTGAAGGAAGTGCTCGCATTTACTTGGAGCCTAAGATGCACCGGCTACAGCAGTTGAGGAAGCGAAGCTGTGGAAGTGGAGGTAGAGGTGCTGGCAGTGGTTGTGTAATTTTTGGAGGTTACTAAGATTGTTAGTAAGTAGGTTGCGCAATGGTATATTTAATTTTTTTGGATGATATATAGAATTTATGATTGGTCTTTAGGCTTCTTTTGAAAATAGGGGAACTAATTTAAGAGTTAAGACGTCAATTTGTAACGTACGAGAAAATACTTGATGATAAGTAGGCCGTGCAATGGCATATTAAGAAGCAGAAGAAGAAACGATTTTCGGTTGCTCTTGTTAGAAATCAAAGAGAAATAGTAAGTTTGACATAACTTTCTTTAAATTTTCTGTTTTAAATTTTTTGAAATGAGATCGTAATAGATTTCTTTCCCTTCGTCTTAGATTCATATCTAGTATTATTGACGAAGGGAAAGAAATCTACTCCAATCCCATTTCAAAAACTTCAAAACTGAAATTTATAGAAAAAGATGTGGAACTTACTATTTCTCTTTGATTTCTAACAAGAACAGCCAAACATCGTTTCGCTTTGCTTTCAGACTTTCACCCAAAATGCCACTACAGCTCATCTTCTTCTTCCTCTGTGCATTCTTGATATACCATTGCACGACCTACCTAGTATTAAGTATTTTCTCGTACGTTACAAATTAATGTCTTTAATTACGTCCCCTAATTTCAAAAGAAGCCTAAAGATCAATTATAAATTTAATATATCACCAAAATTTCTTAAATTTACCATTGCACAACCTACTTACTAACAATCTTAGTAACCTCCAAAAATTACAAAAAAGTCTTCAATAAACTGGTCACAAGAACTTCTATCATAGGAAGTTTGTCAATACCTAGTTCATTTGCGAGGATTCAAAGTTTCCATCTGTTTAAGGGAAAGTGAAATAGATATAACAAATCTAAAATCTGCAGAAAATCTCTTATGATTTTCTGCACATAATCGATTGTATATCAAAACTCTAAACCTAGAAACACAAATTCAACAAAGTCGTAATAAATATAACCAACCTTTCCTATGAAGGCACGTTAGCAGTAATGCAGCTGGCTAGTAGGGTTCCGAGATAGGTGCACCGCTGCTGAACCGGTTGATAGAAAGGAATAATTTTGTGTCGGATCGAATAGGAGTTCGTTTACCTTTACCCCTGAGAGACAGGTGTCATTATCATCTTCTAGTTGTTGGTCTCTGGAGGTGGTGGCTATGGTAGTGGAAACTGTGTGTCAGTGGTGGCGTCGGTTGTGGCCGCTTTTGAGGTTCTCATTCCTTATGCGAGAAATGCACAGCTTGCTGTTGATGTACTTTTTTTTTTGAAAAATTAATATATTTTCTTTACCTGATGGGTAAAATAATAGTTTGAACTTCAAAAAAAAACATGCCGTTACAGTTAGATTTTTGAGGCTTTTCAGATGTTAGGTGAAGATTTATCACATACTTAAACCCAGAGGCCATTTTTAACGTAGAGCTATTAGTGTTTCCCTCTCTGCTACTAATTCAAATGTGAAAGATTTCCGTTAGAGACTGTGAAATTGATTTGAAAAATCGGGAGTTGGAGTGTCGGTAACGAAAACAAAAACGTAAACTGAGAATTGTCTTCAGGGTGTTCCTGAAGCCAAGTCTCTCCAGACATAGCCAGAAGGCCATAATCTTCAAAGCCTCCCACGGATTGAGGCAAAGTTGCATAGCTAGGATATCGTATAGCTATCTTCCAAGTACACTGAAGAGCTCTACCTCCTTGTGAGCATCCATGACAACCTACATGTACAACATCTAAACAGCACTACAGATTTCATAGCTCCGTAGAGGATAAAAATTTAAACATTTTCAAGTACATGTATTTGATCTCTAGCCACCAAAATATGCTCAGAAAGCTAGAAAAAAAAAATAGTATGCCTACTCTTAGGAAGGATATCTCATACAAGGTTTGATGCTTATACATCAGAACCTCTCCAATATATACTGCAGCGAGGAAGGATGTGAACAAACCAAGTTAATTAACTTTTAAGTCTCAGCTGTACAGTGGTTGTAGAACTAACTAGAAGTTCTTTTTGGTGAACTAGATGGAAATATGCCTATCAATGAGGTTGTGTCCTTTGCATTAGTCTTTTACACGTGCATTACTCGTTTCTCCAGTTTTCTACTACCATTTCAATACTTTTACCATGTGATATTTTAAGAGCCACGATGCTTTAGATGTGATATCTCTGCAATTCAGAACTCTTTTTCAGTTTGATGTGTGTGGTTTGGAGAATTAGCATATGTAAGCATGCAAATTCATTTTCTTTTCAGCATAAAGTATATGGTGGTGTTCTGTAGTAGTGCTATGCAGTCAGATTCTACAGTATTATTGTTTCGAAACTTACTTTCACCTTCTTTCTTTTTTCCTTGAAGTTGCTCTGCTAGGAGACGTACTGGGCGGGGAGGGGGGGGGGGGGGGTGTTCTGAGTCTCAAGGATAGGTGGTTGAAAGTTGAGCCTTGTAGCCTCTGAGAGCTGGGAGCTCTCAAAGCGGAGTTCAGCCATTCTTTACTCAGGTTCAGTTACTTCTCTTGATCATAGATGCATGCTGTATTGCTGTGTATGATAACTGCCCTGTCGTATACTACTAACAAGCAACTAAAGCATAATCGTTTACTAGTTGGATGTTTACATCTGTTAGTGTTAATAAGCTAAATGTCCATCGGTCGTTCTCACCTATGTGGAGATGGAACTATTTTGCACTACCTGGATTAGAAAATGAATTTGCATTCTTTTCTCGATTAAGGAAATAAGATGCTTGTGGAGTATAGTCAGATTATGTGGCTCTCTTAGATCAATTGTGTGAAGATAAAGCAAGGTTTTTCAAAAGTGAATTCAGTTTGAGTCATTCCCTTTTTTATCCTCGTTACTTTGAAAACAAATGTTTCATCATTTAAAAGGGAGAAATTGCAAAATGAAAAAACTCAGGTACCTTTTAGGAGGGATGAAAAAGATGTGATGGTCAAAGTAGAGCAATTGCTATTGGAATTTGGAAGTCCAATGCGACTTTTAACAAGAAGACACAAGAATATTGAAGTAATTTGGTATGACTTTTTAACCAACCAACAACAAACCAGACACAAACAACATTTAACAAGGAGGCGCAAGAATTTGAAGTAATTTGGTAAACCTTTTTAAGAAACCATGAATAACAATGAATGCATTGAAATTCGTTCTTCAAGACCTTCTCTGTAGATGGTACTGATGTAACCAAGCAACTCCTAGATAGTTCATAAATAGGGGAGAAACTTATCAGATCGGAACGATCCAGTGTTTCTGATTAGTTATTGATTTTTACTCCACTTTCTTAGTTGCGCCATATGGGAGTACTTCAATGAGAGTGTTCTGAACCTTAAGAAAGATACTCTAGCAACACCTAAATCACTAGGCCCTGTATCTTCAATAGTTAGATATTTGGAAAAAAGAAAAGTTTAAATGCTAAAGATATTCCTAAATTGTTATTTTGAGGATGCTACTAGGGATGGCAACCGATCGGATTCGGATCGGATCCACTTATATCCATATCCGAATCCAACCAAAATAAGTGGATCCATATTCGATCCAAATCCTACCGGATCCGAAACGGATTTGGATCGAATTCGGATAGTATTTAATTTGCAATATCCGTATTCGATCCAACAATCCGAAGTACCAGAAACGGATCTGATTCGGATCCAGATTCGGATCCTGAGCAATTTTTCTTTACTTCTCGTAAAAAATACGCAACAAATTCAGAAAAATACGTAAAAATCTACCACACAAAATAAAAATCTGCCTAAAAAAGTAAAAATATGCTAAAAGTATTTTAGCAATATGACAAACCTAAATCTACCAAGAAATATAAGCAAGCCATTCCAAGGTTTAAGGTACCAATAACGTTTAAAATTCTTTACAAATTCAATCTAAACAACCACTAAAATTGTCCATAACCGTAGTAGAATATTTTCTTTAGGCCTGAAAACATAATGTGTAGTGAATTGTGTAATGTATTTTTATATTTGTAGGTAAAAACATAATTTTTTATAAAGGGTATTTTTGTAAAACTACGTGTGTTCGGATTCTTTCGGGTCGGATATCCATCGAATATCCTAATATATTCGGATCGAATCCGGATACGGATCATCGAATTTTGATTTTTAATATTCATATCCTATCCATTTTAAAATGGATCGGATTCGAATTTGATCCATTCGGATCGGATCGAACCGCATTGCCATCCCTAGATGCTACTCTTGATTATGATTATAGGATGTCGTTATTTTAACATATGTGGCTGTCCAACTGATAGACTTCAAACGGCACAATACAAATGATAAAGATAAATAAATTCTAAAGTTGGAGTCGCCGTGGCAACAACAAGCGCCACCACCGCCCCTGTTGACGCAGCCTCCAGAGAGCAATAACTAGAGGACGATGACGTCGAGCAATATTTTAGTATGAGGTTGTTGATTTGTGCTTCTTCTAGGTTTCAGGGTTTTCATATACAATTCGATAATGCGTAGTATGACAATTCACACGACCATTAAGCCAACACAGAGAATCAAAGATGAAGAAGAATTGGGAGGGAAAAGTTCAGAGCATTTTTCTCATTCCTAATTGAATGAATATTACACTGAATTGGGAAAGTGATAACTAACCCTGATAAATGCACAGTCAGCACCCAAAGTGGCCAATAAGATTCTGCCACATCAACTATCATGACACACCTAGAGCTGACTGGACCAACCAGAGAAAGAACAAGAAATTACATAAAAGCACCCAAACTTTCAGGAAACTACTTTTAATAAAAGACAAATAAACCCCAAAGGCTGCTAATATATCCAATACACCCCCCTCAAGTTGGAGAGTGAGTAGAAAACACTCCCAACTTGGATCTGAGAAACTTGAAAGCTGGAGAAGCAAGAGGCTTGGTAAGCAAATCAACCAGCTGATGAGAAGTAGGAACAAATATAAGTTTCAACACCTTTTTAACAACCAAATCTGTGACTATGTGCTGATCCATCTCAATGTGTTTGGTTCTCTCATGAAACACAGGGTTCTCTGCAATTTGGATGGCAGAGTTGCTATCACTGTATATCACAGGAGTAGTGGAGAGAACAATGTGCAGGTCTTTGAGAAGAAAAAGAAACCATTGTAGTTCACAAGTTGCAGCAGCCAGATTTCTATACTCTGCTTCTGCAGAAGACCTGGAAACCACTGTTTGTTTCTTGGATTTCCATGATACCAAGGCATCACCCAGATAAACCAGATAACCACTAGTAGATCTTCTGGTATCCACACAGCCACCCCAATCTGAATTAGAGAAAAGCTTCAAAGCCAGAGAGTTCTGGGAAGGAAAGAACAAACCTTGATCAACATTGCCTTTTAGATATCTTAAAATGTGATGCAGAGCTTTGAGGTGTTCAGCAGAAGGATTGGAAACATATTGTGAAAGCTTGTGCACACTGTAACACAAATCAGGTCTGGAACTGCATAAGTAAAGAAGCTTGCCTACAATGCTTCTGTAAAGACTGCTATCAGAAGATGACAAATAATGGTCTGAGAGCTGTTGTAGCTTGAGATTGACTTCCATAGGAACAGATGCAGGCTTGCACTGTGAATAATCACTGAACTGAAGAACATCTAAAGCAAACTTCCTTTGGCACAAAGTGATACCAGTGTCAGTTCTGGCTATTTCAAAACCAAGAAAGAATTGCAAGGGGCCAAGATCTTTTAGTTGAAACTGTTTATGAAGCTCAGCTTTCAAATCTTCTAATGTTTGAAAAGTATCTCCTGCTAGAACTATGTCATCAACATAGACAAGTAGAACAGTGAAGGAAGCTTCTTTCTTCAATACGAACATAGTGTAATCTGACATACTTTGCTTAAAACCAAGGGAAATGAGTGAAGCTGAGAATTTACTATACCATTGTCTTGAAGCCTGCTTCAAACCATACAAAGACTTCTTAAGTCTACAAACCAGAGTAGTGGTTGGAGGAGAACTTAGATGAGATGGTGTGTATCCTTGTGGGAGCTTTATATAGACCTCTTCTAGCAAGTCACCATGAAGAAATGCATTATTGACATCTAGTTGTATGAGATGCCAATCATGCATAGCTGCTAGTGCCAATAAACACTTCAAAGTGGGTAGTTTAGCCACTGGAGAGTATGTGTCTGTGTAATCCACTCCTTCTGTTTGAGTGTACCCCTTGGCTACCAGTCTTGCTTTATATCTCTCCACACTTACATCAGCTTTATACTTGATTTTATAAACCCATTTACACGCCACCACATCATGACCAGGAGGTAGAGCAGTTAAAACCCAGGTGTTGTTGGCTTCTAAGGCAGCAAGCTCTGTGTTCATAGCTTGAACCCATTTAGGATCCTGAGATGCTTCATGATACGTAACTGGCTCTTTAACACTTTGAACATGAGCCAGAAAATGCTGATTTCCAGAAGTGTAAACAGTAGAAGCATGAGAAGATAAATTGAGAGCAGTAACAATATAATCTTGTAGATGTGAAGGCTGTTTAATGACCCTCCTTGGCCTTGTGGTGTTAGAAGCAGGAATAGATGCCTCTTCTGCAGATGTATGAACTGTAGGAGTAGTATCAGAAAGAGTTGAAGTGTTTAGAGGTAAAGAAGTGGAAAGATCCATTGGAGTGGCTGCAAATAGTGGTGTGGTGGAGTCTTCATCTGAAGCCACCACTGGAATAACAGAATCAATCCCAGAGACTAAATGGATGTTGGAAGACGTTTGGAAAGGAAACACAGTTTCATTGAAAGTGATATTTCTGGAAACTGTAATGGCACCAGTAGCCAAAACATAAACCTTATACCCTTTCATCCCATAAACATATCCAAGAAAAACACCAAGATTAGCTCTGTTGTCAAATTTTGTTCTACCATGAGTCAATGTAGAAACATAACAGAGGCAACCAAAAGTTCTAAAAGCCTGATAATCTGGAACAATTTTGAATAGAACTTCATAAGGGGATTTGTGAGAAAGCACCTTTGTAGGGAGTCTATTAATGATGTAAGCAGCAGTCAAAACACAATCACCCCAAAATTTCAAAGGCAGAGAGGACTGGATTCTCAAAGCCCTGGCCACATTTAAGAGGTGTTGATGCTTTCTTTCCACCACATAATTCTGTTCTGGGGTCTCTATGCAGCTAAACTGATGCAAAATACCATGAGATCCAAAATAATCCAGAAGTTTAAGTTCTGGGGCTTGATCACTTCTAATTTTGAGAACTGAAGATCCAAATTGTGTTTGAATCATATCACAAAAATTAGGTAAAATGGTAGTAGCATCAGATTTATGAACCATTAGATAGACCCAAGTGACTCTAGAATGGTCTTCAACAATAGTTAAGAAATATTTGAAGCCATCATATATAGGAATTCTGTATGGACCCCAAGTGTCAACATGAATCAGCTGGAAAAGCTTAGATGTAATGTGTCTTTGAGAGGGAAAGCTTAGTTTCTTTTGTTTGGCTTGTGGACAGATCAAACAAGGAGGAAAAGAGGACTTGGGGAGTCCCATACTGGTAAGCAATGAGGTGAGTTTGGTGGATGAGGGATGACCAAGCCTGTTATGCCATGTAGAAGGAGAGTTCATAACAACAACACCAGCTATAGACACATAGGAAGATGTAGTAAACAAGTAGAGACCATTTTGTTTCTTTCCATAACCTAAAATGGTAGAAGAGACTTTGTCTCTAATTAGACATCCAGTAGCTTCACAGACAAACTCACAATTATGAGATTGTGCTAACTGTGACATAGATAAGATATTGAAGGCAAAAATAGGTACATGAAGCACCTGTAACAATATCAAGGAGTCAGAAATAGGACTGCAACTCGGGCGGGCTGGGCGGGCTGACGCCCTTGTCCAAGCCCGAGCCCGAGTTCAGTTGGGGTTGCCCAAGCCCAGCCCAGCCCGTGTTAGGAGCATCGTCAACCCGTCCAAGCCCAAATTCGAACAATCCAATTCGGGTTCGGGTTGAATTCGGGCTAGCCAATTCAACTAATAAATTAACATAATTATCACATTCAACACAATTAAAATTGTCCCCTTAAAGTTAAGCTAATAACTTACATACATAAAAATAGATACCGAATGTAAACAATTCAATTTTTCCTTATTTAAGGCTAAAAAGTGATGACTATATATTGTTAGAGTGAATTAAAAAATTATCCATTTATACAAGAGAATACTAGATATTTTGTTTAAAAAATCTATTTAATTGTGAACATAAACACAATTAAAAATATCATTAATAATTAATAAAAAAAATAATAGATTCTTGATAACTATGCTATATAATACTCTCCAAATATAATATTTATAGGTAATGAATATACAAATCGGGCAATTCGGGCTAGCCCATCGCTTAATATCCGTACCCAAGCCCGACCCTAATTGTAATTCGGGTTGAGAATTTCAGCCCGAGCCCGTCCAAATTACTCAAAGCATGTGCCCAAGCCCGACTTTAGTCCGGGCTGGGTTCGGGTTGGTCGGGTTCAGCCCGTCCAAGTTGCACCCCTAGTCAGAAAGTTTAACTGAACCAACATGGTGCACTGCAGCTTTTCCTCCAGTATGTTGACAAACATAAGTGTTAGAAACAGCCACATAGTTGTCAAAAAAGGAAATATCATGACACATATGGTCAGTAGCTCCACTGTCTATTATCCAAGAATCAGACAAGTGCTTGGAATCAGATATCCCTGACTGAAATGAATAAGAACTCATAACACCATCCATGAAAGAATACTGAGAGGAGTTGTCAGGAGAAGAGCCATATTGATGCATAGGACTATCATGAATGTCATGAGAGACAGATAAAGATGAAGTAGCAGATTTATATACTGCATTACCTGCTCACATTGTGATTGAGACAGCTGTGAAGAAGCAGTTGTGGTGACATTGTGAGCTTGTGGTTGATGTTTGACTCGAGGTGTTGATGATGACACAGAAATGGAATTCTTGCCTTTAAAACCTGGTGGATATCCAACTAACTTCCAACATTTCTCTTTGATGTGTCCAGTACCCCCACAATGATAACAAACATGTTTGGGCCTGTTGTACCTTGTATTAGATGCTGCAGATGGTGCTACATTAGCATAAGAGGGTGTAGGTGAATTGACAAGAGATATCATAGCTATTTGACCTGCTGTAGATCCCAAACTAATTTCCCTTCGTTTTTCTTGTTGCAAATCCTGAGAGAAAACTTTATTCGTAGCAGGAAGAGGTTCTGTCAATAGAATTTGCTCTCTCACAGAAGTGTATCCATCATTCAGTCCCATGAGAAACTGCATAACCAAATCTTCTTGCTGCTCAAGCAACAATTTATGTAGAACATGACAAGTACATTGGTGGCAACCTCCACAAGAACATATAGCACCAACTTTATAATTGCTGAGTTCATCATATAAACTTCTAAACTTAGTGAAATACATGGTGACTGTCATTGCATCTTGCTTCAAATTAGCAAGTGCCTTCTTTAATTGATAAATTCGTGGACGATTCTTCTGAGAAAATCGTTCAATAAGATCATGCCAGATATCAAAAGAAGTTGCAGAATACACAATACTGGAAGCATTATCTCTTGAAACTGAATTCGGCAACCATGAAATCACCATGCTAATAGGTAATTTCAAGGGATTTCTCGAGGGATTGAGTTAATTTACTAATAGGTAATTTCAAGATTTAAGTTGGATCTGAGACTGTTTATGAGAGAAGTGAATTTTAACTTAGAGGTAGATTTGAGAAAACCTGAAGCAACCACTTGCATTCAATTTGTGAAATATTGGTGGTAGGATGGTGCTATAGGTATTCAGGAATTAAGAAACTTGAAAGGCGAGGTTTTTATAGCTTTACTGCAAAAGATAAGACTTTGCAGAAGTTCTTTATGTGTATGTAACTGGAAACATGCCTATCGATGAGGTTAGGCCTTTCCTATTGTTTTCCGAAAGCTGCACTACTTTTTTTTTTTTTTTTTTTTACACATTGTCCTTGTTTGGGCATTGGTTTATCGGTTCAATTTATAACCTGGTTTTGAAATGGGTGGCTGCGATGAAGAGAGAGAAAGGAAGATTTCTTTTCTCTTCATCACAACCACCCATCTGAAAAACCCGATCATAAAATTATTCCAATATACTACTATCCAAATGGGGTCATAATTCGATACCCTAAGTAACATGTGATTTTTAGGGGCTACAATGCTTTGGATGGAATTTATTTGTCATGCAAAACCTTGCTTTGTTTGATAACTGTCGTTTGGTGAACATGCATATGTATGCGTTCAGATTTATCTGTTCACAATTGTTTATTGATCCAAGAGGACAGGTGATGCGAGTGAACTTGCATATGTGGTTTGGTGAACTAGCATATTCTTGTTTTCTTGAAGTTGAGTTGCACTGGTTTGAGACACTCAGGTGGGCGACCTGAGTTTCAAAGACAGCTAGTTGAAAGTTGAGCATTGTATGCCTCTGGGAGCTGGGTGCTGAGCATGAAGCAGAGTGGAGCAATTCGTTATACAGGTTAAATTACTTCTCTTAACCATAGTTGCATGTTAAGTAAGATAGCTGCCCTGTCATATACTATGAACTAAAGCATTGTCCTTTACTTTCAACAAACAATTAAAGCTTAATGATCATTCATCATTCTCATCTGCTCGGAATTACGGATGTTATGCCCAAGCAGGACGAGAAAATGAATGTAGTGCTGCGAGGTTGTTACATTGTTTTATTTCAACTTAAGGAAATAAGCAGGATGAGTTTCACAAGTTAAACATATAAGATGGATGTGGCTCTCTTGTGTCAATTATGTGAAGTGATTGAATGCGGACATGGCAGAGAAGCTTCTTGAGTATAGTTTGTAATCAAATTCCCGGTCTATAATCCGTTGATTTGTAGGGAAGTCTGAATGTATTCATTAATGTTTTATCAAATATAATATTATGTTCGTTATAAGTTCTTTTGTCCGATTCGAATAATTTGTTGGAGTCATAACATATTTAACCTATTGTTCCGGACATTGCAGCAGTTGCTTTCATTGTAGGGATTTTGGGTTAGCGCCAAACTCTTTTAGTAGTAGGAAGTAGTACATAATATGTAATATATGATCACGACAAAAACACACTTTTCTTTTTGTAGTAAGGAACTATTATTAGTTTATTACTCTTATCATCAGACGTTATGTCAGTGTCGAGGTCTTTTGTTGAATTCCAACTACGTAACAGTAACAGTAAGTAAATCTGATTTAATAAGTTTCTATATAATGGAAAAGTATGGATACTTGGTGGCTATTGGATAAAATAAGACAGATAGGTAAAAAAATGAATGTCATTGATGATAAAAATTTATACGGGCTCTAAATTGCAGAAGAAAAAACAAAAGTTGCAAGAAAGATTGAACCTTATTATAGATCAAACTTCTGATACCTCTTCTTCATTTAACGTACTCAGAATCTATATTTGTTATTAATAGATCGAAGTTTCTTATTATAGATCGAACCTTTCATAGTTTGTCGGGATTTCATAAATAAACGTAATAATTATATTTGTCCGATTCGAACGATTTGTCATAGATCAAACGTAGTAGTTATAGCAGCACCTGCTTTAATCGTACAAAAACTTATATATTTTCCGCGTAGAAAAACATCGTTTTTATTGCACTAGTTGGACGTAATGGATCGACTGACGACAAAAATCTTATTTACGTATCTTGCAACGAACTTTTGATTTCTGTCTTCTGATTGTGTCAGTGCTGAGTTCTTACTAGGATTGCAACTATGTATTGTTTACCAATTTAACAAAGTTTACACAAGTGAGTATGGATGCGTTGAGGCTGTTCGATGATACTCGAAAGAAATTATGCTAAAATTGAGCATCATCTTTGACATTACCAAAAACCATACATTTGGGTCGAAGTTAGCCAAGAAATAACAAAGGTGGTGATCGAGGTAAAATTTTTTGAAATATTATCTGCTTTTTAACATAAAATTGAAAGTAAAAATAAAAAATTACTTTATGTAACAATTCAAACTATAGAAACCAATGGGAAGGACAGATCTGGATGTTTTTCAATATACTTCTCATCAAGTTTGAGTTCGTTGAAAAGAAGGTATTTGATAACTATATACACCGTGTAGATTTTACTGGGATGAAAGAATTCAGATGCTTGGAGACTATTGGGTAAGACAAGCGATCCATTACTCTAAGAAAGAATTCAGATGTTTGTATTTTATGGTCCCCAATGAGCAAGGAAAGATAAAATCATTCTGAAAGTGTAGTTTTCTTCTTGTGCTAGACTTGGATTAAAACTCCTTCACCTTAGACCCCATCTAGTTTTAATGACAATACTGGATGTTTTCTTTTCACATGGATTTTGATGAGTCCAAAATTTTTGGAAAAACTTAAAAATGGAGTTACCAGTTTCATTTTGACCATTTTCAGCTTTGCATGTTGTACTTGTGTGTGTTGAAAAGGTTCATCTATGCATTTTTTTAGAACAAGCCCATATAAAACAAGCCAACATCTCGTCTCTTCTTTACGAGGGATTTTTTTTTTTGGTAC
The DNA here is from genome assembly GCA_023055425.1 of Linanthus parryae. Taxonomy (NCBI): domain Eukaryota; kingdom Viridiplantae; phylum Streptophyta; class Magnoliopsida; order Ericales; family Polemoniaceae; genus Linanthus; species Linanthus parryae. The sequence continues at coordinate 143,937,161 of JALGPY010000004.1, read as the reverse complement.
AAAAAAAATTAAAGAACTCATTGTGCAGCTTAGTGTGTTCTTATAAATATCCTTGCTGCCGGATAAACTAGAGTAGTTCTGGAGGAAAGCCAACTGATGTGAATACAAATGCTTCAACAGGAAAGGGAAATAAAATTACAAAATGAAAAAATCCATTTACATTTTATGTAGAAAGAAAAGAAAAGATATATGATGGTCAAAGTAGAAAAATTGCTCCTCAAAGTCCAAAGTGACTTTTACAAAAAGTAGCAAAAGAGTCGAAGTAATTTGGTAAAAATTTTTTGACCAACCAACCAACAATAAACAAGACGAAGAATATTGAAGTAATATAGATGAGCATTAATTTGGTTTGCTATCTCATAAATACGTTTGGTTGGGCGATAATCCTCGCTGCAGTATAAATCACGGTGGTTCTGATGTAGAAGCATCAAACGTTGTACGGCATACCTTTACTAAAAGTAATCGTGCTGTTTCTCTTCTCGCTCTTTAGGTACATTTTGGTGTGGCTGCAGGGGATGTTCCTTGAATTATCTTTCTAAACTTGAATCTGATTATCTAGATCTACTTGGAAATTGTTTAATTTTTTTCTCTAGGAAAATGCTAAACGCCACCCTTTTTTCTTCACCCTTTGATCTCACCACCTATGTGTATGTTTCGGAGTGGTGATATAATTATAGAAAGATCTTGAAATAAATAGTTATCAACAATCATATCTTCACACATAGGAGGTGAAATGAAGGGGTGAAGCATAGCGGCCCTATTTTTCTCTATGCTGTTATGTAATTTGTGTTGCTGATTGAATGTTTACCTGTAGGTCTCTCATGGCTATTCCATCTCTTTACCTCGCCCATGAATTTGAAAGAAGGTTGTACATGGCACTTGCCATGCATCTTTGCTTTGATCCTCGGTTGGCCTTGAAGATCTTGGCATTTTGGTTATATCTGGAGCGTCTTGGCTTCAGAAACCCCGTGAAGGCAATTATATTTCTCCCTAGTGATCAAATCAAGCTAATTGCAGATGAGGCAATAACATGCCTCAGCTACCTTAGAACTCGTCGCTTTCTGTCTTCATCCGAAGTGAGTGATCTCCCACTCACAAAAAGCATAATCAGCGAAGTAATCAGTCTACAGTTCCTTGTTGAGAAGCGCTCTGATGTTAATAAGGGCATCAGAGAGGTCACACGCGAAGTGTGTAATCCGGCACTGATGGATCTTGTCCAGGAAGCTGAAAAAAGAAAGGCTTCTCTTATTGGTGGAGATGGGTTGCTCACTCTTCCTTGGGTGCACCCTGATGATAGGGCCTTGTTTGTCACATTTTCTCGTGGCTTTCCGGTTGCAAAGAAAGAGTTGCGTGACTTCTTCACCAAGTACTATAAGGTTTCTGTTGAATCTGTCCACATGCAAGTAGTGAAACGTGGTCAACAATCGCTTTATGCTCGCGTCGTGTTCCGCTCTCCTGATATTATTGAAGAAATCCTCTCAGGAGAGGAGAAGGTTAAGTTTACGATCAATAGGAAGCATGCTTGGATGCGGAAATTCGTGCCCAAGGACTAGTGTTCGCCTACTGTCGCTCCCAAAAAACCTCTCTGGCATATTCACTTGATGATCATGAGTATCCGTGTATTTCCATTTGTAGCAGATGAAATCTTTGATGTAAAAGCTTTTATAGTTGTCTGTAAATGGAAATCTCCAAAAATAATCAACTGAAACTCAGAGTTTTATGACATGTTTGTGTGGTAAACAATCAATCCTATTTTCTTCACTTACATGTTCTTTGTTACTTCCAAGTGCAACAATGGGGTCAATTGTTAATGATGTGAACACAATTGTATCCACACGGACATGAAGAGAAGAGAAACAGGCAATCTGGGGACCTTTTCCTGTGATAAAAAAAAAGACGTGATAGTCAAAGTGGAGCAACTACTACTAAATGCACAAGTTACCTTTAAACAAGATGCCAAAATAATAAAGTTTATTGACTCCAGGCAAATGAATCTTTTAGTTCCTTTAGCAGGTCCTTACATTTAATGTTCTATTTTATTGTTTTGTAAAACTTATATAAATTAATAATGTCGGGATCGGAATATTTTATTAATTTAGCGAGATATTATTATATTAGTAAAATTAACAATTTATTACTTTTATGATATTTTATGTATGATTTGTGAATTTTCAAGTGCAATGTATTAGTTATAATGTATAATAGTTATAGATGGAAAATAAATTACAATAAGAAGTTTCAATGCACATTCTATGATGTATTATTGTTGGCACAATTTCACCAGCAAATATATAAATCATATGTATGTATATATATATATATATATATATATATATATATATATATATATATATATATATATATATATATATATATATGTCCATTTTAATTCCATGGCCTGCAGAAAAGGGAATTAGAATGAATCTGGACTATATTTGACTAAAACGTCGAAATCCAGCACGTCAACAAAAAAAAGGCTTATCTGTTGAATATCTGGCAGATATAGCAGGAGATAAACTTTGTTTTATTCAATTTCAATCATGCTTTTATCTCTTAAACTTGGAGATAAAGGCCAGGGGATATCTAAAAAGCTGGATATTTCCCTTATCTAAAGAACCAGCTGGAAACCTATATAAATAAGAGGTTTTCACAAAGGTGCAAGGACTTTTTCTGGAGAAGAAATACAGCAGAAACAAAGGAGAAGAGAGAGATGAGATTCTCTCTGAAATCGTATTTCCAGAAAAAAAGACAGATGAGATTCTCTATGGAATCGTATTTCCAGAAAAAAAGACAGAAAGCAGAAGCAGCAACAAATTGCTGCAACCTGCAGAAGACAGATCCAAGAGTAAAAACTCCAAAGAAACAGAAGCAAACTGCAATGGATACCATTGCGCTAGGTAAACACTTCCAGTGTTGTGTCTCATCAACTTAGGGAAGAAGCCAATGCTTACCAAGTACAAGGCTATAAACAATTTATATAAAATAGATCTTACGATCTGGCAAGTTTCAGTGAAATTTCAATCTAGTTCTCACACATGACATGTTGATTTCTGTATTTCTTTAAGGCTTACTAATCAGGGGTTTCTGCAGGTCTAGAGTAATTAACGATTCAAGCAAATGAATCAGAAATAGGGAACTCGCACGCACACACTCGCAAATCTGAAATTTATTTGTTAATCTAGGATTTTCAGAAAGTTAGAAAATTCTGGGTCCATCCAATTATATCACTAAATTAAGAAATTTAACAATTTTATTAATTTAAAGATATTTACGTATGACTTTTAAATTTTCAAGTTCAATGTACTAGTTACAATGTATATTAGTTAGAGATGGAAAATAAATTACAATAACGAGTTTCAAGACACATTCTACGAATTTATTATATCAGTAAATTAATAATTTAATAATTAATTAGTTTAAAGAAATTTTATGTATGCCTATTAAATTTCCAAGTTCAATGTACTAGTTACAATGAATATTAATTAGAGATGGAAAATGAGGGCAAGGAAAGGGTTTGACGGCTGCCGAAGGAGGGTTTTGATCGGAGAAGTTCTGACGATGGGTTGCTAGACTTGTCGTGAGAAAGACAGTTATGTTGGAATTGTGCCCTAGAGGCAATCTATTTCTTGTGACAAAAAATATGGATTTACGATTCATTATGTTATCGATATGGAGATATGTTAACATGAATGAAGTCCTTAGAATATAAGTGTTATATTCTTAAATATCCCAAGTCGATTATAATGATTAATAGGACAATCATCTATAGACTAGTATGGGGTTGGATTGATATGGAGATATCATGATCCAACACATGGGTATGCATTAGGAGTAATGGCATACTGGATTGACCCATCTCCGAGAAGGCTACATACACGTTATGTTAAGTCACAAGTGCTTCTCGCGGTGCAACGGTATTGTCATCCTTAGACTTGAAGTCACTAGATGTTCTACTTGTGGATTATGTGATTTTGGTAGCGTCAAACGCTACACCGTAACTGGGTAGCTATAAAGGCGTGTACTGGATACAATAAGAAGCAAGCTTAGAGATCGTAGTGGACGTAGATAGAATTTGTCCCTCCCACATAACGGGAGCAAATATCCTAGACCACTCGAGGGATAGTGCTTATAAAATGTCGGCCAGACTCAAATAAATCAATAAGGGATATTGATGTTATTTGCACGAATAAGGCTATTCCCAGGATCGAAAAACTATGGATTGGATATACGAGTGTGACTTGTATGTCTCGTGTCCAATCCGGATATTGGGGAAAAGGGATGAGACAATTACTTGCACAAGGTTTGTCATGATGACTATTCTATTTGTTGGCTAGAATGGATGTCTTGCTAGAGGCCGCTCCATATTAGTAAATAGTTACTACCAACTAAACAGAACCTATGGGGTCACACGCCATATAGGGGTGAACTAGACTTTTGGGAAATAATTAATTAATATGATTAATTAATTAGAAGGATCAAATCGCAACAACTTGCTAACTTAGTAGGACTAATATGCAAGTTGGACTAATTCATTTATAGACATGATTAGGATTTTCCAAGGTGGGCTAATTCATGTAGGGACATGATTAGGATTAATTTGCAAATAGAACTAATCCATGTACTGACATGATAAGGACTATTTTGCAAAAGGGACTAAACCGAACTTGAGTAGAATTAGGAGAGGGGTTCTTTATGTAGTAGGACAAGGAGTTGTTGGACTATATAAAGAACACTCCTAACTTATTTTTCTCTCTACACATACACACATCTATATGATAGAGTAGGAGAGAACAAAGCAAGGAGAGAGATCAAGTCCCAAAAGAGGGCCGAACCCCCCATTGGGACCGCCCCTACCCGTCGGCCTAAAAGGAGTGCCGCCCCACCTTGGTGCTCCGTTGTTGCGTGATTATTCTTCCTCTTCCTCATTCCGGGCTATCACCAAGGATTGGAAGATCTAGAATTCAACTCTAGGCGTGAATCAACTATAGAGAACGTGACACAATTCGAGTTTGAAGTCATCAAAGGAGAACCCTAAGGTGTGTTATTGATTTCTTCCTTTACCATCGTTATGTCTCTTGACTTGTGATCCTTGGAGGGTTTTGCATGGGTTATGATTGTTTGTGTTTCCGTTGCGCATCCATGAATCAAAACGCTACAAGTTATGGCTTCAGTTTTAGACTTCGGGAAGTTGACCATCGAAGAGGAGGAGACGGAAGTTTTCGATCCGGAATACAGTTTAGCGGCGATCAGGGGAAGAGGGCCATGATTGATTGGCAAGTTTCTTCGTCCAGTCAGATTTAATATCTGGGCAATGAAACTTTTGTTCAAAAAAATTTGGCCAGACGGAGAAAGAATCAGCATTCATGAAACAAGACTTGGATCTTTCGTTTTTCAGTTCCCAAACAAAGAAGTGCTTGAAGAAGTATTTGCGGGGGGGGGGGGGGGATGTATTTTTGACGAAAACGTGCTAGTCATGAAGCATTGGGACATGTCTGCGGATTCTTACAAGGCGGTATTTGAGACGATAGATGTGTGGGTCCAAGTGATGAATATACCGATCTACCATCAAACCGACGAGGATTTGCGTAGAATTATTAAGAATATGGGAACAGTCCTTGCTACGGATCACAAGATCTCATCTGGTCCAGGTGGTGATTACATGAGAGCTAGGGTTCGACTAGACGTTGATAAGCCACTACGAAGAGGTCGAAACATTGAAGTCTTGGGGAAGAAAAAATGGCTTGATTATAAATATGAAAGAGTTCTGTGTATCTGCAAATGGCGTGGCATGATTAACCATCTCGAGGAAGAGTGCATGATGATAACTGATGGGGAGAAAGAGCAGAAGCAACCTGGTTACGAACACTGGCTTCTCCACAAGCCCCCTCCGAGGAAGAGACTCCTTGATGTTTTTAATGAAGATGTTGAAATCCCTGCAGCAGAAGGAGAAGAAGTACATAATGAAAATCAATCCCATGAAGGCGATGACGGTAAAACGACGACAAGTTCAGAGGATAGGTACAGCATGGACGAGGGGGAAGCAAGTAAGGGGGTATCAAGCAATATGGCTGATCATGGAAGGAATGATATTGACATGCAATTTTTTGACAACCCACTATCAACGGAAAAACCAGTGTTCTCGGCGGAGGAAAAAGGGAAGGGGATAGGAGAAATAAGGGGACATAAAGCGAGTGGAGCAAAGAGGAAGGGAGGGGAGGAAAACCTAAGCTCGTACCCAAACGAGAAGGCCAAGAATAGGGTAAAGGGGGGGGGGGGGTAACGGAGATGGGTCTATGATTGCTGGACGAGGAAATTCCAACACAGCTCGTGGCGGTCGTGGTCCTGGATGTGGGGGTTCGAGGGGAGGTCGTTCAACAAACAATGTGGCAGGAGGGAGAGGCAATGGACAGGGGAACAACACTTCTGTAAGGGCACATCACTTGGCACACAGAAACCCGAGTATCAACAAAGAGGAAGAAGTTAGTGTCAATAATCACAAACGGCTCTCTAGAGCAAAGCTTTCGGGATTGGAATCGACGTCTGATATAGATCCTGAATCTGAAGGGCTAGGGACGGGGAGAACTACTAAGGCTGGGGTTGCCTTGTAAAACCCCACAACTACATTGGCGATGGGTGCGGAGCACCGTCGCCAAGCGCAATGAGTGTGTTAGTTTGGAACGTACGCGGGTTGGGGAACCCGTGTACGTTCCTTTCGCTTCACGATCTAGTGAAGCGGCAAATCCCCAACATGATCTTCCTTATCGAAACCAAGCTGAGTATGGTAGAGATGGAGAAGATTCAACACAAACGTGGGTATGCAAATGGCTCATATGTGGATAGTATAGGAAGGAGTGGTGGCCTTGCACTACTATGGCATGATAGTATGCAAGTACATATTAACGATAAGTCTCATCGTTTCATAGATGCGACTATCGTTGAAAGCGAACCATTTTTCTCGTGGAGATTTATGGGATTCTACGGGGATCCAAAAAAGGAAAAGAGGCATCTTTCGTGGGAATTGTTAAGAAGACTTGCACCTCAACCGCCTTGTATGTGGTGTGTCGTCAGGGATTTTAACGCGGTGAAAACAATGGTGGAGAAGGAAGGAGGAGCGGGGGTAAGTTATAGTCAGCTCTCACAATTTAACGATGCTCTTAATGACGTGGAGTTAATCGATTTTGGGTTCTCCGGGAATCCTTTTACTTGGAACAACAATGAAGCGGATGGTGATAATATTCGCGAAAGATTGGATAGGGTGGTTGCGAATACTAGATGGATGGACCGTTTTCAAGGAGCAAAAGTTAGTCATTTATATGAACCCAACTCAGACCATATCCCCATTCTTTTGGAGTGGAATCATGTGACTAGAGCTGCTGCTAGACGCTTCCAGTATGAAAGCATGTGAAGCACGCACAGTGGTTTTGAGGAAGTTTTTCAACGTTTGTGGGTTATGTCGGACAATGGTCAGTTGCAAGCTTCGCTCGCTTAACCTCGCCAGGGGACTGAAGCAGTGGGATGCTACCACCTTTGGTAGCGTTAGAAAGCAAACGAAGATGTTGAGAGAAAAGTTGGAGGAAGCGGGATGAAGCGGCAGAGTTACTCGCCCAAACTAAGAAGCTGACGCCAGAATACAACGAGATTCTCTTGCGAGAGGAGATGATGTGGGCCCAAAGGTCGCGAACCTCGTGGCTGAAATTTGGGGACCAAAACACTAAGTATTTCCATCAGAAGGCTACGACTCGCAGGGCAAGAAACAATTTCAGAGGTATAGAGGACAGAGAAGGCAGCTGGGTTACCGAGGAGGAGAAGATAACGGAGGTTCTTGATAATCACTTTCGTGAATTGTTCACATCGACGAATCCAACAATGAACGAGATTGATTCGGTTCTTCAGGCCTTCGAAGGAAGAATTTCACAAGATGAACGAAACAGTTTAGAAGCTTCTTATTCGGCTGCGGAGGTTCATGACGCGCTCTTTCAAATGTACCCGGATAAAGCCCCATGTATTGATGGATTTAATGTGGGTTTATATCAAAAGTATTGGAGTATTGGGGGTGATAAAGTTACAAGTACTGTTTTAGGCATCTTGAACAATGGCGAAAGCCTAGAAAATTTCAACTCTACTATCATTGCGCTTATTCCTAAGAAGAAGCAACCGCGTACTCCTAGCGACTATAGACCTATAAGCTTGTGTACGGTTATTTACAAAATGATTGCGAAGGTGGCTGCAAATAGGTTGAAAAAGCTGCTTCCGAATCTTATCTCGGAAAATCAGAGTGCTTTTGTTCAAACATGAATTATTTCGGATAACATTCTTACGGCTTTTGAAGTGATTCACTCTTTAAAAACTCATAAGAAGGGGAAGAAATGATTTGTAGCGTTGAAGGTGGACATGAGCAAAGCATATGATAAGGTTGAATGGGAGTTCATTCGTGAAGCTTTTTTTCATATTGGCTTTGGGCCCAAATTTAACGACCTAGTGAGAAGAAGTTTATCTTCGGTAACCTATGGGTTAGTGAGAAATGGCTCGGTCAAGGGTCATGTGACCCCAGAAAGGGGGCTCATGCAGGGTTGCCCACTTTCGCCTTACTTATTTCTAATCGTCGGTGAATTTTTATCCCGAGCTGCTTCGATGGCTGTCACAGATGGGCGTTTGGATGGTGTCACCGCTTCCAGGGGAGGACCAGTGGTCTCCCACCTTTTTCTCGCTGACGATAGTCTGTTTTTTACAGGTTCAAACGCGGAAAGTATGAAGGCTTTACTTGGAATCATAAAGACCTATGGAATAGCTACGGGCCAGCAAATAAATTTGGAGAAATCTGCTCTTGTTTTCTCCTCGGGAGTACCGACTGATGTTAAATTGAACCTGTTAAATGCTACGGGGGTCAAAGACATGGATCAATATGATAGATATTTGGGTTTGCCTACCACTATGGGTAGGAACAAATCTATCGCTTTTAATTCTTTGACGAACAAGTTTGCTAGAATTTTGAAGGGATGGAAGGGGACTCTCTTTCAGTAGCGGGCAAGGAAGTTTGCATCAAAGCGGTGGCGCAAGCTTTACCAACTTATGCGATGAGTTGCTTTAAACTTCCGGATGGTGTTTGTGACAAGATGGAGGCAACCATAAGGAAGTTTTGGTGGTCAAAGGGTGATAAAGATAGAGGCATAAATTGGTTCGCATGGGACAAGATGCAAAGAACAAGGAGACAAGGCGGGCTAGGGTTCAAGGACTTGAAGACGTTCAATCAAGCTATGTTAGCCAAGCAGGTTTGGAGAATAATTCAAGAACCGGACACTTTTGAGTAGGGTTTTGCGGGGGAAATATTATCATAATGGTTCTATTCTTAAGGCGGAGGTGGGCAATAATCCAATTTATGCATGGAGAAGCTTGCTACATGGGCGCAAACTGATAGAGGAAGGCTCACGATGGAGTCTAGGTGATGGTGTTACTGTCACTTTGGTGGACAGGTTCGTTCCGAGCTCCATTAATTTTAAAATCATCTCGCCTGTTTCCGATTCTCCCCCATGTTTGAATATGTTCATTTGACAAGATAGAACCTGGGATCATCATCTCTTGGGTCAATTTGTATGGGATGTGGATATCAACGCAATTACAGCTATTCGAATCCCTTCAAATCCCAGGCGAGATCGCCTTGTTTGGAATAATAGTGCGGACGGACAGTACTCGGTTAAGTCAGGTTATTATTTTCCTAGACGAAATATTGTGGTGGATCAAAACAGCAGCAATAATTTTGAAACCTGGGCAAAGTTTTTTCAGATTCTGTGGAAGTTAAGCATCTAGAAGAAAAATCTGCACTTTGTTTGGCGTGTTTTTCATGAGGTTCTTCCCACTGGAAACAATTTATGCAGGAGACAAGTCAAAATTTCTAACTGCTGTTGCCTCTGTGGTAATCATGGGGAAACTGATTCCCGTTTGTTTAATGCATGCAAAAGAACTTCTAAACTCTGGACATTAATGGGCTTTTCGCCGAAACAGAAGATCATAAACACAAGCTTTAAAAATTGTATTGCTGATTGTGTATGTAATTATCTTGCGCACCAGAAGAAAGTTTTCTGCATATTTTTATGGGAGGTCTGGAATTTGAGGAACTCTATCATCTTCGGAGGAGAAGGAAAACAAGACTATCAAATTGTAGCAGGAATAGAGGCGAGACTTAAAGAGCTGTCCAGGGTGGGAGAAAATGGTTACATCAACAAAGCAAGCTCCCCACCGATGGAGAAATGGACTCCTTGAGTGGCTAAAGATCGATATTGATGGCTCCTTCATCCCTCAAACATCTCAAGCAGGAGGTGGCTTTGTTATCAGGAACTCCATTAATACTTGTGTGGAAGCAAGAGCTTTCCCGATCTACCATTGCTTTAACGCGAAGATGGCAGAGGCCACGACGCTGTTGGAAGGAATTAGAACGGCGGTCAACAGAGGGTTTCGACAGATTTTGGTGGAGGGTGACGCTAAACTGATTATTGAGAATTTGAAAAGGGCTGTTGAAGGGGGTTCGGGGGAAGATATTACCGAAGCTGGAGACTCAGTTAGGGAGGCGGCGGGTCTTCTATCGTCTTCGAAGGTGTTGTCATCACCTGGATCCCTCGAAGAGCAAACGGTGTTGCATACAAGCTTGCTGAATATGGGAGACGAAGTGGGATTGCTTCTCGATGGGGACCTTCTACTCCAGATTGGATCTCTGATGCCATCTCTTATGATGTGAATTAGTTTTTTCTTTTGCTGTTGCAATATTATCCCCCCTCAAAAAAAAAAAAGAAAGAAAAGAGATGGAAAATAAATTACAACAACAAGTTTCAAGGCACATTTTTATGAATGTAAATTCACATATAAATTGAATTCGTCAAGTTCATTGTTTTTTAATACTCCCTTCGTCCCATTTTGTTTGTCTTCTTTGAATTTTCACATATTAAGGTAGTGGAAAAAGATGACAAAAAAGTTACGCACTACCAAAATTTCCCTTGCATATTTAATGATGCACATAATTAATGAAGGGTAATAGTGAAAAATTAGAGGTAAAAAGTGGTCGTGATTTCAAAGAATACAATTATTTTGGGGTAATGCAAGATGACAAACATGACAAACAAAATGGGCCGGAGGGAGTAAGTAAAAAGTTCATTCGTGGTACCGAAAAGTTGGTCCATGGTACGAACGTAGTACATTTAGCATTAAATCTTTTTGTAGTTATTAATTTATAAAATAGTTTACACATTTCAAATCCGTAAGCCATTTTCCGGAGAGAGAAGGAGCACAACAATTCATACTAACACCTCCACCACCACTACCACCTACCTCCACCACGACCTATCACCGCCACCCACCTTCGCAGCCACCCATCACTGCCATTTCCGTCACGTCCCACTATCTTGGCAAGAGTCAACCAAAAACGATAAAATAATTGCAGGAAAAACTTTTTCACAATAAACATTTTACGCGTAAAATATTTTCCCTTTTAAAGCATTTTACTGCTAACCAAACAGAGCCTTAAGAGAAAACATTTTACCTCCACCCAAACAACACCAAAACACCGAAACAAGGGAAAACATTTTACAAGAAAATATTTTCTCACCAACCAAACGGAGCCTTAATGTTAATGTTGGTCCCATGTTTTCTTATAACAATCTCACAAGTAGAGGGGGTTTCGTATAATTTCTGTATAATTGGGAGAGAAGGCTTATTTGGTCCCATAACCAAATATTGAACATAGTAGCTAGCTAGGGCATCTTTGTTCGTACACCATGGAGGGAGAACCACGTAAGAGATTGTCTTCTGCGGTTGCCGCAATTTCACGGCGGCCGGAACTTCCGATCGATGTAGCTGAGGATATCATAGTACACTTACAGGTAAGAGATTTAGTCCGGTTCAAGGCTGTTTCTAGATCGTGGCTTGCTTTAATCAGTAACCCTAGATTCATCAAGAAACACCTCCTTCTCCATCAATTATCTAGAAAAACCATTGTTGCTGTTATGAAGGATTCAGACGAAGACGGATATCATAAAATAGTTTCTCTTTCACCTGATTTACCAGGCCAATCTCGGAGCTTCCAGGTTATGAAGTTGTCGGTTCATGCAATGGCTTACTTTGTCTCCTGTCAACATTGCCTTGTGGTGAGATACTTGTTGTCTATGTCTTTAACCCTGCAACTAGAGAGTGCAGGACTCATTACTTTCTAGACGCTAACGACATAGCTATTGGATTTGGTTACGACGAAACAACTAGTGATTACAAGGTTGTGATGATATTGTACTCGATGACTGCAGCCTATAGGGTTAAGGTGTGGAGTATGAGCACACATGAAGAACCGAGAGAAATTGATTCCTCCGCGCTTGAGGCTGTGAAGCCAAACGATATCGTTTATAGTTCTGGCTTGTTCATAGCAAGAAAATTGTATTGGTTAGCTCAAAGTAGTGGTTTTGAAGAAGACTGTCCGTGTGTGATCTCTTTTGACATCGTTGATGAAACTTTTCGTTTCACCAAAGTGTCATATGATGTTGACCCTGGTCCTCAGTATGAAACAGCTCTAGTCGATTTTATGGGTTCTCTTGCTTGTCCTGTTACCCGTCTAGCACCACATGCTGATGTTAATTTGGTTGATGTTCGGATGTTGGACGACAAGAATATGTGGACCAAAAGATTCACAATCGGACCATTCGGATCAGAAGCTTATCCAATAGGAGTACATGTAGATGGCAAGTTTCTTATGAGAGACATGGATAAATGTTTCTTGCATGATGATCCTGAAGAGAAAGAAATTTGGCCTACTCCTATTTACCTCCCAAATGTTGGTAATTGGTACAACAGAGCCACCCATCCACTTTGGGGTTTTTCCGAAAGCCTTGTTTCACTTAAAGCGGAGAGTCGGAAACCATTGAGTCCAAGTTTAAATGTTAATTTTAGTATTGTGTTGTAGTGACTTTTCAATGAGATGCCTTTGTGCTGATGGGAATTTGTCACTCTATACTTATTTTATGCTAATTTCAGAGTTCGGTATTTTCTACTTGCTCTGTCAAGTTCATAACCTATATATTATGTTGGTTCATCATGATCTTTCTTATTTATGGTAATTTCTTAAGTTCTTGAGTATGATGATCTACATCGGTCCCGGATTAAAACTTTAAAATGAGCATATAAAGTTACTAACAATATAATAAGCCCATCAATGAGGTTTTGGCCTTTTCCCATTGTTTTCCGAAAGCTGCATTACTCCCTTTTTAGCATTCTTTCTTTTTCTCGTTTTCTCTTACCCATTTTCCTTGTTTGGGCATAGGTTTATAGGTTCAATTTATAACATGGTTTTAAAATGGGTAGCTGTAATGAAGAGTGAAAGGAAGATTTCTTCTCTCTTCATCACAGCCACCCATCTCAAAAACCTGATCATGAATTATTCCAATAAACTACTATCCAGACAGGGTCACAATTCGATACCCTAAGTAACACGTGATTTTCAAGGGATACAATGCTTTGGATGGAGTATATCTGTTATGCAAACCCTTGCCTTTGTTTGATGACTGTTGTTTGGTGAACATGCATATGTAAGCGTTCAGATTTAATTGTTCACAATTGTTTATTGATTCAAGAGGACAGGGGATGCGAGTGAACTTGCATATATGGTTTGTTGAACTAGCATATTCTTGTTTTCTTTACTGGTTTGAGACACTCAGGTGGGGCGAACTGAGTTTCGAAGACAGCTAGTTGAAAGTTAAGCATTGTATGCCCGTGGGAGCTGGGTCCTGAGCATGAAGCAGAGTGGAGCAATTCGTTATACAGGTTAAACTTCTCTTGATCATAGTTGCATGTTGGGTATCATATATATATATATATGTATATGTATATGTATATATATATATACATATACATATACACATATATGTATATGTATATATATATACATATATATATATATATATATATATATATATATATATATATATATATATATATCCTCAAAATCCTAGGGGTCATGTATCACGCACATCTCATACCTCCCACTCGTACATTGAAGTAGGCATCTCATGGGATCTCAGGACATATCTACAGAACCAATTTCTTTGGAAAATGCTGGAATTATAGTTTCCTGAAAAATCATTAAGTCCCTAATCAACAATATTGCTCCAGGGAAACCCCCTCCTTCACTGGTCAAAGTCTAACATAATCCTCATGAAAACCAAAGAGGCAAAGACGGCCTCAGAAGAAACCCAATACAATCAAATACGAAACATGTCTAGAGGAATTCTTTCTTGTCAGATTGACAGTAAACGATCCCGCTGTAGTAAGTTTTTGTGACCCATCTGTAATGAAACTGATTTCCTGGAGAAGTGCTGTATTTACAAAAGGAAAAGATCTTCTAGTAGTAGTTACGGATTTGGTCAGACTCAAACCCCAGCCTCTTTCTCTAATCACCAGAGATGGGATCGGAAAACACATTTAGAAGACGGTTCCAATAATTGAATACTTTCCTTTTTCGTATTCAATCACTAAACAGATGGTTACTTCCAATAAGAATGGAGCAGATTTTTCTCTTTTTGGACATCAAGCATTGGTATTACACGAACCCGTAATGTAGCAAAACTCTAAACCAAGGAGAAGGCTATGATGTATGAGAAAACTAGCAATGGGCTGTTCATTGAAACTTCCCCGCGTAGCAATTCTGATAGACGTGCATTGGGGATCGAAGAAGTGGTTCATAGAAGTAAGGTTCAGATGCTGCTAAGGTGCTTATAAGGCTATCATCATTCAACTCGATACTTAAATGTTCAGATGTAAAATTCAATCAGCATGACTCGCAGAAAATCTTTAATCGGAGCAGGTAGCATCCAGTAAAGACTCTCTTTCACTACTTTGCATGCACATAGAATGGACCATAATGTTTGATGCAATGAAAGAACGTATGGCCTCTTAGAACAACGAATAAGACAGGCTATAAACGATGAAGCAAGAGATGGTATGCTGTACTACTACCTAAATCTATCATTATGAAGGGAGCCTGTGTGCATTCTCTCAAAATATAAACTTTTATAAACACTTTAAAATTTGTTCATCTACATCCTGAAGGCACTTAAAAAAAGGCGACATATCTTTTTTTCTAATACTTCTCCTTAAGGGGGTTACATGAACATATAATACGTGAATGAATGGTACATAAGTAGGCAGATGCGTAACATACAAAAAAGACCACGGTTAGCTAAGTTAAATGGAAACAACTTCGAAATGCATGACTGATAAGATAACATATAAAGCTATCGAGAAAGAGAACATTGCACTTTTGAGTTTCTTTACATTACTTATTATTATGATGTCGATAAACAGTTTTTAAGGTAGCTAATGTCTATAGGAAAAAGGAACAAAAACCTAGCGGTGAACAACCGTTCCATGATAATCCCTTCTTGATCTTTGACTTGTATAACGACTGCCGCAAGTTCCTCCCTGCCAGATATTATGCACATGACTATTAGCATATTATCACAATTTGAAGTCATTTCTGATAGTGAACAAGTTAACAGAAACTCGCCTCCTTTATACCGTTGTTGTGGTGCTTCGCTCACCAATTCGTTAAATAGCCATCTGTATCCTCCCCATGATTTTCTCTAACAACTGAAATCAAACTTTCAACATACCCACAACATTCGTACCGAGATGAAGCTTCCGGAAACGGAAGTTTGATAAGCTTGCTATTACGATAGTCGTACACGAACAACTTGTGCAAGAACAAGTTCCCACTCCTAAGTTCCTCCTCTTCCATTAACAATTTTCCTTCTGTGAAACATGGAACCGGCCACACACCACTTGGAAAGGATTCAATTCTTAGTACTTTCTTCTTGACGTCGTCCTGATCTTCCTTCACCCACATAACAAAATGCATCGAAGAAAGCTCAATGTCGTCCAAATCAGCGCTTTCCATGGTCTCTGCATCCGGAATGCGTACACAAAGAGCTGGCGATCCCTTAAAGTCCTTGATTCACAGTCCATATTCAATCTTTACCATTTCCTCTTTTATTTCGATTTCCCAAAACCTCTCCTTGCCAATGTCAAAAGAAACAATTGCAGGACTCCCGACATCCGAAACAGCTAGCCAATACAAGAACCCTCTGGAAAATACTACTCATTCTCTGTCCATGAATTACTACTCATTCTCCATAATTCAACATGAACAGGGACATCGACCAATCCCAAGTCATTGCGAGTTACGATTCTTACACTTTAAAGTCAATGGAATGGGATCAACTCCGAAACCAAGATAAGGTATCGATGAGGGCTCATCGAAAGGAATTTTTGGCTCCGGCAGTACCCAACATTCTCTTATGGTCGGATTCGTCATCAGAATTGGGGATTCTCCAACTGTTGATTTGTTCTTTAAACAGGGCAAGCTGTTTCATAAACCCACAACGGAGTAACTACCCATCTTGCAAATTGACGGCGTCGGCATATTTATTACGTCACCTTTTCGACGGAGAGCAAATCGAATTTCGTGGCAGGACCGCTGCGATTGATGAATTCGCTTCTTACTATGAAACTAATGTGGCTTTCGTCACCGAGGATACTCTGTGGGTGAGGTGACGAGATGCGAATTCAGTGGATTTGATCAGGTGGTGCCAGGATTTGCAGACCACCTTGTTGCGCAGAAGTGATTCGACCGGCAATCTCAAGATTACATCTTCCACAACGTCCATCGAATGCCAGATTGGGTCCGATGGGTTCGTTCTTTCATCTTCGCCGGCGATCACTTTAACTTCTCAAGAGGCACCTTGTTCGTTCTTCCATCTTCGATCAAAGAAAATATTTTGAACACGATGCACAAGCGGGCAGATGGGTGTATATTTCATGAGAGATGTACGAGGGAGTTATTCGGTATTGCAGTAGCATTCCTGATGCCACAGTTCGGAGCAATTGTAGCCACAGTTTTTGATGTAGTTTTAGTAATTGTGATTGTATTTTGGCCGGGAACATCAAAATGTATGTGTAACTTGTACGTTTGATGATGAAGTTAGTAATTTTTTTGAGGGAGATGTATTTAGTATTTAGATATCGTCTCTTCTAGGATTACGAAATTTTCAAATAGGAGGGGAGTAGGTGGAATAGATTCAGTACTACCATGAATTCGTAACATGGTACCACATGTGTGTTATTTTAAAAACATTACTTATGTGCGACACATCATTCTACATTTATCATATCATTATATGGAAATGTAATTAACCAATGATTGACTACTGTAAATCATTACATGTTAATCATACAGGAGCAAATTTGCTCCGGTTCTGTTTGTGCTGTTGTGGTACATTTTAAATCTAACGGCTGATAATAAGCCATGTTGGACTACAGTAGAGCACACAAAATATTTCTTCCCCCTGTAGCCCACGCGCAGATCTAACATACCCCCTCTCTCTCCTCTTGAAATCGGATTCACTCTTGATCTTCTTTCATCTGTTGTTCATACCTTTGTTCCGTATCGGTAAGCAACCATTGTAAATTAAGCACCAGATTATTGTGAGAATATATTCTTGCAGAATTGAACTTGTCCCAGATTTTTCCCACAAAAATTGTTCTTTCTAGTTGATTTATTTCATTTACAAATATACGCCATTTTCAGGGCTCTAAGAGTTTTCTTCAAGAGAATGAGAAGGAGAGATATTGATTCAAACTAGTTGAAAAAATTGCACGAAAAGACATTTAGTGGGTTTGAGAAAATGTATATCAATAACTAATTAAGCACTCTAGTATATCGTGAAGCCATGGATTTGTTCAAACTCAAAGGGCATTATCTGAAAAAATGTGATGCGATTATATCATAAAGGATGTGAATTTTATGAAAATACCTTCTTCGTGTTTGAATTTGATGGTTGAATTTTATTCCCAATTTAACGTTGACGTATTTTTTACAAATGGGGGATACAATCAGCTAGAACTGAGGGTTGCAATGTGATAGTTTCAGCAAACTGGGGTATGCATTAAGTAATTAAGCCTTTCAATTAGACCATTTTCAGGCTTGCATGCTGTACTTATGGTGCTGAAAAGTTTCATTTCTGCATTTCTTTTGGAGATAATCTCATAAACTCGTTTGGTTGTGCTGGGATTATTCCCATATAAACATAAGCCAACATCTCTTGTATCTTCCTTATAAGGGATTTTTTTTAAATAAAAAAATTAAAGAACTCGTTGTGCAGCTAAATTTGTTCTTATAGATATCCTCGCTGAAGTATGAACTAGAGTAATTCTGGAGGAAAGCCAACTGATGTGAATAAAAATGCTTCAATAGGAAAGGGAAATAAAATTACAAAATGAAAATATCCATTTACATTTAAAAGATATGATGGTCAAAGTAGAAAAATTGCTCCTCAAATTCCAAACTGACTTTTACAAGAAGTAGCAAAAGAGTCGAAGTAATTTGTTAAAAATTTTTTGACCAACCAACCAACAATAAACAAAATATGAATTACAATTCACAAGAAGACGAAGAATATTGAAGTAATATAGATGAGCATTAATTTGGTTTGCTATCTCATAAATACGTTTGGTTGGAAGATAATCCTCGATGCGGTATAAATCACGGTGGTTCCGATGTAGAAGCATCAAACGTTGTACGACATACCTTTACTAAAAGTAATCTGTTTCTCTTCTCGCTCTATAGGTACATTTTGGTGTGGCTGCTGGGGATGTTCCTTGAATCTTCTTTCTAAACTTGAAGCTGATTATTCAGATCTACTTGGAAATTGTTTAATTTTTTTTTCTAGAGAAATTTTAAACGTCACCCTTTTTTCTTCATCACTTAATTTCACCGTCTATGTGTATGTTTCTGATTGGTGATATGATTATAGAAAGGTCTTGAAATAAATAGTTACAAACAATTATATCTTGACACATAGGAGGTGAAATTAAAAGGGGAAGCATAGCGGCCTCTTTTTCTCTATGCTGTTATGTAATTTGTGTTGCTGATTGAATGTTTACATGTAGGTCTCTCATGGCTATTCCATCTGTTCTCCTTGCCCATGAATTTGAAAGAAGGTTGTACATGACATTGGCTATGCACCTTTGCTTTGATCCTCGGTTGGCCTTGAAAATCTTGGCCTTTTGGTTATATCTGGAGCGTCTTGGCTTCAGGAACCCCGTGAAGGAAATTATATTTCTCCCTAGTGAACAAATCAGGCTAATTGCAGATGAGGCAGTAACATGCCTCAACTACCTTAGAACTCGTCTCTTTCGGTCCTCACCCGAAGTGAGTGATCTCCCACTCACAAAAAGCATAATCAGCGAAATAATCAGTATACAGTTCCTTGGTGAGTACCGATCTGATTTTATTACAGGCATGAGAGAGGTCACACACGAAGTGTGTAATCTGGCATTGATGGATCTTGTGCGGGAAGCTGAAAAAAGAAATGCTTCTCTTATTGGTGGAGATGAGTTTCTCACTCGTCCTTGGGGGCACCCTGATGATAGGGCCTTGTTTGTCACATTTTCTCGTGGCTTCCCAGTTGCAAAGAAAGAGTTGCGTGACTTCTTCACCAAATACTATAATGTTTCTGTTGAATCTGTCCACATGCAAGCAGTGAAACGTGGTCAACAATCGCTCTATGCTCGCGTCGTGTTCCGTTCTCCTGATATTATTGAAGAAATCCTCTCAGGAGAGGAGAAGGTTAAGTGTACGATCAATAGAAAGCATGCTCGGATGCGGAAATTCGTGCCCAAGGACTAGTGTGCGCCTACTGTCGTGCCCAAAAACCTCTCTGGCTTATTCAATTGATGATCATGAGTATCCGTGTATTTCCATTTGTAGCAGATGAAATCTATGATGTAAAAGCTTTTATAGTTGTCTGTAAATGGAAATCTCAAAAAATATAATTAACTAAGACCGAGTTTTATGACATGTTTGTGTGGTAAACAATCAATCCCATTTTCAGTCACTTACATGTTCTTTATTACTTCCAAGTGCAACAATTGGGTCAGTTGTTAATGATGTGAACACAATTGTATCCATAGGGACATAAAGAGAAGAGCAACAGGGAATCTGGGTACCTTTTCCTGTGATAAACCGTGATAGTCAAAGTGGAACAACTGCTACTAAATGCACAAGTTACCTTTAAACAAGATGCCAAAATAAAAAAGTTCCTTGACTCCAGGTAAATGTATCGTTTAGTTCCTTTAGCAGGTCCTTACATTTAATGTTATTTTTTATTGTTCTGTAAAACTTCTATAAATTAATAATGTCGGGATCGGAATATTTTATTAATTTAGTGAGATATTATTATATTACTAAATTAATAATTTATTAATTTATGCATTTAAAGATATTATCCTAATAATTTTTAAATTTCCAAGTTCAATGTATTAGTTACAATGTATATTAGTTAGAGATGGAAAATAAATTAAAATAAGAAGTTTCAAGGAACATTCTATGAATATATTATATCAGTGACTTAATAATTTATTAATTTAAAGATATTTTAGAAGGAGTTTTAAATTTCCAAGTTCAATATATTAGTTACAATGTTTATTAGTTATAGATGGAACATAAATTACAATAACAAGTTTCAAGGGACATTCTATGAATGTACATTCACAAATAAATTGAATTTGTAAAGTTTATTGTTTTTGAAATACTCCCTCCGTCCCATTTTTGTTGTCTTGTATGAATTTTCACACATATTAAGATAGTGGAAAAAGAGGAAAAAAAATTATGCACTACCAAAATTGCCCTTTCATATTTAATGATGATACATGTAGTTAATGAATGGTAATAGTGGAATATTAGAGGTTAAAAAGTGGTTGTGATTTCAAAGAATACAAACATTTTGGGGTAAGGCAAGATAGCAAACTTGATAAACAAAATGGGACGGAGCGAGTAAGTAAAAAGTTCATTCATGGTACCAAAAAGTTGGTCCATGGTACGAACGTAGTACATTTATTATGACATCGTTTATTAATTATTAATTTATAATTTCGTTGTGACCAATATATGTATATTAGGATTTAAAAAAAATTATTATCTTATTATTTTATCGATTGGGATCAATTTTTTACGGTTCCCAAATTGGGACCGGACAAATTATTAATTTTAACAAGGTTATTAATTTATCGAGTATTAATTTATAGAGGTTTTACTGTATATTTATTTTACCCCATATGTTTTGAGTTCTTTTGCATATGATCCTTGACTTGGGCTAGGTGATACATTGAAGACCCTATCCACTTCTATTGTTTAATTTCATAATACTTCTATTCTTTCAGCCAGTGGGATTGAAGTCCAAACAATCTTCTCCTCATTTGGTGGTCATGTTATGGCTCCATGAAGTACGACAACTTTATTATATTTCAGCATTCAAGCCATATTGCTTAATGTTATGACAAACCACCTCACGAACAATGAACGAATAAAGATGAACACGGAATTTAACGTGGTTCGCTAGCAAAATATTTGCTAACTACCTCCACGGCGGAAAAGCACCCTTTATTCACTTAAGAGGAACAAGACTACAAGAATGTTTTTGCATACCTAATAATGTGACTACTAGGTTCTTTATATAGTGCTAGGATATTCCTAAAATTTTCAAATCCGATTTGGAAACAAACTTGTTTCCTAACTAATCCTCCACCGCCTTTGACTTCTAATGTTTCCTAATCAAAGTTGGAAACAAAGAGTTTGGCCGCCTTTGACCAATTCAAGGCATCAACTCAATAAATCTTCACCTTGACTTGAATTGTCTCGTCAACGGCAGTTGCTCCTCTTCTCGTAAATAAAGATACGTCTTCTCCCCGCCCGATTGTCTCTCGTCATAGAGACTCACTGGACCCGCACCGAGTCCGACATGCCCCTAAGGGCCTCACTGGCTCAAGATGTTGATCAATTCCAGACAATGCTGGAACTTGCTCTTCGGAACCGGCTTGGTGAACATATCTGCGAGGTTGTGAGCAGTCCCAACCTTCATCACCTTGATCCTGATTTCACTTCTTAGAAAGTGATACCTGACGTCAATATGCTTGGTCCTCTCATGATGAACCTGGTCCTTAGTCAAGAAAATTGCACTCAAGCTGTCACATTAGACTATCGCCTGATCTTGAAGTAGCCCTAGATCATTGACCATTCTCTTAAGTCAAATTGCCTCCTTCGCCTGATCTTGAAGTAGCCCTAGATCATTGATCATTGACCAATGTTTTCTAATCAAAGTTGGAAACAAAGAGTTTGGCCGCCTTTAACCAATTCAAGGCACCAACTCAACACTTAACATTCTATCTAGTCTTTTACTCATTGGTCCTTGTGCTCTCCCAGTGATAAGAGAAGTTTATTAGTTCGCAATCACTTATCCATGTCTGAAATATTCTTAGTCTCTAATGACTTGCTTTTCTCCGTCTTCTTTCTCCCAGGTCGTTGCAATTTAATTAAATACTCTCATTCCTTCTGCAATTTTATTCAGTTCCTCCCAAAGAGTTTGTCACTCCTGAACTCAAGGATGTCCATATTCCCAGTTTCATTCACTATTATCTTTTACTATAAGTTCGTCGATGGGTTTTTTAGGTTTCGGATAATGCAATCGATTTAGCGTAAAGAATATTGTAGGCAACACAATTTGGGATTACTTTTAAGGGGCAAAAAGCATATGAGAGGTTGAGATGTTTTCTAGATCGGTTTTTGAAAGATTTCAGTTGCCTCCAAAATTTGAACTTAGAGATAACATTGAGGAACCATCAACCACCATTGGCATTCGATTTGTGAAATTCTGAATAGTGAGGAACTTATAGAGCTCGAAAGGTTTGTACTTAATATAATGTCAGGAATATGATGTCATTCAGAAGAATCATCTGATCAGGGAGGCTATTTTAGAAGTACTGAAATTAGTTACTTGGACAAGTTCTTTATGGTTAGGTAGATGGAAACAGGTTTTGGAGCTTACAATGGGAATATGATATACATTTATCATTCAGTTTCCATTTGTGTAAGAGTAAAGAGAAAGGAGAGGGGTTTGTATTCGGAGGAATCGATTGACATACCGTCTCTAATATTGCTTTTCAGGTCTGATGATTGATTATTCTATTGCCTCTGGAGGAGGTGGCAGCTGAGCCAAGCAATTCCTTAATCAGGTCATATTACTTCACCTTGTCATAGTTGTATCTTTTGTATGATACCAAACAATGGAAAGCATCTCATAAGTTACCCTTTTTTCTGGATTACGCAGCCTAATAGCATTTTGACAGAAATACTGCTTGGAGTCGTTACATAGGTTGGTCTCAGCTTTGAAGAAGAACTAAGTAAACTTGCGCTAGTTCAAGGATAAAAGAAATGTGGCCCTCTTATGTCACTTGGGTGAAGTAGTAATTGAACGGCGACACAACATGAATGCTTCTGCATTGTATTATCGTACAAGTATCATTTTAGGTTTGTTTACATTGTTTGTCGGCAAGTTTGAATGAACTAAATAAGTTACCAAACTTCATTAATGTTTTATCATATACAGGAATATTCTATACGTAATGAGTCCTATTTGTCCGATTTAAAAGCTTTGTCGGAGATTGAAACTGATTGGTTTACGACATAGCAGGAGTCCTTTTATTGTATGGACTAGTCAGCGCCATATTTAACATATCAGTTCGCGACAAAAAAAGTCATTTGCTTTGGTTTTTTGAACATTATATTAATTTTATCATCTGACATTGTGTCAGTTTGGAGCCGTTTACTAGGATTTCAACTACTTAACAGTAAGTGAAACTGATAAATGGAAGGGTACGGATGCTTGGACACTGTTGGATAAAATACGACAACACTTAGTTTAAAAATGAGCATCCTCACTGATGTTAACAACGGTGTACTATTATGACTCCAAATTAGCGAATAAATAACGATGTCAAGAAAGCTTATACCTTGCTGAAAATACAATCTCACCATGATTGCAGCAAAATCAAGCCGTCAATTCAATGGAACCTGGCTCTGATACCAATTGTCAGGAACTTGAATTCCTAACCCGAATCCGCCGTCTGAATCCTATACTCCGGCCGGAGCCAGGGTTTTGCAGACGAGTGAATTGATCGGAGAAGAAGAGATAGAGAGAAAAGTCACGAAAATTGATAACTGATTCGATGCTGTTCTTCCCCAGTTATGGGATTACATATGCGCGTGAGATTTTACTGAACTACAAAATAGCACCCCTAATATTACTTAAATATAAAATGAGCCCCTAACAGTATCAAAACATGTAAACAATCCCATACTAATCATATTATTTCTAATCACCCTCTTAATTATGCTACGATACCCCTTGGATCCCTGGACCCTGACACTTACATCTGAAACTGCACCACATGTCAAGTTTTACTTTCATCTATAACTCAAAGACCCTGGAAGCTTGAACTTTTCTGATTGAACTCAAACAGTGAGCAAATATGATCGACGCATAAAAAGCCAAGGCAACAAATACTTGATTATTTTTCCGTCTATTCATTGAAAATATATTCTCATGCCCTCTCTTCGAAATCAAACAACCAGTCATATGAAGCAGAAGCTGAGAGATAAAACGATTACTTAAGCTCTGTTTGATTGGTGGCAAAATATTTTCCTGTAAAATGTTTTCCCTTGTTTTGGTTTTTTGGTGCTATTTGGTTGGAGGTAAAACATTTTCATGTAAAATGTTTTTCCTCGTATGATGTAAAATGGTTTATAAATTTCAAATCCATAAGCCATTTTCCGGAGAGTGTAGGAGCACGACAACAACGCATACAACACCTCCACCACCAATAACCGCCACTACCACCTACCTCCACCACAACCCATCACCGCCACCCACCTTCTCCGCCACCCATCACTGCCGCTACCTTCACTACCCACTTATTTGGAAAGTGTCAACCAAACACGAGAAAATAATTGCAGAGAAAACTTTTTCACACAAAATATTTTACGCGTAAAATGTTTTACTGCGAACCAAACGGAGCCTTAATGTTAATGTTGGACCTATGTTTTCTTATAATAATCTCACAAGTAGAGGGGGTTTCGTGTAATTACTCTAATTGGAGAGAAGAGGCTTATTTGGTCCCCCAAAACCTATATGGAACGTAGTAGCCAGGGCATCTTTTGTTCCATCGCTGTGATTGTCCGTACCATGGAGGGGAGACCACCTAAGAAAGTGGCTGCAATTTCACGGCGGCCGGAACTTCCGATCGATGTAGCTGAGGATATCATAGTACACTCACAGGTGAGAGATTTAGTCCGGTTCAAGACCGTTTCTAGATCTTGGCGTGCTTTAATCAATAACCCTAGATTCATCAAGAAACACCTCCTTCTCCATCAATCATCCAGAAAAACCACTGTTGCTGTTATGAAGGATTCAGACGAGGACGGATATTATAAAATAGTTTCTCTTTCACCTGATTTACCGGAGTATGCACCGCCGTGCCCATCTCTTTCTGAGCTTCCAGGTTATGCAGTTGTCGGTTCATGCAATGGCTTACTTTGTCTCCTGTCAACATTGCCTTGTGGTGAGAGACTTGTGTATGTCTTGAACCCTGCAACTAGAGAGTGCAGGTCTCATCACATTAAAGACACTGTTGACGTAGCTATTGGATTTGGTTACGACGAAACAACTAGTGATTACAAGGTTGTGATGATATTGTACTCGATGACTGCCCATATGGTTAAGGTATGGAGTATGTGTACAAATGAATGGAGACAAATTGATTCCTCCGCTCTTGAGGCTGTGAAGCCAAACACAATCCTTTATAGTTCTGGCTTGTTCATAATAAGAAAATTGTATTGGTTAGCTCAAACTACTGCTTTTCAAGAAGACTGTCCGTATGTGATGTCTTTTGACATGGTTGATGAAACTTTTCGTTTCACCCAAGTGCCATTTTCTGTTGAACCTGCTGGTCCTTGTGAAACAGCTCTAGTCGATTTTATGGGTTCTGTTGCTTATCCTGTTACTCGTTTAGCAGAACATGCTGATGTTAACTTGGTTGATTTTTGGACGGTGGACGACGAGAATTTTTGGACCAAAAGATTGACAATTGGACCATTCCTATCACAATTTGCTCATCCGATAGGAGTACATGTAGATGGAAAGTTTCTTATGAAAGACAGGGAGAAATGTTTCTTGCATGATGATCCTGAAGAGAAAGATATTTGGTCTACTCCTATTTCCCTCCAAAATATTGATCATTGGTATGACAGGGCCGGCCATCCACTGTGGGGTTTTTCCGAAAGCCTTGTTTCAGTTAAAGTGGAGAGTCGAAAATCATGAATCCAAGTTTAAACTTTAATTTATAGTATTGCGTTGTAGTGACTATTCATTGAGATGTCTTTGTGCTGATCAAATATTGTCACTCTATAATATTTGATGCCTATTTCAGTTTTTGGTAATTTAGGCTTGCTCTGTCAAGCTTGTACCCTTAAAATATATTCTGTTGGTTTATCATGATCTTTTTTTGAGTCAGCCTCTTATTCTGTATGAAGTGACATTTTAGTATTGGGTGGTTGTTGGTTCAAGATCTCTTTCTCTTGTGATATGCTGAAATCTAGCTAAAAGTTGATTCCTCTTTACCATGCCTTTAGAGAATGTTTGTTATGAAACCCAACATGTCAACAAAAAGAATAACACCACAGAGCCACCTGCTGCAATAGAGAAGATTATGAAACAGATATAGAGGAAGACTACTAAAAGTAACCCAAGTATACATATAGTTCTTGAGTATGATGATCTACATCAGTCCAGGATTAAAACTTTAAATTGAGCATTTAATGTTACTAATACTTTAAATAAGCCCACAGGTGACAACCTCGTCAACATGCTTGGACCAGGAAACAGGACAAAGAAATCAGATGACAACTGACGGAGTAAGTAGTAGGCATCAGTTTCTGATGGTTGAAACATATCTACAACCTTCCAAGTCATATTCAGATTCCCAACTCAGGTTTACTACCTTAATTTCTACCGAGAAACAAGATTCAGAACCTCAGAGTTGAAACCCGACATAGAGTATGGGGAGCTCATTGTCATTTCTTATTACTGTTGTAATACCCCGTATTTAAGTTGAGGGTTATTTGGTCATTTTGGGAAAAATATTTGAAGATTTTGAGAAATTTATATTTCAAACTTTTTCTTGACTTCTCCTTATTTTTAAAGTATAAGGGTGTCATTCGACATATATGATTATATAAAATTTCATTTTAAGGATATTTTGTAGTTTTTGAAAACTTGGATAATACGATATGAAACTCACTTTATATACTTGGAAGATACTTGCAACTTTCTAAAAATTGGATTTTGACAATTATTAACAAAGTAATTTATTTGGAAATTATTGGGCAATTTTATAATTTATGAAAGTTAACTTTTATGTGTTAGGTATTAAATAGAAATCTTTATTTTTATCCCTTAATTTTTGATATCTTCTATTTATACCCCTCTTGTATATGAAATTTTAGAGTTACCCTCAATTTCTAGTATTTGCATGTCACCCTTCATTTTCTTGTTATTCTTATTTCTACCCCAACTATGGTGTTGGGAGACTTTTTAATTGCATTTATTTTACCCATTAATTTTTGGCTATCAATTCTTTAGCCCCATCTACAACTCTTCTAATTTTTTTCTAATTACAACCAACTACCCCCTCCATCACTTTGGTCAACACCAATAAAATAATTCATTTTCATTTCTACTCCTATTAAAATAACACCACTACATCCTCATTACACTCAATGAACCACCAACACTACCATCTCCATCAAGTCCATCCTACTCCTTCTCCATCATTTCATTTCTTTCCATCATTTCCCTCAAGAACACTCATGCAAGCTTCTTCTTCCTTCTCTCCAAACCTCAAACCCGTTTTTGGAGGTTGACCTCCACAAAACTTCATCAAAACTCAAATTTCTTGGCTCTAAATTGTGAAAATCTTGAGTCAAACCTTAGTATCATCATGGAGGGGTGTTCTTACACAATTATTCTAAGGGATTGAAGGCCAAATGCATTCTTTTCCTCATCATCTTCTTGAATCTTGGGGTAAACTTTCTTCTAGTCTTTAATTGATGCTTGCATGTCCATCTTTACCTTTGATTGATGAAATTTCATCTTTGATTTCTTCAATTCCATGCTTAGTTCTTCATCTCCATGGTTAGATCATGTGTTTGACCTCAAATTTTAGATTATTTCATGAAACCCACATTAGAACCCACATGCATGTTGTGAATGTCATATTCTTTTCACTAGTAACTCAATAGATTTTTGATAATTTGTGTCAAGAGCATGTAAAAATGTTATTTTTATGATTAAAATGGTGCTATTTGGGTGAAAATTAAGTCTTCATAACTTGCATGTACTACTAGAAACATTCTTGTTGATTTTTGAAAAAAATGCATGTTTATACAATCTGACCAGTTTGTGAAAAACATGGATTATCTCTAAGTTTTGTCTCTGTGAAATTTTTAAATATTTCATATTGTGAAACTAGACTCATAGAGGGTCATTTTGAAAGAAAATTCAACTCCATAGCCTTTTTGGTTAGGGAGATATGCTCATTCTAAGTTGCATGTTTTCTGAAACTCTGTTTTTGGACAAGTTTTACCATTTTTGTTAAAAATCTCATTTCCAGAAACTTATGCCACCCAATCTTTTTAGTGATGAAACTAGACACATAAGGGATCCATTCTGGAGAATATAGGCATTTTTACTATTCTCCAAGTAGTAGTAATTGGTCTTTCAAGTTGAAACTTTCTTCCAAACATGTCTCTGCATAGCAGTGTTTGTTATTTTTGTAACTTGAGTTTTATAATAGCTATGCACGATTTTCTTGATGTTTCTGAAAGTAGACACATATAGGTTCATCATACATTAATTTCAAAATTTTAGGAGATGATTTTATATGGTAAATATGGCTCCAAAGTCAGAGCTACAATTCTGTCCAGAATTGTAGTTTCGCATTTTTTAGAAAACTTGAATTTTTGAACTTCTAGGTGTTTTGTTGGAATTATTTTTATAATTAAACATAATTATATGTGCATTAGTGACATCTAGGACTATGTGACATGTAGGTTTGAATTTGTATTATAAATGTGTAAATTGGTTATAACGAGTACGTCATACGTGTGATTGTAGACATCGACCTCGTAGGAGAGAGCGGTTGTCGTCGGAGTGCTAGACTTAGTTTCTTGCTTTTGATTGTGCTTCATCTCAGTGGTAAGTACATATGTACGACTTTTTCACATCAAAATGTGCGTATGTGTTTGATGTTTTAAATGAATGCTTGTTATATGAAAAAGTATGAGAATGCATGTTTTCCACTCGAATGTTGTTAAACTATTTTATTCTTCTCCTTTGAGAATTCTCAGAAATTAATTGTGAAATGTTGATACTCTGATTCTGTTTATGTGAAAGAGAAGACATAAAATACCTCTAATAGACTTAGGACGATGTACAGAGTACTATTATTAATGGGAGGCGTCAAGTGATCCTCCTTTTTCTTATGGCTAAGACCATTGAAGCAATGCTTCTTATTATTGGATAGAACGTCAATGTTCAAAAATCCGCCCCCGATGAGCTAAAATGTATCAAGATATTGAGGCCAAGGGGTTTATAGAGCTATAGAGTGCTACTTATACTTGTAAGGGTCACTACGGTATAGGGGTGTCGACACTTAAGGCCTTTTAGCTAATGTTGTGAGCGGGGTTGACGAATGGGCTCCCTTAACGCTCGGGTGAAATAGGGTTTGATAGACCCTAGAAGGAACCCTTAGTGATTATTTTGTGATCCCTCTGTTTACATCGATCCTGCTGGTGGCTCTTGACACGCCTCAGCTAAATTAAACTGTTGATTGAAGTCGAAATTCAAAATTGGCTACTTATTAATGTTGTTTGTGGCTCTTGATATGCCCTAATTGATTTGAAATGAATTGTAAATCTTGGCTACTCATGAAGTACTATCGTTATCAGTTCAAATGAACTTGTTTACTCTGGATATTTTACCAATTACTCGTGGTTTCTCAATATTATTAAATTGAGAGGTTTTGTTACTCGTTTACTTCCAGTTGTTCCAAATTCTCCAATATGATAGTTTTACTGTTTAAATCTTCTGATTTGTTTCAACTCATGCTTCCGTGCCACTCGTTGCTTTACATGTCGTAGTGTGTACTTACTCAGTTTTTACTGATCAATTTCTTCAAAACTGCGTCGGCTTTTGCCATTTTAAAACCGCAGGTCGTCAATCAAAGTGGGGGATGGGAACGCTGGAACGAGACGAAGAAGTATAGCTTAAGTCAGATCACTTAGTAGATCACACACGATTTGTTTTAGATTGTACTTATTATCGAAATTTTGTTATGTACATTAAGCGAAATGTAATCTTAATAGTATATTTCTATTTTTGGTTGTCGATTGTCTTTTTAACCCTGAACCGAGATCCCGGGTCGTTTCAACTGTTATGTCTATTTTATAAATTGTAATAAGTACCTAAGTCTTACGGCGTCCTTTTAGTCAAACGACATAAGACTAAAGTTAGACCGTCAGATCTTATTTTGTTCTTGTTCTCATCTGATCCCTCCATCTGTCACACTTTGATTGGTGGAAGGAGATCATGATTAATGGTTATAAGCTGTACTTTTTCTCTCTGCTTCTGTGTGATTTGCACAGAGCTTGCAATACACCATCTTCGTATTCTCTTTCCTCCATTTCTATTTCTCTCTTTACTCTGCTATTCTGTAGTAATACTATCATCCTAGAAATCTGCTAGAAATATTATAGAAATTTAACTCGAACCTCAAGAGACGGTGCTCAATCTAACAGCTACCTCCGGACATGTGGACAGGTTTCAAACAATACCCTGGACCAGTGATGAGTTCAAAGAACTGAGTAGAGATAACATTTAGTTCTCATGGACTCAGTAGGCTTTGTTTTCGATGGTTGTATTATAGACTGTGCAAGTTTCGTAATAGACCTAGGTTAAAAGACCACTTCAATATTCTTTTCAGCCCCCCTAAATGATTAAACATATTGTACCTTCCAGTGGTCCGTCGTCGGCATAAAATCTTTTGCTCAGCCCCCTTCAATGATTAAACATATCTACAACCTTCCAGTCATCCCCTGATGTAAGGATCCATATTTTACAAAACTGTTTCCAGAAATTTGGCATCCCTTAGATCCAATTTCTAGCGAAAATCATGAGAGAACTAACTTCCCTCGAAGAATCTGGCCAATGGAAAGGTCCTTTCGCAGCACTGGCGACAAAGACTCCCGAACTACAGTTTCCAGAAAACCAGTAAATACATTTCAGTATTATTTGCACCGGATCAACCATTCACTGCTATGGGCTACTAGAAAGCTCTAACTTTTTCTAAGACTAGCCATTGTGTTTCAGTTGGTTCATGCTACTGTATGGGAACTGCTCATGCTCCTTCTCAGCAATACAATTACTACCTAATTTTCCTTGATGATTGCAGTAGGTTGTGTTGGTTGTATCCTTTGAAAATGATATTGCATGCACAAGCTTCATTTGTTCATTCCATAAGTATGGTGTCCACTCAATTTCATTCTGTTGTTCAAAACATTTAGAACTGACAATGGAGGTGAGTTTTGAGTCATGAGTTTGATTTTTTATCTTCTCAATCAAGGCACTATACATCAACTAACATGTCCTCATAATACTGAACATGCAGCAGAGTGGAGAGAAGGCATAAACACATTGTAAAGGTGGCTCTGGGGAAGGGAAAGCTCCTCTAGCAGTCACCGCCAACAAGACACAGTAAAAATGTCAGACACAAACCTCAGCCTCTATCTATAATCACAAAATGGGATTAGAACTATTGAACTAATGACCTAAAGACAAATTAGGAAATAGATCTATAGAAGATGAAGAACCACAGATCCTCAGTCACCTCTTCGTAACCACAAACCTCAGCCTTTTTGTAATCACATACCTCAGACAACTTCTGTCATCTTCAGACTCCAAGTCTTAAAGACACTCAGATTACCTGGGGACCACCACATTTATTTCGGTCATTGGATTGACGAGAAACTAAAAAAGTCAACTTTCACTCGAGGTTTGCTAAACCTGCCAACCCAAACGAGGCCAAAAATCCAAGACAACAAATAGCTGATTCTTTTGCGGTCAATTCCATGAAAGTATATTCTCATGCCCTATCTTCGGAATCAAATTCAGTCATATGAAGGAGAAGCTGAGAGATGAAACGTTTAATTAGTTAATGTTGGTACTATACTATTGATGTTTTCTTATAAGAATCTCACAAGTAGAGGGGTTTTCGTATAATTACCCTTTCATAATGATTATTTTCTGTTGCCATAAACCTATAAATATGGAACGCACTAGCTAGGGCATCTTTGTTTCCGTCGATCTGATTGTTCGTACATGGAGGGAGAACCACCTAAGATATTGTCTTCTGCGGTGGCTGCAATTTCACGGCCGCCGGAACTTCCGATCGATGTAGCTGAGGATATCATAGTACGCTTACAGGTAAGAGATTTGGTACGGTTCAAGGCTGTTTCTAGATCGTGGCTTGCTTTAATCAGTAACCCTAGATTCATCAAGAAACACCTCCTTCTCCATCAATCATCCAGACAAACCATTGTTGCTGTTACGAAGGATTCACACGGAGAAGATGACCGATATCATAAAATAGTTTCTCTTTCACCTGATTTACCAGACTATGCAACGCCGTGCCCATCTCGTTTAGAGCTTGAAGTGGTCGGTTCATACAATGGCTTACTTTGTCTCCTGTCATCATGCCGTTTTGATGGGAGACATCTTTATGTCTTGAACCCTGCAACTAGAGAGTGCAGGACTCATAACATCGAAGACACTGTCGACATAAATATTGGATTTGGTTACGACGAAACAACTAACGATTACAAGGTTGTGATGATATTGTACTCGATGACTGCCTATATGGTTAAGGTGTGGAGTATGAGCTCACATGAAGAACCGAGAGAAATTGATTCCTCCGTGCTTGAGGTTGTGGAGCGACACCATATCTTTTTTAGATCTGGGTTGTTCATAAGAAGAAAATTGTATTGGTTAGCTTATAATCATGAGCGTCCGCTTGTGATCACTTTTGACATCAGTGATGAAACTTTTCGTCTCACCGAAGTGCCATTACCATATGCTGCTCTGTATGAAACAGCTCTTGTCGATTTTATGGGTTCTCTTGCTTATCCTGTTACTCATCTAGCACGTGATGCTGATCATAAAAACTTCATTACCTTGGTTGATGTATGGATGGTCGACAACGAGAATATTTGGACCAAAAGATTCACAATCGGACCATTCGGATCTCAATTGGCTTATCCAATAGGAGTACATGTAGATGGCAAGTTTCTTATGCGAAAGGGGAATAAATGTTTCTTGCATGATGATCCAGAAGAGAAAGAAATTTGGTCTAATCCTATTTACCTCCCAAATATTGAACTTTGGTTTGACAAGGCCGGCCATCCACTTTGGGGTTTTTCCGAAAGCCTTGCTTCAGTTAAAGCAGATAGTCGGAAACCATGAATAACCCTA
Organism: Linanthus parryae; assembly: GCA_023055425.1. NCBI lineage: Eukaryota > Viridiplantae > Streptophyta > Magnoliopsida > Ericales > Polemoniaceae > Linanthus > Linanthus parryae. The sequence continues at coordinate 143,903,664 of JALGPY010000004.1, read as the reverse complement.
GTTTAAACGTTAAATTTAGTATTGCATTGTAGTGAATTTTCAATGAGAGATGCCTTTGTGCTGATCGGATATTGTCACTCTATACTATTTGATGCTAATTTCTGTGTTTAGTATTTTAGACTTGCTTTGTCAAGCTCATACCCTAAATATACTCTGTTGGTTCGTCAAGATCTTTTTTTGTGTGTCAGCGTTGAATTTGAAACGACGCCTTGAAATTGGTTTTTTGTCCTACATGGAGATCATATTCTGTTTGAAGTGACAACTTTGTACTGGGTGAACAGTTGGTTCAAGATCTCTTTTTCTTGTGCTATGCTGAAGTCCAGCTAAAAGTTGATTCCTCTTCACCATGTCTTTAGAGAACGTTTGTTATGAATCCCAACATGTCGACAAAAAGAATAACACCACAGAGCCACTTGCTGCAACAGAGAAGATTATGGAACAGATACAGAGGAAGACTACTAAAACTAACTCAAGTATACATATAGTTCTTTGGCTCAAGTTAACAAGATTTTGTTATAAAATTAATTTGTGGAAAAAATCTCCTATAGACTTTAGGTTTCCTGGTTGCAACTGTTACAGATATGCTGAATGTATAGGCCAGCAAAACGTACAGGCTGAAGATATGTGGTTTCTAGCAATTCCTTATATATGGAAATTCCTCTCATTTCGGCAGATCATACAAGAAGAGTTTTTCTTAAGTTCTTGAGTATGATGATCTACATCAGTCCAGGATTAAAAACTTAAATTGAGCATATAATGTTACTAATACTATAAATAAGCCCACAGGTGACAACCTGGTCAACATGCTTGGACCAGAAAACAGGACAAAGAAATCAGATGGCAACTGGCGGAGTAAGTAGTAGGCTTCAATTTCTGATGGTTGAAACATGTCTACAACCTTTCGGTCATATTCAGATTCCCAATTCAGATTTACTACCTTAATTTCTACCTAGAGCTTCAGAGTTGAAATCTGAGATGTTCTGTAGTAATACTATCATCCTAGAAATTTGCTAGAAGTTTAACTCGAACCTCAAGAGACGGTGCTCAATTTAACAGCTACCTCCAGACATATGGACAGCTTTTTAGGGAAATAATGAGTCAATGAGGGTAACCTAACGTTTCAAATAAAACCCTGAACCAGTGGGTGTAGATAACATTTAGAACTCATGGACTTGGTAGGCTTCGTTTTCTGATGGTTGTATTATAGACTTTGCAAGTTCCGTAATAGACCTAGGATAAAAGACCGCTTACAGTATTCTGTTCAGCCCCCCTTAATCTTTATACATATCTACAACCTTCCAGTCATCCTCTGATGTAAGAGCTCATCATAAGCACACAAAGCAGGACGAATCCACAAATCATGAGAGAACTAACTTCCCTGGAAGATTGTAGCCAATGGAAAGGTCCTTCGGCAGCACTTTCGACAAAGACGCCTAAACTACAGTTTCTGAAAATCAGCGAGTACATATCGGTATTATTTGCACCAGGATCAACCATTCACTGCTCAGGACTACTAGAAAGCTCTAACTTTTTTCTAAGACTAGCCATTGTGTTTTAGTTTGTTCATGCTACTGTATGGGGCACTGCTCATGTCCCTTCTCAGCAATACAATTACTACGTAATTTTCCTTGATGATTGCAGTAGATTATGTTTGGTGTATCCTTTGAAAATGACATTGCATGCATATGCTTCTTATGTTCATTTCATAAGTTTGGTGTCTAGTCAATTTCATTGTGTTGTTCAAACCTTTTAAACTGAAAATGGAGGTGAGATTTCGAGTTATGAGTTTGGTTTTTATCTTCTCAATCAAGCCACTATGCATCAACTAACATGTCCTCAGAATACTGAACTGCAGGCAGCATAGTGGAGAGAAGGCATAAACACATTGTAAAGGTGGCTCTGGCTCTTCTTCCCCAAGCTCATTTATAACTCTCAATTGGTTCCATCCTGTGGGTTTTCAGCAAACTATCTCATCGATAGACTCCCTATGTCTACATTGTCTCTCAAGTCTTCTTTTCGAATTTTTTTCTAAGATCCACAAAATGTGTGTTTCTGGGTTACTACACCACCAACAAAGGTTAAAGGTGTTCCAATTTGGTAGTTCATCTGGTTTATACTTTCCATGCATGTCTTGTTCTATTAGGATAAACCATTCACGGGTATAGACTACCACAATCCTCAACCATTCACCACCAAACGTTACAGGTGTGCATCTGTTGGAATTGTGCCCTAGAGGCAATCAATTAATTGTGACAAATATATGGATTTACGATTCATTATGTTATCGATATGGAGATATGCTAACATGAATGAAGTCCTTAGAATATAAGGTGTTATATTCTTAAATATCCCTAGTCAATTATAATGATTAATGGGACAATCATCTATAGACTAGTATGGGGTTGGATTGATATGGAGATATCACGATCCAACACATGGGTATGCATTAGGAGTAATGGCATACTGGATGACCCACGACGAAAAGGATACATTAGATTATGTGAAGTCACAATCGCTTTTCGTAGTGCTAATATTATTGCAATCCTTGGACTTGAAGTCACTAGATACTCTAGTTGTGAAATATTGCGCTTTGATGTTATCAAACGTTACACCGTAACTGGGTAATCATAAAGGTGGCTATCGGGCGTGATAGGAAGCAATCTTAGAGATCGTAGTGATGTAGATAGGATTTGTCCCTCCCACATAATGGGGGTAAATATCCACGGCCACTCGAGGGATGAGGCTTATTGAATGTCTGGCCAGACTCAGATAAATTAATATAGAGATATTAATGTTATCTGCAAGCATAAGCATATTCCCAGGATCGAGGAACTACGGATTGGATATACGAGTGTGACTATTTATGTCTCGTGTCCAATCCGGATATGGAGACAAAGGGATAATGCAATATGACATATTGGGCACAAAGGTTTGTCGGGATCACTGACTATTTCTATTGGTTGGGTTGCATGGATGTGTTGCTAGACACCGCTCCATGTTAGTAAAAGTTACTACCAACTAAGTAGAAACCTATGGGGTCACATGTCAAATAGAGTAGAGCTAGATTTGGGATTAATTAATATGGATTAATTAATAGAAGGATCATTGTGCAACACCTTGCAAACTTAGTAGGACTAATTTGCAAGGAAGGGAATAGTTCTGGTCCTACTAGAACAAGAAAACTATTTTATGGAAACAACAAGGAGTTGTTGGAGTATATAAAGGAGGCTCTAGCTTCCTTCCCACAACATGAGTTATTATTAGTCATAACACAAATGTGGGAGAGAGCAAAAGAGAGAGCAAGACAAGAGCTAGGGCCGAAACCCTAGCCCCGTCCGCCCCTCTACCCGACGGCAAAGAGAAGGCAGCCCCCTCCCTTGTGCCTTGTTGCTTTGTTGCTTTGATCTTCATCCCTCTTCCTCCAAGGTTCAAGCTAGCACTTGTTGGGAAGGAAGAATCTAGATCTCACCTCTAGACGTGGATCAACCGTAGAGACGAGGACATCATTCTTCGTGTGATCTCACAAATCAAAAGGTACACATCTTCTATGTCCTTGATCATGTTATGATGTCTCTTCCTGTGATCCTTGGTGGGCTTTGAGTAGGATTAATTTTTGTTATTTCGCTGCGTTACCTACGAAAAAACCCAACAGTGGTATCAGAGCCACAGGTCGTAGAGCATAACATGATATTATGTGTTTACGATTTCAGTTCATACACCGTATTATTGTTTATTACGCGAAAACTGAAAAAATTGGAATAGTAGATGCAATATTGAATTTGATTCAAACAAACAAGACCCAATTTAACATTGGATGTTAGAATTGGTGAGTTTAATCACATAGGATGTGAATAATTGGGTTCTTGAAAAATTAGGGTTCATGGGCACATGCTTGGAAAAGGGGTTTTCCAAGTATGGAATTAATTAAACTTGGGCAACAAGGAAGAAGTTGTTTTGGAAACAACTAAACTTGGGAAACAAGTAAGAAGTTGTTTATGGAAACAACTAAACTTGGGAACCAAGGAAAGAATTATTTTGGAAACAATAGCATAAGGGTGTTTTGGAAACAACCCAACAAGGAAGGAATTGTTTATGGAAAAAAATCCATATATTGTTTATGGAAATAATTCCATGAATTGTTTATGGAAACAATTCCATGAGGAGGTGTGGCCCATGTAGGGACCGCCCCTCTCTCTCCTTGCCGCCCAAGTAACACACGGCACAAGAGGGGCCGGCACACTCTAGCACACGGCCTAGCCGTGTGGGCTAGGGGCCGACCGGCCGGGGCCTAGTGTGGCGGTTCCTTGGTTGATTTCGGCCATTCTTTGGTAAATCCTTTGGACCGTTGTAAAACCCTAGTTACCCAATTTCATTAAAATTAAACAAGCGCGTTAAAAATTGGTTTTAACTGTATTATGTGCTTTATCGCATGGTGGATGGATATGGCCTAGGATTGTGGATGTTTATTGTTTTGTGGTTTGGTTTACGGCCTGCGAGCTGATCAAATTAATATAATAATTAATTAAGTTTTGCGGCCTGCGAGTCGTTCTTTTTCTCCTCGACATGTGAGGCTTTTGTTATTTATTTATTCTAGATGTTAGGCTAGAATTAGTAATATTTAGATGATAGCCAATATAACAACCCGGATCCTACGGTTCCTGCTAGTTCGACTTAACGATAATCCAAAATAATACTTTATTGAAATAAAAGGAGGAAACCTCCAGCAAAGTTTTAAAGAAAACAGCGATGACAAAGTTTAAGTTCTCAAAATACAAATAAAGCTAACAATTTAACTAGGTGATTCCTAGCTTGGTATTTGCCTTCAGCTACGTGTGCGCGTTTCCCCCAGCTAGCTTGACCTGCGGGTTTTGAAATAGCGATAGCCGACCGCAGAAAAATTTTGATTAGTAAAAACTAAGTAAGATATACCACAATATGTAAAACAGAGTTTTGGCTAAAAACGATAACACACGATTTGCTAAAATCTCATTTAAAATATGATGATGAAATTTGATAAACTCAGTGGTAGTAACCCGAAGATGGAGAGATTTCGAGCATATATAACAGTAACCAAGATCCAGATCTTAATGTTCAGTTTGGTTGAGGCATAACACGAGCCCCAACGAGTACGATGTGGACAGAGAGGTCACGATGGAATAAATAATAATAATGGGGTATTGCCCCGGACGTTAGTAGATAGCCCTTCGCTATCCCGCCCTAACCATTCTAATGAGACCTTAAGTGCCGGCACCCCTATACAGTCGTGACCTAAACATGCATAGGTAGTACTCATAGATTCCACGATAAATAAGAGGGTAAGATCCCTAGGGAAATCACACATAGGTGTTCCCGGCCATTGGCCTTCACGCGCATCCTCTGCACATCGTTCCCAATTCTATTATCGTCCAATTATCGTTTCACAAGACTTTCGAGTTTCCACAAGTAACCACACATTTTCAAAGTTTCATTTGCAAAGAGGGATTCCAGACTTGTCGAATTTTCTAGTATCACAATTCTAGTAGTTCATGAGAAATTTTGAAAGATAACACACGCCAAGAGACATTTTGATAATTTAAAGGTATTGTGCATATAACTTACCTGATAATGGAGGGATTCACACACAAGCAAGTACGTAAGCTAGTAGTAGGGTCCTCAACGAATTCGTCTCCAACGAATTCCGAATCTACAATAATCAAATAATCCTATATTAACACAAATTCGCCACACGACAATTTACAATTAAACGTGTCCTATATGAAATGCAAGTGCAACCCCCAATTAATCCTCCAAACAATTATATTTTAATAGCTATAAGTCGCACGTCCATGTCATACAATTAATAAGAAAATAGTGGTTTATAAAAATAAGAATTGTTGTAAGGAAAACTCTATGTAATATTCTATAGTATTTATTGGATTTACGAAATCATATTTATATAAATAAGAAGTAGCTATTTTAATTTCAAGTTTAGGTTAATAGAAAGGGAAGCTTAAGTAAAAGTTAAAACTCAACGACTCTTATTATAAAGTTATATTGATGAAAAACAATGTTATTACGTGAAAAGATTTCAAAGTCCGATATATACAAGACATGACTATTTAGTTGGTAGGTATAACATATTATACTTATTATACTTGTACTTAGAAAATATCGTTTAAAGCAATTATAAAACTAAAAGTTTATTTTCATAATATACTTTATCAAACTTCAATTTAAGAGAAGATGTACAAAACAATTTACACCCAAATAGATGAAGTAAAGCTCAAATCCACAATGTACATTACATAACTAACAGATTTGTAAATGACAATAAACCCCCATTCAGATTCAGGTCTTAGACAAGTCACCCCACCAGTTGTATAATGTACAAGATAACCCCCCCCCCAAACCTTTACACCCATTTAACCTTTCTTTCTTCCCCAACATAACCCAGCAACAACTTCAATTACAACCAAGCTTCACCAAAATTTCAATCGACCAACAACAAAATCGCGGAACAGGGGAAGCAATTGAAAACTATAACTCAAAATTAAAGCATTCGGTTTACCGAATGGGCGGACGGAGAGTGAAGCCGACGGCGACGGTGGCAGAGGCGACGCAGCAGGGAGCGGCGGCACTGGCGGACCTGGGTTCGCCTTGCTGGGTTCGTCGGACCTGGTTTGGCGTCCGGGTTCGTCGGCAAAACAGGGCGCAGAGGGGGAGAGGGAGAGACGGCGTCGGGCTTGGGTCTTCTCCGCCGGACCTGGGTTCGGCTTTTGCCGGCTTGGGTTCGGCCGGACTTGGCTCGGCGCCGCACGCAGGGAGGGAGCGAGAGCGTGAGAGAGGGAGTGAGTGGCGGTGATGGTGGGCTGTGAAACAGGGCAGTGAATTAAAGTGAAATGGGTTTGATGTTTTGTGAGTGAAATTGTGAGAGAAAGAGAGGGATGGGTTGATTTGTTTGACTAAGTTTTGAATTGGCATTGATTTGGATGAGAATTAGAGGGGATTTGATTAGGGGAAAACCGCCGGAATTGTTGGAGATGAACAATCTGTTCATCAAAATGGAATGGGGAAGAAGAAGAGAGGATGGTTACGGTGTGGCGGTTGCACCAATTATCGCGGTGGTTTGCTACGTAAAAGCTAACTAAAAACTATACTTTTGGACACGTTATAAACATTACACGACCCGTTACACTTTACTAGCAATTATACACAAGAATAAATAAAAAGAATGTCATCTCAAAAAAAATACTTTTGATACAAATAAAAATACTATTAATATTAGTAACAATCACCATAATAATAATATCAACAACAACAACCACAACCGCAACAACAACAACAACAACAACAACAACAACAACAACAACAACAACAATAAAAATAATAATAATAATAATAATAATAATGTGAAAACAATACTAGTTAGTAAAGAAAGATACTTTTATAAATCTCAAATAGTGGCCCGGAAGGTTTGTTAAAATCCCAAAAATACCCCCGAAAAATATCGGGGTATTACATCACATCTCCCTTAAAACAAAGCTTCGTCCCCGAAGCTTAAGGTAAAACGAGTCTCCCAATGCGAGTATAAATCAAAGCGCCCAAGCATAAATCAAATCGCCCAATGCAATTATAAATCCAAATCTTCCAATGCAAGTATAAATTAATATCCCAAAGCAAGCATAAATCAAATCCGCCCAAGCAAGCATGCAGTTATAGTGTGTGCATATAACAAGACAACGCAGGTAATTAAATGCAGGGTTGTTAAATCACATCTCCCTTAAAAGGAGTGACGTCCCCGTCACTCGGATTGAATTTGGTCGAAGGGGTGTCGGTAAGGAAGAGATCAAGTTCGACGGGCTCGCAACAAGGATATGACTCGGGTCGGGAACATAAGCTTTGAGTTTGGGTCATGAAGAACGTTATGGAGTCTACCCAATACAAACGCTGAAGGATATGATGACGTCAGCACATGTGTTAACGTTACCTAATGAAGGATGAGAATTTGAAGTCCATAGCGATGCATTCAAGCCTGGGCTAGGATGTGTTTAAATGGAAAGAAAAATTTGCAGGGTGATTGCTTAGACTTCCAGGCAACAAAAGTCTTATGAGGAGAATTACCGTGTTCATGATTTGAAGTTGGCAGCCAAAGTGTTTGCACTGAAGATCAGGAGCCATTATATCAAAGGTATGAATTGCAAAAATATAGATATCACAAGAGCTCGAAGTGCATATTAACGTAAGAGGAATTGAATATGCGACAAGGAAATTGGCTAGAGTTAGTGAAAGGCTACGACATTAATATCCAATACCACGAAAGAAAAGCAACTGTAGTAGCGGATGCATTGAGTTGGAATACGAATTATACGGTAAAATCAATGTGGGTTTTGCCAATTAAGCTTTGCAAAGAGTTTCGAAGGATAGAGATTTGAGTTTGCATGAAGAGAACCACGAGTAACATGCTGTGTACTTTGACGATAGTAATGGAAATCTACGTAGATAAAAGGAAGACAGAAGGAGGGTGCTTTTGAACAAAAGATCGAGGAGAAGATCAACATGGGTGAAGAAATCGATTTCAAAGTGGAGAAAGGTGGTCGGGTGAAATTTCAAGGAAAGATGGTGTGTAAAAAAAATCAAATGTGCGAATGTAAAAGTGAAGATTCCGAACGAAACTCATAACACACCATAATCGGTACATCCAGAAAAAGGCAAGTTATACAAGGATTTGGAATAGTACTTGTGGTGGGAAGATATGAAGAAGGAAAATAGTTGATTTGTCAAAAGGAATTTTCTGTGATTGCCTTGTCAAAAGGTCAGGCTCGAGCACAAGAGACCAGGCGAAATATTGCAATAATTGGAGATTGAAAATGGGACTCCATCTCAATGGAATTTGTTACAGCTTTACTTGTTTTGAAGAATGGGTTGATCCAGATCTAGATGGTAGTCGATAGACTGAACAAGACGGCAAGATTCATTCCGTGAAGAACACATGGAACATGAAAAAGATGGAAGACGCATGCATCAAGGATGTGGCAAGACTATACAGAGTACTTGGCTTGATTATTTCAGATAGAGATTCAAACTTCATATCACATTTCAGGAAGGAGTTACAAAAGAACATGGGTACCGAGCTAAGGTTGAGCAGAACATTTCACCAAGATACGGATTGAATGACTAAAAGGTCGATTCAGACGTTGGAAGACATGCTAAGAGCTAGCATTTTGGACTTTGGAGGTTCATGGATGGACAAGTTATCTCTTATCGAATTTTCTTATAACAAGAGCTACCATGATAGCTAAGGGATGGCATTCTATGAAGAAATGCGCGATATGAAGTGTAGGACACTACTGTGTTGGAGCGACAACAGCGATATGATTATACTTACTCGATCGAGGACTTGACAAGCCAGATTCGGATGGTTCAACAAGGAATGAAGGCAGTCAAAAGTCTAATGCGGATTGAAGAAAAACCCATTTGAGTTCAAAGTTGGCGATAAAGTGTTCATGGCGGTTTCACCTACAAAAGGGTTTTGTGTTTTAAACAGAAAGGAAGACGGAGTTCCAGATTTATCGGACCACACGAAGTGCTGGATTGTATAGGAGATATTGCATAAATCAACACATATGAGAGGATGGTTAAGGTTGACACGATTTGGATGTTGGGTCCACTGGTTATACCTCCATAGGATGGACATTCACCTTTCGGGTCCACGAAATCTAACTTTTGGGTTGGCACGCTCTATGGTTGCTTTGTATTTGCTAAGTCAGTCCATATCTAAGGTGATGTCTAGGGTACCAAGATTGAAAAGAATCAGATCAGAAGGTAGCTTGGCTCTTAAGACTTCTATGTTGACTTCAAGGTATATGGTATACAAGGTATGACTTCTCTACTAAGCGCAGAGATGAAGATAGATATTGGGGTAGGAGTGGTAAGTCCGTCTTCTTAGCAAGGTAGATGATACGAAGGAAATAATCTATTCTAGTCCACATACATTCACCACATAAGTTTTAAAACAATAAACATTTATTGATTCACCCATCAAATAATCCACATGAAAGTTTAAATGATAGGAACAACTTAATCCCAAAAGTAAATATCAAAACACAAAGTAAGCTAAGCGTTCACTCTCGTGATAAAAACAATGCAATAAACTGTGACCCTAAGGGTGGGATGGGCGTGGAACTACTCTTCATCGTCAGTGTTGAACATAAATTCGATTTCAGCGGCGTCAACCTCGATCTCTTCCGCTTCGTTGACTTCTTCATGCTCAATATCGTCGATCTCGTCAATCTCGTCCATGTCGGCATCCCAGTCTACAATTTCTTCCTCTCCATCTCCATTTTGGTTTCCACCCTGATCTTGTTCCTCCCCTAGGTCTTCATCCAAGTCCATATTTGCTTGGTCATCTTCCATTCCCTCGTCATCTTCCATTCCCTCGCCATCTTCCATTCCCTCGTCATCTTCCATTCCCTCGCCATCTTCACCTTCTCCTTCCTGGTTCTCGGCGTCCTGCGCCTGCTGCGCTGCCTCGTGTTGTATGGCTTGAGCCGCTAATGCCTCCATACGTCCTCGAAGCTCGAGTGGGTTAATCTCAAGGATGTCATACTCACGGTGCTTGTACCTAGACTCATTAGGTACAGCTTCCCCCCATACGTTCCAAACTAGCACGTCCCGGTATTCGTGCCTCAGGTTTATCCAAGGGTGTACATCTGGCAATCCTCGGAGTATGAAATGGCAAATGGTTAGCGGGTGACTATGTCTAGCATCGATATGGCTCCATGCAATGCAAATAGCTCTCACATATGCGCAGTACTGAGCTATGGTCTCATGCTCGGGTTGGTACGTCACTAGCTCCGGTCGGTGTATAGCAGCGAGGTCCATAGGGGCGGGGATAGGCTGTCTATTTGCTCCATATATCTCGGGAATCTGTTCGGGTACTCCCTCTTCTTCGGGAATCTCTTCTTCTTGTGCTTGTTCCTCTTCCTCCGGCTCCTCCTCTTCCGGATCGGAATCGGGCTCCTCGACGGGCTCTTCCTCTTCAGGGTCGGAATCGGGTTCATCGTCAGACTCTTCTTCTTCGGGCTCCTTCACTTTGTCTAGACGTTTCGCTGCTTCTTCCAAATCTTGGCGTAAGACTTTTGTGCTAAATATGTAATGGCCCTCTACCTTCCATCCGTCCTCATTGGGAACTAATTTTCCATCTTCGTCCTCATGTACCAAATCCTCATAATCCTCCTTCACCCACAACCATGGTTGGGTATTGGGGAGTCCGTTTAGGAGGCAGTGACCTATCATGAGAGGGTGCTGGAAGCGGTCATCCCCAAGGCTCGAGAAACTCCAGTCATTACACCGCGTCGTTACTCGGATGTAGTACTCGGTAAGGGTTTCTTGGCCTTCCCGGTAGGTCATGAGTAAGGGTGAGTCTTCCGGCTGAAATACAGGCTGGATGTAGGAAGGATGAGCAGGGGCGCGTGGTTTGGCCATCTGAAAGAAGAAAAGAGAAGTCTCAGAAATGTTCTAAACCACGTATACACTCATTACTCGACAGAAAACTTAAAGGAAATAAAGCAGTTTTTTAACACCAATAACATAATCTAGCAAATTAACAATAGCATGTCCCACAACAATTTATCCAATCTTAACTAATAAGGATTCTCGGATAGTCATACAACATACAGAGGAAATTTAAACCACAACTATGCTAACCCAACATCCCCGGCTTGTTTAGTTTTAAATTTCCGATTTTAGTTGTCCTATGTCCATTTTAAATTTTGAAAAAGTTCCCAATTATAATTAATCTTTATTAAATGGAAATCGAAAAGTCGCACTAGCGTTGGAACCGTCGGCTCTGATACCATCTATAACAACCCGGATCCTACGGTTCCTGCTAGTTCGACTTAACGATAATCCAAAATAATACTTTATTGAAATAAAAGGAGGAAACCTCCAGCAAAGTTTTAAAGAAAACAGCGATGACAAAGTTTAAGTTCTCAAAATACAAATAAAGCTAACAATTTAACTAGGTGATTCCTAGCTTGGTATTTGCCTTCAGCTACGTGTGCGCGTTTCCCCCAGCTAGCTTGACCTGCGGGTTTTGAAATAGCGATAGCCGACCGCAGAAAAATTTTGATTAGTAAAAACTAAGTAAGATATACCACAATATGTAAAACAGAGTTTTGGCTAAAAACGATAACACACGATTTGCTAAAATCTCATTTAAAATATGATGATGAAATTTGATAAACTCAGTGGTAGTAACCCGAAGATGGAGAGATTTCGAGCATATATAACAGTAACCAAGATCCAGATCTTAATGTTCAGTTTGGTTGAGGCATAACACGAGCCCCAACGAGTACGATGTGGACAGAGAGGTCACGATGGAATAAATAATAATAATGGGGTATTGCCCCGGACGTTAGTAGATAGCCCTTCGCTATCCCGCCCTAACCATTCTAATGAGACCTTAAGTGCCGGCACCCCTATACAGTCGTGACCTAAACATGCATAGGTAGTACTCATAGATTCCACGATAAATAAGAGGGTAAGATCCCTAGGGAAATCACACATAGGTGTTCCCGGCCATTGGCCTTCACGCGCATCCTCTGCACATCGTTCCCAATTCTATTATCGTCCAATTATCGTTTCACAAGACTTTCGAGTTTCCACAAGTAACCACACATTTTCAAAGTTTCATTTGCAAAGAGGGATTCCAGACTTGTCGAATTTTCTAGTATCACAATTCTAGTAGTTCATGAGAAATTTTGAAAGATAACACACGCCAAGAGACATTTTGATAATTTAAAGGTATTGTGCATATAACTTACCTGATAATGGAGGGATTCACACACAAGCAAGTACGTAAGCTAGTAGTAGGGTCCTCAACGAATTCGTCTCCAACGAATTCCGAATCTACAATAATCAAATAATCCTATATTAACACAAATTCGCCACACGACAATTTACAATTAAACGTGTCCTATATGAAATGCAAGTGCAACCCCCAATTAATCCTCCAAACAATTATATTTTAATAGCTATAAGTCGCACGTCCATGTCATACAATTAATAAGAAAATAGTGGTTTATAAAAATAAGAATTGTTGTAAGGAAAACTCTATGTAATATTCTATAGTATTTATTGGATTTACGAAATCATATTTATATAAATAAGAAGTAGCTATTTTAATTTCAAGTTTAGGTTAATAGAAAGGGAAGCTTAAGTAAAAGTTAAAACTCAACGACTCTTATTATAAAGTTATATTGATGAAAAACAATGTTATTACGTGAAAAGATTTCAAAGTCCGATATATACAAGACATGACTATTTAGTTGGTAGGTATAACATATTATACTTATTATACTTGTACTTAGAAAATATCGTTTAAAGCAATTATAAAACTAAAAGTTTATTTTCATAATATACTTTATCAAACTTCAATTTAAGAGAAGATGTACAAAACAATTTACACCCAAATAGATGAAGTAAAGCTCAAATCCACAATGTACATTACATAACTAACAGATTTGTAAATGACAATAAACCCCCATTCAGATTCAGGTCTTAGACAAGTCACCCCACCAGTTGTATAATGTACAAGATAACCCCCCCCCCAAACCTTTACACCCATTTAACCTTTCTTTCTTCCCCAACATAACCCAGCAACAACTTCAATTACAACCAAGCTTCACCAAAATTTCAATCGACCAACAACAAAATCGCGGAACAGGGGAAGCAATTGAAAACTATAACTCAAAATTAAAGCATTCGGTTTACCGAATGGGCGGACGGAGAGTGAAGCCGACGGCGACGGTGGCAGAGGCGACGCAGCAGGGAGCGGCGGCACTGGCGGACCTGGGTTCGCCTTGCTGGGTTCGTCGGACCTGGTTTGGCGTCCGGGTTCGTCGGCAAAACAGGGCGCAGAGGGGGAGAGGGAGAGACGGCGTCGGGCTTGGGTCTTCTCCGCCGGACCTGGGTTCGGCTTTTGCCGGCTTGGGTTCGGCCGGACTTGGCTCGGCGCCGCACGCAGGGAGGGAGCGAGAGCGTGAGAGAGGGAGTGAGTGGCGGTGATGGTGGGCTGTGAAACAGGGCAGTGAATTAAAGTGAAATGGGTTTGATGTTTTGTGAGTGAAATTGTGAGAGAAAGAGAGGGATGGGTTGATTTGTTTGACTAAGTTTTGAATTGGCATTGATTTGGATGAGAATTAGAGGGGATTTGATTAGGGGAAAACCGCCGGAATTGTTGGAGATGAACAATCTGTTCATCAAAATGGAATGGGGAAGAAGAAGAGAGGATGGTTACGGTGTGGCGGTTGCACCAATTATCGCGGTGGTTTGCTACGTAAAAGCTAACTAAAAACTATACTTTTGGACACGTTATAAACATTACACGACCCGTTACACTTTACTAGCAATTATACACAAGAATAAATAAAAAGAATGTCATCTCAAAAAAAATACTTTTGATACAAATAAAAATACTATTAATATTAGTAACAATCACCATAATAATAATATCAACAACAACAACCACAACCGCAACAACAACAACAACAACAACAACAACAACAACAACAACAACAACAATAAAAATAATAATAATAATAATAATAATAATGTGAAAACAATACTAGTTAGTAAAGAAAGATACTTTTATAAATCTCAAATAGTGGCCCGGAAGGTTTGTTAAAATCCCAAAAATACCCCCGAAAAATATCGGGGTATTACAGCCAAGAACATGGAGAAGAAGACCAGAGAACCAAAGGAGCCAAAAGACATCCCTAGGCGCGCAGCTATGGTGGAGCACATGGAGATGAGCTTGTGACTTTAGGGCATATAGATATTATCATTGGCTTGGTAATATCTTAGTCTAGGGGCCATATCCATGCCACGTTATTTTCTTTTGTGGATGTTTATTATTTATGTCTTGTTATTTATTTTTGTGTGTATGGCGATACTAGCAAAACGTTAACAAGATAATAATAAACAAGGTTGGTCTTTTATTGTGGATGGCCCAATCCAAATAAGTAGACCATGTTGATAAGATCAACCAAACAACTTAAAAGAAATCCCTCAATGAAATATTGCGTTTTGCCTTCTCTTGCCAAAACACCCTTCATGATCATGGCCTATTGAAATTCGGGCTTGCCAAAGCAAGGCGATTTTAATTTTTCATGATGTGTTGCGGACGACGCAAGCTAGTAATGTGTGTATGTTGAAAGCAAGAGGTTGGACGCAACTAGGCAAGAGTCAATTGGATTGATGAGCTTAGAGGCATGACAATTAGGAGTTATCCAATTGGATAAAGAATAAGAGGAATTTATTCACCTAATTGGACCAAGAGTTGCATGGGGTGCAATTGGAATGGTTCCTACCTAAATAACCAATTCTTGGGTGACTTGCCAAAGCAAGCTCAAGAAGAAGTGAAAAAGGGATCTTGGACCCACTAGAAAATATATAAAATATTTTTCGCATTAATGGTGAGGGCTATTAATCCGAGAAAAATAGTGGGAGCTTTATTTAATAATTTAAATCCTTGTTGAATATAGTTATACGTCACAATGCTTTGCATAATCCTATAAGTGTTGAATACCCATCGCATTAAACAAACAAACGCGACTTTATGTCCATGAAATGGACAAGATGTCTGGAATCTATTTTCTAGATTGGTATAAAATCGAGAATTGTTCTCAAGTAAAGGAAATATGTTGTACATTGTAGAGCATAAATTTCTCTTCCCACCAACTTACCAAAACGCACTAAAGCCTTATGAAAGGAACATCAAAGAATGGTTCTTTGGATGTAACTTCTCTCATGTCAAGCTCCCATGGACTCTGAGCTTTGGAAGCAAGATGAGAAATTTGGAGGCATGTGATATGATCATACGAGCTTGTCATGAAAGGCTTGAGGAGTTGCTCCACTTTGCAATCTCTTGCTTAGCACTCGTTATGGTCAAGACGGAATAAGTTCGGGCTTGCCAAAGCAAGGCGACTTAGTTCATCGAGATATGACGCGACGACACAAGTTAGTAATGTGTGGCTGCTGAAGCAAGAGCACAAACTAAACTATCTCAAAAGGATTAAAAGCTTAGTTATTGGGAGTTATCTATAAGATAGATAAAGAATATATAGTTATTCTCCCAAGTGGACCAAGAATTGCATTGGATGCAATTACAGTTTTGTTTTAAAGTTGATTTACTCAATATGATTGAAAATCACTAAACAAAACACTCATAATGGGCATGGGCAAAAACTGTTAACAGTTAACAGCATGGGTAAGGGAAAATGGTTTGCGCCGAACCCATGAGTATAAAGCAAGCCTGTTGCTAAAACCAAGTTGCCTCGAAGTCCCATAGGTGGTGTAGAGGAAGAGAGACTACCCAAAGTACATGGAAGTAAATAATAAAGGAATTATGAATTCCGACTTGGGTATTTTATTATAAAATTCAATATGTCTATCTCATCATCAAGAGTATATGATACTAGATGAGGATCTCACATTTATAGAAATGTGTAGGATCTCAAGAGACGAAGACAATTGGATAAGGAAGAAATAATCATACACGTGGGGCTATGAAGCAAAGGGTTGCTGAAAAGCCGTAGGGAATTATTTCTACCTTTCAGAAATTGTTCATGAATTAGACAAAAGGGATAATGTCCCTGCTATGAGTAGGACCATTATCATAGTTTCTTGTTTGGACAAGAAAGCTCCTTATCATAATAAAAGGACAAATGTTGTTCCATTTATTATGGTATGCATTATTGTAATGCAATTTTGTCTAAGTGGATTCTATATCCATGATCATGATAATTTCATCTATAACATTAATACCTAGAGGTTTGCATATAATGATATGAACTTCACTTATCTTTAGCATTATCGTTTAGACCCCATAAATAAGAGATACATATCTGGAACTCCATTAGGATGAATTTCTGGGACTCATTTGATTATTGAATCATATGAGACATGTAAGACTTATTAGGCAAAGATATGATATTTTGGGAATCATACATATTGATGTATGAAGGCCGCTAAGCACAAATACTAAAGATTGTTTTAGTACTTCATCATATTTACTGATGGGATCAGAGAAATATGGATTTGTGTATCTTATGAAGAAACAAATCAGAATCCTTTGAATTGTTCAAAGTATTCAGGAATGAAGTAGAGAACCAACTTGGCAAAAGTATTTAGACTCTACGATTGGATCATAGAAGAAAATACTTGAGCCAATAGTTTGACAAGAATCTATGGGAGTATTGGATATGATCCAAAACTCGCTCCACTTAGCACGCCACATGAGTTTGGCATGTCTAAAAGGAGAGTTCGTACCTTGTAGGACACGGTTCGGACCATGATGAGTCAAAACAGAACTTCCAGTTTACTTTTAGGGGCTATGTTCTAATTACAGCAAATTTCGCCCTTAACCTTATTCCATCAAAAACGGATTATGAAAAACACCATATGAGATATGGACTAGGAAGTGTCCTAGTACGTCATTCATAAATATTTGGGGTTATGATGTTTATGTAAAAGAGTTTACAAATAAACTTGGACCCAAGTCGGATAAATGTTTTGTGGGATATCCTGAAAAGGATATTATTTCTACAACCTAATCGAGAACAAACTGTTTGTTTCTCGAACCACAGTGTTTCTAGGAAGAGATTGTCTCTAAAAGAAAGAGTGGGAGGACAGTAGAACTTGAAAAGTTCAAGAACCACAATAGAACATTAATCCGTTTGATGGAACATGAGCAGGATCACAAGGTGTTGTGGAGCAACCTACTCAGATAACACAAGAACCTCGTAGGACAGGTAGGATATGTCAAGGGACTAGAGAAATAAGGATTTCTCATAACCCCTGATATATTGCTCATCGAGATGAGCCTACAACCTATGAGATGGCCACATATGGGCCATACTCTCAGAAATGGCTAGAAGCCATGGGATACAAAATGGAATCCATGTATACCAACAAAGTATGAACTTTGGTGGAACCACCTGAAAGGTGCAAGTGGGTTATGAGGAAACCAACATGGATGGTAATATGATTACCTTTGGACAATTGGTTGGGTAAGGATTTCATGTGAGTTCATAGTATAGACTATGATGAAATCTTTCCCAGTTGTGATGCTTAAATCCATTCGTATCCTGCTTGTAGCAATCTGTTATAGATTGAATCAAGCTTCTAGGAGTTGGACTCTTCAAATTAATGATGCAATCAAAGGAGTTTGGTTCCATCAAAATTGAAGATGATACTTGTGTTTACAAGAAGGTTAGTGGGAGCATAGTTAAGTTTCTGGTCTTGTATGTAGAGACATACTAATCATTGGGAATAATGTCTCTACTCTGCAATCTATTAAAGATTGGCTAGAGAAATTGATTTCCAATAATTGACTTAGGCGAGACAATCTATAAAATCTATGGAGATAGATTAAAGTAATTGTTCAGCCTGAGTCATGGTACATATATTGACAAGGTGTTGAAATGGTTCAACGTGAAAAGAATATTGATTCTTACCCATGTCACATGGAAATAGCCTTTGGAAGGCTAATTGTCTTACCAATTAGATTGGGAATGGACCGTATGAATTAGATTCACGAGATACGCCATGAGATGTACTAGGCCAGACGTGTCATAAAGCATGAAACAAAGATACCAATCAAATCCAAGTGAGGTGTCACTTGATAATTATCAAGATTATCCTTAAGTACTTGAGAAGAAATAAAGGACGAATTCTTGATTAATGGAGGATAGGAAAAGTTTACTGTAAGGGGTTACAGTGATGAGAACTTCCGTCTGACAAAGAAGATTTCAGATTATAAGTCAAGTTTTGAGTTTTGCCCTAGTGGGAGCGACTGTGAGCTGGAAAGGTTCCAGGCAAGATTCAGTCACTGATTCTAACATAGAGGACTGAGTAAATTAATGCATAAGATGCATTTATTCAGAATATTCAATCTCAATCAAATTGTTTATGGAGGAGATGTGAATATTTGCAAGGTGACAGCATATGTCTCGCCCCTACGCAGTGTAAGCGTGGAGGACCGCGCTAGATCAATAGGCATATGATGCAGGAGATTGACTCTAGTGCAAGTGGGAGACTGTTGGAATTGTGCCCTAGAGGCAATCAATTAATTGTGACAAATATATGGATTTACGATTCATTATGTTATCGATATGGAGATATGCTAACATGAATGAAGTCCTTAGAATATAAGGTGTTATATTCTTAAATATCCCTAGTCAATTATAATGATTAATGGGACAATCATCTATAAACTAGTATGGGGTTGGATTGATATGGAGATATCACGATCCAACACATGGGTATGCATTAGGAGTAATGGCATACTGGATGACCCACGACGAAAAGGATACATTAGATTATATGAAGTCACAATCGCTTTTCGTAGTGCTAATATTATTGCAATCCTTGGACTTGAAGTCACTAGATACTCTAGTTGTGAAATATTGCGCTTTGATGTTATCAAACGTTACACCGTAACTGGGTAATCATAAAGGTGGCTATCGGGCGTGATAGGAAGCAATCTTAGAGATCGTAGTGATGTAGATAGGATTTGTCCCTCCCACATAATGGGGGTAAATATCCACGGCCACTCGAGGGATGAGGCTTATTGAATGTCTGGCCAGACTCAGATAAATTAATATAGAGATATTAATGTTATCTGCAAGCATAAGCATATTCCCAGGATCGAGGAACTACGGATTGGATATACGAGTGTGACTATTTATGTCTCGTGTCCAATCCGAATATGGAGACAAAGGGATAATGCAATATGACATATTGGGCACAAAGGTTTGTCGGGATCACTGACTATTTCTATTGGTTGGGTTGCATGGATGTGTTGCTAGACACCGCTCCATGTTAGTAAAAGTTACTACCAACTAAGTAGAAACCTATGGGGTCACATGTCAAATAGAGTAGAGCTAGATTTGGGATTAATTAATATGGATTAATTAATAGAAGGATCATTGTGCAACACCTTGAAAACTTAGTAGGACTAATTTGCAAGGAAGGGAATAGTTCTAGTCCTACTAGAACAAGAAAACTCTTTTATGGAAACAACAAGGAGTTGTTGGAGTATATAAAGGAGGCTCTAGCTTCCTTCCCACAACATGAGTTATTATTAGTCATAACACAAAAGTGGGAGAGAGCAAAAGAGAGAGCAAGACAAGAGCTAGGGCCGAAACCCTAGCCCCGTCCGCCCCTCTACCCGACGGCAAAGAGGAGGCAGCCCCCTCCCTTGTGCCTTGTTGCTTTGTTGCTTTGATCTTCATCCCTCTTCCTCCAAGGTTCAAGCTAGCACTTGTTGGGAAGGAAGAATCTAGATCTCACCTCTAGACGTGGATCAACCGTAGAGACGAGGACATCATTCTTCGTGTGATCTCACAAATCAAAAGGTACACATCTTCTATGTCCTTGATCATGTTATGATGTCTCTTCCTGTGATCCTTGGTGGGCTTTGAGTAGGATTAATTTTTGTTATTTCGCTGCGTTACCTACGAAAAACCCAACAACATCTTCTTCCGCCAAGAAAGTCTATTATATACAACATTTGGCACGTGAGACTTCTGAAACGTGATTGGTTCTGGCGCGCATTATGCAGAAGTTTGTTCATCGTGCATTTGTTTGGTTTTTTGGACTTGTGTCATGACACGCAGCTAACTCGCATCTGGCGCTATCTATTTGTGGTGAGCAATTGGGCGCATCGTGCATGATAACTTTTGACGCACTCATCACTAAGTGCAATGAGTTTGTAGTGATATATGGACATTCTGTCATGGTGCAACTGTCTAGCGCAATTGGGCGCATCGGGAATGTATTCCGGCCACAGTGAATACATTCGACTTAAGTTCCGGGTGGAGCACTTGTTTCCGTTTTGGGAAGAGCATCCACATTGGGCGAATTCGTTGCAGGGACATCATAGAATTTGGAGCAACGATTTAGCGATTCGGGTTTCGCATAGAGCTGGTGAACATCTGTTCGGGGAGGTGTGCTCGTTTATGTTTCAATGAGACGCATCAGGTTTGAGTAGAGAAATGTCGGGTTTCGATTTCGGGTGGTTGAGAGGATTCGACACAAGTTGGAGTTGGAGCTTTGTCTTGAATCGAAGCAACCAAGACTTGACGAGGATTCATGTTGCTATGACGTTTGAATCAATGTGGAGATTTGTTGGGATGACCCAATCGTCTAGCAAGCCAGACAAAACAACAAAGCAGGAGGACCAAGAGAAGGCTGCTCTATTCGAGGTTCACGAGTAGGTCGTGCGACCTAATGTTCTAGGTCTTGAGACCTACTTCGGGGCTGGCAGCTTATGGATTGTTTCCTAATCAGTTTTGGCAACTTCTTGACATAGCTTTGGGCACAAGTCAGGCCTCTTAGGTCTATATAAGGGTATAGAACGTTGGTAGACTTATGTATGCTGTATCGGGGTGCCAGTCATGGTCGTTGTTGCAACGGAGTGAATTGTAATCGGGTTCTCTCTCAATAAAGTATCGGGTTTTCAGGCCGTGGATGTAGGTAGTTTCAAAATTAGTGAGTCACGTTAAATCTTTGCGTTTCTCGTTCTTATTCGTTCTTGCTCGAATAACCCCAGGCTATAACAGTTCAAGTGTGTAACCCTACATCTACGACTTAAGGAAGGGTTACCATTCGAGCTGTGAAACACTGCGACTGACTCTCTATAATCCTCACTGTTTTCTCTCTTCTACTTGTAATTGCTACAACTATAAGCCGAATTCTTAATTCATAACGTACAACAACGACAATTATATATAGAGGAGTAGTGGCCTTCAACTTGTTTTCTTCATACAAATTAGCTTGGCGTCGGGATTTACTTCGGCGAATAACTTCGCGTGTTCAAGAATGATGACCTTTGGCCACCGGCCAAATCTCTGCTATTTTGAGCCACCACCTACGTGCTTACACCTGTACCACATGTCAAGTTTTATTTTCTTCTATAAATCAAGGACCCTGAAAGTTTGAACTTTTCCGATTCAACTCAGGCGGTGAGCAATCTGATCATCAGCACATAAAAATACAAAGCAACCAGTCCTATAAAGGAGAAGCTGAGAGATAATTTTTTTACTTAATGTTATTGTTGGTCCTATGGTTTCTTATAATAATCTCACAAGTAGAGGGTTTTTGTATAGTTACCCTAATTCGGAGAGGAAAAGGCTTATTTTCTGTTCCATAACATATAAAAATGCAACGTAGTAGCTAGGGCAATTTTGTTCCATCGCTGTGATTGTTGGTACCATGGAGGGAGAACCACCTAAGATGATGTCTTCTCCGGTGGCTGCAATTTCACGGCCGCCGGAACTTCCAATCGATGTAGCTGAGGATATCTTAGTACACTTACAGGTGAGAGATTTAGTGCGGTTCAAGGCCGTATCCAGAGCCTGGCTTGCTTTAATCAATAACACTAGATTCATCAAGAAACACCTCCTTCTCCATCAATCATCCAGAAAAACCATTGTTGCTGTTATGAAGGATTCTGGCGAAGAAGATGACAACTTCAACTGGTTTCATAAAATAGTTTCTCTTTCACCTGATTTACCAGACTATGCAACGCCGTGCCCATCTCTTTCGGAGCTTCCAGGTTATGCAGTGGTGGGTTCATGCAAAGACTTACATTGTCTCCTGTCATCATGCCGTTTTGATGGGAGAAATCTTTATGTCTTGAACCCTGCAACTAGAGAGTGCAGGACTCATAACATCGATGATGACCCCGTTATAGCTATTAGATTTGGTTACGACGAAACAACTAGTGATTACAAGGCTGTGATGATATTGTACCGAAGACTGGCTATATGGTTAAGGTGTGGAGTATGAGCACACATGAAGAACCGAGACAAAATGATTCCTCCGTGCTTGAGGCTGTGGAGCGAAACAATATCATTTTTAGATCTAAGAAGAAAATTGTATTGGTTAGCTCATAATTCTTACAGGGAGCGTCCGCTTGTGATCACTTTTGACATCAGTGATGAAACTTTTCGTCTAACCAAAGTGCCATAAGCTGCTCGGTATAAAACAGCTCTAGTCGATTTTATGGGTTCTCTTGCTTATCCTGTTACTCATCTAGCACGTGATGCTGATGATAGAAACTTCATTACCTTGGTTGATGTATGGGTGGTGGACAACGAGAATATGTGGACCAAAAGATTCACAATCAGACCATTCGGATCACAATGGGCTTATACAATAGGAGTACATGTAAATGGCAAGTTTCTTATGAGAGACATGAAGAAATGTTTCTGGCATGATGATCCTGAAGAGAAAGAAATTTGGCCTACTCCTATTTACCTCCCAAGTATTGAGCTTTGGTATGACAGGGAATGCCATCCACTTTGGGGTTTTTCCGAAAGCCTTGTTTCAGTTAAAGCGGATAGTCGGAAACCATGAATAATCCAAGTTTAAACGTTAACTTTTAGTATTGCGTTTGTAGTGACTTTTCAATGTGATGTCTTTGCGCTGATTGGCAATGGTCACTCTATACTTACTTGATGCTAATTTCAGTTCTTGGTATTTTAGACTTGCTCTACCAGGCTCATACCATAAATATATATTATGTTGGTTCATCATGTTTTTTTTTTTGTGTCAGCATTGTATGTGAAACGACGCCTTGAAATTGGTTAATGGGTTCTCTTGATATTTTATGGGTTTCTTGTTTATCATTTTTTGGAGTAATTAGGAGTTTCTGCTATTTCTGCAGTTTGTAACATAGGGATAGACAATTTTTTCCCCTTTCTCAGTACTATTTCGAGTTTGTCAACACTGGAGAGCACTTTTATCATTCTGATATTTTAATTTGACATTCTTTCTTGCTTATAGACTGCGTCAAGATGTATCAGCGCGAGGAATCACCTTGTTCAGTAGCCAACAGAGGAGATAGTGGCAACACTAATGATTGGCAATGGTCACTCTGTACTATTTTATTTAAAATAGTATTTGACTTACCTGACTTATTCCCTTCACACACAGAGTCACACATAGCTTTGAATAGTCTTTGCCCACAGTTGCGTACTCCCCCCACCACTATAGGACGACTTTGACTGATAAGTACTCTTAGAGTTATCTCCTTAGATTTCTGACCTCATCTTTCTTGCAATATCGATGAACAATTTTATCCCAAAACACAAGCATTTTACAACTTCAGAACCAACCAAACCCCATGGCATGTTTTCTCATCATTTCTACCCTTCAATACATTCTTCTTCGTTCAATCATAGCTCAAGCTTCTGCCGTGTCTCTCATGGCAGGCCCGACATTTTACGTCAACTCAAGCCACTCTTTGTTGTGGTACAACAACGGCTCGTTGGATACGTTTAGCAACGGAACATCGGATCAATCAAATATCAGAGCACTATTTTTTTTAAAACAGACAACGTCGTTGTCTGTTGGTTTCGTGTGCGGGTTCATACTGCATAGAAAGCTGCAAAAGTTACCAATTCATGGTGGCTGTTGCTGGCGGAGGTGATCCAGCGGTAGTATGGTCGGCAAACAGACACCGGCCTGTGCAGGAGAACGCGACATTAGAATTGACTAGTCAAGGAGACATGTTGTTGAAAGATGCAGATGGTACAAATGTATGGTCAACCAACACCTCAGGCAAGTCTGTCAAGGGCATGAACATCACTGATTCCGGAAACTTAGTCCTCTTCAACCATCAAGGCAGTGTTGTCTGGCAGTCCTTTGACCGCCCTACGGATTCTTTGCTCACGGGTCAGCGGTTGCGAGAGGGTCAGAAACTCATTCCGGTTTCCAGCAAAACAAAATGGACCCGTGGCTTGTACTTCGCGACAATGAAATCTTTCACGGGGTTTTCTGCTTACACGGCAGTTAAACAAGGTCAACCGCAGATGTATTATCAATTGGCTCTAGATCAGAGCCTCGTAAACAGCAAGGGGCCCAATTATGCAGAGCTCCAGAGGAGGCATTTTGTTGTCAACTCGGGGAAATCACAATACGCTTTTGACACATTTCCAACTTCATCAGTCCATTTTGTTTCAGCCTTGGAATACGTGAAACCGATTCTGACGGGCATTTGAGGATTTACCAGCACAGTGAAGCAAAGGGAACGGAAGTGATTGCTGATATGGTAACTCAAGATCTTGGGGAATGTCAACATCCTCGCAGCTGTGGAGCTTGTGGGGTGTGCAAACAAGGCCAGTGTAGCTGTCCTGTGGACATTGATGGAATTCAATACTTCAAGCAGAATGAAGTTCAATTACCCAGTCAGGGTTGCTCTCGGATAACTCCGTTGTCTTGTTCGCCTTCACAACATAAGCATCTTCTCATCCAAGTAAGAAATCTCACCTACTTTAACATCATTGATCCAGCTGCTGCTTCTGCAGATATCACAGATATAGAAGAATGTCGACAAGCTTGCCTTCAAAAATGTTCTTGTGGTGCATTTATTTTCAAGTATGGCAACAATCATTCAGGAGGTCATTGTTATATGCCAACTGAGGTTTTTTCGTTTAGAGAAGAGCCGATTCCATCTTACAATTTCAGCTCAGTGACCTACATAAAGGTACAAATACTATCTGAATCACCGACTCCTAGGTACCGGAAGAATTTCACAGGGATCATACTTGGAAGTAGTGTGGGTGGCTTCATCGTCACAGCAGTTATAGTAGTTATCATCATAAGAATTATGCGACAGAAGAATGAAGGCGATGGTGAAGACCAAATCATGGTTCAATGTCCCGGAACACTTGTGAGGTTTTCCTATGAAGAGCTACGACTTGCAACACAGGATTTCAAAGAAAAGCTAGGAAACGGAGGATTTGGGACAGTTTTCAAAGGAAAGCTCGCAGAGGGAACAAGTGTGGCAGTGAAACGGTTGGATAGAGTGGGCCATGGCATGAAGGAATTCTTTGCAGAAGTGGAATCAATCGGCAACATACACCATTTCAACCTGACACGGTTGATGGGGTTTTGTGCAGGTAAGACACACAAGCTTCTGGTTTATGAATACATGAGTAATGGATCATTGGACAAGTGGATATACCACGGGGGAAAGAAACCTTGTCTTGACTGGCAAACCCGAAAGAAGATTATACTTGATGTAGCAAAAGGGTTGGCTTACCTGCATGAAGAATGTTGACAAAGAATAGCTCACCTGGATATAAAACCACAAAACATCCTACTGGACGACAACTTCAATGCTAAAGTCTCTGATTTTGGAATGTCGAAACTCATAGACAGGGATCAAAGCCAAGTTCACACTAACATGAGAGGAACCCCTGGATATATTGCTCCAGAATGGCGTCAGTTACGAATCACAGTCAAAGTTGATACGTACAGCTTTGGAATTGTGATTCTTGAAATTGTCAGTGGACGGAAGATTTTTGACCAAACTAGGTCTGAAGCTAGCTATAATCTCCTCTTGATGATGGAGGAGAAGGCTGAGTATGGGAAACTAACTGACATTTTGGATAACATGGACACTGACATGGAGGAGAACATCGAAGAAGTTAGGAGAATGATAAAGGTGGGTGCATGGTGTTTGCAAGATGATTACAGAAGAAGGCCTTCCATGTCGACATTAGTGACGGTATTGGAGGGAGCAATGGAGGTTGATCCAGACATCGTATATAGATTCACGTATTCTTCATCAAATTCAACTGCAAGGGAAGAACATGTTTCTGCACCGCCTGAAGCATCTGTCCTCTCAAATCCCCGATGACAGACTCAATTGAAGTAAGAGCTAACTGTTCTTGTGTTCCATAATATGATACTTCAAGTGGTCTATTACTGGTCTTGATACGCTTTTTTTTCCTCTGCAAAATGGTAATAAAACACCATGATTGCATCATTTAGCACAGTTGTTACTCCCTTTCATATCTTGCACATCTTATTTTTTCTTGTCAACAAAAAACTACTACCTCTGTTTCATCTCTTTCAAGTGCGCTTGACTTTTTTACCCGTAATTGGGTCACTTTGACTCCGAGATTTGGATAGCAAAATGATGTAATTTTTTTTGCAATTTTTTCATAGAATTGTAGAGTAAAGTTTACTCTACAAGATCATGCAAAAATTACCAAGTTCGTGTATCGTTTTGCTTACCAAATTCCGGATCAAAGTGACCCAGTGAATAGTGTCAAAAAGTGAAGTAAGGTGAAAGAGAAGAAACAGAGGCAGTACACGTCTCCCTTTAGCTTACTAAATTCTTCCTTTGTTGTGTACCCTTCAATCCATTAAATGCCAACTGCAAAATTTTGCTTGTTTTGGATAGTTCTTACAGATGAAACTCGGTTTCCTATGCATCCACAATATTCATAAGATACGTGATTCAAGGAACATGATGACCGATTTTTCTAAGAGTTCAGCTAGATTTTGGAAAGGAGCAAGAATCTAATAACTGAACTAGCACATGAACCCATAATACTGCTCGCGCACCAGTATTATTTTTTACGTCTGTGACAAGAATGATTAAAAAAGAGTGTTACTAGTTTAGAAAAACACAAACAGTGGTAGTTTTTAATGCTGTGACAAGAATGATTAAAATAGAGTATTACTACTAGTTTAGAAACAGAGAAGCAAAAAATATGTCAGAAGTGGGATTGCCCTCTTACGAAGACCAGAACTTGAGTCTGGCGCCTTAGACCACTCGGCCATCCTGACTTTATGTTCAAAATACCATAATTTAGTTATTAGTAGGGTGAAACAACCTTTTATTTTTCGCTTCACTGAAGTCACACAGTATCACGACGGTTTCCATTTATCGACAGTATGTTTTGTATGAGGGGGATGACCAAACATGGATTTGATGGGCCTTTCTGTTAATCTGGTTGAGAATTGAGAAACCCAGGTCACATTTCATCATAATATTCTTTCATTTTTAAAATTCTATCCATCCATCATGTATCAGCCTAGTATTAGTATTTAAACATTGATGACAGGGGTAATTTTACGGAACTCCCAGCATTAACTCAATCGTTGGAGGGCTTGAATTAACAACAGTCATCATGTTAGGATCAACCGTCAAACTTACCAATTCATCATTCTCATAAACCGATTAGTAAAGAAGCGAGTAAAGCAAGTAAAGCAGGATCTCATTAACAACGAATAGACGCCATAAAACTACAATGTGGACAAATAAAGAATCTCAAAGAAAAAACAGGCCAAGTAAAACATTTGGACAAACAAGAAGAACATGAGTAGAGTAGCTTGAACAAAAGTCCTCAGTTCAAAACAATGAACATCAAAATTATTATCAAATATAGAAGTTTGCTTGCAAAATATGCTAAATGCAATAGTAAAAGGAGATCTTGGAATCATGGTTCCGCTTAAACTGAAACAAGGCTTTCCATGTAACTCCAACACGGGGAGTCAATGTAATATTCATCCCATTCTCGGTAGCAAGTAGGACCTTGAATTTCAGTTTCTCCTTTATTACAAGGATCGTGCAAGCTATTCTTACCTCCCAATCGCAATAGAAGCTTTCCGTCTATACACACTCCGGTGGGAAAAGCCCATCCCGGCCCAAACGGTCCAATTCTAAATTGGAGGGTCCAACTATTGTCCTCTCCTAATACCCATATGTCAAACAAATTACTTCTACATCTCCAACCTGCAAAAACTGTCAAAGCAAGTGAACCCATAAAATTAACTAGAGTCATATCAAGGTGAGGCACATCAGCAATCGCATCTGGCATTGCAATTGAGCAAAAAAGTTCAGTTACCCATGTCGAAAGCTACCACAATAGGATCCTTACGACGATTACAACTTGGTGCTAACCAGTACACTCTCTTTCCTACGAACAAGCTAGATTTGAGACGGTAGTCATCTTCTTTAATTTGCTCAGGGGAACGAGGAATGAATTTGTCTCCATCCATGTGTTTTCATACTCCAAACATCAACAGAATACTTCTTTTCCGAAGATGATATTTTCACAGCCTTGTAGTCGCCCATTGTTTCATCGTAGCCAAATCCAATGCTTTTAACATAAGTGTCTGCAATGTAAAAGGCCCTTGGCCGTTTCCTAGTTGAAAGGTTCCACCCACCGCAGCGACTGATCATTCAAACATGCAGAGCCACCGAATCTTGAAAAGAGACCACCGGCCCATGTCACCCTTTCCTCCGAACAGCTTCGAATCAGCACCGGTGTGGCTGAAGCACAAACTCAAATTTCTGAAAGAAGTCCAATTTTTTGGTTCTGGACTCTCGAAGCTGAAATTGAAGAGGAGGGCTCTGGTGAGAGAGAGCCCAATGACCACAACAGTGGAGGGAGGCACTAATAGGTACTCCCTAAAGGTTGCGACATGTCGATTTGGTGAGTCAAGGATGGTTAGCAGGGATTTCCCATGGACATGCCGACACCAAAGACCCCCATTGCACCCATCCCCTCATAGGGTTAGACTTGAATCCTAGTTTTATACCTTCCCCCCCCCCCCCCCCCCCCCCCCCCCCCTTCCCCTCCTCTCATGAGGTTGGAGATGCCCTTAATTATAGGGCACGGTTGACAATTCTATAATGCTATATATTCTTCTAGTCGTGTCCAGTATATGCCAGGTAGGGTTTTGAGTTTTCCGCGACGACAACGATGGGGCCTGAAAAAAGACCATGTAGATTAGCGGAGATATTGTCTAGTGATATTTTGATTCAAATACTCATCAGACTTCCGCTGGATTCAATATTGGTATGCAAGAGCGTTTGCAAATCGCGGAATCATCTCATCCTCCAACCATTCTTCGCCGAGTTACACCGTTCCTTCCCTCATCATCCTCGTACCAGAATGTTGGTTGAACATTCAGACCAACCACGACGCACCACTTTCGGGCTCATCACCAGTGACGGCGAAGACAACTCTTCGGGTTACAATCTCAATTTTACCGACATGGTTATACAAGGTTTGCCTTCTGAAATTAAATTAGTAGGCTCTGGCAACGGATTGATCTGTCTTTCATGTCGCCATGACAACAATTATCAACAATACCGAATTGTCATGTGTAAACCGATGTTACGGTCTCACTTTATTCTTCCCAACCCTCCAGAGCACAAGACTTCTTTTTGTCGAATATACTAAAGAAATGCGAGTAAGCATGCCAATTGGCAAAGCATTAAACTGACAGTGTCTCTTAAAAATATCTGACCATTAAATGATTTTTAAATTTGTATAAGCACAAACTAAAAAGTATTTTTCAATACCATCTCAGATTCTCTATATATCTCAATAGCAAATTAACATACCATTTCATAGGCGAGACTGTTTAGTTTTTGTGGCCTTTTGAGCATGACCTTCCGCACACCCGAGTATTCTACAAATAACACATATTAAGGAAAAACAATGTACAACTGCCAAGTTAGCGAGCAACATTTAAAATTAAGTGCTAAGGTATGTCTGTAGATTTATGCTAACTTATTCTAAATCATTTACACCTGACCAGAAAATAAAGATACCGAGACTCCTTTTCTAATTATATTAACTGGCGTGTTTTACGCAGAAGGGAAAGAAAATTGACTGGCCATCTTTTCAAACATTCAGAGAATGCTAATGTGTTAAAAAAACTGGCCTTTGAAGGCAATGCATCAGATCAGTTAAATGGGCTGTGAAAATAAAGAAGGTTAAAGGGACGTGTCAGCTAACCTTTATGAAAGTTTAATGGTTCAATCCTGATCCTGTTGCATGCCTCATTCTTATTGGGATGCAATCTTCAAGATTACGTTTCAGGCATTTGTTCTACATGAAAAGGATCTAAACTGGGAATAAATGGATCTAATGCAGCCTTCATCCACCGGATGCAATCTTCAAGATTACGTTCAAACTCAATCCTGTCTGGAAGCAGGGCAAAACAGTATAAGCTTTGTGCATCCTGTTGTGAAAAACGAAAAATATGCAGAAAGAAAGAATCAAAACACACAGATTTACGTGGTTCGGCAAAACAGCCTACTCCACGGAGTTGCAGAGATTTCACTAAAACAGACGAATCGTCTCAGAGAGAATTACAAGCGAAATCAGAACGCTCAACATAACATGCTACGAACCCTAAGAACTCTATAAATAGACAACCTATCAAACCGGGCCGGATCCAAGCCCAAACGGGTCAAAACGGGTCAAAATATTTTTTTTCGGGGGCGCTGCCCCCGAACCCCCGGAGACATGTTCGTGATCGCTACGGCTTGGGCCTACCGGCCCAAGCCTTCGCTCCACGAATCATGTCTCCCTTTTCGGGTCGTAGCAAAACATGAACCGGGTCGATTCATAAAACGGGTCGCCCATGAACCAGGGCTCCACCCCAACAATTCTCCCACTTGGAGACTGGTTCAACATCATGTACCAGAACCACATCCCCTAACATAATCAAGCTCCATCCCTGCAACTCAACTCATCTTTTTCAAGAAAGAAGACCCACTGAAGCTGCGCACAGCTTCAGTTTCTCAACAGTAACAACCTTTGTGAACATGTCTGCTGGATTCTCACTTCCACAAATCTTCTCAAGCTGAACCTGACCATCATCAAGTAACTCACGGATGAAATGATACTTTGTCTCAATATGCTTGGTCTTAGAATGGAACGCTGGATTTTTAGCAAGAAAAATAGCACTCTGACTGTCACTGTGAAGCGTGCCATTCTCCTGTATCTTCCCCAACTCTCCTAAGAACCTCTGCAACCATACCATCTCCTTTGCAGCTTCCGTGATAGCAATATACTCAGCTTCCGTTGTTGAAAGAGCAACAACCTTCTGTAAGTTAGAACCCCACGACACTGCCGTACCACCCAAGGTGAACACATACCCTGTAGTACTCTTCCTCTTATCCAGATCACCAGCAAGATCAGCATCAACAAAACCCTTAAGTTTCAAAGCACCTCCACCGAAACATAAGCACGTGTCTGAAGAACCTCTCAAGTACCTTAAGATCCATTTAACTGCCTCCCAATGTTGCTTTCCTGGATTACTCATGTACCTGCTCACAACTCCCACTGCATGGGAAATATCTGGCCTAGTACAAACCATAGCATACATCAACGAACCAATAGCCGAGGCATATGGAGTCTTACCCATGTGTTCCCGTTCTTCAACTGTCTTTGGTGAATCATCTTTACTCAATCTAAAATGACCCCCCAACGGAGTGTTCACAGGCTTAGCCTGATCCATGCTGAATCTGCTTAGTACCTTCTTCACATACTCTGCCTGGGACAAATACAGAGTACCTCTGGCTCTATCTCTGACTATCCTCATGCCAAGAATCTGACTTGCAGGGCCCAAGTCCTTCATGGCAAACTGTGTAGACAATTTCTTTTTCAAGTTGTTAATCTCATCCAAACTAGATCCTGCAATCAGCATATCATCAACGTATAACAACAAGATAATGTAGGAGCCATCAAACTGTCTAACATAGCAACAATGGTCTGCATGACATCTTGTGTACTTTAAGCTGCACATAAAACTATCAAATTTCTTGTTCCACTGCCGAGGAGCTTGTTTCAGACCATACAAGCTCTTCTTCAACCTGCACACAAGATTCTCCTTTCCCTGTACCTCGAAACCCTCTGGCTGATGCATATACAATTCTTCCACCAAGTCACCATGAAGGAATGCAGTCTTCACATCTAACTGCTCAAGATGTAAGTCTTCTTGAGCAACCATACTCAGCACCAACCTGATAGTTGTAAGCTTCACCACAGGTGAAAATATCTCAGAATAATCAATTCCCTGCTTCTGCTGGTACCCCTTCACAACAAGTCTTGCCTTATACCGTTTACTTCCATCAGATTCATTCTTCACACGATATACCCACCTGTTATGAAGTGCCCTCTTCCCTGTTGGAAGTTCAGTTAACTCCCATGTCTGATTCCGAAGTAAAGAATCCATCTCATCATTCATTGCTGACTCCCACTTGCTAGAGTGAACATCCTGCAAAGTCTCTGCATAAGTCTCAGGCTCACCAGCATCAGTCAACAATATATAATTAAGACTAGGGGAGTAACGCTCTGGGACCTTTCTGTTCCTAGTCCCCACCCGAGTTCTAACATAGGTCTTCAGAGGAGTGTTCTTGTCCTTTGCAACTGGATGTGACTCAGTAGTGTCAGGCACACTAGACTGATCCTGCGGAACATCATCACTGGGAGTGACATCCTCAAGAATATCAGGACAAACATACGAAGGAGTAGGTGGGACTTTATCCTCTGTATCAATAGCAACACTCGCCCTATCCTTATACATCATCTTCTCATTGAAGATCACATCTCTGCTTCTTATAATTTTCCTGTTCTCAGCATCCCAGAATTGTTGGAATTGTGCCCTAGAGGCAATCAATTAATTGTGACAAATATATGGATTTACGATTCATTATGTTATCAATATGGAGATATGCTAACATGAATGAAGTCCTTAGAATATAAGGTGTTATATTCTTAAATATCCCTAGTCAATTATAATGATTAATGGGACAATCATCTATTGACTAGTATGGGGTTGGATTGATATGGAGATATCACGATCCAACACATGGGTATGCATTAGGAGTAATGGCATACTGGATGACCCACGACGAAAAGGATACATTAGATTATGTGAAGTCACAATCGCTTTTCGTAGTGCTAATATTATTGCAATCCTTGGACTTGAAGTCACTAGATACTCTAGTTGTGAAATATTGCGCTTTGATGTTATCAAACGTTACACCGTAACTGGGTAATCATAAAGGTGGCTATCGGGCGTGATAGGAAGCAAGCTTAGAGATCGTAGTGATGTAGATAGGATTTGTCCCTCCCACATAATGGGGGTAAATATCCACGGCCACTCGAGGGATGAGGCTTATTGAATGTCTGGCCAGACTCAGATAAATTAATATATAGATATTAATGTTATCTGCAAGCATAAGCATATTCCCAGGATCGAGGAACTATGGATTGGATATACGAGTGTGACTATTTATGTCTCGTGTCCAATCCGGATATGGAGACAAAGGGATAATGCAATATGATATATTGGGCACAAAGGTTTGTCGGGATCACTGACTATTTCTATTGGTTGGGTGGCATGGATGTGTTGCTAGACACCGCTCCATGTTAGTAATAGTTACTACCAACTATATAGAAACCTATGGGGTCACACGTCAAATAGAGTAGAGCTAGATTTGGGATTAATTAATATGGATTAATTAATAGAAGGATCATTGTGCAACACCTTGCAAACTTAGTAGGACTAATTTGCAAGGAAGGGAATAATTCTAGTTCATCTAGAATTAGGAAACTCTTTTATGGAAACAACAAGGAGTTGTTGGAGTATATAAAGGAGGCTCTAGCTTCCTTCCCACAAGATGAGTTATTATTAGTCATAACACAAAGAGTGGGAGAGAGCAAAAGAGAGAGCAAGACAAGGTGCTAGGGCCGAAACCCTAGCCACCCGTCCGCCCCTACCCGACGGCAAAGAGAGGCCGCCCCTCTCTTGTGCCTTTGGTGATTTGTTGCTTTGATCTTCATCCCTCTTCCTCCAAGGTTCAAGCTAGCACTTGATTGAAGGAAGAATCTAGATCTCACCTCTAGACGTGGATCAACCGTAGAGACGAGGACATCATTCTTCGTGTGATCTCACAAATCAAAAGGTACACATCTTCTATGTCCTTGATCATGTTATGATGTCTCTTCCTGTGATCTCTGTTGGGCTTTGAGTAGGATTTATTTTTGTTATTCCGCTGCGTTACCTACGTCAAAACCCAACAGTGGTATCAGAGCCACAGGTCGTAGAGCATAACATGATATTATGTGTTTACGATTTCAGTTCATACACCGTATTATTGTTTATTACCCGAAAACTGAAAAATTGGCATAGTAGATGCAATATTGAATTTGATTCAAACAAACAAGACCCAATTTAACATTGGATGTTAGAATTGGTGAGTTTAATCACATAGGATGTGAATAATTGGGTTCTTGAAAAATTAGGGTTCATGGGCACATGCTTGGAAAAGGGGTTTTCCAAGTATGGAATTAATTAAACTTGGACAACAAGGAATAAGTTGTTTTGGAAACAACTAAACTTGGGAAACAAGTAAGAAGTTTTTTATGGAAACAACTAAACTTGGGAACCAAGGAAAGAATTATTTTGGAAACAATACCATAAGGGTGTTTTGGAAACAACCCAACAAGGAAGGAATTGTTTATGGAAACAATTCCATATATTGTTTTTGGAAATAATTCCATGTATTGTTTTTGGAAATAATTCCATGAATTGTTTATGGAAACAATTCCATGAGGAGGTGTGGCCCATGTAGGGACCGCCCCTCTCTCTCCTTGCCACCCAAGTAACACACGGCACAAGAGGGGCCGGCACACCCTAGCACACGGCCTAGCCGTGTGGGCTAGGGGGCCGGCCGGCCCAGGCCTAGTGTGGCGGTTCCTTGGTTGATTTCGGCCATTCTTTGGTAAATCCTTTGGACCGTTGTGAAACCCTAGTTACCCAATTTCATTAAAATTAAACAAGCGCGTTAAAAATTGGTTTTAACTGTATTATGTGCTTTATTGCATGGTGGATGGATATGGCCTAGGATTGTGGATGTTTATTGTTTTGTGGTTTGGTTTACGGCCTGCGAGCTGATCAAATTAATGTAATAATTAATTAAGTTTTACGGCCTGCGAGTCGTTCTTTTTCTCCTCGACATGTGAGGCTTTTATTATTTATTTATTCTAGATATTAGGCTAGAATTAGAAATATTTAGATGATAGCCAAGAGCATGGAGAAGAAGACTGGAGAACCAAAGGAGCCAAAAGACATCCCTAGGCGCGCAGCTATGGTGGAGCACATGGAGATGAGCTCGACACTTTAGGGCAATTAGATATTATCATTGGCTTGATAATATCATTAGTCTAGAGGCCATATCCATGCCACGTTTTTTTTTATTTTTGTGGATGTTTATTATTCATGCCTTGTTATTTATTTTGTGTGTATGGCGCTACAAGCAAAACGATAACAAGATAATAATAAACAAGGTTGGTCTTTTATTGTGGATAGCCCAATCCAAATAAGTAGACCATGTTGATAAAGATCAACCAAACGAATTAAAAGAAATCCCTCAATTAAATATTGCGTTTTGCCTTCTCTTGCCAAAACACCCTTCATGATCGTGGACTATTAAAATTCGGGCTTGCCAAAGCAAGGCGATTTTAATTTTTCATGATGTGTTGCGGACGACGCAAGCTAGTAATGCGTGTATGTTGAAAGCAAGAGGTTGGACGCAACTAGGCAAAAATCAATTGGATTGATGAGCTTAGAGGCATGACAATTAGGAGTTATCCAATTGGATAAAGAATAAAGGAATTTATTCACCTAATTGGACCAAGAGTTGCATGGGATGCAATTGGAATGGTTCCTACCTAAATAACCAATTCTTGGGTGACTTGCCAAAGCAAGCTCAAGAAGAAGTGAAAAAGGGATCTTGGACCCACTAGAAAATATATAAGATATTTTCCGCATTAATGGTGAGGGCTATTAATCCGAGAAAAATAGTGGGAGCTATATTTAATAATTTAAATCCTTGTTGAATATAGTTATATGTCACAATGCTTTGCATAATCCTATAAGTGTTGAATACCCATCGCATTAAACAAACAAACGCGACTTTATGTCCATGAGATGGACAAGATGTCTGGAATCCATTTTCTACATTGGTATAAAATTGAGAATTGTTCTCAAATAAAGGAAATATGTTGTACATTGTAGAGCATAAATTTCTCTTCCCACCAACTACCAAAACACACTAAAGCCTTATGGAAGGAACATCAAAGAATGGTTCTTTGGATGTAACTTGTCTCAAGCTCCCATGGACTCTGAGCTTTGGAAGCAAGATGAGAAATTTGGAAGCATATGATATGATCATACGAGCATGTCATGAAAGGCTTGAGGAGTTGCTCCACTTTCCAATCTCTTGCTTAGCACTCGTCATGATCAAGATGGAATAAGTTCGGGCTTGCCAAAGCAAGGCGACTTAGTTCATCGAGATATGACGCGACGACACAAGTTAGTAATGTGTGGCTGCTGAAGCAAGATGTGAAGCGCAAACTAAACTATCTCAATAGGATTGAAAGCTTAGTTATTGGGAGTTATCTATAAGATAGATAAGGAATATATAGTTATTCTCCCAAGTGGACCAAGAATTGCATTGGATGCAATTACAGTTTTGTTTTAAAGTTGATTTACTCAATATGATTGAAAAAATCACTAAACAAAACACTCATAATGGGCATGGGCAAAAACTGTTAATAGTTAACAGCATGGGTAAGGGCAAATGGTTTGCGCCGAACCCATGAGTATAAAGCAAGCCTGTTGCTAAAACCAAGTTGCCTCGAGATCCCATAGGTGGTGTAGAGGAAGAGAGACTACCCAAAGTACATGGAAGTAAATAATAAAGGAATTATGAATTCCGACTTGGGTATTTTATTATAAAATTCAATGTGTCTATCTCATCATCAAGAGTATATGATACTAGATGAGGATCTCACATTTATAGAAATGTGTAGGATCTCAAGAGACGAAGACAATTGGATAAGGAAGAAATAATCCTACACGTAAGGCTATGAAGCAAAGGGTTGCTGAAAAGCTGTAGGAAATTATTTCTACCTTTCAGAAGTTGTTCATGAATTAGACAAAAGGGATAATGTCCCTGCTATGAGTAGGACCATTATCATAGTTTCTTGTTGGACAAGAAAGCTCCTTATCATAATAAAAGGACAAATGTTGTTCCATTTATTATGGTATGCATTATTGTAATGCAATTTTGTCTAAGTGGATTCTATATCCATGATCATGATAATTTCATCTATAACATTAATACCTAGAGGTTTGCATATAGTGATATGAACTTCACTTATCTTTAGCATTATCGTTTAGGCCCATAAATAAGAGATACATATCTAGAACTCCATTAGGATGGATTTCTGGGACTCATTTGATTATTGAATCATATGAGACATGTAAGACTTATTAGGCAAAGATATGATCTTTTGGGAATCATACATATTGATGTATGAAGGCCGCTAAGCACAAATACTAAAGATGGTTTTAGTACTTCATCATATTTACTGATAGGATCAGAGAAATATGGATTTGTGTATCTTATGAAGAAACAAATCAGAATCCTTTGAATTGTTCAAAGTATTCAGGAATGAAGTAGAGAACCAACTTGGCAAAAGTATTTAGACTCTACGATTGGATCATAGAAGAAAAATACTTGAGCCAAGAGTTTGACAAGAATCTATGGGAGTATTGGATATGATCCAAAACTCGCTCCACCTAGCACGCCACATGGGTTTGGCGTGTCTAAAAGGAGAGTTCGAACCTTGTAGGACACGGTTCGGACCATGATGAGTCAAACAAAACTTCCAGTTTACTTTTAGGGGCTATGTTCTAATTACAACAAATTTCGCCCTTAACCTTGTTCCATCAAAAACGGATTATGAAAAACACCATATGAGATATGGACTAGGAAGTGTCCTAGTATGTCATTCATAAATATTTGGGGTTATGATGTTTATGTAAAAGAGTTTACAAATAAACTTGGACCCAAGTCGGATAAATGTTTTGTGGGATATCCTGAAAGGATATTATTTCTACAACCTAATCGAGAACAAACTGTTTGTTTCTCGAACCACAGTGTTTCTAGGAAGAGATTGTCTCTAAAAGAAACAGTGGGAGGACTGTAGAACTTGAAGAAGTTCAAGAACCACAACAGAACATTGATCCGTTTGATGGAACATGAGCAGGATCACAAGATGTTGTGGAGCAACCTACTCAGATAACACAAGAACCTCGTAGGATAGGTAGGATATGTCAAGGGACTGGAGAAATAAGGATTTCTCATAACCCGTGATATATTGCTCATCGAGATGAGCCTACAACCTATGAGAAGGCCACGTGTGGGCCATACTCTCAGAAATGGCTTGGAACCATAGGATAGGATATGGAATCCATGTATACCAACAAAGTATGGACTTTGGTAGAACCACCTGAATGGGTAGGACCCATAGGGTGCAAGTAGGTTATGTGGAAACCAACATGGATGGTAATATGATTACTTTTAAGGGACAACTGGTTTGTAAGGATTTCATGTGAGTTCATAGTATAGACTATGACGAAATCTTTCCCAGTTGTGATGCTTAAATCCATTTGCATCTTGCTTGTAGCAATCTATTTATAGATTGGATCAAGCTTCTTGGAGTTGGACTCTTCAAATGGATGATGCAATCAAAGGAGTTTGGTTCCATCAAAATTGAAGATGATACTTGTGTTTACAAGAAGGTTAGTGGGAGCATAGTTAAATTTCTGGTCTTGTATGTAGAGACATACTAGTCATTGGAAATAATGTCTCTACTCTGCAATCTATTAAAGATTGGCTAGAGAAATTGATTTCCAATAATTGACTTAGGCGAGACAATCTATAAAATCTATGAAGATAGATTAAAGTAATTGTTCAGCCTGAGTCATGGTACATATATTGACAAGTTGTTGAAATGGTTCAACATGAAAAGAATATTTATTCTTACCCATGTCACATGGAATTAGTCTTTGGAAGGCTAATTGTCTTACCAATTAGATTGGGAATGGACCGTATGAATTAGATTCACAAGATACGCCATGAGATGTACTAGGCCAGACGTGTCATAAAGCATGACACAAAGATACCAATCAAATCCAAGTGAGGTGTCACTTGATAATTATCAAGATTATCCTTAAGTACTTGAGAAGGAATAAAGGATGAACTCTTGATTAATGGAGAATAGGAAAGGTTTACTGTAAGGGGTTACAGTGATGAGAACTTCCATCTGACAAAGAAGATTTCAGATTATAGTCGAGTTTCATGTTTTATGCTAGAGGGAGTGACTGTGAGCTGGAAAGGTTCCAGGCAAGATTCAGTCACTAATTCTAACATAGAGGACTGAGTAAATTAATGCATAAGATGCATTTATTCAGAATATTCAATCTCAATCAAATTGTTGATGGAGGAGATGTGAATATTTGCAAGGTGCCAGCATATGTCTCGCCCCTACGCAGTGTAAGCGTGGAGGGCCGCGCTAGATCAATAGGCATATGATGCAGGAGATTGACTCTAGTGCAAGTGGGAGACTGTTGGAATTGTGCCCTAGAGGCAATCAATTAATTGTGACAAATATATGGATTTACGATTCATTATGTTATCAATATGGAGATATGCTAACATGAATGAAGTCCTTAGAATATAAGGTGTTATATTCTTAAATATCCCTAGTCAATTATAATGATTAATGGGACAATCATCTATAGACTAGTATGGGGTTGGATTGATATGGAGATATCACGATCCAACACATGGGTATGCATTAGGAGTAATGGCATACTGGATGACCCACGACGAAAAGGATACATTAGATTATGTGAAGTCACAATCGCTTTTCGTAGTGCTAATATTATTGCAATCCTTGGACTTGAAGTCACTAGATACTCTAGTTGTGAAATATTGCGCTTTGATGTTATCAAACGTTACACCGTAACTGGGTAATCATAAAGGTGGCTATCGGGCGTGATAGGAAGCAAGCTTAGAGATCGTAGTGATGTAGATAGGATTTGTCCCTCCCACATAATGGGGGTAAATATCCACGGCCACTCGAGGGATGAGGCTTATTGAATGTCTGGCCAGACTCAGATAAATTAATATATAGATATTAATGTTATCTGCAAGCATAAGCATATTCCCAGGATCGAGGAACTATGGATTGGATATACGAGTGTGACTATTTATGTCTCGTGTCCAATCCGGATATGGAGACAAAGGGATAATGCAATATGATATATTGGGCACAAAGGTTTGTCGGGATCACTGACTATTTCTATTGGTTGGGTGGCATGGATGTGTTGCTAGACACCGCTCCATGTTAGTAATAGTTACTACCAACTATATAGAAACCTATGGGGTCACACGTCAAATAGAGTAGAGCTAGATTTGGGATTAATTAATATGGATTAATTAATAGAAGGATCATTGTGCAACACCTTG
Organism: Linanthus parryae; assembly: GCA_023055425.1. Lineage (NCBI taxonomy): Eukaryota > Viridiplantae > Streptophyta > Magnoliopsida > Ericales > Polemoniaceae > Linanthus > Linanthus parryae. Next base: position 143,862,686 of record JALGPY010000004.1, on the reverse strand, counting down.
CAAACTTAGTAGGACTAATTTGCAAGGAAGGGAATAATTCTAGTTCATCTAGAATTAGGAAACTCTTTTATGGAAACAACAAGGAGTTGTTGGAGTATATAAAGGAGGCTCTAGCTTCCTTCCCACAAGATGAGTTATTATTAGTCATAACACAAAGAGTGGGAGAGAGCAAAAGAGAGAGCAAGACAAGGTGCTAGGGCCGAAACCCTAGCCACCCGTCCGCCCCTACCCGACGGCAAAGAGAGGCCGCCCCTCTCTTGTGCCTTTGGTGATTTGTTGCTTTGATCTTCATCCCTCTTCCTCCAAGGTTCAAGCTAGCACTTGATTGAAGGAAGAATCTAGATCTCACCTCTAGACGTGGATCAACCGTAGAGACGAGGACATCATTCTTCGTGTGATCTCACAAATCAAAAGGTACACATCTTCTATGTCCTTGATCATGTTATGATGTCTCTTCCTGTGATCCTTGGTGGGCTTTGAGTAGGATTTATTTTTGTTATTCCGCTGCGTTACCTACGTCAAAACCCAACAAGAATCTATAACCAAACTGTGCATCTCCATAGCCAATAAAGAAACAAATCTTGGATTTCGCATCTAGCTTACTACGTCTGGCAGCATCAATATGAACATAAGAAACACAACCGAAAACTTTCAAATGATCAAAACTAACCTCTTTTCCGCTCCATACTTCTTCAGGCAATCTGAATTCCAACGGAACTGAAGGTCCACGGTTTATGCAATAAACCGCTGTGCTAACTGCATCTGCCCAGAAAGTCTTCGGTAATCCAGAACAAAGCCTCATGCTTCTAGCTCTCTCATTGATGGTCCTATTCATGCGCTCCGCCACACCATTCTGTTGTGGTGTCCCGGGAAGAGTATTTTCGAGTCTAACTCCATGCGTAGCACAATAATCCTTAAGTCCACCATCAATGTATTCTCCACCATTATCAGATCTCAAACACTTCAATTTCAAACCCGTTTCAGTCTCAACCATGGCTTTCCACTTTTTAAAAGTTTCAAATAAATCAGATTTATTTTTCATAAAATAAACCCATACTTTCCTACTGAAATCATCAATGAAAGTGACATAGTATTGAGATCCTCCTAGCGACGCTACTGGTGAAGGACCCCACACATCAGTGTGCACGAGATCCAGCTTGCTTGATCTCAAGGCACGACCGCCTTTCAAGAAACTGACTCTCTTCTGCTTTCCCATAATACAGCTCTCACAAATACCCAGATCAACAGACTTCAGCTTTGAGAGCTTACCTTGGGACTGCAATATCTTCATACCTCTATGACTCATATGACCAAGTCTGCGATGCCACAAATCAGCGTCTTGCTCAGCTTCAGCAACTGCTACTGTATCACTCGGTCCCGAAGTCATGTACAAAGTTCCAGTTTTCTTACCACGAGCAAGTATCATGGAACCTTTCAAAACCTTCCATGCACCACTTGAGAAGACCACAGAGTTACCATCATCATCAAGCTGTCCCACCGATATCAAATTCTTCTTCAGTTCAGGAACATGTCTCACCTTCCGCAAAGTCCATACAGAACCACTTGCAAGCTTGACATCAATATCACCCTGACCAACAATATTCAGCGGCTCCCCATCTGCCAAGTACACCTTTCCGAAATCCCCAGCAGTATAGTTCTGCATAATTTCACGGTGCGAGGTAGTATGGAAAGAAGCACCCGAATCTAATATCCAATCATCAACGGGACTATACACAGCAAGAAGTAAAGCATCTTGAATTTCATCACTGACTGCATTCACCGAATTCCCAGACTTTCCTCTGTTTTTCTTCGGTGCCTTACAATCACTCTTAAAGTGACCTAATTTACCACAGTTCCAGCAATTAACCGTGCTTCCATCCCTTGTCTGCGATTTTCCACGACTGGTACCTCCATGCTTAGATTTAGATCTTCCCCGATTATTATTATCATTCCTTTCGTTGCTTCTGCCACGATTATCAACATTATAGGCTGAACCCGAAGGTTCACCAGAATCTTTACGACGCACTTCCTCAGCCAGAATTAAATCACGTATGTTATCATACTTCAACTTTTCTTTTCCAGCAGAATTACTAACAGCAGTTCGCATAGATTCCCAACTATTAGGTAATGACGCTAATAGTATCAAAGCCCTAACCTCATCATCAAAGTCAATTTCAACAGCAGACAATTGATTCGTAATTGTATTGAAATCAGTAAGATGTTGAGCAACCAACATACCTTCTGTCATCTTCAGATTGAACAGACGCTTCATCAAGTACACCTTGTTATTAGCAGACGGAGTCTCGTACATTCCTGACAACGCCTTTATCAGTGAAGCTGTAGTAGTCTCCTTAATAACGTTGTGCGCAACCGACCTTGACAGCGTCAACCGAATAATGCCCAGAACCTGTCGATCCATAACCTTCCAGTCTTCCTCCTTCATGGCTTCAGGCTTTACCCCTTCCAGTGGAGCGTGCAGTTTCTTCCCATACAGATAGTCCTCTATCTGCATCTTCCAGTACGCATAATCTGTGCCGTCGAACTTTTCAATTCCAGAACCTTTCATCTCATCTGCCATCGTTTTTCCCAAACCCTAGCGAACCTGGCTCTGATACCAACTGTTGTGAAAAACGAAAAATATGCAGAAAGAAAGAATCAAAACACACAGATTTACGTGGTTCGGCAAAACAGCCTACTCCACGGAGTTGCAGAGATTTCACTAAAACAGACGAATCGTCTCAGAGAGAATTACAAGCGAAATCAGAACGCTCAACATAACATGCTACGAACCCTAAGAACTCTATAAATAGACAACCTATCAAACCGGGCCGGATCCAAGCCCAAACGGGTCAAAACGGGTCAAAATATTTTTTTTCGGGGGCGCTGCCCCCGAACCCCCGGAGACATGTTCGTGATCGCTACGGCTTGGGCCTACCGGCCCAAGCCTTCGCTCCACGAATCATGTCTCCCTTTTCGGGTCGTAGCAAAACATGAACCGGGTCGATTCATAAAACGGGTCGCCCATGAACCAGGGCTCCACCCCAACACATCCAGAATATTTTATTGACCCCATGAAATAAAAACAACGTCGAAATTTAAGAAGAAGTAAAGATATCGTCAGACGAACAAATACACGGTTATATACCCGTTTTTGTAACTGAACAAAGTAAAGAAACAAAGTTCAGTACATGCTGCAACAGAAATTGAAGGCATGTGAAAATAACATTCTATAATAGGTTACCAGATGCGCACACACATATCTGATTCACAACACATTAAAATGGACTTTTATTAATTAAAATTCAATCAATAAAAATGCATGCTTATCATGTAAAAGGACATATATGTGAGTACGCAATTGGGCGAATCTTTTGCTTTTTAAGTCCACAGTGCGTCATCTTTCTATATGCATTACCCTTTTGCCGAGTCAATTTGGTCTAAAAGGGTATATGTGAAAAGAATGTATCAATCAAATTTTAACCACCTGGATACCTGCTTTGATATCCTGCTCGACTTCGGAAAACTCCTCAACTGTTACACACACTCTCTTTCATCGAACTACTAATTATTCATTTGGAAGTTACACAGGTACTTTTGTCAGATAAAGTTGTAACCAAATTTGAAGTGCCCCTAATGATATAGTTTAGATTTATATGCCAGGGCTGGTAATACATTTAGAGACTAGACCAGTGCAAGACTTCAAAAGATATGTCAACTCTTTGGGCCAGCCCCTTCATCATTCATCTGTACTTACTATGACGAAACTCATTATAGCAAAACTCAGAGACGGAACAAAGTCGTCAGGGCCATACCAAGAAAATCGGGGGCCTAAAGCGGGTGATAAAATTGAGGCCCCAAAAGAGAGAAATGTACACATAAAATAAATTTTTTAATAAACAAGATTAGAATTGCAATACTTTTTTTCTAACAGAATATGTCATTCATACAGAGACTATATTGTGTCGATTTTAAATAGTACTCAATAGTTTTACAGTTTTTATTTATTAAAATTAAAATCTTCACATACGTCATTAAGGAGATTCGAACTAGTGTGAAGTTTGTGGCAAAATACTTGATTACCACCAAATTAATGTAGAATATGTGATAATTGTCTTTAAAAATATTTAATTTACCTAAATACAATGTGATTAACCTAACTACAATTATAAAAAAGGGCCCTGCCGGCACAGGGGCCTAAAGCGGTCACACTGGCTGCTTTACCACAGGGCCGGCCCTGAAAGTCGTTAAGATTAACTATTTGGCTGTGAGGACTCGAAGAGACTATAAGAATGCTGAGAAGACTTTCTCTCTATGGGAAAATAGGAGTTGTCATATGTTCTCCATTGTATGAGAGCTCCCATTCTCAAGTGACACAACAGTGAAATCCCTAATTCAGAAAATACGATTGCTACTATTCGGAATAGAAATCCTCTTATCTTGCATCAAAAATTAAAATTGTGAACATGATCCTGGTCAGACAAAACACTTAACTTCAAATCAATTAAAGACAGTTATTTGAGAACCCTAGAACCGAATCAAGACTGACAAGTGTAAACCATAGGATTGAAATCATGGTTGAGATATTTTTATATGCCATCACAATTAAGGCTTTGAAACTGAATCCAACAGTGATGTAGAAGACACGAATACTGAAGATAAAAATTGATAAGTGAATAGATCAGGTGAGTTCGATGTACCTTTTTTGGATTTCTTATTGTCTGTTTCGTGGCTGCCTGATGATCAGAGTGTTTGAGCGAAATCACCATAAACGTCACGACTGAATGGCTTCGCAGTGAAAGATCCTCGGTTGAGCGTACGGATTTCTAATTTCCGAAATTGCTGGTGATGGAAGTCGGCGAGAAATCGTCTCGGTAAAAACAAACACTCACACTTTTAAAGAGTATATATATATATATATATAGAATAATCACACAAGTAGAGGGGGTTTCCTATAATTACTCTAATTTGAAGAGAAGAAGGCTTATTTTGTCCCGTAACCAATATGGAACTTAGTAGCCAGGGCATCTTTTGTTCCATCGCTGTGATTGTTCGTAGTCGTACCACCTAAGAAATTGTCTTCTGCGGTGGTTGCAATATCACGGCCGCCGGAACTTCCGATGGATGATATAGTTGAGGATATCTTAGTACACTTACAGGTGAGAGATTTAGTGCGGTTCAAGGTCGTCTCCAGAGCCTGGCTTGCTTTAATCAATAACCCTAGATTCATCAAGAAACACCTCCTTCTGTTAGAATATTTAATCTGCTTAAACAATAAGAACATAAAAAATTAAACGATGAACCTGTCACCAAACTTGGCAAACTGAAGAATCGAAGAGGAACGCGTTGACGAACGCTTTCCTTAAAGCGTTTTGCCCCCCGGTGCTATCGGTTTGAACGGAACAATCGCCTCCCAGGACTCCCCTTGTCGCAATCAACCGGCGTAGCACTTGCCCTTGATTGCCCGGACGGAAAGACTTGATGAACAGTACTTGAGAGCAAGAAAGAGATGGAGATTGAGAGTGAGAGAGATGATCGTTGTGTTGCCTCTTGGATTGAGAACTCATTTCTCAATTTATAGCACTAGGGAAGATGGTTCAACTGAGAAAACGTAAGCCGTCTTCATCTTCAATTCACGTACATCATTCTGTTTCCAGGAGGAAATTAATTATGTACGTTCACCTAGGGCTATCAATTTTCAAGGAGAAATTGATTATGTACGTTCACCTAGGGAAATCAATTAGCAGGAGAAGATTAGTTGTATGTAATAAAATATAAACATCATATTATATCTGGGTCGACCCACGATCCAGACCCACCCAAAGTGGTCCGCGCGTGTGTTCATTATTTTATTCAACACAACTCTTCCCCAAAAATTGCAGCCTAATGAACGTAATTTCAACACAAATTACACGGATAATTTTCTCATTGATGCGCAATTTAACGTGCTGTTCGCAAGTATACGAATCTTGTAATACCGGGCGTAATTTAAGCTCGGGTGATCGTTCCCACGGGGACTATTTCGGGTTTTTCGAGAAATCAGTTTTAACTTCCAGAGTATAAAAGGAGGAGTAGTTTAAGATTGTGACTAACTATGAACTAAAAATAAACAAAACAAAACGCAAATATTTTTTGTGACGTTTTTCTAAAAATCTTTAAAGTTGTAAATCTAGGGTTTGGAATACTAGGTCCAGGATCCCCTAGGGTTCTTCGGTTTGATATGAAAACACTCAGCAGTTTTAATTATCCGTGCCACGTACCGATTGTGCGGTAACCTTTCAGATTCCACACGCTGTCACGATCCTGCAGACTTTCGGGTTCCTGTTAAGCTGCCTAAGTCTGCAGTCTCGTTATGAGTCTGTTAGGGTTTCTAACCTGTCCTGATGGCCTGGGTCAAATTCTCTAACAGTTGGTCTATACGTTTTGGCTAGCCCTATCTCCCTTTCTCTGGTCGGTCTATCAGGGTAAGGTACTAAATCCTGTCTTTTCTTCCTAACCCTAACCTGACGTTTTCACCTACAGGCTCGGGTCTATAGCAATTCTGGTTCGCGACTCCGATCATGCATAAACAGATATAATCAAAGACAGAATAACTGATAATACTGCTGAATTAAGATAATGTAATCAGGCATTCATACTCAAACTGCAGAACAATGTCTGAAAACGAAATCCTAGGTTCACCGAGAACCTAGGTAAAAGGTTTAGCTACTAAACGACATAACTAATTAACAAAGTTTCTGAATTTAAAAGAGAGAATAAGATCAAACTAAGTCTTCGGATCTGGATGAGTGCTTCCGTGCTCTCCCGGGATGCTTAGACTTGTCCTTGGATGAATTGTCTTGTGTGTTGTGTCTTCAAAACGAGTCTGGACGAGTCTTTTTATAGTGCTGGCGAAGTTTCTGGAACTTGTCTTTATTTAGGAAACTGCCACTGCCCGAAACCGCCTCAATTTTTGTGCTGTCTGCGTATAATACGCAGCCTGCTGCGTATAATACGCAGACAGGGTCTTCTGTTACTGCTTTTTCTCCACTTTGTGCTTGTTGTCTGCGTATAATACGCAGGCCCTGCGTATAATACGCAGACAGGGACCCTTCTGTGCCTCCATCTTCTTCTTTCTGCGTATTTTCTGCGTATTTTCTCCCCTGGCTGCGTATAATACGCAGGAGCTGCGTATAATACGCAGACAGGGAAGAAAAACTGTCCAAAACCCCTCTCCCTCCTTGCTGCCTGCGTATTTTACGCAGGGTCTGCGTAATATACGCATACAGCAAGGCAGGATGCTCTTTTCTGCCTCTGTTTGCCTCCTGCTGCATTCCCGGTCCATTCCTGCTGCATTCCGGGGACCTGTTCCTGCATAGACAACATGAACACACCCGCGATCATATCCAACAAAAGTACGGAAAATGCAGAAATTTTTAAAGAGCAAATAACTGTCTCGTTCCTAAAACCGAGGCTTTCCGAGGGTAAAAATTGGCTAAAACGTGAGTTTTCCGGCACAAATGCACAAAAACCGAGCTATAATATATCCCCTATTTGGGCGTTATCAAATACCCCCGCACCAAATATTGCTCGTCCCGAGCAATCCCCTTGCATACCAACCTGCTTGCATACCTCTCGGTTTTTTTTTTTTTTTTTTTTTTTGCAAAACCGACCCTGTCGTGCATACACTACCTTTGCATACTCCCTGCAATTGCATACTCTTTCAACCTGAACCGTATAACCAGACGACTCGATAGAAAGACCGACTCAGATAGAATATACACAGACTCAATATACACGACTCAAAAATACTAAACAATATATTTTTGTGAGATTGGGCAATCTCAAAAACATAACCGAGTGTCCTCAAAACCTCACCCTTTTTCCAGAAAATACTTCCCTGCAATCGATCAGTAAGTCTAAACAGATTTCTTTGGTGGATTTAAGCACTGGACCCAAGTACTGTTACTTTTGCTATCAACCTGAGCGAATCCCTAATTAACCGACCATCCGAGCTATTTCCGAATCAAGGTTCTAAATCTAACAGGTAGGATATATGTATGTGTATAGGCACGGCATGATCCTACTCGTTATGACATTCTCACAATTTCCCAAACTCACACCCCTCACCGAGTTCCCGAAAAACTGCCTGAAACACCTAAGTCTCTGCCATATCAATCTTCCTGTCCCCCGGTGTGTCTTCGCCGTTCTCGCGGCCACAAATGTGAAGCGGTGTAACTTGTCTCGAAAATTGTGCTACTCACTCAGCTTTTTGACTCAATAACATAAACAACATAATAACTGAAAAACTGCACAACTAGATCATTTTCTGTTTTTTTATGTTTTTTTTTTCTTTCCTTTTATTTTTTTTCTGTTTTTTCTTTTCTGATTTTTTTTTCTTTTTTTTTTTAATTTTTTTTATATAATAAGACTCTATATACACATAAATAACAATAAATAAACTGACTAAAGCTGAGTGAGTAAAAATAAACTATCGTCGTGGGGTATGAAAGATGTCCTCATATGGAATACCCCCACACTAATCCTGAGGCGCTGATCCTGTAGTCGAAATAATACTGTGCAGTCCCACCGAACCTCCTCATCACCAAAGATGTAGAAAAACGGCACAACCACCAATTAACCTCACAACCCCCGGACCCCATTGTGTGCGGAAAGATGTCTCGCACGCGACTAACTCCTCCTGTGGTCACTATGTAATGCAGTGATCCACCTCCGCAAATTAATGCACTGTCGCCTCTCACTCACCCTGTCCTTCCCTCGAAAAATGTGTCAATGTCAAAACTGTCCAAAACTGATATATCATGAAGTGCTCCATCTAAAACCCTCCCCAACTCACTCCCTCCGTCATAACTCGTAGAATAGCCAACTATCGACTGATGAGGTCTCAAAGAAGGCTTCCTAGGCTATAGTGGCTAAGAATAAAAGGGGTAAATGGCTTCAAACGGGTTTACTAGTTGGACCTAGGGGTAAGAAACAGGACGTGAGGTCCCTTGATAGCCAGTCACTCCACCGAAAGATGCGATGACCGTGACGGCGCCCGTGGGCGGGTTGTCGACTATCTAGATGACGGCGGTGTGGCAACTAGTCGGATCATTTGCTCAGGTGATAACTACTTGCGGTTTCCAAGGGTCACTGGCTCTCACCTATCTACTGTACCTCGGTGCAAGCTTTCTTTTCTGTCAAAGGGTTTAATCTCGATTTCTTCCCAGTTTCTGTTATCTTGATTGCCCTTTCTCAAATTTTCTGATTTTTAATTTTTTTGGATTTTCTGAAAATTTTCGATTTTTTTTTTTTTAAATATACACAATGCAAGGTCAGAATGGTGTGGTGGGTTGACTCAAATAAAGAAAATATGCTGACTCAAAAAATTAAAATAAAAACTGAAAATAAATATGAAAAAACGTGCAGACCGGGTTATGCAGACACGACTCCCACCCCCACACTAAGAGGTGGCATGCCCTCATGGCACTGACTCGTCTGGACTATACGGCGGGTCTGACCCGGTCTCGGATGAACCGGACATGCTGCTGGGTGAGCTGCTGGTCTGCCTGAATCTGGCACTACTCGACTGCCGTGGGTGCGAGCTCGACGACTGGCGGGACCGTGAGCTCGATGACTGTCTGGACTGTGTCCGGGATCCTGACCGACTGCTAGGTGGGTGTGGGACCGGCTCTGTGGCATGCTCACTCGAGCTCGCCTCGTCCGACCAGCTGGTAGTGTAGTCACTGGAATAGGAGGGAGGGAAAATGATAGGCAATGGCACCTCTCGGCCCTCATGGCGGGCTGCCTCTCGCTGCTCCTCTCGGAGTGCAGTAATCGCATCGCCATGGTCTTTGGCTATCTTCTTCGTGGTCTTCTTGAGGTGCTTTAGGTATCGGAAAACTTTCCCTAACTTGTTAAGCACCTTCTCACCTAAAGACGCCTGGCCAGCACGGCATCCCTCAAGTCCCTCCTCAACTCGGGCCAACCTACGGTTCATGACCGAAAGTGGTGGTGGACCGGTCGTACCTCTCGTACCTCTCGTACTAGGTCTAGCTCTCTGACTCGGCCCGGCTCTCTGGCTCGGCTCCCCATGGTCATGGGTGGACTGAGAATGCCTAAGTGTAGACGCTCCCGTCCCCCGAGTAGGTCTGTCCTGGGTCGATCGCCTCCTAGGGGCAGGGGCAGGATCAGGCTCATCCTCCTCCATAGGGTCTGCATCAAGGTCGATGACTGGGTCATTCGGTCCCGGGCCTCCTCCTCTAATCTTCCTATAGGCCTTAAGAAGAGGAGGATTCCAGTCACCCTCGAGCTCGGAGAGAGGAATCTGATAAATACGAGCCAGTTGGATAATCAGGTTGCTATACCCGAATCCCTTCCGGCTCCCTGCGGCATTCCTCTCCTGAATATAAGCCCAAATGAGCTGAGCTATATCAATCCGTCTCCTCATCATCAGACAGTACACTATCACGGTCGACTCATTCTCTAGGTAGGTAAAGTGTTGGATCCCCACAATGCGGTTCACCACCCAGTCAGCCCACCACTTGGCAGGTTTGCACAAAAATCCCGAGTGCAGTTTCAGCCCCACGTTGCCTTCCTCCTCAAAGTGGGCCCCCGCGTTTCCACCTGTCAGAACCCTCAAAATTTCCCCAGCTGACGGAGGGTTACTCATAGCTAACTGGTATGCACACGGCTCTTGGGATGGTGGAATCCCGTAAGCCTGCCTAATAGAGTCGGGGGTCAGCAAGATATAGTCACGACGGCAATAGACCCACCGCACATCAGTGTTTTCGGCATCGCCAGCATGCATAAGGTTGCAAAAGAACTCCCTAGTCAGTGTGGAACTAGACGTGCCCTCAAACCCAGCTAGTGAAGTGCCAAAAAATGTCTGCTCGACTGGCAAAATTCACCATCTGGATCGGCATCCTATCATCATCTACCTCGAAACGGTGGTCCTTAGCCAACCTATAGTTCGGCTTTTTACCGGTCAGATAATAGTCATGGGCACGGTGGGTCACGAACCGGTAACTGTCAAAGTTATGCGGCGTGATGTCGCTGACAGGGATATCAATCGGCTCATGCCGACGGTTCGGGTCAATGACAGGTTTGACTAAAGCCATGAAAATGCAAAAACGAGCAGAAACAGAAATCTAGAGTACGTGCGCGTGAAAAAGTGCGTCTCAGCAAATAAACCCCCTAAAATCTACCAGAGGTCCACACGGCACGGAAACCGAGAAAAATTTCAGAAACAATGACCCGGCTACGGGTCGTGCTTAAAACTGAAAATTTAAAGAGAGAGTTGGAAAGTTGGACCTTCCCACAACGGGGGTGAAGTGCAGAATCCGGCAAGGTTATCGCCGGAAAGCCGCTGGTAAACCGCCGAAAGCCGCCGGAAAAGCTGCCGGAAAATACAACTTTGCCGGAATGAAATTCCGGGCACACCCACACGTAGCCTTCTTCCTCCTCTTCAACGTTCCCTTCTGCGAAATTTTCCGGTTGGCCTCAAACTCAACAAATCTGGGATTTTTCCTCAAGAACACCCTTCACTTTCCTTCCACCCCCACACTAGCTCGGTTGGAATTTCTGAAAACCGAGAGTATTTCCGTGCTCCTTGCGACGAGGGGATTCCAAAAATGCCTTCAATTTTTGATTCCGAGCACTTTTGAAAAATTGGTGTGTTGGTGCTAGAGAGGAATGGAGGTAGAGAGAGAAAGCTTCAAGCCAACAATGGCTTCCATAGGCCGGACCCCCCCTTATAAACCCTAAGTGTCAAAATGACGAAAATGCCCCTGGCTTAAAATGGTCAAAAACTGCTTATTTTGTGCGTATAATACGTATATGTTGCGTATTTTACGCAAACAGGGGTACCGGGTGATCAAAAAAGTAAAAACAATTGCAATTTCCTTCTCTGTCTGCGTATAATACGCAGGAAGCTGCGTATTTTACGCAGACAGAGAGGAAAACTGAATTTTTGATTTTTTTTTTATTTTTTTTTAAAAAAACTGATTTTTCAGTGCTGGCTGCGTATAATACGCAGTATCCTGCGTAAAATACGCAGACAGCACTGGAAAATATTTTTCATTTTTTTTTTTTATAAAAACTTATTTTTCAGAACTGTCTGCGTATAATACGCAGAAACCTGCGTAAAATACGCAGAAAGTTCTCAAAATAATTTTTCAATTTTTTCAAAAAATCAATTTTTGGTGCTGTCTGCGTATTATACGCAGAAAGCTGCGTAAAATACGCAGACAGCAGCAAAATAAATTTTTCAATTTTTTTATTTATTTTTTTTTAGAAAAATACAGTTTATGCTGCTGGCTGCGTATAATACGCAGAAAGCTGCGTAAAATACGCAGGCAGCAGAGAAAAATAATTTTTTTTTTCACCTCGGTTATTTTGACACTGTGGGTATAAGGGGGTAATTTTTCTCTCTCTCCTTTCTGTTTCTTTTCGTCTGCTTCTTCTGTATCTGCACATGCTGAATTTTTATTAAATACCCACTCATCTCACCTCTCTCAAAAATTCAAAACTTAAAATAAATGCTATAAAATAGTTTAAACTTACTACGTTGGGTTGCCTCCCAACCAGCGCTTTGTAATTTGCGGTCGACGGCCCGACCCAGTTACCTCAGGTTCGATCACGGGTCGTCGAAGTAGATTGGATCTACCTTGGCGACCTCGGCGTTCTCGAGATATGGCTTGATTCGGTTTCCGTTCACCCTGAAGCTTGAGTTGTCTTTTAGATTCTCTAGCTCAAATGCGCCCCATGCGAATATCTTCCTGATGATGAACGGCCCCGACCAACGAGATCTCAACTTTCCCGGAAAGAACCTCATTCTTGTGTTATAGAGAAGTACCTTGTCTCCTTCGTTGAACTCCTTTGGCGTGATACGCTGATCATGCCACTTCTTCGTCTTCTCTTTATAAATTTTGGCGCTCTCAAATGCTGTCCTGCGGAACTCCTCTAATTCCAGCAGCGCCATCTTTCTCTTATCTCCAGCCAGACTCTCATCCATGTTGAGCAGTTTGATGGCCCAATAGGCCTTATGTTCCAGCTCAACCGGGAGGTGACACGCTTTCCCAAACACGAGTTGGTATGGTGACATTCCCAGCGGTGTTTTGAAAGCTGTCCTGTATGCCCATAACGCATCATCCAGTCTCATCGACCAATCCTTCCGGCCCTGATTTACGGTTTTCTCGAGAATGCCCTTGATCTCTCGGTTTGACACCTCTGCCTGCCCGTTAGTTTGGGGGTGATAAGGCAGTGATACCTTATGGATCGATACCCCGTACTGCTTAAGTACCATGGCAAACACTTTGTTAATAAAGTGTGACCCTTCATCGCTGATCATTGCTCTGGGGGTCCCGAATCGTGTGAATATGTTGCGTTTCAGAAAACGCTCAACTGTCGCTGCATCGTTTTTCTGACACGCTATCGCCTCGATCCACTTTGTAACATAGTCCACTGCCAGCAGTATGTACAGATTTCCCATAGAAGACGGGAACGGCCCCATGAAGTCAATCCCCCATACATCAAATGGTTCGACTTCCTGCCAAATAGTCAAAGGCATCTCGTCCCTATGTGACGTACTCCCTGTCCTCTGGCATCTATCGCATCCCTGTACATAATCATGACAGTCCTTGAAAAGTGTTGGCCAAAAGAAACCTGACTGCAGTACCTTGTGTGCCGTGCGGGTCCCTCCGAAGTGACCCCCACACTGAGCCGAGTGACAGTGCCTGATCACGTTCCAGGCTTCGTGGGTTGGAACACACCTCCTCAGAATGTTGTCGGCTCCCTGCTTGAACAGATACGGGTCGTCCCAGAAATACTGCCGGCTTTCAGAAATAAACCGTTTCCGCTGTGACGGGGTTAGGTCCTCGGGGAGCGCGCCACTCACCAGATAGTTGGCTATAGCATAATACCACGGTCTCCCCAGTTTGACCGCCATGATGTGCTCGTCCGGAAAGTTCTCTTGGATTGGTACCGGGTCCACCTCAGCATTCTCAAGCCTGGACAGGTGGTCCGCTACTACGTTCTCGACTCCCTTCTTATCCCGGATTTCCACATCAAATTCCTGCATCAGCAATACCCACCTCAGCAGTCTCGGCTTTGCGTCCTTCTTGTCCAGCAGATATTTCAGGGCACTATGGTCGGTAAAAACGATGACTTTTGACCCGACCAAGTACGGCCTGAATTTATCCAGGGCATATACCACAGCAAGCAGCTCCTTCTCAGTAGTGCCATAGTTGATCTGGGCATCGTTGAGTACCCGACTTGCATAATATATCACATGGCACACCTTGTCCTTCCGCTGCCCCAAAACTGCACAGACTGCATAGTCGCTTGCGTCACACATCAGCTCAAACGGAAGTGACCAGTCCGGTGTAGTGATAACCGGGGCTGTGGTCAGCTTCTCCTTCAGATGGTCAAAGGCCTGCTGACAAGCTGCATCAAAGTCAAAGGGCACGTCTTTTCCAAGTAAAGCGCAGAGTGGCTTCGTGATCTTGGAAAAGTCTTTAATGAACCTCCGGTAAAATCCTGCATGTCCCAGAAAACTCTTGATCGCCTTTACGGTTGTCGGATATGGGAGCTGTTTTATCACCTCGATCTTGGCCCTGTCCACCTCGAGTCCCTTGCTGGAAATTTTGTGACCCAGCACAATCCCCTCGGTGACCATAAAATGACACTTCTCCCAGTTCAGCACCAAATTCGCCTTCTTGCATCGGATCAGGACCTGTCCCAGGTGGTGCAGGCAGTCGTCAAAACTGTCCCCGAACAGTGAAAAATCGTCCATAAAGACCTCCAGATTTTTCTCGATCATGTCGGAGAATATCGCCATCATGCATCTCTGGAACGTGGCTGGAGCGTTACACAACCCGAATGGCATGCGCCGGAACGCAAACGTACCGTACGGGCAGGTAAACGTTGTCTTCTCCTGATCTTCCGGGGCTATGCAAATCTGGTTGTACCCGGAGTACCCGTCCAGAAAACAGTAATAGGCATGATGAGCTAGCCTGTCCAACATCTGGTCCATGAATGGTAGCGGGAAGTGGTCTTTCAATGTTGCATCGTTTAGCCTTCGATAGTCCATACAGATCCGCCAGCCTGTAACCGTGCGCTGCGCAATCTGTTCCTGGTCCTTATTCTGCACCACTGTAATACCCCCCTTTTTGGGCACGCACTGGACCGGGCTGATCCAAGTGCTGTCTGATATGGGGTATATGATTCCAGCTTCCAGCCACTTCATGACCTCCTTGCGCACAACATCCTTCATGTTCGGGTTCAGTCTCCGCTGGGGCTGAATCACCGGTTTCTTGCCTTCTTCGATCCTGATCTTGTGCATGCAGTAGGAGGGGCTAATCCCCTTAATATCTGCAATCGTCCAGGCGATTGCTTCTTTGTGCTCTCGCAATACTTCCAGCAGTTTCTCTTCCTGTTCCTGAGATAGAAGAGAAGAAACAATTACGGGCAGAGTATTATTATTACCAATGTACGCATACCAGAGATGGTCCGGGAGTGGTTTAAGCTCGAGTGCAGGTGGCTCCTTGAGTGACGGAACCAGGATCATCTTCTGCCCGCCATCTTCGTCCCGGTGCAAAGTGGTCCAGTCCTCGGCTCTCATGGCTTGCTCGCACCGAGTCATCTCTTTCTCTTTTCTGTACATGCTATCAATTTCTTCCCATAACTGATCCATCTCCTCGTTTTCCCAGCCATCGTCAACTACGTCTATGGCGAAGATATCTTCGTGATCATAATAATTTGGCAGTTGCAGATTTTTGAAAACATTAAATTTAACCTTGTCCTCGTTAATCTGCATGGTCAGTTCCCCGCTCTTGCAATTTATCATAGCTTCTCCAGTGGCCAAAAATGGCCTGCCCAGTATGAGCGGTACCTCCCCTGCCTCCATGTCCAGGATCATGAAATCTGCTGGAAAAATGAGCTCACCGACCTTCACCAAAATATCCTCGATAACTCCATAAGCCTGTTTTACGGACCTGTCTGCCATCTGCAGCATGATTCTGGTGGGCCGAGGCTCCCCGACTTTCAAACTCTTGAAAATCGTCAATGGCATCAGGTTGATGCTGGCCCCTAGGTAACCAGAGCCTTTCCTGTGTAAGCGTTACCTAGGGTGACCGGTATAACGAAACTGCCAGGATATTTTTTCTTCCTCGGTAGCCCATTCTTCACACAGTTGCTCACTTCTGCCGTCAGGTTTATAGTCTCGAAATCGCTCATTCGCCTCCTCCCATACAAGATGTCCTTGAGGAATTTGGCGTAAGTGGGCATCTTAGCCAAAGCCTCGGCAAAAGGTATGTTAATCTGCAGCTGCTTGAACATCTCGAGAAACCTGGCGTAGTCCTTGCTATCGTCCCTCTTTCGTGTCTTCAAGGGGTATGGTACCTCCTTGGAGACAGGTACCGTTTCTGCATCTGTCTCATTCTGCACTGCATCCTGCTCAACCGAGCCCTTCGGCTGGGGGCGGTCGACTGAGCTGTTATCCTGGCCAGACAGTTTGCGTTCTACTTCTTTCGACTTTTCTGCGCGTGCGTGGCTAGGATACGGTGGATCCCGTAGTGCTACTCCACTCCGAGTGGTGATAGCATTGATCTGAGCACGTGGATTATTCACTGTATTCGAGGGCAATTTTCCTGGCTGTCTTTCCGTTAGTTGCTGTGCTAACTGTCCCACTTGTACCTCCAAAGCACGCAGTGACGTTTTGGTCGTCTGCATGTCGGCTGTCAGGGCGTCCATGTGCTTGAATCGGGACTCCATGGTCTGGAACATGGACTTGATCTCTTTCATCTGGGCGTCGTACTGCTGCGCAGATGGGACTGACTGAGCCTGCTGGGCCGGGGCAGCCTGCTGAGCTGGTGGCCTGTGCTGGAACCCCGGTGCATAAATTGCTGCGTTCGGGTTTCCGTACCGAAACCCGGGATGGTCTCTCGTACCCGGTCGGTACCGGCTCGGGTCCCACTGCTGCTGTACGTAGTTAGTGTCTTCGGTCCTTAGCTCCTCAATGGCTGCATCCAGATCAGGTTCTTCGACTGCTGCAACAGTCTTCTTATCCGAGTAGACTTTCGTGACCAAGTCATGAACGATCCTGGCCAGATTGTCTATCCGGTCATCCTCTGCGGGTTCGGCTCTAGCCGCCATCCTGCGATCGTCAAACAGTCGGGTATCCTGCTTGGCCAACTGCTTCATCAGGTCATACGCACCTTCTTTGTCCACGTGATACAAGAAGTTTCCCCCGGCCTCTCTGTCAATCCTGTCGGCGTTCTCCCTGTCTAGGGCATGGTAGAAAACCTGCAGGATTTTCGCGTCTCCAAAACCGTGGTTCGGGCACCGTTTGACCAATCTCATGAGTCTGTCCCATGCGTCCACCACCGTCTCCCCCATCTTCTGCCTGAATGACAGGATCTCGCTCTGTAACTGTATGACTCGGGAGGCGGGATAGAACTTCGCCAGAAAATCTGCGACACACTCCTCCCATGTGGTGATGGATCGGGGTGGTCGGGATTCGAGCCAGTCTTTGGCTACGCCATAAAGACAGTATGGAAGTAAGATCAACATGAGTGCCTCTGCTTCTACCCCCTTGTATCTGACCTTGTTGCAGTAATCTTCGAATTTCCCGTTAAAATCGTTCGGGTCTTCGTCGGCCCTGCCATGAAACGGGCAGAGAGTTTGTACCGTCTGGATGGTGGATGGTTTGATGTCAAAGTGCTCGGCGGTGATCTCGGGCACCACAATAGCTCGCTCATGCCCCCCGGTGGGGACTTCAAAATTTTCCACCAACGCCTTCCCAGATCGGTTATATGTTCTCTGGTTGCTTCGGGCAGCAAGTCCCGCTGTGACAAGTTCCTCAATGTACCGAGCCATCTGGGCTGGGGTACGTGTCTCTCGTTCCTGTCCACCAACTTCGGTGTTCTCGGGTGGATCTCTCTGGTTGGTTGCCATCCTGCTTTCTCGGTTTCTGCGGTTCTGTTCGGTATACAGTTTTTCCGAATTGTCGAGTGGTGTTACCAAACTGCGAGGCAATCTGGGCATCAACTGAACAGTCCTGAAAAACGCAGATTCAAAAAGCAGTGAGATAAAAGAAAAATAACGAAACTGAAAAAATAAAAACTCCGAAAACTAATTCTGATAACTAAATTAACCCTAAAAAGTCCCCGGCAACGGCGCCAAAAACTTGATGCGCAATTTAACGTGTTGTTCGCAAGTATACGAATCTTGTAATACCGGGCGTAATTTAAGCTCGGGTGATCGTTCCCACGAGGACTATTTCGGGTTTTTCGAGAAATCAGTTTTAACTTCCAGAGTATAAAAGGAGGAGTAGTTTAAGATTGTGACTAACTATGAACTAAAAATAAACAAAACAAAACGCAAATATTTTTTGTGACGTTTTTTCTGAAAATCTTTAAAGTTGTAAATCTAGGGTTTGGAATACTAGGTCCAGGATCCCCTAGGGTTTCTTCAGACTTATGTTCTTCGGTTTGATATGAAAACACTCAGCAGTTTTAATTATCCGTGCCACGTACCGATTGTGCAGTAACCTTTCAGATTCCACACGCTGTCACGATCTCGCAGACTTTCGGGTTCCTGTTAAGCTGCCTAAGTCTGCAGTCTCGTTATGAGTCTGTTAGGGTTTCTAACCTGTCCTGATGGCCTGGGTCAAATTCTCTAACAGTTGGTCTATACGTTTTGGCTAGCCCTATCTCCCTTTCTCTGGTCGGTCTATCAGGGTAAGGTACTAAATCCTGTCTTTTCTTCCTAACCCTAACCTGACGTTTTCACCTACAGGCTCGGGTCTATAGAAATTCTGGTTCGCGACTCCGATCATGCATAAACAGATATAATCAAAGACAGAATAACTGATAATACTGCTGAATTAAGATAATGTAATCATGCATTCATACTCAAACTGCAGAACAATGTCTGAAAACGAAACCCTAGGTTCACCGAGAACCTAGGTAAAAGGTTTAGCTACTAAACGACATAACTAATTAACAAAGTTTCTGAATTTAAAAGAGAGAATAAGATCAAACTAAGTCTTCAGATCTGGATGAGTGCTTCCGTGCTCTCCCGGGATGCTCAGACTTGTCCTTGGATGAATTGTCTTGTGTGTTGTGTCTTCAAAACGATTCTGGACGAGTCTTTTTATAGTGATGGCGAAGTTTCTGGAACTTGTCTTTATCTACGAAACTGCCACTGCCCGAAACCGCCTCAGTTTTTGTGCTGTCTGCGTATAATACGCAGCCAGCTGCGTATAATACGCAGACAGGTCTTCTGTTACTGCTTTTTCTCCACTTTGTGCTTGCTGTCTGCGTATAATACGCAGGCCCTGCGTATAATACGCAGACAGGGACCCTTCTGTGCCTCCATCTTCTTCTTTCTGCGTATTTTCTGCGTATTTTCTCCCCCTGGCTGCGTATAATACGCAGGAGCTGCGTATAATACGCAGACAGGGAAGAAAAACTGTCCAAAACCCCTCTCCCTCCTTGCTGCCTGCGTATTTTACGCAGGGTCTGCGTATTATACGCAGACAGCAAGGCAGGATGCTCTTTTCTGCCTCTGTTTGCCTCCTGCTGCATTCCCGGTCCATTCCTGCTGCATTCCCGGGACCTGTTCCTGCATAGACAACATGAACACACCCGCGATCATATCCAACAAAATTACGGAAAATGCAGAAATTTATAAAGAGCAAATAACTGTCTCGTTCCTAAAACCGAGGCTTTCCGAGGGTAAAAATTGGTTAAAACGTGAGTTTTCCGGCACAAATGCACAAAAACCGAGCTATAAGATAACCCCTATTTGGGCGTTATCACTCATTCACCTGAACAACATTGTACCGTAACACCCTCAATCACCGGGTTATCTCATGAGCTTAAGTTGAGCTCAAACTTCAACTCGTGAGATTATCCAACAATCCCCCACATGAATGACCAAATTGGACATTCATCAATCGCAGTCTCAAATAAACTGTCCTGAAGCTAATCACATAAAGATAGGTGGTGATAAACCTTGAACCTTCTCTTAGTGACACACTGCAGGATGTGCTGGCTCACTAGTGCGCCAAAGGCCTTGAACTGCTTGCCAATGGTGCACACCAAGTCGGCAGTGCTCACGCAATTAGGACTTCTAGTCATTCCGTCCTCGTGAATGTGCTCATTTGGCCATTGAGACACGTTTCCCGGTTTCATGAGTGCTACAGAGAATTCAGCCTTTCAATTCTCATAGAGCCGGCCCCAGCTCCACTCATATAGGTGAACTCTATTGGTACCTTGCTATACCAGAGTTCATTAAGAGTTTAACTCATCCTCGATACAATGCAAGACATCACATTATCAAGCCAAAGGAAGGGTCAGGAAAGAAACTTTCCAATAATGGTGATGTATCCCTATCCGTACATAGTTAGGTTGTCCCTTTGAACCTAATTCTTGGGATCTCCAGTCACTTAGGTAGGGTTTGCCACTATGACAGATTTTTCAAGAGGCTTCAGACCCATTCCTTTCGATAAAGTCCAGACTTGCTCTCTCGGTAGTCCTTTAGTCAGCGGATCGGCTAGGTTATCCTTAGACTTAACGTAATCGATCGATATTATACCGTTCGAGAGAAACTGTCTAACAGTATTGTGTCTACGACGTATATGTCTTGACTTGCCATTATACATAGCATTTTGTGCACGTCCAATTGCAGACTGACTATCGCAGTGTATGCAAATTGGAGGTACCGGTTTCGGCCACATAGGCAAGTCCTCTAGAAAGTGACGAAGCCATTCAGCTTCTTCACCAGCCTTGTCCAACGCAATGAACTCAGATTCCATCGTAGACCTTGCTAAGTGATAACTCTCTTTAGGAGTTATTATTATACTTCCGTATTACTTGTAATAGGCTAATTTTACATGATTTATATGCTTTATTTGCACAAATATGTGAATTTGACGATTTATAAGCCTAAGAGTGAAAAGTTGTGTTTCTAGCGTATTTGTGCATGTTTTCTCTCATATTTTCTATGATAATTGCACGGGTTGTTTAGCATTGTGTATCTCAGGTAAAAGAGGTGCATTGGAGCTTATGAGATGCTTGGATATGCTTGGAATGGAGCTAGATGAAGAGGAGAAAAGGAGACGCAAAAACGGAGCAAAGTTGGGAAAGCTACACAAGACCAGCATGCACTCTTTTCGATGCTCAGGAAAATCTACAAAGAATTTTGAAGCAATGCCTGCGGCATTGGAAATTAGACATCCGTAGCTTTCCAACGGTATATGGTAGGCCCGAAGACGAGTCCGTATGAGGGAGATACAGCCCGCGCAAGATCAGCTTACAATTCTGTCCGAGAATTACAAACTAGAGGGGCTGAAGTGCAATTTCGGCCATATTTCATTAAAAAGCGTGCCCAGGCCTTGGGGAACGCATTCTTAGACCTAAGAACAGACGGGAGGCTGCTAGGGAAGAGGGAGGAAGGCTAGGAGAGACGAGGATCATGGAGAACAACGCCGGAGTCGCCGGAACGCGATTTTCGTCACAAGTTTGACTATCCCTTCTATCTCTTCTATATTTTCTCAATAAAATGTACTTGTTAGCTTCTATTTTCAGATTATTTGAGTAGTTTTATTTGCTAGGCTCTATGGAGAGCCTAGGGTTTTGTTAGACACGTCCCGGATTTGTTTGTTTGATTCATGCTTATGGATTCATGTGATGGATTGATTTTATCTCGCTTGATGGATTATTGAACTTGCACTATTGACATGTGCTTGGTAGGATATGAATGATCATATGATATGTTTCAATACATAACGTGTATCTTAGCTTAAAGTAATAGTGAATTTGCTTCTTCTAGTAATCTTGTTCTTAATATTATGTTAACCTAGCGTCATGAACTAGGGTAACTACTTGGTGAAAGATTGATGGACTGAGAGGTGAAGATTAATTAGCTTGTGAATTTAGGATTGCTAGCAACCCCGTATCATGATGGACCGAAAGGAGAAATGTTAGGGTTGGATCATGACGTAGGATTATTCTTAGTGCTTGTTAGGTGATGTAGTTTATGGATCGACAGATGACGATTACAGAACCTGGCATAGGCTTACATGAGATCGAAAGAAGATTGTGAGTAGTTAAACGTGATCAAGAGCATATTTGTTTTTACATGTTTCAAAGCAGTATCCGGAATTGTCTAATGCCCTAGGTGATCCATAGATCGCCTAGTTCGTCTCCTTATTTAATCAAACGTTGTTTAATTATAAAAATCCAAAAATAATCTCTTTTAGTTAGTTTAATACAGTCACTTGATTGGGGGTGACGAATTCTCAAACCAACAATTTCCTCCTGTTATTTCAATTATACTCTTTAGATTTTAATCTCTAATTAACAATAAGCCTACTATCTGTCCTCGTGGGTTCGACAACCTGAGTTTCAATACTCACTATTTATTACTTCGACCGTGCACTTGCGTATACACGTAAGAAATCGTGTCAAGTTTTTGGCGCCGTTGCCGGGGACAGCGGTTTATTTGTTAATTAGAAATTAGTTTAGAGAGTTTATTTTTTTTATTTTTTTTTATTATCTATTCTTATCACCTCACGGTATTTCTTGAGATATTTGGTGTGCAGGTTATCTATAACCATGGGGGATGAGAAAGATCATCGTTTTGCGAGCATAATTGAAGTATGCAACCTTGCGGGTTGGAAAATTGTGAAGGAGGGCCATGTGGATGCCACTAGAGAGAGGGTAGCCATGGAGATACAGCGCTATATCTTTCGGCCTAATGACCCAAATCCTCCTACGAGCTTACTGTTCTTCCTTGGTTGGATGCTTGAGGAGATGATTCTTAATGTGGAAGAATGGCGACAACGAGCAACAAAATTGGGAATGGAGACGACACATGTGGAAGCACAACTTGTTCTCTATTCAAATCAAGAGTATAATCCGACCTTCGAAACACTCAAAGAAGAGGATGATGAGCCATTATGTATCACAACATGCCCGGATATCGATTTGTTATTTGAGTCTAGCATGAAGAAAAAAGCATGATGAAGTATTTGGTGAAATTGAAAGTATCCTTCATGGTATCGACATTGATGAACTTGACTCTCCGGTCACAAATTTGTTGGAGCCTCTCACGTTTGAGATCATTAATGAACAAGACGCCAGAATTGATCTTGTTGATGATTCGATTATTTCATATGAAGAAGATGAAGATACACAATCGTTCATAATTTATGAGTTGGTGCTTGAGCCTTCAATGAAGATATTGCAAATTGAGGAAGCGGGCAAAGAGGACATCAAATTCGTTTCACGGCGTGAGAGATTTGTAGTTGTTATTGAAATCATTATGATATTGATGCTCATGAATTGGAAGAAGAAGAAAAAATTTCCGGCGAATTTTTACTTGTGCAACACGGGTTCATCGTTGGTCAGATATGTGATCCCTGTGAGCGGTTGTTTTTGCTCAATTGAGAAGAAATTGGAAGAGAAAAAATGGTGGAAAAAGAAGAAGTGGCGAGAAAAGCTTATTTTCAAGCAGCAGGGGTGTTCTGTGCAGTTTGATAATACTTCTGAAAGTGTTCGTTCTTAGCACTGGGGAGGTTGTTGCAGTTTTCAGAAGTTTAGTAAAAGTCACTCAGCACCAACAGTGAGAACCCCTTGCAGCTTCTCTTCTGGTTGCTGCGTTGCAAAAGAATTCCTCTGAAGAACAGAATTGAGGAGCTTGCAGCCTCTTCCATGGATCTGGCCAAGAAACCCATACCCTCCACCGCCGTAATCCATCGGCCTTTCTCCGCCGTTCAGTTCGAAAACCAATCGCCACCATCTCCTATTCATCTTCTTCCTCCTTCAACAAAAACCCAGCAGCCACCATCGAAACCAGAAAACCACCAGACCCACTGCTCATCTTCTTCCCCCATCGTATCCTTTCTCTGATTCGACCAAATTAAACCCACCTGAAACTTCCTCAAATCCGATCAAACCAACCCACGAATCTCTGCCTTCAATCACCGCCCTGCACCCAGCCGACCCACCATAGCCGACGGCCATCCTAGCCCAAAGCCCAGAAATTCATCGACCCTTCTCTATTCTCCAATTCAAACCTAACAACCCACTCTCTGCCCCAATCACCGCCCAAGTTCCTACCTCCGGCCACCTACAATCCACGGTATCAGAACAACCCACAACCACAGCACCGCCTCTCCTCCCAAATCACACAACCCACCTCTCTCGAACAGAGCAGCAATCTGCCGTCGACCCAATCCCGAAGCCGCAAGCGAGACCAACCTTGAGTCACACCCAACACCAGACCATACACCGGCGACCCATTATCCCTCTGTCTCTCCGATTGAGGAACCCACCTGTAACCCAGCCTGCCATGGACGACGGCGAAGAGCTCGCCTAGTCCAGAACGACCCTGAACCCCTATCAATCGATTGACAGCTCTCTCTCTCTGCCAAGAATTGAAATCTGAACAATCCCAGACCACTTATCTCTGCAGATTTTACATCGATTGACAGTGTTGAAAAAAAAATGTATGCGGGCAGCCAGGTTGAAATTCAGAAGAAAAAGTGGTGTTATCCTTTAAATATGTGATGCTGTCAATTGGGATCTGGGTATTGAATTCACTCACTTTTCAATATCTATAAGCTGGTTGTGATTGAGATATGAATGCAGCTCTCAGGTTTTGGGAAGAGGTGCGTCAAAATTTGAGCAAGGAAATGCATGGAGTTACTCTTGTGCCGTGTTTGTAAACTAGCAAGAGAACAGCTGATACTGGTGGACATTATTCATTAAATAGAACGTGAAATTTGACGAAGATATCGACCCCGATGTGCTACTGCACACTCGACCGTTATGGGAGCTTGCATTGATCCGCACAATGTTTTCTTGGGGATTGTTCTTGCTACCTCAGTCACCACATATCGGATTTCTTCCCCGACCTTGTGTCGGTTGTGAGTATTATTTTCTCTCTCTTTACTTACCGTTTAGGCACATCGTACTTGTTGGGTTTTGACGTAGGTAACGCAGCGGAATAACAAAAATAATCCTACTCAAAGCCCACCAAGGATCACAGGAAGAGACATCATAACATGATTAAGGACATAGAAGATGTGTACCTTTTGATTTGTGAGATCACACGAAGAATGATGTCCTCGTCTCTACGGTTGATCCACGTCTAGAGGTGAGATCTAGATTCTTCCTTCAATCAAGTGCTAGCTTGAACCTTGGAGGAAGAGGGATGAAGATCAAAGCAACAAAGCAACAAGGCAACAAAGGAGGGGCGGCTTCCTTCTTGCCGTCGGGTAGAGGGGCGGACGGGGGCTAGGGTTTCGGCCCTAGCTCTTGTCTTGCTCTCTCTTTTGCTCTCTCCCACTCTTTGTGTGTTATGACTAATAACTCATGTGGTGGGAAGGAAGCTAGAGCCTCCTTTATATACTCCAACAACTCCTTGTTGTTTCCATAAAAGAGTTTTCTTGTTCTAGTAGGACTAGAACTATCCCCTTCCTTGCAAATTAGTCCTACTAAGTTTGCAAGGTGTTGCACTATGATCCTTCTATTAATTAATCCATATTAATTAATCCCAAATCTAGTTCTACTCTATTTGACGTGTGACCCCATAGGTTTCTATATAGTTGGTAGTAACTATTACTAACATGGAGCGGTGTCTAGCAACACATCCATGCCACCCAACCAATAGAAATAGTCAGTGATCCCGACAAACCTTTGTGCCCAATATATCATATTGCATTATCCCTTTGTCTCCATACCCGGATTGGACACGAGACATAAATAGTCACACTCGTATATCCAATCCATAGTTCCTCGATCCTGGGAATATGCTTATACTTACAGATAACATTAATATCTCCATATTAATTTATCTGAGTCTGGCCAGACATTCAATAAGCCTCATCCCTCGAGTGGCCATGGATATTTATCCCCATTATGTGGGAGGGACAAATCCTATCTACATCACTACGATCTCTAAGCTTGCTTCCTATCACGCCCGATAGCCACCTTTATGATTACCCAGTTACGGTGTAATGTTTGATAACATCAAAGCGCAATATTTCACAACTAGAGTATCTAGTGACTTCAAGTCCAAGGATTGCAATAATATTAGCACTACGAAAAGCGATTGTGACTTCACATAATCTAATGTATCCTTTTCGTCGTGGGTCAATCCAGTATGCCATTACTCCTAATGCATACCCATGTGTTAGACTTGATATCTCCATATCAATCTACCCACATACTAGTCTATATTTGATTGTCCTATTAATCAATATAATTGACTAGGGATATTTAAGATAAATAACACAATTTATCTAAGGACTTCATTATATTAAATATCGCCATAAATAATAAATGAATATTCTAGCCAAAACATTGTTCATACTAAATCTACGATTGCCTCTAGGGCATCTATTCCAACAGTCTCCCACTTGCACTAGAGCCAATCTGGCGCATCTCGTATGCCTATAGATCTGGCGTGCCCTTCATGCTTTCGCTGCGCAAGAGGTTTCGTAAGTGGATCTGACACGTTGTCATCTGTCGGAATCTTGCATATCTTCACATCTCCTCGATCGATCATATCACGAATAAGATGGAATCTCCTAAGTACATGCTTTGACTTTTGGTGCGATCTTGGTTCCTTCGCCTGTGCGATTACCCCAGAGTTGTCACAGTACAACTCTACGGGATCCACTATGCTAGGGACCACACCGAGCTCAGTAATAAACTTCTTTATCCATACTGCCTCTTTCGCCGCTTCCGCAGCAGCAATGTACTCAGCTTCTGTTGTAGAATCAGCAACTGTGCCTTGCTTGGAACTCTTCCAGCTCACAGCTCCTCCATTCAGGCAAAACACGTATCCAGACTGCGATCTGTAATCATCCTTGTCGGTTTGGAAGCTTGCGTCAGTGTAACCCTTTACACTTAGCTCCTCCATTCCTCCAAATATCAAGAACACATCTTTAGTTCTTCTTAAGTACTTTAGGATGTTCTTGACAGCAATCCAGTGACTCTCACCCGGATTGGACTGATATCTGCTCACCATACTCAACGCGTATGATACGTCTGGTCTAGTACATAGCATGGCGTACATGATGGATCCTATGGCCGAAGCATAGGGTATCCTATTCATGCGGTCCTTCTCCATCTCATTGGAGGGACAGTCATTCTTGGAAAGAGTGACTCCATGTGACATGGGCAAGAATCCCTTCTTGGAATCTTGCATGTTGAACTTCTTCAACACCTTGTCAATATATGTACTCTGACTTAGGCCAAGCAACCTTTTGGATCTATCTCTATAGATCTTTATACCCAGTATATAGGCTGCGTCTCCTAAGTCTTTCATCGCAAAGCACTTTCCTAGCCAATCTTTAACAGATTGAAGAGTAGGAATATCATTGCCAATGATTAGTATGTCATCCACATACAAGACCAGAAATACTATAGAGCTCCCACTAACCTTCTTGTAAACACAAGGCTCATCTTCGTTCTTGATGAAGCCAAACTCTTTGACCGCGTCATCAAAACGTCGATTCCAGCTCCAAGAAGCTTGCTTTAATCCATAAATGGACATTTGCAGCTTACAGACTTTATTGGCATTCTCTGGATCCTCAAAACCCTCTGGTTGTGTCATGTACACATCCTCAAGGAGGTTCCCATAAAGGAACGCTGTTTTGACATCCATTTGCCAAATCTCATAGTCGTAGTATGCTGCAATAGCAAGTAAGATTCGAATGGATTTAGTCATGGCGACTGGTGAAAAGGTCTCATCATAGTCAATACCATGAATCTGTCTATAACCTTTGGCCACCAATCGCCCCTTATAGGCAACTACCTTGCCATCCATGTCGGTCTTCTTCTTGAAGACCCACTTGCACCCTATGGGTCGAGCCCCTTCGGGTGGTTCCACCAAAGTCCATACTTTGTTGGTGTACATGGAATCCATTTCGGATCTCATGGCTTCAAGCCACTTCTTAGAGTCTGGGCCACTCATGGCTTCTCCATAGTTTGCAGGCTCATCATCCATGAGTGGTACGTCATCGGGCTCGGTCACGAGAAGTCCATACCTCTCTGGCTCATGACGCACTCTTCCTGATCTACGGAGTTCCTGTGTTACCTGAACAGGTTCTTCCACAACTTCTTGTGGTTCCTGTTCATGTTCCATTATCGGTTCAGTGGTTTGTGGTTCATGAATTTCTTCAAGTTCTACAACCCTCCCACTTGCTTCTTTAGAGACTAGTTCTCTTTCTAGAAACACGCCGGTCCGAGCAACAAACACTTTGTTCTCGATAGGGTTATAGAAGTAATATCCTTTAGACTCCTTAGGATATCCCACAAACTTACACTTATCCGCTTTAGGCCCGAGCTTGTCTGTTTGTAAACGCTTTACAAAAACGTCGCAGCCCCAAATCTTCATAAACGACACTATGGGACGCCTCCCTGTCCATATCTCATATGGCGTCTTCATGACTGATTTGGATGGAACACGGTTAATGGTAAAAGCTGCCGTCATTAGAGCATGTCCCCAAAAGGATATCGGAAGATCTGTTTGAGACATCATAGATCGCACCATATCTAATAGAGTGCGATTCCTCCTCTCAGATACACCATTCCATTGTGGTGTTCCGGGTGGAGTGAGCTGGGATACTATCCCACACTCTCTAAGATACTCATCAAACTCTTGGCTTAAGTATTCTCCTCCACGATCCGATCGTAGAGCTTTAATACTCTTGCCAAGTTGCTTTTCTACTTCACTCTTGAATTCTTTGAACAATTCAAAGGATTCGGATTTGGCCTTCATAAGGTATACAAATCCATATCTACTGAAATCATCAGTAAATGTGATGAAGTAGGTATAACCACCTCTGGCAGGCGTGGGGAATGGTCCGCATACATCAGTATGTATGAGTGCCAATAACTCACTAGTCCGCTCGCCTTTCTTATTGAAAGGGGACTTTGTCATTTTTCCTAATAAACAGGATTCACATGTCTCATATGATTCCAAATCAAATGTGTCTAGAAGTCCATCCTTATGGAGTATAGATATGCGTTTCTCATTTATATGGCCTAAACGACAGTGCCATAGATATGTAGGATTTAAATCGTTAGTTTTAATCCTTTTAGTATTTATGTTATAGATTGGATTATTTAGATCAAGGATATACAATCCATTAGACAAATGCGCACTACAATAGTGCATACTATCAAAATAAATGGAGCAACACTTGTCCTTTATTGAAATAGAAAAACCTTTCTCGTCCAAACAAGAAACGGAAATAATGTTTCTGCTCATAGCAGGCACATAAAAGCAATTGTCTAATTCTAAAATAAGTCCAGAAGGCAAAGATAGCTCATAAACGCCTACAGCTAATGCAGCAACCCTTGCTCCATTCCCGACGCGCAAGTCTATCTCCCCTTTTCGCAATCTTCTACTTCTTTTCAAATCCTGCACATTACGACAAATGTGAGAACCACATCCGGTATCTAATACCCAGGATGATGAAATAGAAAGATTGACGTCTATAACATAAATACCTGGTGGTGGTGGAATCACTATTCCAAGCTTCTTATCCTCCAGATATTTAGGGCAATTCCTCCTCCAGTGACCCGGCTGGCTGCAGTAGTGACACTCACCTTTAGCCACGCCTCCACTAGGCTTTAGGGCTTCCTTGGATTTCGCAATTTTCTTGCGTTTTCCTTTTGAAGTAGATGCAACTGACTTGCCCTTCTTCTTGTGTACCATCATTATGGCCTTGCCCTTGCCTTTATTGATGCTTTGCTCAGCTGTCTTTAGCATGTTCAATAAGTCTGGCAAAGACTTGTTGATCTCGTTCATATTATAGTTCATAATGAACTGATTATAACTGTCAGGCAACGATTGCAAGACGAGATCAGTCGCCAAGTCCTGGCCGAGTGGGAACCCCAGTCTCTCAAGGTTCTCTATGTACCCGATCATTCGGAGTACATGAGGGCCTACTGGATTCCCCTCTGCAAGACTACTTTTGAACAATGCTTTAGACACTTCATAGCGCTCATGCCTTGCCTGTTCCTGAAACAATTGTTTCAAGTGTATGATCATATCATAGGCTTCCATGTTCTCGTGTTGCTTCTGAAGCTCGCTAGTCATGGTACAAAGCATGAGGCAAGTCACGTCATTAGAATCATCAACATGTTTCTGACGTGCCCTTACTGCCGCTAGTAGAGACTCATCTTGTGGTGGGTCTGGAATTGGAGTGTCCAAGACGTACAGCTTCTTTTCTTGCTTGAGGACAATCCTCAAGTTTCTGTACCAGTCAAGGAAATTTGTTCCAGACAATTTATCCTTCTCAAGGACAGATCGTAGGGATGAACTCGTTGCGTTGTTGTTTGCCATTTGGAATTCTACAAAACGAGAAATATGCAATTTTAGTATTTTGAACAATTTGACTATATTTAACAATGGCTAGATCATCAAATATAGCTCCCACTATTTTTCTCGGATTAATAGCCCTCACTATTAA
Source organism: Linanthus parryae (assembly GCA_023055425.1). Taxonomy (NCBI): domain Eukaryota; kingdom Viridiplantae; phylum Streptophyta; class Magnoliopsida; order Ericales; family Polemoniaceae; genus Linanthus; species Linanthus parryae. The sequence continues at coordinate 143,832,211 of JALGPY010000004.1, read as the reverse complement.
AGCGGAAAATATCTTTATATTTTCTAGTGGGTCCAAGATCCTTATTTCACTTCTTCTTGAGCTTGCTTTGGCAAGTCACCCAAGAATTGGTTATTTAGGTAGGAACCATTCCAATTGCATCTCATGCAACTCTTGGTCCAATTAGGTGAATAAATTTCTTTTATTCTTTATCCAATTGGATAACTCCTAATTGTCATGCCTCTAAGCTCATCAATCCAATTGAATCTTGCCTAGTTGCGTCCAACCTCTTGCTTTCAACATACACGCATTACTAGCTTGCGTCGTCCGCAACACATCATGAAAAATTAAAATCGCCTTGCTTTGGCAAGCCCGAATTTTAATAGGCCATGATCATGAAGGGTGTTTTGGCAAGAGAAGGCAAAACGCAATATTTAATTGAGGGATTTCTTTTAATTTGTTTGGTTGATCTTTATCAACATGGTCTACTTATTTGGATTGGGCTATCCACAATAAAAGACCAACCTTGTTTATTATTATCTTGTTATCGTTTTGCTTGTAGCGCCATACACACAAAATAAACAACAAGGCATGAATAATAAACATCCACAAAATAAAAATAAAAAAAAAACGTGGCATGGATATGGCCTCTAGACTAATGATATTATCAAGCCAATGATAATATCTAATTGCCCTAAAGTGCCGAGCTCATCTCCATGTGCTCCACCATAGCTGCGCCCTAGGGATGTCTTTTGGCTACTTTGGTTCTCCAGTCTTCTTCTCCATGTTCTTGGCTATCATCTAAATATTTCTAATTCTAGCCTAACATCTAGAATAAATAAATAATAAAAGCCTCACATGTCGAGGAGAAAAAGAACGACTCGCAGGCCGTAAAACTTAATTAAATATTACATTAATTTGATCAGCTCGCAGGCCGTAAACCAAACCACAAAACAATAAACATCCATAATCCTAGGCCATATCCATCCACCATGCAATAAATCACATAATACAGTTAAAACCAATTTTTAACGCGCTTGTTTAATTTTAATAAAATTGGGTAACTAGGGTTTCACAACGGTCCAAAGGGTCCAAGCCAACAAGTGGCCCGAACCCTAGGACCGCCGCACGCCTAAGGGGGGCCGCGGCCTTGCTTGGCGCGCAAGGGAGGGGCGGGCGGCTAGGGTTTCGGCCCTAGTCCCTTTCCTCCTTCCTTGTTGCCCAAGCAAGGTTGTTTCCTTATGGATTTAATTCCATAATTTTGTTTCCATAATTGAAAACCCCTTTTCAATCATGTGCCCATGAACCCTAATTTTTCAAGAACCCAATTATTCATATCCTATGTGATTAAACTCACCAATTCTAACATCCAATGTTAAATTGGGTCTTGTTTGCTTGAATCAAATTCAATATTGCATCTACTATGCCAATTTTTTCAGTTTCGCGTAATAAACAATAATACGGTGTATGAACTGAAATCGTAAACACATAATATCATGTTATGCTCTACGACATGTGGCTCTGATACCACTGTTGGGTTTTGACGTAGGTAACGCAGCGGAATAACAAAAATAATCCTACTCAAAGCCCACCAAGGATCACAGGAAGAGACATCATAACATGATTAAGGACATAGAAGATGTGTACCTTTTGATTTGTGAGATCACACGAAGAATGATGTCCTCGTCTCTACGGTTGATCCACGTCTAGAGGTGAGATCTAGATTCTTCCTTCAATCAAGTGCTAGCTTGAACCTTGGAGGAAGAGGGATGAAGATCAAAGCAACAAAGCAACAAGGCAACAAGGAGGGGCGGCTTCCTTCTTGCCGTCGGGTAGAGGGGCGGACGAGGGCTAGGGTTTCGGCCCTAGCTCTTGTCTTGCTCTCTCTTTTGCTCTCTCCCACTCTTTGTGTGTTATGACTAATAACTCATGTGGTGGGAAGGAAGCTAGAGCCTCCTTTATATACTCCAACAACTCCTTGTTGTTTCCATAAAAGAGTTTTCTTGTTCTAGTAGGACTAGAACTATCCCCTTCCTTGCAAATTAGTCCTACTAAGTTTGCAAGGTGTTGCACTATGATCCTTCTATTAATTAATCCATATTAATTAATCCCAAATCTAGTTCTACTCTATTTGACGTGTGACCCCATAGGTTTCTATATAGTTGGTAGTAACTATTACTAACATGGAGCGGTGTCTAGCAACACATCCATGCCACCCAACCAATAGAAATAGTCAGTGATCCCGACAAACCTTTGTGCCCAATATATCATATTGCATTATCCCTTTGTCTCCATACCCGGATTGGACACGAGACATAAATAGTCACACTCGTATATCCAATCCATAGTTCCTCGATCCTGGGAATATGCTTATACTTACAGATAACATTAATATCTCCATATTAATTTATCTGAGTCTGGCCAGACATTCAATAAGCCTCATCCCTCGAGTGGCCATGGATATTTACCCCCATTATATGGGAGGGACAAATCCTATCTACATCACTACGATCTCTAAGCTTGCTTCCTATCACGCCCGATAGCCACCTTTATGATTACCCAGTTACGGTGTAATGTTTGATAACATCAAAGCGCAATATTTCACAACTAGAGTATCTAGTGACTTCATGTCCAAGGATTGCAATAATATTAGCACTACGAAAAGCGATTGTGACTTCACATAATCTAATGTATCCTTTTCGTCGTGGGTCAATCCAGTATGCCATTACTCCTAATGCATACCCATGTGTTAGACTTGATATCTCCATATCAATCTACCCACATACTAGTCTATATTTGATTGTCCTATTAATCAATATAATTGACTAGGGATATTTAAGATAAATAACACAATTTATCTAAGGACTTCATTATATTAAATATCGCCATAAATAATAAATGAATATTCTAGCCAAAACATTGTTCATACTAAATCTACGACTGCCTCTAGGGCATCTATTCCAACAGTACTTGCTCTAGGATTTTATTTTTAGAATTCTAGGGAATTACTTGAGTACTTGCTTAATTTCGGTACACATAACTCATTCATGTGCACGTAGCTTGAATTATCTCTAAATTTGTTGAGCTACCTTCTTGTGTCGTGACTTTGACTCCGAGTAGAACCACCGCCCCTCGCATTTGAATGCTGAGTCTTCTTGGTTAATCTCTAAATTCGTTGAGGACAACGAAGTGCTCAAGTGTGGGGGGAGTTTTAGTCTTGACTAGCCAGTCAGTGTTTGCATCGCCATGTCTGCATATAGTTTGTTCGTGTCGTATTGTGTCTATTTATGTGGTCCGTGTCGTGATATTGTGATAGTATGTCATATCGTCTTGTGTTAGTCGTGTATATACTTGTTTGAGTTTGTGTTTAATATTGCATGTTTTCTTATTTGAGTCTACCTACCCTATCGACTGTTTTGTGTAGTTTCGTTCGTGTCGGCTTGCATGTAGTGTAGGAGTCATATGATAGTATTTCATAGTGTAGGAATCATATGAAAAAAATTAAAAAATCAAAAAAATTAAAAAATCCAAAAAAAAAAAATTAAAAAGTGAAAATTTTGAGAAAAGGGCAATCGAAAGAGGCTAAAATTTGATAAATCGCGAAGTGTGAGGACTTTAGGCGTAGAGCATGATTTGTGACCGAGAGTGACAACGTGAGTCCCCCCTAGTAGGTATAGAGAGACTTTCTTTACGGGATTGCCTACCTATTTCTAACACTTACGTGATTTTCAAAGCCAAAGTGTGTGCCTATTTTCTTACAAGAGCTGAGCTAGGTGTGAGCTAAACAAGCCGAACATCCATGTGTACGTCTTAGGTAGTCGCCAACCCGCCTCGTAGTGGCACACGAAACAGCTGTGCGAGGACGTGTATTTGAGCACTCACTGCTTTTAGAACTCACCTTGTAGGACCATTAGACGCCCCAATTTGAACTTTGGATTCTTGCTAGCCTTCGGACCTAGGGTGACGATTCTTGGCCTTCATCACAAATTGATTAGAATCACCACTTTAGTGCGTCACGAGGGGGTTGTGTAGTTGAGGGGGTTCGATGAGGGAGTGATTATACAATTCGTTGAGTTCTAGATCTCGCTTGCACTTCATTGATTATCTACGAGGGGATGCGAGGGTGAGTGAGTAGGCTTGCGCACTTCGGTGTGGCGGTGTTCCATGCCACTACATCATGAACACAGTTGTGGAGAGTCGTGAGTGCGTGAATCTAATACGCACGGAATTGGGTTGGGTGAACTTAATTGGTGGATCGTGCTAGGTACCGGTTTTTTTATTACTTTGGTGTAGGAGGATCGGTTGGATTAGGCACGAGATACATTCATCTTCGGGACTACTTGAGAGGGGATATGGTGACATTCGAGTGTGGGGGTGTCGACTTTTGACTTCGGACATTGAGTGTGAGCTTGCGACGAATCCACTCCCACACATGTACTTCATTGATTTTGCGGCTTGGACTTGACATGGACTTTGTTTGAGTTAGGAGGAGATGATATTTCTATGTGATATTCATTCATCGATTTACGTGTTTCCTTCTCCTAGCATATTTGATTGTTATTTGAAGACCACTCGGATATTATTGTTGGATTTTGATGGTATTTTGAGAGAATTGTAAAAAAAAAAAAATAGAAAATGAAAAAAAAAAGAAAAAAATGAGAGAAAAAGAAAAAGGAGATATGAAATAAAGTTTTGAGTTGAATTTGAATTGGAACGAGTGGTGGAGCAACTTTGACGACGACGGTTCACGTTTCATGCACGACAAACGACGATGGCCACGGAGATCACTAGTGTACCGGGGTTTGAGGGAATTGAGGGCCGGATGTAGTGAGCTTCGGGTTTCGGTTTCTATCATCGTGGTGAGGGTGTGTGAGATGTGGGATTATATGTGAGAATGTGACGCTTAGGACTTGATTTCGACGAGATTACCTATATGTCCCTAAGCCTCATCATGTGAAAACCATTAGCGGATTAGGAGCTCGGACCTTGGATGTGGCTTTGCCTAGCGTAGTCTCTTATTTCGTGGCACACGCGAAGAGGTAGCGTACTCTTGTACTTAGTAAAGTTAGACTTTCTATACTAGCTAGGTGAGAGTCTCGTTGTCGAATTTAGTTTCAACTCATGCTTTGTTCCTAGGATTCTCATCACTTCATGAATATCGATTTAAGCCAATGGAGATTGCCCGATCTCAACCAAAAAGATAAAAAATGTATTTTGTGTATATATGTGTTTGTGTAGGATCGAGTCGTAGTTTGCATTTGCATCATATTGTTGCATTGTCGAGTCTTGTGTCGTTATTGAGTCGGCTAGTAAATAGTGGTTTTACTCGGGACGAGCAAAAGGTAAGTGTGGGGGTATTTGATAACTCTCTTTAGGAGTTATTATTATACTTCCGTATTACTTGTAATAGGCTAATTTTACATGATTTATATGCTATATTTGCACAAATATGTGAATTTGACGATTTATAAGCCTAAGAGTGAAAAGTTGTGTTTCTAGCCTATTTGTGCATGTTTTCTCTCATATTTGCTATGATAATTGCACGGGTTGTTTAGCGTTGTGTATCTCAGGTAAAAGAGGTGCATTGGAGCTTATGAGATGCTTGGATATGCTTGGAATGGAGCTAGATGAAGAGGAGAAAAGGAGACGCAAAAACGGAGCAAAGTTGGAAAAGCTACACAAGACCAGCCTGCACTATTTTCGATGCTCAGGAAAATCTACAAAGAATTTTGAAGCAAAGCCTGCGGCATTGGAAAGTAGACATCCGTAGCTTTCCAACGGTATATGGTAGGTCCGAAGACGAGTCCGTATGAGGGAGATACAGCCCGCGCAAGATCAGCTTACAATTCTGTCCGAGAATTACAAACTAGAGGGGCTGAAGTGCAATTTCGGCCATATTTCATTAAAAAGCGTGCCCAGGCCTTGGGGAACGCATTCTTAGACCTAAGAACAGACGGGAGGCTTCTAGGGAAGAGGGAGGAAGGCTAGGAGAGACGAGGATCATGGAGAACAACGCCGGAGTCGCCGGAACGTGATTTTCGTCACAAGTTTGACTATCCCTTCTATCTCTTCTATATTTTCTCAATACAATGAACTTGTTAGCTTCTATTTTCAGATTATTTGATTAGTTTTATTTGCTAGGCTCTATGGAGAGCCTAGGGTTTTGTTAGACACGTCCCGGATTTGTTTGTTTGATTCATGCTTATGGATTCATGTGATGGATTGATTTTATCTCGTTTGATGGATTATTGAACTTGCACTATTGACACGTGCTTGGTAGGATATGAATGATCATATGAGATGTTTCAATACATAACGTGTATCTTAGCTTAAACTAATAGTGAATTTGATTCTTCTAGTAATCTTGTTCTTAATATTATGTTAACCTAGCGTCATGAACTAGGGTAACTACTTGGTGAAAGATTGATGGACTGAGAGGTGAAGGTTAATTAGCTTGTGAATTTAGGATTGCTAGCAACCCCGTATCATGATGGACCGAAAGGAGAAATGTTAGGATTGGATCATGACGTAGGATTATTCTTAGTGCTTGTTAGGTGATGTAGTTTATGGATCGACAGATGACGATTACAGAACCTGGCATAGGCTTACATGAGATCGAAAGAAGATTGTGAGTAGTTAAACGTGATCAAGAGCATATTTGTTGTTACATGTTTCAAAGCAGTATCCGGAATTGTCTAATGCCCTAGGTGATCCATAGATCGCCTAGTTCGTCTCCTTATTTAATCAAACGTTGTTTAATTAAAAAATCCAAAAATAATCTCTTTTAGTTAGTTTAATACAGTCACTTGATTGGGGGTGACGAATTCTGAAACCAACAATTTCCTCCTGTTATTTCAATTATACTCTTTAGATTTTAATCTCTAATTAACAATAAGCCTACTATCTGTCCTCGTGGGTTCGACAACCTGAGTTTCAATACTCACTATTTATTACTTCGACCGTGCACTTGCGTATACACGTAAGAAGTCGTGTCACTAAGCACGTTTGCTTTGTAGATTTCCACGACACTGTTGCTCCACCGAGCATGAATACATATCCACTTGTGGATTTCGAATCCTTCGTGTCAGAAATCCAGTTAGCATCACTATAACCTTCTAATACCGGTGGGTATTTAGTATAGTGTAATCCAAGATTCTGAGAATATCTTAAATATTTCAGAACCCTCACCGCTGCTTTCCAGTGGTCTACACCAGGATTGCTCGTAAACCGACTTAGCTTGCTAACTGCATGAGCAATATCTGGTCTTGTACAATTCGTAATGTACAATAGGCTACCAACTACTTGAGCATATTCAAGTTGGTTAATTCCTTCTCCGGTATTCTTGGTAAGATGCAGACTTACATCAACCGGAGTTTTCACAGGTTTGCCTTTATCTTTGTCAAACTTATTGAGAACTTTCTCAATATAATGTGATTGAGATAAAGCATACCCTTCTCGTGTTTTAGAAATCTTAATTCCTAAAATCACATCAGCTAGACCCATGTCTTTCATGTCAAAGTTCTTGGTTAACATCTTCTTTGTATCTTCGATGACCTTCTTGTTGCTACCCAAAATAAGCAAGTCATCAACATACAAACAGACTACTACATAGCCTTCATGAGTGTTCTTAATGTAGACACATTTGTCACACTCATTGATGTTGAAACCCCCTGACATCATGGTTCTATCAAATTTCTCGTGCCATTGTTTCGGAGCTTGTTTTAATCCATACAAGGATTTAACAAGTCGACAAACTTTGGCCTCTTGTCCTGGGATGACAAACCCTTCGGGTTGTTCCATATAAATTTCCTCGTTCAGTTCACCATTCAAGAACGCCGTCTTAACATCCATTTGGTGAATCTCGAGGTCAAACAAAACCGCTATAGCTATTAACACTCGTATTGAGGTTATTCGAGTCACCGGCGAATAGGTATCGAAGAAATCGATCCCTTCATGTTGCCTGAATCCCTTAGCTACCAGCCGAGCTTTGTACTTATCAATTGATCCATCAGCCTTCAACTTCCTCTTGAAAATCCATTTTCACCCAAGTGGTTTACAACCAGGAGGAAGATCCACCACCTCCCAAGTGTGGTTTTTCATAATGGAATCAATTTCACTATTAATTGCTTCCTTCCAATAAGGAGCTTCCGGACTAGAGACCGCTTGCTTATACGTCTTTGGCTCATCATCCATCACCAGGGTTATGAAATCCGGACCAAACGTTTTAGCAATTCTAGCCCTTTTGCTTCGTCTAGGTTCATCCTCTATAGGAGTTTCCTCAGATTCCGGGTCACGTACCCTATTAGAAGGGTGCCCAGATTCCCTTTCCTTACATGGAAACACATCCTCAAAGAACGACACAGTTCTAGCTTCCAATATAGTGTTTTCATGTATGTCTGGAATATCCGATTTGTGAACCAAAAATCGATAAGCGCTACTATCATGTGCATATCCAATGAACACACAATCCACCGTTTTTGGTCCTATGCGAACCTTTTTCGGAGGTGGTACTAACACCTTTGCCAGACACCCCCACACTCGAAAGAATTTATAAGTAGGCGGGTGGCCTTTCCATAACTCATATGGAGTCTTATCAACTTTCTTTCGAGGAATTCTATTTAGAATATGGTTCGCAGATAAGATTGCTTCTTCCCACATGTTCTGGGGCAACCCAGAACTTAAGAGCATAGCATTCATCATTTCCTTTAACGTCCTGTTCTTTCGCTCGGCAACACCGTTTTGTTGTGGCGAATAAGGAGCCGTTGTTTGGTGAATAATTCCATTTTCAGAACACACTTGCTCAAATGGTGATTCATATTCACCGCCCCTGTCACTCCGTAGTGACTTTATTTTCTTTCCAAGTTGATTTTCAACCTCATTTTTATAGTTCACGAATGCACTTATGGCTTCATCCTTACTTCGTAATAGATATACATAGCCATACTTAGTGCAATCATCTATAAAAGTGACAAAGTACTTATACCCCGATCTTGTTTGAACAACTTTCAAATCACAAAGATCAGAATGTATCAATTCAAGAGGAGTTGTACTTCTAGTGACATTGTGGAAAGGTTGCTTTGTTAATTTTGCTTCTACACAAGCTTCACACTTATGACTTGAGTCTATTTTCGATTTAGGTAGATGACCGATTTGCATCAATTTTCGAATTGAATTGAAATTTACGTGGCCTAATCTACCATGCAAATGAAAGAAGACTCAATCAAGTAAGCAGAAGTAGAAGCTTTTTCATTAACATTTGGAGGGTACATAGTTGCAACATTCATTTTGAACAACCCCCCGCTAAGATACCCCCTGCCAACATACACCCCACTTTTGATCAAAGTAAACCTACCCGACTCAAAGACAAGTCTCAACCCATTCTTTGTGAGAAGAGTTCCAGACACTAAGTTCTTTCGGATTTCAGGTACATGGAGTACATCATTGAGGGTCAACAGACATCCTGAAGTCAGCTTCAGCACAACCTTTACCTTGCCACTAACATTGGCAGTCGCAGAATTACCCATGAAGATAATTTCTCCATCATTCGATTCCTTATAGTCGGTGAACATCTTCTTATCACAGCAAACGTGGCGAGTAGCTCCGGTGTCAATCCACCACTCCCTCGGATTGCTGCCAACAAGATTCACCTCTGTGACCACAGCCGAGAGATTCATATCCCCGACATTGTGGACTAAGTCATCCACCTCAGACAAGTTAGCCTGGTTCTTCTTTCCACCATATACAGCCTTTCCTTTCTTGGGAAAGTCCACTGAGCGGTGACCTTTTGCTTTACAGTTATAGCATTTTCCTAGGAATTTCTTCCCAATTCCTCCCTTAGCTAATAGTTTCCCATCACGCTTCTTTGGTGCATTCGAACTACCTCCCTTAGAGGTTTTCCGAGGATAAGAGACATCCTCCACCATATGGGCCTTGGCTTTCCCATGGGTCTCTTTATAGAGGGAGTTCTGATCCTTAAGAGTATCCTCCTTGATGCGAATCCTCTGAATGAGTGCATCAAGTGTCAGAGGTCTCTTCTTGTACAAAATGTGTTCCTTGAACCCATTCCAAGAACTTGGCAGCTTATCCCTGACACACGCTACCTTGAGTGATTCACTCATGGTCAAGCCCTCTTGATGCATCTCATGAAGCATGACCTGCAACTCGTGAACCTGCTCCATCACAGGCCTAGTTTCCACCATCTGATAATGGAGGAACCTTGTTGCGATGAACTGCTGGTGTCCACCATATTCGACTCTGTACTTCTTGTCCAGAGCATCCCAGAGATCCTTGGACGTCTCCATGTGAGCATAAACACTATACAATGCGTCCTCCAAGCTGTTCATGATGAAGTTGCGACAAAGATAATCAGACTGCTTCCAAGCATCTACAGCCGCAACTTGCTGAAAATCAGCACTCTCTGGTAACTCTGGCTTGGATTCTGTCAAGAACCTATCCAAGTACAAAGTGGTCAAGTAGAACTTCATTTTTTGTTGCCACAACCTGAAGTCTTTTCCGGCGAACTTCTCAGGCTTCTCGACGAAGCCGAGACGCCCTTGACCTGATCCTATGATTGGATTACCAACGAATGGTGTTACATCACTAGCCGTGTAGACTTGGCCAAATCCCGTTGCAGCTGATTGAACTCCAACCCTACTTGAAGTCATCAATCCAGGGGTAGGCGTTCGCAGCGAGCTTGGTGCAAATCCAAGAGAAGAGAATACCCCAGCGGATGACGACAGACTTACTCCTGAGAGTCCCGCTGAAAGACTCGAAATAATCCCTTGAGAAATGCTTGACACACCAACAAATGATGTACCAACCACGGTAGTTGAACCCATGACATGAGATCCACTCGCGGCAACAAATGCCGGGATACTCTCAGCCAACGTGAAACTAGCCTCTTGGGTGCCCGGAATCAAAGCAGTGTCAATTCCCGAAGACATCTCGAACTGTCACCAAAACAGGAGGAGAATACGAAACGAGAAACGATTTTCTCGTAAACTAGATACAATACTAGTACATCAATATAAAAATCGCAACAGAATTTTGAGCTTTGCTCGAAAGTTGCACAACGACAGTCCAAACTGTCTAAGACATAATTATTATATAATAATGAGACAAGATATCAGATCTGTAAATAATCTGCCTGAGTTTCTCCAGACTTCACTTTTAACAAGATGAATAAGGAGTGCTTAAGAAACTTTAGTTCTTAAAATAAAGAACACAATAAACATTAACTGTAGCATTCAAGTTATAAACTGATGTTAGTAACAAAACTTAAGAAACTTTAATTCATAAAATAAAGAACATAATAAACATTAACGGTAGCATTCAAGTTATAAACTGAAGTTACTGACAAATACGTAAGAAACTTTAGATCATGAAATAAAGAGCATAATAAACATTAATTAGCATTCAATTTAAAGTAACTAACTATTAATGACACGCCAACTAGTTTTCAAGAGCAGTAAGTGAAATGGCACAAGCAGCTTAAATTCAATTCATAGATGATAGCATTATAATTTGAACCATGTGCTAAAGAAACTGAATAACAAGTGATAAACACAGTTTTACAGTTTGGAAAAAACTTAACTTGCTGAAGACTAGGCATAAATTGCAACAATACTATATGGTTAAGATTATGAGGAAGACAAGACAAACATGATTATAACATGCTTTCTTAGAATTAAAGACAGCAACAGACTATCTAAACGGTCAAAAAGGTAAACAAAATCAAATAAAATATCCAGGTTAACACCTAAATCTATGAAAGGTTAACCAAAAATAGACAGGAGCAAGAAACTAAACAGGCAGTAACAAGAGGAACATATAGATTCATAGACGCAGATTAAAGTTCTAAACAAAACAAAACAAAACGCTTTAAGACTGTTAGAATATTTAATCTGCTTAAACAATAAGAACATAAAAAATTAAACGATGAACCTGTCACCAAACTTGGCAAACTGAAGAATCGAAGAGGAACGCGTTGACGAACGCTTTCCTTAAAGCGTTTTGCCCCCTGGTGCTATCGGTTTGAACGGAACAATCGCCTCCCAGGACTCCCCTTGTCGCAATCAACTGGCGTAGCACTTGCCCTTGATTGCCCGGACGGAAAGACTTGATGAACAGTACTTGAGAGCAAGAAAGAGATGGAGATTGAGAGTGAGAGAGATGATCGTTGTGTTGCCTCTTGGATTGAGAACTCATTTCTCAATTTATAGCACTAGGGAAGATGGTTCAACTGAGAAAACGTAAGCCCTCTTCATCTTCAATTCACGTATATCATTCAATTTCCAGGAGGAAATTAATTATGTACGTTCACCTAGGGCTATCAATTTTCAAGGAGAAATTGATTATGTACGTTCACCTAGGGAAATCAATTAGAAGGAGAAGATTAATTGTATGTAATAAAATATAAACATCATATTATATCTGGGTCGACCCACGACCCAGACCCACCCAAAGTGGTCCGCGCGTGTGTTCATTATTTTACTCAACACAACTCTTCCCCAAAAATTGCAGCCTAATGAACGTAATTTCAACACAAATTACACGGACAATTTGCTCATTCACCTGAACAATATTGTACCGTAACACCCTCAATCACCGGGTTATCTCATGAGCTTAAGTTGAGCTCAAACTTCAACTCGTGAGATTATCCAACACCTTCTCCATCAATCATCAAAAAAAACCATTGTTGCTGCTATGAGGGATTCAGACAAAGAAGGTGACAACTATCCACTCAGCCATCTCTCCAAATTCAAAGTAAAAAAAGACTATGTTTAGACTGTTATCATAAGATAGTTTCTCTTTCTCCTGAATTACCAGAATACGCACCGCCATGCCCATCTAGCTTTGGAGTTCGAGGTTACACAGTGGTCGGTTCATGCAATGGCTTACTTTGTCTCCAGTCATCATCGCCTTTTCTTAGGACACTTCTTTATGTCTTATACCTGCAACTAGGCAGTGCAGGACTCATAATATTATGGACACTGACAAGGCTATTGGATTTGGTTACGACGAAACAACAAGTGATTACAAGGCTGTGGTGATTTCGTACCCGATGACTGGCTCTTTTGTTAAGGTTTGGAGTATGAGCACACATGAATGGAGACAAATTGATTCCTCCGTGCTTGAGGCTGTGGAGCGATACAATATCATTTTTAGATCTGGCTTGTTCATAAGAAGAAAATTGTATTGGTTAGCTCATAATATTTCTTACAGTGAGCGTCCGCTTGTGATCTCTTTTGAAATCGTTGATGAAACTTTTCGTCTAACCGAAGGGCCAGCTGCTGGTGTCTCTGTTGTTCCGTTTCAAACAGTTCTAGTTGATTTTATGGGCTCCCTTGCTTTTCCTGTTAGTCATCTAGCACGTGATGCTGATGATAGAAATTTTATTACCTTGGTTGATGTTTGGATGGTGGACGGCGAGAATATTTGGACCAAAAGATTCACAATTGGACCATTCCGATCAGAATGTGCCTATTCAATCGGAGTACATGTAGATGGCAAGTTTATTATGCGAGACGGGAACAAATGTTTCTTGCACGATGATCCTGAAGAGAAAGAAATTTGGCCTACTCCTATTTACCTCCCACATATTGGTAATTGGCGCAGTGCCGACCATCCGCTTTGGGGTTATTCCGAAAGCCTTGTTTCAGTTAATGCGGAGACAATGAATTTAAGTTTAATCCTTAATTTCTAGTATTGCGTTGTAATAACTTTTCAATGAGCAATGGGAAGTCTTTGTGCTGATGGAAAATTGTCACTATACTTATTTGATACTAATTTCAGTGTTTGGTATTTTAGACTCGCTCTGTCAAATTCACATCCTATATATTACGTTGGTTCATCACGAACTTATTGTGTGTGTGTGTGTGTGTGTGTGTCAGCCCTTTATGTGAAACGACGTTTTGAAGTGACGTGGATAATTGGATACCTTGAAGTGACAATTTTGTACTGGGTGGTTATTGGCAGGATCTCTTCTCTTCTGATATGTTGAAGTCTAGCTGAAAGTTGATTCCTCTTCTTCATGTATTTAGAGAATGTTTGTAATGAAACCAAACATGTCAACATAAAGAACAAAAAGAATAACACCAAAGAGCCACCTGCTGCAACAGAGAAATTATGGAACAGATACACAGGAGAACATTCTTACACCCAATCTATCGGCAATGAGGAGCCCTTTGACAGTATCAGGGGCCTCTTCAAGAATCTTCAGATAGTCCCACTAGTTGGGCTCCCAAGTTAGCCAGAGCATTGGCAACCTCATTAGCTTCACGTCCCACATGCCTGATTCTTTCCCACGATCCTGCTAAGTAGTAACTTTCCATCAATCACTTGAGCATTCATAAAAGCTGGTTCAATGGTGTTTCCTTGAAAAATGTTGACAGTCTCCATGCAGTTACTTTCAATTTCGTCTTCACCATGTCTTTAGATAATTTTTGTTATGAAACCTAACATGTAAATGAAATACAAACACCACAAAGCCACCTGCTACAATAGGTTAATTCTTCACAGAGAAGATTATGGAACTGATACAGAGGAAGTTACTATTTTCCTTCCTGTTGGCAATTTTACAAGCACCCATGTCGAGTTCTTTCTAAGAGATTCCATCTCTTCTCCCATTGAGACAATCCATTGTGATGACCTCAAACTAGAAATTGCAGCCTTATAGGTGGACCGCTCATGATTCACCTCTTCGGCTACCTGTAATGCATGGCCCACCATACTATCATCCATCTATCTTGCTTGAGGCTTTATGACTCTCGTTGATCTTTTTTCAGCAATACTCTGATTTATAGGTTCCTCTGGTAGCGATGCATCCTCATCAGACTCTTATGCTTCTTCCTCTTCATTTTTTGGCAGTGGTGGTGGCAATTCAGGCTCCTTAGGATCGTTAGGACATGAATTTGCCTCCACCTTCTTCTTTGCAGCTCCAAACCCTATCTCCACGAAACATGATTTTAGCATCAAAATCTCATCAAAACTACACTTCTGCTAAGTATAATCTTGGTGTCCGACCAAATCTTGTACCCCTTCACACCTGTCCCATAGTCCATGTATAGACCCTTCTTTTTTATTCTAGCTTGCCATCATCCACATGATAATTTGCAACGCAACCAAAGACCCTCGGATTCAAGTAATCAGGTGCATTTCCGGACCATAGTTCAATAGTAATCTTGCATCCTCTGCCTGTTTGCAGGCTCTGATTTACGAGATAACAAACCATAGAAATTGCCTCTCCCCAAAAACCTCTAGTAAGACCTGCATTTGAAAGTATACTTTAGGCATTCGCTAAAAGTTTCTGATTCGTTCTTTTGGCTACACCATTATCCTCTATTGTGCGCCAACAGTGTGATGGCGAGCAACTCCCTTACTTGCAAATTTCATCAAATTTTGATGAACAAAACTCCAAAGTATTGTCCGTGCACAACCTCTTCACCTTCTTTCCCATCTGATTCTCTACGAGTGGCTTCCACTCCTTGAATTTTCCGAAGGTTCACTTTTCTGCTTCATCACAAATATCCAATTCATCCTTGAGTTGTCGCGAGGATGCTTAGAAAATACCTGTAACCACCTATCACCTCAACCCGAGATGGACCCCAACAATCCAAATGGATATAATCCAAAGTGCATTTCGTTCTATGAACCGTTTTTGGGAACTTTATACGTTGTAACTTCCCATACACGCAGTGCTCACAATACCCTAGGCTCTTGGGAGTGCGCCTAGTGAGATAGCCTTTCATGTGAAGTTCCTGCATTCCCCGTTCACTCATATGTGCCCTAGAGGCAATCAATTTATTGTGACAAATATGTGGATTTACGATTCATTATGTTATCGATATGCAGATATGTTAACATGAATGAAGTCCTTAGAATATAAGTGTTATATTCTTAAATATCCCTAGTCGATCATAATGATTAATAGGACAATCATCTATAGACTAGTATGGTGTTGGATTGATATGGAGATATCATGATCCAACACATGGGTATGCATTAGGCGTAATGGCAAACTGGATTGACCCATCTCCGAGAAGGCTACATACATGTTATGTTGAGTCACAACCGCTTCTCGCGGTGAAATGGTATTGTCATCCTTAGACTTGAAGTCACTAGATATTCTAGTTGTGGATTATTGTGATTTTGGTAGCGTCAAACGCTACACCATAACTGGGTAGCTAAAGGCGTGTACTGGATACAATAAGAAGCAAGCTTAGAGATCGTAGTGGACGTAGATAGAATTTGTCACTCCCACATAACGGGAGCAAATATCCTAGGCCACTCGAGGGATAGTGCTTATAAAATGTCTGGCCAGACTCAAATAAATCAATATAGGATATTGATGTTATTTGCACGAGTAAGGCTATTCTCAGGATCGAGAAACTATGGATTGGATATACGAGTGTGACTTGTATGTCTCGTGTCCAGTCCGGATATGGGGACAATGGGATGAGACAATTACTTGCACAAGGTTTGTCATGATGACTATTCTATTTGTTGGCTAGAATGGATGTCTTGCTAGAGGCCGCTCCATATTAGTAAATAGTTACTACCAACTAAATAGAACCTATGGGGTCACACGCCATATAAGGGTGAACTAGACTTGGGAATTAATTAATTAATATGATTAATTAATTAAAATGATCAAATCGCAACAACTTGCTAACTTAGTAGGACTAATATGCAAGTTGGACTAAATCATGTATAGACATGACTATGATTTGCCAATGTGGCCTAAATAATGTAGAGACATGATTATGATTAATTTGAAAAGAGAACTAATCCATGTATGGACATGATTAAGACTTGTTAGCAAAAGGGACTAATCCTTATTTGAGTAGGATTAGGAGAGGGGTTCTTTATCGGAACTGCCCCTACCCGTCGGCCTAAAAGGAGAGCCGCCCCACCTTTGGTGCTCCATTGTTGCGCGATTCCTTCTTCCTCCTCCATTCTTCCTAGCTAGCACAAAGGAGTTGGAGGATCTAGATCTCACCTCTAGGCGTGGATCAACCGTAGAGACGTGACACAATTCACGTGATAAGTCATCACAGGAGAAACCCTAAGGTGTGTAACTTGATTTCTTCCTTTACCATCGTTATGTCTCTTTTCATGTGATCCTTGGAGGGTATTGCATGGATAAAATTCTTTCTTACGCTGCGTATCCATGATCAAAACCCTACACATATGTCATAGGTTGGTTTGACCAGCTTCATGAATCTCGCTGAGACTACTCCGATAGACGCCATAATAGCCGAACCCCGTAGCATGTACAAAGTTTCGTCCTTGATTCCCTTGATTAACCCATTTGGACCCTTATAGATGCATAAATCTCCACATTCACATTTGAAGATAAATCCCTTGCTGTCGAGTAGACTCAAAGAAATAAGATTCTTTGTGACAAGTGGCTCGTGTCTAACCTCCTTAAATGTGCATGTCTTCCCGTCATGAGTCTTGATTTTAACAGAACCGTTCCCGATTACCTTACAGACATCTCCACTTTCCATATGAACAGAACTTCCATTTGCACGGTTATAGCTTGAAAAGAGTTCATGTTCGACTAGATGTAATAGGAAGCCCCCGGCTTAAGAAATCACAAATGGGGCTAAAGAATGAAAACATCCTACAGTAGAATGAAATCCTCCTCAGACGAGTTCCCTTTCGACACCACGACTGCAGATTTGTTATGTCCTTGTTGACCTCGTTTCGGGCGATCTCTCTTCCAATGCCCCTTTTCCTTGCACCAAGCACATATATCATTCGGTAACTTAGAACCAAAAAGCTACTTTTTTCTTGTTCTTCTTACCCTTCTTTCTTCCCCCGTCGCCATCGATCCTAAAACATTGTCTTCGGTACACGTGCATGCACCCTTATGGTGCAATTCTCTAGAATGGAGTGCATATCTCACCTCTTCTAGAGTGAAACTGTCTTTATTCACAGTAAAAGACTACACAATTTTCATATGATGGGGGTAACGATACCGACAAAATAAGTGCGGCATCCTCATCATCCACCTTCTCGTCAATATTACGCAAATGTAGAAGAATCATATTCAATTGATCAAGGTGATGTTTGTGAGTCGTACCTTCGAGCAATCGTAGAGTGAACAACCTCTTCTTGAGGATAAACTTGCTGTTGAGTGACTTCTTCATATAGAGACTCTCCAACAGGCCCATAAAGCAGCTGGCGTTGTCTGATTTGTGACCTCCGTGATAAAGTCATTACACAAGCACAATATGATGTTGAATGTGCGTTCTCCTGCATCAATTTATACTCTTTATATGCAACATTAGTGCCTCCCTTGTCCGGGTTTGAAGGACTCCATATGCCTTGTGGACTTCAAGAAGGTGCACATCTTGATCTTTCACATAATGCAGTTCTTCCCTCCTATAAACATGTCGATCTTCAACATTGATCCAAAAATTGTTGTTGTTGGATTAGTCACAACCTAAGCCCTTATACTAGTTTTTTATAATGCTCATACTTCACGAACGATGAACGGAAACACAAATCAAGCAAGAACAGAAGATTAACGGGGTTAGTTAGTATAATGTATGCTAACTACGTCCACGACGAATGACGACCTTTATTTATCAAAAGGAACGATTACAAGTGATTGCATACGTCTATAGGAATCCTAAGGGTCCTTATATATTTCCCAAGTTGCCCAAGAAACGTCCTAAACATATAAGGAAACAACCAACAGAAAAAAACCAATCTTCGCATCCTTGCCACTTCCAAGCGTCAGAGGAAGCTTGTGACTGGGGTTTCTCTTCCTAATTAACTCAAACCATCAGATAAGAAATCCAATTGAATAAACCTGATCATAACTTTTTTTTTTTTTTGAGAATGACCTGATCAGAACTATGAAAGAGTTGGGAGTCAATACGATTTCCTGCATGCTATTAAGAGATGAACAATACTTTTTCTTACTTCAATTAAACACATGAATGCACTCAAATGGTTATGTGAAGAA
The DNA here is from genome assembly GCA_023055425.1 of Linanthus parryae. Classification (NCBI taxonomy): domain Eukaryota; kingdom Viridiplantae; phylum Streptophyta; class Magnoliopsida; order Ericales; family Polemoniaceae; genus Linanthus; species Linanthus parryae. The sequence continues at coordinate 143,813,274 of JALGPY010000004.1, read as the reverse complement.
TGGATCGTCAAATTGAAAATTGACTACCTGATGTGTTATTTTGAGCTAGCATGCTTACACCTGAAACTGCGCCATAGATCCAGTTTTAGTTTCTTTAATAAATCGCGGACCTTGGAAGTTTGTACTTTCCCGATTGACCTATGACAGTGAGCAATCTGATAATCAACACATAAAAAGCCAAGGCAACCAGTCCTATGAAAGATAAGCTGAGAGATTGATTGTTTACTTAATGTCAACGTATACAGTTTGGGATTTTGGCAAACCTGGACTGAACCGTAATAGCTTCCAAACCGATCCGATCCAAACCGAACCGGCCAGTTCGAGGTGGATTGCGATTTTTCCGGTTTGAACTTGCATCCCTACTCGTAAGCAGGGCCGTCTCAAGAAATTCGGAGGCCTTAGGAAAATTTCGTTATTGAGGCTTTGATAAAAAATTATAATACTAGTTAAAGCTTGCATTTCTTACTTTCTTGGATGCACATATGTTAATGTTAGTTTCAAGATCAATTTTTTCTAACATCACTTTCTCAATCGATGAATAGCAAGTCCAAGTCATGTTAGTCGTTCTTGTGAGAATTTATTAAATTTTGTATTGTTCTTATTTTCTCAAGTTTTCATAATCGGATTCAAATTTTCTAGCCGCATGATGAAAAAAGAGACTAAAAGCAATACTGTAAAGTAAAAGTATTAAAACGGTGAGAGCTTAGAAAATTAAGAAATACCATATGACCCCGGAATTGAACTTGTGTAGACTATTTGAAGTATTGAACTTAAAAGCGCGGGAGAGGAATTGAATTCGACGCAAAGCCTAACTGTAGATGGTAGAACACTATCTTCAGTTTCAAGCTACCCAAAGGAACTCAATGATAATCAAACACATACCAGTATCAAGAACACATAACAAGTTGAAGAAGGTTTAATTTTTGCAGACGATTAAAAAGAGATTTTTTTTAAATGAAAAAAGAGAGAAAATTAGAATACATAGAAATATTTACCCAGCAGTATGAAGAAATGAGAAAATGAATTAAAATCTCTACAGATATGCTCCTTAAAAATATCTCTACAGATTTTGGGGGCAAAAAATTACCAATTTGGGGTGAATTAATATCAACAACTGATTCCAAAATACTCTCTCACGTCCACCATTATCTCCTTATTTATCTCCTAAATATCCGCTCTCGCATGGTATGTAAATATTCCATTAATTCTTTTTTGCAGCGTGTGTTTTTTATGGTATTAATTTTCCAAAATTAATCAAATTTATACAAAATTAGTTTTAACTACCATAAAAAGTGAGATTTATGCACGGTCACAACATTCTAAAGTAGGATTTTTTTCCAAACCGTCTACTTCATACAACACATTTCTGCACGGTCACAACATTCGGAGGTAGGATTGTTTTAGAACATTCACATAGTCAAAGTTACGGAATTTGACTTGAGTACAGGTAGTTGATGTCGCCTTCAATTAGTTGTTATCTTTGGGGATTAGCGTAATTGTTTCCACAATGAAGCAGCAATTGAAAAATAATAACAGAGCTTGACTTTCCTTTTTTTTTTTTTTCCTTTGAGTAAAGCTTGACTTTATTTTTGAACCTATCTATAATGCGCCATCGATTATACATATGCTGGGGGTAGGGTTTTGAGTTATGCGCTGAGGTTATTCTTGGTCTTTGTTTGGTAGATGATGAAGACGATGAGGGCTGAGATCAAACGGTCTAGATTAGCAAGGTTCTTACCGACCGATATCTTGATCGAGATACTGATGAGGCTTCCGCTGGAGTCGATATTGTCATGTAAGAAAGTCTGCAAATCGTGGAACAATCTAATCCTCCAACCATTGTTCGCCGAGTTACATAGCTCCTTCCAACATAATCATCATCCTCGCACTATAATGGTGGTTGAACATTCAGACCAGCCACGAAGGACTAGATTTGGGGTCATCACCTGTGGCGAAGAGTACTGCAGTTCCGGTTACAACCTCAATTTTACGGACATGGTAATAAAAGATATACCTCATGTTCAAATTGTAGGCTCTTGCAACGGATTGATCTGTCTTTCAAGTCTCGATGATGAATATTATGACCAAAAGTATCCGCGCAGCTCGAGCTGTGACCGATACCGACTTATCCTGTGTAACCCCATGTTAGGGTCTCACCTTATTCTTCCTGATCCTCCTCAAGCAACACAAGTAGTCTTTAGTACACAGATGGGGTTCGGGTACATTCCATCAACAGGCCAATACAAGGTGGTGAAAATCGTTTATATGAAAAAACAAAAAATGTTGTTGTTTCATGTTTGCACGATACAGCGTCGTGGTGGTTGCGATGGCAACGGAAAAGAAAAATTGGCCCCTTCCGCCTCGGCATGGAGAATTATTAAATTTGACGAAGCCAGCACTGGGCAAAGAGGATTACCACATCTCAATAATTTCTTTTCGAAACCGACGTTTTTAAATGGTTCGATTATCTGGATAGCAGAATCCCAAAAGGAGGAAGAAATGGTACCCATAATTTTTTTTGACATTGAAGAGGAGAAAATACGAATTCGGCTGTTGCCTCTCACAATAGGCAATGTATACGGTATTCTATTGGAACATGTTGTGAAGATTGGGGTTTATTATGATGGCGACCACAATGGCCATTTATATATCTGTGAAGAGCTTGACGATGCTGCATACATATGGGTAATGGAAGATAACCAACCGATGACACTAAAATGGAAGATTCGACTAGGACAAAGTGAAAGAACGCCAGTAACGATGCTAAGAGTTCTTAAAGATGGCAAGTTGATTATTGGCGTCAAGAACTCCACCCTAGCTTATTATGATCCCGACACAAAAGTTCTGGCGACAATGAACAATCCACAGTTCGCATGTAGAAGTTATTTGGCTTTGGACGTACCAAACTTCCTTGGGTGCTTGCTGTAATACGCAAGAATTACTTCAACCAAGGTACTGGGACAAAGTAGTTACAGTCCTCCTTTGTTTCTTTTATTTAATTATCTTCATCTTCATCCTTCCTTTTATATCTTCTCGGTTGGTCCAGAGCATTTTCAAGCATCGATCTAGCTGTAAGTTGTTACAACCTTTTTTAGTTCATCTGTACAACTACCATCGTTAATGTTCGGAAAAAACATTCCAGTTGTTTTCTCTACGATTAGGCGTTGGCACATGATGAGTTAATATTTCAGTGCACTTATTGAACTTATTAGTAATTGGGACATGTTGGATATGTTTTAAAAGTTTGGTTTGCTCATGGTAACTTGTACTACTATCTGTTTTATTTTCTTGTTCTTGCATTTCACCCAGCGCAATGTCATTCGTCGTAGTCAGTGTTTGTGGAGCTTTTTGCTCAACGAGATGTGCTAGGAAAAAAGTCTTAACTCTTTGAATGTACATGTGCTGGTTTTAATTAAAATTCCGTCCAAGAGGCAGTAACTGTCCTCTTCTTTGGTTACCTTTTATGTTTAACCTGGCACAGTGTTCCTTCTTGTAAACCAGGAGAGATTTACCAGCACAGTGATGGAAAGGGAACGACGGTGATTACTGATATGGTAACTCAAGATCTCGGGGAATGACAACATTCTCGCAGTTGTGGAGCTTATGAGGTGTGCAAACAAGGGCAGTGTAGTTGTCCTGTGGACATTGATGGAATTCAATACTTCAAGCAGAATAAAGTTCAGTTACCCAATCAGGGTTGCTCTAGGATAACTCCCTTGTGATACGATGAGCGACACACCAGTTTCCAGGACCATTGGCGCAAACAGACCTCAGCGGGTGACTAGACGACCGTCTTGCTTGGAGGATTTTGTTATTTAGTCGTATGGGCGGTATTAGCTAATTTCATTATTTTAGGGACTTTATTGCATTTTATTTTTTACAATAGCAGTACCTTTAGTTTGTCTACCGTTACAGTTTGAGGAAGACTATTTAAACTCCTGTTATTTTGTTTTGGGAATTAATCAGAAAATTGCTCCAAAACTCTCTCTCGTTCTACCCTTCTCTTCCGTTCTTCTGCTTCTTCTTCTTCTTCCCCGATTTTCTGGTTTGTCTTGATAATTGCATCCAGTACCACCTTGTCCTGTCAGCCTTTGCCGCATAAGCATCATCTCGTTCAAGTAAGAAATCGCACCTACTTTAACCTCATTGATCCAGCTGCTGCTTTTGCAAACATCACAGATATAGAGAATATGTCGACAATCTTGCCTTCAAAAATGTTTTTGGGGTGGATTTATTTTCAAGTATGACAACAATCATTCAGGAGGTCATTGTTTATGGTACAAATACTATCTTACAATTTCCTTTAGAGAAGAGCCCATTCCATCTTACAATTTCAGATCAGTGATCTACATAAAGGTACAAATACTATCTGAATCACCAACTCCTAGGTTCTGGAAGAATTTCACGGGGATCATACTTGGAAGTATCGTGGGTGGCTTCATCGTCACAGTAGTTATGATAGTTATCATCATAAGAATTATGCGACAGAAGAAAGAAAGCGATGGTGAAGACCAAAACATGGTTCAATGTCCAGGAACACTTGTGAGGTTTTCCTATGAAGAACTATGAGTTGCAACACAGGATTTCCAAGAAAAGTTAAGAAACAGATGATTTGGGACAGTTTCAAAGGAAAGCTCGCAGTGGGAACAAGTGTGGCAGTGAAACGGTTGGATAGAGTGAGCCATAAAATGAATGAATTCTTCGCAGAAGTAGAATCAACCTGACACTGTTGATTGGGTTTTGTGCAGGTAAGTCACAGAAGCTTCTGGTCTATGAATACATGAGTAATGGATCATTGGACGCGTGGATATACCACGGAGGAAAGAAACCTTGTCTTGATTGGAAAACCAGAAAGAAGATTATACTTGATGTAGCAAAAGGGTTGGCTTACCTGCATGAAGATTGTAGGCAAAGAATAGCTCAACTGGAAATGAAACCACAAAGCATCCTACTAGACGACAACTTCAATGCTAAAGTGTCTGATTTTGGAATGTCCAAATCATAGAAAGGGATCGAAGCCAAGTCCACACTAACATGAGAGCGGCTGCAGTTACAAATCACAGTCAAAGTTGACACGTATAGCTTCGGAATTGTGATCTTGAAATTGTCAGTGGACGGAAGATTTTTGACCATAGTCGGTCTGAATCTAGCTATAATCTCCTCTTGATGTTGGAGGAGAAGGCTGAGGACGGGAAACTAACTGACATTTTGGATAACATGGACACAGACATGGAGGAGAACGTTGAAGAAGTTTGGAGAATGATAGAGGTGGGTGCATGGTGTTTGCAAGATGATTCCATATAAGGACATGACATGCAATGCCCAACAATCTCTCCCTCAAATTATGGAGATTATCTCTTCAATATTGTTATTATTGTTACCATACTTATCTCCTTTGACTTATCTCATTTAATTTGTATTTATTCATTTGATTTGTATTTATCTTCTTATTGTAATCATAGTGTAGTATAAAATGATAATGTATTAGTGATTATCAATAACAATCAATCATTCTCTTCCTTTCATCTCTTTATGGTATCAGAGCACTGATCTGTGCCTCTACTACCACCACCATGTCCACCCTCTCCGACACCACCTCTTTCTCTCGACTCGCCAATACAACCGATCCCTCAAAACACTCACGCCCCTTTCTCGGTAAGTGCCAATGGTGCCGAGAACAAGGCCATGTCGTTGCCCAATGTCCTTTGTTCACTAGCCAATTCCCCTCGGCTTCACCTCCCCCTCCCCGACCACCTATAACTCACACCCATCGTTCTTACACCAAACCACAAGCCCACACGGCACAACTCCCATCACCCCTAGCGTCTACCCCGTGGCTGCTCGACAGTGGGGCTTCCCACCACGTCACCAACGATCTCAACAATCTCTCTCTCCATGCGCCATATGATGGAACCGAAGAAATAATAGTCGGTGATGGTACGAGTCTTCCTATAACCCACTTTGGCTCTTGCTCTGTATCTTCTCTCACACTTAAAAATGTTCTTGTTGTTCCTTCCATCTCTAAAAATATAATCTCTCTCTCTCAACTATGTACTGATAATAATATCTCAATCTCTTTTGTCTCCAATTCCTTTCTTTTAAAAGACCTTTCGACGGGGAAAGTGCTATTTCAAGGGATTCCTAATCAGGGTATCTATGAGCTCCTCCCTACCTCTCCTCAAGTCTACACGATTTCCACTTCTTCTCTAGCATGGCACCATCGGTTGGGACATCCCTCCCGAAATATTTTTAAGCTTCTTGCGACTTCCAATAATCTTAATGTTTCTTCTATTTCTATTGTAGATTGTAATTCTTGTGCCTGCCATAAAAGTCATAAACTTCCGTTCTCTACCTCCTCCATCAAATCTAATGCTACCCTTGAATATGTGTACACTAATCTATGGACTTCTCCCGTCTATTCTCATGACAACTTCAAACACTATTTAATTTTCGTCGACCACTACTCCAACTACATCTGGCTCTACAATTTGAAGCAAAAATCAGACACTAAATCTGTTTTCATTCGCTTCAAGGCTTTAGTCGAAAAATACTTCCTCCTCTCAAAACCCTCTATTCCGACAACGGTACTGAATACTTAGCCTTACGAAACTTCCTCACTATTGATGGCACTTCCAATCTAACAACTCCTCCTCATACCCCCCAACACAACGGTTATTCCGAACGCCGTCACCGACATATTGCTGAGACCTTTCTCTCTCTCTCTCTCTCTCTCTCTCTCTTATCTCATGCCAATATGCCCCTTGAATATTGGCCGCATGCTGCCTCCACTGCCGCCTATTTAATCAATCGCCTTCCAACTCCCACACTCAACAATGTTTCCCCCCCCCCCCCTCTTCAAACTCTTTGGTCACCAACCCAACTATACTAAACTTCGTAGTTTCGGCTGCCTTTGCTACCCATGGCTTAAACCATATAGTTCCCACAAACTAGACCCAAAGTCTATTCCATGTGTCTTCATCGGATACTCTCCCACACAAAGTGCCTACTACTGCCTCGATCCTACCACTTCACGCATCTATGTCTCTCGTCACGTTCAATTCAATGAAACTACATTCCCTTTTTCCACGTTACAATCAACACCCATCAATCCCACTGGTCTTATCAATCAATGGGCTCCCCTCTCTCTCTCTCCACCATACTCTCTCCTACCCTGCAACCCTTACCATCCGAACACCACTCCCAACAACCACCCTCATCTCCACCCCCACGGTTACTTCTCCACCCTCATTACCTAATCCTGCTGAAACCATCTCCCAGCCCTCTCCACCTCCGCCACCCACGTCCACCACAACAAACCCACCCCCATCAACCTCTCGAATTGTCACACGCCTCCAAAGTGGCATTCGAAAACCCATTTCCAAACTCAATCTCAATGCCGAAGTTCATGAAATAACCCTACCCAAAAATATAACCCAAGCTCTCAAAAGCCTTACTTGGCGAAAAGCCATGGAAGCCGAACTACATGCTCTTCACAAAAACAGAACTTGGTCCCTTGTACCATCCAATCCCTCTCAAAATATTGTCGGTTGCAAATGGGTATTCCGTATAAAGAGAGTTAAAGATGGCAACATCACCCAACACAAAGCACGCTTTGTGGCCAAAGGTTTCACTCAACGTGTTGGGTTTGACTATGGAGAAACATTTAGCCCAGTAATCAAACCAACCACGGTGCGTCTTGTCCTCTTCCTTGCGGTTGCTCATATTTAGTCGTTGCGTCAACTTGACATCAACAACGCCTTCCTACAAGGTTCTCTCACCGAAGATGTCTACACATTCCAACCACCCGGTTTTGTTGACCCCAAATATCCTACTCATGTGTGTAAGCTCTGTAGGGTTTTGATTCATGGATCGCACAACGAAAGCATAATCAAACATAAAACCATGCAAAACCCTCCAAGGATCACAAGTCAAGAGACATAACGATGGTAAGGGTTAGAAATCATAAACACACCTTTGGGTTCTCCTTGATGACTTCAAACGCGAATTATGTCACGTTCTCTATAGTTGATCCACGCCTAGAGTTGATCCTAGATCTCCCAACTCCTTTGGTGCTAGCCCGGAAGAGGAAGAGGAAGAAGAAATCACGCAAAACGAGACCCAAAGGAGGGTTTCGGCCTCCTTTGGCCCACGGGGACGGGGCGGCGGCAAGGGGGCGTCGGGCCTCCTTGTTGCTTGCTCTCTCTCCTTTGTTCTCTCCCACTCTTGTTATGTTCACTTAATGAGCATAAGTTGTATGGGAAGGAAGGAAGGAAGGTCCTTCATATAGTCCAACAACTCCTTGTTAACTACCTAAAGGACTTATTCTAGTCCTACTAGAATTCAATTAAGTCCCTTCCTTGCAAATTAGTCCCTACTAAGTTTGCAAGGGTTTGCAAAGTGATCCTTCTAATTAATTAATCCAATTAATTAATTCCCAAATCTAGTTCAACTCTATATAGCGTGTGACCCCATAGGTTCTATCTAGTTGGTAGCAACTATTTGCTAATATGGAGCGGTCTCTAACAAAACATCCATTCTAGCCAACTAATAGAATAGTCATCTTGACAACCTTTGTACAAGTAATTGCCTCATCCCTTTGTCTCTATATCCGGATTGGAAACGAGACATACAAGTCACACTCGTATATCCAATCCATAGTTTCTCGATCCATGGGAATAGCCTTATTCGTGCAAATAACATCAATATCCCATATTGATTTATTTGAGTCTGGCCAGACATTCTATAAGCACTATCCCTCGAGTGGCCTAGGATATTTGCTCCCGTTATGTGGGAGGGACAAATCCTATCTACGTCCACTACGATCTCTAAGCTTGATTCTTATTGTATCCAGTACACGCCTTTATAACTACCCAGTTACGGTGTAGCGTTTAACGCTACCAAGATCACAATAATCCACAACTAGAATATCTAGTGACTTCAAGTCTAAGGATGACAATACCGTTGCACCGCGAGAAGCGCTTGTGACTAAACATAATAACGTGTATGTAGCCTTCTCGGAGATGGGTCAATCCAGTGAAACATTCCCTAATGCACACCTATGTGTTGGATCGTGATATCTCCATATCAATCCAACCCCATACTAGTCTATAGATGATTGTCCCATTAATCATTATATTTGACTAGGGATATTTAAGATAAACAACACAATTGTAAATCTAAGGACTTCATTATATTAAATATCCAATAAATAATAAATGAATTTTCTAGCCATATACAAATTCATACTAAACTAGATTGCCTCTAGCGCATCTATTCCAACAGTCTCCCACTTGCACTAGAGCCAATCTGGCGCATCTCGTATGCCCATACTCCTAGTGTGCCCTTCATGCTTCCACTACGTGAGAGGCTTCGTAAGCGGGTCTGACAGATTATCATCTGTAGGAATCTTGCATATCCGAACGTCTCCTCTATCGATAATATCTCGAATCAGATGAAACTTCCTGAGCACGTGCTTGGACTTCTGGTGCGATCTGGGTTCCTTTGATTGCGCGATCGCCCCAGTGTTGTCACAGAACAACTCCACTGGATCCGAAATTCTAGGGACCACACCAAGTTCTGAAACAAACTTTCTGATCCAAACAGCCTCCTTTGCTGCGCCATTTGCAGCAATGTACTCAGCCTCTGTTGTAGAATCAGCTACCGTCTCTTGCTTGGAACTCTTCCAGCTCACCGCTGCTCCATTCAGGCAAAACACATATCCCGATTGTGATCTAAAGTCATCTCTGTCGGTTTGGAAGCTTGCATCAGTGTAACCCTTTACACGCAACTCTTCCTCCCCGCCAAATATCAAGAAAGCATCCTTAGTTCTTCTCAAGTACTTTAGGATGTTCTTGACTGTAATCCAGTGACTCTCACCCGGATTGGATTGGTATCTGCTTGTCATACTCAAGGCATATGACACATCTGGTCTAGTACATAACATGGCGTACATGATAGATCCTATGGCCGAGGCATAGGGGATTCTACTCATGCGTTCCTTCTCAATCTCATTGGAAGGACAACCACTCTTTGAAAGAGTGATTCCATGTGACATGGGCAAGAATCCCTTCTTGGAATCTTGCATGTTGAACCGTTTCAACACCTTGTCGATATATGTACTTTGGCTTAGGCCTAGCAACCTCGTAGATCTATCTCTATAGATCTTTATACCGAGTATATAGGCTGCTTCCCCTAAGTCCTTCATTGAGAAACACTTTCCTAGCCAATCTTTAACAGATTGCAGCATGGGAATGTCGTTTCCAATGAGTAGTATGTCATCCACATACAAGACCAGAAAAGCTACAGAGCTCCCACTAACCTTCTTGTAGACACAAGACTCATCTTCGTTTCTGATGAAGCCAAACTCTTTGACCACTTCATCAAAACGTCGATTCCAACTCCTAGAAGCTTGCTTTAATCCATAAATGGATCGTTGCAGCTTACAGACTTTGTTGGCTTGCTTTGGATCCTTAAAACCCTCCGGCTGTATCATATACACGTCCTCGAGGAGATTCCCATAAAGGAATGCTGTTTTGACATCCATCTGCCAAATCTCATAGTCATGGTATGCTGCAATCGCAAGTAGGATTCGGATGGATTTGGTCATAGCGACTGGTGAAAAGGTTTCATCATAGTCAATACCATGAATCTGTCTGAATCCTTTAGCCACCAATCGGCCCTTATAGGTAATCACATTACCATCCATGTCGATCTTCTTCTTGAAGACCCACTTGCACCCTATGGGCCGCGGCCCATCGGGTGGTTCCACCAAAGTCCATACTTTGTTGGTATACATGGATTCCATCTCGGATCTCATGGCTTCCAGCCACTTCTGAGAGTCTGGGCCACTCATGGCCTCCTCATAGGTAGTAGGCTCATCATCTATGAGCATCGTGTCACCGGAATCGGTTACGAGAAGTCCATACCTCTCGGGTTCCTGGCGCACTCTACTAGATCTACGAAGCTCTTGTGTTACCTGAACAGGTGGCTCCACAACTGCTTGTGGTTCCTGTTCATGTTCCATAATCGGTTCAGTGATTTGTGGTTCTTGAACCTCTTCAAGTTCTACATTCCTCCCACTTGCTTCTTTAAAGACAAACTCTCTTTCTAGAAACACGCCGGTCCGAGCAACAAACACTTTGTTCTTGGTTGGATTGTAGAAGTAGTATCCCTTAGTTTCCTTAGGGTACCCCACAAATTTACACTTATCCGATTTAGGCCCTAGCTTGTCTGATTGTAAAAGTTTTACATAGACATCGCAGCCCCAAATCCTCATGAACGACAGTGTGGGACGCCTCCCACTCCACATCTCATATGGTGTCTTCATGACTGATTTAGATGGAACACGGTTAATGGTGAAAGCTGCACTTAATAGAGCGTAGCCCCAAAATGATAATGGAAGATCGGTTTGACACATCATAGATCGAACCATATCCAATAGGGTTCGATTCCTCCTCTCGGACACGCCATTCCATTGTGGCGTTCCGGGTGGAGTGAGTTGGGACACGATCCCACACTCTCTAAGATAGTCGTCAAACTCTTGGCTCAAGTATTCTCCTCCACGGTCCGATCGTAGAGCCTTTATACTTTTGCCAAGTTGCTTCTCTACTTCATTCTTGAATTCTTTGAACACTTCAAAGGATTCGGATTTTGCCCTCATAAGGTACACAAATCCATATCTACTGTAATAATCAGTAAATGTAATGAAGTAGACATAACCACCCCTGGCAGGCGTGGCAAATGGCCCACACACATCGGTATGTATGAGTGCCAATTGCTCACTAGTCCTCTCACCTTTTTTATTGAAAGGGGACTTTGTCATTTTTCCCAATAAACAAGCCTCACATGTCTCATATGATTCAAAATCAAATGAGTCTAGTAATCCATCCTTATGGAGTCTAGATACACGTTTCTCATTTATGTGGCCTAAACGACAGTGCCATAAATAAGCAGGATTTAAATCATTTATTTTAATCCGCTTGGTATTAATGTTGTAGACAGGATTGCTTAGATCTAGGACATAAAGTCCATTAAATAATTGCGCACTAAAATAGTGAATATTATTTAAATAAAAGGAACAACAATTGTTCTTTATTGAAATAATAAAACCATCCTTGTCCAAACAAGAAATAGAAATAATGTTTCTGCTCATAGCAGGCACAAAATAGCAATTATTTAATTCTAAAAGTAATCCTGAAGGCAGAGATAGCTCGCACACGCCTATGGCCAACGCAGCAACCTTTGCTCCATTCCCAACGCGCAGATCTACCTCTCCTTTAGCCAATCTTCTACTTCTCTTTAGATCCTGCACATTTCGACAAATACGAGATCCACATCCAGTATCTAATACCCATGATGTAGAGACAGTTAAATTGACATCTACAACAAAAATACCTGGTGGTGGTGGAATCACTATTCCAAGCCTCTTGTCCTCCTGATATTTTGGGCAGTTCCTCCTCCAATGTCCAGACTGACTGCAGTAGTGACACTCACCTTTAGTCACGGCCTTGGCAATGCCACCAACAGGCTTAAGGGCAGGTTCCTTGGACTTGGCAACTGACTTGCCTTTGCCCTTGGAGGAAGAGGCAAACCTTTTGCCCTTTCCTTTCTGTACCATCATTATGGCCTTGCCCTTACCCTTGTTGATGCTCTGTTCAGCCGTCCTCAACATGTTGAGAAAATCTGGCAGTGGCTTAACGATCTCGTTCATGTTATAGTTCATAATGAACTGTCCATAACTCTCAGGCAACGATTGCAACACGAGATCGGTTGCAACTCTTGGCCGACCGGGAACCCAGTCGGGCGAGATTCTCCAAGTACCCGATCATTCGGAGTACATGGGGTCCCACCGGGTTCCCTTCTGCCAGATGACATTTGAACAGTGCCTTTGAGACCTCATACCTCTCTACCCTCGCCTGCTCTTGGAAGAGCTGCTTTAGATGTTCGATCATATCGACAGCATTCATGTTTTCGTGTTGCTTCTGAAGCTCAGAAGTCATGGTGCAAAGCATTAGGCAGGCCGCATCATTAGCGTCATCAACACGCTTTTGATACGCCTTTAAGGCAGCAGGTGTTTGGTTCTCTGGACCTTCTGGAACATGCTCCTCTATTGCGTACAGTTTCTTCTCTTGCTTGAGAACAATTCTCAAGTTTCTGTACCAATCAAGAAAGTTGGTTCCAGAGAGCTTGTCCTTGTCAAGGACAGATCGTAGGGAATGTTGTGAACTCGATGAGTTGTTTGCCATTTGGAATTCTACAAAAAGGAAAATACGCAAGTTTTAGTATTTGTGAATTTTTGACTATATTCAATAATGGCTAGTTTATCAAATATAGCTCCCACTATTTTTCTACGGATTAATAACCCTCAAGATATTAATGCGGAAAATATACTTATATTTTCTAGTGGGCCAAGATCCATCTTTCATCTCCTTATGAGCTTGCTTTGGCAAGTCACCCATAATTTGACTACTTTAGGTAGGAACAATTCCAATTGCATCCCATATGCAACTCTTGGTTCAATTGGGCAAATAACTCCTTATTTATCCATCCATATGGATAATCCCAATTGATTGCCTCTAGGTTTCTTAATCAAATTAATAGCCTAGTTGTGTTCAACCTCTTATCTAAACAATTGCACATTGTTACGTGCCATCGCATTCCATCATTATGAACCAAGTCGCCATGCTTTGGCACGCACGAACTTGATAAATAATGAGGATAATGAGTGTTTAAATAACGAGAAGGCAAGAAAACAATATTTGAATTTTGAGGGATTTTTAAATTCAATTTTAATTGTTTTTGTTGATCAATATCAACTAATCTATCTATTTGAGTTTGGGCACAACTCCAAATAATAGACCCGGGTTGTCTAATTATCTTATTATCCTAATTGCATGCATCATCCATACACCAACCACACAAATAATAAGACAATAAAATAAACAACCACAAAACAGAAATTAAACGTGATGTGGATATGGCCTTTTTCTAGACGAAGATAATTCCAAGCCAATGGAATTATCTATGAACCCTAAAGCAAACACATCTCCATGCGTCTTGATCTTTTGGTCCATCCTTCATAGTCTTGTGGATTGCTCCATGCTCCATCTTTTGTGGCTTCTTTGGCTTTGGGCTTCTTTTCTCCAATCTTGGCTAACAATCTACTTTATCTAGCACTAGCTAATATCTATACTAAATAAAATAAATCTCACAAGTTGAGAAAAAAATGGCACGCAGGCCATAAAACCCTAATTAATTATTACAATTAATTGATCAGCTCGCAAGCCGTAAAACCAAACCACAAAATTAAACATTCACATCAAACTACATCCTAAGGCCATATCCAATCACCATGCGATTGGCACATAAACAGTTAAAATCCAATTTTAACGCGCTTGGTCAAATTTAATTGATTTTAGGATTTCTAGGGTTAAAACGGTCCATGGGCCCAACAATCAAATTGCCCGGGCCCAAAAAGGTGAACCACAAGGCCCTAGGGCCGGCACGGCCCAAAACCCACAAGCCTAGGCCCGCGGGTTAGGGCCGCCCGGCCCCTAGGGCGGCCAAGCTTGGGCGGCAAGCAAGGGCGGGCGGTCCCTAGGGGGGCCGAACCTCCTTGAGGGAGTTGTTTCCAAAACAACTCCCTTGCTTGGTGCCCAAGTTTGGTTGTTTCCTTGTTTTGGGAGAACTCCTTCTTTCCCAAGGATGCCCAAACCCTAGATCTAAGATCCTAAAATTTCTCAAACTCACCAATTCATGCATCCAATGCAAAAATTGGATCTTGTTATGATTAATTATTGACAAATTGCATCCCATGCTTTATTTGTCTTGTTTTACGCGATAAACAATCAAATTAAGGTGTAAAACAACTAAAACGTAACACATAAACCATGTTTATGCTCTACGACCTGTGACTCTGATACCACTGTAGGGTTTTGATTCATGGATCGCACAACGGAAGCATAATCAAACATAAAACCATGCAAAACCCTCCAAGGATCACAAGTCAAGAGACATAACGATGGTAAGGGTTAGAAATCATAAACACACCTTTGGGTTCTCCTTGATGACTTCAAACGCGAATTATGTCACGTTCTCTATAGTTGATCCACGCCTAGAGTTGATCCTAGATCTCCCAACTCCTTTGGTGCTAGCCCGGAAGAGGAAGAGAAAGAAGAAATCACGCAAAAAGAGACCCAAAGGAGGGTCTCGGCCTCCTTTGGCCGACGGGGACGGGGCGGCGGCAAGGGGGCGTCGGGCCTCCTTGTTGCTTGCTCTCTCTCCTTTGTTCTCTCCCACTCTTGTTATGTTCACTTAATGAGCATAAGTTGTATGGGAAGGAAGGAAGGAAGGTCCTTTATATAGTCCAACAACTCCTTGTTAACTACCTGAAGGACTTATTCTAGTCCTACTAGAATTCAATTTAGTCCCTTCCTTGCAAATTAGTCCCTACTAAGTTTGCAAGGGTTTGCAAAGTGATCCTTCTAATTAATTAATCCAATTAATTAATTCCCAAATCTAGTTCAACTCTATATAGCGTGTGACGCCATAGGTTCTATCTAGTTGGTAGCAACTATTTGCTAATATGGAGCGGTCTCTAGCAAAACATCCATTTTAGCCAACTAATAGAATAGCCATCTTGACAACCTTTGTACAAGTAATTGTCTCATCCCTTTGTCTCTATATCCGGATTGGACACGAGACATACAAGTCACACTCGTATATCCAATCCATAGTTTCTCGATCCATGGGAATAGCCTTATTCGTGCAAATAACATCAATATCCCATATTGATTTATTTGAGTCTGGCCAGACATTCTATAAGCACTATCCCTCGAGTGGCCTAGGATATTTGCTCCCGTTATGTGGGAGGGACAAATCCTATCTACGTCCACTACGATATCTAAGCTTGCTTCTTATTGTATCCAGTACACGCCTTTATAACTACCCAGTTACGGTGTAGCGTTTAACGCTACCAAGATCACAATAATCCACAACTAGAATATCTAGTGACTTCAAGTCTAAGGATGAAAATACCGTTGCACCGCGAGAAGCGCTTGTGACTTAACATAACGTGTATGTAGCCTTCTCGGAGATGGGTCAATCCAGTGCAACATTCCCTAATGCACACCTATGTGTTGGATCGTGATATCTCCATATCAATCCAAACCCATATTAGTCTATAGATGATTGTCCCATTAATCATTATATTTGACTAGGGATATTTAAGATAAACAACACAATTGTAAATCTAAGGACTTCATTATATTAAATATCCAATAAATAATAAATGAATTTTCTAGCCATATACAAATTCATACTAAACTAGATTGCCTCTAGGGCATCTATTCCAACAAGCTCAACAAAGCCCTCTACGGTTTAAAACAAGCTCCTAGAGCTTGGTACACCGAACTCCGCAACCACCTTCTCCATCTTGGTTTTCGTAACGCTATCTCCAACTCTTCTCTCTTTACACTCTTCGTTACAGGGATCACCACATACTTACTTGTCTATGTTGATGACATTATCATCACCTCTAGTAACCCCTCCTTCCTTGACACTCTCATCACCACTCTATCCTCTCGGTTCTCTCTAAAAGACTTGGGCAACCTCTCTTATTTCTTGTGAGTGGAAGTTAAACCACAACCCAATGGGTTATTTCTTAGTCAAACACGCTACATTCAAGACCTCCTAACCAAAGCAAAAATGGAAAACTCTAAACCCACACCCATACCCCTTGCGGTTCATCCCCCCTTAACCACCGCCGGTACACCACTCCTCGACGCATCCCATTACCGCACCTTAATCGGTGGCCTTCAATACCTAAGCCTCACCCGCCCGGATATCGCCTTCTCTGTTAACAAACTTGCCCAATATATGCACTCCCCCACCCATGATCACATGCAATCTCTCCATCGTCTCCTACGGTATCTCAATGGTACCTCCACCATGGGCCTAACAATTCACAAAAATACCCCCTTAAACCTCCACGCCTTCTCGGATGCTGACTGGGCCCGCGACACTGATGATTTCATATAAACTACGGCTTATACTGTCTATCTTGGTCGGGCGCCCATATCTTGGTCCTAAAAGAAACAAAAGACCCGAGCTCGATCCTCTACTGAAGTCGAGTACAGAGCTGTCGCCGCTGCCTCTGCCGAAATATTATGGATACAAAATCTTCTCCATGAGCTTCGTAATCCTCTGTCCTCCACTACGGTCATCTACTGTGATAACGCAGGAGCTATGTATGTCTACGCAAACCCAATGTTTCATTCCCGCATGAAACACCTAGCCCTTGACTATCACTTCGTACGAGAAAATGTGCAAATAGGCAAACTTCGTGTTGCTTACATCTCAAACAACGACCAACTCGGTGATGCTCTCACGAAGCCTTTACCGCGGGGAACATTCACTACTATCATCAACAAAATCGGCCTTCATTCATGGCAGTCCGTTTTGTGGGGGCGTATAAGGACATGACATGCAATGCCCAACAATCTCTCCCTCAAATCATGGAGATTATCTCTTCAATATTGTTATTATTGTTACCATACTTATCTCCTTCGACTTATCTCATTTAATTTGTATTTATTCATTTGATTTGTATTTATCTTCTTATTGTAATCATAGTGTAGTATAAAAGGATGATGTACTGGTGATTATCAATAACAATCAATCATTCTCTTCATTTCATCTCTTTATTCCAGAAGAAGGACTTCCATGTCAACACTAGTGAAGGTATTGGAGGGAGCAACGGAGGTTGATCCAGACATCGTATATAGATTCATGTATTCTGCATCAAATTCAACTTCAAGGGAAGAACATGTTTCTGCACCGCCTGAAGCATCTGTGAAACACCCTATTTGTTGTTCGTTTGGTTGGTATGATCTTTGCGATTTCTTGTGCAATATAAATTGCATCATTGCATCGTGCATGTAGGTATAATGTTCTCTTAGGAGAGTTACTGTTTTACGCTTCGAGGACGAAGCGTTATTTTAAGGGGAAGGTGATGTAATACCCCAATATTTAGTAGGGTATTTATTTGTGTATTATTCTTAAATTGGGGTAATTGTTAGTATTGGGGGTATGCATTTGTAGTTCTATTAAATTAGTTGAAGGGGGTTAAAGTGTCTTTTCCCAGACTTTGGGTGTAAAACCCCCTGCACAACTCTTTTCTCTCTCCCTCTCTCTCTAATCGACGGGAAGAGACCCATCTCCCCAAAAATCTTCGGACCACCATCACCACCATCACCACCAAGCCACGATCTCTCTCAATTCCGCGCCTATCAACCTATATCAACTCACCACTTCTCCCTCGTCACTTCTCCTCATCCTCACCCTCTGTGTTTCCGAAGAAAACAAACCCAGAGCCTCCCCTGTTCTCCAAATCACCGCCAATCACCACCACCATCTCTGCAAATTCCGGCGAAGACCACCGGACTTCGAACTCGCCTCTTCCCCCTCTGCCTTCCGACGAAACAGAGAACCAACATCAGGCTCTGTTTGCTCAGACCCGTTTCCGACCCGAGAAACGCCGACCACAAATCCGGCGAACCTCGTCCTTTCTTTCGTCTGACGCCGTCCGTTCTCCCTCTCGCTTCAGTTGTCCTCAATTTTCGGCGAACCCAGGAGCTCAATAGCAGCAGCATCGAACCCTCCAATCGCCGCCGCCGTCTTCTTCTTCACTTCGTCCATTCTTCAATCGGTGAACAAATACTCTATCTTTGATTTCAATTTCTCTTCATTTTACTTCCATTTGCTCCTATATCTTCATGAGGATTGTTTATCAAGTGAGTTGGAAGTGTCTCTGTATGTGGGTAATGGTATTGAAGTAACTGTAACTTGGAAGAGGAAAAAGATGGACTAAATTGAAATGGTTAAAGGTGATTTGGGGGTGGTTGTTGTACTTTCTGAAATTGTTGGGAGGTTTTGTTATTAACTCTAAACTTTTTCTTTTAGTTATTATTCTTATATTAATAACTAGTGTTTGTTATTAATTCCATTTAACTAGTTCCTTTAAATCATGAAACCAAAATATAAGTTGTATAGTATAATTTTATAAGAAGAGTTTTAGTAAAAATAAATAGTTGTTGCTAAATAAAATTGTATTTCTTAATATCTATATAACTTTATATTGTGTGTTATTTCAAGATTCTTATTTATAATATATATATATATATATTGTTTACAATTAGATATCTACTCTTTTAATAAGTAAAGCTAACTTTTCTTTAATACTATTATCATCTTTCAAATATTATACCCTTTTCTATATGACTAGTTGAAAATAGATTTTAAGAATATAGTTAATTAGTTTAAAGTTTATTTCTATTATTGTTATTATTATTATTATTATTATTATTCTTTAATATCATAACTTTGTAAACTATTATTCTTTTCTAATATTAGAGTGACGTAAATTAAATTGGAAACTTGTCGGGAAAATATTCTTTGCATTTGCATATAGGGCATAATTGCATTTGTTATATGAGTTTGGTCACGTGTTAATGTTAGGATTATTTGACTATTGTAGATTCCGAGTTCGTAGACGATCAGTTCTTTGACAGTCCGTACTACGAGTACTAGTTTCGTGCTTGCTTGTGTGTGTGGAGCTTTCTTCAATCCAAGTAAGTATATGCATAACATCTTTAAATTATCAAAATGTGTTGTTTCGTGAGCGTTATCTCAAACTGTAAATTCGATTTCCGCTTTACAATACTTTGAGCCTTTCTAGTGATTTATCCTGGACGATTTTGAAAAGTATGTGGTTACTATCCAAATTGTGATCTTTTACTCTCGTGAAATACGAACAATAAATGTACGATAATAGAATTGGGAACGGTGTACAGAGGATGCGTGTGAAGGCTACGGCCGGGGACACATGTGCGTTGATTCCCCTAGGGTATATACCCTCTTATTTATTGTGAAAACTAGGAGTACTACCTATGCATGTTTGGGTCACAGCTGTATAGGGGTGTCGACACTTAAGGTCTCATTAGTTATTTTAGGGAGAATCGGGATGGACTGTGATATCCCGTAGAAGCACCCTACTTTATTATTATTCCATCGTGACCCCTCTGTCCACATCGAACCTGTTGGGGCTCGTGTTATGCCTCAACCAAATAAAAGAATAAAGTTGTGGTTACTACTTATCTTCCTGCTTATACTCTCGTGTTAGCCAAAAACTCCGTCTTTACGTGTTGTGGTATACTTACTTAGTTTTTACTAATTAAAATTTTTCTGCGGTCGGCTTTGTCTATTGTAAAACCCGCAGGTTGGCATTGAGGTGGAGGAAACGCGCACACGTTGAAGCTTAGGATTTTATCAGCAAATAAAGTTTAGTTTCATTTCATTCACTTAGACATTTCAGGCGTTTAGTTTTGTTTATTTCTTTGTTTCCAAACTTTGTTGGAGGGTTTCTCCTTTTTTTATATATATAAATAATGTACTTGGAATTTCGGTTGAATTGTACTAGCTGTGGACCGTGGTCCTTCGGGCTGTTTCAATCTGTCCTCTCAAATCCCCGATGACAGTGTCAATTGAAGAAAGACTTAATGTTATTGCTATTTTCGGTGATCTGATACTTCAAGTGGTCTATTGCTGGTCTTGATACTTCTTCTTCTGCGAAATGGCAATAAAACACCATGATTGCATCACTTAGCATAGTTGTTAGTCCCTTTCATATATGCTCATCCTTCTGAGAACTTCAAGCAGAATCCAACACCTCTCCCTTAAATGGCATTAAAAGCCAATTGCAAAATTTTACTTGTTTTGGATAGTTCTTGCATATGAAACTTGGTGAATTAAGCATCCACAAGATTCATAAGGTAAGTGATTCCTGGAGCACCATGGGTTCATGACCGATTCTTCTAAGAGTTCAGCTAGATTTTTGGAAGGAGCAGCATCTAATAGCTAACTGAACCAGCACATGAACCCTGTTGCTGAATTAGTGACCCGACCACAGTGCGCTTCAGCAGTCCGGATTTAGAAATTATGAAAGATAACTATACCATATGCTAATGTTGGACTAATTATTTCAATCTATATCCACCAGTCTTTTGATTTAGGCGTTCGAGGAACTTGTTTATCATTCTTGGTAGGGTCTTCGTTTTTGTAGTAACCTGTTCCAGTCCTTTTAGCTTAAAGCTATGCTCGTATAACAGTATTATTTTTTTACCACTGTGACAAGAATGATTAAAAAAGAGTGTTTCTAGTTCAGAAAAATAAAAACAGCAGTACTCCGTCTCAGGTCTTCCTCCTTATTCTGACTTTTTGATTCGTATCTGGGTCACTTTGACCGGGTGATTTTGATAGCAAAATGATACGGTTTTTTGATAATTTTTTCACCGTGTTATAGAGCAACTTTAGTCTGCAACACCATTAAAAAATCACCAAAAATTGTATCATTTTGCTATGAAAATCACCGAGTCAAGGTGACCCAGTGAATAGTGGTAAAAGTCAAATTGGTGAGGAAGAGGTGAGACAGAGTGATAGCTTTAATAGAGTATTACTGGTTTAGAAAAACAAAAAAAAAAAAAAAAAAAAAAAAAAAAAAAAAAAAAAAAACAAAGAAGCAAAAATGATGTCAGAAGTGGGATTTGAACCCACGCCCTCTCACGAAGACCAGAACTTGAGTCTGGCGCCTTAGACCACTCGGCCATCCTGACTTGATGTTCAGAATTTTAGAATTTTGTTATGAGTAATTAAAAACCTTTATTAGCGACGGTTTCCATTTATTAACAGTATGTTTTGGGTATGAGAGGAGAAAACAAACATGGATTTGATGGGCCATACTGATAATCGTGTCAGGAACTGAGAAACCCAGGTCGCATTTCATCAAAATATTCGTTATTTTTTAAAATTCTATCCATCTGTCATGTATCAGCCAAGTATTTGTATATGAATATTATCTGGGCTATTGTTTCAGCTTGGGAATATGAATCTGATTTTTACAGTAATTTTCAGCATCCTTAAAAATTCATTGTTTAGGAGATCACGAGTGGCATAAGGCTTTGAAAAGAAAAAAAAAATGTTCTTGATACTGTATTATCAATTTCTACATCTCTTTGTATGCGGTAATATGATATTGAACGTATAATCAAACTTGCAGTGTGCACATAAAACAAAATGTACCATCAATTCGTTAATTGACAAAGATACATAGCAGGACAAGAACACAGAAAAGAACAAGAAAAAAACATGTGCACAGAGATTATCAGTGCGGATGTGGCATTTCATCAAACATGTTGTGGGCAGTATGAACAACAACAACAACAACTAATGTAAATTATTGAAGTATGATGAAACCTTGAGAAGTCGGAGACATGTACATAGTATATTGTTGAACATGATTCTTTACCATTGATTCAACAACTTTTCAAAGTCTTAATAATATCCAAACTTGAGCTTCTAGGAAATTGCAGGTTGTTATAATGATAGTGGGTGTCGAATTGAGAAAATCGACATTGCGTCATGGAGCACATCAGTGTTTTTGAACTCCTAACGCAATGATCAACAACTCTTTTTTAACGCCTCCAGTCCTTGATTGTTTTCCAAGGGTGAGGTAAAGAACTGATCAACAACTTACGCAGTGTCCAAAAGTAAGTTGGGTGTGTTTGAACTCCGAAGACAGCTTTCCCGAAATCGGGCCCAAAGTCGGGTCAAGGCCTATGTCAAAAGCCGATCCTTCAAATAGAGACAAAAACACAGAAAACCAAAAGGCCATGAAATTGGAATTTAAGATTTAGTTTTATAACGTTAATCTACCACACTATTGCACGCTTTCGTTTATCAATTTTTTGTGACGGTGTGATAAGAACACTGGTACACCCCATATGCTTAAGCCACCACGACCATCTTGTAAAACGTTACTGTCATACGAACAACAGTTCATAGGCTAGGTACAAGTACCCTGACTCCCTGAGAGAGTCATTTCATACACCCTTAATCATTGTAGCAACATTAGTGAGCAACTCGTGTTCGACAGTACAACTTCGCTTATATTCGGCTACATGGAATAAACAATATAACTCAAACACAAAAACTTATTCTATTCACCAAGATACAAATATAAGAATTTGGTTGATTGTTCGTTTATATTCAGGATGTAGATAAATAAAACATTATTTCTTATCCTACATTCGTCCCACCGAACCATGGTGGTATGATATCAGCCATTTGATCTGAAGGGAGGCGAATCCCTGGACCAGTTCGATTGCATGTCTGCTATACCGATTAAAAAAAAATTGTTTCAACATGAACGCCATAAACCCTACTAGGCGGAATTAGGGTTCATACCTGCGTCCAAGCTATCTGATGTAGGTCTGAAAACACTCCTGATCTTCTCCCGTATTCCTGAAGTTCCTCCTGGATGCAAGTGTGGGCTTGCTGCTTCCAGAATCCTTCTTGGCCTCCAGACGAATTGCTCTCACTCTCGAAACCCTAGATTTCGGTGTGTATCTCAAGCATCCGAATTCTGAAGACTAAGGAAACTTATATAGGCTACGGGAGGGACCTGGAGGAGAAAATATGAATCAGGCTCCTAACTTTATTAGGACTTCTGGTTCCACCCGAACCTAGTCCGAATACAGTTAATAACAGTTAGTACCACTAAATAACTGTTATTGCACTCCTGTCCATATTCTCAAAAACTAATATTTCGAGCTCCTGTTATTAAATACTTATTATCTCCCCATGTTAAGATTACAGATATCCGTCGATTAAATTAATTACTGACTAATTCATTTAATCGACCTCTTCCCAATTCCTTGATCCTTACCACTTAACTTATTTGATATGTCCAGATTACCAAGTAATCTACCTGCAGGGTTTGACATAATCAAAACTTATAAGCTTCATCAAGGGGATATCATCAATCCCATAACCGGGACGTGGATTCCTTCGATATATCAATCTACACCATGGACTCAATAGTATTACCCAACTCATCGAGGTTATTGACTCCATAGGAATCTCACTCACTTGACTTGTCAAAGCAATAACTACTTAATACATGTGCACATTGACTATCTAAGGATTAAGAGAATAAGTAATCATAATAACCATGAGACATAGTTTGTCTTGTTATGTCAGTACAAAGACAATAATCTCAACTTGGTCCTGTTCAATATACACAAAGTATACTAGCACATTGAGTTGAAACTATAGTATGAACTATACTGTTTCCTGTAGCCAAGATAGACCTACTAAAACAATGTGCTACAATCTTTCCGATGGTTTGTCTAATTCCATCTAGATTGTGAACTCACAACTTTCATTCCACAAGAACCGAAGATAAGATCTTCTGTGTGTAAGCTATACTCTACACACCAGATCTTCTACTATGCAGAACAATAGACAACTATGCACAATAATAATATAATGCAAAAGCATTGCCCAAAACCATTCTCATAAATATCAAATTCATATAATCCAATACAAAAAGCATGGCTTTTAGTATTCAATCCAACAATCTCCCACTAAGACTCAAAGCCATGCAGCAACACACCTCAAACCCATTCCCTCTACGTGACCATCAAAAGCTTTAGCTGTCAAACACTTCGTAAATGGGTCTGCCAGGTTATCCGCTGATGCAATCTTCATCACTGCCACATCACCTCTGTGCACGATTTCTCTAATCAAATGATACTTACGCTCTATATGTTTTCCTTTCTTGTGAGCTCTTGGTTCCCTTGAGTTTGCAACCGCGCCGCTATTATCGCAATAAAGCGTCATAGCCGGTTGTGCACTCGGTACCACTCCAAGATCCATTAGAAAGTTTCTAAGCCAAACAGCTTCCTTAGCAGCTTCCGAAGCAGCCACATATTCAGCTTCCATGGTGGAATCAGCAATGCAAGACTGCTTGATGCTCCTCCAACTAATGGCTCCACCTCCTAAAGTGAAAACATATCCAGAGGTAGACTTCCTGGAATCCCTATCTGACTGAAAATCTGAGTCTGTGTACCCGATGGGTACAAGACTATTTTCATGGTAAACCAACATATAGTCTCGAGTCCTTTTCAGGTACTTCAATATATGTTTCACCGCAGTCCAATGTTCTCTGCCAGGGTTAGACTGATATCTACTAACCATGCCAACAGCAAAGCAAATATCCGGTCTAGTACATAACATCGCATACATGAGGCTTCCTACTGCAGAAGCATAAGGAACTGCTTTCATGCTTTCTACCTCATCAGGTGTCTTAGGACACTGATCCTTAGATAAACTGATTCCATGTCTGAAAGGGATCAACCCTTTCTTGGAATCCTGCATGCTAAACCTTGCAAGAACAGTATCAATATAATTGGCTTGCGACAAGCCCAACATCCTATTTTTCCGATCTCGCATAAGCTTGATCCCTAGAACGTATGCTGCTTCTCCCAAGTCTTTCATATCAAATTGACTTGATAACCATACCCGCACACTAGATAATACACCCACATTGTTTCCAATGAGCAATATATCATCAACGTAAAGTATCAAGAATACCACAACGTTTTCTTTACACTTCTTGTACACACACGGCTCATCCGGACATTGATCAAAACCAAAAGATTTGATTGCCTGATCAAAACGGATGTTCCATGATCTACATGCCTGCTTAAGTCCATAAATAGACCTCTTAAGCTTGCACAACTTGTGCTCCTGGCCCTTAGCTACGAATCCTTCTGGTTGCATCATATAAATGCACTCATCAAGACTTCCATTAAGGAAAGCTGTCTTGACATCCATTTGCCAAATTTCGTAATCGAAATGAGCCGCAATGGACAAGAGAATCCTGATAGACTTAATCATGGCTACTGGCGAAAAAGTTTCCTCATAGTCGATCCCTTCTTTCTGAGTAAAACCTTTCGCAACAAGCCTTGCTTTGAAGGTTTCAACCTTCCCGTCTACCCCTCTCTTTTTCTTGTAAATCCACTTACAACCGATGGGTTTTACCCCATCTGTTGGATCTACAAGATCCCAGACCTGATTGGAGTACATAGACTCCATCTCAGAAATCATAGCCTTTTTCCACTTTTCCGCATCCGTACTTCCAACAGCTTCATTATAGTTACTGGGATCAGTATCATGTTCATCAGGGACCTTGTCAAAAGACTCTCCCAAGTACATGTATCTGTCTGGTTTACGAGTAACCCTCCCACTACGACGAGGCTGTACTTGTGGTTCACTAGTAGTAACATTTTCCCCACTGCTCGGTTGCGGCGGAATGTCACTACTATCTTGTGGATCACTAGTATTATCATTTCCTCCACTGCCCTCTTGCGGTGGGATGTCAACACTATTTTGTTGTGTATCACGAGTATCTACATTTCTCCAACCACCCAAAGGTAGTTGAATGTCGATATCATTTTCTTTTGGTATTTCTTCTTGTACAGTCGGCATATCATGACCTTGGACTACTTGATTTCCTCGCATTTCTTCCAGAACAATTTTACTTTTAGGCTTGTGATCCATAATATAGTCTTCCTCTAAGAATCTCGCATTGGTGCTAACAATGACTTTCTGATCTTTCGGACTATAAAATAAACCACCCTTTGTTCCTTTCGGGTATCCTACAAAGACACATACTTCTGTCCTTGATTCCAACTTACTTGCGTTCCCCTTCAGCACATGTGCTAGACTACCCCAAATCCGAACATGCCGTAGACTAGGCTTGCGCCCAGTCCAAAGTTCTGTGGGTGTAGTTGGTACTGACTTAGATGGAACCAAGTTCAGAATATATGCAGCGGTCTCTAAAGCATGCCCCCAAAAAGAAATTGGTAAATCTGAATAACTCATCATGGATCTCACCATTTCTAAAAGAGTCCTATTCCTTCGCTCTGCCACACCATTCTGTTGTGGCGTACCTGGAGCAGACAACTGGGATTGAATCCCTTGTTCCTCCAAGTAATCCCTGAATTGTCCCAAGAGGTACTCGCCACCTCGATCAGATCGAAATGACTTGATATATTTTCCCAGACGCTTCTCTGATTCTGCCTTAAAGATTTTAAATTTCTCAAAGGCCTCAGACTTATGCCGCATCAAATAAATATATCCATATCTTGAGTAATCATCAATAAAAGTAATGAAATACTCAAAACCTCCCCTCGCTTGGACATTCATTGGTCCACAAACATCTGAATGGATAAGCTCCAACAGTTCTTTGGCCCTATTACCCTTCGCCAAAAATGGCCTCTTGGTCATCTTACCTTCTAAACATGACTCACATGCTGGTAGTGCCTCCACTTTTAATGAACCTAATGGTCCATTCTGAACCAGCCTTTGTATTCTGTTTATATTGATATGACCAAGTCGTAAATGCCAAAGATATGTTTGGTTTATCTCGCAAGGTTCCTTTCTCTTTTTAGGTAAGCTATCCGAGTTATTCAGTTCATATAGCTGCGCTATGGGAGTCTCAGGATTTATAATGTAAAGACCATCCACCAATGTACCAGAACAAATAAAACGTTTATTTTTCTTAATAACCACAGAGTCATTAAAATAAACTGAATATTCATTCTTAACCAACTTAGAAACTGAAATCAAATTCCTTCTAATGGAAGGTACATAAAGACAATCTTTCAAAACTAAAATCCTATCATTCCCAAAATGTAAGAAACAAATTCCTATTGCAACTGCAGCTACTTTATTCGTGTTGCCCAAGTGTAGATAAATCTCGCCATCACTAAGCTGTCTGGTTTCCTGGAACCCCTGCAATGAATTGCAGACATGGTCAGTGGCTCCCGAATCTACACACCAGGTTCTAGTAGATCGAACCGCTAAACATGATTCAACTATTAGTGAAAGAGATATACCTGAGTTGTTCTGGATTGGACGAGCCAGGAACTTTGGACATTGCTTCTTCTAGTGCCCTCTCTGGTTACAGAGGAAACACTTGCCTTTCGGCTTCCCCAATGTCCCCTGAGGAGCAAGTGCTTGTTGTGGCCCACGAGCTATTCCTTGAGGTGCCGGAGCAACCTTCGGAACTACTGCTTGTGCAACTTTCTTCTTCTTCTTAGCCCTAGGGTTAGAAGCAGAAGCCTTTTCAGCCACCATTACATTAACCGGTTTCTGTAGGAGTCCCTCAGCTGCTTGAAGCTCCTTTAACAATTCGGCTAAAGAATAAGTCTTTTTGTTCATATTATAATTTAGCCGAAAACTGTTAAATGAATCAGACAGCGTCATGAGCACGATATCGACCTGAGTTTCCTCATCGATTACAGCTCCAAGGATCTCTAGTTCACCTAGAAGACATATCATCTTCAGAACATGATCCCTTACAGAGGATCCTTCAACCATTTTTGTGTTCATGAGGTTTTTCATAGCAACCTGCCTGGCAGCACGATCCTGATCCCCAAACATCTCTTTGAGGTTCTCCATGATCTCAAGGGCAGAGCCCATGTTCTCATGCTGATGCTGCAACACATTAGACATGGAGCCTAATATGTAGCATTTAGCCATCTGATCGGCTTTCTGCCACTTCTTATAAGGCTTGGCTTCTTCCTCAGAAGCCCCTTCTAGAGGTTCTGCAGGACAATCCTCAAGAAGCACAAATCTGTAATCCTCAGCAGTTAGCACAATATTCAAATTCCTCTTCCAATCAATATAGTTTGATCCAGTGAGTTTGTTTTGATTCAAGAGAATAGATAGTGGGTTGAATGAGTTCGACATTTTGAACCTGCGTAATCATGTAAATAAAACATATAAGGGCAATGTAAACCACCAGTAGTCTAACACACATAAAAATAGTATGCCACGATGGGTGGACGTCTACCATTCATTCTATAGTTAGACATGGTACCTTTGGTCCTGCAAGCCATAGTAGTGACTCCGATGGGGAGGATACTATAACTTACATCTAAGTGTATACCATCATTTTACTTCTAACCCATTACCCC
This sequence comes from Linanthus parryae, assembly GCA_023055425.1. Classification (NCBI taxonomy): domain Eukaryota; kingdom Viridiplantae; phylum Streptophyta; class Magnoliopsida; order Ericales; family Polemoniaceae; genus Linanthus; species Linanthus parryae. Next base: position 143,784,394 of record JALGPY010000004.1, on the reverse strand, counting down.
ATTACATGCCTCTCAGATGGAGAGATGACACATAAACATTAATTATTAGAAGTATCCTTATAGGAATTTATACCAGTGATACTGCAGTGGTTATGTTCGATAAGAAGGTTAACTTCAAGGCTAACACACAAAACCAACTACATCACTTATAAATCAATGATGGAGACCGCGGGATCTATAAGCACTAGAATCCCTCTCCCACTTAGTTGTTTGAACAATTTAATACAAATTAAATTTATATATCCATGTTGTCCATGATTAAAATGCAAGCATTCTGAATAATCATACACATAGATACAATCAAACATGTAATAAGCATTCAACCACACACAGCCCTGCTATTATGGTCGGAGCTTCTTTAGTCGGGTCAGCAAGACCCATCTGACCCAGCGACACGGGGATCGACCTTCCCGGTAAGGTCGCCGAAAAACTTTTTCCGAAAAACGCAATGCCGTCACTGTGGAAAACTTGACGATCTGCAATCTTTCGTCCTTCTGTCTCCACTAATATTACAGTAAACCTAGTCTCCATGGATTCCGCAAATCAATCTGTAACAGAGTACCAGAGACTGCTACAGATTTTCAATGCCACCAAAGAGCTCACACGTTCATCTAATACTGGAATAAGAGAACCTAGGGTTTACTATTACATAAGTTTACAAATCTTTTTCATCCACGAAAAACAGCGTGGGAACCAAAACCAAATCAAACCACATACATCAAACAATATGACCATAATAGCAGGACACGATTCAATCTGCAAAACAGAGTTAGACATCGCGATCTTCCTACTCTAACATGCATAGCCGGTTCGATTATTGGACAACATGGATGTATAGCAGATATGCAGAGTCGAACGGGGCTCTGATACCAATTGAAGGGAGGCGAATCCCTGGACCAGTTCGATTGCATGTCTGCTATACCGATTAAAAAAAAATTGTTTCAACATGAACGCCATAAACCCTACTAGGCGGAATTAGGGTTCATACTTGCGTCCAAGCTATCTGATGTAGGTCTGAAAACACTCCTGATCTTCTCCCGTATTCCTGAAGTTCCTCCTGGATGCAAGTGTGGGCTTGCTGCTTCCAGAATCCTTCTTGGCCTCCAGACGAATTGCTCTCACTCTCGAAACCCTAGATTTCGATGTGTATCTCAAGCATCCGAATTCTGAAGACTAAGGAAACTTATATAGGCTACGGGAGGGACCTGGAGGAGAAAATATGAATCAGGCTCCTAACTTTATTAGGACTTCTGGTTCCACCCGAACCTAGTCCGAATACAGTTAATAACAGTTAGTACCACTAAATAACTGTTATTGCACTCCTGTCCATATTCTCAAAAACTAATATTTCGAGCTCCTGTTATTAAATACTTATTATCTCCCCATGTTAAGATTACAGATATCCGTCGATTAAATTAATTACTGACTAATTCATTTAATCGACCTCTTCCCAATTCCTTGATCCTTACCACTTAACTTATTTGATATGTCCAGATTACCAAGTAATCTACCTGCAGGGTTTGACATAATCAAAACTTATAAGCTTCATCAAGGGGATATCATCAATCCCATAACCGGGACGTGGATTCCTTCGATATATCAATCTACACCATGGACTCAATAGTATTACCCAACTCATCGAGGTTATTGACTCCATAGGAATCTCACTCACTTGACTTGTCAAAGCAATAACTACTTAATACATGTGCACATTGACTATCTAAGGATTAAGAGAATAAGTAATCATAATAACCATGAGACATAGTTTGTCTTGTTATGTCAGTACAAAGACAATAATCTCAACTTGGTCCTGTTCAATATACACAAAGTATACTAGCACATTGAGTTGAAACTATAGTATGAACTATACTGTTTCCTGTAGCCAAGATAGACCTACTAAAACAATGTGCTACAATCTTTCCGATGGTTTGTCTAATTCCATCTAGATTGTGAACTCACAACTTTCATTCCACAAGAACCGAAGATAAGATCTTCTGTGTGTAAGCTATACTCTACACACCAGATCTTCTACTATGCAGAACAATAGACAACTATGCACAATAATAATATAATGCAAAAGCATTGCCCAAAACCATTCTCATAAATATCAAATTCATATAATCCAATACAAAAAGCATGGCTTTTAGTATTCAATCCAACATGATCAAGTGGCAAGGAATTTTATGGAACAAGTTGAGCCACTCCAGAGCCTTTTTAGCCAAACCGCGGCTTGTTTAGCCCATCTTTAGTCTCAGTATGTTAAACAAGTCTAGCCGAAACATAATGAGGTTTGCTGAATACAAACTGCTTCAAGAGTTAGCTAGCGCAACAGGGACAGCATGATTTTTGATTTAGATCCCAAAAACATTTGCAATATCATCCACATATCTGACTGATTTTGTGTATTTCGAGTTGATTGGAGATTTTACAATCATACTGATCGAAAGATTCAATTGCACTTTTGTAGCATAAGCTATGCCGTATCTTCACTCTTCCCAATAAAGTTATGTAATTGTACATAAAATCGACTAGAGTTGGACAGTATCTAACATGATGATCAATTGCAACAGACTCCGGCACTGTCAAAAGAGTTCACAACCACATCCTTATTCGGGCGACGGTGACTTTGGGCTAACCAATACAGTTTCCTCCTTACACACAAGCCGGATCGAAAACGGATATTGTATTCATCCATAACCTTGGGCAAAACGGAATTGACTTTTCTCTATCCATGTTTGCTCATACTCCAGACCTCTACAAAATAATGAGTGATATGCTACTGAAGCCTAATCTAGCTAAAGGCCCAATCCAGTAGTCTAAAGCCCACATCACACTACTATGGAAAGGCCCAGCCCCTCAATTTTATTTCTCTGGTAAATTGCCCATTCTATATGGGAATTACTGTCTTTGTTGCACAGCTGTAAACCCTAATTGTCCCTACCGTTAGATTCCAGCCGTTTCCTTATGACCGTTAGATCTTCGCCTTTATCTATGAGAAGTCTCAGCTGTATTAGGGTTAAGACATTAAGGTGATTCATCTCCTCTATCAATGAACATTCATTTCCCTCTTCGTTTACTGCATTTTCTCTCAAGAACTCCAATCGTTCTTTCACAAATAGGTTTTGTCCAGTGCAAGCGATATTTTCACAACCTTGTAATCATACTCCAGACCTATGATACCGATTCTATGGTCACTATGAATTTATTACACAACTTACATATTTTGGGCTGAATTGTGTTAGTTTTTGGATTTTATAATCAAATTCGCAACCCAATCCAAAATATTGATTTAGGCTAGAATATAATCCGTAGTTAACCCAAATTATTTCAAACCAATAAAAACCCCGTTGGATTGGGCCGGATTAGCCAGTGTAGATGGCTCAAGCGGTTTCTTGTACACCCCTATTTATGGGGCACGATTGAAAATTTTGTAAGAGGAGCTATTGTCTACTGATATCTTGATTCAAATACTCATCAGACTTCCGCTAGATTCGATTTGGTATGCAAGAGCGTTTGCAAATCGTGGAATCATCTCATCCTCCAACCTTCTTTGCCGAGGTACACCGTTCCTTCCCTCATCATCCTCGTACCATAATGTTGGTTGAATATTTAGACCAACCACGACGCACCACTTTCAGGCTCATCACCTGTTGCGGCGAAGACAACTCTTAAGGTTACAATCTCAATTTTACCAACATGGTTACACAAGGTTTGCCTTCCGAAATAAAATTAGTAGGCTCTTAGAACGGATTGATCTGTCTTTCATGTCACCATGCCTAAAATTATCAACAATACCGAGTTGTCATGTGTAACCCGCTGTTAGGGTCTCACTTTATTCTTCCCGATCCTCCAGAAGCACAACAATTCACCTGTGATACACATATAGGGTTCGGGTACATTCCATCAACACGTCAATAAAAGGTAAGGGTGCAACTTGGGCGGGTTGAACCCGAACAACCCGAGCCCAGTCCGAATTAAATAGGACTAGAACACATAGCTTTATTAATTTGGACGGGTTTGGATAGAAATTATCAGCCCGAATTACAATTAGGGTTGGGTTTGGGCACAAATATTAAATGACGGGCTAACCCGAATTTCCCGATTTGTATGATCACTAGTGTTGGGTTTTGACGTAGGTAACGCAGCGGAATAACAAAAATTAATCCTACTCAAAGCCCACCAAGGATCACAGGAAGAGACATCATAACATGATTACGGTCATAGAAGATGTGTACCTTTTGATTTGTGAGATCACACGAAGAATGATGTCCTCGTCTCTACGGTTGATCCACGTCTAGAGGTGAGATCTAGATTCTTCCTTCAAACAAGTGCTAGCTTGAACCCGGAGGAAGAGGGAAGAAGATCAAAGCAACAAAGGCACAAGGGAGGGGCGGCCTCCTCTTTGCCGTCGGGTAGAAGGGGCGGACGGGGCTAGGGTTTCGGCCCTAGCTCTTTGTCTTGCTCTCTCTTTTTCTCTCTCCCACTCTTTGTGTTATGTCTAATAATAACTCATGTGGGAAGGAAGCTAGAGCCTCTTATATATATACTCCAACAACTCCTTGTTGTTTCCATATTAGAGTTTTCTTGTTCTAGTAGGACTAGAACTATTCCCTTTCTTGCAAATTAGTCCTACTAAGTTTGCAAGGTGTTGCACAATGATCCTTCTATTAATTAATCCATATTAATTAATCCCAAATCTAGCTCTACTCTATTTGACGTGTGACCCCATAGGTTTCTATATAGTTGGTAGTAACTATTACTAACATGGAGCGGTGTCTAGCAACACATCCATGCCACCCAACCAATAGAAATAGTCAGTGATCCCGACAAACCTTTGTGCCCAATATGTCATATTGCATTATCCCTTTGTCTCCATATCCGGATTGGACACGAGACATAAATAGTCACACTCGTATATCCAATCCATAGTTCCTCGATCCTGGGAATATGCTTATACTTGCAGATAACATTAATATCTCTATATTAATTTATCTGAGTCTAGCCAGACATTCAATAAGCCTCATCCCTTGAGTGGTCGTGGATATTTACCCCCATTATGTGGGAGGGTCAAATCCTATCTACATCACTACGATCTCTAAGCTTGCTTCCTATCACGCCCGATAGCCACCTTTATGATTACCCAGTTACGGTGTAACGTTTGATAACATCAAAGCGCAATATTTCACAACTAGAGTATCTAGTGACTTCAAGTCCAAGGATTGCAATAATATTAGCACTACGAAAAGCGATTGTGACTTCACATAATCTAATGTATCCTTTTCGTCGTGGGTCAATCCAGTATGCCATTACTCCTAATGCACACCCATGTGTTAGACTTGATATCTCCATATCAATCTATCCACATACTAGTCTATACTTGATTGTCCTATTAATCAATATAATGGACTAGGGATATTTAAGATAAATAACACAATTTATCTAAGGACTTCATTATATTAAATATCGCCATAAATAATAAATGAATATTCTAGCCAAAACATTGTTCATACTAAATCTACGATTGCCTCTAGGGCATCTATTCCAACAGTCTCCCACTTGCACTAGAGCCAATCTGGCGCATCTCGTATGCCTATAGATCTGGCGTGCCCTTCATGCTTTCGCTGTGCAAGAGGTTTCGTGAGTGGATCTGACACGTCGTCATCCGTCGAAATCTTGCACATCTTCACATCTCCTCAATCGATCATATCACGAATGAGATGGAATCTCCTAAGTACATGATTTGACTTTTGGTGCGATCTTGGTTCCTTTGCCTGTGCGATTGCCCCAGAGTTGTCACAGTACAACTCTATGGGATCCACTATGCTAGGGACCACACCGAGCTCAGCGATAAACTTCTTTATCCATACTGCCTCTTTCGCCGCTTCCGCAGCAGCAATGTACTCAGCTTCTGTTGTAGAATCAGCAACTGTGCCTTGCTTGGAACTCTTCCAGCTGACAGCTCCTCCATTCAGGCAAAACACGTATCCAGACTGCGATCTGTAATCATCCTTGTCGGTTTGGAAGCTTGCGTCAGTGTAACCCTTTACACTTAGCTCTTCCACTCCTCCAAATATCAAGAATACATCCTTAGTTCTTCTCAAGTACTTTAGGATGTTCTTGACAGCAATCCAGTGACTCTCACCCGGATTGGACTGATATCTGCTCACCATACTCAACGCGTATGATACGTCTGGTCTAGTACATAGCATGGCGTACATGATGGATCCTATGGCCGAAGCATAGGGTATCCTGCTCATGCAGTCCTTCTCCATCTCGTTGGAGGGACAGTCATTCATGAAAAGAGTGACTCCATGTGACATGGGCAAGAATCCCTTCTTGGAATCTTGCATGTTGAACCTCTTCAACACCTTGTCAATATATGTACTCTGACTTAGGCCAAGCAACCTTTTAGATCTATCTCTATAGATCTTAATACCAAGTATATAGGCTGCGTCTCCTAAGTCTTTCATCACAAAGCACTTTCCTAGCCAATCTTTAACAGATTGCAGAGTAGGAATATCATTGGCAATGATTAGTATGTCATCCACATACAAGACCAGAAATACTATAGAGCTCCCACTAACCTTCTTGTAAACACAAGGCTCATCTTCGTTCTTGATGAAACCAAACTCTTTGACTGCGTCATCAAAACGTCGATTCCAGCTCCTAGAAGCTTGCTTTAATCCATAAATGGACCTTTGCAGCTTACAGACTTTATTGGCATTCTCTGGATCCTCAAACCCCTCTGGTTGTGTCATGTACACATCCTCAAGGAGGTTCCCATAAAAGGAACGCTGTTTTAACATCCATTTGCCAAATCTCATAGTCGTAGTATGCTGCAATAGCAAGTAAGATTCGAATGGATTTAGTCATGGCGACTGGTGAAAAGGTCTCATCATAGTCAATACCATGAATTTGTCTATAACCTTTGGTCACCAATCGGCCCTTATAGGCAACTACCTTGCCATCCATGTCGGTCTTCTTCTTGAAGACCCACTTGCACCCTATGGGTCGAGCCCCTTCGGGTGGTTCCACCAAAGTCCATACTTTGTTGGTGTACATGGAATCCATTTCGGATCTCATGGCTTCTAGCCACTTCTTAGAGTCTGGGCCACTCATGGCTTCTCCATAGTTTGCAGGCTCATCATCCATGAGTAGTACGTCATCGGGATCAGTCACGAGAAGTTTATATCTCTCTGGCTCATGACGCACTCTTCCTGATCTACGGAGTTCCTGTGTTACCTGAACAGGTTCTTCCACAACTTCTTGTGGTTCCAATCATGTTCCATTATTGGTCCAGTGGTTTGTGGTTCATGAATTTCTTCAAGTTCTACAACCCTCCCACTTGCTTCTTTAGAGACTAGTTCTCTTTCTAGAAACACGCCGGTCCGAGAAACAAACACTTTGTTCTCGGTAGGGTTATAGAAATAATATCCTTTAGTCTCTTTAGGATATCCCACAAACTTACACTTATCTGCCTTAGGCCCGAGCTTGTCTGTCTGTAAACGCTTTACATAGACGTCGCAGCCCCAAATCTTCATAAACGACACTATGGGACGCCTCCCAGTCCATATCTCATATGGCGTTTTCATGACTGATTTGGATGGAACACGGTTAATGGTAAAAGCTGCCGTCATTAGAGCATGTCCCCAAAAGGATATCGGAAGATCTGTTTGAGACATCATAGATCGCACCATATCTAATAGAGTGCGATTCCTCCTCTCAGATACACCATTCCATTGTGGTGTTCCGGGTGGAGTGAGCTGGGATACTATCCCACTCTCACTAAGATACTCATCAAACTCTTGGCTTAAGTATTCTCCTTCACGATCCGATCGTAGAGCTTTAATACTCTTGCCAAGTTGCTTCTCTACTTCATTCATGAATTCCTTGAACAATTCAAAGGATTCTGATTTGGCCTTCATAAGGTATACAAATCCATATCTACTAAAATCATCAGTAAATGTGATGAAGTAGGTATAACCACCTCTGGCAGGCGTGGGGAATGGTCCGCATACATCAGTATGTATGAGTGCCAATAACTCACTAGTCCGCTCGCCTTTCTTATTGAAAGGGGATTTTGTCATTTTTCCTAATAAACAAGATTCACATGTCTCATATGATTCCAAATCAAATGAGTCTAGAAGTCCATCCTTATGGAGTCTAGATATGCGTTTCTCATTTATATGGCCTAAACGACAGTGCCATAGATATGTAGGATTTAAATCATTACTTTTAATCATTTTAGTATTTATGTTATAGATTGGCTTATTTAGATCAAGGATATACAATCCATTAGACAAATGCGCACTACAATAGTGCATACTATCAAAATAAATGGAGCAACACTTGTCCTTTATTGAAATAGAAAAACCTTTCTCGTCCAAACAAGAAACGGAAATAATGTTTCTGCTCATAGCAGGAACATAAAAGTAATTGTCTAATTCTAAAATAAGTCCAGAAGGAAAAGATAGCTCATAAACGCCTACAGCTAATGCAGCAACCTTTGCTCCATTCCCGACGCGCAAGTCTATCTCCCCTTTTCGCAATCTTCTACTTCTTTTCAAATCCTGCACATTACGACAAATGTGAGAACCACATCCGGTATCTAATACCCAGGATGATGAAATAGAGAGATTGACGTCTATAACATAAATAACTGGTGGTGGTGGAATCACTATTCCAAGCTTCTTATCCTCCAGATATTTAGGGCAATTCCTCCTCCAGTGACTCGGCTGGCTGCAGTAGTGACATTCACCTTTAGCCACGCCTCCACTAGGCTTTAGGGCATCCTTGGATTTCGCAACTTTCTTGCGTTTTCCTTTTGAAGTAGATGCAACTGACTTGCCCTTCTTCTTGTGTACCATCATTATGGCCTTGCCCTTGCCTTTATTGATGCTTTGCTCAGCTGTCTTTAGCATGTTCAATAGGTCTGGCAAAGACTTGTTGATCTCATTCATATTATAGTTCATAATGAACTGATTATAACTGTCAGGCAACGATTGCAAGACGAGATCAGTCGCCAAGTCCTGGCCGAGTGGGAACCCCAGTCTCTCAAGGTTCTCTATGTACCTGATCATTCGGAGTACATGAGGGCCTACTGGATTCCCTTCTGCAAGACTGCTTTTAAACAACGCTTTAGACACCTCATAGCGCTCATGCCTTGGCTGTTCCTGAAACAATTGTTTCAAGTGTCTGATCATATCATAGGCTTCCATGTTCTCGTGTTGCTTCTGAAGCTCACCAGTCATGGTGCAAAGCATGAGGCAAGTCACGTCATTAGAATCATCAATATGTTTCTGACGTGCCCTTACTTCCGCTAGTAGAGACTCATCTTGTGGTGGGTCTGGAATTGGAGTGTGCAAGACGTACAGCTTCTTTTCTTGCTTGAGGACAATCCTCAAGTTTCTGTACCAGTCAAGGAAATTTGTTCCAGATAATTTATCCTTCTCAAGGACAGATCGTAGGGATGAACTCGATGCGTTGTTGTTTGCCATTTGGAATTCTACAAAACGAGAAATATGCAATTTAGTATTTTGAACAATTTAACTATATTTAACAATGGCTAGATCATTAAATATAGCTCCCACTATTTTTCTCGGATTAATAGCCCTCACTATTAAAGCGGAAAATATCTCTATACTTTCTAGTGGGTCCAAGATCCCTTTTTCACTTCTTCTTGAGCTTGCTTTGGCAAGTCACCCAAGAATTGGTTATTTAGGTAGGAACCATTCCAATTGCATCCCATGCAACTCTTGGTCCAATTAGGTGAATAAATTCCTTTTATTCTTTATCCAATTGGATAACTCCTAATTGTCATGCCTCTAAGCTCATCAATCCAATTGACTCTTGCCTAGTTGCGTCCAACCTCTTGCTTTCAACATACACGCATTACTAGCTTGCGTCGTCGGCAACACATCATGAAAAATTAAAATCGCCTTGCTTTGGCAAGCCCGAATTTTAATAGGCCATGATCATGAAGGGTGTTTTGGCAAGAGAAGGCAAAACGCAATATTTAATTGAGGGATTTCTTTTAAGTTGTTTGGTTGATTTTATCAACATGGTCTACTTATTTGGATTGGGCCATCCACAATAAAAGATCAACCTTGTTTATTATTATCTTGTTATCGTTTTGCTTGTAGCGCCATACACACAAAATAAATAACAAGGCATGAATAATAAACATCCACAAAACAAAAAAAAAGTGGCATGGATATGGCCCCTAGACTAATGATATTATCAAGCCAATGATAATATCTAATTTCCCTAAAGTGCCGAGCCCATCTCCATGTGCTCCACCATAGCTGCGCGCCTAGGGATGTCTTTTGGCTCCTTTGGTTCTCCGGTCTTCTTCTCCATGTTCTTGGCTATCATCTAAATACTTCTAATTCTAGCCTAACATATAGAATAAATAACTAACAAAAGCCTCACATGTCGAGGAGAAAAAGACGACTCGCAGGCCGTAAAACTTAATTAATTATTACATTAATTTGATCAGCTCGCAGGCCGTAAACCAAACCACAAAACAATAAACTTCCACAATCATAGGCCATATCCATCCACCATGCAATAAAGCACATAATACAGTTAAAACCAATTTTTAACGCGCTTGTTTTAATTTTAATGAAATTGGGTAACTAGGGTTTTACAACGGTCCAAAGGGCCCAAGCCAACAAGTGGCCCGAACCCTAGGACCGCCGCATGCCTAGAGGCCCGCGGCCTTGCTTGGCGCGCAAGGGAGGGGCGGGCGGCTAGGGTTTCGGCCCTAGTCCCCTTCCTCCTTCCTTGTTGCCCAAGCAAGGTTGTTTCCTTATGGAATTATTTCCATAACTTTGTTTCCATAATTGAAAACCCCTTTTCAATCATGTGCCCATGAAACCTAATTTTTCAAGAACCCAATTATTCACATCCTATGTAATTAAACTCACCAATTCTAACATCCAATGTTAAATTGAGTCTTGTTTGATAGAATCAAATTCAATATTGCATCTACTATGCCATTTTTTTCAGTTTTCGCGTAATAAACAATAATACGGTGTATGAACTGAAATCGTAAACACATAATATCATGTTATGCTCTACGACCTGTGGCTCTGATACCACTGTTGGGTTTTGACGTAGGTAACGCAGTGGAATAACAAAAATTAATCCTACTCAAAGCCCACCAAGGATCACAGGAAGAGACATCATAACATGATTAAGGTCATAGAAAATGTGTACCTTTTGATTTGTGAGATCACACGAAGAATGATGTCCTCGTCTCTACGGTTGATCCACGTCTAGAGGTGAGATCTAGATTCTTCCTTCAAACAAGTGCTAGCTTGAACCCGGAGGAAGAGGGAAGAAGATCAAAGCAACAAAGGCACAAGGGAGGGGCGGCCTCCTCTTTGCCGTCGGGTAGAAGGGGCGGACGGGGCTAGGGTTTCGGCCCTAGCTCTTTGTCTTGCTCTCTCTTTTTCTCTCTCCCACTCTTTTTGTTATGTCTAATAATAACTCATGTGGGAAGGAAGCTAGAGCCTCTTATATATATACTCCAACAACTCCTTGTTGTTTCCATATTAGAGTTTTCTTGTTCTAGTAGGACTAGAACTATTCCCTTTCTTGCAAATTAGTCCTACTAAGTTTGCAAGGTGTTGCACAATGATCCTTCTATTAATTAATCCATATTAATTAATCCCAAATCTAGCTCTACTCTATTTGACGTGTGACCCCATAGGTTTCTATATAGTTGGTAGTAACTATTACTAACATGGAGCGGTGTCTAGCAACACATCCATGCCACCCAACCAATAGAAATAGTCAGTGATCCCGACAAACCTTTGTGCCCAATATGTCATATTGCATTATCCCTTTGTCTCCATATCCGGATTGGACACGAGACATAAATAGTCACACTCGTATATCCAATCCATAGTTCCTCGATCCTGGGAATATGCTTATACTTGCAGATAACATTAATATCTCTATATTAATTTATCTGAGTCTGGCCAGACATTCAATAAGCCTCATCCCTTGAGTGGTCGTGGATATTTACCCCCATTATGTGGGAGGGACAAATCCTATCTACATCACTACGATCTCTAAGCTTGCTTCCTATCACGCCCGATAGCCACCTTTATGATTACCCAGTTACGGTGTAACGTTTGATAACATCAAAGCGCAATATTTCACAACTAGAGTATCTAGTGACTTCAAGTCCAAGGATTGCAATAATATTAGCACTACGAAAAGCGATTGTGACTTCACATAATCTAATGTATCCTTTTTGTCGTGGGTCAATCCAGTATGCCATTGCTCCTAATGCACACCCATGTGTTAGACTTGATATCTCCATATCAATCTATCCACATACTAGTCTATACTAGATTGTCCTATTAATCAATATAATGGACTAGGGATATTTAAGATAAATAACACAATTTGTCTAAGGACTTCATTATATTAAATATCGCCATAAATAATAAATGAATATTCTAGCCAAAACATTGTTCATACTAAATCTACGATTGCCTCTAGGGCATCTATTCCAAAAGCTAGCTCTAAATATTATATTTTGATAAAATTATGTAGAGGGCCGCTATGCTTCACCCTTTTTTCTTCACCTTTCAAGTTCATCTCCTACGTGTCAAGATATGATTGTTGGTGGTATTTATTTTAAGATAAGGGGTTTGAAGGGTGAAGAAAAAAGGGTGACGTTTAGCATTTCCCAATTATGTAGCATATCTACATGAGTATGCTAATTTTCATTGATTATTACGGACTTTTTTAATCATTGTTTTGTTATTGAACTAGTTTATTTAGTTTTTTCATGAAAAGATAGAATTTTCTTGTATTTTAAAAAAGGCATTAAGTTTAATTTCCTAGCCCGAATTCAGCCCGAAACCGAATTGATTTAAACGAATTTGGGCTTAGACGGGCTGAAAATTCTCTTAACTCGGGTTGAGCTAGGCTTGGGCAGCCTCGACAAAACTCGGGCTCGGGCTTGGACAAGGGTGCCGACCCGTCCAACCCGCCCGAGTTCAGTCCTAATACAAGGTGGTGATGCTAGTAAAAGAACCGGTTAGGATTCGTGAAAGAAACTCAGAGAAAATAAGGAAGACGAAGAGAGAGGAGGAAGAACTCTCTGTATATTATTTACAATGTCATAATAAAACCCTAAAACATCAAGAACTATTTATGGACCACAATCTAACGGCTGGATTTAGGAAAGGACAATCCAACGGTAATAATAAACGTTCACAAAGATTGGGCTTTGTAACGGGTCTAAACATCAGAGACTAAGTTTGGGCTTATATGAGGCCCAAAGCCCATTAAGTTGAGAAGTCCAATAGCTCTTTTACCCCCCCCCCCCCCCCAAACGAATGGTGGATGCGCCATGAGTTTAGCCTTCAAAGCTTCAAAGTGAGGAGCTGGAAGTGGTTTGGTGAAGAGATCCGCTAACCCATCTGCACTGGACACAAAGGAGACAATAAGTTCTTTGTTGATAGCCTTTTCACGCACATAGTGGTAATCGATTTCAATGTGTTTTTTAAGTGAGCGAAATAGGGGATTAGTGGTCATAGCAAGGGAAGATTTATTATCCGTAAATAGTAAATGAGGAGAAGAAATTTTAAGATGTAAATCAAAAAAGAGTAATTTGAACCAAGACAAATCGGCCTCTGCCGTAGCAAGAGCAGGGATTCTACTTTGGTAGACGACCGGGCTACGGTGGGCTGTTTTTCTGAAACCCAGTGAACTGGGTTAGGCCCAATAAAGACAGCAATACCAGTAGTCCTCCGTCGATCAGATGGGTTACCGACCCAATCTGCGTCGGAGAAAATATGTAAGGGAGTAGAAGAAGCATGGTAAAATAATCCTTGAGATCTAGTGCCTTGAAGGTAACGAAGAATTCTTTTAGCGCCACTAAAGTGAACATCAGTTGGGTTATGCATAAATTGGCATAAGTGATTGACCGCAAATGTGATTTCGGGTCGAGTGAATGTACGATATTGCAGCCCCCCAAGAAGCTGTCTAAAGATAGTAGGTTCAGGAAAAGGAGTGCCTTGAGTTAAGTGATATTTGATCCCAGCAGCTAAGGGTGTGGGACAGGCCTTGCAATTACTCATGTTGAATTTTGATAACAGATCATATATGTATTTTTCCTGATTAATGGAAAGGCCTTTAGAGGTTCTTAAAATTTGTAGGCCCAAAAAATAGGTGAGAGGGCCCAAGTCAGTCATTTGAAATTCACGGCCCAATTGAGAGATAAGCGTAGAAATATACAATGTATCACTGCCAGTGATGATTATATCATCAACGTATAGTAAAAGTATGGTCATCTTGTCATTGTGATGACGAATGAACATGGAAGAATCTGAGAAAGCAGAGTTAAATCCAATTGATCGTAAATATGTTGCAAAGCGTTCAAACCTAGCCCCGGGGGCTTGTTCCGTATGTAGATTTGTGTAAAAGGCAAACATGTTTTGGAAATTTTGGATCAATAAAACCCGTGGGTGTTTCATATACATGGTTTCACGAAGATAGCCGTGTAAAAAAGGCATTTTTGACGTCTAATTGGCGAAGAGGCCAGTCATAAGTAGTAGCAGGAGCCAATATAGATCGAACAGTGGCGTGTTTGACGACAGGACTAAAAGTCTCGTCGTAGTCAATACCATGTGTTTGGTGAAACCCCTTTGCCACAAGACGGGTTTTGTACCGAGAAATAGTACCGTTGGGGTGAAATTTCGTTTCAAAAACCCACTTGTTCCCAATCACATTTGTGTTTGGGGGTAAAGGAACCAAAGTCCAAGTTTTCTGTTTTACAAGACTAGAGTATTCATCCAACATGGCAGTACGTCAATGGGAATAATTATTTGCCTCTGTGAAAGAAGAAGGCTCAGAAAGAGAAGTGTGTGTGGTGTTTAAGGCAGTGAAACCAGAGTTAGGAAAAATCAGCTTCTTTTTTATGATACCCGATTTACTTCGAGTATGCATATGATGACCACCGGATGGAGGTGGTGGAGGTGGAGGGGAAATCATCATTGGGTTAGTGGAGTCAGCCAAGCCAGAATTGGTGGAGTTTGTAGGAGTACCATCAATGGGTGTAGCATCTAAAGTAGTATCTGTGATGGGTCCTAAAACTTCACCAGTTGGCTGCTGAGTTCCACCAGAGCCCTCAGAATTTGGTGGTGTCACACATGGAAGGTGTGACGAAGCAACTAATGGAACAGTGCTGAAGTTAGCGACAGGTAATGGACCTGAAACAGAAGAAGAAGAATGTGAGTTTGAGTTGCAGATAGGAGTAACATCACTAGAGTATTAAAATTTATATTCATCAAAAATGACATCACGACTAATGTAAAAACGTCTTGAAGTGCGATCATAACAAAGATTTCCTTTATAACCATCAGCATATCCAAGAAATGTGCAAATAGTAGGTTTTGGATCAAGTTTAGAAGATATGTATGGTCTGAGGATAGGAAAGCAGGCACACCCAAAAATTCTTAAGTGTGAGTAATCTGGTTTATGCTTAAATAACAGTTCATAAGGGTGACTTGTGATGTGTGTTCTTGCTAGGTTATCTATTTATTAAATAAGTTGTTGTAGCAACAGCGTGAAACCAGGAAATTTAGGGTAAGGATGCATTATAAAGCATGGTAACTGCAGTTTCAATAAAATGTCGATGCTTACGCTCAGAAACCCCATTTTGTTGGGGTGTATGAGGGCACGACTTCTGATGTTGAATACCATTTTTGGACAGAAATTGTTGGAAAATAAAAGAAGTATATTTACCCCCTCTATCTGAACGTAGAATCCTAATTTCATACCCAAGTAACTTTTCGATGAAAGTTTTAAATTTGACAAATGCAGCAGAAACTTCTTATTTTAGCTTTAATGGAAATAGCCAAGTATAACGAGACATATCATCAATGAATAACACGTAATAACGATAACATTTAAAGAAGTAGTTCATGTAGGTCCCCAAACGTCACTATGCAAAAGATGAAGAGGGTAGAGGTAGAAGCTGAATAGGGCAGTCTACGCATATTACCACATAAGCAAGATTCACACATAAATTTAGCGTCTTTAATAGAAGATGAAGATGAATAATTTAAACATGTAGATAACACATCCTTTTATGGATGACCCAGACGATTATGCCAAAGACAGAGGGAACTCATTGACCCAAAAAGGCTTGAGGACCAGGCGAAGAACTTATAGAAGATAGGGGATAAAGACCGTTTTTACTGGGGCCCTGAAAAAGGGTTTGACCAGTATCAATATCAATAATCGAAAAAGAGTTTTTTTCAAAAATGAACTTAACATTGTTATCAGTAAACATTTTATAAACCGAAAGCAGATTAACAAAAAGATTTGGTACGTGCAGAGTGTGTGGAAGTGTAAAATTAGTATGTGCAGTAGTTAAGATAGGGGATAAAGACCGTTTTTACTGGGGCCCTGATAAAGACCGTTACCGACTGTGACCTGGTCAGAACCAGTGTAAGACTCTGTGAGAGAGAGATTCCGGAGCTCCGCCGTCATATGGTTAGAGGCACAAGTGTTTGTAAGCCAGACTTCAGATGGTATGGACTGTTGAGACTTGGAGGAAGCAGCCATAGCAGCTAGCTGCTCAGGAGGGTGTCGTCCTTGAAAGGCATAATCCATGGATGCCAGCAATCAAGAGCGGAGTGGAAGTCATTCCCACATATCTGGCAAATAACTGGGGCGGAGCTACAAGACCCGGATCTTCCTCGTTGAGAGCCCGAACGACCAGATCCACCACGTCTGTATCCTGACCCGTAACCGGATCCCGAACCGGATCCGCATCCGGATCCTTGAACCGATCCATAACCTGATCCGTATCCACTACCTGACCCGTATCCAGAACCTGAACCATACCCGGATCCACCGGTCCAACCTCCTCTAGAATAATCAAACCGACCGCGCGAATCGAGCCGGCCACCACCCCAGTTAGGGTTAGGGTTACAAGAACCGCCACGGCCGCCACCACGAGATTGAGGATTGTGGTCGGAAAAGAAGGCGGTGGGTGAGGGATTTAGATCAAGGGACTGATTATCACGCATTTGTTCATCATCCTTGAGTAGAACCTAAGGTTCAACAAAAGAGAAGGGGTTTGAATGTATATGAAGAGAGGAGCGAAAGGGATTGAACTCAGGAGGTAGACCATTGAGGGCATATAGGAGCATGTCCTCACCATCAATGTGAACAGGGGAGACAACAAGTTGATTACGAATGATTTTGATGGTTTGGAGAGAAGATTTAAGGTGGATGATGTTAGAACTAGTTAAGGACGCATACCTTTGCTCAAGAACGAGCCAAGCCGATCGAGAAGTCAGAGATCCAATCACCTGAGTAAGAGCCTATGTAGAGAGAGAGGCGTTTAAGATGGTAAAAACTACTTGTTCCTGAAGAACCCATGCCGTGTAATCTTGATTCGAAGAAGGCTGAGGGCCATAGCTTGTGCCGGGAAGAAACTCCGGCGGACACGAGTTGAACCGTCGAGGAAGCCAAACAGGCTATGTGTACGAATACGCGGGGTTATGCTGCCGTACCACAAGGTAGGTACCCCAAATATATATATATATATATATATATATATATATATATATATATATATATGTTGGCGCCATAGAACAAAATTGGTGCCATCTAACTTAAACGGAAGAAGATTGTGTATATTGAAGAGGAGATAGAGTGGTGTAGTGGTGGTATTGGTGGTAGAGAGCATTGTAAGGCTCTGATACCATAAAAGAACCGATTAGGGTTCGTGAAAGAAACTCAGAGAAAATAAGGAAGACGAAGAGAGAGAGAGAGACGGAAGAACTCTATGTATATTATTTACAATGTCAAAATAAAATTCTAAAACATCAAGAGACTATTTATAGTCCACAATCTAACGGCTGGATTTAGGGAAGGACAATCCAACGATAATAATAAACGTTCACAAAGATTGGGCTTTGTAACGGGTCTAAACATCAGAGACTAAGTTTGGGCTTATATGAGGCCCATACAAGAATAACAGCAATAGATAAGAAGCCCATTAAGTTGAGAAGTCCAACAGCTCTTTTAGCTAGTTTACATGAAAGGGCAAAATCAGTTTTTATTTCTTGTTTGCACAATACAGGGTGGTGGTCGTGATGGCAACGGAAAAATGAAATTGGACTCGTGGGCCTCCGAATGGAGAACCATTTACATTGACGAACGCAGCGGAGGAAGACTACCACATCTAAATAACTTCTATTCAGATCCCACGTTTTTCAATGGTTCAATTATCTGGATAGCAGAGTCCCAAAATAAGGAAGACTGTCTAGGCCTTATTTATTTTGACATTTTTTTTGAAATATTATTTATTTTGACATTGAAAAGGAGGAAATGCAAACTCTTTTGTTGCCTCCAACCATAGGCAGAGGCTACGGGTTCTAACCAACGGCATTCTTTTGGGCTTTTATGTGAAAATTGGGGTTTTCTATGATGGTTACGGCAATGGCCATTTATTTATCTGTGAAGAGGTTGAACATGCTGCAAACATATGGGTTATGGAAGATTACCAAAGCATCGAATCGCTAACACTAAAATGGAAAATTCAACTACCACGAAGTGAAAGAACGCTAGTAACGCTATTAAGAGTTCTTAAAGATGGGAAGTTGCTTATTGCTCTTAACAAAAACTCGACCCTAGCTCATTATGATCCTAACACAAGAGTTCTCGAAACAATGAAGAATCTGCAGCCTCCAGCAACAAGACAATTAGCTGTTGACATACCAAACTTGGTCGGGTGCTTGCTTTAAGACGAGGAATTAGTTACTACTGCCACCAAGGTATTTGGGTCGGGTACTTACAGTTGTTCGTTTATTTTTTTTAATCATCATGCTCGTCATCATCAGCATCATCTTTTCTTTTATATCTTCTAGGTTGGTTTGGAGCATTGTCATCTCTATGTGTGAGTTGTGAGTTGTGACAACCCTTGTTTGTTTTTATTTTCTAGAATCATAGTGTTTGAAAAAAAAAAAAAAAAAAAAGCTCGGTTGGAAGTAGGGCCATGTTGAGTTGATATCTCATTGGTTTCTAGATTTGTCCTTAATTAATCATATTCCACTCGTTATCCCCTCACCAAAATTTATTGCATCAGTTGTTGGAATGTGCAAGGAAAATTATTAGAGCCATTATTCATCAGATCATTTTCTTCAACTTTACTTTTTCTTGTACATTGTTTAGTCAAATCAAGTCATAACTCTTTTGAGAGTATTATTATTTGGATGGTTTCAATTGCAATTTCATTCGAAGAGTCACCACATATATTTGCTATGAAGAGAAATGCTAAGGAAACTCTCCTTATGCACTCTCTTTAGAAACTCTCCACCAAAATGTGCCACGTGTTTTCATTTTCTCTCACCAAAATATCATTCCATAATTAATAGGAGATATTAGTTGGGATGATTCCTACGGTCTCCTGCTTTTAATGTAATCCCATATTTAGAGATTTTTTTTTATTTGACCACATTTTGAAATAAAATTTACGTACTATGCCATTGTATTTAATAAATTCGTCAGCCTACCATCCATAGTTAGAGTGTAACTATGTTTCGTTTGCTAATGTTCTTCTATGTCAATTAGTAGTATCCATGTTTGCTTTCTGTGATAGTGGTGGTTGCAGGGTCACGTCCCGGCCCCCGGGCAAAGGTTTGGACTTCCATTTTTTTTTTTTACCTGGTAATTGAAAATCCATTATTTTGTTTGCATAAATTTGTTTGAAAATCCATTAACTTGCACGTCAGTCGGTATCAATGCAAGGAAGTATAAACTTGACAAAATTCTGCCCGTAATCAATAGGTTCAAATTATTATTTTTTTATACAATTGATGATTCTTAATGCTACGAAGACCGATTTCTAGATTAATATCTTGTTAATTTATCGAATCATATCTTACACATTTTTTTTCATATCTTATACAATCAACTGACTCATTTTTTTTTTTACCTTTCAAAACTGACTCATTTATATGTTTGTTTACCTTTCAATATGTGCCACATTTTATTCAAAATACTAATACTAATACATTTTTAGACAAATGTAGTAAAAAGTATGTGTTTATCAAAAAAAGTAAACAGTATGTATGGGACCTTTAATTTCATATTTTTTTTTCTTTTTTTTTCATACTTTCTTTAAGTTAATATTTTTGGGGGCTTGAAATCAGCCGAATATTTATTGGATACAATGGCATAGTATGTAAATTTTATTTCAAAATGTGGTCAAATAAAAGGATGATATCTAAATATGGGAATACATTAAAAGTGGGAGAACGTTAAAATCATATCAACTAATATCTCCTATTAATTAGGGGTATGATATTTTGGTGAGAGAAAATGATAACACATGTCATACTTTGGTGGAGAGTTTCTAAAGAGAGTGCATAAGGAGAGTTACCTTAGCATTTCTCTTGCTATGAAATATATTATTGATATTGTGAATATTCATAACATATTGTGTTACCATATTTGGTTGATATTGATTGACTCCCACACCCTATATAAAGGGTGATTTGGTGGAGAATAAGATGCTTGATACTCCTCCCTACATTGTTCTCTCTTCTCTACTCTTGAGTTCACAACACGTTATCAGCACGCTCTACCGAAGAGAAGATCTATCAAAAAGAAAGGTACGATTATTATTTATTAATGAATATTGTTAAGAACAAGATGATCAAACGAAAAAAAAATTAATTTTCGATCTTGATTGTCTACTTTCTTTTTTGATTTAAAGTTGATTCAAATCAACGGTACATCGTATTCTTTCCGATTACTTATTAATATCGGAAAAATAAATTTGGTCAATGCTATGGGTTTATTTTTCGAAAAAAAAAAAATTATTGTTGAACCCTAGACCTCGATCTATTTAGATCTAGAGAGGACCATATGCTATAGAGTAATTATGTCCTCCGCCTTGTGCGTTTTTTACTTAAAAAAAAAAGGGCTTTGCCAGGTGTTTAACCAAGGCACCCTTCTAATCCTGCCATCATGCAGGCAGTTGAGCTAGCAGCCCTTAATTATGCAAGGCACAACATATTTTTTTTTATTCTATTTCTGTAGCTGCTAGGGTTTAAAAAAACCCAGAAAAAAAAGCTTTTGCACCTACTGATTCGAACACAAATCAAATAATTATGTGAAGCTCTATCACAAAGTGAAGTCTCTTAGTGTTATGTTGCTATTTTAATATTTATATCTTATATAATTTATCAAAAAAAAGGGCCATGTTAAGGTACTAACCCAGGCGCTATTTATGCTATGGCGCTGCGCAAGCAATCTGAACCAAATGCAATCAGTATTGTAAGATGTGCATTTTGATTATATTTTCTCTCTTAAAAAAAAATACCATCGCGGTCGCAGGGTCTTGATCCCATGCGCGAATGCAAAGTCCATAACGCAATTACTTATTTTGATCTTAAAAAAAATGCGTTATTCAGAGACTCAAATCCAAAACCCGCGGGAGCTATGTATTGCAAAAGCACGCGTTTTGGTACTCTTTCTGAAAGAAAAATTTAAAGTCACTAGATAATTATACTTGTGACCACAGCGCCCAAGATATGGCATGTCCTGATTGTCATTATATCGTTTATTTAAAAACAAAAACGTATATCTACATAAATTAAATGTTTTATTTTTGTTCATGTATTTTTACTATCTTTCTCTTATCATATTGCGTATGAGAAAAAAAAAGAAAAAGATAATGTCACTAGAGTTTTGAACTCGTGACCTCAAGACGCGGAAAAATAAGTCACTAGAGTATTATAAACTCAGGACGTTGAGGACGCGCAATTGAAGCAAATACGCATGAGCATGTGATCGTATTAACGTTTTATCGTGTGTCACTAGAGTTATAACTCGTGACTTCAAGGACGCGTAAAAAAAAATGTCACTAGAGTGTTTTCAGCTTGTGACCTTGAGGACGCGCAATTTAGCAATTACGCGTGAGCAAGTGAATCTATTTGGCGCACCATATAGAGCCCCATCATTTTCTATCTCATATGGATGGTATTGCTAGTAATATAATGCGCCATTGTTTTTATCACTTATTTATCTGAAAACAAAATCATGAAGTTTCTTGATGTCCTTTATTAAACCTCTGTGAAGAAAAAGAAATCACTAGAGTTTCAAACTCGTGATTGAGAATTACGATTTGTTCTATTTTAATTTATTTTTGCAACTTTACTGTTTTCTTTTATTTACAAATAATGTCACTAGAGCTTTGAACTCGTGACCTCGAGGCGATTGCCCTTATAAAACAACTCGGATAAAAAAAATGCGGTTTTTGTCGCTTAATACCGCTTAACAAAGTTATACTGTTATTGCGTTGTGTTAAAAAATGCTCCTAAGCTATTTGTATGCTTAGTTAAACCATGTTACATGAAGTTATAGAGCAAATAACAAATATCTATAACCGAGAGTTATGGGTTTTTATATATATATCTTTCTCCCCTACAGTGAGAACTACAAATTGAATCTGAAGATTCAATTTTAACTCTTCTCGTCTTGTATTGCTATTTTTGCCACTTTTACGAAAGAAAAGAGGGAACCCCATGAGAGGTTCAACCCCATTTTCATATATTGGTACTAAGCTATTTATATGCTTAGTTGAACCATGTCTTCATTTTTTTTACTCCTTATTTCATATTGCTATTTTTACTCCTCTTTACCAAAAAAAAAAAAAAACAAAAAAATTGCTATGAGGAGCCTATCATCGACGGGTATGAACATCAA
Source organism: Linanthus parryae (assembly GCA_023055425.1). Taxonomy (NCBI): domain Eukaryota; kingdom Viridiplantae; phylum Streptophyta; class Magnoliopsida; order Ericales; family Polemoniaceae; genus Linanthus; species Linanthus parryae. The sequence goes on along the minus strand of JALGPY010000004.1, from coordinate 143,761,639 downwards.
AGCAATTGTTTATTGCTTATGCCATCTTACCCATAACCTGCCGTTATGGAAGAAAAAGAAAATGAATATATATAATTCTACACTCATTTTAGTTCGAGTTTATAAATGGCACTGGATCTCAGGAGTGGATGATTGATGTTATGCTCCACTGAATTCCTTCAAGTGAATAGCGAGCCATCCCCTGAAACGAATCCTATAAATTATATGTTTAAAACAATCCGCACAGTCACAGACTTAGTTGCGATTGTTGTATGGTCTTGGTACCATGAGGATCCCATATTGATCCCCTATAATACCCTTTGTAGTAAAAGACTACATAAAAGCAGGGAGAAAAATGAATGTTACAAATAAGCCACCCTTTAAGTGGTCATGATCGCGTACTTGTTATACGCTGATACGCTTTTGCCAATATCTATGCAAATTTTGGTTGAGTGATTCAAGATCCTCCCAACATCTATGCAATTTTTTGGTTGAGTGATTCAAGATCCTCCCAATATCTATGCAATTTTTTTTGGTTAAAGTGATTCAAGATCCTCCCCATATTATGCAATTTTTTTTAGTTGAGTGATTCAAGATCCTCCTAATATATATATATGCGCAAGTTTGTGGTTTGAGTGATCCATGATCCTCCCACCTCCTTAGCAATTTCAAGACTAACAAAGAACTTGCCGCACCGTCTTTTTTCTTGACAACGCAATTCAGATTAAAGATTATTAATTTCTCCAATTGATAATTCTTAATAGAAATTATTCAAGAAATATCCTTGAATTAAATATGTTTTTTTGCCATAAATCTATCAAATATGATTTTTTTATATATAATACTGTGAAGTTGCATATTTTTACACTTAAAGAAATATTTTCTTCTCTTGTTTAACTCTAGAGAAATCTATAGAATATATGGTTCAATATTATGAATGTTAGCTCATTCTATTTACTTTATCGCTACATCTTTATTTTTTTTCTTTTGATTGTTATGAAGCCTCGATAACTTTATGGCTCACACAAGAAAAAAAAGAAAGAGAATAGCAGAAAATATCAAAGCCCCCTAGTGTGCTTATTGGCTCATGTTATGAAATATTTGAGTCTATGAAAAGGTACCCTTCAATAGGTAACAAACAATTTATCGAACTAAAAGTTCCGACAATTGAAAAAAAAAAAGAACAACTCTATTCAAGGATGTACATGAGACCTTTTAAGGCTCACAACGGTAGCTTTTTAGCACCTTGTGTTTAATGAAACACAAATGATCCACTTGAATATTGAGATTCAAAGTAATGGAACTTTTTAAGTTTTATACTTGCATTTGTAGACATGCCAAGTGGATTTGTATATTTTAAATAAATGACATGCTCCGTTGACAAATTCTTGATAAAAAGAAAAGGCTTGATTCATTACATCGCCTATCCAACGTAGAGATTTTTGTCATAAAAGTGGCCTGATGCATTGCATCGCCCAACCAACGCCTAGTTGGTGCGCTGTGCATCCATATCACGTTTCAAGAAACCATCCAAATATTTGATTCACCCCCCAAAGTGGGTTGATGTCATCAATCTCACATTTTGAAAAATATGTATGTCGAGTACCTAGATGAAATTTCGTCTCTAGAAGAGATCAACGATTTTTGACATGAACTCTTGAAAAAATTTCAACATTGAGCATGTCACCGTTGACATCACTAAATGTGATTGATTGATTGAACAATTTATATTAGTTTGGAAATAATCTTCATGATTATTTGAGTATGCACTTCTCAAGAATTGTGCAAAATAATTCATTCGGATGAAAAAATTTGAATATAAGTATTATTTTTACATGCTCCATGTTCCATGTAGAGAACATCACATAACTCATTTTAACTGCTTTGAAGGTGAAATATGTGATTATGTATATTCTCATAAGTGAAACTCCTATCCCAAAAAGGATAGTATTTTAGAGTTCATGAGAATTACAAGTTTGAAGTGTGACAAACTATATCTCCCAAGGAGATACATTCTCGCCTATATTTTTGTGGCTCGAGTATATAAAAATAATATGCCAAAAGCATATCTCTATGACATTGATCACACGGTTCATGTCATGAGGGGGAGGAGATACCCTATTACATGACATGAACATCGACTTAATTGCCTTATTCAAACTTTAGTACATGTGACTTCAAACTTCAAATCCAATTGAAGTCTTATCAATTATGAGATTTATGAAGCATGTAAAGGTTGCTTATTCAACTACTAATATCCTCTATAAGGATCATCATCTTGTTAGTTCCAATTCCATAGGAATTGAGAACACAAGAGAATCATGAATAAATGATCAAATCAATGTCCTTGAAGAGGCAACAACTCATGTAGATGAAGAGCTTCCTACATTTGAGTCTATGTATATGATCATTGATGATATTCACTTTGAAAAGCGCTTAAAATCATATGATTTCCTTAAACCACTACAAGTGGAATCGTGTTTGACTACATATTGGCCAAAATCAAAGTCAACACCCGTGTGTATACAAATATACACGAGCTCTGCAGTTAATGCGTCGAGCATATATGTGAAGTACTTTGAAGTACTTGAGATGCCTCAAGCATCCATGTTCGTATAGAACATCATATTCAAATGTCCGCACCCTAATGGTTGAATGCGTGAGACTATTGAAAGAGAAACATGGTATATTACAAGTGATACACATATGTTTCTCATGGTTATAATTATAACCCACAAATCCTCTATTTGATAAGAGTGATTATGATATTTCGTTTAGTCTTGTTTTCATCTCGCAACCAGACCTGTTATCTACACAGGCTTCCATTGTATAAACCCATCCCACCCATCCACATGGGCTGGCCCGTACGGATTTTGAATAGTTTTATTCAATTGCTTTGGTCATTCAACACCAGAAACTTCAGGTTGTGCGCTAAAGGAAGAGCTAAAGCAAGACAACCTCTCAAATTAGCCGAAATTGCATAAATTTGAACACAGCCCACCTCATTATCTTGCTTCACAATTTGCTGAAATGTTTCTTCACACCCTTGAGATTAGAAAAAGTAGAATTGTAACCCAGCCGTAGAGCGGAATTTTGTCATGGTGTTGTACAGTAAAATTTACTCCACAAGACGATGCAAATATTGCAATATTCTTTTCTCGTTTTGCTAACCAACACCAGGTCAAGGTGACCCGATGAATAGTGGTAAAAGTATAAGAACCTATTGGAAGTAGCTTGTAAAAGGTAAGAACAATTCTTCCCATATCTTAGAAACTATAGTTATTATTCACTTAATATATGGAAACACATAATGATATTAAGTGAGTTAATATATTGAGTGATTATCCTATACAACTCACACACGCCCGCGGGCGCAAGGCATAGGGCTGTAAGAAAAACCGAATAAACCGGTCGAACCGACCGAACCAAACCGAAATGCTTGGTTTTGGATGGTTTTTTTGAATGTTCGGTTTATCAACGGTTTAATTTTTTACAAACCGGTCTATTCGATTTGGTTTATGGTTTGTAAAAATATTAGACTGCACCGAACCGAACCGAACTGACATGTGCTTAACGTACTTCTCCTACATTGTATATTGCGTAAAGTATATTAAGTAATCTAGAAAAGAGAAACACAAGTAGTTATATTCAATTAAAATGATTATATCAATCTTAATCTTCTTCATTTCTCTCACGTTTTATCACATTTTCTCTCTAAAACGATAGTTGTGCATATATTTTTTTTAAGTATATTTAATATATTTTTTACTTAAAACTTGAAATTTGTTGACAAAGTTGTATTGTAATATCCATTCGATAATTTTTACGCAAACCGACCGCACCGAACCGAACCACACCGATATTTTTCGCTTTGGTTTGGTTCAGTTCATCCTTTCAATTGGTTTGGTTTGGTTACAAAATTAGTAAACCGATGTATTCGGTTTGGTTTATGGTTTTAGCAAAAACCGCACCAAACCGAACCGCTTACACCCCTAGCAAGGCATAATGCGGCGCTCCAGTAGGTGATTAACCACTCTCTCAAACCAATGAATTCTTAAAATTAACTTTTCGCACCTATGAAAAACAAAATACTTCTCATTCAGCAGAAGTCAACAATCTAAAAGCTTCTGAGATTATTGACTTCTGCATGCGTCCTAAACAATGGAAAATCAAAGATAACTGTGGCTAAATAAAGAAGAGATTACTTATATAAGCAATTATTCTGCATACTTTTTAAAATCCGCATGAGCACATCAGCAATTCTGTCAAATCGATTTCACTGAAACTAGAGGCTTTTAGTAAAACTCCAATACTCACAGTCAATGCAATAACTCCGAGTCCAAGGGATCATAACAAGGACTCCCTAGAAGTTCCTTCTCTACTTTGGTAAGAGGATTGTACAAGAAATACTTGCTTCGGGATTGCATAACAAACTTGCCACTTATACATACTCCCGTTAGATACCTCAATCTTGTTCCGAATGGACCCAATCTGAATCGTTTAGTCCAAGTGCCGTTCTCGTAATCCAGCATCCATATATCAAACCAGTTTTGATGGCGAGTAGAGTCTGTTGTACAAATATGTAAACAACCCATAAAATCAAATAGTGTCCTGGTGAGAGATCGGACAGGCCCAGAAATAGTATCAGGCGACACGATTCGGCAAAATGTTTCATCAACCATGTCAAACGATATGACAGACCAGAATGTACCGTCACAATCGCAATCCGCAACCCAATAAAACTTCTTTCCTAAAAACAAGCCTGTTAGAGAATTCAGACGGTGACTGCCCATAGTCTCGGACAACAAGGAACTAACTTCTCTCCGGCAACGTGTGCTCTTGTTCCAAACTTCAACAAAATAGTCTTGTAATGGTTGATAGGTCCGATACGAGATCTTCACTACCTTGTAATCACCACTTGTGTCGTCCTAACCGAATCCAAGAGCGGCAATAGTGCCCTTGCGCTCAATGTAGTAATCACCAGACTCTCCAGTTGAAGGGTTCCACAGATAGAAAAAATTGCCAATTATGGGCTGTGGGACGAGACAAAGTAAGCCATTGCATGAACCTACGATTTCCAGTCTTTTAGCTGACTTCTGAAACGCAGGTGGCTCGTAAACTTGACGTTTGTGTCCGTTTGATGAAAGAGACACAAGTTCGGGTCGTCGACCTCCGCCGTCCCTAGTCTCTGTCAAAGCGATGAAGGGTTTTCTGGATTGATAGCGAAGGTCGAAGGAAGCGTTTTTTTGATGAATCTCTGGCTCGTGATCAAATCAAACCAACCATTCGAGACGGACTTACACCAGCCTAAATCTTTAGATTGCAATTCCAATAAGATATCTTCAGCCAGCTCGATCGGGAGTTCCGGTCGACCTGCCATCTTCACCACCGGAGAACACACTATCACGGCCTCGTCCTCTCTCAATGGATACAAGTTAAGAGACGGCACCCAACGTTAATGACCTCCATGTTATGTACTACTAAACCCTAATTCAGTAATTCCTGTAATAACTAGGGTAATTGCACGAAACCCCCTTTACTTTTCTTTATCGTGAAGTGCAACATGGAGAAGGGTGGTCCTCTAAAAGTGTACAAGTAAATGATAAATTTCACTACACGACGTCGACAGTGATGCAGGATGTTGTACTTAGGCTCCGTTTGGTTGATGGTATAACATTTTCCAGTAAAACGCTTTTCCTTGTTTTGGTGTTTTGGTGCTGTTTGGTTGGAGGTAAAATATTTTCCTGTAAAACATTTTCCCTCAAATGATGTAAAATGATTTACACAGTTCAAATATGTAAGCCATTTCCCGGAGAGTGAAGGAGCACAACAGCAACTCATACAAACACTTCCACCACCAACAACCACCACTACCACCTACCTCTACCACGACCCATCACCGCCACCCGCCTTCACCGCCACCCCTCACTGCCAATGCTGTCACAGCCCACTGTTTTGGCAAGTGTCAACCAAACACGAGAAAATAATTGCAGGGAGAACTTATTCACACAAATATTTTCACTTGTAAAACATTTTACTGCGAACCAAACATAGCCTAAGTGTTCTATCTATTGATTGGAACACTGCTGTTGTTGGAAGACAGTCTCATACATGGTGTACGAATTCCTTTAAAGCAGATTAACCCGCCACACTACCTTACTTGTGGTGGACGAACAAACTTTTGCTTCCACAGATGGAAGTTTTCCTTAGCGGAGATGGAAAACATGGTGCAACATAGCGAATGACAAACTATATCTACATTGAGAGTTTCTGTTAGCCAGAAGGAAGTGAGAGTACTTTTCGTAGGTTTACGTTGTGGGAAATTTGGGGAAATATACCTTCAAGGGCCAACTAGCTCAAGGTGCAAATTTGGGGAAATATACTACCCAAATTTTCTTCCCAAGTTTGATGTGATATGTTACTCCTGACACAAAGACGAACAACTCCTTTTTAACGCCTCCATTCCTTGATCGTTTTCGAAAGGTGAGGTAACGAAAAAATATTGTGGTAGATTAACACACACGAACTAAGATAGTGCCCGTGCGCATAGTCATGTCCGATCGATAGCGTTTTTCCACAATATTTCGGTCACTAAAACTATATGCCCGAACTAAGATAGGGCGCGGGCACATAGTTTTATTAATTTGGACGGGCTTGGACAAAAATCTTCAGCCCGAATTGCATTTAGGGTCGGGGTTGGGCACACATATTATGTGACGGGCTAATCCGAATTGCCCGATTTGCATGAACACTACCAATGATATTATGTTGCAATGATAAATAATTATAATCATCCCCTATATCAATTTTTCCAATACCACATATAGCACCAGCTGACGTTTTTTCAGCTGATCCGTCCTTATATTCATTTTCTCCAATCGACATAGTTCATTCCTCCTCTGCTCTGGGAATTAATATACTTCTTAGACCGGATAAGGGAAAAAGAGATTGTGTCTTGTTTCTGATACCCGAGCACGCAAGGCATGATTGGAGGGTGTTTAACAATGGATCCTTGAGTTTAAAGCATGTGTAGATCAATTTACAAACAGCCAAGAATTAAGCTGTCAGAAATGGATCCAAGAAGGGATTGGGTAATACCCAAGTCTCAATCCAGAAAGTATTGTTAAGCTGCTAGTCCTTTTTGGAGAAAAGGTTTTTGCAATTGTTTCTCTTATAAGCTAGTAGCCACACAAAACACTGATTATGAGAGATTTCATGGACCAAAACCAGTTCCAATCCAGGAAACTTGTGTTTCCATGAAAGGAGCGAAGCTGCGTATCTCATTGTAGCAACATTAGTGAGCAACTCGTGTTCGTCAAGGTACAACCTCGCTTATAGTCTACATGGAACAAAAAATATAACTCAAACACAAAAACTTGTTCCTTGAACAAGATACAAATATAAAAATTTGGTTGTTTGTTCATTTATATTCAGGATGTAGAGAAATAAAACATAATTTATTTGGCTACATTGGTCCAAAACATGGTGGTATGGTATCAGCCCTTTGATCAAGTGGCAAGGACTTTTACAGGCAGTTAATCGTTTTTGCATTCCAAGTCCCCTCATGACCTGGGTAGGGCTGCAAACAATTTGAGCCACTCCAGAGCCTCCTTTGCCAAACATCGGCTTGTTTAGCCCATGTTTAGTCTCAGTGTGTTAACCAAGCCTAGCTGAAACATGGTGAGGTTTTCTGAATACTAGGACTGCAACTCGGGCGGGCTGGGCGGGTTGACACCCTTGCCCAAGCCCAAGCCCGAGTTCTGACGGGGTTGCCCAAACCCAGCCCAGCCCGGGTTAGGAGCATCGCCAGCCCGTCCAAGCCCAAATTCGAACAAACCAATCCGGGTTCGGGTTGAATTCGGGCTAGCCCATTAAATGAAATAAATTAATATAATTATTACATTCAACTCAATTATTGCCCCCCTTAAAGTTAAGTTATTAACTTACATATAAATATATACTGAATGTAGACACTTCAACTTTTTTTAGGCTAAAGAATAATTATTATATATTGTCAGATTGATTAAAAAATGATCGATTTATAAAATAGAATACTAAATATTTTGTAAAAAAAATTATTTGTTAAAAACATAAACATGATTAAAAAAATATCACTAATAATTAATAGAAAAATAACAGATTCATGATAAATATGATATATAATACACTCTAAATATAAGATATATTTGTAATGAATATACAAATCGGGCAATTCGGGCTAGCCCATTGTTTAATATTCGTACCCAAGCCCGACCCTAATTGCAATTCGGGTTGAGAATTTGTGCCCGAGCCCGTCCATATTACTCAAAACATGTGCCCAAGCCCGACTTTAGTCCGGTCTGGGTTCGGGTTGGTCGGGCTCAGCCCGTCCAAGTTGCACCCCTACTGAATACAAATTGCTTCATCGTGGTGAAGCACAGATACAATATAACGTTTAGCTAGCGCAACCGAGACAGCATGATTTTTGTGATTCAGATCCCAAGAACATTTGCAATATCATCCACATATCTGACTAAGTTTGTGCATTTGGAGTCGAATCTGAAGGGCAATTGAATATTTTAAAATCATACTGGTCCAAAGATTCAATTTTACTGGAGTTTATGAGAATAAACTTGAACTTTTGTAGCATAAGCTATGCCGTGTCTTCACTCTTCCCACTTATGTAATTGTATAATTTCGACTATTAGGTATCAAAACTAAACCAGAACATATCATAACGAGATAATAATGATGGAACAAAGGCACTAAGACAGAAGAAATAACTGATAATTCATGGAACGGCAAAAAAGTCTGTTAATAATCGTGCATAAGATCAGAATTCCATCTTCTAGAAATACTAAAAAAAACTCAAAAGAGAAAATTCTAAAAAAAAACAAAAAAACTCATAGAGAACTCCTAAGTGATGGTTTGGATTTAACTGAAACAAGGCTTTCAACGAAACTCCAATGCAGGCGGTCATGATGATAAAAATACCATCCCCAGCGGTATGCAGAAGAATTACCTTGTAGCTCCATGTTTTTCTTGTTATAAGCATCATGCAAGAAGTACTTGTCTTCAGTTCGCATAACAAACTTTTCCTTGATACATACTTCAGTTGGGACGGGCCATTGTAACTGGAATGGTCCGATTGAGAACGGTTCTGTCCAGCAATTACTATTGTCATCCAATATCCATACAGCAAAGCTATAGTCGCGTCTCTTGTGTTTGCGCCTCCCGGGTACGCAAATTGGCAATGCTAGGGAACCCATAAAATCGACTAGAGTTGGACTGTATCTAACATGATGATCAACTGCAACAGTCTCCGGCACTGTGATGGAATGAAAAGTTTCATTGACCATGTCAAAAGAGATCACAACCACATCCGTATTCGGGCGACGGCGACTATTGGCTAACCAATACAAGTTCCTCCTTACACACAAGCCGGATCGACAACGGATATTGTATTCATACATAAATTTGGGCAAAACAGAATTGACTTTTCTCCATCCATGTTTGCTCATACTCCAGACTTCAGCAAAATAAGTTTTGTCGAGTGCAAGCGATATTTTCACAACCTTGTAATCATCAGTTATATCTTCATAACCAAACCCGATGGCGTAAACCTTGTCGTCAGGGAAGAATTGTTCCCTGCACTCCCTAGTTGTAGGGTTCAACACATAAAGACGTTTGTCTTTGGGCGGTGAGAGGAGACAAAGTAAGCCATTGCATGAACCCACAAGCTTAGAACCTAACATAGCCTTAGGCGGTTGGTAAAGGCGAGATTTGAGTCCATCTTGTGAAAAGGACACAATATCGTGACCTCCGGCTTTGTTGGGTTCGTTTGCTGTGGCGATGAATGAGCTCTTGGTGGATTGAAGGAGGAGGAGACGTTTCTTGATGAATCTACGGCTCTCGATCAAATAAAGCCAGCGTTTGGAGACGGACTTGCACCGGAGTACATCTTTAGCTTGTAATCGCAATAAGATATCTTCAGCCAAATCGATCGGGAGTTCCAATCGACCTGACATTGCCGTCGTAGAAGGCGAAGAACACATTCTCTCTCGATTGAAGTGACAAAGAAGCCCTAATTCGCTGGAATTATTAAATAACTTTTTTTAGGACAAGTTTTTATAGAAGTATCAATGCTAGGGTTAGGGCACCAAGTCTTCCTTGCAGAATATGGGCTACCTAGGGTTGCTACTTTGAAACCCTAGGTAGCCCAACTCAGGCTAACATTCTTGTAGCCCAACTCAGGCCCTTAACATTCAAACTCAGAAGTTTGGGTGGGTTACTAACCGAAGTTGCACTAGAAAAAAGTTGAAGCTTGTTTTTGGAGGAAAAAAAAAAAATTGTATAGACTAACGCAAAGGCAATACAAAGTTTGCACCCTTGTCAATACAATCCTGGAGCCAAGGAGGCACAACTGTAAAAATAGAATTGATCATATCTTCCTTAGCATGAAGAGCCAACTGGTGAGCTGCATTGTTTGTTGAACGGGGACCAAAATTCACCTCTAGAGAAACGAAGGCCCTTCCTTGAATAAGTACGTCTTCCACAGTCGCGCCCCTTTCAGACAAGTGCGAAGGTGTTGGTAGATCAAATAAAGAGAGAAAGAGCAGGAAATGTAGAGGAAAGTTGAAGCTCGTCATGTGCAAATCGATAAGTACATCTGTTGAGCTGTCATGGTATGTATTTAACCATGCAGTCTGGATGATTCTCGACAATGCTAGTACGTTCTTCATAGTCCTTTCTACATTTTAATGCATCGCCTGCTCCCATTACATCTTCCAAAGTTTGGTTCTTCTCTCTAGCCAGAGAGAGTCAGTTTCCACAAAGAATTGGCTCAGTCTATAGCAAATTGTATGCCCATTCATGAATTCAGTTGCTGCTTCTCTGGCTAAACTGGAGACAGGTAACGACCCTGCTCTCACGAAAATAAAGCTACCTCCAGTGTCATTAATTATGTATCTGGCTGCAGCTTCCTCAAAAAACTGGGGCAAAAATCAGATCTACACATGCAAAAGTGGAAAACATAGAGGAGAAAATCACAAACTTTCATAACATGGAAAAGATTTGAACAGTATAGAAGAAGACTCTAACCTGGATGTTAAAGATGCAATGAAGCTACGGTGGTCCAACGGATGTTTGTGGAGGTTTCACAAAATCATGGCGATGTACTGTTGTAGTGGTGGGTGGGGGTGGAGCTTCTCTTTTCGGTCGTGTGTGTGAGAGAGAGAGTCGTGACTCGCGACGGGGAGTGAGAGGTATGTAGGATACCCCGATTGAGAGAGAGGGAGCTACACCGATTGAGGGATAAACGAAAGTGCGGGTCAAACCCTACATCACAAGTCCCAACCCGCACAAACATGTGCGAGGCCCATACACAACGATACTTACAAGGCCTGATGTATAATTTACCCTAAACCTGGACCAAATCCATTTCAGCGGTGCTCAATTAGTATGTTGTACCGAGCTAGGATGCGCGTTGACCCGCTTTCCAGACCCGTATTGCTATCCGTAGCTACTGTTGTTAACTTAATTAATTTCTCAGCCCAGATTTGTGGATGATATTGAGCATGAGAAAGTCGTATATGCTTTATTTTCTCGTTATAGTAGTGCATGTGATGTGGAGACTGAATTACCCATTAAGTTACAACAGCTTCTAGTCGAGTTTTTCACTTGATGTTTGAAGATCTCCCACCTGGGTTACCACCAATGCGGGACATTTAGCACCAGATTCATGGTGCTGGGTTTAAGTATACCAAATCGACCTACTTATTGTCTCATCCTAAGGAAGCAGATGAGTTGCAGCAACAGGTTTTCGAGCTACTTGAGAGGGGCTACATCATAGAGAGTATGAGCCCATGTGCAGTTCCTGCTCTGTTAGTACCAAAGAATGGGGGGTCTTGGAGCATGAAGCATGCACGCGTGTCTCTTGTGCGATGCTCCTTGTGGCTTATCGATGGTGATGCGAGTAAGAGGTAGCTACAACTTCTCTAATTCAATTTTAATCTCTTCAATTTCATCTTCTTCACCATATCCGTTATCATCATAATCAAGAGGGATTGTCCAATCCACCTCATGTTCACATGATTTGGAAGTATGTTTATAAAGATTGCATCACGAAAAATATGTTCAATTTGTAACATACCCGAAGAATCTAGATCATCGATTATAAAACTTGATTCTCCATAATGCTCGTTCGGACAACGATGATCGCGGTTGAGTTGGATTTCGAACGCGGGCTCCGAGTCATGATTCAAGGCTTGACCTTCTGCGACTATTGTCATAACGTCTAGCAGGTTACGTTCTCGTTAGGGGATTTCTGCTCCAACGCCTACCCGCAGCCACCAAGTCGTCCACACACCATGGTTATGACGATCTTCTGCCCATGGAGATCAGATACCAATTGACGACGGAATGAATCAAGACGCCAAACTGAATCGAGGCGTGTGCCTCTGATACCAACTGACATCGGACTAAATCAAGACGTGTGGCTATTATACCAACTGACTCCAGGATGAATCAAGGCGTGGTGCTTGATACCACCTGACGCGTGACCAAATCAAGGCGGTGCTTGTGACTAAGTCACGAGTTTTCTTAAAACATCGTTTTCTAGTCATATTCTGTTTCGACTGAAGCAGTCTTTATGAAACTAACAAATATTTTTACAAAATCCTTTCTGCATTACTCACCTCTCTTCGAATGAACTCATCATCGTGTTCAATTTGTTCACATAAAAATTACGCTTCTCCAAGAACGGATAACAATAAAACAAAGGAGGCTTGATTGAAAAAATCAAAGACTTATCTAACTCAACTCTAACCTTTTCAATTTCATCTTTATCTTCGTCTCCATAGTCATCATAAATCGAAGAGATTATCCAACCCACCTCATGTTTGCTTGATTTGAAAATACGCCTATACAAGATTGCAACACGAAACAAATACTCGATTTTTAACATACCAGAAGAATCTAGCTCGCGGATCATGAAACTTGGTCCTCCATAACACTCCTTCTTTACCTCGATGATCGCGGTTGAGTGAGATGTGGGACGCGGGCTCCGAGTCATGATCCAAGGCTTGGCCTTCCGCCACTATCATCATAACGCCTTGGAGGCTACATTCCCGTAGGGATGCTTCCTTCTTAGGAACCTGACCGCAGGCGCCAGGACGTCCACGCATCATCGTTGAAGATGGTCTTCTTCCCATAGACCTCTAAGATCGGGCACCGACTGACGCCGAACTTAATCGAGGCGTGTGGCTCTCATACCAACTGATTTCGAACTCAATCGAAGCATTTTTTGGAGCAGAAAGAAGCGACAGACAGAAAGAATCCTAAAATTAATGATAAATAATAATTCTAACCTAATAACATACTCACCTTAAATATTCACCCAAATCGGGTTCAAATCGAAATCCTAATTATTAAATAAAAAAATTATTGGAAGTAGAAAAGTTTATGTTTTCTACCCTTAAACGCGAATTTAGCCAACACCGTGGTGCTCATGACTTTGTCACGAGTTCTCTTTAGAACGTTATTTCTAGTAAAAATAATGTATGGTTCAAGTCGAATCTGTATGCCTTCAATTCTACGTCTGATTCTGCGTTTAGACCGAAACTGCATTTCTAGAATTCGACGAATTAATTTGCCAACATCAAAACATCAATAGAAGGATAGTAATGATCTCTAATATTAGTACGTTGTGCTGTGAAATAGGCCAAACTGAAAAACAAATCTTCTGGATGTGCAACAGATGTGGTCACTAATGCAAATACTATACACAAGTGAAATTCTACAATGGCAGTACTGAGTGTGCAAAAGAGTGAATTCTAAAGTTAGAAGGAACCAACCAAAAGTTAATTTGCATTACCCTATAGGAAATATGGAACTTGAGGAGCTTGGTTCGATTCCAAGGTAAAAGAAAAAGCAAACATACAAATATTAAAAGATTGAACAGCAAGAATTAGGAATATAGCAGATAGTCAGAGAAGAAACTCATCTCTGGCCAACACCAGAAGAAGTAAGATGGATAAAACCAACCCCGGAAGCACAATGATAAACTTCAACAGGGCTTGGTCTAGTACCACACACAGGCAGCGCCGGTGCAGTGATACGAAATGAAGACAGGAAGCTAATGCGGTAATAACAAAGCCAACTCCGACATACAATAGTGTCTGAGATGTCGAAGCCCAAGCTGCAAAGGAACGCCTGAATCTTGCATCACAACTCGGACTTCCCCGAATTGTATCGGAAGGTGAATAAGCATCAACAATGCAGATCTAAGATGATACCAAGTACTGTAGATGGATAATAAGTGATAATTTCGACAACAAAGATGATAAAGTTGCATTATACCCGTGCCGTAAATAAATTACTCCAGCGTCATTACAGAGCTCCAACCAAGGGAGCAAATTAAGTTAGTGGAAAACACAGCCCTTAAAGGGCACACACCCAAAGAAGAGAATAAACGTTTGAAACAAACTCAAGGTAAACCATAAAAGTGGCTGGAGGGAAGTTAAATGCTCATTCATTCGCATAGTGGGGGCTAAATTTTAGTGAGAAAAATTTGTGATGAATAAACATATGCGATGGACATTATTGTATAATTTTTTTTTTTTTTTTTTTGGGGGGGGGGGGCTAAAATTTTATTTATTTAACAAAATATATGGTGAAAATGCAATTTTCAGAAGTTGAGTGCGGGCTACTACCCCCACAACCTTGTACTTAGCTCCACCCTTGCTCATAACTGGCAAGTTCCAACCTCCCAATGCATGTATTGTGGTGTGTCATCAAACATTATAGAAGTTAAATGCATCCATACTGAACAATAATGCAAAGATCTGTTGCTTGAAAACGATTTCCAAATAAATAGTGAGTTCCTTGATACACTTGAAAGTAGAAACATCTACAAATCACTTCTTGAGGAAATTTTGCCTGCATTTTTACAACTCCAACTCTCCCAATACTTCGCTTCCCCCATAGCATGCCTAGCTTAGCTCAAACATCTACAAATCATTGTTTTTGCGGAACAAGGATCTTGTTGAACTGCTACTTTATAGATAAGTCCAAACGCTCAAGCTCATTCAGTTTAGCAACTTGTTGGTTCAGAAACACATCCAGGTAATCTTCACCTGAAGTTTCAGATCTATGTGTATATAGAGAATGAGTACGGATTCTCTATAGCACTTCTCCTAGAGCACTTTAGTAGCACTTTTGTTACGATCGCGACACATCATCACGGAGAAATCCAACGGATCCGTAATCGTAGAGAATATATATGGCATAGAAAAGACGCGGCAACAAACATCATGGGAGCAAAAAAGAAAGTAGAGGTACACCCAAAAATACCCCTTGCCACTGCATAAGCAGCGTTGTCAAGTGCTACTGAGAGCATATAATCTTAGATTGATTTTTTTTTTTTTTTGAGGAAACGATGATTCACTTACTTCAATTGAACGAAGTGAACCTGTGGTTGCAGGAATTCTAGTGAAGCAAACTAATTATAACACATAATGTGCGACACATAAAAGGTTAACCTTGTTTCTTCTAAGTTAATGTATCAATAGAAGACAGAGATTATCATTCCAAGAAGACATCAATAATGAATATGAGATTACTTTCAGAGGACTGCATCAAGAAATTTGGCATGCTCTTTGAAATAATTTGTAAGATCTTCTCTATCAACAACGTCGAAATTGTTCAACTCTACTGTTCTCAGAGAATGTTGCCAGCACCTTTGAGGCTCTTCTTCCTTGGAATCCATCTCATGTTGGAACTGCAAATTTGTTTCACAGCATCAACAACATACATTTCAGTTATGTTTGAAATTTTTTATGAATCCCGAATGAATGTTTTCAAAAGCTAGCATTATACCTTTATTGAACTATCATGACCAGCAGCGTACTCAACAAAACATAGGGTCTTTAGAGTTGGCCATAACCCAAGCAAGCTATCCAACAATTCTGTAGAAATCTTGTATGGAACTTCAGGACTTACTTTTAGATGGTCGCGATTCTGAAGTTCTTGACCGACCAATTTTTCTCTAAACTCTTTTGGAAATATCAAATACTGCATAATCAACAAGAGAACATTTAGTTCCAACTAAAATTGGGTGCATAGATTGACACATACTGAAAAAGGAAATAAACATAATTTTTGTCGCAAAGTCCAGTAACCTTTTGAGCAGAACAACACAATGTCAAGTTTTGTGAAAGACCAAAACTCCTAATTAGTTCCCATAATTTGAGGAAGTAATCATCGTTCTCTCCATAGTCTTCGTCTATTATCAATTCGGTTTCGAGTAGATTCTTGGTGTTCAGTAGTTGAATGGGAGTAAAGTACCAAGAGTAGATGAGTGAAACAAGGTTTGGAGCATGAACAACAACCTCTCCAAACCCATAGCTCCCACCATAACTGAACAAGTCTAGCTCCAATCTCTTCAGCTGTTTGTGATGAAGCTCCAACCTGTGGATATATGACGTCACGAATAACTCTAAGCTCTCGAGTTCATTCAATTTCGCAACTTGTTCTTTAAGGAACTCATTCAGGAACTCTTCAACCGAACTGTGGGTAATAGAAGAGGCGCGGACATCAACAGATAGCTTTCTCAGATGAGTACAAGAACCGATTCTAATCTTGCAGGGTCCATTCATCAAATGAAACGACAAAGATTTCAGATTTTTTGCTCTAATCTCAATAGTGCTCGCAGGTCGATTATTTGCCATTATTCTCATCTTCCTAACATTATCATTCCAAATCTTCGAATCCTCCAAGCAACAATTATCATCTAGTTTCAACTTTTCAAGACCGGCAAATGTAGGAATATTATCTCTGATCCATTCGTCGTTGATAGAAACCGAACACAGTGTCAGCTTCTTCAGATTTTGGCACTTGGAGATATTAATTTCCACTTCATCGAAACCAAGAACAACACACTTGAATTTTTCGAGACTTGGTGATTCGATCACGACGCTGTTTAATCCCCTGCAAGGACCCAGAACAATTGATCTGATCTTACTACTCAGCAACTTGAACGCTTGAAAACCGCTACAATGCCATAATCGCAAACTCACGAGCCATGACCAATCAAGAAGAGGATCACAGAAATTGGGCAACTCCACGCCTAACATGTTCAATTTAGTAATAGAATTTGCATTCCCAATAATAATAGGTGGTCGTGTTGTGTGGAATGAAAAATCGATGGATAAATCTTGTACGCGATTTGCTATCAAAAACTCTATGATCGCATTTACAAAAATGATTTGGTTTACCGAATCAGTAACAAGATCTAGCAGCTCCCCATTAGAGGAATAGGGCTTGCACAGCGGAAACCGCAGATGAAATTTCTCCACAGCTGTTTCAAGCCTTCGTCGCCGAAGCATGCGGTTGAGGTAGTCCATGAATTCTATCATTTTAGATGAATTCCAGTGTGTAACGTCATAAAAGTATAGATCTATAACGGGGAAGAACGTCCATTGAGAGTAGAAAGTCTTCGATAAGACGCTCGTCCTCGTTGCGTCTTTCGCCGGAAGGAGAGATAGTATTCCGTGGATGATATGCGTGGGAAGGCTAGAGATTCGGTCGACGGGATAGTCGCTGCCTGTGTATTTCGGCTTCCGTGGCGGCGACGGCAACATTGCGCCAACCGCTGCAAGAAACTGACTTGTTCTTGTATTAGGGTTTGAGCCGAATGAAGATATTGAAGGACGCTGGACCACAGTCACCAGATAAACAATCGCATTGTGAGCTCGTGATTTTATTTATCTGCGTTTTGTGTATTTACACTTTGTACCGGTATAGTATGGTAATTGGCAATTTGTACCCTCACTGTTCATCGAATAACAGGGGACGCCCTATTTTGTTCAAAAGTATTTACAGAAAGTACTCTTCCTTCAGTGGACGTTAGTCGGCGTGCTGGCAGTGAGCACACATGTTAGGCTATTATTTCTTCCATTTATGCCCTCTAATGGCTTTAATTGTCAATTTTTTTCTATAGAAACAATTTCTTTATGCGAGTAAGAGGCACGCGTGAAGTCTGTTCTCGATGAAACAAATTTTTGCTTATCAATTATGAACATGGTTCATCAATATTTTGCTCTTTCTGTTAGTTTTCGAGATTGCTATGGAAGGACTCTGTTTTTTTTTTTTTTTTTTTTTTTTTTTTTTTTTTTTGTATGGTAGGAGTCTTTGCGGGAGGTTTTTGGTGTGTAATAAATTGGCCTTTTAATAATTAAATCAAAACATGAGGGTAGTATGTGTATTAAACAATAGGAACTTAAGTTTGCTGAAACAAAATAAGAAACTTAAGTACCACATATGAAACTCTACAAACTTTTAAATAGTAAAGATAAAGATGTAAGTGACAATCATGCACAAGCACAAGACATCATAAAAGACACTGAGAAAAGGTGAAAACAAACAATTATCAAAGAGAAGCTCCAATTTCATACTTCCGAGCTAAGCAAAACAAGGCTTTCCGTGAAACTCCAACCTGCACGGCCAATGCCACTGTAACTCCAACCAGGAGCTTCAACACCCGGAAGTTCCTTTTCTTCTTCAGTAATCGGATTGTACAAGAAGTACTTGTTTTTCGCACGCATAAGAAACATGCCATCGATACATACTCCTTCTGGATGAGCCAGTCTAGACCGGAATGGTCCAATTGTGAATTGGTGCGTCCAAGTTGTGTCGTCGTCACCCAACACCCATATGGAATACACACCAGTTCGGGCACAAATAGGCATAGCAAGGGAACCCATAAAATCCACTAGAATACCACAGTTGTAATTTTGAACTTGACTTGCAATTGTGTCTGGCAATATTTTAACACTACAAAAAGTGTCGTCACCCATGTCGAAAGAGATCAATGCCGCATCCCAAACGCGATCATTCCTATGCACTACCCAATACAATTTACCCCTCACGAAAATACCCGCTTGATGACGGATGGCGTATTTTCCTGGCGTATGCATAAAAAGCTTGCACAACACAGGGGAATTAATTTTTCTCCATCCACGTGTTCTTGTACTCCAGACCTCGACAAAATACTCGTCAGAATTGTACAGAAAACCATAAAAGTATCTTTTCTTTGATGATATTATCTTCACTACCTTATAATCACCCGTTCTCACATCGTAGCCAAACCCGAGAGCAAAGACAGAGACATGGTCACTGTCCGGGATGCAAGGAGACATCCGGTGTTCCCTAGTTGAAGGGTTCCACAAACACACAAGTTTGCAAGAAGGCTCTAATACGAGACAGAGTACACCATTGCACGAACCTACAATTTCCGTACTCAGCCGCCGCGGTGGCACGTAAAATTGAAGAGGTCTACGTGGCGGTGAAAAAGACACAGCTACACTACGCCCGCAATACTTTGTGGTGATGATGATTTTGTTCTTACTAGGTGAGTGATGGAGGAGGTGTTTGTTGATGAATCTTTGGCTGCCGATTAAGTCAAACCAGCTTCGGCAAACAACCTTGCACCGGACTATATCTTTAACTCGCAATTGGACTAAGATGTCCTCCGCCACATCGATTGGGAGTTCCGACCGCCGATGTGTTGACATTGCAAACCCCAAAAGGGTTGTCAGAAAGAAGTAAACGAGAGAGTTGTCCTTCCGTATCAACGATCTCTCCGCGCAGGTTGTTTGTTCAAATTTATAGAGTTAAGTGATTGTGCTACTAACAGATTAGACAGAAGAAGAGTTTAACCTGGCGCCACTTATATATTTTACAAGTGGTACTGGTGATCAATATAAAATACTCGGGTTGTTGTGACAGTGATTTTTCTTTTAACTTACTAGTTGGGGCTCTGAGGTTCTTACTTTGAATCTAGCTTGGACTTCTTCTTAAGGACCTTTTTTTTAGAAAGTACGAATCTGATACAAATTTCTCACATGAATGAGAATTGGGAAACAGTTATACAATAGCTTGCAAACCACACTAACGGATAAATAAGTCTATGGTGTGTACCCAAGGTAACCGGTTAAGCCGGTACTAGCTGGTTATTACGAAACTGCCCGCAACCGTACTAAGCAAGTGGTCTCAAAAAAGATTCTTTTTTAACCTAATTAAAATTGTTAACAGTTAAGATAAAACGTTGCGCAATAAGATAGAGCCCATATAACGTTGATTAAGCCAAAGTTAAAAAGATTAAGCATAAAGATAAAATATTTACAGCTAAGATAATAAGCAAAATTACTAACAAAACCTAATTCCGTTAAACACAACAGAATTAGATTTAAGTACAGCAAAAACTAACTTACTTTGAAACTAAGACGATGAAAATGAAAAAAATTACAACAAACAACAGTTTCACATGAAAAAAGTTAGTTTTTGAAGCATTCCCAGCCTTCTCGAGTCTCCTACTCGATGTTGTTACCATCTCCTGAAGTTGAATAAGCAGCCTTTGCAAGTTCTAAAATTTTGAGCTCAACCCTTATAGACAAAATAGAAAGACTTAACTATGAATCGGGCACCAACTTCTTGGAAGAAATTATTGTTGTTTTGGCGGTGATGATGGTGGGGGTTGCAGAAAATTGGGATTTGTAGGTGGCGCCAGGTGATGGTTGTTAGTTTGATCATGTTGCCATTGTCTAAATTTGGAATGTTTGGTAGCGATGACGTTGGAGTCAAACAAACACAAACGTACGTCACGAGCTCAGCGTCCGTGCCGCATCCCTCTGTGCGGCGAGGTTGACATGTGTGGATTTTGTTTCCTTCAAATCTGAATGGTCCGTGCCTCATTCGTGTCTTAACTATGATCTGATGCAATTTCCTAAAGTTTGTTTTTTATATCTATGTATTTCTTCTTGTACTATAAAAATTTCTCATCAATAAAATGGATCATTATAACGGAGTTATACGCTTAATGGACTTGGGACACCAATTCCAAAGCATTTGACCACTGATAACAGCATCAAACTTATACTTTCTCCCAAGCCATATATTGAAGTTAGCTCGTACTCGTAATAATGGCATTGAAACTGAAATAATTGTAACCAAACAATTTTTTACATATCAGGAGTAAAAAGTATGCATCACACAAAGACTTCACTGAAACAGTTGCAAATAGGCAAAAACAGCACACAAGATTCAAAAGAGACGTCCAATTTGACCAGACCGAAACAACGCTTTCCACAAAACAGCAACACTGACTAATTAGGGTTATTTTATGAAAATCCATGTACTTATATGTTGATTTATGGCTGTGAGAAAAATTTCTAAGTTCAGAACTTTTGCATTCTGACAACCTGGATGAATATATTTCAAATGAGTACATGGATTTTCATTGTAACAGCAGAACTTTCGCATTGTAACAGTTGTGGTGTCTCCAAAACCAGCATTACCTCTGAAAAAGTACAATGAGTCTAAAAATAATCTAGGACTTAGGAAATAACGAGCATAAAAACTGAAATAATAATAGTAAACAAGCAATATGTTTATATGTCGTGCCAATTATTCATACAGCACATAAACATTGCTACAAAGGCTAAAGCAGTACAAGAGTCATCTATCTAGTGGGCTTACATGAGTGTGCCCATAATATCTGTTATTGATAAGACGCAATCTATTTAGAAACTGGTTAAATAGGGTAAACATTTTGTCAGGTCTACTTCACAGCCTTGCAAATAATCACAAGTAATGGCATCAAAACCGAATCCAAAGTGGGTAAACATTTCCCACAATTGAACAACTCCACCGTTCCCTATATGAAAGGGTTCAACAAACTTGGAGCCGCCTATTACTTTTTAAGGTTTGAGGTTTCATGGAAAGTAGGAGAGAATACATTGAGCTGAAATATTAGACTATCTCAATTTGTGAGTGTCATTCTTGTGCAGGGGTCATGCTAATATTCTCTGTACTGTTCAAATTTTGGATATCCGCAAATGAACCAAATATAGACTATCTAGTACAAACATTTAATATGAAAACAAGGTGCGGAACCTGATCTCTATTTAATAACAGACGGGTTATTCCACCCCACCACGATGGTAGGTTCTACTAAAAAAATGCATTGAATTGAAGAGTGAAAGGAAAACAAAAAGAAAACAGTTTTGTCCGTAATAAAAATGCTTGAACCATTAAGTAGCATGTCCTAAGAAGAAAATTTAAAGAGAGTTGCTCATAATGATGGGTGTCGATTCGACTGAGACAAGGCTTTCAACGTAACCCCAATACAGGCGGTCACGTTGATGGCCACGCTTATCTAGGTTCGTTTGGTGGTAAGTACAAGGGTTGCCTGGAAGTACCTTTTCTTCTTTGTGGTTATATGGATTATGCAAGAAATAACACTTCTCATCCGTTATCATAACTAGCTTGCCATCAATACATGCTCCTGTTGGGAATACCCTATCCTGCCGATCTCTTGATTTGAAGGGTCCGATACTGAACTGTTGAGCCCAAATACTACTATCGCCAACCAACAATAACCATATATGATAGGCAGGCCAAACTGTATTTTTTTTCCCAGACAATGCAAGGGAACCCATAAAATCAATTAAAGTAGTATTAGACCAATAATCACCTCCTATAGTAGAATGTGGCAATACAATTTTGCGAAAAGTTTCATCAACCATGTCAAACGAGATCACAACCCCTCGATCCGTGGAGTTAAATCTTGCTAGCCAATACAAATTTCTTCCAATAAACAAACCAGATCGACAACACATATCCCTCTGTTTCATAAGCTTAGGAAACAAGGGATCGTGTATTTCTCTCCATCTGTTTGTGCTCGTACTCCACACCTCAACAAAAAACCTTTCTTCATCAGTTGTTAAATTGTCCCTCCAAGATATTTTCACAACCTTGTAAGCACCAGTTGTGTCGTCGTAACCAAATCCAATAGCGTAAACACGGTCGGCGATGACTAGAATCCTCTCCTCTCTAGTTGTGGGGTTCCACACGTGGAGAAGTTTGTTTTCGGGCTGCGAGAGGAGACAAAGCAAGCCGTTACATGAACCCACCAGTCCCATTCCAGGACCTGGCCTTGCAGAAGAAGGTACGTAAACCTCAGACTCACACCCATCTATAGAAAGAGAGATAATCTTATCTGTGGTGGCGAGGATGGTGGTTTTGCTACGTTGAAGGGGAAGGTGTCTCATGATGAACCTGTGGCTGCTGATCAGAGCAAGCCAGGCCTTGGACAAAAGCTTCAGCCGGAGTATATCTTTCACGGGCAACAGCAACAGGATTTCTTCAGCCACATCCATTGGGAGTTCCCTCCGACCTGCCATAGCCACCACCGGAGACCGCATCCACGCTCGCTATTGATGCCCTATTTCTTATCACTTGGGCTTTATATATTCAGAACTGTTATGGCCCAATTGGGTTGGTTGGGTTGGGGTTTTGTTTCAGCATGGCTTTTAGTGTGTTTTATTGGGGTTTAGGGTTAAATCAATCAGGATATTGTGATTTCCATAGGTGAAAATGATTCCACCAGATCCTTTAATTCTACATGAAACATGTGGCCCTTAAGCGTTCGTCTACTAGATTTTCTTTCCGAGCCAGTCTGATTGCCGATAGTCTTGCATTGAGGGGCAATGTGACATTCCTCGTTGCATAGCTGACATATAGGTAATCGTTTTCTCCTAGAATTGTGGGAGTCATCCGACGAGGATAGACAAGGATACTTGCTCTTCATTTTATGTATGTCACTGTTATACAAGAAACTTGAGTTAACATCCTTGAGATGGATTGGAGAGGATTTGTCAGTCTTGCTTTGGTCGTGCACGCACACACGAGTACGAGTGTGTATGCTACTTTACACCCTCAGTTCGCCTCTAAACGCGATACATCTGAAGACTACAATCGTAGAGTAAAGCAGAATGGTCCTTGTGCGACAATACAATAGATCGGATAATAGACATGGCTAAAATATATAATCTATTCTATTAACATGAATTGCGTAAAGACAAATCAGATACAGTAGTTTTACTGGAACGTAAAAATAATCTGACAGCATAACACTTATAAGAAAACGTAAAACACATGGGACACAAGATATAGACGAGGATACTTGTTCTTCATTTTATGTATGTCACTGTTATAAAAGAAATTTGAGTTAACATCCTTGAGATGGATTGGAGAGGATTTGTCAGTCTTGTTGTGGCCGTGCACGCACACACGAGTACGAGTGTGTATGCTACTTTACACCCACAATTTGCCTCTAAACGCGATACATCCGAAGACTACAATAGTAGAGTAAAGCAGAATGGTCCGTGTGCGACAATACAATAGATCGGATTATAGACATGGCTAAAATATCAGATCTATTCTATTAACATGAATTGCGTAAAAAAAACAAATCATATACAGTAGCATAACTAGAACGTAAAAATAATCTGACAACGTAACACTTATAAGAACACGTAAAAGACATGGCACACAAGATTTTTACCACGGGGAAACACTCACTATGCTCTTTCCCTGAGAAGAACAGTTAGGAGTAAAATCTCACCTACTAGAACAAACAAGTGCTAGACACTACATTGCATGAAAATTTTAATATAAGATAAAATAACGAGTTTTCCCTCAGATCAATTACTCGCTACAATACCTTTGGTCTACCTAGTATCTTAACGGTTAACAGTTTATCTTAACTGTTTACAGTTTTCGCCTTATGAAAATACCTGATTGATGATCGCTAAAGTGTCCAACTCTCGTGTGGCCTACTCTCTTATGCATAAGCAGGTTAAACAACACTGAGGAATTGCTTTCTCGCCATCTACGTGTGCTGGTACTCCAAACATCAATAAAAGAATTCAATATGTTTGTCTCTATAATTATAATAGTGAAATTTTGCTGTGGATGTTATCCTCACAACCTTGTAATCACCAGTGTGACGTCGTAGCCAAACCCTAGAGCAAAGGCATCGACAATGTATCGGTCCGGGACACAAGTGTAAGAAAAAATATTTTAAACTAGTTATTTGGGCTGCCAATAATAGTCTTTCAGTTTTATAAAACGGGTTGAAAATGGTTCAAGTAATTCACCAGTACAAGCCCAATACTTTTGTGATCCTGTGTTTGGGTCAAGGTGCATCTTAGTGTTATTATTAGTGTGATATGAAAGTGTGGGCTGATTGGTCATTTCGGCTCCTTGATAGGAGAGCTCAAAATGACTGTTTATTATTATTAGGCCCGGTTCCCTCTCCACTCCCAAAAAACTCTAGCCAGCTCTTATAAATAAGACTAGTTAGGGGATTGTTAGCCCTATCGAAAAAACAACAAGAGTGGGACTAGGAGTGGAAGATCCGGCGCTCTAGCTCTTCCAAGTTTGTGAAGATTCGACGACTACGAAGACGGTCGGATCAAACGGTATGTTTTGATATTATCATATATTTGTCTATGGTGTTTTAATTTTTTGTATGGGATTAAAATTATTCTAACAAGTGGTATCAGAGCCACCATACATTAGGAATTAAGACCCAGTTGTATTGCATGTCTTTTTTATATGCGAATTGGTTGTTTATTTTCGAGCTATAAATTCAGACAAATATATGAACTCATGTTTGTAACATCACCGAGGCACAAAAAAAATAAAAATAAAAATAAAAAAAGAGGGGGTTATGAGGTTTTGTGGCGGACTACAGTTGATCTATTAAAATAATGGTTAGAGAGAATGCTTTGGATACATTCGGACCATGAATCCATGATACTCACGGTGGGCATCTAATAAAAGACTAGTATGTTCTGTTTATGTCATCACTCTTAAGAACACTTTCTGGACTTTGTAGTTTCATGTACCCATATTTTAGGTTATTGCTTCAGACAAGAATCAATTGGAATAATAGTGTATGCCCTTTTAAGTCTATTGTGTTGAGTTCATAGTAGATTCTGTGAACGCGGCTCCGCGTGGTTGGGGTTTGCAATGGTAGAGACCACCGTGCATGTTCTTCCTTTACCACATATTAGGTAGGGTTTGATCTTAAATGTAGTTTATGGTATACATAATAATATTTTTTATTGACTAATCATATAGTCTGTAAAGTATAAGTTGTCAATGTTATCATATTCCTTTTATAAGTTTTTTTTGAGGGAATTTTTTTTATAAGTTAATTAGCCCATTCTTTGGTAACAAAACAATAAGGTCTTGTATTATTAAAGGGAATATAGTGAGTCATATGGCAAGCAAATCATCATGAAACTCGACTGTGAATTCTTTGCGGACCGCATGTAACTCCCATGTGTGATAACGCAACTCTGTTTGCAAAATTGTCTTCTTTGATTAAAAAGGAGGCTGTCACTATTTTCTTTAATCCTTTTGTCGAGCTTGATTATCTTCTGATATATTGTTTAAATTTATGGGAAGAAGAATATTAAGAACATAAAAGTATTATGACAACATATTGGGTATTTGTCGATATTTCTTTTGTCTCAGCTGAATATCTTGAGCTTGTGCATATGATACTGCTAAAGTAGTTCATGTGTATAAATTTATGATATCTCGATAAGGATCCTGAGAAGCTTCTCTAAAATTTATAAATTTAATTACATACCCAAAGGCGGTTGATTAAATGTATAGATTTAGGAGGTAGTGTGAGTCATTAGTAAGGGGACACAGAAAGATTCCAATGAAAGCTATTTTCCCAAAGCAATATAGCAATTTTGAGGAATTTTTCTTACTAATTGACGTGGTTGTGATCTTATATGTATCTAATATATTCTGCCCAAAGGTGTTTATATGATGATGCATTTTATGATCATGTGAGAATATTGCTTGTTTTCTATTTAGCATATTCTTGTGAATACCCATGAATTGTTGTTGATTTAAAAAAAAAAAAAATCTCATTGCAGCTGTTAGCAATATTGCTGTGAATAATCAGATTTGCGCTATTGAGACTCTCTCTGCTAATAACTTTAAGAGGTGGAAACGTGATGTTGAGTTAGCCTTGGGACTTGTTGATTTAGACATTGCCCTGATTGAAGATGAGCCCGCTAAATTTACTGACACTAGTACTGCTGAACAGAAGGCATATTATTAGAAGTGGGAGAGAGCTAATAGGCTTAGTATTATGATTATGAAGAAGTCCATATCGGAGAGATTTTAAAAGTGTGGTTCCGAATGAAACAAATGCCAAGAAATTCCTAGATGGAATTGGAAACAAATTTCATGATTTTAAGAAAGCTTAAACTTATGAGCTTTTGGAGACTTTTCCTACCATGAGATACACTGGGGTGAGTGGGGTTAGGATCTATAGAGGATACATGTAATAACAAATAAGTTGTCCAACTTCAAAGTCCCCATAGCAGACACTTTTTTGGTACACCAACCCCTCAATTCGGTAAGACGAAATTTGATTTCCTTGTCAAAACTCGATGTTTCTGGTTACCCGTTCATTTTAGCAATAAGAAGTGTGAGTTATTCTTGAAGTCTCTTCTCGTCAATGGACTCTGTGTGATGGATTGTATCGTTTGAGTCTATCATCTACTCCTTTCTCTTTAAACGTCGAGTGTAGTGGGACCAAAAGACCTTTAAGTAAAGACAAATCTCATGTTCTTTGGCATAAGAGACTTGCACACAGTTCTATTGAGAGAGTTCATAGATTGGTTAAGGAAAATATTCTTCCTGGACTTGAATAAGATGGAGGTGAACTTTGTGTCGATTGCATAAGAGGCACGATGACAAAAACAATGAAGTTTGGATCCACCCGCAGTACAAGCCTTTTAGAGATCATCCACACTGATATTTCTGGGCCATTCTCTTCAACCTTGTGAGAGAAAAAGTATTTCATCGCCTTCATTGATGATTACTCTCTTTATGAATTTTTTTACCTGATTCAACATTAGTGAGAGTCTTTAGAGAAATTATAAATTTTCAATACCTAGGTTGAAAAAAAAATTAGAAAGTCAATTAAAGT
Organism: Linanthus parryae; assembly: GCA_023055425.1. Taxonomy (NCBI): domain Eukaryota; kingdom Viridiplantae; phylum Streptophyta; class Magnoliopsida; order Ericales; family Polemoniaceae; genus Linanthus; species Linanthus parryae. The sequence goes on along the minus strand of JALGPY010000004.1, from coordinate 143,733,816 downwards.
TGTTAGGTGTAACCGCGGGGGTGAGTGTTATGGAAATCATTGTGATGTTGGCCAACAAAAGGGATCTTTTGCTGAATTCTTAGAGAACTCTGGAATTTGTGCCCAATATACTATGCCCGGTACCCCTGAACAAAATGGTGTGGCTGAGCGCCGTAATCGCTCTCTAGATGAGATGATAAGGTGTATGATGAGCTTGTCCAAGTTACCTGAATCTCTTTGGGGTGAAGCCATTCTCACTGCAATGTATATCCTTAACCGTGTACCCTCAAAATCTGTTCCTAAAACACCCTTTGAGTTGTGGACTGGAAGAAAACCTAGCTTAAACCATTTTCGTGTATGGGGGTGCCCTGCTGAAGTTAAACTCTATAATCCTGCTGAATCCAAGTTGGGTCCTAGAACCACTCGCTGCTATTTCGTAGGGTATCCAGAAGGGTAAAAGGGGTATCGCTTCTATCGTCCTGGTCATGGGACAAGAATTTTTGAATTTGGCAATGCAAAATTCTTTGAACACAATGTGGGTGACTATACTTTCTCTACTATCCATTCTGAAGTGTCCAATGATGAACCAAATTTTGTGTCGTTGCCTATTGTGATAAAAATGCAGTGCTCCAATTTTAGAGACAATGGATGGAGTCATTGACGCCCCAGTTGTCCCTGTTGAATTGCCACCGCAAGGTGAGAATGTTCAACAAGATCCACCCCCTGTGCGTAGAACTGTAAGGGTAAGGAGACCTACAACTTTTGAGGATTTTTTTTTTTTTTATCTTGGAGAGCATGATAAAGTTGATCCCATAAGTTACAACGATGCCATTATCAGTGTACACGCTGATAAGTGGATTGAAGCGATGAGGGAGGAAATGAACTCAATGTCTAATAATGAGGTATGGGAGTTAGTTGAGCTTCCTCAGGGTTCTAAAGCCATTGGGTGTAGATGGATTTTCAAGAGAAAGAAATATTCCAAGGGGAGCGTTGAGAGGTTTAAAGCTAGACTTGTGGCAAAGGGTTTTACTCAAAGAGAGGGTGTGGATTACACTGAAACATTTCCCCCTGTTTCCTCAAAGGATACTTTTCGCATTATTATGGCATTAACTTTACATTTTGACTTAGAACTTCACGAAATGGATGTGAAAACAGCCTTCTTGAATGGTGATCTGGATGAGGAGATGTATATGAAGCAACCAGAGGGGTCTGTGTCAACTGGAACTGAAAATTTAGTCTGCAGGTTAAAGAAGTCTATTTATGGCCTTAACCAAGCCTCAAGGCAATGGTACTTAAAGTTTCACCAGGTAATGGTATATATTGGTTTCATTGAGAATACTGTTGATTCTTGCATATATCTTAAGATCAGTGGGAGCAAAATTATTTTCTTGGTTTTATATGTGGATGACATATTGCTTGCCAGTAGCAATTTGGGATTATTGTATGAAGTCAAGAAAATGTTGCCTGATAACTTTGACATGAAAGACCTTAGTGAAGCATCTTTTGTGTTGGGGATTGGTATTAAAAGAGATCGACGTAGGAAGCTTTTAGGGTTGTCCCAGAGAGCTTACATTGATCACGTCCCCACGAGATTTGGCATGCAAAATTGTAAACCTGGTATTGCACCTATTTGGAAAGGGAATAAAATCAATAACCCCCAATGTCCACTAGATGATATTCAGAGACAGTCTATGGAAATTGTCCCTTATGCAAGTGCTATTGGTAGTCTTATGTATCCAGCTGTTTGCACTAGACCTGTTATAGCTTATGCTACTAGTGTGTTCGGTAGATATTCTTCTAATCCAGGTCATGATCATTGGGTTGGAGCCAAGAAAGTTCTGAGGTATTTGCAGAAGACCAAGGGTTACATGCTTGTTTATAAGAATGTTGATCCTCTTGAGATTGTTTGTTACACCGATGCGGATTTTGATGGTTGTTCTGATGATAGAAAATCCACCACTGGGTACATATTCATGCTGGCAGGTGGAGTGGTGTCGTGTAAAAGCTCTAAGCAATCTCTTATTGCATCTTCCACTATGGAGGCAGAGATTGTGGCATGTTTTGATGGTGGAGCACAGGCTACATGGCTAATGAATTTCATTGCAGGGCTAATACTTTCAACTCCATCTCTAAGCCTATGAAGATGTACTGTGAAAATATAGTTGTAGTGTTCTTCTCCAAGAATAACAAAAACTAGGGAGGGTCTAGGTTTATATACATAAAGTACTTCAAGGTTAGAAAATGGGTTGAAAAAGGGGAAGTATTCTACAACACATTGGTACCTCAGACATGTTAGCTGATCCACTTAGAAAAGGGCTGAAGCCTGTAGAGTTTGCTAAACATGTTGAGCGTATGAGCATAGTTGATTCTTTGAATGTGTTTGGTTAATGGGAGTCTATGTAACTCTTTCTTACAGACCCTCTGATGATATTGATTGATGGCTTTTATCAATTTATTCTCATTTTGACTTGCCTAATATGAATTTTATATCATTATTGCAAGTTGGGCTCCTTTTGCATTGAGTTTGTGCAGGTTAAGCTGTCTCGAGATGAAAAGATTGCTTCGGTTTTGAAGCGTTGATGGATCCATGGTAACTAGTGTCTTGATTAAAGACACGAGTGCTTTGGTATAAAAGCATGGTGTCTCGGTTTAGAGATATGTTATCTTCCTTCTTTGGAAGTGTGATGGGATATATTCCTGTGAGTGACCTTCACGGTCATGTAGGACCTGATGTAGAATTTACATGGTATATTATTGGATCACATGTGCATATATTCTACACTGCACTTTACCACACTTTGGGGTCTATGTTGGCAACATGTTGGAATTTGTAATTATGGAAGGTCTTATGTTGATAAATAACATAATTGCCTCCATAGTTCGATTTTAATATGACTGTTGAACGAGATCCTGTGCTAAGATGAAGTTTTCTTGAACCATGTTTATGGCCATTCAGTTGTTCAACCCGAGAGTCCTTTTATAAAAACAAATGTTTTTTCAAATTCACAATTATTGTTGCCCATGTGGGAGAATGTAAGAAAAAATATTTTAAACTAGTTATTTGGGCTGCCAATAATAGTATTTCAGTTTTATAAAACGGGATGAAATGGGTTCAAGTAATTCACCAGTACGAGCCCAGTACTTTTGTGATCCTGTGTTTGGGTCAAGGTGCATCGTAGTGTTATTATTAGTGTGATATGAAAGTGGTTCAAGTAATTCACCAGTAGTGTTGTACCAATACTATCTAAAACTAAAACAAAAAATAAAAAATAAAAGTAGCTAGGATGTGTTGACTTGCCATATCTAGCTAGCATAAAATTAGGAGACTAAAATAGTATCTGATTTAGATAGTCTGCTGCAGACTGTACTTATTTAAATTGACTTGCTATTTTGATGATAACTTCCAGTTGAATAGTCTACTGCGGATGCTCTGAGGTGTGTAGCCCTAATTGACTCCTCCTCCACCTGTTGCGTCCTGAAGAGTTCGGGTAGCTAACTATTGCAGGGTGGTGAGCTGGTGGGTACGGCAGAGAGGACAGGTACGCCGGCTGATTGGGAGTTGGTGGGTACGACGGTAAGGACAGGTACGTCGGCTGATTGGAAGTCGGCGGGTACGCCGTCGTGGTGAATGGCGCATGATTGGAGGTCAGAGGCGTGTTGGAATTGTGCCCTAGAGGCAATCAATTAATTGTGACATTTATGGATTTACGATTCATTATGTTATCGATATAGAGATATGATAACATGAATGAAGTCTTTGGAATATAAGTGTTATATTCTTAAATATCCCTAGTCGATTATAATGATTAATAGGACAATCATCTATAGACTAGTATGGGGTTGGATTGATATGGAGATATCATGATCCAACACATGGGTGTGCATTAAGGGTAATGGCGCACCGGATTGACCCATATCCGAGAAGGCTACATACATGTTATGTTAAGTCACAAGTGCTTCTCGTGGTGCAATGGTATTGTCATCCTTAGACTTGAAGTCACTAGATTGTCTAGTTGTGGATTATTGTGATTTTGGTAGCGTCAAACGCTACACCGTAACTGGGTAGCTATAAAGGCGTGTACTAGATACAATAAGAAGCAAGCTTAGAAATCGTAGTGGACGTAGATAGAATTTGTCCCTCCCACATAACGGGAGCAAATATCCTATGCCACTCGAGGGTAGTGCTTATAAAATGTCTGGCCAGACTCAAATAAATCAATATAGGATATTGATGTTATTTGCATGAATAAGGCTATTCTCAGGATCGAGAAACTATGGATTGGATATACGAGTGTGACTTGTATGTCTCGTATCCAATACGGATATTGGGACAAAGGGATGAGACAATTATTTGCACAAGGTTTATCATGATGACTATTCTATTTGTTGGCTAGAATGGATGTCTTGCTAGAGGCCGCTCCATATTAGTAAATAGTTACTACCAACTAAATAGAACCTATGGGGTCACACGCCATATAGGGGCGAACTAGACTTGGGAATTAATTAATTAATATGATTAATTAATTAAAATGATCAAATCACAACAACTTGCTAACTTAGTAGGACTAATATGCAAGTTGGACTAATCCATGTATAGACATGATTAGGATATGCCAAGGTGGCCTAATTCATGTAGAGACATGATTATGATTAATTTGAAAATATAACTAATCCATGTATTGACATGATAAAGACTATTTTTGCAAAAAGGGACTAATCCGAACTTGAGTAGGATTAGGAGAGGGGTTCTTTATGTAGTAGGACAAGGAGTTGTTGGACTATATAAAGAACACTCATAGCTTATTTTTCTCTCTACACAACACACATCTATATGATAGAAGTAAGGAGAGAATAAATCAAGGAGAGAGCAAGTCCCAAAAGAGGGCCGAACCCCACAATGGGACCGCCCCCTACCCGTCGGCCTCACATGGAGGTGGCGCCCCACCTTGGTGCTCCATTTTTGCATGATTCTTCTTCCTCTTCCTCTTTCCGGGCTAGCACCAAGTATTGGAAGATCTAGATCTCACCTCTAGGCGTGGATCAACCGTAGAGACGAGACACAATTCGCGTTTGAAGTCATCAAAGGAGAACCCTAAGGTGTGTTATTGATTTCTTCCCTTACCATCGTTATGTCTCTTGACTTGTGATCCTTGGAGGGTTTTGCATTGTTAATTATTGTTTCCGTTGCGCATCCATGAATCAAAACCCTACAGTGGTATCAGAGCCACAGGTTGTAGAGCATAAACGTGGTTTATGTGTTACGTTTTTGATAGTTTTACACCTTAAATTGATTGTTTATCGCGTAAAACAAGACAAATCAAGCATGGGATGCAATTTGTCAATAATCCATCATAACAAGATCTAATTTTTTCATTGGATGCATGAATTGGTGAGTTTGAGAAATTTTAGGATCTTAGATCTAGGGTTTGGGCATCCTTGGAAAAGAAAGAGTTCTTCCAAAACAAGGAAACAACCGAACTTGGGCACCAAGCAAGGGAGTTGTTTTGGAAACAACTCCCTATAGAGGTTCGGCCCCCCTAGAGGGACCGCCCCTCTTGCTTGTCGCCCAAGTCTTGGCCGCCCTAGGGGCCTGGGCAGCCCTAGCCCGCGGCCTAGCCGCGTGGGCTAGGGGCCGTCCGGCCCTAGGGCCTTGCGGTTCACCTTTATGGGCCCGGGCAATTTGATTGTTGGGCCCATGGACCGTTTTAACCCTAGAAAATCCTAAAATCAATTAAAATTGACCAAGCGCGTTAAAATTGGATTTTAACTGTTTATGTGCAAATCGAATGGTGATTGGATATGGCCTTAGGGTGTGGTTTGATGTGGATTTTTAATTTTTGTGGTTTGGTTTACGGCCTGCGAGCTGATCAATTAATTGTAATAATTAATTAGGGTTTTATGGCCTGCGTGCCATTTTTTCTCAACTTGTGAGATTTATTTTATTTAGTATAGAAGTTAGCTAGTGCTAGATAAAGTAGATTGTTAGCCAAGATTGAAGAAAAGAAGCCCAAAGCCAAAAGGAGCCATAAAAGATGGAGCATGGAGCATGAAGCATTCCACATGACTATGAAGGATGGACCAAAAGATGAAGACGCATGGAGATGTGTTTGCTTTTAGGGTTCATAGATAATTCAATTGGCTTGGAATTATCTTAGTCTAGAAAAAAGGCCATATTCACATCACATTTTATTTTGTTTTGTGGTTGTTTATTTTATTGTCTTATTATTTTGTGGTTGGTGTATGGATGATGCATGCAATTAGGATAATAAGATAATTAGACAACCCGGATCTATTATTTGGAGTTGTGCCCAAACTCAAATAGATAGATTAGTTGATTTTGATCAACAAAATAATTAAAAATTGAATTTAAAATACCTCAAAATTCAAATATTGTGTTCCTGCCTTCTCGTTATTTAAACACTCATGATCATCATTATTTATCAAGTTCGTGCGTGCCAAAGCATGGCGACTTGGTTCATAATGATGAAATGCGATGACACAAGCTAGTAATGTGCAATTGTTTAAATAAGAGGTTGAACACAACTAGGCTATTAATATTATTAAAACCTAGAGGCAATCAACTGGAATTATCCATACGGATAGATAAATAAGGAGCTATTTGCCCAATTGAACCAAGAGTTGCATAGAGATGCAATTGGAATTGTTCCTACCTAAAGTAGTCAAATTATGGGTGACTTGCCAAAGCAAGCTCATAAGGAGATGAAACATGGATCTTGGCCACTAGAAAATATAAGGATATTTTCCGCATTAATATCTTGAGGGTTATTAATCCGTAGTAAAATAGTGGGAGCTATGTTTAACAATTTAAATCCTTGTTAAATATAGTTAAACGTCACAAACTTTGCATAATCCTATTATGTTGAATACCCATGGCATTAAACAAACAAAATACGACTTTATCTATTTCCTAGACTGGTATAAAATTGAGAATTGTTCTCAAATAAAAGAGAATTTGTTGTACTTCGTAGAACATAAAGTTCTCTTCCACCGACTACCAAAACACACTAAAACTTATGAAAGGAACACCAAAGAATGGTTCTTTGGTTATGACTTGCCCCATGTTAGCTGCCATGAACTCTCTCATACATTGAAAGAAGCTCTTTCAAAAGAGCGAGATAGACATGAAAGGTTTGAAGTGTTGCTCCACTTTGCGTTATGAAAATAAGCTAATTAAATATGATTGAAACATTAGTTAATGGGGATTATCTATGAGATAGATAAAGAATAAACGGTTATTCACCCAAGTGGACCAAGAATTGCATTGGATGCAATTATAGTTTTGTTTTAAAGTTGATTTACTCAATGTGATTGAAAAATCACTGAACAAAACACTAATAATGGGCATGGGCAAAGTTGTTAATGGATAACAACATGGGTAAGGGCAAATGGTTTGCGCCAACCCCATGGGTATAAAGCAAGCTTGTTGCTAAAACTAAGTTGCCTCGAAGTCCCATAGGTGGTGTAGAGGAATAGAGGCTACCCAAAGTACCTGGAAGTAAGTAATAAAGGAATTATGAATTCCAATATAGGTATTTTGTTATAAAAATCAATGTGTCTATCTCATCATCATAAGTATATTATACTAGATGAGGATCTCACATTTATAGAAATGTGTAGGATCTCAAAAGACGAAGACAACTGGATAAGGAAGAAATAATCTTACACGTGGGGCTATGAAGCAAAGGGTTGCTGAATAAGCCGTAGGGAATTATTTCTACCTTTAAGAAATTGTTCATGAATTAGACAAAAGCGATCATGTCCCTGCTCTGATTAGGAACATAATCATAGATTCTTGTTTGGACAAGAAAGCTACTTATCATAATAAAGGACAAATGTTGTTCCATTTATTGTGATATGCATTATTGTAATGCAATTTTGTCTAAGTGGATTGTATATCCTTGATCATAAAAAAATTCATCTATAACATTAATACCTAGAGGTTTGCATATAATGATACGAACTTCACTTATCTTTAGCATTATCGTTTAGGCCCCATAAATAAGAGATACATATCTAGAACTCCATGAGGATGGATTTTTGGGACTCATTTGATTATTGAGTCATATGAGACATGTAAGACTTATTAGGCAAAGATATGATCTTTTGGGAATCATACATATTGATGTATGAAGGCCGCTAAGCACAAATACTAAAGATGGTTTTCAGTACGTCATCATATTAATTGATAGGATCAGAGAAATATGGATTTGTGTATCTTATGAAGAAACAAATCAGAATCCTTTGAATTGTTCAAAGTATTCAGGAATGAAGTAGAGAACCATCTTGGCAAAAGTATTAGGGCTCTACGATTGGATCGTAGAGGAGATTACTTGAGCCAAGAGTTTGACAAGAATCTATGGGAGTGTTGGATATGATCCAAAACTCGCTCCACCTAGCACGCCACATGGGTTTCGCGTGTCTAAGAGGAGAGTTCGGACCTTGTAGGACATGGTTCGGTCCATGATGAGTCAAACAGAACTTCCGGATTACTCTTTGGGGCTATGTTCTAATTACAGCAAATTTCGCCCTTAACCTTGTTCCATCAAAACAGATTATGAAAAGCACCATATGAGATATGGAGTAGGAAGTGTCCTATTATGTCATTCATAAAGATTTGGGGTTATGAAGTTTATGTAAAAGAGTTTACAAATAAACTTGGACCCAAGTCGGATAAATGTTTTGTGGGATATCCTGAAAAAGGATATTATTTCTACAACCTAATCGAGAACAAACTGTTTGTTGTTCGAACTACAGTGTTTCTAAGAAGAGATTTTCTCTAAAAGAAACAGTGGGAGGACAGTAGAACTTGAATAAGTTCAAGAACCACAACAGAACATTGATCCTTTTTTATGGAACATGAGCAAGATCACAAGGTGTTGTGGAGCAACCTACTCAGATAACACAAGAACCTCATAGGTCAGGTAGGATATGTCAAGGGACTAGAGAAATAAGGATTTCTCATAACCCCTGATATATTGCTCATCAAGATGAACCTACAACCTATGATATGGCCACGTATGGCCATACTCTCAGAAATGGCTTGGAGCCATGAGATACAAAATGGAATCCATGTATACCAACATAGTATGGACTTTGGTGGAAGCACATGAAAGGTGCAAGTGGGTTATGAGGAAACCAAAATGGATGGTAATATTATTGCCTTTAAGGGAAAATTGGTAGGAAAGGGATTTCATGTGAGCTCATAGTATAGACTACGACAAAATCTTTCCCCAATTGTGATGCTTAAATCCATTCGCATCTTGCTTGTAGCAATCCATTTATAGATTGGATCAAGCTTCTAGGAGTTGGACTCTTCAAATTGATGATGTAATCAAAGGAGTTTGGTTCCATCAAAATTGAAGATGAGACTTGTGTCTACAAGAAGGTTAGTTGGAGCACAGTTATGTTTCTGGTCTTGTATGTGGAGACATACTTAATCATTGGGAATGTTGACCCTACTTGGCAGTCTTACGCAGATTGACTAGGGAGTTGACTTTCTAATGGTAGACTTAAGCGAAGAAACTTGTGAAGATCTATTGAGGTGGATCAAGATGGTTGTATAGCTTAGGTCATAGTACATAAATTGACAAAGGTGTTGAAAATAATATTGATTCTTACCCATGTCACATGGAATTAGTCTTTGGAAGGCTAATTGTATTTTTAATTAGATTGGGAAGGGACAAGGGACCGTATGAATAAGATTCATGAGATACGCCATGTTATGTACCTGAGAAGCACTAAGGATGAATTTGGATAAATAGAGGATACAAAGAGTTTACTGTAAGAGGTTACAGTGATGCGAACTTCAAATGTAACAAAGAAGATTCAGATTATAAGTCGAGTTTTGAGTTTTGCCCTATTGGGAGCGACTGTGAGCTGGAAAGGTTCCAGGCAAGATTCAGTCACTGATTCTAACATAGAGGACTGAGTAAATTACTGCATGAGATGCACTTACTCAGAATATTCAATCTTAATCAAATTGTTGAAAGAGGAGATGTGAATATTTGCAAAGCACCAGCGGATGTCTCGCCTCTACGCAGTGTGAGCGTGGAAGGCCGCGCTAGATCAATAGGCATATGATGCAGGAGATTGACTCTAGTGCAAATGGGAGACTGTTGGAAATGTGCCCTAGAGGCAATCAATTAATTTTGACATTTATGGATTTACGATTCATTATGTTATCGATATAGAGATATGATAACATGAATGAAGTCCTTGGAATATAAGTGTTATATTCTTAAATATCCCTAGTCGATTATAATGATTAATAGGACAATCATCTATAGACTAGTATGGGGTTGGATTGATATGGAGATATCATGATCCAACACATGGGTGTGCATTAAGGGTAATGGCGCACCAGATTGACCCATCTCCGAGAAGGCTACATACATGTTGTGTTAAGCCACAAGTGCTTCTCGTGGTGCAATGGTATTGTCATCCTTAGACTTGAAGTCACTAGATTGTCTAGTTGTGGATTATTGTGATTTTGGTAGCGTCAAACGCTACACCGTAACTGGGTAGCTGTAGATAGTGCTTTCTGAGCTGACAGATCTTGGCCACGTGGCAACCATCCAGCACACCATATTGTGCTCCACACACACTGGATCACCAGCCGAGCTGATCCATGTGGGGGCTGCGAGACAGAGCCCTCGCATACCACTGCACGGGACTTGTAGGGACTTTGTGGTTTGGAGGCTAGAGTAAGCCCTGTCGCGTGCGAGCCAAGCCCGCATGCGACCTTTAGTAACTGTTTTGAGAGATTTATGGCACGAGCTCCATAAACCCGGTCAATCCGGTCAAACCCGGTCAACCTCGTAACGGTTCCGGTATTCGCGCACAACGTGCTGTAACGGTCCCTATATACTCGGACGAACGTGCCGTTATGGTTAAGCTAATTAAGCCGCCATCAATGGGCGCATTAACCACACTACAACGGTCACGTTCTCTGCTATATATAGGACGTTAACCTTTCCATACAAAGGAGAACACACTTGCCATACGCGGAAGCTCTGCCAAACCTCTGTCTCTCTCTCAGACATTACTACTGACTTACTCTCTCCCTACACACAACCCCGCTCTTCCTGTGCGATCTCCGATCCTCTACATACGGTGTACACGGAGGTCTCCCCGCCGGAATCTCTTGTGCACATTTTGGTGAACCCGACGTGAACTTACCAGCCAAAGCAACCATGTCTCAGGAGGATGATATCAGCAACAGATCGCCTTCCACCGAAACCGCATCGGGAGAGGAGACCCGCCGTACTCCCACCACTCCCGGCGAGACACCGACGCTAGAGTCCTTGGACGCCACTGTTCAAAGTCAGGCGAAAGCTCTCAAAGCCCAATCCGTGCAGCTAGAACGGATCTTGGCCGTTCTGGGCACCCTTGCACCAAATCCTTCATCAGCCACCTGTTGGAATAGATGCCCTAGAGGCAATCTAGTTTAGTATGAATTTGTAATTGGCTAGAAATTCATTTATTATTTATTGGATATTTAATATAATGAAGTCCTTAGATTTACAATCGTGTTGTTTATCTTAAATATCCCTAGTCAAGTATAATGATTAAATGGGACAATCATCTATAGACTAGTATGGGGTTGGATTGATATGGAGATATCACGATCCAACACATAGGTGTGCATTACGGAATGTTGCACTGGATTGACCCATTACCGAGAAGGCTACATACACGTTATGTTGAGTCACAAGTGCTTCTCGGGTACAATGGTATTGTCATCCTTAGACTTGAAGTCACTAGATATTCTAGTTGTGGATCATTGTGATCTTGGTAGCGTTAAACGCTACACCGTAACTGGGTAGTTATAAAGGCGTGTACTGGATACAATGAGAAGCAAGCTTAGAGATCGTAGTGGACGTAGAGAGGATTTGCCCCTCCCACATAACGGGAGCAAATATCCAAGGCCACTCGAAGGATAGTGCTTATAGAATGTCTGGCCAGACTCAAATAAATCAATATATGTGATATTGATGTTATTTGCACGAATAAGGCTATTCCATGGATCGAGAAACTAGGGATTGGATATACGAGTGTGACTTGTATGTCTCGTGTCCAATCCGGATATGGAGGCAAAGGGATGAGACAATTACTTGTACAAGGTTGTCTAGATGACTATTCTATTAGTTGGCTAGAATGGATGTTTTGCTAGAAACCGCTCCATATTAGCAAGGAGTTGCTACCAACTAGATAGAACCTATGGGGTCACACGCTATATAGAGTTGTACTAGATTTGGGAATTAATCAATTGGATTAATTAATTAGAAGGATCACTTTGCAAACCCTTGCAAACTTAGTAGGGACTAATTTGCAAGGAAGGGACTAAATTGAATTCTAGTAGGACTAGAATAAGTCCTTTAGGTAGTTAACAAGGAGTTGTTGGACTATATAAAGGACCCTCCTTCCTTCCTTCCTTATACAACTTATGCTCTAAAGAGAACATAACAAGAGTAGGAGAGAAAAAGGAGAGAGAGAGCAAGCAACAAGAGGGACGCCGCCCCCTTGCCGCCGCCCACTCGTCCCCGACGCCACAAGAGGGCCGAGCCCCCTTTTGTGCCTCGTTTTGCGTGATTCCTTCACCCTCCTTTCATTCCGGGCTAGCACCAAGGAGATTGGAGATCTAGGAACAACTCTAGGCGTGGATCAACTATAGAGAACGTGACACTATTCGCGTTTGAAGTCATCAAGGAGAACCCAAAGGTGTGTTTATGATTTCTTACCTTTACTATCGTTATGCATCTAGACTTGTGATCCTTGGAGGGTTTTGCATGGTTGTTTGTTTGATTATGCTTCCGTTTGCGCGATCCATGAATCAAAACCCTACAGTGGTATCAGAGCCACAGGTGATAGAGCATAAACGTAGTTTATGTGTTACATTCTTGTTGTTTTACACCTTAATTTGTTGTTTATCGCGTAAAACAAGACAAATCAAGCATTGGATGCAATTTGTCAAAGAATTAATCATAACAAGACCCAATTATTGCATTGGATGCATGAATTGGTGAGTTTGAGAAATTTTAGGATCTAAGATCTAGGGTTTGGGCATCCTTGGGGAAGAAGGAGTTCTCCCAAAACAAGGAAACAACCAAACTTGGGCTCCAAGCAAGGAGGTTGTTTTGGAAACAACCTCCACAAGGAGGTTCGGCCCCCTAGGGGACCGCCCCCCTTGCTTGCCGCCCAAGCTTGGCGCCCTAAGGGGCCGGGCGACCCTAACCCGCGGGCCTAGCTTGCGGGTTTTGGGCCGGGCCGGCCCTAGGGCTTTATGGTTCACTTTGTTTGGGCCCGGGCAATTGGATTGTTGGGCCCATGGACCGTTTTAACCCTAGAAATCCTAAAATCAATTAAAATTGACCAAGCGCGTTAAAATTGGATTTTAACTGTTTATGTGCAAATCGCATGGTGATTGGATATGGCCTTAGGATGTGGTTTGATGTGGATGTTTAATTTTGTGGATTGGTTTTACGGCCTGCGAGCTGATCAATTAATTGTAATAATTAATTAGGGTTTTATGGCCTGCGTGCCGTTTTTTTCTCAACTTGTGAGATTTATTTTATTTAGTATAGATATTAGCTAGTGCTAGATAAAGTAGATTGTTAGCCAAGATTGGAGAAAAGAAGCCCAAAGCCAAAGAAGCCCCAAAAGATGGAGCATGGAGCATTCCACATGACTATGAAGGATGGACCAAAAGATCAAGACGCATGGAGATGTGTTTGTTTTTAGGGTTCATAGATAATTCCATTGGCTTGGAATTATCTTAGTCTAGAAAAGGCCATATCCACATCACGTTTATTTTCTGTTTCGTGGTTGTTTATTTATTGTCTTATTATTTGTGTGGTTGGTGTATGGATGATGCATGCAATTAGGATAATAAGATAATTAGACAACCCGGATCCATTATTTGGAGTTGTGCCCAAACTCAAATAGATAGATTAGTTGATATTGATCAACAAAATAATTAAAATTGAAAAATCCCTCAAATTTTAAAATATTGTGTTCTTGCCTTCTCGTTATTTAAACACTCATGATCATCATTATTTATCAAGTTCGTGCGTGCCAAAGCATGGCGACTTGGTTCATAATGATGGAATGCGATGGCACGTAACAATGTGCAATTGTTTAGATAAGAGGTTGAACACAACTAGGCTATTAATTTGATTAAGAAACCTAGTGGCAATCAATTGGGATTATCCATATGGATGGATAAATAAGTAGTTATTTGCCCGATTGAACCAAGAGTTGCATATGGGATGCAATTGGAATCGTTCCTACCTAAGAAGTAATCGAATTATGGGTGACTTGCCAAAGCAAGCTCATAAGGAGAAGAAAAAGATGGATCTTGGCCCACTAGAAAATATAATGATATTTTCCGCATTAATATCTTGAGGGTTATTAATCCGTAGAAAAATAGTGGGAGCTATATTTAATAAACTAGCCATTATTAAATATAGTCAAAAATTCACAAATACTAAAACTTGCGTATTTTCCTTTTTGTAGAATTCCAAATGGCAAACAACTCATCGAGTTCACAACATTCCCTACGATCTGTCCTTGAGAAGGACAAGCTCTCTGGAACCAACTTTCTCGATTGGTACAGAAACTTGAGAATTGTTCTCAAGCAAGAGAAGAAGCTGTACGCAATAGAGGAGCATGTTCCAGAAGGTCCAGAGAATCAGACACCTGCTGCCTTAAAGGCGTATCAAAAGCGTGTTGATGACGCTAATGATGCGGCCTGCCTAATGCTTTGCACCATGACCTCTGAGCTTCAGAAGCAACATGAGAACATGAATGCTGTCGATATGATCGAACATCTAAAGCAGCTCTTCCAAGAGCAGGCGAGGGTAGAAAGGTATGAGGTCTCAAAGGCACTGTTCAAATGTCATCTGGCAGAAGGGAACCCGGTGGGACCCCATGTACTCCGAATGATCGGGTACTTGGAGAATCTCGCCCGGCTTGGTTTCCCGGTCGGCCAAGAGTTGGCAACCGATCTCGTGTTGCAATCGTTGCCCGAGAGTTATGGACAGTTCATTATGAACTATAACATGAACGAGATCGTTAAACCACTGCCAGATTTGCTCAACATGTTGAGGACGGCTGAACAGAGCATCAATAAGGGTAAGGGCAAGGCCATTATGATGGTGCATAAAGGAAAGGGCAAAAAGTTTGCATCTTCCTCCAAGGGCAAAGGCAAGTCAGTTGCAAAGTCCAAGGAACAAGCCCTTAAGCCTATTGGTGCCATTGCCAAGGTCGTGACTAAGGGTGAATGTCACTACTGTAGTCAACCTGGACACTGGAGAAGGAACTGCCCAAAATATCTGGAGGACAAGAGGCTTGGAATAGTGATTCCACCACCACCAGGTATTTTTGTTGTAGATGTCAATTTAACTGTCTCTACATCATGGGTATTAGATACTGGATGTGGATCTCATATTTTTCGAAATATGCAGGATCTAAAGAGAAGTAAAAGATTGGCTAAAGGGGAGGTAGATCTGCGCGTTGGGAATGGAGCAAAGGTTGCTGCGTTGGCCATAGGCGTGTGCGAGCTATCTCTGCCTTCAGGATTAGTTTTAGAATTAAATAATTGCTATTTTGTGCCTGCTATGAGCAGAAACATTATTTCTATTTCTAGTTTGGACAAGGAAGGTTTTATTATTTCAATAAAGAACAATTGTTGTTCCTTTTATTTGAATAATATTCACTATTTTAGTGCGCAATTATTTAATGGACTTTATGTCCTTGATCTAAGCAATCCTGTCTACAACATTAATACCAAGCGGATTAAAATAAATGATTTAAATCCTGCTTATTTATGGCATTGTCGTTTAGGCCACATAAATGAGAAACGTGTATCTAGACTCCATAAGGATGGATTATTAGACTCATTTGATTTTGAATCATATGAGACATGTGAGGCTTGTTTATTGGGAAAAATGACAAAGTCCCCTTTCAATAAGAAAGGTGAGAGGACTAGTGAGCAATTGGCGCTCATACATACCGATGTGTGTGGGCCATTTGCCACACCTGCCAGGGGTGGTTATGTCTACTTCATTACATTTACTGATGATTACAGTAGATATGGATTTGTGTACCTTATGAGGGCAAAATCCGAATCCTTTGAAGTGTTCAAAGAATTCAAGAATGAAGTAGAGAAGCAACTTGGCAAAAGTATCAAGGCTCTACGATCGGATCGTGGAGGAGAATACTTAAGCCAAGAGTTTGACGACTATCTTAGAGAGTGTGGGATCGTGTCCCAACTCACTCCACCCGGAACACCGCAATGGAATGGCGTGTCCGAGAGGAGGAACCGAACCCTATTGGATATGGTTCGGTCTATGATGTGTCAAACCGATCTTCCATTATCATTTTGGGGCTACGCTCTATTAAGTGCAGCTTTCACCATTAACCGTGTTCCATCTAAATCAGTCATGAAGACACCATATGAGATGTGGAGTGGGAGGCGTCCCACATTGTCGTTCATGAGGATTTGGGGCTGCGATGTCTATGTAAAACGTTTACAATCAGACAAGCTAGGGCCTAAATCGGATAAGTGTAAATTTGTGGGGTACCCTAAGGAAACTAAGGGATACTACTTCTACAATCCAACCGAGAACAAAGTGTTTGTTGCTCGGACCGGCGTGTTTCTAGAAAGGGAGTTTGTCTCTAAAGAAGCAAGTGGGAGGAATGTAGAACTTGAAGAAGTTCAAGAACCACAAAACACAGAACCGATTATGGAACATGAACAGGAATCACAAGCAGTTGTGGATCCACCTGTTCAGGTAACACAAGAGCTTCGTAGATCTAGTAGAGTGCGCCAGGAACCCGAGAGGTACGGACTTCTCGTAACCGATTCCGGTGACACGATGCTCATAGATGATGAGCCTACTACCTATGAGGAGGCCATGAATGGCCCAGACTCGCAGAAGTGGCTTGAGGCCATGAGATCCGAGATGGAATCCATGTATACCAACAAAGTATGGACTTTGGTGGAACCACCTGATGGGGCGCGACCCATAGGGTGCAAGTGGGTCTTCAAGAAGAAGATCGACATGGATGGTAATGTGATTACCTATAAGGGCCGATTGGTGGCTAAAGGATTCAGACAGATTCATGGTATTGACTATGATGAAACCTTTTCACCAGTCGCAATGACCAAATCCATCCGAATCCTACTTGCGATTGCAGCATACTACGACTATGAGATTTGGCAGATGGATGTCAAAACACCATTCCTTTATGGGAATCTCCTCGAGGACGTGTATATGATACAGCCGGAGGGTTTTGAGGATCCAAAGCAAGCCAACAAAGTCTGTAAGCTGCAACGATCCATTTATGGATTGAAGCAAGCTTCTGGGAGTTGGAATCGACGTTTTGATGAAGTGGTCAAAGAGTTTGGCTTCATCAGAAACGAAGATGAGTCTTGTGTCTACAAGAAGGTTAGTGGGAGCTCTGTAGCTTTTCTGGTCTTGTATGTGGATGACATACTACTCATTGGAAACGACATTTCCATGCTGCAATCTGTGAAAGATTGGCTAGGAAAGTGTTTCTCAATGAAGGACTTAGGGGAAGCAGCCTATATACTCGGTATAAAGATCTATAGAGATAGATCTAAGAGGTTGCTAGGCCTAAGTCAAAGTACATATATTGACAAGGTGTTGAAACGGTTCAACATGCAAGATTCCAAGAAGGGATTCTTGCCCATGTCACATGGAATCACTCTTTCGAAGAGTGGATGTCCTTCCAATGAGATTGAGAAGGAACGCATGAGTAGGATTCCCTATGCCTCGGCCATAGGATCTATCATGTACGCCATGTTATGTACTAGACCAGATGTGTCATATGCCTTGAGTATGACAAGCAGATACCAATCCAATCCGGGTGAGAGTCACTGGATTGCTGTCAAGAACATCCTAAAGTACTTGAGAAGAACTAAGGATGCCTTCTTGATGTTTGGCGGTGAGGAAGAGTTGCGTGTAAGGGGTTACACTGATGCAAGCTTCCAAACCGATAGAGATGACTTTAGATCACAGTTGGGATATGTGTTTTGCCTGAATGGAGCAGCGGTGAGCTGGAAGAGTTCCAAGCAAGAGACGGTAGCTGATTCTACAACAGAGGCTGAGTACATTGCTGCAAATGGCGCAGCAAAGGAGGCTGTTTGGATCAGAAAGTTTGTTTCTGAACTTGGTGTGGTCCCTAGCATTGCGGATCCAGTGGAGTTGTTCTGTGACAACACTGGGGCGATCGCGCAATCAAAGGAACCAAGATCGCACCAGAAGTCCAAGCATGTGCTCAGGAAGTTTCATCTGATTCGAGATATTATCGATAGAGGAGACGTTCGGATATGCAAGATTCCTACAGATGATAATCTGTCAGACCCGCTTACGAAGCCTCTCACGCAGTGGAAGCATGAAGGGCACACTAGGAGTATGGGCATACGAGATGCGCCAGCTTGGCTCTAGTGCAAGTGGGAGACTGTTGGAATAGATGCCCTAGAGGCAATCTAGTTTAGTATGAATTTGTAATTGGCTAGAAATTCATTTATTATTTATTGGATATTTAATATAATGAAGTCCTTAGATTTACAATCGTGTTGTTTATCTTAAATATCCCTAGTCAAGTATAATGATTAAATGGGACAATCATCTATAGACTAGTATGGGGTTGGATTGATATGGAGATATCACGATCCAACACATAGGTGTGCATTACGGAATGTTGCACTGGATTGACCCATTACCGAGAAGGCTACATACACGTTATGTTGAGTCACAAGTGCTTCTCGGGTACAATGGTATTGTCATCCTTAGACTTGAAGTCACTAGATATTCTAGTTGTGGATCATTGTGATCTTGGTAGCGTTAAACGCTACACCGTAACTGGGTAGTTATAAAGGCGTGTACTGGATACAATGAGAAGCAAGCTTAGAGATCGTAGTGGACGTAGAGAGGATTTGCCCCTCCCACATAACGGGAGCAAATATCCAAGGCCACTCGAAGGATAGTGCTTATAGAATGTCTGGCCAGACTCAAATAAATCAATATATGTGATATTGATGTTATTTGCACGAATAAGGCTATTCCATGGATCGAGAAACTAGGGATTGGATATACGAGTGTGACTTGTATGTCTCGTGTCCAATCCGGATATGGAGGCAAAGGGATGAGACAATTACTTGTACAAGGTTGTCTAGATGACTATTCTATTAGTTGGCTAGAATGGATGTTTTGCTAGAAACCGCTCCATATTAGCAAGGAGTTGCTACCAACTATATAGAACCTATGGGGTCACACGCTATATAGAGTTGTACTAGATTTGGGAATTAATCAATTGGATTAATTAATTAGAAGGATCATTTTGCAAACCCTTGCAAACTTAGTAGGGACTAATTTGCAAGGAAGGGACTAAATTGAATTCTAGTAGGACTAGAATAAGTCCTTTAGGTAGTTAACAAGGAGTTGTTGGACTATATAAAGGACCCTCCTTCCTTCCTTCCTTATACAACTTATGCTCTAAAGAGAACATAACAAGAGTAGGAGAGAAAAAGGAGAGAGAGAGCAAGCAACAAGAGGGACGCCGCCCCCTTGCCGCCGCCCACTCGTCCCCGACGCCACAAGAGGGCCGAGCCCCCTTTTGTGCCTCGTTTTGCGTGATTCCTTCACCCTCCTTTCATTCCGGGCTAGCACCAAGGAGATTGGAGATCTAGGAACAACTCTAGGCGTGGATCAACTATAGAGAACGTGACACTATTCGCGTTTGAAGTCATCAAGGAGAACCCAAAGGTGTGTTTATGATTTCTTACCTTTACTATCGTTGTGCATCTAGACTTGTGATCCTTGGAGGGTTTTGCATGGTTGTTTGTTTGATTATGCTTCCGTTTGCGCGATCCATGAATCAAAACCCTACACCACCGCCGTCTCTCAAGGAGGAAGAGGCCCTACTGCTCCGGTACTGGGAGTGTCAACCACACCTCCCAACCCTAACCTGCAGACTCCACCGGCAATTGCGCAGCCGCCTCCAATTCAGGGGTCAACAGCTCAGATGTTACCTCTCGCTGCCCACACTCCTCAGCCCTCGGCTTTGGCGTCTAACCCAACTTTGCAGTACCCTTTGCCTCCTTCAACGGCGATATGGGGCAATGCGAGTAGTCCGTATGTCCCCAATCCTTCGACGGCGTATGTGTCGCCCCCGCCTGCGACAACCCCTCCTTCGACTACCAAGGGAAGTATTCCAGAATGCATGACGTCCCTGCAGAAGCGCATGGACACTATTCTGGCTCATCAGTCATTCGCGGATACCATTATCCCGAAATTAGACAACGAGCCACCCATTCCACGAGAGATCTATCTCATGCATAACCCCGCGGGGTACAAAGCTCCTAAATGGGACAAGTTCGAGGATGTCAACGGAAACGCTCATGAGCATGTCATGCATTTCATTGATGTCATGGGGCCATATGGAGCCGATCCCAAACTGCTGATGCGAGAGTTCCCAAAGTCTTTAGGGAACGTAGCGTACAAGTGGTACCGAACGTTGGAAGCCGGGTCTGTGAAGACTTGGGACGACATGGTCCAGAAGTTCTACACCAAGTTCTTCCAGATGGAAGAAAAGGTGACGATGATCCATCTCTCGCGGATGTATCAGAAGCGCGAGGAGGACGGGATTACTTTCATCAAGAAATTCAGGGCGAAGTCCTTGGAGTGCAAAGATCCAATGCTCGAAAGCCGGCTTGTGGAGATATGCCTGCAGTGCATGCGAGACGAGTACAAAGGTATGCTCATTAATTTGCAAACACCTACGTTTTCAAAGCTAATTGAATGCACGAAGAACATCGAGCCTATAGTCGAGAGGCAGAAAAAGAAGAACGCTCCGGAACGACCTCCGAGCGGCACCACCTACAAGATCGGGAGATTTAGTTACAAGAGGGGACGCGAAGCTGAGGTCAATACAGTTTCACCCCAGAAGCAAGCGAAGGTTGTGAACTTCGATGTACCACCTCTGCCATGCTCAGTAGAGGAGGCAAGCGACCTCTGCAGACAGTGGCGCAAGGACGGCGTCCTGCCACCGCTCGAGAAGATACCCTCTAAGGAGATGGTGAGGGACCCTAAGTGGTGCGAGTACCACGGCAAGGTCATGCACCCCGCATCGGAATGTAAAAAGCTCAGGTTTACATTCGACCAGAAAATGAAGAACGGCGAGCTGATCGTCAGCGATCGCAGGAAGGACGTGCGCAACAATCCGCTTCCTGCCCACGCGGAGCAAGAATCAAAAGGCAAGGAGGTTGCCATGATCTCAATTGTCGACTTGGAAGAAGTCGCAGAGGATGGTCTACCCATCATCGCAGAGGTCCACAATGACGAGGACTACAGTATGGACACAGAAGACGAACGTGCCGATCGGATGAAGGGGTCGCACGGCTTTAGCAGATTCTTCGACGAAATGAACTTCTCCGAGAAGTGCCGGAAAGACATGACGAAAGCAATCTTGAGGATAGCAGAGGACTACGAGGAGGATCTCGTAATCTCCGACGGGAAAGTCATCAAGGCGTCTCGCTCTACAGAAAAGATTATGACCTTTTCTGCGAGCGACAAGAAGACAGATGCGAGCCACCAGAGGCCTCTGTACGTGACAGCCATTATCAACGGCGTCGAGTTCAAACGAGCATTCGTTGATGGAGGAGCAGCGGTTAACGTCGTTTCGCTACACACACTGAAGCTAGCAGGGATCCTCGAGCACAAGATCGTCAAGCGTCCATCTCCGCTGATGGGATTCGGAAGCGACTCTAGAATGACGATCGGATGGATCCGCCTGGGCGTTCAGATTGGCAAAATCAAGTGCTCAGCGAAGTTCTAAGTCATAGACGCGAACACTACATACCACATGATTATAGGTCGAGCCAGGATTCATCGCTTCCACGCGATTCCTTCAACAGCTCACCAGGTTATGAAAGCCATCTGGAACGACAGAGTAGTCGAGATACCGGCTTCGACGAATCCATTCAACTTGGATGAAGCGCATCTTAGCGAGGCAGTGTGGTTCACCGAGATGGCGGATGAGCAAACACCGGGACCATTCAACCCTACTCCTTTGCCTCTCTGGGAGGACATCAAGGACCAGTCACCCGCGGGAGTGATGGTGACAAGAGAAGATACCAAGGAAAAGCCGCCTACACGCGAAGAGGTGCCGCGTATCGCATACCATCGAAAGAATGTGTATACCCTGAAGAGAATCGCAAAGCATGACCCCGAGGGCAAGGAGATAGAGAGCTTCTACGCCAATGGGAAGAAATGCTATCGCATATGAAGGTGCGCGGGGATGTCCTCTCACGAGCATGGGGATATCCCTGGGCAAATCAATCAAATCGAGCAAATTGCGCTAACAGAAGAGCCAATGCAGAGCACTCCAGACGAGAAGCTCAAAGAAGCGCCTGAATGCATGGAAGATAGGCCCAGACCACAAAAGCAAGAACTAAAGGAGGTGTTCCTCAGCCCGAACGAGGAAAAGAAAAGGCCAGTCTTTCTAAGTGCGGACCTCACAAGCGAGGAGGAGCAAGGACTGCTGCAACTCCTAACCGAATACAAGGACGTGTTCGCATGGGAGTATGATGAGATGCTGGGACTGGATACAAGCATCACTATGCACCGCTTAGACATCATTCCAGGGTCTAAGTCGGTAAAGCAGAGCACAAGGAGCTTCAGGCCGGAGCTTAACGTGAAAATCAAGCAGGAGATTGTCAAACTCCTGGATGCCAAATTCATAGAGCCGAATCATCATCCCACATGGCTGGCCAACATCGTGCCAGTGGTGAAGAAGAACGGACAGCTCCGCATCTGCGTGGACTTCCGAGATCTCAATCGCTTCTGCCCCAAGGACGATTTTCCACTGCCCAACATCGATTTGCTTATCGATTCAACAGCGGGCCACCGCATGTTCAGTTTTATGGACGGCTTCAGCGGGTACAACCAGATCAAGATGGACCCCGAAGACGCGCGGAAGACTGCATTCATCACTCCGGTGGGGGCATTCAACTACACAGTGATGCCTTTCGGTCTCAAAAACGCGGGTGCAACCTATCAGCGCGCCATGATGGCTCTGTTCCACGACATGATGCATAAAGAAGTGGAATTCTATGTGGATGACCTGGTGGTTAAATCCAAGCACGAAGCAGATCACCTCGCAGATCTACGGAAGGTGTTCAATAGATGTAGACGCTTTCAACTAAAGATGAATCCCATGAAATGCGCATTTGGGGTAACATCAGGGAAGTTCTTGGGATGCGTAGTTCATCGCCAAGGAATCGAGCCTGACCCTGCGAAGGTATCAGCCATAACCGGCATGACGCCGCCCCATAACCAGAGTGCATTGAAGACATTTTTAGGAAAGCTATCCTATCTGCGAAGATTCATCCCAACGATTGCCGAAATCACATGCTGTTTTAGCACTCTTCTCAAGAAGGACGCCGTGTACAACTGGGCTCCGGAGCACGAAGCTGCATTCGAAAAGCTGAAGGATTTACTGACATCCTCGAAAATAATGATCGCACCTCAATTGGGATCACCGCTTCTGCTATATCTGACATCAACAAGGAGATCCATAGGAGCACTCTTGGCTCAGGAGTACGAAGGCCAGGAAAGGCCTATCTACTACATCTCTCGCATCGTGCAGCCTGCTGAATCAAGGTACACAGACATCGAACGTCATTGCCTTGCTTTGTTTTTCGTAATAGAGAAATTGAAACACTACTTCGCATCGCATAAAGTAGTAGTGGTCACCAAAAGCGATCCTATACGATATCTGCTAACTCACACTACCCCCGGCGGGAGATTGGCGAAATGGTACATGACCATCTCTCAATATGATATAACGTGCGTGAGACCGCGAGCGATCAAGTCGCAGGCGGTAGCGGATCTGTTGGCACAATTCCCTGACAACAGCCACAAGCCCGTGATCGAAGAAGAGTTCGAAGGACCTGAAATCTATGCAATAGGCGCGCCTTATTGGACGCTCCATTTCGACGGGTCGTCGACAAGAAAAGGCGGAGGCATTGGGATAGTCTTGACTAAGCCGGATGGGGAAGTCATACAGATGTCCGCAAAGCTCGATTTTGCAGTCACCAACAACGAGGCAGAATATGAAGCCCTCATAGCGGGACTGCGCGCAGCAAAAGCTTTGGAAGTAAGCAATCTGACGGTCATGGGAGACTCCAAGTTGATCGTCAAGCAAGCCTCGGGCGAATACGGCTTGAAGGAGATTAACCTCCTGTCTTACCGCACCCTAGTACAGAAGCTGGTACAGCAATTCTGCGATGTGAGGTACGAGCACAAGCCCCGAGCAGACAACAGACATGCAGATGCTTTGGCTACCTTGGGATCCAAGGTCAGTACAGACAAATGTCCTGCGAAGATCTCTATCGAAGTGCGAGCGTCATCAGCGTTGACGGAAGACGTGTACGACGACGAACACATGGATGACACGGATTGGAGAAAAGCAATCCTACGAGCTATCGCAGAAGGCACAAGCAGTGAAAGCTGGGCGCTCACCAAGGGGTACTGCATACATGATAACACCCTCTATTACAAGGGTCCCGGCGGCATACTCATGCGATGCGTCTCCGAGCGAGAAGGAAAACTGCTGTTAGAAAAGATTTACCAACATGCTTGCGGAGAAAGCGAGGTGTCAATCTACAAGAAGGCTCAGAGATATGGCATTCATTGGCCAGACATGTCAACAGCCGCAGCCCTGATACAAGGGAAGTGCGAGAGTTCCGCACTAATCAAAGATTCTTTACTCATCGCTCTGACTAATGATGACACAGATTGGATGAAGCCACTCTTTGATTTTCTCACCCAGGGCATCGTGCCTGAATCGAGAAAAGAAGCCGAGAAATTGAAGAGGAAAGCATCTCGATATGTAGTACGGGAAAACCTGCTTTGGCGAAGAGGTCATGAGGGCAACCTGCTGCGATGTCTAGACGGAAGAGAAGCACAAGAAGTCATGGACCTTTCTCACCAGGTGGAACACCAAGGAGGTGCGAAATTATGCAGCTAGCTCCTCTCAATTGGATATTTCTGGCCCACGATGGAGGTCGATTGCCGCACCAAAGTACGACGCTGCCAGGAGTGTCAATTCAAAGGAAACCTAGTGCACGCTCCCGCCGTGGATCTACACGCATTACGAACGCCATGGCCATTTCACACATGGGCTCAAGACTTCATCGGTCCCATCCGACCAGCGTCACACGGGAATCAGTTTATTCTCACTGCAACTGAGCTATTCACCAAATGGGTGGAAGCCTTACCACTGAAAACGGCAAATGCGCTAAGTGTGATCAACTTCATCCAGGAAAACATCATATGCAGGTTCGGAATCCCAAACACCATTCTTTCAGATAACGGTACTCCCTTTGTTAATCGCCAGGTAGTTGCGAAATTAGCGGAGTACAATATCAGGCAGATATGTTCTACCCCTTACTACCCGAAGGGAAATGGACAAGCCGAAGCGACCAACAAAACGCTGTTGAGAATTCTGAGCAAGATGGTTGCAGATGACCACAAGAAGTGGGCCGACTCTCTATGTATAGCTCTGTGGGCCTACCGAACTTCTCCAAGGACACCCACGGGGGCCTCACCATTCCTACTATGCTATGGGGCCGAGGCCGTGGTACCTGCGGAAGTGAGAGTCAATTCGGCAAGGCTAGCCTTCCACGCACTCTACGAGAATCAACGTGATCATGACTTAGTCTTGCTGGAGGAAAAGCGAGAACAAGCCAAAAGAACCAACAAGCGATATCAAGAAAGGATTGCTCGCGCTTACAATAAGACGGTCCAGCGAAGAGATTTCGCAGTCGGAGACTTGGTCCTGCGCGCATCTGACCACTGCATGCGAGAAGCGGCTCACCCAAAGTTCGCAGCCAATTGGGAAGGACCCTTCGAAGTCACAGAAGTCTTCGACAGTGGCTACTGCAGCATACGAAGGTTGCACGGCACAACCTCAACCCCGAGTTCAGTCAACATGCGCTGGATAAAGAAGTACTATCCCTGACTTCTCTCATTTCATGCGTTTTATTATAACGTCGCTTAATCTCTTGTATGGTTACGATTTACACAATCTCCTCTCCCATATGAGAGGATTGTAATCTCATCTCTCCCATATGAGAGCGTTATAATAAAGAAATTCTCCCAAATGAGAAACTTCGTATTTCTGGATGTCAATTTTTCTTCATTTTAGTTTGTTATAACTGTTAACAATGGGTTATCCGCTACAATAGCAATCTGCTAAACGCGATCTTAATTGATCATCTAAGCCTATCTGTTACGATAGCAGCCTATGCAAATGTGATCTTAATTGATCATCTAAGCCTATCTGTTACGATAGCAATACATGCAAATGCGATCTTAATTGATCATCTAAGCCTATCTGTTACGATAGCAGCCTATGCAAATGCGATCTTAATTGATCATCTAAGCCTATCTGTTACGATAGCAGCCTATGCAAATGCGATCTTAATTGATCATTCAAGCCTATCTGTTACGATAGCAGCCTATGCAAATGCGATCTTAATTGATCATCTAAGCCTATCTGTTACGATAGCAACACATACAAATGCGATCTTAATTGATCTTCTAAAGCCTATCTGTTATGACAACAACACATGCGAAAAATGATCTTAATTGATCTAGTAAAGCCTATCTGCTACGATAGCAACTCATGCGGAAAATGATCTTAATTGATCGAGTAAAGCCTATCTGCTACGATGGCAACTTACGTGCAAAGTGAGCTTAATTGATCTTCCAAACCTATCTGCGGTGATGGAGGCATTCTACGAATACGATAGCAATATTGTGAAAATGATCTTAAGTGATCTACAAGGGTCTATCTGATATGATAGCACGTGCATCAAAGGCTAATCACAAGCCCATCTGCCAAGATGGCACAGCTGCGAAAATATGATCTCGAACGATCTAGTGAAACATCTGCGAATTCATATGGCAGATAGCAAATGCGAAACCATTACATAGCATTATGCAAGGCGAAATATGCCGAAACGCATGCGAAGTTGTATTTTGTTGCAAAGAGACAGCAGATAACACAAAAAGGCTATTTATCATTATGAGTCGAAAAGACTTACAATTTATCTGTCTAGATAGCAGCTTACAAGCGAAAAAGCTCAAATCTAACTACACAGCCAACATGGCTTACAATACATTCGAAAATTAGCTGACAAGTCAGCAGAAACACACTACGGGAATCCTAACTGAAAGGGGTGAACCCACCGGTTCTAACACCGGCTATGCAATACACAGATCTGCGGCCAAAGATCTATAGCAAAAGGGATGCTGCTGCAAAGAGATCAACTCGTCATTTGCTACGTCCCTAGCGGCAAGATCTGGGTGACGGTACGTCCAGGACCTCAAGAGGTGACAAAGGCCTCTTTCTGATCAAGATAGGCACCGGAGGAACCTCCTGTTCCGACATATGCTGTCCTGCAAAACAGGCGAAGCAGTCATTCCTCTAGTGATGGACTCCTTGTCATGATAGACAAGGGCATTGACAAGCCCCCTGAGTTCAAGAACGAAGAGGCAAGAAATCCTCCTCCAGGGATGCTGGAGGAGAATTCCGCCGTTCATTACGAGACGGTAGCACGGTCACTTCGGCGCTGCACCTCACCGGGAGGCGGCCGGAAACATGACCTGCACACATAATACACGAAGAAAATTCTTCGAACACACATGAGATATCATCTCCATCTTCTTTATGATGGTTATAAAGAAAAATATTCCTCATAAAGTGGATCTTGGAAACTATTTCTATAGCACAAAGCGCAAACTCAGGATTCACAACTTGAAGTTGCCATGAATCAACGAAAAACAAGCGTTGAAGCCAGCAGTCGTAAGGACTCACGGCAAAGCACATTTTTGGGATGAAGAACCCAAATGCAAACACAGGGTTTATATAGACCTTGTGGAGACTCTTCAGTTGCCAAAGATGAGTCAGCAGAATTTGAAAAGAGGGTAAGGCCAATCACTTACGCCTTGAAAAGCGGTAACCATCAATTACCCTACTAAAGGCTACGACGATTCAGTTGCGTATCCTAATAAATGACGGATAGTCATGATTCGGATGGACTTCCCAATGAAAGCGTGTTTATCTGCCGAGAAATTAGCGCGAAAATCAAGCAAAGTATCAATTGCTGATGTCATAATTGGATATGCACAGAGATATCCTATCAAATCTCGAAAAGGGCAGAACGGGCAAGTTGATTCTTCTTGTTAATAAAAAGGGAGGAGAAACCCTAGCAACATTACATTAATGTTTCAAATATTACATTAATGTTCCAGCCATTTCCTTGCTATTTTCCAAAATTCAAAAATTCAAAAGCAAATTCTTGATTAAGGAGTCATGGGGTGCGAACTGATGGCTCAGCTTCTCTACCTGCTCCACTTCTTGCTTCAGTTGCTCGCACTTGGCATTCATTTCATGATAGAGCTTCATAGCTTCTTCAGCCTTCTGCTTCTGCTGCTCTACCTTCTGCTTTTCAGCTGCGAGGTTCTGGTGGCCAAGCTGCAAAGTTACGGCTGCGCGAATCAGAGTGACTCTTTTCATAAGAAATCTGAAACCCAGTCTGCCTTGAACTTTGGTAAGAAGATTTTCGCACATGCCATAAAGCAATTCGGCGCTCTGGACAGAAATGGTCTCGGGCGTGGCCGCAGACAGCTGCTCCAAAATCCAAATAGCTTCGGTAAGAAACAGCCTCCTGTCAAAGGGCCCTATCTCCAGAGATCTTGCAAATGATCGGGGATAGGAGAGGCGCATCCGAACTAGCCAGTCCACATCAGTTTGCTTCAAACCTGAAGCAAGGTCAAAGCCAAGATTATGCTATCAAGCTCGCAAATGTACCATGCGAGATGCAAACAGTGAATCACTACTTACCAGTTCCTTCGAGAATCTCACGAAGAGAAGGAATGCGCATTACTGGAGTCGTTGAAGACTGCCCTTGCCCCATAGCTCTCCTGTCAGCCGCGAGCTCTAACTCCTCATAGTTAGAAGGAAGAGTGTAGGCTGCACCAACTGCGACTGCATTCCCAACCTGCGAGCCCCAAAAGCCCCACGCAGAAATAGGTGCCGCCGACTCAGTCATCGCCGGAGGCGAAGTGACAGCCGAGGTCGCTCGGCGAGGGACATTCTCAGATGCAGAAGCATCGGCAGTGCTTGTCCTTACTTCCTCAGCGCCAGCATGGGCATCTTCATCCATTAGTGCAGCCCCAGCTTCAGCATTGTCGGAAAGTTCGATGATGTCCTCGAGAGGCTTACCTGCGTGATCAGTAGCTGCGACGGGCTTCTCAGTATGGGGGCTTGGAATCGGGACATAGGACGCAGAAGGCTGACTTCTTTTCTCCGGCTCATGTTCCTCAGCATTGCCTGCAATACAAAATGCGATGATATGAGGTAACTCGCATTAATAATATTTTGCTATCTTTACGTAAGCTAAGAGCAAGCACCTCCACGCGAAGGTGGGATTTAAGTCTCTTCGTCATACACTAAAGACGTGGAACCATGTCCTATTACTGTGTCCTCACTAAGCAAGTCTTTAAAATGAGCGTGACCTGGGATGCGAATAAACCAGTCATGATTCTGTCTCGAGTTGCTAAGGCCTAGTACATGCGTATCGCTCAAATGATTACCTGAAGGTTCTCCGCACTTGTCTACTAGCCAACGGCGAATGTCAGCCTTTGACACACCATGCTTTAACGCACCCACAATGACATCTCTATAAGATACTGCGAGATTGAAGATCTCACCTTTATCGCCGCCTGCGATTTCTTCGAAGTCTGCTTGAGCTTGCTCCAAGGCTGCTGCATCCTCTTCTGGAACCTCATCTTCCTCCTCCGCATGAGGAGCCACTTCTTCGGGAAGCTCGTCTTCCTCGTCAACTGGACGCACTAAGTCGTCAACATGCTGCTCTTCGAGGCTCCGCTGTCTCACACGCTCGAGCTCCTCCTCTTCCCGCTGCCTTCTTCTTTCAGCAGCCTCTGCGGCTGTCCTCCTGGACTCATCAAGAACGTCCTCACTTATGGGATCGTCTGGAACACCAGAACGGGTATCTCTCTTTTGCCTCTTGGCCAAAAGGCCACCAATGGTCTCATCATCATCATCATCATCATCTGCGGAGATATGATTGATTTAAGAAAAGAAATGCAAAGGAGTTACGATAATGGGAAAGAAAATGTGACGGAAGTACCTCCTGATTCTTCCTCATGCATCACAACTGTTCTTTCTTCTTCTTCTGCGTCACTCTCTCTGGGCTCCCGCCTCTCTCCTTCTTCCTCTTGGTCGAATGGAACGAAAGTCTCAACTGCGAGCTCTTTTCGCACTTTGCTGGGCATGCGACCCTTGCCTTTATCCTTGACAGAAAGGGACCTCCCCGGGGGAGAAGTTGGAGCACTTCTAGGGGAAGAAATTGTAATTCCCTTTTGCCTGGGTCTCTTCACTCTCAGCGCCGCAGTCGCTGGAGGGGGCGGATCATCTCCGGGAGGAGACGAGGCCGGAGCATTGTCTATCAGCGAGTCAGCAAAAGCATTCATGACTGCGCGAATCTTGGTCTCGACCTCAGGGTCCATCCTCCATGCTAGAAGAAACGGCTGCTTTTGTCTTCTGGTGGCAACAATGGTGTTGACCAATGACTTGGAGCGATCACCAGATGCGAATCTCCGCACATGACACTACAGCAAACAGTACAGAATAAAGGCATCAGCATAAGAAAATCAAGAAGCTTAACGCACGCGAAAAATGCTTACCTTAGCAAATGCCTGGCTATATCTGAGGACATGCGTGTCGCCCTTCTTAACTGCGGCGATCTTTTCCTTCAAAATGACGTCAGGGCACAAATGGTTCTCATGATCCAGCAACGAGTAGAAACCATACTCAGACTCGCTCAGACTGCAGTTGGGTCGAAACGGGAAAGAATTTCTCTTGATCAAGGGGGCTCTACTTGGCAGCGCGGCTGACTGCGTCTCAATCCTCGTTTGCTGGGCGATCCAGTATGCGAGCCAGTTCTGAGAACAACCACCCTCGCGGGTCCCTGCAGGCTGCTCAAAGGGAAGATTGTTCATGAATACTGTCTTGCACTCCTTTGTTAACAAGCGCTTATAACAACCTCTGATAATGGACTGGGGCCAGATTGATGGTGCCACTGCATCAAAGCCGAACTGGGGAGAAACTCGAGTGGGATCAACATCCACGGTAATCCTCTCATACCTTGGCGCGAGCTCACGAATATGCTCTGCGAGAGCAGGAAGAGAACCTCGTAGACACCAGCAAAAGAACTCGCGATAGCGCTCATGGAAATGCGGCCCCTCTTCGAAGAGGAGCTCTTCTGAGAAGACAACACCCTTAAGGGGTACAGCTTTGGAAACCATCGCACGTTCTCAACACGTGTGGCATAGGGCCTGGCAGTAAACTCTTTCCGCTTGTCGCATATCAAGCTCCAAACGCACTTGGTATTGTTCGCTCCGAACCACCTCGTAGCTCTGCCGCTGTTGCGCTCCTCTGTCTCGCCTGGGGGACACCACTTGTCGGGTTTGAGAGCAGTTGGGGCATAGGATGGCCACCGCTCGAAGACCCACAGTGTCAAAAAGGAGATATTGAAAAAAGTCAGTACATCGAGGCGGCCACGCGACTCTTTCATGGCCAAAACCAGCTGATCAAGCCTGTAATACAGAGTGCCCAAGACCAAGGGTCCGAGTGCGACTCTCTGGCCAAGGGCGAGCCTCACAGCAAGTGGCAAAACATGGTAAAAGACCCCATCATGTGGGTGACCGTCGATCAAGTACCTCGACAACCAAGCACAGAGGAAAGCACAGAGGGTCAAGTGATAGCCTTTACCCTCCACATAATTCTCGGCCTCTGGGTTCTCACTCAGAAGCTTCTTAGTGATGCTGCTATTCGCATAGTCTCGAAAGAAGTACTGCAACCATTTGTTCCAGGTGTTCTTCGCAGACGTATCAACCAATTGCCAGTTTGGAAGGGCTTTTGTAGTAGTCCACCGGGTGGAGATTTTCTTTACCTCTGCCAGGCATTCCTCCATCTGCGTATACAAGGCAATCTCCGCATCCGTCCTCAAAGGACTCAAAGGGTCCACCTCGCCCATGGGAGAAAGATCGTACAACATCTGCACGTCCTCGAGTGTGGGGGCAGCCTCGAACTCAGCAAAATGGAATGTGTGAGTCGCAGGCGAGTAGCGGGAAAGAAGGTCTAGAAGCATGGACTGGTCCAGCTTCACGGCAGCACCCTTCATAGCACGAACAGCGAAGTATATGCCGGCTTCATCAAGAGTCGCGGCATGATTGGTCAACACGTGGTCAATCCACTCATCCATGTAGTCCAGTTTCTGGACGAAAGCTTGGGTAGAAATCGCAGTGTAGGGGAAGTACCCATCTTCGATTCCCTGTCGAACCACATCCTCGGAGCCAATTAACTCGAGCAAGGCTGAGTTAACTGGGCGAGTCAGCGTTAGCGATCCCTCAATTGGGACAGGAGCAGGCATTCTCTTCGCCTTAACCCTCGCATGGTAGAAATCTTGGACACCTAAATAGGGGGCTTTTCGCCACAAAGCCTTCGGGAGATCGGGGATCTCTTCGTCCTCCTTGTTGGGTTTGGTTCCTTTTGTCTTGGCCATTCCTGCAGAAGAGCAAGAAAAAAGGGGGGAGAAATATGCTACTTCAGTTTGAATTTCGAGATTCAAGATCCACAGAAAGAAAGATGAACAGTTTCTGGTATCAATTTCAGAAATTAGAGGGTTGCATTATCAGGGGTTTTCAAAACCCTATCCAAGGTCCTTATTATTGAGAAATCAAGCCGCAATTGGGTCTTAAGCTTGAAGCTTCTTCACAAGTTTCAACAGATTATATGGGTTACAGATTCAACGCAGTTCAAGGCATACACTGGTATTTTAAATCGAAATTGAACAAGGCCAACCTTGTTTTCGCAAAGCTTGCTTGGATATACACAGTTGAAGAAGACGATTTGCAATTTTGAACTGATGATTGATTATCTGAATCTGCTCTCGAAGATCTCCGGGTACCATTCACTTTAAGAGAAAGAAGTGATGCTTTGCAACAGTGCCGGATACAAGGTATTTATCCAGAAACAATGAAAGGTTGCGTCCTTTCAGTAGTCGAATCGCAACCGTCACCGTCGAATCGCGCAATCACAGGACAAGCTGACATCACGCCTAAAACCCTAGAAGCCAGACGGCACGACTCTAGGGGTTTTAGGTCATAATGGCACGCACGGGGGCTGAACTTACCCGTATTTGAATTGGTGCGTGGCGGCAACGCGTATGTTGGTTTCCGCGCATGGAAGTCTATACAGCTATGAGTCTTCACGCGCAGAAAGGGGGCTAATGTAGATAGTGCTTTCTGAGCTGACAGATCTTGGCCACGTGGCAACCATCCAGCACACCATATTGTGCTCCACACACACTGGATCACCAGCCGAGCTGATCCATGTGGGGGCTGCGAGACAGAGCCCTCGCATACCACTGCACGGGACTTGTAGGGACTTTGTGGTTTGGAGGCTAGAGCAAGCCCTGTCGCGTGCGAGCCAAGCCCGCACGCGACCTTTAGTAACTGTTTTGAGAGATTTATGGCACGAGCTCCATAAACCCGGTCAATCCGGTCAAACCCGGTCAACCTCGTAACGGTTCCGGTATTCGCGCACAACGTGCTGTAACGGTCCCTATATACTCGGACGAACGTGCCGTTATGGTTAAGCTAATTAAGCCGCCATCAATGGGCGCATTAACCACACTACAACGGTCACAATCTCTGCTATATATAGGACGTTAACCTTTCCATACAAAGGAGAACACACTTGCCATACGCGGAAGCTCTGCCAAACCTCTGTCTCTCTCTTTGACATTACTACTGACTTACTCTCTCCCTACACACAACCCCACTCTTCCTGTGCGATCTCCGATCCTCTACATACGGTGTACACGGAGGTCTCCCCGCCGGAATCTCTTGTGCACAGTAGCTATAAAGGCGTGTACTGGATAAAATAAGAAGCAAGCTTAGAAACGTAGTGGACGTAGATAGAATTTGTACCTCCCACATAACCGGAGCAAATATCCTAGGCCACTCGAGGGATAGTGCTTATAAAATGTCTGGCCAGACTCAAATAAATCAATATAGGATATTTATGTTATTTGCACGAATAAGGCTATTCCCAGGATCGAGAAACTATGGATTGGATATACGAGTGTGACTTGTATGTCTCGTGTCCAATCCGGATATTGGGACAAAGGGATGAGACAATTACTTGCACAAGGTTTGTCATGATGACTATTCTATTTGTTGGCTAGAATGGACTAGAGGTCGCTCCATATTAGTAAATAGTTACTACCAACTAAATAGAACCTATGGGGTCACATGCCATATAGGGGTGAAATAGACTTGGGAATTAATTAATTAATATGATTAATTAATTAAAATGGTCAAATCGCAACCACTTGCTAACTTAGTAGGACTAATATGCAAGTTGGACTAATCCATGTATATACATGATTAGGATATGCCAAGGTGGCCTAATTCATGTAGAGACGTGATTAGGATTAATCTGCAAATAGAACTAATCCATGTATTGACATGATAAGGACTATTTTTGCAAAAAGGGACTAATCCGAACTTGAGTAGGATTAGGAGAGGGGTTCTTTATGTAGTAGGACAAGGAGTTTTTGGACTATATAAAGAACATTCCTATCTTATTTTTCTCTCTACACAACACACATCTATATGATAGAAGTAAGGAGAGAATAAAGCAAGGAGAGAGCAAGTCCCAAAAGAGGGCCGAACCCCCCAATGGGACCGCCCCCTACCCGTCGGCCTCACATGGAGGTGGTGCCCCACATTGGTGCTCCATTTTTGCATGATTCTTCTTCCTCTTCCTCTTTCCGGACTAGCACCAAGGATTGGAACATCTAGATCTCACCTCTAGGCGTGGATCAACCGCAGAGACGTGACACAATTCGCGTTTGAAGTCATCAAAGGAGAACCCTAAGGTGTGTTATTGATTTCTTCCCTTACCATCGTTATGTCTCTTGACTTGTGATCCTTGGAGGGTTTTGCATGGTTAATTATTGTTTCCGTTGCGCATCCATGAATCAAAACCCTACAAGGCTGGTGTTGTTGCATCGTCGGGAGTGAGGACCAGGGCATGTGGTCGCTGGTTGCAGTGACGGGATGTGGCGAGGAAAAGACCGATTGGAGAGAGGGCGGTTGTTCGGTGTAGGCTGAGGGGTTGGGTAATTTTGTCGTGGCGGGTGTGGGTTGCCTCATAGCTCGGAGGGTGGCGGTGAGGGCTGTGAGTGCAGCGTAGATTGGGGACGCCGATGTTTAGGTCGGATCTGGTGGTTTTGTCGGCAGTGGGGATGGTAGCTTTGTCGGTGATTTGGATGGATCTGGTGGTTTCGGGTTGGGGCCGGTGTGAAGGAAGAAGACCGGAGCAGGGTTTGTTGTTGATTCTCCGGCTGTGGGTTGCCGGAATCGGTGTTGATAGATGCAATTGCAAGGGATGATGTTCGTCTCGCTGCTGGGACAGGAGATGTTTGCGGCGGCTTGGTTAGGATGTCAACCTGCTCTGGTTTTGTATCGATAGTGAAGTTGTATGGAGATGCTTCGATCTCCCACATATTGCTAACGTTTTTGAATGAGCTAAAACTAGGGTTTACGAAAATTAAAGTGAAATAAACTTAGAAACAATTCTTATTTCATGATATGCAATAATAAGACTCACAACGTATAAAGACACTCTCAACCCTAACCTAGACTCTTAGGGACCAAAACCTAGTCTACTAAAAATTAAATAATTAACTACTAACAAGTAATAAAATAAACTAACTAATAATTAATTAAATAATTCGAATTAACGATAGTAATAATTATATTGTTTACCCAGATCATATGGTTCACCCGTATGAGAAGAACAATTCATGGTTCCGACTTAACCGAAATAAGGTTTTCCACAAAACCCCAACACAGACGGCCAATGCCATAATCAAACCAACCAGGCGATTCTGCACCGAGAAGTTCCTTTTCTTCTCCAGTAAGCGGGTGGTAAAAGAAATAGTTCTTTTGCACTCGCATAAGAAACTTGCCATATATAGATACTCTTGATTCTTCAAAACATTAATTATATATTTGAACATTGCGCAATCAGAAGTTACGGCAAACAGATGAAAAAAATTGTTAACTTTTAAGAAAATTAATTTTATACGAAAGGGAGAAATCGATGGCGCAGTTTGAGAAATCAGACGAAACTTGATTAACCAAAGGGTTCTAGCTATAAGAAGTATTCTACACAGACGGTCTCATGTCAAAATAAGCCAGACCACCTTTAATTGAGCATGACGTTCAACTGTATCAGACGCAATTTGCCTGTAAGTATCATCGATTTGACTGAATTGCAATTGCATAGCTACACATGGTTATATTGTGGGTTTCTCTGCTTAGACCTATATTGTCTGAACCAGAGGTCTCAGAACAACTACAGCGTAGTGTCGGCAGCAGCAGGAACGAGTTGAGGCGGCCACAAGCTTCAGGTTGAAGGAAGGTAATCTCAGAAACTAGCTAGGATCGTTTATATATGGGACGTATGTTGTATGTGTGATATATTCGGAAAATTGAGAGAAAAATACAGTCAGAGAAAGAGCCAGAGCTCTGGAAATTGAAAGTCTGTGAGTTGTCTAAATTAGTAGAGAAGAAGCCGAAGCTTCACTGTAGTTGATGTGTGTTTTGTGGCTGATTATGAATGAAAGGTTGCCCTGAATTTAATTCAGTTCGTCTTGTTTGGTTCTTGTTATTTGAATTGTTTTGTGAACTGGAGTTAACTGGTGCGAATTGTTGTATTTCCTCTGCTGCTTGTTTAGTTCAGTTCACATTGGTATGCTAGTTTGAGAAGTTTGGATTTGAGATACCTGATTGCGCAAGTTGCTGGTATAAATCTTGTTCTCTGAGTACGAAAACCTGAATTGGGGCTTTCTATTTCCAACAGGTAAAACATAAAGGTTGTAAGTGACCGACGGAGTAATATGGTGGATACTGGACAATATTCCAACTTTCAAGTTGAGCATCTGCTTTGGGCCTTTATTAATACTTAATACCAAGTTGAAGTAACATTTGCCATGTTGATCTAAGAGTTTTCATTATCTTTACCATCATTGCTAGTTGAGAAGATACCTATGTACATAATCTAAAGTTTGCCTGGCTCTATTTGACTATTTCATCTCTGGAGGCCCTTGTTGGAAAAAGATCTCCAGCTACCTAATAATAAAAAATATCAACTTATTTTAGGAACATTTCATGAGAATCACAAACATCGAACGCTAGGGAAACAACTTGCTGAATCTTGTAGTCCTTCAAAACACTCCGGGAAACAACTTACTGAAACTGCCAAAAAAAAAAGAAAAAAACCCTCCACCAGAGAGGAAACAACTTGCTGACTGGTAGTCCTTCAAAACACTCTGGGAGGTCAGATACAATCTTTCTTCATGCTCAATAGAAGACGAAGCTTAGCACACCCATCATACGAAAGTTGGACGACCTTGTAAGCACTTAGATCTAGCATCACAATTTAATCCCATACCACGAGCTTGCTCTATCTACTAAAAGGAAGAAAGAAAGAAAAGAATTCATGTTTGCTATAACACAGGGATGTCACTCATATCCATTTTACCAAAAGAACTGACATCTCCTGGAAAAAGCAACAAACAATCTGAAGATCTGAACATATTTATAGGTTATGGTAACAAATTGATGGATTCCCTATCTGGATGAATGCCATCAAAATGCCTTTAATCTTCTTCAGATTACTAACTACTTGATGGATGGTGGGAGGCTGCCTGTAGCTCCATATTTATAGGTTATGGTAACAAATACTTTGTTAAACCTTGGTCTCCTAATAGGATGATGATACGGGAACCTCTGTACTAATGAGATTAGAAGAAATTTGTAACAAACCAGCTGATTTAATTATATGATTTCACAAGTTCGGCATTCCAATGAGTTGGTGATTAATTCCTAGATTAATTCCTATCTTATGTTTAAATGGAAACAGCATATGCCCCTGCACAGACACACAGTTATGGTCTCTCAAAAACAAAAGCCCAACTTCTGAAATATTAACAAAAAGTTGATTGTATGTAGTGACAGTCATGAACCAACATAAAACACCCACTATTGGTGTATGGAATTAACATTTCCAATCAGATGAACCAACATAAAGACATCAGTAAAACACAGTTTTTAGAAAAAACTGAAACAGAACTAGAGTCGAAGAGAACTCGAATTCATGGTTCCGACCTGACCGAAACAAGGCTTTCCACGAAACTCCAACACGGATGGCCAATGCCATATATATAACAACTAAGAGCTTCAGCACCCGAAAGTTCCTTTTCTTCTTCATTAAGCGGATCATACAAGAAATACTTCTTTTCCGCTCGCATAAGAAACTTGCCATCTATACACACTCCTGCTGGACAAGCCCATCCTACCCGGAATGGTCCAATTGTGAATTGGTTAATCCAAGTTCTGTTGTCTTCATCCAACACCCATATGGAAAACACATTACTGCCTCGATTCCTTTCTGGCCACAGAGACAAAGCAAGGGAACCCATAAAATCAACTAGAGCCCGACCGTCACGAACTTCAGCTGCCACAGTATCTGGCAATATTTCAATTGTACGAAATGTTTCATCACCCATGTCGAAAGAGATCAAGAACGCGTCCTGATCTACACAACCGCGATAAACCACCCAATAAAGTTTTCCCTTTAAGAAAACACCTGATTGATGACGGATTTGGTATCCTGCTGGCACTTTCATAAGCAGCTTGGACAGCACGGGAGAATTCAATTTTCTCCATCCGTGGGTACTGCTCATACTCCAGACCTCAACAAAACAATTTTCGCCTCTAGTTTCACAAGTTGGATAAAATGTTTTCACGGATATTTTCACCACCTTGTAATCACCAGTACTCGCGTCATAGCCAAACCCTATAGCAAAGACATAGACCTTATCTTTCTCCGGGATATAAGGAGCCCTTCGATGTTCCCTAGTAGAAGGGTTCCACAAATAGACATGTTTGCAATCAGGCTTTGACAGGAGACAAAGTATGCCATTGCATGAACCAACAATTGTCAAACAAGGAGAACCAGCATTCCCTCGCATTGGCAACGGGGCGTAAACTTGAGGAGGTTCATCACCATTTGGTGACAAAGACACAACTTCACTACAACCACTACTTTTGTGGGGAATCTTTGTGGCGGCGATGATTTTCTTCTTTCTGGATAATTGACTAAGGAGAAGCAGGTGTTTGTTGATGAATCTTTGGCTGCTGATCAAATCAAACCAGCTTCTACACACGGTCTTGTACCGAGCTAAATCTTTAGCTCGCGATTGGACTAAGATGACCTCTGCCACATCGATGGGGAGTTCCCGCCGCGGACGTGACATTGCCATCCCACACCAGAAACAAGAGTAGGTTGCCTATTTTACAAATTTATCTTCAAAAAGTTAATTAAAGGAATTCGTTTTACTGCAAATAAGAGAATTTCACCTAACGGATGCAGTCAATATTGAGATAAATAAACCTCCAATATTCAAGTTGTTTAAAAAAATTATTCTAACCTCCAAATCAGTTAAACAGATATGAACATTTAACAACCTTAAGAGAACCTGCTAGTTGTAATGATGTTCTATATAGATGGCAGATAAACCACTACTCGAAAGTACTTTTTTTTTCAACTGCAAAAATGCTAATTGCCAACAAATGCTCCCAATCAGAACAGAAAGTAGCCAGACGAGATTAGTAAAACAACATAATCTAAATTTTATTTACAGAAACAAATTGCCAACGAAAGCTGAAAAGTTAGATAAATGACACTAAACATGATTAATGAAATGACCTATACTCACCTCCTCAGATCACATTACGTCCATCGTGCAATCAATTTCCAATTTGTGAAGATGAATAAAAAGTAACCTCAGGTCTGAACAATTTCCAATCGATTGAGGGATTATCTAAAGAGATATCGTCGTGGGAAGAAAAATGAAGCAAATAATCCGCCTCATCATCGTAGAACGGAACGAACACCCAAAGATTAAACCTAGTTGTGTAAAAAGTCATTTTATATTTACTTCCGAGCCCATTGGGCCGGGCTCTGACAAGGGTTAAACCGTACTTGCTCCACTTGCTCAGACACGTGCCTCTTCTCTTAGATACAATTACATTGAGTATTCTGTCACTTGTGACATAAAGCCGCGACCACAGCTCTTCCGCAGTGTCAAAACTTCTTGTATTTCCTATCTTTTAATGGACCATATCACGGGGTACGTTTTTGGGAGAATAGGAGTGATTATTACTCTGAAACGATGTTGCTATTAAGCTAAATATTCCTTTCAAGAGAGTTGGATTGAAGAAGAAAAGACGGACTTCAATTCTGTGATAGAGATGACGGAGGAAGGCTTCCGCGCTTAAATACTTTTATGCGTCAATTATCTAACATGAACTTTGATCATTTAATTTCATAACTTGTTATGATTAGCTAAACTATTTGGCTAGGACCGAGTGTTTTTTTTTTTTTTTTTGAGAAATTAATTTTGTCGTCACCCGAGTTCGAACCCGGAACCTCATGCAGGGGCTTCCAACGCTTTACCACTTGAGCTATCACCCTAGCTGCGCTAGGACCGAGTTTGGTACGTAAGGTTTGAGCATTTTACATATTAATTCATTTGTGAAACTTCGATTCATGTCCACGTTTGTGGCTCAATTGGTGAATGGTGATCTAATTTATTAAAAAAAAAAAAAAATCATTGTGATCTTTATTAGTGTTTCTGAGAGGAGATGTCCTACTCCCGAAAGTTAGTAAATCCGTAAACTAAGTCGGCACTTAGTAGGAATTGGTGAATAAATCATGTTAAGCACTGAGATAAGTAATAGTCTTACGACGTTATTGTATTTACCATACTTAGTAGGACGAGTAGGGTAATTAATGTAATTAGTGTTGTAATCACTTTATAAGGGTTGTGAATATTGAATGAAAGCTAGGGAAGCATTCTTCACATATATGTTATTAGAGCACAGCGAACCCTAGCTCTCTCATCCTCCTTCTCGTCACCGGCCTCACGCCACCAACACAGCGGCGTCCTCCTTCCTCCCGGACGAACGCCACCCTCCTTCCTCCATCGCAGGACGCTCCTCTCAGTGTTCCCTCCGTCACCGTCGCTGCTGAAAGCACCAAATAGCCCGGCGACAGATTCTACTTCAGGTCACCGACGCCCTCCTTCCTCCATCTTCGAACGTCGCCAGAGCCGCCTTTGACCTCGACGTTCAGCGTTCCACCGTCGAAGTCGAAGCTGCCTTCCTAGCTCGCCATCCCACCGTCGAAGCTGCCTTCCTAGCTCGCTGCTGTCCAGGTTGGTTCACCGGTTTGCTACTTGGTTCGCTACTGTCAAGGATTGATTCAGCGATCTGCTACTCGCCGAGCCTCTGCTTTGTCAATTTCTCTGCTCCTTGCGATCAGCAACCACACCGTCTCCCTCTTTGAGACGACGTGTAATACCCCCATTTTTTATAGGGGTATTTGTGTGTTAATTCTTAATTTTGGATTTTTATTTATCTATCCTAAAATGTGGAGGTGTGTAAGTGTAGTTTCGTAGAATTAGTTGAGGGGGTGAAAATGTTATTTCCTGAAATTAGGTGCAAACCCACCTGCACCATTCCCCTATCTCACTCTAACGGAAAAACAAACCCATCATCTCCATCTTCCCAAAATCAGCGGAACCACCATCACCACCATCCCACGACCTCCTTAACTCCACCCACAGTCACCTCATATCAACAATCGTCTTTCTCTTCGTCATCCACCATCTCTCGCTCTCTGTTTTCTTAAGCAACGCAAACCCAGTGCTCTGTTTTTGTTCCAGAACCACCGCCTCTGTTCTCTGCAATTTCTGGGGAAAACCACCCCCACCAAACTCGCCGTCTTCCTCTGTTTGTCCGACGAACCAGCAGGCAGAACAGAGCCCCATTCTTGCTCTGTTTTTGTTTTGACCCGAGCTCCGACCCGATCGGAAACCCAGTTCCGACGAGAGTCCCGAACCAGCGTCGACCAAGCCACCGCCAGGTCGTCCCATCTCTCTCTCTTCTTCCCGGCGAGCCAGCAGGAGTAACAGAGCCATCATCGGCTCTGTTTTTGTGCCGACCCGTTTCCGACCCGAGAAACGCCGGCGCCAAACCCGACAACCCTCATCCTCTCTGCCATTCAACGACATTCTCTCTCCCTCTCGCCATCGTCTCCTCTTTGTCCGGCGACCACCGCCAGTAGCAGCAATTGCAGCGGCGACCCTCTAATCGCCGTCGTCGTCTCCATCGTCGCCGTCTTCTCTTCGATTCGTTCTTCAATCGGTAAACACATGAACCCCTTTAACATAAATTCTCATTTTGTTCATGATTCCCTGTTCCGTAAGCCATGTTTGTTTAATTGTGTCTCTGTGTTGGTCTATGAATTGGGTTGGACAATTCTGGTTATTGGGTGTTTGCGAAGAAGAAGAAGAAGAAGAAGAAGAAGAAGGAACTGTGTTGGACTTTTGGCTTTACAGTGTTACCTTTTGGGGGTTAATTATGTATTTTGTGATATCTAATGGGGGTGGTTGTTGTACTTGCATAAACATTGGGGGGAGGCCCTAATTATTAACTACAATCTGTTTTCTTTTAAGTTTATTATTTTTCATACTTATAATTAGTGGTTTCTTTATTAATATTTAACTATAATTAAATTAGTTTTTTTTAACATGAAAATAAATATAAGTTTTTGTAGTATAACTTTATAAGAAGAGTTTTATTATTAAAACTAAATGGTAGTTGTTAAATAAAAGTGTTGTTTCTTAAGATTTTACATAACTTTATATTAAGTGTTTATTCCAAGATTTTCCTTTATAAAATGTATATCATTTATAATTATATATTTACTCTTTATTAGTAATTAAATTAACCTTCTTGAAAGCTAGTATATTTTCTAAATATTATACTCTTTCTAGATAACTAGTTATAAAGAGATTTTAAGAATATAGCTAATTAGTTTAAAGTTTATTATTATTATTATTATTATTATTATTATTATTATTATTATTATCATAACTTTGTAAACTATTATTTTTCTTTCTAAGATGAGAGTGACGTAAATTAAATTGGGAACTTTTCGGGGAAAATATTCTTTGCATTGCATATAGGGCATAATTGCATTTGTTGTACGAGTTTGGTCACGTGTTAATATTAGGATTATTTGGATATTGTAGATTCCGAGTTCGTAGACGATTAGTTCTTTGACGGTCCGTGCTACGAGTACTTAGTTTTCGTGCTTGCTTGTGTGTGTGGAGCTTTCTTTAATCCAAGTAAGTATATGCACAACATCTTTAAATTATCAAAATGTGTTGTTTCGTGCGCGTTGTCTCAAACTGTAAATTCGTTTTCCGCTTTACAATACTTTGAGCCTTTCTAGTGATTTATCATGAACGGTTTTGAAAAGCATGTGGTTACCATCCAAATTGTGATCTTTTACACTCGTGAAATAATGAATGATAATTGTACGATAATAGAATTGGGAACGGTGTACAGAGGATGCGTGTGAAGGCTACGGCCGGGGACACATGTGCGTTGATTCCCCTAGGGTACATACCCTCTTATTTATTGTGAAAACTAGGAGTACTACCTATGCATGTTTAGGTCACAAACTGTATAGGGGTGTCGACACTTAAGGTCTCACTAGTTATTTTAGGGAGAATCGGGATGGACTGTGATATCCCGTAGAAGCACCCTACTTTATTATTATTCCATCGTGACCTCTCTGTCAACATTGAACCTGTTGGGGCTCGTGTTATGCCTCAACCAAATAAAGAATAAAGTTGTGGTTATTGCTTATCTTCCTGCTTATACTCTCGTGTTAGCCAAAAACTCCGTCTTTACGTGTTGTGGTATACTTACTTAGTTTTTACTAATTAAAAATTTTCTGCGGTCGGCTTTGTCTATTGTAAAACCCGCAGGTTGGCATTGAGGTGGGGGAAATGCGCACATGTTGAAGCTTAGGAGTT
Source organism: Linanthus parryae (assembly GCA_023055425.1). NCBI lineage: Eukaryota > Viridiplantae > Streptophyta > Magnoliopsida > Ericales > Polemoniaceae > Linanthus > Linanthus parryae. The sequence goes on along the minus strand of JALGPY010000004.1, from coordinate 143,689,664 downwards.
TAACAGCAATAAAGTTTAGTTTCATTTCATCACTTAGACATTTCAGACATTTTATTCATTGTTATTTGGATGTTTCCAAACTTTGTTGGAGGGTTTCTCCTTTCGTTTATAAATAATGTACTTGGGATTTTGGTTGAATTGTACTAGCTGTGAACTGTGGTCCTTCGGCCTGTTTCACGACGCCTATCTCCGCTGCACTCTCACCATGTCGTCTTACTCTGCATCTCTAGCAACACCACTGCCACCGTCTCCGGCACACCAAGGAACCCCTCCACCCTGTGTTCTTGGTCACTAACATCGAGAAACGAGTTCGGGTTGTCCTGGACAATGAGAAAGTCCAGTATGATCACTGGGCTACGTTCTTTCGCATCCAAACGCACTCCTTTGGCGTTTCGGATCATCTCGACAAAGACCCCGCCAACTACAGACAGTGATCCTCTCTGGAGCTTTATTGATTCGGTAATCCTATCTTGGATATACCAAACGATCAGTGACGACTTAGCGCTTGCTATCCTCACCCCTGGTCAGACTGCTAGAGATGCGTGGTTGAAGTTGCAGAACCTCTTCCACGAAAATCAGGGATCCCGGCTAGCAGAGCTGGAATTGGAGTTCGTCAATCTACGCATGGAACACTGCTCGTCTCTCGACGACTATTGCACCAGGTTGAAGAACCTGGCAAATCGTATTGGGAATGTTGTCTCTTCAGTCTCGAACCAGCGATTGGTTATACAGCTCACCAATGGTCTCACTCCAGCCTACACCGGAGTTGCCATGATCATTCAGCAGACTTGTCCCACTCCGGAGTATCTCTCAGCAGTTTCCATGATACGGCTACACGAGCGTCTTCTTGCTCGACAGGAGCCGGTCCATCCTAGCCCGCATCAGGTGTTGGTTTCGACTCCTTCAAACCGACAACCGAATGCCGCCCCTCCTCAATCCGGCAGCCAACCCAACGACAGGAATGGGAATCATGGGGGAGGACAGCATTGGAACGAAAATGACAGGAACCAACGTCGCAAATCCGGTACAGGGGGTGGTCAACCAGCTGCCACGACACCCCTTGCACCCTCGGGCTCCCACAGCTTCTGGGTTTGGTGCCCCTGCCCCACAGGACCCGTGCCTCCCTGCCCTTACCCGACTACGCGCTGCAGTACTCCGCGACCTAGTCACGCTGGCCTTCTTGGTCCACCACCGGCTGCACGTCATCAGGCCCTCACAACTGCTCCGGCCTACCCGACTGCTACAGATTTGGGATCTCAGTTCTCTAGCATGACACTCAATGTTCCGGATCAGACGTGGTATCTTGATTCCGGCGCATCTGCTCATCTCACTCCGCAGTCAGGTATAGTCTCTCCTCTCTCTCGTTGTCTTGTCCATTTCCTAACATAATTGTGGGCAATGGCTCTAGCATTCTAGTTAACGGATCCGGCAATCACACCATTACCACCAACACTCGTTCCCTTCACCTTAGAAATGTCTTACTCACCCCATACGTTATCAAAAACCTAGTGTTTGTTCGTCAATTTACCAGTGACAATAATATTTTCGTTGAGTTTGACCCTTTTGGTTTTTCTGTGAAGGACCTACACTCGGGAGCTATTTTACAGAGGAGCAACAGTTCAGGTGATCTCTATCCATTGCAGCCTAGCCCACCACAGTCATCCGTTGTCTCTTTTGCTGCTCTTCCTGCTTCAGTATGGCACAACCGCCTTGGTCATCCCGGGCGTCCAGTTTTAGATTCTCTTCGTAGTAGTCATTTCATTACTTGTAGTAGAAATAATTCAGAAACTCTGTCATGCTTGTCAAATAAGTAAACATGTGTGTTTTCCTTTTTTACCTTATACATATTCTACTTCTAGTCCGTTTGACATTATTCACAGTGATTTATGGACATCTCCGGTATTAAGAAAATCGCACTACAAATACTACCTACTACTCCTAGATGACTATACACATTTTCTCTGGGTTTTCCCGCTTAAACAAAAAAGCGAAGCAATCTGAAAATTCAAAAAATTCACTACCTTCTTCCAAATTCAATTTGAGCGCCCCATCAAGAGTTTCCAATGTGACCTTGGTGGAGAATTCGACAATGGCTCTTTTCACTCCCACACCAATAATCATAGTATTGTCCTTATGTTTGCGTGCCCTCAGACGTCATCTCAAAATGGCAAAGGTGAACGCATGATTCGCAGAATTAATGACATCAGTCGTGCCCTCCTACCTCAAGCCTCTCTTCCAGCCTCTTTCTGGGTTGAGTCTCTTCTCACTGTTGTCTACCTCCATAACATTCTTCCCACCAAATTCCTTGGCAACGTTATCCCTACAGTTTCCCTCTACCGTCGCTCACCATCCTACGAGCATCTCCGCACGTTCGGATGTTTGTGTTACCCGAACCTCTCTGCGACCTCACCTCACAAGCTTGCACCACGCTCTGTTCGATGTGTCTTTCTGGGGTACCCTCTTAATCATTGCGGGTACCGGTGTCTCGACTTGAGTACTGGGCGGGTTCACAGTTCCCGTCACGTCACCTTTGACGAGACAGTGTTTCCTTTCTCCTCTCCTGAGTCTGTGTCTCCCTCTGTTCACAGGACGTCTGATCCCGATGAAAGTCTTCCGTCTCCCCTATTCACCCATCGTGCTCATAACCCTGTGGCACACACACCCTCGCCCACCCCTCCTAGGGCACCCACATCACCACCCGCACCTACTCGGGCACCCACACAGCGTTCTCCGTCCAGCACCCTTGTGGAACCTTTTCCTCAACACTACGTACGTCGGTCTGTGTCCACTCGCCCACCTACTATGCCATCTGTGTCTGTGTTACCTGACCCCCTAAGTCACCCACACCGAGCCCAGTGGCTACTTCTCCTCATCATCTCTCCCCTCAGATGACCACCCGATCCATGCATGGCATCGTCAAACCAGTCACCCGTCTCACTTTAGCGGCCCAGCCACCAGACCTCATCTCGCCCCTTCCCAAATCCCCCATCCTAGCCTTGTCGGATCCTCACTGGAAAGCGTCCATGGATGATGAGTTTGGAGCTATGGTTACAAACCACACTTGGGATTTTGTTCCTCGCCCGGCAGGGGCTAATGTGCTGCGATCTATGTGGCTCTTTCGCCACAAGTTTCGCGGTGATGGTAGTCTGTAGCGCTATAAGGAGCGATTGGTAACTAATGGGAAGTCCCAGACAGTTGGGATTGATTGCGAAAAGACTTTCAGCTCGGTTGTCAAACCGACCACCATCCGTACAGTTCTCAGCATTGGCGTCACGCGCTCTTGGCCTATCTGCCAGCTGGATGTCAAGAACGCTTTTCTTCATGGTGATCTCTCTGAGACGGTATACATGCATTAGCCTCCTGGCTACCGCGACACACGCCATCCTGACTTTGTTTGCCGGTTACGCAAATCCTTATATGGTCTGAAGCAGGCTCCCCGTGCTTGGTTTCAGCGATTTGGCACCGTCCTCACACAGACTATCGGTTTCTCTGGTTTCTCGTGTGATGAGTCTCTTTTAGTCTACAGTTGTGGCTCGGATATCGTCTACCTCCTCCTATATGTGGATGATATCGTCATCACTGGGTCGTCTCCGGTTGTCTTGGATCAGATTGTCTCCCAGTTCTCTGGAGAGTTTGCTATGACTGACCTGGGCCATCTGCATCACTTTCTGGGCATTGATGTCACCCGTGATTCATCTGGCCTGTTCCTGTCTTAGCATCAGTATGCGACCGACATTCTTCGTCGTGCCTCTATGTCGACCTGTAAGTCTACTGCCACCCCTGTTGAGGTAGGAAGTAAACTCACAGCTACATCTGGCCCCGCCGGTTGCTGATCCTAAATTATACTGCAGCCTTGATGGGGCCTTACAGTACCTCACGTTCACTCGACCAGACATCTAGTATGCAGTTCAGCAGGTCTGTCTCTTCATGCATGACCCTCGTGAGCCACACTATCATGCCCTAAAGCGTATCTTACGCTACATCAGTGGGACTCTTGAGCATGGTCTACGGCTCTCTGCCTCAGCTGCTGATTCTCTCACTGCCTACACTGATGCCGATTGGGCTGGTTGCCCGGACACGTGTCGCCCCACTTCTGGTTACTGTGTCTTCTATGGAGACAATCTTCTCAGTTGGTCGTCAAAACGTCAGGCAACGGTCTCCCGCTGCAGTGTTGAGGCTGAGTATCGCGGTGTTGCTAACGCCGTCTCCGAACTCTGATGGGTCCCGAATTTACTTCTTCAGCTTCGTGTCACCGCGCCTCGGGCCACTGTCGTGTATTGCGACAATGTGAGTGTTGTCTATCTCTCTGGCAATCCTGTCCAGCATCGGCGTACTAAACATGTTGAGAGTGATCTACACTTCGTTCGTGAGAAGGTTCGTTTGGGTCAGCTTTGCGTGTTGCACATCCCTGCTGATTATCAGTACGCCGGCATCTTCACAAAAGGTCTCCCTCGGCCCTTGTTCCAGCCTTTTTGGTCTAGTCTCAGTGTTGGCGAGCCTATAGCTTCAATTGCCGATGAGTAATAGTCTTAGGACGTTATTGTATTTACCATACTTAGGAGGACTAGTAGGGTAATTAATGTAATTAGTGTTGTAATCACTTTATAAGGGTTGTGAATATTGAATGAAAGCTAAGGAAGCATTCCACCTATAATAAGTTGCCGGAAAGTGACAACCAGGTAGGGAACTTAGATATTTAAGGCTAGAAGCATGTTGAAATGCCTGATTGTGTCTCAGACGGGAAGTTGCGGATAGATATAGTTAGGGATGCAAGTTCAAACCAGAAAACCGCATTCCGAGCCGAACCGGGCGATTTGGTTCGGTTCGGTTTGGAAGCTATTATGGTTCCCTTCGGTCCGTATAATACGGTTTGGTCCAGATTTGTAAAAATCTCAAACGGTGTAAACCGAACCGAACTGTTTATGCAACTTAATAGACTATACAACTGCCAGACTTGATAACTTCTACACATGTATCATATACAGTAGGTACTAAAAATGTTTGCCACTTTATTTTAAAATTAATGAACACTAAAATTTTAGCAAATATTTAATTGGCGAATGAATTATTAAGAAATTTCAAGTGAAATAATATATTTCTAGAAACCGCGGTTTATAAATGAACCAAAAACCGATCTTTCAGGTTTTGGTTCGGCTCGGTTTGGAGCTATGAACAGTCCGGATTAGGTTTAAGTTTTGCCCAAATTGTTACATGCGGTTCGGTTTGGTTAGGTGCCGAAACTGGACCGAACCGAATCGAACCGAACCGTTTCCATCCCTAGACATGGTTGTTGTGCTAGAATTATATTCTCTTGCCTTGATTGAATACAAACTAGCTATGTATTTCGAATATCACAATGAGTAATTGGAAAACGTACTTGGGAAACCTACGAGGCGTCTAGTTCTTCTTTCATCCATTTACTTTCATTTTAGTAATTTAATTATTGCAATTGTTATGTTTCACAATTTAGTTGTTAGCTCAAAACAAAAAAAACATTTCGCACTACGGTAGTGAATTAAACTGAGCTTGTCTTCCCGAGTCATGTGGGTTGGATAAATACATGGAGCTTACTAGGAAAATAATGATAAGACACCGTGCACTTGTGGTTTTAAGTCGGTCACCTTTCCGGCAGTTGTAGTTTTCTCTCCCCGTTGTATGAACCTTCATAAACATGGGTTAGTAGAAAAACTGCCCTATGTATGATCGAAAATAAGTAGTAAGCTAAGAAGTGCCATTTACACAACTCGGACATGGCGGTTTAGAAGAATGTATATTGTTGCTAAGGGTGCTACCACCACTAGAAATTTTTCCAAACCCGGCAATAATCCATTTGAAAACTTGTAATTGTCGTTTTAGCAAAAAATGGCAATAGCTTGGTGATAAAGGCCCTACCGTTATGAGCATTGACGTATTTGCTCGGTGGCGGTATTTTTATGGCCGCATAATTTGTTCCCGTTTGTGGTTGTCTATTTATGTAGAGTTATATTATTCCTTGAATAAATTGTGATCTTTGCAAGGTGTTGTAGAGTGAAGTTCAATCTACAACACCATGAAAAAATTACCAAACAAGTATATCGTTTAGCTATCTAAATCACCGGGTCAAAGTGACGCAACTACAGGTAAAAAAGTCAAACCATGACATTCCAGAAGAAACGGAGGTAATACATCGCAACACCAAGTTTCAAAATTTACAGATAAGGTACCCCATTAGCAATAAAAACGTCAATGTGAAACTGATATTTTTTTTTTTTCTGTAATCTAGATTTCGGCAACCCCCACCACCAAAACCACTACGGCCATTACAACAGCTACCACCAAGACGTTCATGCCCGATTCAGGCTGAAAAACTCAGCCCAAGTAGTAGAGTCTGGTTCATTAAGAACTTCAATTATCTTACAATTTTAGTGCGTTACTATAGTAATCAACGCTGCCACGTGAAAGGTCAGTAGCAACTAGGTTAAACTCTTCTCGGGCCCAAACCAGTGGGCAGGGGGCCTGAAAAGGTGCAGCTTGGGGTCAAGATCTGTTAGCGTCCCTAATAACAATTTGGCTAAATTGCATAAGTGGTACCTAATTCACGCAAAATCCAAACTATAGGTACCGCCGATGCAATTTAGCCTAACAATTTTAGTAGTAATTCGGTAGTATAATTAAGTGGAGTTTAACCCTAGAATTTTGAACAAACAACCAGCTTCTTCTTCTTCTTCTTCTTCTTCTTCTTCTTCTTCTTCTTCTTCTTAATCTTCTTCCTGCCCATCCTATTGGGGTTAGCAATGTCAGCATCACGTCTGCGGCGGGAACTCCCAATCGATGTGGCCGAAGAAATCTTAGTCCAATCGCGAGCTAAAGATTTAATTCGTTACAAGGCAGTGTGCAGGTCATGGTTTGATTTAATTGGTAGCCAAAGATTCATCAACAAGCACCTCCTTCTCCTTCATCAATCATCCAGTAAGAACAAAATCGTCACCACCACCAGAAAGATTGCTCATGTAGAAGGTGTAGTTGCGTCTTTGTCACTTCCAGATAGATATGATGAAGCTCCTCAAGTTTATGTACCGCCATGGACTGAAGGTGTGACAATTGTTGGTTCGTGCAATGGCCTACTATGTCTCGTATCAGATACTTATCGTACACGTGTGTGTTTGTGGAACCCTTCAACCAGGGAACATCGAATCGCTCCTTGGGTCCCGGACCCATACAATGCCGATGCCTTTGCTCTCGGGTTTGGCTACGACGTCACAACTGGTGATTACAAGGTTGTGAGGATAACATCGACAGCGAAATTTCACTATCATAATTATCGACACAAACATATTGAGTTTTTTATTCAAGTTTGGAGTACGAGCACAAGTAGATGGCGAGAAATCAATTCCACAGTGTTGTTTAAGCTGCTTATGCATAAGAGAGTAGGACAGACGAGAGTAGGACACTTTATCATCATCAATCAGGTATTTTCGTAGGGGGAAAACTGTATTGGCTAGTTTATCAGCATTATCCCGGTGAGGATACGATGTTGATCTCTTTTGACGTGGGTGACGAAAGTTTCCGTACAATTGAAATATTGCCAGATACTAATGCAGATCTGTTTCGAACAACCAGTGCAGCTCTATTTGATTTTATGGGTTCCCTTGCTATGCCTATTTCCCCAATTTCCCGTGTGTATTCCATAATGGTGTTGGGTGACGACGAAAAAACTTGGATTTGCAAACTCACAATTGGACCGTTCCAGTAAGCATTGACCGCATTTCCGGATAGAGTATTTGTAGATGGAAAGTTTCTTTTGCGAGCGGACAAGAAGTATTTCTTGTACGATCCCCTTAGTGGAGAAGAAAAGGAGCTTCTTGGTGCTGAATCTCCGGGATGGTATAGTTATGGCATTGGCCATCCGTGTTGGAGTTTCGTGGAAAGCCTTGTTTCTGTCAGGTCGGCTCGGAACCTTGAATTGGACCTCTCCTTTGACTCTTGTCCCGTTTCTTAGCTTTATAGTTAAAAGGGTGCTCATCATCTTTTTGTGATGATTGATGAATGATTTGTCATTACATAAGAATTTGTTTTATCGATTTATAGCTAATCAATTTTAGACTGCAGCTCACAGCATCTTTTTACCATACACCTGGTGATTTCCGGCCCAACACGACGTGAACTTGACACAAAATTAACAAGTTTGGATTGACACGAACCCGCAACGGGTTAAAAATGGATCGACCCAAGAGTCCCACGACCCTTTTCAACCCACCTGACATGCCAATAACTCGTTTTTTTCACTGCTAACCATCTTTTTTGAAAACTACAAAGACTTAGTACTAAAGGTTTGTGAAATTGTCCTCTCCTGGACTTTTCTATTGATTAGTAATATATACACAATTCATCCCAAATAATTACAGATAAACCCCTGTAATGAATCTATACTATAATTAGCTACGCTATTACACCCCCGCAGTCGGAGCGGGAGAAGGATGAACGTTCAGACTGGAGCGGAGCCTTTCAAATAGCTGACGAGGCAGACATTTGGTGAAGATATCCGCATACTCAAAATAAGCAGGAATGTGGAGAACGCAAAGGTGGCCGAGATGAACCTTTTCCCGAACAAAGTGAAGGTCAATCTCGATATGTTTCGTGCGTTGATGCTGAACGGGGTTACCCGATAAGTATACGACACTAACATTGTCACAATAGCATAGGGACACCTTCGGAGGACGACCCTTAAGCTCGAGAAGAAGATTGCGGAGCCAACAGAGCTCAGCAACGGCGTTGGCAACGCCACGGTACTCGGCCTCAGCACTAGATCGAGAGACAATAGCCTGCCGTTTAGACGACCAGCTGAAAAGGTTATCTCCGAAGAAAGTACAGAAACCAGAAGTCGAGCGACGCGTGTCTGGGCAGGCAGCCCAATCTCCATTTGTATAACCCGTGAAACCTGCAGAGGTAGTAGCTGAGATGTGGAACCCAAGATCCAGAGTACCACTCACATACCGAAGTACGCGTTTCAACGCGCGAAAATGATGCTCTCGAGGATCATGCATAAAGAGGCAGATATGCTGAACGGCATAGGAGATGTCGGGACGTGTAAAAGTGAGGTACTGAAGAGCACCAGCTAAACTGCGGTAGAGAGTGGGATCATCAACCGGAGTGCCAGAACCAGCGTTAAGTTTGGAGCCAGTCTCAACCGGAGTGCCAACGGGCTTACAGCCCACCATCGAAGCACGTTGGAGAATCTCAGAGGCATACTGACGTTGAGAGAGAACCATACCAGATTCAGTCCGAGTGACAGCAATACCCATAAAATGATGCAGAGGCCCAAGATCATTCATAGCAAACTCAATGGAGAGCTGAGAAATAAGCCGATGTACAACTGAAGGCGAGGACCCGGTAATGATGATATCGTCAACATAGAGGAGTAGGTAGACAATATCAGGTCCCTGACTATGAACGAACAGAGACTCATCACACCGAAAATTGAGAATCCGACGGAGCGTGTGAGAAAAGTAGCAAACTGCTGAAACCACGCACGAGGGGCCTGCTTCAGCCCATAGAGGGACTTACGTAGGCGGAAGACATGATCCGGACGACGAAGATCCCGATAGCCCGGTGGCTGATACATATACACTACCTCATCCAGGTCACCATGTAAGAAGGCATTCTTGACATCCAACTGACGGATGTGCCAAGCATGCGATACAGCAAGAGTGAGAACAGTGCGAATGGTTGCCGGTTTGACCACAGCACTAAAAGTCTCATCACAATCAACCCCCACCAACTGAGATCTTCCATTGGCCACAAGGTGGGCTTTGTACCGCTGAAGAGTACCATCGGCCCGAAACTTGTGACGAAATAACCAGATAGCCCGAAGAACATTGTCCCCTGACGGGCGAGGTACTAACTCCCAAGTCTGATTCGTGATCATAGCCTCAAACTCATCATCCATCGCATCTTTCCAGTGTGGGTCCGATAGGGCAGACACATGGTATTTGCGCAATGGAGACACAGTAGGGGGAAGTTGGGCATGAAGGGTGAGACGAGAGACTAGCTTATGGATACCGTGCTGTGCTCGGGTTCTCATCTGAGGAGAGAGGGATGGAGCCGGTGGGGAAAACGTGACGGGTGGGGAGGCAGGAGGCGGAGAAGAAGCCTGAGGTGGAGGAGGATGGGGTGGCGTCGAGGCAGGAAGAGAAGGTGCGGCCGGGCGACGAGTGTAATGATGAGGGAAGGGTGGGGTTAGACGAGAGGGAGCAGAGGGGTTGTGAGTATGACCGAACAGATCTATAGGAAGAAGACCATCGTCGGGGTCACAGACAGTATGCCGAGGAAGTGATACGGAACCCGGTGTGGCAAACGGGAAGACATGTTCATCAAATGTAACATGACGAGAGATGTGAATGCGACCAGTAGAGATGTCGAGACACCGATAACCACGAAAGTTTGAAGGGCAACCAAGAAATACACATCGAGTGGACCGAGGGGCAAGCTTGTGGGGAGACACAGCAGCCAGATTAGGGTAACACAAACACCCAAAGGTACGAAGATGATCGTATGTGGGAAGACGATGATAGAGAATGGTGGTAGGAATACCACCGTTGAGAGCTTTAGTGGGGAGAATTTTGTGGAGGTAGACAGCAGTGAGAACAGACTCAACCCAGAAGCGAGGGGACATGGAGGCCTGAGAGAGAAGGGTACGAGATATGTAATTGATACGACGTATCATACGTTCGGCCTCGCCATTTTGAGGAGACGTTTGCGGAAAAGTAAATCGAAAAACAAGGCCACTGGACTTGGCAAACTCATGAAACACAGAGTTATCGAATTCCCCCCAAGGTCGCATTGAAAACTCTTGATATCAAGAGAAAACTGGGTATGCACATAGGCGTGGAATTGTTCGAAGTGAGTGAAGGCATCCGATTTGAGTTTTAAAGGAAAAACCCATAGAAAATGCGAGTAATCATCAAGTAAGAGAAGATAATACTTGAAATTAGATTTGCTAGCAACAGGGGATGTCCAAATATCACCATGAATAATGTCAAACAGAGCCACAGTGCAAGATTGTGAAGGGGCAAAGGGAATTCTAACGTGTTTGCCGAGTTGGCATGCATGGCACAATCCGGTCTGCTCAGTTTTAGTAAAATAATGGAATGACTAGAGCTAAGTTGATCTAAGACGTGGCGACTAGGATGTCTAAGGCGGTTGTGCCACACTGGGGCTGGAAGAATGACAAGAGACTGGGCTGGAGAGGGCGAGGGGGTGGAAACAAGAGGAAAGTAAAAGGTTCCCCGAGTGAAGGTCCTTCACAGAAAATCCAGTCAGGTCAAACTCGATGGAGACATTATTATCAATGGTGAACTGACGGACAGACACAAGATTTTTAATGATGTTTGGAGCAAGGAGGACATTTTTTAGGTGGAGGGGACGAGCTAGGGTAGTAATAGTCTGCTGACCGGAACCGCACACTGGAATTTGGATCCCGTTACCAACCATCATATTAGAAATCGGAGAACTTGATGAGACAGAGGAGAGAGTACCTGTCTGAGATGTGAGATGAGAGGAGGCCCCAGAGTCCATGTACCAAGTCTTATCCAGAGCATTAAGGGTTATACCAGCAAGTTTCGAACTCAAATTAGTAACAGATGGAGACGAACCCGCAGTGGCAGCAAGAACATGTGGACGCTGAGCAGGTCCAGGACCAAGAATACCCATTGCGGCAGCCCGGGCGGCCTGAAAAGGAACTGCTGGTGCTAGGCGCGGGGCGATGTGAGAGGGACACGATGGTGCAGGGCACCACACCCAGCTACCGTGAGAAGAGGTAGGTGGTAAAGGATACTGCTGGGGGTATTGCTGAGTCTGATTGTGTTCGTTCCGATTAAAGTGCCGACGACGACCATTTCCCTGGCGACTTCGTGACTGTTGGGTTGATGGTGGTGCTGAAGGAGCAATAGTCGCGAATTCCGTTTTTTCACCAGCCATTCCGAACCAAATAATTTAAATTGACTTTGTCTTCGAACTTACGGACTACAAAGAGCACCACCCAAAAAAATGCGTTGTACCACAAGTTTATTTCTACCGCTCGCCAAGTACAGTAGGTAGTAGAGAAAGAGAAGCTATAACCCCCACAAACAAATTGAGTGCAAACAAACTGAGTGCAACTTGAATCTGGTGGGTGAGTAATCAATCATTTGAACCCCAGAAATGACCGACCACAAAGTACTGTTGTGATTTATTAAGTGACCGACCAAACTAGTTTGAATAATTGACCCACAAACAAAAACTTTTCACCGAACTGAACCCACAAACAAAACCAATGCCGAACTGGAACCCTCCAAATCTAATGGATGACCACATATTGCGTATGGTCGAAGGAATTTGGAGATTGTTTGATGGCGTCGCTGATTGTGAAAAAACAGAACTAGTGTCGAAGTTAACCGAGCAGGAGCACTCACGATGGCGGCTGCTCGGCGACCAAGAGAGAGAGAGAGGAACGAAGAGTCGATCGTGAGAGAGAGAGAGCTTGCTGGAGGAAACGGCGGCAGCTGCACAACGATGATAGAATGCAAAGAAGAAACAGCGGCAGGAGCGGCTGTGGATTGGGGATCAATGGCGGATCTGCGACAGAGCCAGAGAAGAGGAGCGATCGGACCAGGTGGGTTCGACGATCGCGTGAGACACCGCCGCAGTGGGAAGCGGGTTTGAGGACGAGCAGCGCTGCAGAGTGCGACGCGAAGGGAGAGAGCGAGAAAGAGTGCAGAAGCAAGAGGGAGCGGACCGAAGCGCTTAGGCGGCGGCGACAGTGCACAGGAGGTGTGCTACGGTGGCGGCAACTGCTAGGATTCGGGAGAGCTCTGATACCATAAAGGTTTGTGAAATTGTCCTCTCCCAGAATTTTCTATGATTAGTAATATATACAAAATCATCCCAAATAATTACAGATAAACCCCTATAATGAATATATACTATAATTAGCTACGCTATTAAGTAGAATCTATTTCTGGGTCGACACGACGACGAGACACGAACCCGAAAAGAAATTGCCGGGTTTGGGCCGACACGAACCTTCAACGAGTTAGAAATGGACCGACCTAAAAGTGACATGACATCGACAACACTTGAGCCGTATTCTAACCGAGGAGAGTTCCGAGATGACAACTTCACAGCTTTGTAACCTCCGGTATTAGCACTGTAACCAAACCCGAGAACGTGAACTTTGTCGGGGATGGAAGTTGCCATGCACTCCGTGGTTGCAGGGTTCCACAAGTAGAGAAGCCCGTTTCCGGGGCTATTGGAGGAGACAAAATAAGTCGTGGCATGAGTCGATGATATCGCAGTACAGTGGTTGAATAAAACAAGGACCTTTCTTTTTCCTTATCTATGGAGTTCTCCGGAAAAAAACATTGAAAGGTCAGTTTATATCTTCAAATACAAACAGACAACTATCTCAAGCCAGTGTTGTGGAAAATCCACTAAATAAGAACAATTTCAGAAAATGTGTTAGTAACAAACTTGAATATGAAATTCTAGAAATAAATAGAGAATAATATGAAGAAGGAGATAGGAAAACTTATCGAATTGTAGGAAAAGAGGAGATTGACGGTGTAGGCTAAGGCGGTTCAGGACCTATCTTTAGTATAGTAATTTCCCCCACTATACAGTGCAAAATGGGATACACGGAAATTCTACCCACCGATTCAATGCCTACCGCAGTGGAGAAGAAGCAAGATTGCACTTCTTGTCTTCTCCTAAATTAGAACCCAACCCGGACATGACAAGTGATTGGAGAAGAGAGACATGAAACTGAAAACATGTTTTGACACCAAATGACTACTTGTATTTATAGAAATGAAATGGTGCTTGAAGCACCTCTTCGGAAAAGACACTACAAAAAGACACAACTTTTGTTAAAAGTCACAACTATTTGGAACAACACAATTTTTCTGAAAAGTCACAATTTAAATTTAAACACAAAAATAGCATTTTGCAATTTTTATACAACAATCCCCCACTAAAAATTCGCAAAATACTCTACTCGAAAGGAAAACGACGCGATGAAAATAAGGTTGGGTATAGTACCACGTATCGCCAACGGTGGAATGGGCCTTGAACCGTGGTTTGAATAGAGACTCATATCCGTGAGGATAGTAAGAAACTATTCACGTTGGTACAGAGTTCTAATTCTTCAAGAGGCAGCGATTTATTAATGGGCCTTGCGCTGAATCGGTCTTAGCAAGTACTCTCAGGGTCTTACCGAGTAACCCCTAGAAAGCGGTCTCTCACTTCCTTACTTGCAAAGGCAGACTCATCTAGAGCGTCCCCAACCGCTTTATCGCTCCACCATAAAGGCTATGAGTTTTGTTAAGGACATTGCGTCCAACCTACTAATATTGTTGTGGATGAACAGTGCATTAGTCAGATACGGGACTTTGAAAGAATAGCATTCATTTCTTAATAAGAAGCTTTTACCCCCACCATTCCTTAAAAAATGCAATGCACTGGGAATGTAGTCTCACACTAGCATTCCACGGGTAGCCTTTTAATTGAATTGCCCTTGAACCTCCATGCATGTGATTTTCGGTACTGACCGACATCATCATGATGAGGTAGGTTTCAATTGAGACACCTCTATTAGTCGGTAATAGTCCCATGTCACCCGTGACTTTAACTTCAACCTAATAATAATATGCTGGTAATCACTCCTTATCTCATTGGTCGCGAACGGCACATCCCAATTTATGGGGATTTTTCACGCATTCACAATATAACTGTGCCAGCTTACCTTCAACTTGACTCATTTTATAACGCCATATTCCATCTTATGGAATCACGGACATTTGTAATTTTTCATCTTTGATGAAAGTAGACATTGCTCTGTGACTTTTCATACAAACACTTGATATTTGAACAAGTCCCTCACCTTTTGCTTTTCATGGCTAACATTTTCTCAAAGTTTAATCTTATATATGTGAACTCCACAAACATAGTTAGATAATTAATTTTCTCTAAGTTGGCATCGCATGCTTATATTTTCTATTCTATCCATGAATTGCTAACCGTTTACAATCTCTTAAAAATTTGTTGGGAAATTGTGACAGTGCTCAAAATAAAACATATGGTAATTTTGCTTAGAAGTAAACAACCCACCTGCTTGTTCCTAATATCAGAAAGGCGTTAAAACTGACCATGGGAATTCTTCCCTCTATCATGAATGCTCATAACATATATGGCCTGGAGACACCATCTCCCACTTTAGTAGATTAAGAAAATACTAAAACTCATTGATAGTGAAAATCAACATTTAGACTTGACACTTAAATCAAAATAAGTAGTACAAATAAATAAATGCCTCCTTGATGCAATTTGGTGTACTACAATTTGATTAAACAAGCCACAAGCGCACTGGTAAAACAAGTATTTACATCTATCACGTTCACAAAAGTTGTTTAGGCATAACTTTACCGTTTTAACGAAGGAATTTAACTATTGAAAGAACACTAATATTATAAAAGACCAAAACTGGGGAACTACTTGATGGTTAAGAAGTTCCAACGCTGGAAACCATTTCTCGAAATGATAACAGTAAAACTTCATGGAAACTTCCATCAAACAAAGTACTGGCATAAAATCTTAAGTACTCACCGACATCATCAACCATGGTTACCATCCAAGGGAATGAAGCCCTGGAAACAAATTTTCTGTCATAAAAATCACCACGACACAGAAATAAATTGATAAAAGAAAAACTTATCTCGTTATTGCACAGCCGAACATATCAGAACGTACGCTCCTTTCCTTTATTCTCCGTCGAAATAATTTTTTATTGCACTGGTGAAAGCCGCCGTGTTGGACCATTCACAACGAAACAGATTTTCCGGCGTTTGTCCATGTACAAAGACTCCTCGACCGAAACAACATCGAAATGCATTTAGGTACTCAAAAGAAGTTTCATGTGCCACGCTCCATTCCGTTGAAACTGTATTGCTTTGAAGCAAGTTCACCATGTTTGCAGGTATGCGGATGATACTTCGATGTTACTTGAATTTGTATGGCTTGCAGTGCGTTTCAAAAGAAAACGAGGACAATCATTTAGTTCTTCCCGGTTCTGGCGTTTTCAGCTTCCTCGGCCGGTTTTCACTGCCCGTTTCTCCTCCAGTCTTCCAGTTTTCTGTTCCACTCTCCCTTTTACCAGTCTCGTTCAAATCCTGCCCCGAGCATTTTCTGCACGTTTCCCAAGGCGAACCCTGTTCTGTCTCGGCGCACATCCCAATGCACTTCCCAAACCTGTTCCTGTAAAGACAACATGAACAAACCCGCGATCACATCTCGAAATGCGCAAAATAAGCATAAATTCATGAAGAGCTTATAAACATCTCGTTCTAATTTCCGAGGCTTTCTAGGGGTAAATTCTTGCTAAAACATCGTTTTTCGGCACACATACACATCTTTTCCGGCTACAAGATAACCCCTTGTGGGGAGTTATCAAATACCCCCAACACTAAACATTGCTCGTCCCGAGCAACCTCCTGCTATATACTAACAACGCACACTATCCTGAATCAATCAAAAGCGGTGTAACTGCACTTATTTAAAAACAGTATTACTATGATGGAAACAGTGTATCTTTTTGGTGAGATTGGGCAATCTCTTCAACTCAAAATGAACATCATCAAACACTCATATTCCCCTAGATTTCCGAAACAGCAGTGATTGGAAGAATTCGCGGCCAGCCTAGGTTAGGAACAAGCACGAACACCACTTACTTCTGCTTTTGCACGCAAACCGAACATGTCCCTAACGCACACCTTCCGTGCTTTTACTCGGGGTGTAATGTAACTCTGCCGGCTTTGGGACAGTAGGATATGTCATTTAGAAGCGATGTCCTAAACGTCACAGCACACTCACACATACCCCAATCTCACACTCCCTCACCAAGATGATAGAAACTGACCTAAATCACCTAAGATTCTAGACACTAAATTTCCCCAATCCCCGTAAACATGCCGTTCTCGCGGCCACAACTGTAAACGAATGTGAAACTGTGATAAAAAATTGCCGGCCTAGCGTTTTGAAATAAAATCAATCAAGCACCCTGAATTTTCTGCCTTTGATACTACTTGTTTCTTCTTTTCTTCATTTTTTTCTTTTTTTCTCATTTTTTTTTGCGGGGCAACACAATAAACAACAATAATATAAACCATGCCAACTCTATGATAAACCAAAAAACGTGGGGTGGCAGAAAAAATACTGAAATGAAATATGAAACGACCACCCCCACACTAATTTCGAACCATGTAGTCAATCTGTAAAATAATCGCGCTTTTCCAACCGATCCTCCTCTCTCTAAGGATGTCTAAATAGCACAACGCGTCCTCCAAATAACCCTGTCAACCCCAAGTCCCCCATGTCGTGCGGAAAATTCACGCACTACGGCTCTCCTCCTGTGCTCACGGTGTAATGTCGTGAGTCACCGCCACACCGAAGTGTGCTGCCGTCCCTATCTCACCCTTTCACACCCTCAAGTATAACAATGAAGTTCATCCACTATCAAATATGACAATTCCGCTCTATCCTTGAAAATCCCCCTCAACTCTCTCGTGCAATGACGCATAGGAAAGGTAAAAATACTAACAATGATGCGAGTATCAAAAGACGGCTTCCTAGGTCAAACGGTTACCAAGAAAAAGGTATAATGGATCAACAGGGCTCACTAGTGAACCTAAGGCGCGAGACATGACGTGAGGTCCCCTATAGCCTATCACTTCACCAAATGATGTGGTGACCGTGATGGCGGGTTGACGACTACCTGGTGACGGTGGTCTGGCAACTAGTCGGATACATGGCTCGGGAGACAGCTACTTGCGTTTTCTGGAGTGCATTTGCTCTATTAACTCCCCTAGACAGATTCTCGCAGCTCTTCCTCACCTAAGTTCGTCAGTTTCGGGAAATTTTCTATCATTAAGCTCTCTCCAGTTTTAAGTTAAATCCTTCACCCAGTCTCAAAATTTTCAATTTTATCAATTTTTTTTTAAATATTTTTCGCTAATATATTTTTTTAATTAAAAAGTAATGCAGTTACAATGCCACCACCCCCACACTGGATGGTGTCATGGTACTATTCATCAGGCATATAATCTGGATTGGATGAGCTGGCTTGCCTCATCGAATTGGAAAAACTGGTAGCATGTGTAGAAAAATAAAGCGAGAGACAGAAATTGAACATGTGCACCCGGAGTCAATTTTTACAGGTGCTGAATTTTATGAAAATTCCGGCAGAGAAGGACCGCTGACCGGTCACCGTAAAATTTCTCGACGAAAGTTGTCAACCTTCCGGCTCTGTATGCGCTCTTCAAATGTGCAATCACCGAGCACCATTGTGTGTGACAATGTGCTCCCATATGGTCGAGTATAATTTCGTACACCGGGGTCGATTGCTCTGTTATGCAGAAAAACTGTTCCTGAAAAATCCTCAACTCGTACGAGTCCCTGTGATGGTCGAGTGAGCCAAAGCGCATCGGGGTCGATTCTTCAAGTTTTCGGAAGTCTGCCTTTTCTCTCTTCTTTCACCTTTCCTTCTACGAAATTTTCTGAATTCGCTTCAGACTCCACGGATCTGTGTATGGAGGTAGAGAGAGAGAAGAGGCCAAAAATGGCTCCAACCCGTCGGCCTCCCCCCTTAAAAACCCTAATTTTGCCAAAATTACGAAAATGTCCATCCTTTATAATTTGAAAAAAAATTGATTTTTTGTGCGTATAATACGCATACTGTGTGTATTTTACGCACACAGCGTATTGGGCTGAAAATTTTAAAAAGATTTTACAAGGTTGGGTTGCTGTGTGCGTAGAATACCCAAAGGTTGTGCGTGAAATACGCACACAGCAACTCAACTTCGTAAACTTTTTTTTTAAAAAAATGGTAAACCAGGCTGCTGTGTGCATAAAATACGCACAGGCTGTGCGTAAAATACGCACACCGCAGCCTGGACATAGAATTTTTTTTCTCTCTTTACCCTCTGTGTGCGTATTATACGCACAGGATGTGTGTAAAATACGCACACATGGTATTTCTGCTCCGTTTTGTTTTCGTTTTCTGCTCTGCGGTATCTGCACATGCTCAATTCAAAGTCAATACCCATTCATCTTACCTCTCTTAAAATTCAAAACTCAAAATAAAACTGAAATAATTTAAACTAGCATACTACGTTGGGTTGCCTCCCAACCAGCGCTTATAATTTACGGTCGACGGCCCGACCTAGTTACCTCATGTTTGCTCAAGGGACGTCAAAACTGCCAGGGCCTACCTTGACGTCTGCTTTCGGGTTCATATATTGCTTACCCAGGTTCCGCTCACCCTGAAAGTTGAACTGTCATGCGGATTCTCCAATTCAACCGCATCCCATGAAAGTACCTCTTTGATGATAAATGGTCCTGACCACCGAGATCTCAATTTCCTTGTGAAAAGCTGTTTCCGAGACTCGCAGAGAAGTACTTTCTTCCCTTCTTGAAACTGCTTTGGTTGTGCTGAACTTTGACGGCTCGGGATCGGTTTCAGCTCTAGGGTTGGTGGCTCTTTGAGTGACGGGACCAGGGCCAATTTACGCCCACTTTTTTCGTCCAGCTGTAAAGTGGTCAGGCTTTCAGCTTGCATGGCCTGCTCCTCCTGGAATCTCTCCTCGTTCTCTTTGTAAATCTCTGCACATAGCTCATACATCTCCTCGGTTTCCCAGCCTTCTTCGACTAAATCCACTGCGAAGATGTCTTCATGCTCGTAATAATTCGGTAGTTGCAGATTTTTGAAAACGTTGAACTTCACCTTGTCTTCATTAATCTGCATAGTCAATTCTCCGCTCCTGCAGTTTATCATGGCTTCTCCAGTGGCCAGAAACGGTATGCCCTGAATGAGTGCTACGTCTCCTGCCTCCATGTCCAGAATTACAAAATCTGCCGGAAAAATCAATTCTCCGACTTTCACCAGAATATCCTCAATAATTCCGTAAGCCTGCTTCACGGATCTGTCTGCCATCTGCAGCTTGATTCTAGTGGGCCTGAGTTCGCCGATTTTCAGACTTTTGAAAATCGACAACGGCATCAGATTGATACTGGCCCCTAGGTCACACAAAGCCTTTCCTGTGTAAGCATTACCTAGGGTCACCGGAATGACAAAACTGCCAGGATCCTTCCTCTTCCTTGGTAGCCCATTCTTCACACAATTGCTTACTTCTGCCATCATATTTATCGTCTCAAAATCGCTCATACGTTTCCGTCCATACAAAATATCTTTGAGGAACTTGGCATAAGTGGGCATCTTTGCCAACGCTTCCGCAAAGGGTATGTTGATCTGCAGCTGTTTGAACATCTCAAGAAACCTGGCGTAGTCTTTGCTATCATCTTTCTTTCGTGTCTTCAAAGGATACAACACCTCCTTGGAGAGAAGTACCGCTTCTGCTTCCTTCTCGTTATGCACTACATTCTGCTCAACCGAGCCCTTCGGCTGGGGGCGGTCGGCTGAGCTGTTATCCTGGCCAAATACTTCGCGTTCAACTTCTTTCGATTTTCTGCACGTGTGTGGCTAGGATACTGCGGATCCCGTAGTGCTAATCCACTCCGAGTGATGATGGCATTGACCCGAGCACGTGGATTATTAACAGTGGTCAAGGGTAAGTTCCCTGGTTGTCTTTCAGTTAGCTATTGTGCTAACTGCCCTACTTGTACCTCCAAAGCGCGCAGTGATGTTTTGGTCGTCTGCACGTCGGCTGTCAGGGCATCCGTATATGCAAACCTGGACTCCATGGTCTGAAACATGGACTCGATTTTCTTCATCTCAGCATCGTACTGTTGTGCTAATGGTCCTTGCTGTACTTGCAGTGCAGGTACTGGCTGCTGTGCCTGTGGCCTGTGCTGGAATCCCGGTGCATAAATCGCAGAATTTGGGTTTCCGTACCGGAACCCGGGATGATCTCTCTTACCCGCTCTGTACCTGCTCGGATCCCACTGCTGTTGTACGTAATTGGCATCCTTGGCCCTGAGATCCTCAATGGTTGCGTCCAAATCTGGTTCTCCTACTGCTGCAACAGCCTTCTTTTCCGATTAGACTTTCTTAACCAAGTCTTGCACGATTTTGGCCAGATTATCTATCTGGTCGTCTTTCGCTGGTTCGGCTTGGGCCGCTATCCTGCGATCGTCAAACAGTCGAGTGTCCTGCTTGGCTAACTGCTTCATCTTCTCATAGGCACCGTCTTTTTCCACATGGTAGAGAAAGTTTCCTCCGGCTTCTCTGCCAATCATGTCAGCACTCTCCCTGTCTAGGGCATGGTAGAATATCTGCAGGATCTTCGGGTCTCCAAAACTGTGGTTTGGTCATCTCTTCACCAATCTCATCAGCCTGTCCCAAGCATTTACCACCGTTTCTCCCATATTTTGCTTGAATGACAGGATCTCGCTCTGTAATTGGATTACCTGAGAGGCAGGGTAGAACTTCACCAGAAAATCTACAACACATCCTTCCCAAGTAGTGATGGACTTGGGTGGTCGGGAACTTCACCAGAAAATCTGCAACACATCATTCTCAAGAACAGTGAGATAACGAAAAATAAAAATAAAAACAAAAATAAAAGCAAAAAATCTGAAAATTAATTATGACTACTAAATAAACCCTAAAAAGTCCCCGGCAAAGGCGCCAAAAACTTGATGCGCAATTTAGCGTGTTATTCGCAAGTATACGAATCAAGTAGTATAGAGTGTATTACGACTCAGATTATCGATCCCACAGGGACTTTGCAGGTTTTTCTAGTAATCAGTTTTAACGAACAAAGTGTAAAAGGGAGGAGTTTTATGAGAGTTTGTAACTAAGTACTGAACGTAAATAACTGGAACGTAAATATTTTTTGTGGAAGTTTTCTGAATAATCTTAAGGTTGTAAAACTAGGGTTTGAGATACTAGATTCCAGGATCCCCTAGGGTTCTTCAGATTTTTGTTCTTTGTTTGACATAAAAACACACAGCAGTCTAGTTATCCGTGCCACGTACCAGTTGCGCAGTATCTTTTCTTTTCCTCCATGCTATCACGATCCTGCACACTTTCGGATTCCTGGTAAGCTGCCTAAATCTGCAGTCTTGTTCTAAGGCTGCTAGGGTTTCTAACCTATCCTAATGGCCCGGGTCAGATTCTCTAACAATTGGTCTCAACGATTTCAGGCTAGTCCTAACTCCCCTTCGCTAGTCGGCCCATCGGGGTAAAGGTGCTAAATTATGTCTTCTCTTCCTAACCCTAACCAGACGTTTTTACCTACCGGCTCAGGTCTGTAGCAATTCTGGTTAGCTACTCCGATCATGCATAAACAGTAAAATTCAAAGACAGAATAACTGATAAAAATTGTTGAATTAAGATAGTACGATCATGAATTCATAATCAAAATGTAGAATTAGTATCTGAAAACAAAACCCTAGGTTCACCGAGAACCTAAGTAAAATGTTAAGCTACTAGAACTCGTAAAGTAAATAACAAAGTTTTTGAATAAAGAGATAAGAAGAGAAAACGGGTGTCTTGAATCTGGATTCGCGTTTCCGTGTTCTCCGGGGATGCTCAGATTTCTCCTGGGGTGTGTTGTTCTCTTTAAAACGAGTTCGGACGAGTCTTTATATAGTGCTGAAGACGTTTCTGAAACTTGCCTTTATTTACGAAACTACCACCGACCAAAACCGCCTCGGAGTATGTTTTGTGTGCGTATAATAAGCACACAGTGGCAATGGGGTGTGCAGTTTTCTTTCCTGTGTGCGTATTTGGCCCCACTGTCTGCGTATTTTCCTGCTGTGTGCGTATAGTACGCACAGGTGTGCGAAAAATACACACACAGTGGCCTGTCCTGTCCAATCTTTCTCCCTCTGTGCGTATTTTTCCTCACTGTGTGCGTATAATACGGACATGTGTGTGTATTTAATACCTTATGCTGCCAAATTTCTGCCCCTTTCTTGTTGTGTGCGTATAATACACACAGGTGTGCGTAAAATACGCACACAGTAGGTACTCAGCCTTTTTCTGCCTCTTTTGCCTCGGCCTGCGTTTTTAACCCGAAACTTGGCAAAATTACCAAAATACCCCTGAGTTGAAACCGCTCCAAATTCTGCCCAATCCTGACTCTGGTCCTCGAAAAACTGCTGACTGAATTTGGGAGACAAAATCAACTCTGGATCCCCTGGCCTGGTGCCAAAATGACCAAAATACCCCTGGGTCAGAATTGTCTCGGAAATCGTCCTGAAAATGAAATAGTTGCTCACGACTCCGGACACCGGGAACCGAGACTCCTTGCTCTGACGTGGTTGTTCGGGACCCATACTTGACGGAGTCGGTTTTTTGGCCGGACTCTGTTTGAGCATTATAACCTGTTTTCGGAAAGCCCTTTACGTCTTCGTTCTTTTGCCCCTGGTTTCACCTCAAAATTCCAAGTCAAGCTCAAGATATAATCAACCGAGCGTATCCCAGTCATTCTCGGTTCTGGCGTTTTCAGCTTCCTCGGCCGGTATTCACTGCCCGTTTCTCCTCCAGTCTTTCCGTTTTCTGTTCCACTCTCCCTTTTACCAGTCTCGATCAAATCCTGCCCCGAGAATTTTCTTCACGTTTCGCGAGGCGAACCCGGTTCTGTCTCGACACGCATCCCAATGCACTTCCCGAACCTGTTCCTGTAAAGACAACATGAACAAACCCGCGATCATATCTCGAAATGCGCAAAATAAACATAAATTCATGAAGAGCTTATAAACATCTCGTTCTAATTTCCGAGGCTTTCTAGTGGTAAATTCTGGCTAAAACATCGTTTTCCTGCACACATACACATCTTTTCCGGCTATAAGATAACCCCTTGTGGGGAGTTATCAGTACCCGTTTACATGTTGGAACTGGGATTGAGAGAAATTGAGAGCCACAGAGAGAATTCGAAGTAGAACAAGTAGTCTTGGGGAAATGGGGAACAAACAATAAAATTCATAGCAGAAGCAATATAGCCCAATAACCGGTGTTTTTTCCCACAACCGTGCAACTAAATGAGAGTTAATTAACACAATGCAATAAGACAGTAATTCAAAGTAGGAGACAAACCCGTTTAACGTGGAAAGGAAAAATCACGGAGCCAACTCAAAAACATCCGCTATCATCAAATCACAGTAGGATCAAACCACACGCATCTCTAGCAAAGCTAGATGATTAACCAGGCAACAACAACAAAACCTTTCCAGGCTAACAATTCCATCTAGACTGCA
This sequence comes from Linanthus parryae, assembly GCA_023055425.1. Taxonomy (NCBI): domain Eukaryota; kingdom Viridiplantae; phylum Streptophyta; class Magnoliopsida; order Ericales; family Polemoniaceae; genus Linanthus; species Linanthus parryae. The sequence goes on along the minus strand of JALGPY010000004.1, from coordinate 143,665,439 downwards.
ATCTAGGGTAAATAAAAGAAGAGCAATTTAGAGGATTCTAATCTGAAATCTGACCGTAGGATGTGAGAAGGATATTACTAGGAGCTTTCCCCAGAAATTTTAGAATAATCGGATGAGTTTTCACCGTTGGATTGTCGCTGGAAGGTGGCTGCTTATGCAAGGTAACACACAGTAGCAGCCGCTGCTTTTCTTCTCCCACAACACACCCTCTTGGAGTATCTAAAATTTTGTCCGTGGAGTGCTCACGGCTGAGGACATATACAAACCCGTTTTTTTTTTTTTTCGTTCCATATTTGTTTTATTTATAGTTTTATACTCTCTTGAGAAAGTATCCAATGTAACACTTGTACAACTTGTGATGGATTCACACCATGAGGAAGACGATACATGACAGTCATTCCGTTTGCTTCTCGATTCTCAAACAGTCTTTTCCCTAGAGAAAATAACTAAATAGAATTCTGATTTTTTATTACAACATAAATGGCTAGTGGTAAATTTTAGTGGGATTATGTGTCTGTTAATGAATGGTGTAGAGTACCACATGCCATGCTGACGTGGTACTCTTCAAGGAACTAAAAGTTTTTCCTGGGGAGGCGTTGTTTCATATGAGCCGATTTAGGGTGTATCATATATAACTGTTTAAAGAGTTTTGGGTATTTGGCATTTCAAAAGATTTCAGGGGTAATTTATGCATTTCAAAAGTATTTTGAACATTTTGTAGCTAGGATGGTAGCTCAAGTGGTAGAGCGTTGGAAGCCCTTGCATGAGGTCCCGGGTTCAAACCCGGTTGACGACACAAAACCAATTTCTCAAAAAGTATTTGGAACACTTTCGGTTAAGAACACTGTTGATTAGAAACTCTTCAACCTTTTATATAGTAGAGATAATATCTTCGAATCTTCAACAATTCTCAAAAAAAAAGATAATATCTTCCATTGAAGAGGCATGAAATAAGCTTATAATACCCAATTTTTGTGATCAATTGTACAAAGATACACTACAAGTCTACAACGTCACTCTAACAAGGCTTTCAGCCAAACTACTACACCCTGGAAAATCTCTAACGCCTTTCTTTTAACAATAATAATATCTTCAAATTAAGAGACGGAAAATAAAGCTATACAATACCCTACTTTTGTGATCAATTGTACTTAGATGCAAATAGGTGTTAACTCAGTGGTAGAGCATCTGAAGTCCCTGCATGAGGTCTCGGATTCAATCCACACTATATGATGTACTTCCAAAAACATTGTACAGAGATATCACTAGCTACAACGTCACTCTAACAAGGCTTTCTGCCAAACTCCAACACGAAGAGTCAATGTAATATTCTTCCAAATTCCGGTCGTAAAAAGGAGGAGCCCAAATTTCAGTCTCTTGTTTGGTACGAGGATCGTGCAAGATATACCTATCTGCAAACCGAAGTAGGAAGTTGCCATCTATACCTACTCCGGTTGGAGAAGCCCATCCTAACCGGAACGGTCCAATTCTGAATTGACGGTTCCATTTATTGTCGTCGCCTAACACCCAAATGTCAAACAAATTACTCTTCCGTCTCGCACCTACGTATATGCACAAAGCAAGACATCCCATAAAATTGACTAGAGTAATATTAGAGTGAACCTCATCTGGAATAGCATCTGGCATTCCACTTAGACGAAAAGTTTCATCACCCATGTCGAAAGATACCACACACAAATCGTCACCTGGAAAAGAAGAACGCCACGCTAACCAATACAAGTTCCTCCCCACGAACAAGCAAGAATCGATGTCGCCTTGAACATGACAGGGAAACGAGGAATGAACTTTTCTCCCGCAAGCATGTATACTGCAGTCCTCGTCTTGAAGTCGTCTCCATCCATGTGTTCTCATACTCCAGACCTCAACATAATCCTTCTTTTTCCAAGATGAGATTTTCACAACTTTGTAATCACTCGTCGTTTCATCGTAGCCAAATCCAATACTTTTAACATATGTAGCGGCGATATAACAAGTCCTTGGCCGTTCCCTAGTTGAAGGGTTCCACACATACAGAAGCTTGCGGTCAGGCTCAGATAGCAGACAGAGTAAGCCATTGCATGAACCGACCACTCCCATATTACGATGACTTGAAGGTTGCGCACATAATTGAGGTTCGTGTCCGTCTGGTGAGAGTGAATAAATTTCGAGGAATCCATCTTCATCGAATGTATGATTTGTTGTAGTGATGATTTTTGTTTCTCTCTTCGATTTTTGGAAGAAGAGGTGCTTCTCAATAAATCTGGGGCTGCTGATTAAAGCAAGCCATGATCTGCAGACGGACTTGTAGCGGACTAGATCTTTCACTCCGAGATGCACCAAGATAGCCTCGGCGGCTTCGATTGGGAGTTGCAGCCGCTCAACTGAAACAGCCATTACCACCAGCAGACTCTCTCTCTCTCTCTCTCTGTCTCTCTCTCTCTCTCTCTCTGTGTGTGCAGCAAGTTGAGAGATTATTGGGAACTTTCGCAAGAATCTGTGACCTCACCTCCGATTTATAATATGTTTTTTGGTAACTCGGTTTTACAAGAAACAATTCCATTTTGAGAGCAATTCCTTATATTCCATTCTTTATTCTTTGACCAAACTCTGTGTATTTTCCACGGAAACAATTATTATTACCATATGTATTTAATACTTGTTAAGTTATTTTTTGGGAAACTTAACTTTTGAATTAATTAAGAACATGTCTCAAAATTAGAAATATTTGTACGGTACAGCTTCTCCAATTGCCCCTTACAAGTTGAGTTTAGACTTTACAGGTACTAATGTAACTAACAATGTGTTTACAAAAATATTTTTCTTAATATCTAATATTAATTGTAGATCTTTCATAACACTAAAAATAGTATGAAGTAATTAACAAACTTTTCTATCATATCGTTAGATGAAAAATTAACAAAATTTTCGTAACAAATTGACTCTCCCATTATGTTCTAGGACAGGGCGGATCGAGCATATGCCCATGAGTATATTGCCTCAGCTGGATTTCTTTTTTTTTTTTTTGAGGAAAATGATTTCATTAGATTAACCAAGGGGATCAATTACATCAGTTGTACAGAGATCTTGGAGCCAGTTAGGGATGTTGCCAACCCACTGCTCCGAATAATTTCTCCCCTTTGCTCTGGCGGCTAACTCATGCGCTACTTGATTAGCTCCCCGATTACTCCATTGGAAGATTGCTACTTCGAACGATTGCTTCATGTCTTTGATCTGGTTCAAGATGTCCATTGTCCGGGAAATGTCAGTGGATTCACGAGCTCGCAACAACAGTTGGATATCTTCGATTAAATACTTTGCATCCCCTTCGACTATGATTCTTCTATACCCCATAGCTGCCGCCAATGACAAACCCGATAGCAGAGCCATAGCTTCGAGTTGTCGTGTATTCTCTGCTTGAACTTCTGCTATAGCCCGAGCTCCCCGAATCAAGCCATCACTACTCCTAATTACTATTCCTGGAATCTCCTGTTGCACTGTAAAAGGCTCCATCGAAGTTGATTTTACATGATCAGGCGGGTGGCATCTCCAAGCCTGTTCTTGACTCTTGTGGTTCTCATACATCCTTTTCTCTGCTATAACCTATTCTGATTCACGAACTCGCCACTCTACATCACTGCAAATTTGATTCACATCCTTGCTCTTCCCTTCAAAAATCTTGTAATTACGATTGTTCCAGAGCTCCCATAACATGAAGCAGCCTTTGATCCTTTGTTGCACCAAAATTTTTGTGAAGAAGTTGGCTAACCAGAACTTGAAGCCGAGACGAATTTTTAATAAATCTGGGTCGAAACCCTACCTGACCCATACCTTTCTAGCCAAAGGACACTCGACAAATAAGTGGATTTCGGATTCGCCTTGACTTCCACACAAACTACAATGGTTATCAACCCGGATACCTCGTCTTGATAAATTCGTTCTAGTTGGTAAAGTTTCGTGAAATAATCTCCACAAGAAGTGCAAAACTTTCTTAGGACATTGAATCTTCCATAGTAGCTCGAGGAAATCCCCCCACGGGTCGAACCTCGCATTTGTACCATTCCCGTCGCTTTCGGTGGCGAGCATATAACCAGATCGCACTGTGTAATTCCCTTTCTCATCAAAATTCCAAACAATCCTATCCGGTCTAGGAATGACTGGAATCGGAATGTTAGCGATTGCATGAACATCAACATCCCAAAGAAACATTTTAAGGTAGGGAATGTTCCATGTACGATCTTGGTTGATAAAATTACCAACAAGGGGACCAATAGCATTGTTAGGAGTAATTACCTTAAAATTGGGATGATTCGGAATCCATGGATCAAAAATAGAAGCTGAGTTACCGTTCCCAATACTCCATCGAGTACCCCTCATAAGTAACTTTCTACCATGAATACTGCTCCTCCAAGCAAACGATGGTGCATTACCAAGCTCTGCTGACCAAAAACTAGAGTTCGCGAAGTATTTCGCTTTGAGTACTCTACTAAGTAGTGAGTTCGGATGGTTGAGAATGTTGGAATAGATGCCCTAGAGGCAATCGTAGATTTAGTATGAACAATGTTTTGGCTAGAATATTCATTTATTATTTATGGCGATATTTAATATAATGAAGTCCTTAGATAAATTGTGTTATTTATCTTAAATATCCCTAGTCCATTATATTGATTAATAGGACAATCAAATATAGACTAGTATGTGGGTAGATTGATATGGAGATATCAAGTCTAACACATGGGTATGCATTAGGAGTAATGGCATACTGGATTGACCCACGACGAAAAGGATACATTAGATTATGTGAAGTCACAATCACTTTTCGTAGTTCTAATATTATTGCAATCCTTGGACTTGAAGTCACTAGATACTCTAGTTGTGAAATATTGCGCTTTGATGTTATCAAACGTTACACCGTAACTGGGTAATCATAAAGGTGGCTATCGGGCGTGATAGGAAGCAAGCTTAGAGATCGTAGTGATGTAGATAGGATTTGTCCCTCCCACATAATGGGGGTAAATATCCACGGCCACTCGAGGGATGAGGCTTATTGAATGTCTGGCCAGACTCAGATAAATTAATATAGAGATATTAATGTTATCTGCAAGCATAAGCATATTCCCAGGATCGAGGAACTATGGATTGGATATACGAGTGTGACTATTTATGTCTCGTGTCCAATCCGGATATGGAGACAAAGGGATAATGCAATATGATATATTGGGCACAAAGGTTTGTCGGGATCACTGACTATTTCTATAGGTTGGGTGGCATGGATGTGTTGCTAGACACCGCTCCATGTTAGTAATAGTTACTACCAACTATATAGAAACCTATGGGGTCACACGTCAAATAGAGTAGAGCTAGATTTGGGATTAATTAATATGGATTAATTAATAGAAGGATCATTGTGCAACACCTTGCAAACTTAGTAGGACTAATTTGCAAGGAAGGGAATAATTCTAGTTCATCTAGAATTAGGAAACTCTTTTATGGAAACAACAAGGAGTTGTTGGAGTATATAAAGGAGGCTCTAGCTTCCTTCCCACTACATGAGTTATTATTAGACATAACACAAAGAGTGGGAGAGAGCAAGACAAAGAGCTAGGGCCGAAACCCTAGCCCCCCGTCCGCCCCTCTACCCGACGGCAAAAGGAGGCCGCCCCCTCCTTTGTGATTTGTTGCTTTGTTGCTTTGATCTTCATCCCTCTTTCTCCGGGTTCAAGCTAGCACTTGTGGAGAAGGAAGAATCTAGATCTCACCTCTAGACGTGGATCAACCGTAGAGACGAGGACATCATTCTTCGTGTGATCTCACAAATCAAAAGGTACACATCTTCTATGACCTTAATCATGTTATGATGTCTCTTCCTGTGATCCTTGGTGGGCTTTGAGTAGGATTAATTTTTGTTATTCCGCTGCGTTACCTACGTCAAAACCCAACAGTGGTATCAGAGCCACAGGTCGTAGAGCATAACATGATATTATGTGTTTACGATTTCAGTTCATACACCGTATTATTGTTTATTACGCGAAAACTGAAAAATTGGCATAGTAGATGCAATATTGAATTTGATTCAATCAAACAAGACCCAATTTAACATTGGATGTTAGAATTGGTGATTTTAATCACATAGGATGTGAATAATTGGGTTCTTGAAAAATTAGGGTTCATGGGCACATGATTGAAAAGGGGTTTTCAATTATGGAAACAAAGTTATGGAAATAATTCCATAAGGAAACAACCTTGCTTGGGCAACAAGGAAGGAGGAAGGGGACTAGGGCCGAATCCCTAGCCGCCCGCCCCTCCCTTGCGCGCCAAGCAAGGCCGCGGGCCTCTAGGCGTGCGGCGGTCCTAGGGTTCGGGCCACTTGTTGGCTTGGGCCCTTTGGACCGTTGTAAAACCCTAGTTACCCAATTTCATTAAAATTAAACAAGCGCGTTAAAAATTGGTTTTAACTGTATTATGTGCTTTATTGCATGGTGGATGGATATGGCCTAGGATTGTGGATGTTTATTGTTTTGTGGTTTGGTTTACGGCCTGCGAGCTGATCAAATTAATGTAATAATTAATTAAGTTTTACGGCCTGCGAGTCGTCTTTTTCTCCTCAACATGTGAGGCTTTTGTTATTTATTTATTTTAGATGTTAAGCTAGAATTAGAAATATTTAGATGATAGCCAAGAACATGGAGAAGAAGACCGGAGAACCAAAGGAGCCAAAAGACATCCCTAGGCGCGCAGCTATGGTGGAGCACATGGAGATGAGCTCGGCACTTTAGGGCAATTAGATATTATCATTGGCTTGATAATATCATTAGTCTAGAGGCCATATCCATACCACGTTTTTTTAATTTTTTTTGATGTTTATTATTCATGCCTTGTTATTTATTTTGTGTGTGTGTGACGCAACAAGCAAAACGATAATAAGATAATAATAAACAAAGTTGGTCTTTTATTGTGGATGGCCCAATCCAAATAAGTAGACCATGTTGATAAGATCAACCAAACAACTTAAAAGAAATCCCTCAATTAAATATTGCGTTTTGCCTTCTCTTGCCAAAACACCCTTCATGATCATGGCCTATTAAAATTCGGGCTTGCCAAAGCAAGGCGATTTTAATTTTTCATGATGTGTTGCGGACGACGCAAGCTAGTAATGCGTGTATGTTGAAAGCAAGAGGTTGGACTCAACTAGGCAAGAGTCAGTTGGATTGATGAGCTTAGAGGCATGACAATTAGGAGTTATCCAATTGGATAAAGAATAAAAGGAATTTATTCACCTAATTGGACCAAGAGTTGCATGGGATGAAATTGGAATGGTTCCTACCTAAATAACCAATTCTTGGGTGACTTGCCAAAGCAAGCTCAAGAAGAAGTGAAAAGGGGATCTTGGACCCACTAGAAAGTATAAAGATATTTTCCGCTTTAATAGTGAGGGCTATTAATCCGAGAAAAATAGTGGGAGCTATATTTAATGATCTAGCCATTGTTAAATATAGTTAAATTGTTCAAAATACTAAAATTGCATATTTCTCGTTTTGTAGAATTCCAAATGGCAAACAACAACACATCGAGTTCATCCCTGCGATCTGTCCTTGAGAAGGATAAATTGTCTGGAACAAATTTCCTTGACTGGTACAGAAACTTGAGGATTGTCCTCAAGCAAGAAAAGAAGCTGTACGTCTTGGACACTCCAATTCCAGACCCACCACAAGATGAGTCTCTACTAGCGGAAGTAAGGGCACGTCAGAAACATATTGATGATTCTAATGACGTGACTTGCCTCATGCTTTGTACCATGACTGGTGAGCTTCAGAAGCAACACGAGAACATGGAAGCCTATGATATGATCAGACACTTGAAACAATTGTTTCAGGAACAGGCAAGGCATGAGCGCTATGAGGTGTCTAAAGCATTGTTCAAAAGTAGTCTTGCAGAGGGGAATCCAATAGGCCCTCATGTACTACGAATGATCGGGTACATAGAGAACCTTGAGAGACTGGGGTTCCCACTCGGCCAGGACTTGGCGACTGATCTCGTCTTGCAATCGTTGCCTGACAGTTATAATCAGTTCATTATGAACTATAATATGAATGAGATCAACAAGTCTTTGCCAGACCTATTGAACATGCTAAAGACAGCTGAGCAAAGCATCAATAAAGGCAAGGGCAAGGCCATAATGATGGTACACAAGAAGAAGGGCAAGTCAGTTGCATCTACTTTAAAAGGAAAACGCAAGAAAGTTGCGAAATCCAAGGATGCCCTAAAGCCTAGTGGAGGCGTGGCTAAAGGTGAATGTCACTACTGCAGCCAGCCGGGTCACTGGAAGAGGAATTGTCCTAAATATCTGGAGGATAAGAAGCTTGGAATAGTGATTCCACCACCACCAGGTATTTATGTTATAGACGTCAATCTCTCTATTTCATCATCCTGGGTATTGGATACCGGATGTGGTTCCCACATTTGTCGTAATGTGCAGGATTTGAAAAGAAGTAGAAGATTGCGAAAAGGGGAGATAGACTTGCGCGTCGAGAATGGAGCAAAGGTTGCTGCATTAGCTGTAGGCGTTTATGAGCTATCTTTGCCTTCTGGACTTATTTTAGAATTAGACAATTGCTTTTATGTGCCTGCTATGAGCAGAAACATTATTTCCGTTTCTTGTTTGGACGAGAAAGGTTTTTCTATTTCAATAAAGGACAAGTGTTGCTCCATTTATTTTGATAGTATGCACTATTGTAGTGCGCATTTGTCTAATGGATTGTATATCCTTGATCTAAATAATCCAATCTATAACATAAATACTAAAAGGATTAAAACTAATGATTTAAATCCTGCATATCTATGGCACTGTCGTTTAGGCCATATAAATGAGAAACGCATATCTAGACTCCATAAGGATGGACTTCTAGACTCATTTGATTTGGAATCATATGAGACATGTGAATCTTGTTTATTAGGAAAAATGACAAAGTCCCCTTTCAATAAGAAAGGCGAGCGGACTAGTGAGTTATTGGCACTCATACATACTGATGTATGCGGACCATTCCCCACGCCTGCCAGAGGTGGTTATACCTACTTCATCACATTTACTGATAATTTCAGTAGATATGGATTTGTGTACCTTATGAAGGCCAAATCTGAATCCTTTGAATTGTTCAAGGAATTCAAGAGTGAAGTAGAGAAGCAACTTGGCAAGAGTATTAAAGCTCTACGATCGGATCGTGGAGGAGAATACTTAAGCCAAGAAATTGATGAGTATCTTAGAGAGTGTGGGATAGTATCCCAACTCACTCCACCCGGAACACCACAATGGAATGGTGTATCTGAGAGGAGGAATCGCACTCTATTAGATATGGTGCGATCTATGATGTCTCAAACAGATCTTCCGATATCCTTTTGGGGACATGCTCTAATGACGGCAGCTTTTACCATTAACCGTGTTCCATCCAAATCGGTCATGAAGACGCCATATGAGATATGGACTGGGAGGCGTCCCATAGTGTCGTTTATGAAGATTTGGGGCTGCGACGTGTATGTAAAGCGTTTACAGACAGACAAGCTCGGGCCTAAGGCGGGTAAGTGTAAGTTTGTGGGATATCCTAAAGAGACTAAAGGATATTATTTCTATAACCCTACCGAGAACAAAGTGTTTGTTGCTAGGACCGGCGTGTTTCTAGAAAGAGAACTAGTCTCTAAAGAAGCAAGGGGGAGGGTTGTAGAACTTAAAGAAATTCATGAACCACAAACCACTGAACCGATAATGGAACATGAACAGGAACCACAAGAAGTTGTGGAAGAGCCTGTTCAGGTAACACAGTAACTCCGTAGATCAGGAAGAGTGCGTCATGAGCCAGAGAGGTATGGACTTCTCGTGACTGAGCCCGATGACGTACCACTCATGGATGATGAGCCTGCAAACTATGGAGAAGCCATGAGTGGCCCAGACTCTAAGAAGTGGCTAGAAGCCATGAGATCCGAAATGGATTCCATGTACACCAACAAAGTATGGACTTTGGTGAAACCACCCGAAGGGGCTCGACCCATAGGGTGCAAGTGGGTCTTCAAGAAGAAGACCGACATGGATGGCAAAGTAGTTACCTATAAGGGCCGATTGGTGGCCAAAGGTTATAGACAAATTCATGGTATTGACTATGATGAGACCTTTTCACCAGTCGCCATGACTAAATCCATTCGAATCTTACTTGCTATTGCAGCATACTACGACTATGAGATTTGGCAAATAGATGTCAAAACAGCGTTCCTTTATGGGAACCTCCTTGAGGATGTGTACATGACACAACCAGAGGGTTTTGAGGATCCAGAGAATACCAATAAAGTCTGTAAGCTGCAAAGGTCCATTTATGGATTAAAGCAAGCTTCTAGGAGCTGGAATCGACGTTTTGATGACGCAGTCAAAGAGTTTGGCTTCATCAAGAACGAAGATGAGCTTGTGTTTACAAGAAGGTTAGTGGGAGCTCTATAGTATTTCTGGTCTTGTATGTGGATGACATACTAATCATTGGCAATAATATTCCTACTCTGCAATCTGTTAAAGATTGGCTAGGAAAGTGCTTTGCGATGAAAGACTTAGGAGATGCAGCCTATATACTTGGTATAAAGATCTATAGAGATAGATCTAAAAGGTTGCTTGGCCTAAGTCAGAGTACATATATTGACAAGGTGTTGAAGAGGTTCAACATGCAAGATTCCAAGAAGGGATTCTTGCCCATGTCACATGGAGTCACTCTTTCCAAGAATGATTGTCCCTCCAACGAGATGGAGAAGGACCGCATGAGCAGGATACCCTATGCTTCGGCCATAGGATCCATCATGTACGCCATGCTATGTACTAGACCAGACGTATCATACGCGTTGAGTATGGTGAGCAGATATCAGTCCAATCCGGGTGAGAGTCACTGGATTGTTGTCAAGAACATCGTGAAGTACTTGAGAAGAACTAAGGATGTATTCTTGATATTTAGAGGAATGGAAGAGCTAAGTGTAAAGGGTTACACTGACGTAAGCTTCCAAACCGACAAGGATGATTACAGATTGCAGTCTGGATACGTGTTTTGCCTGAATGGAGGAGCTGTGAGCTGGAAGAGTTCCAAGCAAGGCACAGTTGCTGATTCTACAACAGAAGTTGAGTACATTTCTGCTGTGGAAGCGGCGAAAGAGGCAGTATGGATAAAGAAGTTTATCGCTGAGCTCGGTGTGGTCCCTAGCATAGTGGATCCCATAGAGTTGTACTATGACAACTCTGGGGCAATCGCACAGGCGAAGGAACCAAGATCGCACCAAAAGTCAAAGCATGTACTTAGGAGATTCCATCTTATTCGTGATATGATCGATCGAGGAGATGTGAAGATGTGCAAGATTCCGACGGATGACAACGTGTCAGATCCGCTCACGAAACCTCTTGCGCAGCGAAAGCATGAAGGGCAAGCCAGATCTATAGGCATACGAGATGCGCCAGATTGGCTCTAGTGCAAGTGGGAGATTGTTGGAATAGATGCCCTAGAGGCAATCGTAGATTTAGTATGAACAATGTTTTGGCTAGAATATTCATTTATTATTTATGGCGATATTTAATATAATGAAGTCCTTAGATAAATTGTGTTATTTATCTTAAAATCCCTAGTCCATTATATTGATTAATAGGAAAATCAAATATAGACTAGTATGTGGGTAGATTGATATGGAGATATCAAGTCTAACACATGGGTATGCATTAGGAGTAATGGCATACTGGATTGACCCACGACGAAAAGGATACATTAGATTATGTGAAGTCACAATCGCTTTTCGTAGTGCTAATATTATTGCAATCCTTGGACTTGAAGTCACTAGATACTCTAGTTGTGAAATATTGCGCTTTGATGTTATCAAACGTTACACCGTAACTGGGTAATCATAAAGGTGGCTATCGGGCGTGATAGGAAGCAAGCTTAGAGATCGTAGTGATGTAGATAGGATTTGTCCCTCCCACATAATGAGGGTAAATATCCACGGCCACTCGAGGGATGAGGCTTATTGAATGTCTGGCCAGACTCAGATAAATTAATATAGAGATATTAATGTTATCTGCAAGCATAAGCATATTCCCAGGATCGAGGAACTATGGATTGGATATACGAGTGTGACTATTTATGTCTCGTGTCCAATCCGGATATGGAGACAAAGGGATAATGCAATATGATATATTGGGCACAAAGGTTTGTCGGGATCACTGACTATTTCTATAGGTTGGGTGGCATGGATGTGTTGCTAGACACCGCTCCATGTTAGTAATAGTTACTACCAACTATATAGAAACCTATGGGGTCACACGTCAAATAGAGTAGAGCTAGATTTGGGATTAATATGGATTAATTAATAGAAGGATCATTGTGCAACACCTTGCAAACTTAGTAGGAGTAATTTGCAAGGAAGGGAATAATTCTAGTTCATCTAGAATTAGGAAACTCTTTTATGGAAACAACAAGGAGTTGTTGGAGTATATAAAGGAGGCTCTAGCTTCCTTCCCACTACATGAGTTATTATTAGACATAACACAAAGAGTGGGAGAGAGCAAGACAAAGAGCTAGGGCCGAAACCCTAGCCCCCCCGTCCGCCCCTCTACCCGATGGCAAAAGGAGGCCGCCCCCTCCTTTGTCTTTGTTGCTTTGTTGCTTTGATCTTCATCCCTCTTCCTCCGGGTTCAAGATAGCACTTGTGGAGAAGGAAGAATCTAGATCTCACCTCTAGACGTGGATCAACCGTAGAGACGAGGACATCATTCTTCGTGTGATCTCACAAATCAAAAGGTACACATCTTCTATGACCTTAATCATGTTATGATGTCTCTTCCTGTGATCCTTGGTGGGCTTTGAGTAGGATTAATTTTTGTTATTCCGCTGCGTTACCTACGTCAAAACCCAACAGAGAATCTTCCATCCTTGTTTGGCCAACATTATTTGATTGAACTCCTTCATCTTCTTGAAGCCGAGCCCTCCTCTTCTCTTAGATTCTTGCAATTTGTCCCACGCCCTCCAAGTAACACCCATATCCTTGTTATTCTTGGACCACCAAAACTGTCTTATTAGCGCCTCCATCCTGTCACAAATACCATCAGGTAACATAAAACAGCTCATCGTATACGTAGGAATGGCCTGTGCAACAGCTTTGACAAGAACTTCCTTCCCAGCGACTGACAAAAATTTTTCCTTCCACCCTTTGAGCTTACTTGACAGTCTTTCAATCAGTATCTTGAATGTAACAGTCTTGTTTCTTCCCATTGTAGTAGGTAGCCCCAAGTATCTATCATATTTCTCCACTTCAGGAACCCCAATCAGTGCAAGGAGATTAGATCGCACATCATGAGGAACCCCAGCCGAAAACACCAAGGCTGATTTATCGTAGTTAACTACCTGGCCCGTAGCTCTACCATAATCAGCAATAATCTGCATGAGGCCTTCAAGATTTTCCTGAGATGCACCTGTAAAAAACAACGAATCGTCGGCGAAAAAAAGGTGGGAGACCACCGGTCCTCCCCTTGACGCCGTAACACCCTCCAACCGACCCTCCGAGATAGCCTTTGAAACTGCAGACGAGAGAAACTCGCTACAAATCAAAAAGAGATACGGCGAGATAGGACAGCCTTGTCTAAGGCCCCTTTCAGGAATCACCTTCGCCACGGTTACTCCATTCCGAACGAAGGAATAAGAAACCGTCGAGATGCAATTATGTATCAACGCCAAGAAGTTGGGTCCGAAACCCATGTGGGAAAGAGCCCTGATCAAAAAACGCCACTCCACTCTATCATATGCCTTACTCATATCAACCTTCAAAGCTGCAAATCCCTTCTTTCCTTTCTTCCTTGTCTTTAGTGAGTGAATAATCTCAAAAGCAGTTAAGATGTTGTCCGTAATCAGTCTGCCTGGCACAAAAGCACTCTGATTTTCCGCTATCAACTCGGGAAGAAGCTTTTTTAGCCTATCCGCGGTTGCTTTGGCTACAATCTTATAGATAACGGTGCACAAACTTATTGGACGATAATCGCTAGCCTTCCTTGGTTGCTTTGTCTTCGGAATCAAGGCTATGAGCGTGGCGTTATACTCAGTGAGATCTGATCCATCATTCAAAATACTAAGAACAGTCTTCGTAATTTTCTCCCCACAATCCCCCAATATTTTTGAAAGAAACCCGCATTAAAACCGTCAACACCTGGAGCCTTATCAGGGGCCATCTGGAAGAGAGCCGTTTTAACTTCCTCTTCCGTATACTTACTGTCCATCATATCACGATCTTCCACAGAAATAGTATATCCTGCGAGCTGGGATTAGAAGTACTGAATAAAGTAGAAAAATGGTATTCGAGTACCTTGGTAATCTGTTCAGATTCGGTTATCCAATCGCCTGCTCCATTCTCTATTCCTTGGAAAGTATTTCGGGCTCTTTGAATGGTAGCCCTCTGATGAAAAAACTTGGTATTCGGGTCACCCGCCTTCAACCAGTCAGATCTAGCCCGTTGGGACCACATAACCTCTTCCCTTCGTAGAAGCTCATTGAGCTCCTTTTTTATGCTTTCTCTTTCAGTGATAACACTCATCGATTGATTCCTAGTCTGAGGATCATCTAGTCTCTCCCGATGCTGCGTTATCTTCCGTCTAACACTACCAAAGATAGTTCTATCCCAAACCGAGCACTCATTAGCCATTTCCCGAAGGGTATGCGCAACCATGGAGTCCGAATGGGAAACCCAACAGTTTCGAATGACATCTTCGAAGCCCTCATGACTGTTCCACATCTTTTCAAACTGAAAACGTTTCTTCCCCTTATTCTGTACAGCAGGACATTCCATCAGAATAGGAACATGGTCGGAATTCGGGTCACAGAGATGCTGGACCCAGCTGGATTTCTTCCTACCACAATTATGTTAAATGTTTTATTTTTTGTTCTATACATGTATTATAATAAGCAATAAAGAAATTAGAGTATATTCTCAAAAAAAATAGAGTATAGTTGCCTAAGTGGTAGAGTAGCAAGTGTTAGTCTTTTAGCGCCTAGCCCACGTCAATGGTTCAATTCATGTAGGTAACACCCCTCTTTTCCTATTTTTGGAAAATTCTCTTGTAGTTTTCCTCGACTTTAACGCTCTTTAGAATTTCCTCGTATTTTTTTTTTTTGAGAAACCCATTTTATTAACTCAGGGGCCTAAGAAGCGGCCCAAATCGGAACAGAAAGAATTACAGGCCCAGTCCGGAACCGGAGGGGCTAAAATAGAAACAGAGCCAAAGTTGATACCCCTTTGTGCAAAACAGTGGGCACACTTATTGTGTTGTCTCGGAACATGGTGCACCACGTGGTCGGTTACAAATCCGAGAAGGTTCATGCTCTCTTCGAGAACCCTCTCCACTTCTGTAACATCTTCAGCTTCTCTCTTCATTCTCAATCGGTTCATCTCTCTCACAAGAGAGAGAGAATCCGATTCAATCCACAGGTTTGCATGACCCAGATTTACAGCTAGATCGATCCCCTCTTTGATGGCCTCTGCTTCTGTTAGTTTGGCTGAAACAGGGAAGGGGATTGATTTACTTTTTCCGGCGATGAAGACTCCTTCTTGATTTCTGATGACAATTCCGATGGCTGCTTTCTTGGATGCCAAATTCCAAGCTGCGTCGGTGTTAACAATTGTCCAGCCCTCCGGCGGCACCAGCGGTGAGCTCGCCGGAGAGGGATAAGTCTGAGCCGGCTCTTGGGGTTTTGAGATGAGCAAGATGTTGTCAATAGTCGCAAGGTAATCTACCACCCTCAAAACCACTTCTTCTGAACTAGATCTGATATTCTTGAAAACAATCGCATTTCTGTTCTTCCATAATTGCCAGATTAGAACACTCATGCATCTCCTTTCCTCTGTTTTTGCTGCAAGGAAAGTGGAAGACCACCAGTTTCGAAGCTGCATGTTTGATTTTGGAACAAAATCGTGACCAAGGAGCGAGATCCAGCAGTCTTTTGCCACTGTACAAAAGAGGAACAGATGAGTTTCGTCTTCTCTCTCCTTATTGCAAATTGGGCACCGATTGTCAAGGTCTAAACCTTTGTTTTTGAGATTATCCCGAACCGGTAAACTTTTTAATAAAGCTCTCCAAGTTGTAAATAGAACTTTTTTTGGCAGTTTTATCTTCCAAAAAATGTTCCACCAACCTGGGGTTGGATTCGAGCAACTTCCTTTCTGAACAGTTTCTTTCAAATCTTCTTGGCGTTTTTTCAATTTGTAAGCTGACTTGACCGTGTAGTGGCCTGAGTCTGAATAGTGCCAAATGAGCCTATCAGGAATATTGTACTTTGGAATTGAGACTCTTAAAATTTCTGCTATATCCTCCTTCCAAAACAATTTCTTTAGCTTTTCCTCATCCCAAGTTCGTTCCTCTGTTATCAGGTCAGCGATTCTGATCGGAGGACCCTCAGGGGCTGGAGTGATTGGTCTAAAAGAGTCTTCTCTGAAAAGCCAAGGATCCGTAAAGGCGTTCAGATTCTCTCCGTTTCCAAGCCGCCACCTACAGCCACTAAGAACAAGCTTCTTGCTGGCGATTATGCTCTTCCAAAGGTAAGAACTGTTTTGGCTAGCAGTAGCTTGTAGGAGCCCTGTTTCTTTAAAATATTTGTGATAAAGAATTCTAGCTAGCAGACTAGAAGGATTTAACAATAATCTCCAAAATTGCTTACCTAACATAGCAAGATTGAAGTATTGTAAATCATGAAAGGCCAGACCCCCTTCTTCTTTTGATTTCTTCAAATTCTTCCACGAAATCCAGTTTATCTTCCTCTTCTTTTCATCTGAACCCCACCAAAATCTGGCCATGGAAGATTCCAACTTTTCACAGAGGGAAGAGGGCAATTTAAAACAGCTCATAGAGTAAGTTGGGATTGACTCTATGACTGCTTTTAATAAAACCTCCTTCCCTGCTGGGGAAAGAAATTTTTCTTTCCAATTTGCAAGTTTACCTTGTACTCTTTCAGGGATGTTCTGAAAACTAACTGTTTTTCTTCTTCCCAATTCCGTAGGCATGCCCAGGTAACGTTCGTGGATGAGCTCTTTACGGACTCCGCAGAGAGCACTGAGTTGGGCGCTGATTTCTTCCGAGACATTACTGGAAAAGACAGCAGACGACTTCTCCAGATTGATCTTTTGTCCGGTTGTATTTTCATAGATCTGTAGGATAGCTGTTAGGGCTTGCACTTCATTTGTAGTAGCTTTTGTAAAAATGAGGCTGTCGTCGGCGAAAAAGAGGTGTGACACTCTAGGTCCTCCTCTCGACGCAGCCACACCTGTAATAGAGCCACTAGACATAGCGTACGTGAGTGCACGAGAGAGAAATTCACCACAAAATAAAAACAAGTAAGGAGAGATTGGGCACCCCTGACGAAGCCCCCGCTTGGGCACAATACTACCCACAATCTGCCCTTTAAAAGATAAAGAGAAAGTTGGCGTAGTAACACAATCCGTAACCAAGTTGATCCAGCGTGGTCCAAAACCCATCTTCTTTAAAATCTGGATTAGAAAAGGCCATTCGACACGATCATAGGCCTTACTAATATCCATTTTTAAAGCTAGATACCCTTCTCTGCCTTTAATTCTAGTCCTCATGGAGTGAAGCATCTCAAATGCAGCTATAGTATTGTCGGTGATTAGTCTCCCCGGGACAAAGGCACTCTGACTATCCGAAATAATAGAAGGCAGGATACTTTTCAATCTATTGGCCATAGTTTTAGTAACGATTTTATAAATAACCGTACATAAACTAATAGGACGAAGATCAGCGGGTTTACGAACCTGTTTGACCTTCGGGATCAGAGCCAGGAGGGTGTGGTTAAAAGCAGCCACACTTTCTTCGCCATTAAGAATTCGTAACACACATCCTCCAACGTCTGCTTTCAAGAACTTCCAATATTTTTGAAAGAAGATGGCTGGAAAACCATCTACTCCCGGTGCTTTGAGCGGTCCCATCTGCATGAGGCTATTCGTAACCTCTTCAATAGTATATGGGGCTTCGAGGGACTCACGTTCCTGTTGACTGATGCCCTGGTTAATCACATCCAACCTGGAATCAATTTCCTCAATTGAGGGGTGGATAGACTCAAAGATTTCTTCGAAATAAGTGGATCAAATCCTTATAAGATCTTCATCCTCTGTATGCCAGTTTCCATCCTTATCCTCTAGACCGTGGATAGTGTTTCTGGCTTTGCGTGCTGAAGCTTTCCGGTGGAAAAAAGCTGTGTTTTTGTCACCACACTTTAGCCAATCAACTCTAGAACGTTGTTGCCATGCTTTTTCCTCCTTCAAGAGGAGATCAGACAGCTCCTTTTTTGCCTGTCTTCGTTGAAAAGCTATAGTTGCCGTTTGCTTTTGCCTTTCTAGGGAGGCAATCTTCTTCTTCAAGGCTCTGATTTGCTTTGGGACATTCCCAAATTTTTGTTTTGCCCAACTCTGTAGGCGATCGGCACAGTAGTCGAGTTTGCCTTTAACACTGTTCTGCTGTGCTTGCCATGCTGTTTGGATCGTATCATCACAATCATCATTTTGCATCCAAGCAGCTTCAAAGTGAAACCTTTTACACCCCACCATACTTGTGGAGGGGAGTTGAGCACCAAAGAGGAGCTCGATCGGGTTATGATCCGAAGTGGCTGCTACAAGGTGGTTTACCCTAGCATTGCCGAAAAAATTCTCCAACTGAGATTTGCCACAACTCTGTCTAGTCTTTCACGTATATTGGCGTCATCGTCCTGATTGTTACTCCAAGTGAAAGGGTTTCCTTGAAACCCAAGATCCTTCAAGTCGCACTCCAAAAGGGCCGCTTGAAAAGGGCTTGTTTGAGAAAAGGAGACTCCTCTACCTCCTTCTTTTTCTTCATGGGAGATTATTTCGTTAAAATCTCCCATTACGCACCATGGAGCATCTCCATGGGGTTTTAAGCGAGTAAGCAAGGTCCACGAATGTTGTCTTTCGGCCCTTTCTGGATCTCCATAAAAACCAGTGAAGAACCAAGCATCCGAGTCCTTTTCGGTCTTAACGAGGCAGTGGATATGTCTTGCTAAACTTGAGAGCATCAGCACTTCCATCTTGTTGTCCCAAAGAAGAGCAAGACCCCCTCCACGGCCAATACTGTCCACGTAGATACCATCTGCATACTGTACCTTTTTCCGGATTACATCCATCTCATGTGAGTGCAACCTAGTCTCCATGAGAAAGACTAGATTGGGACGGCTTTCCTTTACGGTATCGCAAAGGGATAGAACGTTGCAGGGGTTTCCAAGCCCCCGCACGTTCCAACTGATAGCACTCATTGTTCTAGGCGGAGCTGCTCTGCAGCCTCCGCCTCTGGTACATTTGTGAGAGGTGTATTTTCCAGGTCCATGCATTCATCCTCCGTCCCATTTGTTGCTAGCAGCTCTTTTGGATTGTTTTCATCAGTTGGGTTTGCTTGATTTTCCAGTGGGTCTTGATTACATGATCGTTTACCTCCCCCCATCAACAATCCTTCCTCTGTTACCGTGACAACGAGCTGACCCAAGGGTTTCCTTTTTGTTGCTGTCCCTCCATCTTCTCCCTCTTTTCCTTTGTTTCGGGCTTTGTCCTTCAAGTTTACTCTTTTCCGTTTTGGTACATTTTTCGCACCAAAGGAAATTCCCTTCGGATTGGCTACTTTAGACAAGATACCCAAATCGAAATTTGGTTTATCCTTGGGGGGGATGAAGTCTAAAGTGGGAAATGATTTGATAGGCCAATCCTTTCCGAAGATCTCCTCCCTATCAGATCGCAGATTTGATTGGGATTGTGATTTCGGATTCCATTTGAGAGATTGATTGTTATCCCCAATCTTTGACTTACCCTTATTGGGTAGGTTAGCAGAGTATTTTCCGGGACCGGATTTATCAGAATGCCCTCCATCTGTTCGGCGTTTCCCGTCCCGTCCGTCCGCCAGTGGCGTTTTGCGCTTCCCGGCAGGCCTTCCGAGTAGCCAAGTGCCAAACTGTGGAGCTTTGTCCGCTTGGATCATAGCTTCTCGTTTCTCACAACGATTAGCTTTGTGGTCCAATCTACCACACCAATCACAGACATGAGGGACACGTTCATAGACCAAGTTAACCCACACTTGTTCATTATCCGCCGTCTTCACAAAAGCTCTTCTCCGTAATGGTTTGTAGGTTTTGATCCTTGTACGTGCCCTAATACATCTGTCCTTTTCCTCACCTTCAATATGGATTGTAACACGTCCAACTTCACCAATTGATGCTGCTATGTGAGTACCAACATCTTCATGGATGAGATGGAGTGGTAAGCCCTTGATTTGAATCCAAACCCATAAATCATTAAAATGATTATCATCATGACTGCCATGGATAGCCCATTCTTTCAAAAGAAGGAGTTGATCATCAAAGCTCCATGGGCCACCATATAGCGTTTTTTCCATAGAGGATTTGTTCCCAAATCTGAAAACAAACCTGTTTTCACCATCTTCCATGATCTTTAAGTCTTCCTCCGGACACCAGAGCCTTCGAAAGAGTTCCTTCAATCCTTGCACATCCACTCTGGCATCACCAACGAACTTCCCGATTAGACACAGCTTCCAATCTTCTTTGACTTTGTTGCACACCTCCCTTCCAATCAGGACAGCTTCTTTTTCCTCATCTGATAACGTGATCTTGTTCACCCAATCGTCCTCGTCTCTCTCCATAGTTCACCGGATTCTTGCCGCCGACCTCTGTCTAGAGAGAAACCCTAGAGAGAGAAGTGTATTTTAACTTGCGTTGTTGTGGCTATAGGAATTTTTTGACACGGGAACGCTGTTGGGTAATTTCCTCGTATTAATATAATAACTTCTTTCATCAATTTTGTTTGAAGTACTTGTATCTGTAAGTTCAAATATCTACTTTTATCTCTATTCGAAAAATTAATTCTTTGAAGATAATTATTCTTGTACAGAGTAAGTTCTATACCGTAGTTTGAAATATCGTACCGGACGTTGTTTCGTTTTTGTTACTGGAGTGAAACATTTCGGTACCGGTATTTATCGGTGATTGTTTCTGACTAATTTTCTTAAATTATACAATTGCCCGAAATTTATATATTTTTCGAATGACCCAAATTTTATTATTATTTTTTTCAAAATAACCCATAAAAGATGTATATAATATATGATTTTTTAAACTTTATATGAAGGCCCCAAAGATTTTTTAGATTATAAGCTGAATTCTGACTGAAATTCATCCGAAATTCTCCAAATCGTCCGAAACACCCCGAAATATCCAAATCGGCCGAAACACACCGGTACCCACCGAATTTCAGACCGGTATGTACTCGTACCGCATATACTCCGTTTTAACATCGAGACGGTACGGATCGGCCGAAACGCAACGGAGTTTAAAACTATACTCTATACCACCAATGAACTATATATTGAAATAATTAGAGGAATTATATGTTCACGAGAAAATATATAACTATTAGGTCATCTTTAACAATTTTATTTGAAAGCACCTGTAATTTGTGATTGAATAATTGTTTTTATAATTTCTCTCAAAATAAATTGATTTTGTAAATAATAATTGTGTAAACAATATTGAATTTAGACATTTAGTTTTTCATTTGTTAGATTAGCCCCACCTCACATGAAATCCTGAATCCGCCACTGTTCTAAGGTATATGGAGAAGAAGTTTCATTTATAATACCTTTGTGGTAGACGTTTTCTCTTGAAGTTTAAATCCAGTTAAGTAGAACGGCGTAGTTCCATTCGAGAATATGATGCCGTCAGGGGTTTCCGCCAAGTCTGTTAGTTGAGCCAGTACAAGTATTTTCCTCTTTTACTCTTTATTATGTTAGCCATCTACCAACCTTACCAGGTTGTTATTTTGGGAAGCGTGCCCTCATTGTAAACAACCATACATTTTTTTTTCCAACCTGTTCAAGGGCTTCGCCTCAAAATCCGGTCCGACCCGCGTCGCATGTCTGGGTGTGGCAGGTGAGTCTACAAGTGGGAATTTTCTGCATACACAAGTACTCGAACACGAGACATGCTTAAGCGGAACCAAGTTGCTTACCACTTTGACCAACTCCCATTGATTAAACAGTCATACATGAGCTGTGTTGGTTGTTGCAGGGGAATCAATTCATTTTTTTTATAAAATTTTCTCTGGATCTTCTCCTCTCTTTCTCTTTCTTCCGTCTCTTCAACCTCTTTGAATCAATCGAAGGCTAAGAAACCTTAACATCCAATCGAATTCAGGAGGATTTAGCCGGAGGTTGATTAGATCCGAGTCCGGAGTCCTGACAGAGAGGGCTTTAACTAACAAGTTAGCACCCCGTTGGAGCTCTCAATAACGCAGTCATCGTGTTTAGAATCCCACAGTTTCACCTCAAAACTGATTGATAGTGAGGACATTAACTGACAGAACCACACCACAAACAAAGAAAATATATCAAAGCACAAAGTAAACAATCATGAACCTATAGATATTACCTGCAGAACATGAGTAAAGGAGCTTGCATATCAATGTCGGCACTCTTAACAATGAAACGTTTGAAATCAATGTAATCTAAATCAGGGCCGGCCCAAAACACTTGGGGATCTCAGGCGGGTGATAAACTTGGGACCTCAAATTAAAAACAAAAATACACATAAAAGAGTTTGTTTAAAAAAATTGTAAACTTCTAATGTAATACATTAGATTCGGGTTAGTTTTAACTAATGTTCTTCAACCTTAAAATCTTTTGATAAGTAAAAACTAAAAAAAAAAATCACATTTTTCATCAACGAAATTTAAACTTGGGTCAAACTTGTGGCAAAAGTATTAATTAACACCAAACGGACATACAATTCTTCGATACATTACATTAAAGTATGTATTTAACCAAAATATAACAATTTTTTTAAAAAAATACAGGTAGAACACGGAGTCCCTACCGGCCCGGGGGCCTAAGGCGGCTACCTAGCTCTAGGGCCGGCCCTGATCCAAATATAGAATGACTATAATAATACATCAGTACAAAGAAATCGCTAATTAAAGTGCCGTTCTAACAAGGCTTTCCACAAAACTCCAACAGGCAGAGTCAATGTAATATCCATTCCATTGCCGATCCTCGTAATAAGGAGGACCCTGAATTTCAGTGTCTTTTTGTCTAGTACGAGGATTGTGCAATATATACTTCTGTTCATACCGGAACAGGAGGTTGCCATCGATACATAGTCCAGTCAAAGAAGCACATCCCATCCGGAACAATCCAATTCTAAATTGGAGGGTCCAAATATAGTCGTCGTCACGTAACACCCACAAATCAAAGAAATTACCCACGGGGACAAGGCAGTAGTCATCGTCCATCGCCGTGCCTGCTTTAACAAGCAAAGCAAGAGAACCCATAAAATCGACTATAGTACTATCAAACTGATCCCCATCTGGAATAGCATCCGGTATTTCAATTGCACGAAAAGTTTCATCACCCATGTCGAAAGATAACACAATCGGATCCTCATCTTTAAAAGCACTCCGCGCTAACCAATACAAACTCCTGCCCACGAACAAGCTAGACTCGATGTTGTAGTCTCGTACCAGCTCGAAAAACGAGGAGTCGATCTGTCTCCATCCATGTGTTCTCATACTCCAGACCTCAACAGAATAATTCTCTTCCCAAGTTGATATTTTCACAACTTTGTAATCACCCCTTGTTTCGTCGTAACCGAATCCAATACCTTTAACGTAAGTGCTAGCGATATAACAGGTCCTGGGCCGCTCCCTAGTTGAAGGGTTGCACACATAGAGAAGCTTGCGGTCGGGCTCTGATAGGAGACAAAGTAAGCCATTGCATGAACCGACCACTCGAACATTACGATCAAGTGGAGGTTGCGCGCAAATTTGAGGTTCGTATCTTTTTGGTGAGAGTGAATAAATTTTGAGAAATTCGTCTTCGTCGAAGGTATATTTCGTCGTAGCGATGATCTTTGTTTCTTCTCTCCTCGATTTTTGGACGAGGAGGTGCTTCTCGATGAATCTGGGGTTGTTGATTAAAGCAAGCCATGATCTGCAGACCGACTTATACCGGATTAGATCTTTCACCTTCAAATGCACTAAGATCTCCTCCACCGCATCTATCGGGAGTTCCCGCGGCTGAACTGATGAAACAGCCATAGCTACTCTCTCTCTCTCTCTCTCTCTCTCTCTCTCTCTCTCTTCACGAAGATAATAACTAAGGGTCCTTATTACTATTTTCCCAAGTTTCTGTGACCTCCGTTTTATAAGTGTCTTTTTGGTCTTTGGGCTTCATAAGTTATGGAAACTTTTCTTTGAGGAATAATTTATGGTAACTATGAGTATTTTTTCAGTAAAAACTCTAATTATTGGATTAATAGGTATTGTTCTGCCTAATACACTAGACTAGCGAATAAGGAATCGTGGATCTTGTAACATGGTCATATTGACACTGATTCGGCGAAGAATGAAAGTAATGCTGGAGTTTCCCTAAGAATATGTTATGCTGGAGAGTGATCCGCATTTGTTTCTCAGGCACTGTAGACCTAGGCCTGGCAATTTCCGAACTGACACGACACGAAGTAAGTAAGCTCCCATGAACCTGCAACGGGTCAAAAATAGATCGACCCAACAGTGCCACGGGAATAAAAGAGTTGGGTTTGTGACAACCCAAAAACAACCCGTCCCAAGACATAACAATAATCTGCTTTATCACTGTTAAACATTATTTCAGAAAAGAAAAAAACATATACTTAATGCTAATTATATTCGGTTCGACACGACGAGGCGACACAAACCCGACACGAAATTACCGGGTTTGAGCCGACACGAACCCGCAACAAGTTAGAAATGGGGCGACCTGAACCTGAGACGAAAATAAATGAGTCGAATTCGAGTCGACTCGTTTATGACTCGACAAATTTCGACCCAACCAGCATACCATACAAGTATAGGTCAGCGTTCACATTTAACTAGTAACTTTGTGGCGGTCCGAGTTTGAATAGTTGAATCCATGTGTTATCGTCATCATCTAACACCCACATACAGTACAAAATGCTGAAAGTAGAGTTATCTAAAGATAGAGAGCCCTTAAAATCAGCTAAAACAGCGTAAGATTTAACCCAAACTGCTGCGCCAACTGCCACTGCAATTTGCCGAAAAATTTAATCACCCATGTCAACAGAAGAGATGAAAATTGAATCCTCCTAATTAAACTAAGAGATTGTGCAATCCAATACTATAAATTCTTCCTTGCTAACAAGCCGTTTGTTAACCAAACTCCATGTACTTATATATTGTTTTATGGCTGTGAGAAAAGTTTCTAAGTTCAGAACTTTCGCATTCTGACAACCTGGATGAATCTTATTTCAAATGAAACCACTGGCATAGTGGCATGTCCTCTGAAAAAGTACAATGAGTGTAAAATTATCTACGACTTAGGATATTACGAAGGCAAAAAACTGAAATAATAATAAGCAAGCAATATGTTTATATGTCGTGCTAATTATTCATACAGCACATAAACATTGCTACAAAGGCTAAAGCAGTACAAGAGTCATCTATCTAGTGGGCTTACATGAGTGTGCCCATAATATCTGTTATTGATAAGACGCAATCTATTTAGAAGCTGGTTAAATAGGGTAAACATTTTGTCAGGTCTACTTCACAGCCTTGCAAATAATCACAAGTAATGGCATCAAAACCGAATCCACAGTGGGTAAACATTTCCCACAATTAAACAACTCCACCGTTCCCTACATGAAAGGGTTCAACAAACTTGGAGCCGCCTATTACATTTTAAGGTTTGAGGTTTCATGGAAAGTAGGAGAGAATACATTGAGCTGAAATATTAGACTATCTCAATTTGTGAGTGTCATTCTTGTGCAGGGGTCATGCTAATATTCTCTGTACTGTTCAAATTTTGGATATCCGCAAATGAACCAAATATAGACTATCTAGTACAAACATTTAATATGAAAACAAGGTGCGGAACCTGATCTCTATTTAATAACAAACGGGTTATTCCACCCCACCACGATGGTAGGTTCTACTAAAATAATGCATTGAATTGAAGAGTGAAAGGAAAACAAAAAGAAAACAGTTTTGTCCGTAACAAAAATGCTTGAACCATTAAGTAGCATGTCCTAAGAAGAAAATTTAAAGAGAGTTGCTCATAATGATGGGTGTCGATTCGACTGAGACAAGGCTTTCAACGTAACCCCAATACAGGCGGTCACGTTGATGGCCACGCTTATCTAGGTTCGTTTGGTGGTAAGTACAAGGGTTGCCTGGAAGTACCTTTTCGTCTTTGTGGGTATATGGATTATGCAAGAAATAACACTTCTCATCCGCTATCATAACTAGCTTGCCATCAATACATGCTCCTGTTGGGAATACCCTATCCTGCTGATCTCTTGATTTGAAGGGTCCGATACTGAACTGTTGAGCCCAAATACTACTGTCGCCAACCAACAATAACCATATATGATAGGCAGGCCAAACTGTATTTTTTTTGCCAGACAATGCAAGGGAACCCATAAAATCAATTAAAGTAGTATCAGACCAATAATCCCCTCCTATAGTAGAATGTGGCAATACAATTTTGCGAAAAGTTTCATCAACCATGTCAAACGAGATCACAACCCCTCGATCCGTGGAGTTAAATCTGGCTAGCCAATACAGATTTCTTCCAATAAACAAACCAGATCGACAACACATATCCCTCTGTTTCATAAGCTTAGGAAACAAGGGATCGTGTATTTCTCTCCGTTCGTTTGCGCTCGTACTCCACACCTCAACAAAAAACCTTTCTTCATCAGTTGTTAAATTGTCCCTCCAAGATATTTTCACAACCTTGTAAGCACCAGTTGTGTCGTCGTAACCAAATCCAATAGCGTAAACACGGTCGGCGATGACTAGAATCCTCTCCTCTCTAGTTGTGGGGTTCCACACGTGGAGAAGTTTGTTTTCGGGCTGCGAGAGGAGACAAAGCAAGCCGTTACATGAACCCACCAGTCCCATTCCAGGACCTGGCCTTGCAGAAGAAGGTACGTAAACCTCAGACTCACACCCATCTATAGAAAGAGAGATAATCTTATCTGTGGTGGCGAGGATGGTGGTTTTGCTACGTTGAAGGGGAAGGTGTCTCATGATGAACCTGTGGCTGCTGATCAAAGCAAACCAGGCCTTGGACAAAAGCTTCAGCCGGACTATATCTTTCACTGGCAACAGCAACAGCATTTCTTCAGCCACATCCATTGGGAGTTCCCTCCGACCTGCCATTGCCACCACCGGAGACCGCATCCACGCTCGCTATTGATGCCCTATTTTTTATCACTTGGGCTTTATATATTCAGAACTGTTATGGCCCAATTGGGTTGGTTGGGTTGGGGTTTTGTTTCAGCATGGCTTTTAGTGTGTTTTATTGGGGTTTAGGGTTATATCAATCAGGATATTGTGATTTCCATAGGTGGAAATGATTCCACCAGATCCTTTAATTCTACATGAAACATGTGGCCCTTAAGCGTTCGTCTACTAGATTTTCTTTCCGAGCCAGTCTGATTGCTGATAGTCTTGCATTGAGGGGCAATGTGACATTCCTCATTGCATAGCTGACATATAGGTAATCGTTTTCTCCTAGAATTGTGGGAGTCATCCAACGAGGATAGACGAGGATACTTGCTCTTCATTTTATGTATGTCACTGTTATACAAGAAACTTGAGTTAACATCCTTGAGATGGATTGGAGAGGATTTGTCAGTCTTGTTGTGGCCGTGCACGCACACACGAGTACGAGTGTGTATGCTACTTTACACCCACAATTTGCCTCTAAACGTGATACATCCGAAGACTACAATAGTAGAGTAAAGCAGAATGGTCCGTGTGCGACAATACAATAGATCGGATAATAGACATGAAAAACTTTGGTGCGTCCCAAAGGTAACCGGCTAAGCCGGTACTAGCCGGTTATTACGAAAATGCCAGCTACCGGACGAAAAAAGTGGTCCCAGAGGCCAGCTACGGGACAAAAACAGTGGTCCCAGGAAGATTCCTTTTTAACCTAGATAGCATTGTTAACACTATAGAATGAACTAAGCTGAATAAGATTGCACAGTGATATCATTGATTAATCTTTAGTTAGTTAGTTTAACAGTTATGATATTAACCCTTTCATTTAAGATAAATGCGGAGATATCATTGTTAACAAAACTTTAATCCTTAACTAATCACAGCAGAATTAGAATTAAATACAGGATAAACTATCATACATTGAAATTAAAATGTTGAAAATGACAAAAATCACAACATACAACAGTTTCACACGAAAATAGTGGGCTTTTGAAGCATTCTCGGCCCCTTCGAGTCTCACACTTAACTGAACACAACAGAATAGAGAAGCAAACTATCTTACTTTGAAATTAAAACGATGAGAATGAAAAAAATCACAACATACAGCAGTTTCACATGAAAAGAGTGGGCTTTGGAAGCATTCACGGCCCCTACGACTCTCCTACTCAACGTTGTTACCTCCTCCTGAAGTTGTTGGAGATCTGGAGCACAGCAAGGACTGGGAAATTCATCTTCCCAGTAGAAATAGTTGCATTGTTGACCTCTAGGCTTGGCACAATTCCAAAACACGCGTCCGTCATTTCCGGGCGTATGTGCGGTACGACTTACCGGGTAACGGCCACAGAAACACTGCCCAGGCCTACACCCTGACCTCCGGGATGAATCTCCTCTTGAATATGAAGGTGGATTGCTTGGTGAGGGTGAAGAGCTTACACTATGTTGAGACATTTCTTAGAGAGAAAGAAGAGAAGGGTGAAAGAGAAGGAGAACAGATGAGATCTGAGAGTGAAGAGAGAAATAAAGAGTTAGTTGAGTGTGGTTGGAGATTGTATTAAAAGCGGGCAGTGGGTAGGTTGGCTGATATAAATGCAGGTATCTAACTTTAAGATAGAGTACTTAACAATTTAGAATTGGTACCTACTAACGTAGTAGTGCATTTATTAATTCAGTTTTGGTAGGTGAGGGTAGTTGGCCAACACCAAATGCACCTTAAATAAAACTAACTATACAGTTTGTGTTCACAAAAAATCACAAGCAATTTTTCAGAAAACAACACAAGTCATCAAATCATAAGCAAACAAACATTGCCTAATCATCATTGGGAAACATTGTTCATAACATACAATCTCAAACATACAACCCACAAAATTTACTGACATAAACATTGTTCATATTACAAATTCCCAAACAACATAACAGACAAACTCACTTTTTTCCATTCTTCCCCGACGACTTTCGCGCCGACCTCCTCGTCTTCGCCCCGGATTCCAATGGAACAGTAGGAAAAGAAGTGAAATTGTACATCCTTTCAAACTCATGAACATTCTCATCAATAGACTTGAAGCTCAGTAACTCTTCAAACATCTTGGCCTTGCGGATGTTGAAGTCTGATTTAGCCATTTCATTGGCTATCCAGATTCTCAGATGCTTCACTTGAATAGAGAAGTTCTTCTTTGGATTAGGAATCAGGTCCCTCAAGTGGGTCATGAAGAAGCATACAAAAGGGCCACAATCAAACCTGAGAGATTAAAATAGAATGCTGTTGTGATGTATAAGATAGTGTGTTTAAGAAAATGGTGAGTGGAGTTAATGAATAAGATTTTTACCCGTTTGGTTGTTGGGGAACGTCGTCATTCATGTACCACACATCCCACTTTGTGATGTCATCATGGTACTCTGGATAGGAGGATAGCACCTGGTGAATTTGATTAACTTTTCTAGCCACATCCCTCTCAACATACCCATGTCCAGAAAGCGAGTCCAAGACGTATATTTCCTTGTCGACAAAGGAAATGACCATCATGAACCAGTGGGTTCGATGTACATTCATGGGCAGGGCAATCTATTTCATTAACAATTCAACATAAAATAAGTTCAACAAAATATGAATGTATAAATCAGATTTCATTGATAGAAATCGTAAATCTTACGTAGCCCATCTCGTTCCACGTTCCTCCGTATTTATCGGACACTTGGAAATATCGATTGCCCTTCGTTGGCTGAACAAGAATTAAAATTGATGATGCTATTTTGTGGAAGAATTTTAAATTGAGTTTTTATCCAATGAAAAGGGAATGAACTTACGGCATAATGTGTTCCGAGGTACCAAATGCGAGGGATTCCACCAAATGGTCGGCTTCTTTCTTTCAGATGAAGCAATTGCAAATAGGCATCGATGACCTAATTGTTTAAAAAGTGAATAGAAAAGTGTTATGATGATGATGGGAGAATGTGTTAAGAAACTACGTTAAATCAACAAAAAGAAATACTTACTTCGTTGTCAAACCATTTACCATCCATAAAGCGCCATGCGGCATACCTCGTCACCTTCTCATAATCAGCAATGTTAATATCCAACTCACTGCAGATATAATAACAAATCAAACCATAAGTAAAAATAAAATTTGTGTCTTGTACAGCTTATTTAGGAAATTTGAATGTAAATAACACTTACTCTCGCAAGCTTAGTGGAATTTTGGGATCCCAAGGTTTTTTATCGAACTTAGGCTCATATTTGTGAGACAAAAAGAAGTTGATCCAGCAATCTTCCAGGCTAGGCATCTCTGGCAGACATGTCATTTCCTCAGGATTGCTTTGTTGCTTCTTAAGCGACACCCGATTCGACCCCCTTATGATCCACCGCGCCTTTCCCCGGACAGACCCATCAATGTTTTTCCTTGGGTCCTCCCAAGAAGCCAAGGATGCCTCCTCCTAATAAATCAACAAAATGTTAGAATTGGAAACAGAGACATCAAGTCTAAAGTTAAAACAGTTAATACACTTATCTCATCGTCATCGTCAGATCTGACTTCTTCGACCACCTCCATCGAAGAGCTAACCTCATCCTGATTCTTCTTCTGCTTCTTCTTGGGAGGTTCATCTTGTTTATCCTCTTCACCTCCCTTCTTCTTTTCCCCTCCTTCCTCTTCCTCCGTTTCATCCCCCTGCTTCTTTTCCACTCTTTCATCTACCTGCTTATTCTCATCTTCTTGCTTCTTTCTCTCCTCATCCTTCATCTTCTTTCTTCCATCTTTCCTCTCCTCCTCCAATTCAGACTTTCTCTTGTTAACAGTCGCGAACATGGCCAATAATGTTTGCGGGTCAGCATTCTGCGCCAGCTGTCCCAAAAGATCCTTCAAATAATCCCCTGGTGGGAGAACTAATTGAATTGCTGGTGCAACAGCCTTCTCAGTAATTGGCTCTTCATCCATTTTCTTCAACTTCAACTACAAAGAACAACAGAGTATAAAGGTTAACATTTAAGATAAGGATGTTAACTGGTAAAAACATATTTATAAGTTTTATGTAAAAGGTTACTCACATTTTCATTCAAGAATCAGCACGCAACCATTTCCTCGCAAGGTTTCCCCAGTCTGGGCCTTCACATTTTGTTTCACCAGATGATCAAGCCACAATTCCGCCCAGTTCACCTTTTTCAGGTGCTCCAAATCTACAACAAGTTTGGCCAGACCAGACCGGACTCCTTGTCGCCCGATCGGCATCCCTAGGGCCCCCAAGATTAAACAAACAGCCCTCTGCTTCCACTCATCATTGAACAGCTTCCTATTTTTCAAGAACCACGGAACATACTTACCGACCTTTGTGTTGTCCTGGACGAGGCCAATTCTGTGTGCCACTTCTTGTACAACCTTTGGATCGACCTCCGGAAACTCAGTTGTTCCGGTGCATTTTACTCCAAGGAGCCAGCCGACAACTTCCGGGGTTACATCCACAGTCCGGCCGTGAGCCGTAAAGGACCCCTCGGTGTCAAATGAGTTGTAGAGGAATTTGTTGAAAGCCTCGGGGGTTTCTGAAATCTGTAGGTGCTTTAGTCCTCCAAGCCCCACTTCAGTCAACCATGACTGCTGTTCATCTGTCATATCTTTGAAGAGAGCCTTAACAGAGGGCAGGCTCATAAAGCTTTGGAACCGCCTCGGGTTCTTCAGCTTCTTCTTTGATTTGCCCTTCAACTTGGCTGCAGCCGATTTCTTCTTCTGCTTGGCCTTCTCACCGGTTGGTCTTCTCTTCAATGTGCCAGCTGATTTCCTCTTCTCTCTTTCTTCGGTGGCAGCTGTGATATAGGGTTCTTGTTGGGACTTTGTCAGCCTTTTCCATTCATCGTTTATCCTCTGTTTGACATCGTCGGTTATCTTCACACGAGGATCTTGTTTCTTGAGCTTGTGCGTCTGAACATTTCTACAACAATCATGAGACAATAAAGAAAATTAAATTACAATTCCAAGTACTAGATCCATAACATATAAGACACACCCTCAAACATTTAAAATCAAATAAAGTCATTAGACTTTAAAGTAATAACATGCATTATGATGTTTGAACAGGTAATGGTTTAGAAAAGGACTATAATAGTTTAGAACGAGGGTGCAGAATAGTAGACATTGGCTTCACAATTGAAACAAAATTTTACGAGATGATTGATTAGGGAAGAAACTTACTTGAATCTTATGTACGCATTCATGGCATTGCCATGATGGGCTTCATCGTATGATTGAGGACTTTGTGCCTGCCTTGTGTTTCTACCATGCATGGCAGTGTGCACAACCTCCAAAAACCCACAAATAGGCATCTTTGAGTATTGATTTGATGGAGTATTAACAGCTCATTCTAAAACATTGTATGCATCTTCTTAACTGCTAAACCCTAGAGAGGGGTCTATCTTAAACTTTATAAGATATTTCCCTTTAAAATGCCACTTATTTTGGTTTCTTCGTCGATGGAATGACTCGTGGTTTCACCATGTGTCCTGGAAAACATGCCAAGGACAATGCTGGGAGTTATTTTGAAATGACTTCACGTTTTGCTCCTCTAAGTGACATAAAGGGGCAAAAATCGAATGAAAACTCAATAATTGTACGAGTTTAGCCATGAAATGTGCCCCCAGCATGCCAACTCTGATTTAATGTTGTATTTGGGTCATTTTAACAAGACAGGGAGTTTTGAGGTCACACCCAACCATGGGACTTGAACACCGAGGGATAGGGGTGTAACCGACTATCGACATTGTGAGACAACCTCCAAAAACCCACAAATAGGCATCCCTGAGTTAACCAATCGATGAACAAACAAAAAGTTAATAAAATTTTACAGTGATGAGTATACTAAAAAATAAGATAGATGCTCTCTAGAGTTTAGAATTATGGAAATTATATTAATATATTTAGAAGGAGATATTAAGAGACAGTCAAATGCAAACGCAAAGATGGCGATACTTGTGTTTTCTACATTTGTACACAATGTCATGGCAATACTAATATAATAATATACCAATAATACAAAATAAAATTAATTATGACACTCCACAACTAAAGAAATTAAAAAAACAATATGTTTGTTACGTTAAGATGGAGTCTTTAAAATATTTGTGTTTTTGTTTAAAAATGTAGATAGATGTTTTTTAAAAATCTGAAATTTGGAAATTTTAATGTCAGTTTCCCTAAGTGTTATTTATTGTTTTTGTAGGTTCAGAACAGGTAAAAATCATGAGCTTGAAAGTGTTTTCTGGTGTGATAGGAGATCAGTGGTAGATTACCACAGATTTGGCGATGTACTCATTTTTGATGCAACGTACAAGACCAACATCTATCAAAAACCATTTGTAATTCTATCTGGCGTGAACAATCACTACCAGACGACTATTTTTACCTGTGCTTTTCTCAACGACGAGACAGCAGAAACATATGATTGGGTTTTGAAGTGCCTGATGAAGGTAATGAACAATAAGAAGCCTTTGTCCGTCATCACGGATGGCGATTTGGCAATGAGAAAAGCTATTATGGATAATTTCCCAGAGGCAAGACATTGTCTGTGTTCTTGGCATCTTTGTCGGAACGCCCAGGCTAATCTGAAGTTGGGAGATGGCTTCATGGTTGATTTTAAAAAGTGCTTGCATAGTAGGAAACCTTAAAAATTTTGGCATGATGATTGGCATGCAATGCTTACTAGATGGAACATTGCTGATAGGAATTGGGTCCAGGTCACATATATGAACCGCCACTTGTGGGCGGAGACATACTTGAAGGATCATTTTTTTGCGTTGCAAACGACGACCTCGAGATGCGAGAGCATCAACAGTTTTGTCAAGGATTATATGTCCTACTCGGACAAATTGACCAATGCTTGCAAGGGATTCACGACAGGGGTTGACAAGCTACGCAACAACGAGCGTAAGGCACACCATCGCTCCGACCAATCAGACCCGGTGATAACAACAGGGTTCACGGAACTCGAACGCCATGCAGCAGAGGTCTTCACCGAAAATGTCTTCAACATGTTTAGGAAACAAGCTGCAAAGGGTGATGATTATAGAGTGTTTGAAGTCAAAACTGTTCCAGAAGAGAGCTTGGACTTGTTCTACGTGATGAGAGGTCAAATGAAGAGATCCATGGTATGTACATCTGCTTCAATTTACATATTTATATACTATGTACTCGTGTACTGCATTTTTATTTCTAAATAATCTTGTCATGTTTCCTTAATGTTATTAATGATATCTTAAGTCTTAAAGTGTAACAAATAAGTATTGATGTCACAGTCTTTGAACTATTGTCCTCTTCTATCTAGTACCAGGTTACAATCTGTCTATCCTTGTGTTCATTTGTATTTTCATTTCCTTCTTAATTTCTAACCACCCTATCTTTTCTTGCTTCAGCAAGTTGTTCAATGTCGTCATGATAATAGGCTTCTCCGTTGCACGTGTTTTCGTTGGGAAACATCGTATATGATTTGCAAACACATGTTGTTTGTTCTGAAACAAAAGGGAGTACAGAGGATCCCAAACTCTTAATTGCCAAAAGGTGGACCAAAACTGACAAAGAATTCTACCGAACCGAGCCATCAATGAAGGAGCCTGTTGGGAAGAAAAGTGATGACCCAGATTTGCAAGCCTTGCGCCGGGCTTCCTCGAGGAACGAAGTTCAACTGTATTACCGTTTGGGTTGTACTACTGGCGAGACAATGAGGTTCTTCAGAGAGCATATGGCCGACGGGATTCGGAAAATGCAGAGAATGGTTTCTTAAACTTTTCAGGGTACACAAGGAGCCGGGACACAAGGAGAGATTAAGAAGGAAGAAAATCCCTACGCCCATGTGAAGAATCCGAACCCCCCGGACACTAAATGCCCAAAGGGACCAAAGAAAGACAAGAGAAGGAGGTGTGGAAATTGCAAGGAGCTGGGACACAACATGACAACATGCCCCAATCCTCCGGTGGACTCCGTCGAACAAGTGGACGATCCGGAAGACGATTTTGCAGAACTGCCACTTGAGTTTGATGTTAAAGAGGAATACTTCTGGTCTCAATCGAGTAGTCAGTCCAAGAAAAACAAGCATGAATGATATAGGTCTGTTTAGAGTGATTTTATTCGTGATTTCTTGACAAGAAAGACGACCCGGGAGATGATATTGAACAAGTACCACCTTATTTTAATGTTATTGTTGAATTGTTCTGGTATTAATCTTTAAACATGCCTTTAAAGGACTTTTGAGTTGATATTGGTCTGCTTGTAGTTAATTTCAACGTTTTTTATTAACAATAAAACTCAAATTGTTAACAATGCTTTCTTAAATGAGGGAACTCCTTCTACCTGTTAAACTCTACTAACTATATGGTAGTCTTTTCTATATGTTAGCCGCGTAGATATTAAGAACTTTATCTAAAGCGAGAAAAACTCTTAACAACTATATCTCCAGCCGAGGTTACCTGCTATAGCGGGTAACATTTTTTGTCCTGTAGTAGCGGGGACCACAAAAAAAAAAAAAAAAAAAAGTTGTCAGGAACCCTAATTAGGGACGCACCATAGACAACCCCAAAAATATCAGATCTATTCTATTAACATGAATTGCGTAAAAACAAATCAGATACAGTAGTATAACTGGAACGTAAAAATAATCTGACAGTGTAACACTTATAAGAACACGTAAAAGACATGACACAGAAGATTTTTACAGTGGGAAAACACTCACTATGCTCTTTGCCCGAGAAGAACAGTTATGAGTAAAATCTCACTTACTAGAACAAAGAAGTGCTAGACACTATATTGCATGAAAATTTTAATATAAGATAAAATAACGAGTTTTCCCTCAGACCAGTTACTCGCCACACTTTGGTCTACCTAGTATCTTAACTGTTAACAGTTTATCTTAACTGTTTACATTTTTCGCCTTACGAAAGTACCTGAGTGATGATCGATAAAGTGTCCTACTCTCGTATGGCCTACTCTCTTATGCATAAGCAGGTTAAACAACACTGAGGAATTGATTTCTCGCCATCCTTGCAACCTTGTAATCACTAGTTGTGACGTCCTAGTCAAACCCTAGAGCAAAGGTATCGACAGTGTATCGGTCCTTGACACAAGGAGCCATCCCGTGTTCCGTAGTTGAAGGGTTCCACAAACACACATGTTTGCAGTAAGGATATGATGCGAGTCAGAGCAAGCCATTGCACGAACCAGTAAGTTAAAAACTGTTGACCGGGATCATATGATTGACCCGTATTAATTCCCCCGCAGTTGAAAAATGCCTTGTCCTCAAGGCAGTTCGGAGGACGAGACCCATATCCATAATAAGAAGTCGAATTTGGTCCCAGACTATATCCATTAGAGTGTGGCCCGTACTGATGATGAAGCCCATGGTGAGAATGAGGCCTCTCCTCATAATTAGTCCCCAACGTATGGATAAGTAGACCCATAAGATGACAGCCCCGAATGTGAAAGAAAGCCATTGAGAGCATCCACATTAGTATTATCTACAAATTAGTTAAATTTTAGTGCAAATTCAACTTATTCATTTTAGAGCATCTCGGTAGTACTAGTTAAAAGTTATTTATAATTTGATGAAAATTTAACATTTTTAATTAAGATATTGTAAAATTTTAGTTAGTGCTCCAATAGTGTTAGTTAAATGATTAGCTAAACAACACGTGACACATTCTCAATATTTTTTGTATGAGAATTTTAAGGAATTCAGGACATAACCGCTAAAAACATGGGTAAACAAAATATGAAGTTATATATCCGACTAGTTAAAAGTAGTGAGCGGGTTAACTATCCGCTAAAATAAAGAGCGTAGTAGAGAGCCTACTGGAGACAATATATTTCCCATATTATTTATATTTTGAAGATAACCGTCATATAAATAACCTATTGGAGATGCTCTTATTATGGTAGATTTGCTCCAGTAGTGTTGTACCAATACTGTCTAAAACTAAAACAAGAAATAAAAAATAAAAGTAGCTAGGATGTGTTGACTCGCCACATCTAGCTAGCATGAAATTAGTAGACTAAAATAGTATCTGATTTAGCTAGTTTGCTGCATACTCTACTTATTCCTATTGACTTGCTATTTTTAAAATAACTTCCATTTGAATAGTCTACTATGGATGCTGTGAGGTGTGTAGCCCTAATTGACTCTTCCTCCACCTATTGCGGCCTGAAGAGTTCAGGTAGCTAAACATTACAGGGTGGTGAGCTGGTGGGTACGGCAGAGAGGACAGTTACGCCGGCTGATTGGGAGTCGGTGGGTACGACGATGAGGACATGTACGCCGGCTGATTGGAAGTCAGCGGGTACGCCGTCGTGGTGAATGGCGCCTGATTGGAGGTCAGAGGCGGGTGTTGTTGCAGCATCGGGAGCGAGGACCAGGGGGTGTGGTCGCTGGTTGCAGGGACGGGAAGTGGCGAGGAATAGACCGATTGGAGAGAGGGCGGTGGTTGGGTGGAGGCTGAGGGGTTGGGTAATTTTGTCGTGGCGGGTGTGGGTTGCCTCATAGCTCGGAGGGTGACGGTGAGGGCTGTGAGTGCAGCGTCGATTGGGAACGCCGCTGTTTAGGTCGGATCTGGTGGTTTTGTCGACAGTGAGGATGGTAGCTTTGTCGGTGATTTGGATGGATCTGGTGGTTTCGGGTTGGGGCCGGTGTGGGGGAAGAAGACCGGAGCAGGGTTTGTTGTTGATTCTCCGGCTGTGGGTCGCCGGAATCGGTAATGGCAGATGCAATTGCAAGGGATGCTGTTCGTCTCGCTGCTGGGACAGGAGATGTTTGCGGCGGCTTGGTTAGGATGTCAACCTGCTCTGGTTTTGTATCGATTGTGAAGTTGTATGGAGACGCTTCGATCTCCCACTTATTGCTAACGTTTTTGAATGAACTAAAACTAGGGTTTACGAAAATTAAAGTGAAATAAAATTAGAAACAATTCTTATTTCATGATATGCAATAGTAAGACTCACAACGTATAAAGACACTCTTAACCCTAACCTAGACTCTTACGGGCCAAAACCCAGTCTACTAACAAATTAAATAATTAACTACTAACAAGTAATAAAATAAACTAACTAATAATTAATTAAATAATTCGAATTAACGATAGTAATAATTATATTGTTGACCCAGATCATATGGTTGACCCGTATGAGAAGAACAATTCATGGTTCCGACTTAACCGAAATAAGGTTTTCCACAAAACCCCAACACAGACGGCCAATGCCATAATTAAACCAACCAGGCGATTCTGCACCGAGAAGTTCCTTTTCTTCTCCAGTAAGCGGTTGGTAAAAGAAATAGTTCTTTTGCACTCGCATAAGAAACTTGCCATCTATAGATACTCTTGATTCTTCAAAACATTAATTATATATTTGAACATTGTGCAATCAGAAGTTACGGCAAACAGATGAAAAATAATTCTTAATTTTAAGAAAATTAATTTTATACGAAAGGGAGAAATCGATGGCGCAGTTAGAGAAATCAGACGAAACTTGATTAACCAAAGGGTTCTAGCTACAAGAAGTATTCTACACAGACGGTCTCATATCAAAATAAGCCAGACCACCTTTAATTGAGCATGACGTTCAATATCATCGATTTGACTGAATTGCAATTGCATAGCTACACATGGTTGTATTGTGGGTTGCTCTGCTTAGACCTATATTGTCTGAACCAGAGGTCTCAGAACAGCTACAGCGTAGCGTCGGCAGCAGCAGGAACGAGTTGAGGCGGCCACGAGCTTCAGGTTGAAGGAAGGTAATCTCAGAAACTAGCTAGGATCGTTTATATATGGAACGTATGTTGTATGTGTGATATATTCGGAAAATTGAGAGAAAAATACAGTCAGAAAAAGAGCCGGAGCTCTGGAAATTGAAAGTCTGTGAGTTGTCTAAATTAGTAGAGAAGAAGCCGAAGCTTCACTGTAGTTGATGTGTGTTTTGTGGCTGATTATGAATGAAAGGTTGCCCTGAATTTAATTCAGTTCATCTTGTTTGGTTCTTGTTCTTTGAATTGTTTTGAGAACTGGAGTTAACTGGTGCGAATTATTGTTTTTCATCTGCTGCTTGTTTAGTTCAGTTCACATTGGTATGCTAGTTTGAGAAGTTTGGATTTGAGATACCTGATTGCTTAAGTTGCTGGTATAAATCATGTTCTCGGAGTACGAAAACCTGAATTGGGGCTTTCTATTTCCAACAGGCTAAACATAAAGGTTGTGACAGACGGAGTAAAATTTAATATGGTGGATACTGGACAATATTCCAACTTTCAAGTTGAGCATCTGCTTTGGGCCTTTATTAATACTTAATACCAAGTTGATGTAACATTTTCCATGTTGATCTAAGAGTTTTCATTATCTTTACCATCATTGCTAGTTGAGAAGATACCTATGTACAGAATCTAAAGTTTGCCTGGCTCTATTTGACTATTTCATCTCTGGAGGCCCTTGTTGGAAAAAGATCTCCAGCTACTTAATAATCAAAATATCAACTTATTTCAGGAACATTTCATGAGAATCACAAACATCGAACACTAGGGAAACAACTTGCTGAATCTGGTAGTCCTTCAAAACACTCCAGGAAACAACTTGCTGAAACTGCCAAAAAAAAAAAAAAAAAAAAAAAAGGAAAGAAAAAAAACCCTCCACCAGACAGGAAACAACTTGCTGACTGGTAGTCCTTCAAAACACACTCTGGGAGGTCAGATACAATCTTTCTTCATGCTCAATAGAAGACGAAGCTTAGCACACCCATCATTCGAAATTTAGACGACCTTGTAAGCACTTAGATCTAGCATCACAATTTTATCCCATACCACGAGCTTGCTCTATCTACTAAAAGGAAGAAAGAAAGAAAGAAAAGAATTCATGTTCGCTATAACAAAGGATGTCACTCATGTCCATTTTACCAAAACAACTGACATCTCCTGGAAAAAGCAACAAACAATCTGAAGATCTGAACATATTTATAGGTTATGGTAACAAATTGATGGATTCCCTATCTGGATGAATGCCATTAAAATGCCTTTAATCTTCTTCAGATTACTAACTACTTGATGGATGGTGGAAGGCTGCCCGTAGCTCCATATTTATAGGTTATGGTAACAAATACTTTGTTAAACCTTGGTCTCCTAATAGGATGATGATACGGGAACCTCTGTACTAATGAGATTAGAAGAAATTTGTAACAAACCAGCTGATTTAATTATATGATTTCACAAGTTCGGCATTCCAATGAGTTGGTGATTAATTCCTAGATTAATTCCTATCTTATGTTTAAATGGAAACAGCATATGCCCCTGCACAGACACACAGTTATGGTCTCTCAAAAACAAAAGCCCAACTTCTGAAATATTAACAAAAAGTTGATTGTATGTAGTGACAGTCATGAACCAACATAAAACACCCACTATTGGTGTATGGAATTAACATTTCCAATCAGATGAACCAACATAAAGACATCAGTAAAACACAGTTTTTAGAAAAAACTGAAACAGAACTAGAGTCGAAGAGAACTCGAATTCATGGTTCCAACCTGACCGAAACAAGGCTTTCCACGAAACTCCAACACGGATGGCCAATGCCATATATATAACAACTAAGAGCTTCAGCACCCGAAAGTTCCTTTTCTTCTTCATTAAGCGGATCATACAAGAAATACTTCTTTTCCGCTCGCATAAGAAACTTGCCATCTATACACACTCCTGCTGGACAAGCCCATCCTACCCGGAATGGTCCAATTGTGAATTGGTTAATCCAAGTTCTGTTGTCTTCATCCAACACCCATATGGAAAACACATTACTGCCTCGATTCCTTTCTGGCCACAGAGACAAAGCAAGGGAACCCATAAAATCGACTAGAGCCCGACCGTCACGAACTTCAGCTGCCACAGTATCTGGCAATATTTCAATTGTACGAAATGTTTCATCACCCATGTCGAAAGAGATCAAGAACGCGTCCTGATCTACACAACCGCGATAAACCACCCAATAAAGTTTTCCCTTTAAGAAAACACCTGATTGATGACGGATTTGGTATCCTGCTGGCACTTTCATAAGCAGCTTGGACAGCACGGGAGAATTCAATTTTCTCCATCCGTGGGTACTGCTCATAGTCCAGACCTCAACAAAACAATTTTCGCCTCTAGTTTCACAAGTTGGATAAAATGTTTTCACGGATATTTTCACCACCTTGTAATCACCAGTACTCGCGTCATAGCCAAACCCTATAGCAAAGACATAGACCTTATCTTTCTCCGGGATATAAGGAGCCCTTCGATGTTCCCTAGTAGAAGGGTTCCACAAATAGACATGTTTGCAATCAGGCTTTGACAGGAGACAAAGTATGCCATTGCATGAACCAACAATTGTCAAACAAGGAGAACCAGCATTCCCTCGCATTGGCAATGGGGCGTAAACTTGAGGAGGTTCATCACCATTTGGTGACAAAGACACAACTTCACTACAACCACTACTTTTGTGGGGAATCTTTGTGGCGGCGATGATTTTCTTCTTTCTGGATAATTGACTAAGGAGAAGGAGGTGTTTGTTGATGAATCTTTGGCTGCTGATCAAATCAAACCAGCTTCTACACACGGCCTTGTACCGAGCTAAATCTTTAGCTCGCGATTGGACTAAGATGACCTCTGCCACATCGATGGGGAGTTCCCGCCGCGGACGTGACATTGCCATCCCACACCAGAAACAAGAGTAGGTTGCCTATTTTACAAATTTATCTTCAAAAAGTTAATTAAAGGAATTCGTTTCATTGCAAATAAGAGAATTTCACCTAACGGATGTAGTGTATAAAGAGATAAATAAACCTCCAATATTCATATTCGTTAAAAAATGATTCTAACCTCCAAATCAGTTAAGCAGATATGAACATTTAACAACCTTAAGAGAACCGGCTAGTTGTGATGATGTTCTATAAAGATGGCAGATAAACCACTACTCGAAAGTACTTTTTTTTCAACTGCAAAAATGCTAATTGCCAACAAATGCTCCCAATCAGAACAGAAAGTAGCCAGACGAGATTAGTAAAACAACATAATCTAAATTTTATTTACGGAAACAAATTGCCAACGAAAGCTGAAAAGTTAGATAAATGACACTAAACATGATTAATGAAATGACCTATACTCACCTCCTCAGATCACATTACGTCCATCCTGCAAGCAATTTCCAATTTGTGAAGATGAATAAAAAGTAACCTCAGGTCTGAACAATTTCCAATCGATTGAGGGATTGTCTAAAGAGATATCGTCGGGGGAAGAAAAATGAAGCAAATAATCCGCCTCATCATCGTAGAACGGAATGAACACCCAAAGATTAAACCTAGTTGTGTAAAAAGTCTTTTTATATTTACTTCAGAGCCCATTGGGCCGGGCTCTG
The DNA here is from genome assembly GCA_023055425.1 of Linanthus parryae. Taxonomy (NCBI): domain Eukaryota; kingdom Viridiplantae; phylum Streptophyta; class Magnoliopsida; order Ericales; family Polemoniaceae; genus Linanthus; species Linanthus parryae. Next base: position 143,622,709 of record JALGPY010000004.1, on the reverse strand, counting down.
ACAAGGGTTAAACCGTTCTTGCTCCACTTGCTCATACAAGTGCCTCTTCTCTTAGATAATTACATTTGCTACCTCTGTCACTTGTGACATAAAGCCGCGACCACAGCTCTTCCGCAGTGTAAAAACTCCTTATATTTCCTATCTTTGGGAGAATAGGAGTGATTATTACTAGATTTTCGTCTAAAAAGATTTTGCTATTAAGCTAATTTATTCCTTTCAAGAGAGTCGGATTGGAAAAGAAAAGACGGACTTCAATTCTGTGACAGATGACAGAGGAAGGCTTCCTCGCGAACTACTGATTTCAATTACTTTTCTATATCAAACTTGAACTTTGATCATTTAATTTCATAACTTATTGTTAGCTAAACTATTTGGCGACCCGAGTTTGGTACCTAAGGTTTTGAGCGTTGTACATATTAACTCATTTGTGAAACTTCAATACATGCCCATGCTTGTGGCTTAATTGGAAATATATTTATTCATGATTCTCATTGTGATCTTTAATAGCGCTTCTGAGAGGAGATCTCCAACTCCCGAAAGTTAGTTAATCCGTACACTAAGTCGGCACTTGGTAGGAATTGGTGAGTAAATCATGCTAAGCACTGAGGTAAACTGCCGAGGAGTGACAACCAGGTATGGAAACTTGGATATTTAAGGTAGAAGTTGTTGAAATGCCTGATCGTGTCAGAGTCGAGAGGTTGCGGTTAGAGATAGTTGTTGCGATAGAATTATATGCTATTGTCTTGATTGATTGCAAACTAGCTATGTATTTCGAATATCACAATGAATAATTGGAAAACGTACTTGGGGAACCAACGAGGCGTGTAGTTCTTCTTTCTCCCATTTACTTTCATTTTAGTAATTTAATTATTGCAATTGTTATGTTTCACTATTTAGTTGTTAGCTCAAAACAAAAAACACTCGGACTACGTTAGTGAATTAAACTGACCTTGTCCTTTCCGAGTCATGTGGGTTGGATAAATATACATGGAGCTTACTAGGAAAATAATGATAGACACCGTGCACTTGCTGTTTTAAGTCGCTCACCTTTCTCGGCAGTTGTTGTTCCTTCCCACCGTTAGGTGAACCTTCATAAACGGCGGTTTGTAAAAAACTGCCGTATAAATGATCCAATATAAGCAGTACGCTCAGAAGTGCCGTTTACACAAATCGGACATGGCGGTTTAGAAGAAAATATGTTGTTGCTAACGGCACTATCGCTACTAGAAATTTTACAAAACCTAGCAATAATCTATTTGAAGACCTTTAATTGTCGTTTTAGCCAAAAATGACAATAGCGTGGCAATAAAGGACGGTGAAAACAACAATCTGTTCCATTTAGTACTACATTTGAAAGAATAATCTTAGGAAATTCATGCCCTAGATTTTCTTAACCAAAACGGGACTTTGTACGAAATTTAAAATATGACGGTGAAAAAAACAATCATAAAATGCAGGGTGGTAAATGCGTCGAGTTGTCGATCACTCTCAAGGCGTGTCATCTACACATGCTTCCATTGTATAAACCCATCTCACCCATCCACATGGGCCCGTACGGAAAATAATGGTAGACACTGTGCACTTGCAGTTTTAAGTCGGTCACCTTTCCCGGCAGTTGTAATTTTCTCTCACCGTATATGAACATAAACATCGGTTTGTAGAAAAACTTCCCTATGTATGATCCAAAATAAGCAGTAAGCCAAGAAGTGCCATTTACACAACTCAGACATGGCGCTTTAGAAGAATGTATGTTGTTGCTAAGGGCGCTACCACTTCTAGAAATTTTACCAAACCCGGCAATAATCGATTTGAAAACTAGCAATTGTCGTTTTAGCAAAAAATGGCAATAGTTGTGGCGATAAAGGCCCTACCGATAGGAGCATTGACGTATTTGCTCGGTGGCGGTATTTTTATGGCCGCATAATTTGTTCCCGTTTGTGGTTGTCTATTTATGTATAGTTATATTCCTTGCCATTTGTGCACAAGAGATTCCGGCTGGGAGACCTCCGTGTGCACCGTGTGTAGTGGATCAAGGATCGCACAGGAAGAATAGGGGTGGGTGTAGGGAGAGAGTAAGTCAGTAGCAATGTCTGAGAGAGAGACAGAGGTTTGGCAGAGCTTCCGCGTATGGCAGTGTGTTCTCCTTTGTATGGAAAGGTTGACGATCTATATATACTGGAGAACGTGACCGTTGTAGTGTGGTTAATGCGCCCATTAATGGCGGCTTAATTAGCTTAACCATAACGGCACGTTCGTCCGAGTATATAGGAACCGTTAGAGCACGTGGTGCGCGAATACCGGAACCGTTACGAGGTTGACCGGGTTTGACCGGATTGACCGGGTTTATGGAGCTCGTGCCATAAATCTCTCAAAACAGTTACTAAAGGTCGCGTGCGGGCTTGGCTCGCACGCGACAGGGCTTACTCTAGCCTCCAAACCACTAAGTCCCTACAGTCCCGTGCAGTGGTATGCGAGGGCTCTGTCTCGCAGCCCCCACATGGATCAGCTCGGCTGGTGATCCTGTGTGTGTGGAGCACAATATGGTGTGCTGGATGGCCGCCACGTGGCCAAGATCTGTCATGTCAGAAAGCAGTATCTACATTAGCCCCCTTTCTGCGCGTGAAGACTCATAGCCGTATAGACTTCCATGCGCGGAAACCAACATACGCGTCGCCGCCACGCACCAATTCAAATACGGGTAAGTTCAGCCCCCGTGCGTGTCATTATGACCTAAAACCCATAGAGTCGTGCCGTCTGACCTTTAGGGTTTTAGGCGTGACGTCAGCTTGTCCTGTGATTGCGCGATTCGACGGTGGCGGTTGCGATTCGACTATCGAAAGGACGCAACCCTTCATTGTTTTGGATAAATACCTTGTATCCCCCATTATTGCAAAGCATTAATTTTTCCTCTTAAAGTGAATGGTACCCGGAGATCTTCGAGAGCAGATCCAGATAATCGATCACCAGTTCAGAACTGCAATCCGTGTTCTTCAATTGTGCATATCCAAGCAAGCTTCAAGAAAACAAGGTTGGCCTCGTTGACTTACTTTTGATTTAAGATACCAGTGTTTGCCTTGAACTGCGTTGAATCTGTAAACCCATGGGATTTGTGAAGAGGTTTTGATCTTTGAACCCGCTTCGTTGGAATCTTTCAACAATATTGGATCTTGCAATTCCCCAATTTCTGAAATCGATACCGGAACTGTTCGTTTTCCTTCGCATAGATCTTGAATTCCCAAAATTCAAACTGAAGTGTGGTATTTCTCCCCCCTTTTTCTTGCTCTTTCGCAGGAATGGCCAAGACAAGAGTAACCAGACCCGTCAAGGAAGATGAAGAGATACCCGACCTTCCACAGGCCTTGTGGCGAAAAGCCCCCTTTTTAGGCGGCAAAGATTTCTACCATGCGAGGATAAAGGCGAAGAGGATGCCTGATCCTGTTCCCGTTGAGCGATTGCTGACGTTGACTCGTCCAGTTAACTCAGCCCTGCTCGAGTGGGTTGGTTCCGAGGATATAGTTCGATTGGGGATCGAGAACGGGCACTTCCCGTATACTGCGATTTCTACTCAGGCGTTCGTCCAGAAATTGGACTATATGGATGAGTGGATTGACCACGTGTTGGATCATCACGCCGAGACTCTTAACGAAGCCGGCGTGTATTTTGCTATCCGTGCTATGAAGGGTGCTGCCGTGAAGCTGGATCAATCCATGCTTCTAGACCTTCTGTCCCGTTACTCGCCTGCGACTCACACGTTCCATTTTGCTGAGTTCGAGGCTGCCCCCACGCTCGAGGACGTGCAAATGCTGTACGAGCTTTCCCCCATGGGTGAAGTGGACCCTCTGAGTCCCTTGAGGACATCTGCGGAGATTGCCTTGTATACGCAGATGGAGGAATGCCTAGCAGAGGTGAAGAAAATCTCCACTCGGTGGACCACTACAAAGCCCCTTCCGAACTGGCAGCTGGTTGATACGTCTGCGAAGAATACCTGGAACAAATGGTTGCAGTACTTCTTCCGAGACTATGCGAACAGCAGCATCACTAAGAAACTTCTGAGTGAGGACCCGGAGGCCGAGAATTACGTAGAGGGCAAGGGCTATCATTTGACCCTTTGTGCTTTTCTCTGTGCTTGGCTATCGAGGTACCTGATTGATGGTCACCCCCATGACGGAGTCTTCTACCATGTGCTGCCACTTGCTGTGAGGCTCGCTCTTGGCCAGAGAGTCGCACTTGGACCCTTGGTTTTGGGCACGCTGTATTATAGGCTCGATCAGCTGGTTCTGGCTATGAGGGAGTCGCGTGGCCGCCTCGATGTTTTGACCTTTGTCAATATTTCCTTCTTGACAATGTGGGTTTTCGAGCGCTGGCCGTCTTATGCCCCAACTGCTCTCCAACTTGATAAGTGGTGTTCCCCAGGCGAGATAGAAGCGCGCAACAGCGGAAGAGCTGCGAGATGGTTCGGAACAGGCAACACCAAGTGTGTTTGGAGTTTGATATGCGACAAACGGAAGGAGTTTACTGCCAGGCCCTATGCCACGCGCATTGAGAATGTGAGATGGTTTCCAAGGCTATACCCCTCCAAAGGTATGGTCTTCTCAGAAGAACTTCTCTTTGAGAAGGGACCGCATTTCCACGAGCGCTATCGCGAGTTCTCCCTACTCCACGAGCGCATTTCCACGACCGCATTTCCTCGCGGAGCATATTCGTGAGCTCGCGCCAAGGTATGAAAAGCTTACAGTGGATGTTGACCCTACTCGAGTCTCTCCTCAGTTTGGTTTTGACGCTGTGGCCCCATCAATCTGGCCCCAGTCCATTGTCAGAGGATGCTACAAGCGCTTGCTCACAAAGGAGTGCAAGACGATTTTCATGAACAACCTTCCTTTCGAGCAGCCTGCGGGTACCCGCGAGGGTGGTTGTTCCCAGAACTGGCTCGCATACTGGGCTGCCCAGCAAACGAGGATTGAGACGGAGTCGGCGGCGCAGCCAGGTAGGGCCCCCTTGCTCAAAAGAAACTCTTTTCCGTTTCGCCCCAATTGCAGCTTGAGCGAGTCTGAGTATGGTTGCTACTCACTGTGGGACCGTGAGAACCATTTGTGCCCTGATTTCATTCTGAAGGAGCAGGTCGCCGCAATCAAGAAGGGCGACACGCAAGTCGTCAGATACAGCAAGGCTTTTGCTGACGTAAGCACTTTTCTTCGCATGTGTTAAGTTTTCTCGATTTCCTTGTGCTGACACTTTTATTCTGTATTGTTGTAGTGTCATGTGCGGAGATTCGCAGCTGGTGATCGCTCCAAGTCGCTGGTCAACACCATTGTTGCCACCAGAAGACAACAGCAGCCGTTCCGGCTTTCATGGAGGATGGACGCTGAGGTTGAAACAAAGGTTCGCGCAGTCATGAATGTTTTTGCTGACTCGCTGATAGACAATCCTCCGGCTCCGTCTCCTCCCGGAGATGACCCGTCTCCTCCAGCGACTGCGGCGCCAAGAGCGAAGAGACCTAGGCAAAAGGGAATTACCATTTCTTCCCCTAGAAGCGCTCTGGCTTCTCCTCCAATGAGTTCCCTCTCTATCAAGGACAAAGGCAAAAGTCGCATGCCCAGCAAAGTGCGGAAAGAGCTCGCAGTTGAGTCTTTCGTTCCCTTCGATCAAGAGGGAGAGGAAGAGAGGCAGGAGCCCCAAGCAAGTGATGAAGAAGAAGAAGCAACAGTTGTGATGCATGAGGAAGAGTTAGGAGGTACCTCCGTCGCATTTTATTTCCCGTCATCGTAACTTCTTTGCACTTCTTTTCTTTAAATCATTCGTGTATTCGCAGATGATGATGATGAGACCGCTGGCGGCCTCGCGGCCAAGAGGCAAAAGAGGGATGTCCATTCTGGCATCCCAGATGATCCCATAAGCGAGGACATTCTGGCTGAGTCCCGGAAGACAGCCGCGGAGGCTGCTGAGAGAAGAAGGCGTCGGGAAGAAAAGGAGCTTGAGCGTGTGAAGCAGCGGAGCCTCAAAGAGCGGCATGTTGACGACTTAGCGCGTCCAACTGTCGAGGAAGACGAGCTTCCCGAAGAAGTGGCTCCTCATGCGGAGGAGGAAGATGAGGTTCTCGGAGAGGATGCAGCAGCCTTGGAGCAAGTCCAAGCGGATTTCGAGGAAATCGCAGGCGGTGATAAAGGTGAGATCTTCAATCTCGCAGTAACTTATAGAGATGTTATTGTGGGTGCGTTAAAGCATGGCGTGTCAAAGGCTGACATTCGCCGTTGGTTAGTAGACAAATGCGGAGAACCTTCAGGTAATCATTTGAGTGATACGCATGTACTAGGCTTTAGCAACTTGAGGCAAAGTCATGACTGGTTTATTCGCATCCCAGGTCACGCTCCCCTTACAGACTTGCTTAGTGAGGATACACTAATAGGGCATGGTTCCACGTCCTTAGTGTATGACGAAGATACCTCAATCCCACCTTCGCGTGGAGGTGCTTATTCTTAGCTTTTAGTAAAGATAGCAGAATAACTTATAGCGCAAGTTACCTCATATCATCGCATCTAATGTCGCAGGTCATGCTGAGGAACCTGAGCTGGAGCAGAGAAGTCAGCCTTCTGCGCCCTATGTTCCAATTCCGAGCTCCCATACCGAGAAGCCCGTCGCAGCTGCTGACCACGCGGGTGTGCCTCGTGAGGACATCATCGAGCTTTCCGACGATGCTGGAGCTGACACTGTGTTGATGGATGAAGATGTCCATGCTAGTGCTGACGAGGTAAGGACAACTGCTGCTAATGCTTCCGCATCCGAGAGTGTCCTTCGACAAGCGACTACGGCTGTCTCTTCACCTCCGGCAATGACTGAGTCAGAGGCACCCATTCCTGCGTGGAGCTTTTGGGGCTCGCAGGTTGGGAATGTAGTCGCAGCTGGCGCGGCCTACATTCTTCCTCCCGACTACGAGAGATTAGAGCTCGCAGCTGACAGGAGAGCTATGGAGCGAGGACAGTCTTCAACCGCCCCTGCAGCGCGCATTCCTTCTCTTCATGAGATTCTGGAAGGAACTGGTAAGTAGAGCTTTACTGTTCGCGCGTCACATTATTCGCTTGCGAATTTTTGACATCATAACTTATTTTTGACATCTCCTCGGGTTTGAAGCAAACCGACGTAGACTGGGTGGTTCGAATGCGTCTCAGGTACCCTCGCTCGTTTGTGAGATCTCTGGAGATCGGGCCCTTTGACAGGAGGCTGTTCCTTACTGAAGCCATTTGGATACTGGAGCAGCTGTCTGCGGCTACGCCTGCGACCATTTCGGTCCAGAGTGCTGAACTGCTATGTGGCATGTGCCAAAACCTCGTGACCAAAGTCCAAGGCAGAATGGGCTTTAAGTTTCTTAAGGACAGAGTCACACTGATCCGCGCGGCCGTAACTTTGAAACTCGGTCACCAGAATCTCGCAGTCGAGATGCAGAAGGTGGAGCAGCAGAAGCAAAAGGTTGATGAAGCTCTGAGGCTGTATCATGAGATGAATGCTAGATGCGAGCTACTGAAGCAAGAAGTGGAACAGGTGGAGAAGCTGAGCGAGCAGTTCGCGCCCCAAGACTCCTTAATCAAGAATTTGCTTTGATTTTTCGAATCTTTGCAAAAATAGTTCGAAAAATAGCTGAAACATTAATGTAATATCTTGAACATTAATGTAATGTTGCTAGGGTTTCTCCCCTTTTTTTTTTAACAAGAACAATGAATTTTCCCGTTTTGCCCTTTTCTGGGATTTGATTGGACATATCTGTGCATATCCAATTATGACATCAGCAATTGATTCTCTGCTTGATTTTCGTGCTAATTTCTCGGCAGATAAGCACGCTTCCGTTGGGAAGTCCATCCGAATCATGACTATCCGTCATTTATTAGGATACGCAACTGAATCGTCGTAGCCTTTAGTATGGTAATTGATTGTTACCGCTTTTCAAGGCGTAAGTGATTGAACTTACCCTCTTTTTGAATTTTGCTGACTCATCTTAGGCAACCGAAGAGTCTGTACAGGGTCTATATAAACCCTGTCTTTGCTATTTGGGTTCTTCATCCCAAACATGTGCTTTGCCGTGAGTCCTTACGACTGCTGGCTTCAACGCTTGTTTTTCGTTGATTCATGGCAACTTCAAGTTTTGAATCCTGAGTTTGCGCTTTGTGCTATAGAAATAGTTTCCAAGATCCACTTTATGAGGCCTATTGCTCTTTATAACCATCATAAAGAAGATGCAGATAATATCTCATGCGTGTTCGAAGAAATTTCTTCGTGTATTATGTGTGCAGGTCATGTTTCCGGCCGCCTCGTGGCGAGGTGCAGCGCCGAAGTGACCGTGTTACCGTCTCGTAATGAACGGCGGAATTCTTCTTCAGCATCTCCGAAGAAGAATCCGTCACTTTCACGTTTGTGAGCTCGGGGTGACGAATCGTCGCGTTCATCCCCGTCTACAAGGAGCCCTTGCCCTTTGGAGCTTCTGCTTGCCTGTGGATCGCCGGAACCGGTGGCTCCTTGGGCAAATGTTATGGGGTGCATATCTGACAACGGTCTTGTCGGATAGCGGGATCTCGAGCGTATGGCTTCATGTGGCTCTTTTAGAGCAAGATCCCCTCTGCTACAGATGTTCACCCGCAGATCTGGGCGTTGCGTAGCCGGTTTTTGAAACCGGTGGGTTCATCCTTTGCAGTCCGGGTTTCCGTACTGCATCTCTGCTGGCTTACCAGCCACTTTTCGAATGTATTGTAAGCCATGTTGGCTGCGTAGTTAGATTCGAGCTTTTCGTTTGTAAGCTGCTATCTAGACAGATAAATTGTAAGTCATTTGACTCGTAATGATAAATAGTTTTCTGTATTATCTGCTGTCTCTTTACAACAAATACAATTTCGCATGCGTTTCGGCACATTTCGCCTTGCATAATGCTATGTAATTGTTTCGTATCTGCGATATATTGATTCGCGGGTGTTTCGCTAGATCGTTCGAGATCGTATCTTCGCAGCTGTGCCATCTCGGCGGATGGGCTTGCAGTTGGCCGTTGCAAACCATTTAAGATCATGTTCACAACATTGCTATCGTAACAGATAGTCTTCAGCAGATCAATTAAGATCATTAAGTGGTGCGAACTGCTATCACAAAAGATAGGCTTTATTAGCGAACTGCTTGAGATCGTTTCTCGCATAAATTGCTATCGTAACAGATAGACTTTTAGAAGATCCAGTAAGATCATTTTGCGCATGCGTTGCCATCGTAACAGAGGCTTTGGTGATCAACTAAATCACTTTGCATATAGGTTGCTATCGTAACAGATAGGCTTGAGAAGATCAGGTAAAATCGTTTTGTGTATAAGTCACTATCATAACAGATAGGCTTGAGATCGCACTTGTGTAGACCGCTATCTTGAGAGATAGGCTTAGATGATCAATTGAGATCGCATTTGCGTTTGGCTGCTATCGTAAGAGATAGGCTTTACAAGATCAATTAAGATCGCATTTGCGCTTGGCTGCTATCGTAAGAGATAGGCTTTACATGATCAATTAAGATCGCATTTGAATTGGCTGCTACCGTGAGAGATAGGCTTTAGATGATCAGTTAAGATCGCATTTGCGTTTGGCTGCTATCGTAAGAGATAGGCTTTACATGATCAATTAAGATCGCATTTGAATTGGCTGCTACCGTGAGAGATAGGCTTTAGATGATCAGTTAAGATCGCATTTGCGTTTGGCTGCTATCGTAAGAGATAGGCTTTACATGATCAATTAAGATCGCATTTGCGCTTGGCTGCTATCGTAAGAGATAGGCTTTACAAGATCAATTAAGATCGCATTTGAGTTGGCTGCTATCGTGAGAGATAGGATTTAGATGATCAATTAAGATCGCATTTGTGTTGGCTGCTATCGTAAGAGATAAGCTTAGATGATCACTTAAGATCGCATTTGCATTGGCTGCTATCGTGAGAGATAGGCTTGGATGATCACTTAAGATCGCATTTGCATTAGCTGCTATCGTTAGAGATAGGCTTAGATGATCACTTAAGATCGTATTTGCATTGGCTGCTATCGTGAGAGATAGGCTTGGATGATCACTTAAGATCGCATTTGCATTAGCTGCTATCGTTAGAGATAGGCTTAGATGATCACTTAAGATCGTATTTGCATTGGCTGCTATCGTGAGAGATAGGCTTGGATGATCACTTAAGATCGCATTTGCATTAGCTGCTATCGTTAGAGATAGGCTTATATGATCAATTAAGATCGCAGTTTGTATGAATTGCTATTGCAGCGAATAAACCATTGTTAACAGTAATAACAAATTAAATAGGGCAACATAAACAGCTAGAAATATGAACTTCTCATTTGGGAGAATTCTTTTATTATAACGCCCTCATATGGGAGAGATGGGATTACAATCCTCTCATATGGGAGAGGAGATTGCGTAAATCATAGCCACATGAGACATTAAGCACGTTATCATAAAACGTATGAAATGAGAGAAGTCAGGGATAATACTTCTTGATCCAGCGCATATTGATTGAACTGGGAGTTGAGGTTGTACCGTGCAACCTTCGTATGCTGCAGTAGCCACTATCGAAGACTTCTGTGACTTCGAAGGGTCCTTCCCAATTAGCTGCGAACTTTGGGTGAGTTGCTTCTCGCATGCAGTGGTCAGATGCGCGCAAGACCAGGTCTCCGACTGCGAAATCCCTTCACTGGACTGTCTTGTTGTAGGCGCGAGCGATTCTTTCCTGGTACCGCTTGTTAGTCCTTTTGGCTTGTTCTCGCTTTTCTTCCAGCAAGATTAAGTCATGATCGCGTTGATTTTCATAGAGTGCATGGAAGGCCAGCCTTGCCGAATTGACTCTAACCTCCGCAGGTGCCACAGCTTCGGCCCCATAACACAGTAGAAATGGCGAGGCCCCTGTGGGTGTCCTTGGAGAAGTTCTGTAGGCCCACAGAGCTATGCTTAGAGAGTCGGCCCACTTCTTGTGGTCGTCTGCGACCATTTTGCTCAATATTCTCAACAGCGTCTTGTTAGTCGCTTCGGCTTGTCCGTTTCCCTTTGGGTAGTAAGGGGTAGAACATATCTGCCTGATGTTGTACTCCGCTAATTTCGCAGCTACCTGGCGATTAACAAAAGGAGTACCGTTATCTGAAAGAATGGTGTTTGGGATTCCGAACCTGCATACGATGCTTTCCTGGATGAAATTGACCACAGCCAGCGCATTTGCCGTCTTTAGTGGTATTGCTTCCACCCACTTAGTGAACAGCTCGGTTGCGGTGAGAATGAAATGGTTCCCATGCGACGTCGGTCGGATGGGACCGATGAAGTCCAGAGCCCATGTGTGAAATGGCCATGGCGTCCCTAATGCATGTAAGTCCACGGCGGGAGCGTGCACTAGGTTCCCTTTGAATTGGCATTCTTGGCAGCGTCGCACTTTAGTGCGGCAATCGACTTCCATGGTGGGCCAGAAGTATCCGATTGAGAGGAGCTGTCTGCATAATTTCGCACCTCCCTGATGCTCCACCTGATGAGAAAGGTCCATGACTTCTTGTGCTTCTCTGCCGTCTAGACATCGCAGCAAGTTGCCCTCGTGACCTCTTCGCCAAAGCAGGTTTTCCTGTACCACGTATCGAGACGCTTTCCTTTTCAATTTTTCGGCCTCTTTTCTCGATTCGGGCATGGTGCCGTGGGTGAGGAAATCAAACAGTGGCTTCCTCCAGTCCGTGTCGTCATCGGTTAGGGCGACGAGTAGAGAGTCTTTGATTAGCGCGCAACTTTCGCACTTCCCTTGTATCAGGGCTGCGGCTGTTGACATGCCTGGCCAATGAATGCCATATCTCTGAGCCTTTCTGTAGATTGACACCTCGCTTTCTCCGCAAGCGTTTTGGTGAATCTTTTCTAACAGCTGTTGTCCCTCTTGCTCGGAGACACACCGCATGAGTATTCCTCCAGGACCCTTGTAGTAAAGGGTGTTGTCGTGGATGCAGTATCCTTTTGTGAGTGCCCAGCTTTCGCTGCTGGTGCCTTTCGTAATGGCTTGCAGGATTGCTTTCCGCCAATCTGCATCATCCATGTGTTCGTCGTCGCACGCATCTTCTGTTAATGCTGACGATGTTCGCACCTCGATGGAAATCCTTGCAGGGCATTTGTCTATGCTGACCTTAGATCCCAGAGTTGCTAAGGCGTCTGCGTGCCTGTTGTCTGCTCGAGGCTTGTGTTCGTACTTCACATCGCAGAATTGTTGCATCAGTTTCTGTACTAGGGTACGATAAGACAGGAGGTTGATCTCCTTCAAACCATATTCGCCCGAGGCTTGCTTAACAATCAGCTTGGAATCTCCCATGACTGTTAAGTTGCTCACTTCCAAGGCTTTTGCCGCACGGAGCCCCACGATGAGAGCCTCGTATTCCGCTTCGTTGTTTGTGACTGCGAAGTTGAGCTTTGCGGACATCTGTACGACTTCCCCATCTGGTTTTGTCAAGACTATCCCAATGCCTCCGCCCTTCCTGGTTGACGAACCGTCGAAGTGGAGGGTCCAATAGGGCACGTCGATTGCGTAGATTTCAGGGCCTTCGAGCTCTTCTTCGATCACAGGTTCGTGGCTGTTGTCGGGAAACTGTGCCAACAGATCCGCTACCGCCTGCGACTTGATCGCTCTTGGTTTCACGCATGTGATATCGTATTGAGAGATGGTCATGTACCATTTCGCCAGCCTCCCACCCGGAGTAGTGTGAGTTAGAAAATATCTTATGGGGTCGCTCTTGGTGACCACCACTTGATTCAGCAGGCTGCACAATGCGAGAGATATAGTAGATGGGCCTCTCTTGGCCTTCATACTCCTGGGCCAAGAGTGCTCCTATAGATCTCCTTGTTGATGTGAGATATAGCAGAAGCGGTGATCCCAGCTGGGGCGCGATCATTATCTTTGAGGACGTGAGCAGCTCTTTCAGCTTTTCGAATGCAGCTTCGTGGTCCGGAGCCCAGTTGTACGCGGCGTCCTTCTTGAGAAGAGTGCTGAAACAGCATGTGATTTCTGCAATTGCTGGTATGAATCTCCGCAGGTACGACAGTTTTCCCAAGAATGTTTTCAAGGTACTTTGGTTATGGGGTGGCGTCATGCTGGTGATGGCTGACACTTTCGCAGGGTCAGGCTCGATCCCTTGGCGATGGACCACGCATCCCAAGAACTTCCCCGAGGTCACGCCGAACGCGCATTTCATGGGGTTCATTTTCAGTTGAAAGCTCCTGCATCTGTTGAACACCCTTCGCAGGTCTGCAAGGTGCTCCACTTCGTGCTTGGATTTAACCACCAGGTCGTCCACGTAGAATTCCACCTCTTTGTGCATCATGTCGTGGAACAGAGCCATCATGGCCCGCTGATAGGTTGCGCCCGCGTTCTTAAGACCGAACGGCATTACCGTGTAGTTGAATACCCCCACAGGAGTGATGAATGCAGTTTTCCGCGCATCTTCGGGATCCATCTTGATTTGATTGTATCCGCTGAAACCGTCCATGAAACTGAACATGCGATGGCCTGCCGTTGAATCGATAAGCAAATCGATGTTGGGCAGTGGGAAATCGTCCTTAGGGCAGAAGCGATTGAGATCTCGGAAGTCCACGCAGATGCGAAGCTGTCCGTTCTTCTTCACCACCGGCACGATGTTGGCCAGCCATGTGGGATGATGATTTGGCTCTATGAACTTGGCATCTAGGATTTTGACAATCTCCTGCTTGATCTTCACGTTGAGTTCTGGCCTGAAGCTTCTGGTGCTTTGCTTGACCGGTTTAGAGCCTGGGATGATGTCTAAACGGTGCATGGTGATGCTTGTATCCAGACCTGGCATCTCATCATATTCCCATGCGAACACGTCCTTGTACTCAGTTAGGAGCTGCAGCAGTCCTTGCTCCTCTTCGCTTGTGAGGTCCGCGCTCAGGAAGACCGGCCTTTTCTTTTCCTCGTTCGGGCTGAGGAACACTTCCTTTAGCTCTTGCTTTTGCGGTCTTGGCCTGTCTTCCACGCATTCAGGCGCTTCTTTGAGTTTCTCGTCTGGAGTGCCTTGTGTTGGCTCTTCCGTTAGCGCGACTTGCTCGATTTGATTGATTTGCTCAGGGACATCCCCATGCCCGTGTGAGGACATCCCCGCGCACCTTCATATGCGATAGCATTTCTTCCCATTGGCGTAGAAGCTCTCTATCTCCTTGCCCTCGGGGTCATGCTTCGCGATCCTCTTCAAGGTGTACACATTCTTTCTATGATATGCGATACGTGGCGCCTCTTCGCGTGCAGGCGGCTTTTCCTTGGCATCTTCCCTTGTCACCATCACGCCCGCAGGTGACTGGTCCTTGATGTCCTCCCAGAGAGGTAAAGGAGTAGGGTTAAAAGGCCCGGGTGTTTGCTCGTCCGCCATCTCAGTGAACCACACCGCCTCGCTGAGATGTGCTTCGTCCAAGTTGAACGGGTTAGTCGAAGCCGGTATCTCGACAATTCTGTCGTTCCAGATAGCTTTCATAACCTGGTGAGCCGTCGAAGGGACTGCGTCGAAGCGATGAATCCAGGCTCGACCTATGATCATGTGGTATGTGGTGTTCGCGTCTATGACATAGAACTTCGCCGAGCACTTGATCTTGCCAATTTGGGCGCCCAGGCGGATCCATCCGATCGTCATTCTAGAGTCGCTCCCGAATCCCACCAGTGGAGATGGACGTTTGACTACCTTGTGCTCGGGGATCCCTGCTAGCTTCAGTGTGTGGAGTGGAACAACGTTGACCGCTGCTCCACCATCGACGAATGCTCGCTTGAATTCGACGCCATTGATGATGGCGGTCACGTACAGAGGCCTCTGATGACTCGCATCCGTCTTCTTGTCGCTGGCAGAAAAGGTCATGCTCTTTTCTGTGGAACGAGACGCCCTGATGACTTTCCCGTTGGAGACCACGAGGTCCTCCTCGTAGTCCTCCGCTATCCTTAAGATTGCTTTTGTCATGTCAGTCCGGCACCTCTCGGAGAAATTCATCTCGTCGAAGAATTTGTTGAAGTCGTGCGACCCTTTCATGCGGTCGGCACGTTCATCCTCCGTGTCCATGCTATAATCTTCGTCTTGATGGACCTCAGCAATGATGGGTAGACCATCCTCTGCGACCTCCTCCAGGTCTACGATCGAGATCATGGCGACCTCTTTGCCTTTCGAGCCTGACTCTGTATGGGCAGGAAGTGGGTTGTTGCGCACGTCCTTCCTGTTGTCGCTGACGATTAGCTCGCCGTTCTTCATCTTCTGATCGAATGCGAACCTGAGTTTCTTGCACTCGGCGGTGGGATGCATGATCTTGCCGTGGTACTCGCACCACTTAGGGTCCCTCACCATCTCCTTGGAGGGTGTTTTCTCGAGTGGTGGCAGGACGCCGTCTTTGCGCCACTGTTTGCAGAGGTCACTCGCTTCCTCTACCGAGCATGGCAGAGGCGGTACATCGAAGTTCACAACCTTCGCTTGTTTCTGGGGCGAAACTGTGTTGACCTCAGCTTCGCGTCCCCGCTTGTAGCTGAACCTTCCGATCTTGTAAGTGGTGCCGCTCGCAGGTCGCTCTGGAGCGTTCTTCTTTTTCTGTCTCTCGACTATGGGCTCGATGTTCTTCGTGCATTCGATTAGTTTTGAAAATGTAGGTGTTTGCAAATTGATGAGCATACCTTTGTATTCATCTCGCATGCACTGTAGGCATATCTCCACGAGCCGGCTTTCGGGCATTGGATCTTTGCACTCCAAGGATTTCGCCCGGAATTTATTGATGAAGGTGATCCCATCCTCCTCGCGCTTCTGGTACATCCGCGAGAGATGGATCATCGTCACCTTTTCCTCCATTTGAAAGAACTTGGTATAGAACTTTTGGACCATGTCGTCCCAAGTCTTCACGGATCCGGCCTCCAATGTCCGGTACCATTTGTATGCTACGTTCCCAAGAGATTTTGGGAACTCCCGCATCAGTAGTTTGGGATCAGCTCCGAACGGACCCATGACATCGATGAAACGCATGACATGCTCATGAGCGTTTCCATTGACGTCTTCGAACTTATCCCATTTGGGAGCCTTGTACCCCGCCGGGTTAGGCATGAGATAGATCTCTCGTGGAATAGGTGGATCATTGTCTAACTTCGGGATAATGGTATCCGCGAATGACTGATGAGCCAGGATGGTGTCCACGCGCTTTTGCAAAGACGTCATGCATTCTGGAATGCTTCCCTCGGTAGTCGCCGGAGGGGTTGCCGTAGGCGGTGGCGACACATATGCCGCCGGAGGATTGGGAGCATACTGAGTACCCGCGTTTCCCCAGATCATCGTTGGGGGAGGCAAAGGGTATTGCAGAGTTGGGTTGGACGCCAAAGCCGAGGGCTGAGGAGCGTGAGCAGCAGGAGGCAGCATCTGTGCCGTTGATCCTTGAACCGAAGGCAGTTGCGCAGCCGACGGTGGAGTTTGCAGATGAGGGTTGGGAGGTGTGGCTGGCACTCCCAATCCTGGAGCAGTAGGGGTTCCTCCTCCTTGAGGGATAGCGGCAGCCGGTGGAGGATTCGGCGCGAGGGTGCCTAGAACAGCCAAGATTTGTTCTAGTTGCGCAGATTGGGATTTGAGAGCTTTCGCCTGACTCTGGACGGTGGCGTCCAAAGACTCTAACGTCGGTGCTTCGCCGGGAGTCGTCGGAGTACGGCGGGTCTCGTCTCCCGAGGGAGTTTCGGTGGAAGGCGATCGGTTGCTGACATCATCCTCCTGAGACATGGTTGCTTTTGCTGGTAAGTTCACGTCAGGTTCACCAAAATGTGCACAAGAGATTCCGGCTGGGAGACCTCCGTGTGCACCGTGTGTAGTGGATCAAGGATCGCACAGGAAGAATAGGGGTGTGTGTAGGGAGAGAGTAAGTCAGTAGCAATGTCTGAGAGAGAGACAGAGGTTTGGCAGAGCTTCCGCGTATGGCAGTGTGTTCTCCTTTGTATGGAAAGGTTGACGATCTATATATACTGGAGAACGTGACCGTTGTAGTGGTTAATGCGCCCATTAATGGCGGCTTAATTAGCTTAACCATAACGGCACGTTCGTCCGAGTATATAGGAACCGTTAGAGCACGTGGTGCGCGAATACGGGAACCGTTACGAGGTTGACCGGGTTTGACCGGATTGACCGGGTTTATGGAGCTCGTGCCATAAATCTCTCAAAACAGTTACTAAAGGTCGCGTGCGGGCTTGGCTCGCACGCGACAGGGCTTACTCTAGCCTCCAAACCACTAAGTCCCTACAAGTCCCGTGCAGTGGTATGCGAGGGCTCTGTCTCGCAGCCCCCACATGGATCAGCTCGGCTGGTGATCCTGTGTGTGTGGAGCACAATATGGTGTGCTGGATGGCCGCCACGTGGCCAAGATCTGTCATGTCAGAAAGCAGTATCTACACCATTATAAACAACATTCTTGCCTTGTTCTGTCTACTATTTATGGAGAGACATTTTTTGCCGTTTTCAGTATTTTTAGTGATTGGCTTAATTGATACAAAATAAAAATTGATCTTTGCAAGGTGTTGTAGAGTAAAGTCACACTACAACACCATGAAAAAATTGCCAAAAAAATATATCGTTTAGCTATCTAAATCACCGGGACAAAGTGACGCAACTACAGATAAAAAAGTCAAACCATGACATTCCAGAAGAAGCGGAGGTAGTACATCGCAACACCAAGTTTCAAAATTTACGTATAAGGTAACCCATTAGCAAAAAATGAAAATACTAATCGGACAGAAAATAGAAACAGAAATGGTAGACAGAAAGTTTATGGCCAATAGAAACTTTACATGCGGCATATATGCTGTGAATATACGTCTAATTTAGGTTGAGCTACAATGTATAGTTTGCACCAGCAGTTTGGGATGAGTCCAACTTAAGTGTTCTCATATGCTTCAATTTCACACTTTTGTTTTACTTCACTGCGCTCAAGTGTGAAGATTAGGTTTTGGGGTTTATTATTTGTGAGTTAGGGATGTAAATTATGTCGATATATTGTTTAATATAGGAATATAGTGTAATATAATAACAATTGAATGATACTGCAAAAGTATGTGATCCTTTTTCTTCTATTCTCTTCAAATTTCTGTTTTGTATTATCTGTCTATGCAGCATGGCTCGCAATAAAAACGTCAATGTGAAGTTGGTAATTTTTTTTTTTTTTTTTTCTGTAATCTAGATTTCTAAAACCCCCACCATCAAGACGTTCATGCCAGATTCAGGCTGAAAAACTCAGCCCAAGTAGTAGAGCCTGGTTGATTAAGAAATTCAATTATCTCACAATTTTAGTGTGTTATTACTATAGTAATCAACGCTGCCACATGAAAGGTAAGTAGCAACTAGGTTAAACTCTTCTCGGGCCCAAACCAGTGGAATGGGGGCCTGAAAAGGTGCAGCTTGGGGTCAAGATCTGTTAGCGTCCCTAATAACAATTTGGCTAAATTGCATAAGTGGTACCTAATTCACGCAAAATCCAAACTATAGGTACCGCCGATGCAATTTAGCCTAACAATTTTAGTTGTACTCGGAAGTATAATTAAGTGGAGTTTAACCCTAGAAATTTGAACAAACAATTAGCTTCTTCTTCTTCTTCTTCTTCTTCTTCTTCTTCTTTCTTTTGGGTTTAGCAATGTCAGCATCACGTCTGCGGCGGGAACTCCCAATCGATGTGGCAGAAGAAATCTTAGTCCAATCGCGAGTTAAAGATTTAGTTCGGTACAAGGCAGTGTGCAGGTCATGGTTTGATTTAATTGGTAGCCAAAGATTCATCAACAAGCACCTCCTTCTCCTTCATCAATCATCCAGTAAGAACAAAATCGTCACCACTACCAGAAAGATTGCTCATGTAGAAGGTGTAGTTGCGTCTTTGTCACTTCCAGATAGATATGATGAAGCTCCTCAAGTTTATGTACCGCCATGGACTGAAGGTGTGACAATTGTTGGTTCGTGCAATGGCCTACTATGTCTCGTATCAGATACTTATCGCACACGTGTGTGTTTGTGGAACCCTTCAACCAGGGAACATCGAATCGCTCCTTGGGTCCCGGACCAATACAATGCCGATGCCTTTGCTCTCGGGTTTGGCTACGACGTCACAACTGGTGATTACAAGGTTGTGAGGATAACATCGACAGCGAAATTTCACTATCATAATTATCGACACAAACATATTGAGTTTTTTATTCAAGTTTGGAGTACGAGCACACGTAGATGGCGAGAAATCAATTCCACAGTGTTGTTTAAGCTGCTTATGCATAAGAGAGTAGGACAGACGAGAGTAGGACACTTTATCCATCATCAATCAGGTATTTTCGTACGGGGAAAACTGTATTGGCTAGTTTATCAGCATTATCCCGGTGAGGATACGGTGTTGATCTCTTTTGACGTGGGTGACGAAACTTTCCGTACAATTGAAATATTGCCAGATACTAATGCAGATCTGTTTCGAACAACCAGTGCAGCTCTATTTGATTTTATGGGTTCCCTTGCTATGCCTATTTCCCCAATTTCCCGTGTGTATTCCATAATGGTGTTGGGTGACGACGAAAAAACTTGGATTTGCAAACTCACAATTGGACCGTTCCAGTCAGCATTGACCGCATTTCCGGATAGAGTATTTGTAGATGGAAAGTTTCTTTTGCGAGCGGACAAGAAGTATTTCTTGTACGATCCCCTTAGTGGAGAAGAAAAGGAGCTTCTTGGTGCTGAATCTCCGGGATGGTATAGTTATGGCATTGGCCATCCGTGTTGGAGTTTCGTGGAAAGCCTTGTTTCTGTCAGGTCGGCTCGGAACCTTGAATTGGACCTCTCCTTTGACTCTTGTCCCGTTTCTTAGCTTTATAGTTGAAAGTGTGCTCATCATCTTTTTGTGCTGATTGATGAATGATTTGTCATTACATAAGACTTTGTTTTATCATGATTTATAGCTAATCAATTTTAGACTGCAGCTCACAGCATCTTTTTACCATACACCTGGTGATTTTCGGCCCAACACGACGTGAACTTGACACAAAATTAACAAGTTTGGATTGACACGAACACGCAACGGGTTAAAAATGGATCGACCCAAGAGTCCCACGACCCTTTTCAACCCACCTGACATGCCAATAACTCGTTTTTCACTGCTAACCATCTTTTTTGAAAACTACAAAGACTTAGTACTAAAGGTTTGTGAAATTGTCCTCTCCCGGACTT
Source organism: Linanthus parryae (assembly GCA_023055425.1). Lineage (NCBI taxonomy): Eukaryota > Viridiplantae > Streptophyta > Magnoliopsida > Ericales > Polemoniaceae > Linanthus > Linanthus parryae. Next base: position 143,602,499 of record JALGPY010000004.1, on the reverse strand, counting down.
TTCTATTGATTAGTAATATATACACAATTCATCCCAAATAATTACAGATAAACCCCTATAATGAATCTATACTATAATTAGCTACGCTATTACACCCCCGCAGTCGGAGCGGGAGAAGGATGAACGTTCAGACTGGAGCGGAACCTTTCAAATAGCTGACGAGGCAGACATTTGGTGAAGATATCCGCATACTCAAAATAAGCAGGAATGTGGATAACGCGAAGATGGCCGAGATGAACCTTTTCCCGAACAAAGTGAAGGTCAATCTCGATATGTTTCGTGCGTTGATGCTGAACGGGGTTACCCGATAAGTATACGACACTAACATTGTCACAATAGCATAGGGACACCTTCGGAGGACGAACCTTGAGCTCGAGAAGAAGATTGCGGAGCCAACAGAGCTCAGCAACGGCGTTGGCAACGCCACGGTACTCGGCCTCAGCACTAGATCGAGAGACAATAGCCTGCCGTTTAGACGACCAGCTGAGAAGGTTATCTCCGAAGAAAGTACAGAAACCAGAAGTCGAGCGACGCATGTCCGGGCAGCCAGTCCAATCTGCATTTGTATAACCCGTGATCCCTGCAGAGGTAGTAGCTGAGATGTGGAACCCAAGATCCAGAGTACCACTCACATACCGAAGTACGCGTTTCAATGCGCGAAAATGATACTCTCGAGGATCATGCATAAAGAGGCAGATATGCTGAACGGCATAGGAGATGTCGGGACGTGTAAAAGTGAGGTACTGAAGAGCACCAGCTAAACTGCGGTAGAGAGTGGGATCATCAACCGGAGTGCCAGAACCAGCGTTAAGCTTGGAGCCAGTCTCAACCGGAGTGCCAACGGGCTTACATCCCACCATGGAAGCACGCTGGAGAATCTCATAGGCATACTGATGTTGAGAGAGAACCATACCAGAGTCAGTCCGAGTGACAGCAATACCCAGAAAATGATGCAGAGGCCCAAGATCATTCATAGAAAACTCAATGGAGAGCTGAGAAATAAGTCGACGTACAACTGAAGGCGAGGACCCGGTAATGATGATATCGTCAACATAGAGGAGTAGGTAGACAATATCAGGTCCCTGACTATAAACGAACAGAGACTCATCACACCGAAAACTGAGAATCCGACGGAGTGTGTGAGAAAAGTAGCAAATCGCAGAAACCACGCACGAGGGGCCTGCTTCATCCCATAGAGGGACTTACGTGGGCGGAAGAAATGATCCGGACGACGAAGATCCCGATAGCCCGGTGGCTGATGCATATACACTACCTCATCCAGGTCACCATGTAAGAAGGCATTCTTGACATCCAACTGACGGATGTGCCAAGCATGCGATACAGCAAGAGTGAGAACAATGCGAATGGTTGCCGGTTTGACCACAACACTAAAAGTCTCATCACAATCAACCCCCACCAACTGAGATTTGCCATTGGCCACAAGGTGGGCTTTGTTACGCTGAAGAGTACCATCGTCCCGAAACTTGTGACGAAATAACCAGATAGCCCGAAGAACATTGTCCCCTGACGGGCGAGGTACTAACTCCCAAGTCTGATTCGTGATCATAGCCTCAAACTCATCATCCATCGCATCTTTCTAGTGTGGGTCCAATAGGGCAGACACATGGTATTTGCGCAATGGAGACACAGTAGGGGGAATTTGGGCATGAAGGGTGAGACGAGAGACTAGTTTATTGATACCGTGTTGTGCTCGGGTTCTCATCTGAGGAGAGAGGGATGGAGCCGGTGGGGAAAACGTGACGGGTGGGGAGGAAGGAGGCGGAGAAGAAGCCTGAGGTGGAGGAGGCTGGGGTGGCGTCGAGGCAGGAAGAGAAGGTGCGGCCGGGAGACGAGTGTAATGAAGAGGGAAGGGTGGGGTTAGCCGAGAGGGAGCAGAGGGGTTGTGAGTATGACCGGACAGATCTATAGGAATAAGACCATCGTCGGGGCCACAGACAGTATGCCGGGGAAGTGTACGGAACCCGGTGTGGCAAACGGGAAGACATGTTCATCAAATGTAACATGACGAGAGATGTGAATGCGACCAGTAGAGATGTCGAGACACCGATAACCACGAAACTTTGAAGGGTAACCAAGAAATACACATCGAGTGGACCGAGGGGCAAGCTTGTGGGGAGACACAGCAGCCAGATTAGGGTAACACAAACACTCAAAGGTACGAAGATGATCGTATGTGGGAAGACGATGATAGAGAATGGTGGTAGGAATACCACCGTTGAGAGCTTTAGTGGGGAGAATGTTGTGGAGGTAGACAGCAGTGAGAACAGACTCAACCCAGAAGCGAGGGGACATGGAGGCCTGAGAGAGAAGGGTACGAGATATGTCATTGATACGATGTATCATACGTTCGGCCTTGCCATTTTGAGGAGACGTTTGCGGACAAGTAAATCGAAAAACAAGGCCACTGGACTTGGCGAACTCATGAAACACATAGTTATCGAATTCCCCCAAGGTCGCATTGAAAACTCTTGATATCACGAGAAAACTGGGTATGCACATAGGCGTGGAATTGTTCGAAGTGAGTGAAGGCATCCGATTTGAGTTTTAAAGGAAAAACCCATAGAAAATGCGAGTAATCATCAAGTAAGAGAAGATAATACTTGAAATTAGATTTTCTAGCAACAAGGGATGTCCAAATATCACCATGAATAATGTCAAACAGAGCCACAGTGCAAGATTGTGAAGGGGCAAAGGGTATTCTAACGTGTTTGCCGAGTTGGCATGCATGGCACAATCCGGTCTGCTCAGTTTTAGTACAATAAATGGAATGACTAGAGCTAAGTTGATCTAAGACGTGGCGACTAGGATGTCTAAGGAGGTTGTGCCACACTGGGGCTGGAAGAATGACAAGAGACTGGGCTGGAGAGGGCGACGGGGTGGAAATAAGCGGATAGAGGTCCCCTGAACTATTGCTCCGAAGTAAAAGGTTCCCCGAGTGAAGGTCCTTCACAGAAAAGCCAGTCAGGTCAAACTCGATGGAGACATTATTATCAATGGTGAACTGACGGACATACACAAGATTTTTAATGATGTTTGGAGCAAGGAGGACATTTTTGAGGTGGAGGGGACGAGCTAGGGTAGTAATAGTCTGCTGACCGGAACCTTACACAGGAAATTTTGATCCCGTTACCAACCATCATATTAGAAATTGGAGAACTTGGTGAGACAGAGGAGAGAGTACCTGTCTGAGATGTGAGATGAGAGGAGGCCCCAGAGTCCATGTACCAAGTCTTATCCAGAGCATTAAGGGTTATACCAACAAGTTTCGAACTCAAATCAGGAACAGATGGAGACCAACCCGCAGTGGCAGCAAGAACATGTGGACGCTGAGCAGGTCCAGGACCAAGAATACCCATTGCGGCAGCCCGGGCGGCCTGAAAAGGAACTGCTGGTGCTAGGCGCGGGGCGATGTGAGAGGGACACGATGGTGCAGGGCACCACACCCAGCTACCGTGAGAAGAGGCAGGTGGTAAAGGATACTGCTGGGGGTATTGCTGAGTCTGATTGTGTTCGTTCCGATTAAAGTGCCGACGACGACCATTTCCCTGGCGACGTCGTGACTGTTGGGTTAATGGTGGTGCTGAAGGAGCAATAGTCGCGAATTCCGTTTTATCACCAGCCATTCCGAACCAAATAATTTAAATTGACTTTGACTTTGAACTTACGAACTACAAAGAGCACCACCCAAAAAAATGTGTTGTACCACAAGTTTATTTCTACCGCTCGCCAAGTACAGTAGGTAGTAGAGAAAGAGAAGCTATAACCCCCACAAACAAATTGAGTGCAAACAAACTGAGTGCAACTTGAATCTGGTGGGTGAGTAATCAATGATTTGACCTCAGAAATGACCGACCACAAAGTACTGTTGTGATTTATTGAGTGACCAACCACAACAGTGTGAATAATTGACCCACAAACGAAAACTTTTCACCGAACTGAACCCACAAACAAAACCAATGCCGAACTGGAGCCCTCCAAATCTAATGGATGACCACAGATTGCATATGGTCGAAGGAATTTAGAGATTGTTTGATGGCGTCGCTGATTTTGACAAAACAGAACTAGTGTCCAAGTTAACCGAGTAGGAACACTCACGATGGCGGCTGCTCGGCGACCAAGAGAGAGAGAGGAACGAAGAGTCGATCGTGAGAGAGAGAGCTTGCTTGAGGAAACGGCGGCAGCTACACAGCGACGATAGAATGCAAAGAAGAAACAGCGGCAGGAGCGGCTGTGGCTTGGGGATCAATGGCGGATCAGCGACAGAGCCTGAGAAGAGGAGCGATCGGACCAGGTGGGTTCGACGATCGCGTGACACAACGCCGCAGTGGGCAGCGGGTTTGAGGACGAGCAGCGTTGCAGAGTGCGACGCGAAGGGAGAGAGCGAGAGAGAGTGCGGAATAAAGAGGGAGCGGACCGAAGCGCTTAGGCGGCGGCGACAGTGCACAGGAGGTGTGCTACGGTGGCGGCAACGGCTAGGATTCGGGAGAGCTCTGATACCATAAAGGTTTGTGAAATTGTCCTCTCCCAGAATTTTCTATTGATTAGTAATATATACAAAATCATCCCAAATAATTACAGATAAACCCCTATAATGAATCTATACTATATTTAGCTACGCCATTAAGTACAATCTATTTCCAGGTCGACACGACGACGGGACACGAACCCGACAAGAAATTGTCGGGTTTGGGCCGACACGAACCTTCAACGAGTTAGAAATGGACCGACCTAAAAGTGACATGACATCGACAACACTTGATCCGTATTCTCACCAAGGAGAGTTCTGAGATGACAACTTCACAGCTTTGTAACCACCGGTATTAGCACGTAACCAAACCCGAGAACGTGAACTTTGTCGGGGATGGAAGTTGCCATGCACTCCGTGGTTGCAGGGTTCCACAAGTAGAGAAGCCCGTTTCCGGGGCTATGGGAGGAGACAAAATAAGTCGTGGCATGAGTCGATGATATCGCAGTACAGTGGTTGAATAAAACTAGGACCTTTCTTTTTCCTTATCTATGGAGTTCTCCGGAAAAAAACATTGAAAGGGCAGTTTATATCTTCAAATACAAACAGACAACTATCTCAAGCGAGTGTTGTGGAAAATCCACTAAATAAGAACAATTTCAGAAAATGTGTTAGTAACAAACTTGAATATGAAATTCTGGAAATAAATAGAGAAGAATATGAAGAAGGAGATAGGAAAACTTATCGAATTGTAGGAAAAGAGGAGATTGACGGTGTAGGCTAAGGCGGTCCAGGACCTATCTTTAGTATAGTAATTTCCCCCACTATACGGTGCAAAATGGGATACACGGAAATTCTACCCACCGATACAATGCCTACCGCAGTGGAGAAGAAGCAAGATTGCACTTCTTGTCTTCTCCTAAATTAGAACCCAACCCGGACATGACAAGTGATTGAATAAAAGAGACATGAAACTGAAAACATGTTTTGACACCAAATGACTACTTATATTTATAGAAATTAAATGGTGCTTGAAGCACCTCTTTGGAAAAGACACTACAAAAAGACACAACTTTTGTTAAAATTCACAACTATTTGGAACAACACAATTTTTCTGAAAAGTCACAATTTAAATTTAAACACAAAAATAGCATTTTGCAATTTTTTTACAACAATCCCCCACTAAAAACTCGCAAAATACTCTACTCGAAAGGAAAACGACGCGATGAAAATAAGGTTGGGTATAGTACCACGTATCGCCAACGGTGGACTGGGCCTTGAACCGTGGTTTGAATAGAGACTCATATCCGTGAGGATAGTAAGAAACTATTCACGTTGGTACAGAGTTCTAATTCTTCAAGAGGCAGCGCTTTATTAATGGGCCTTGCGCTGAATCGTTCTTAGCAAGTACTCTGAGGGTCTTAATGAGTAACCCCTAGAAAGCAGTCTCTCACTTCCTTACTTGCAAAAGCAGACTCATCTAGAGCGTCCCCAACCGCTTTATCGCTCCACCATAAAGGCTATGAGTTCTGTTAAGGACATTGCGTCCAACCTACTAATATTGTTGTGGATGAACAGTGCATTAGTCAGATACGGGACTTTGAAGGAATAGCATTCATTTCTTAATAAGAAGCTTTTACCCCCCACCATTCCTTAAATAATGCAATGCACTGGGAATGTAGTCTCACACTAGCATTCCACGGGTAGTCTTTTAATTGAATTGCCCTTGAACCTCCATGCATGTGATTTTCGGTACTGACCGACATCATCATGATGAGGTAGGTTTCAATTTAGACACCTCTATTAGTCGGTAATAGTCCCATGTCACCCCTGACTTTAACTTCAACCTAATAATAATAGGCTGGTAATCACTCCTTATCTCATTGGTCGCGAACGGCACATCCCAATTCATGGGGATTTTTCACGCATTCACATTATAACTGTGCCAGCTTACTTTCAACTTGACTCATTTTATAACGCCATATTCCATCTTATGGAATCACGGACATTTGTAATTTTTCATCTTTGATGAAAGTAGACATTGCTCAATGACTTTTCATACAAACACTTGAGATTTGAACAAGTCCCTCACCTTTTGCTTTTCATGGCTAACATTTTCTCAAAGTTTAATCTTATATCTGTGAACTCCACAAACATAGTTAGATAATTAATTTTCTCTAAGTTGGCATCGCATGCTTATATTTTTCTATTCTATCCATGAATTGCTAACCGCATACAATCTCTTAAAAATTTGTTGGGAAATTGTGACAGTGCTCAAAATAAAACAAATGGTAATTTTTCTTAGCAGTAAACAACCCACCTGCTTGTTCCTAATATCAGAAAGGCGTTAAAACTGACCATGGGAATTCTTCCCTCTATCATGAATGCTCATAACATATATGGCCTGGAGACACCATCTCCCACTTTAGTAGATTAAGAAAATACTAAAACTCATTGATAGTGAAAATCAACATTTAGACTTGACACTTAAATCAAAATAAGTAGTACAAATAAATAAATGCCTCCTTGATGCAATTCGGTGTACTACAATTTGATTAAACAAGCCACAAGTGCACTGGTAAAACAAGTATTTACATCTATCACGTTCACAAAAGTTGTTTAGGCATAACTTTACCGTTTTAACGAAGGCATTTAACTATTGAAAGAACACTAATATTATAAAAGACCAAAACTGGGGAACTACTTGGTGGTTAAGAAGTTCCAACGCTGGAAACCATTTCTCGAAATGATAACAGTAAAACTTCATGGAAACTTCCATCAAACAAAGTACTGGCATAAAATCTTAAGTACTCACCGACATCATCAACCATGGTTACCATCCAAGGGAATGAAGCCCTGGAAACAAATTTTCTGTCATAAAAATCACCACGACACAGAAATAAATTGATAAAAGAAAAACTTATCTCGTTATTGCACAGCCGAACATTTCAGAACGTACGCTCCTTTCCTTTATTCTCCGTCGAAATAATTTTTTATTGCACTCGTGAAAGCCGCCGTGTTGGACCATTCACAACGAAACAGAGTTTCCGGCGTTTGTCCATGTACAAAGACTCCTCGACCGAAACCACATCGAAATGCATTTAGGTACTCAAAAGAAGTTTCATGTGCCACGCTCCATTCCGTTGAAACTGTATTGCTTTGAAGCAAGTTCACCATGTTTGCGGGTATGCGGATGATACTTCGATGTTACTTGAATTTGTATGGCTTGCAGTGCGTTTCAAAAGAAAACGAGGACAATCATTTAGTTCTTCCCGGTTCTGGCGTTTTCAGCTTCCTCGGCCGGTTTTCACTGCCCGTTTCTCCTCCAGTCTTCCCGTTTTCTGTTCCACTCTCCGTTTTACCAGTCTCGGTCAAATCCTGTCCCGAGCATTTTCTGCACGTTTCTCAAGGCGAACCATGTTCTGTCTCGACGCGCATCCCAATGCACTTCCCGAACCTGTTCCTGTAAAGACAACATGAACAAACCCGCGATCATATCTCGAAATGCACAAAATAAGCATAAATTTATGAAGAGCTTATAAACATCTCGTTCTAATTTCCGAGGCTTTCTAGGGGTAAATTCTGGCTAAAACATCGTTTTTCGGCACACATACACATCTTTTCCGGCTACAAGATAACCCCTTGTGGGGAGTTATCAAATAACCCCAACACTAAACATTGCTCGTCCCGAGCAACCTCCTGCTATATACTAACAATGCACACTATCCCGAATCAATCCAAAGCGGTGTAACTGCACTTATTTAAAAACAGTATTACTATGATAAAAACAGTGTATCTTTTTTGTGAGACTGGGCAATCTCTTCAACTCAAACTGAACATCATCAAACACTCATATTCCCCTAGATTTCAGAAACAGCAGTGATCGGAAGAATTCGCGGCCAGCCTAGGTTAGGAACACGCACGAACACCACTTACTTCTGCATTTGCACGCAAACCGAACGTGTCCCTAACGCACACCTTCCGTGCTTTTACTCGGGGTGTAATGTAACTCTGTCGGCTTTGGGACGGTAGGATATGTCATTTAGAAGCGATGTCCTAAACGTTACAGCACACTCACACATACCCCAATCTCACACTCCCTCACCAAGATGATAGAAACTGACCTAAATCACCTAAGATTTTAGACACTAAATTTCCCCATTCCCGGTAAACATGCCGTTCTCCTGGCCACAACTGTAAACGAATGTGAAACTGTGATAAAAATTGTCGGCCTAGCGTTTTGAAATAAAATCAATCAAGCACCCTAAATTTTCTGCCTTTGATACTATTTTTTTTTCTTCTTTTCTTCATTTTTTTTTCTTTTTTTCTCATTTTTTTTCGCGGGGCAACACAATAAACAACAATAATATAAACCATGACAACTCTATGATAAACCAAAAAACGTGGGGTGGCAGAAAAAATACTGCAATGAAATATGAAACGACCACCCCCACACTAATTTCGAACCATGTAGTCAATCTGTAAAATAATCGCGCTTTTCCAACCGATCCTCCTCTCTCCAAGGATGTCTAAATAGCACAACGCGTCCTCCAAATAACCCTGTCAACCCCAAGTCCCCCATGTCGTGCAAAAAATTCACGCACTACGGCTCTCCTCCTGTGCTCACGGTGTTATGTCGTGAATCACCGCCACACCGAAGTGTGCTGCCGTCCCTATCTCACCCTTTCACACCCTCAAGTATAACAATGAAGTTCATACACTATCAAATATGACAATTCCGCTCTATCCTAGAAAATCCCCCTCAACTCCCTCGTGCGATGACGCATAGGAATGGTAAAAATACTAACAATGATGCGAGTATCAAACGACGGCTTCCTAGGTCAAACGGTTACCAAGAAAAAGATATAATGGATCAACGGGGCTCACTAGTGGACCTAAGGCGCGAGACATGACGTGAGGTCCCCTATAGCCTATCACTTCACCAAATGATGTGGTGACCATGATGGCGGGTTGACGACTACCTGGTGACCGTGGTCTGGCAGCTAGTCGGATACATGGCTCGGGAGACAGCTACTTGCGTTTTCTGGAGTGCATTGGCTCTATTAACTCCCCTAGACAGATTCTCGCAGCTCTTCCTCACCTAAGTTCGTCAGTTTCGGGAAATTTTCTATCATTAAGCTCTCTCCAGTTTTAAGTTAAATCCTTCACCCAGTCTCAAAATTTTCAATTTTATCACTTTTTTTTAATAATTTTTCACTAATATATTTTTTTAATTTAAAAGTAATGCAGTTACAACGCCACCACCCCCACACTGGATGGTGTCATGGTGCTATTCATCAGGCATATAATCTGGATTTGATGAGCTGGCTTGCCTCATCAAATTGGAAACACTGGTAGCATGTGTAGAAAAATAAAGCGAGAGACAGAAATTGAACATGTGCACCCGGAGTCAATTTTTACAGGTGCTGAATTTTATGAAAATTCCGGCAAAGAAGGACCGCTGACCGGTCACCGTAAAATTTCTCGACGAAAGTTGTCAACCTTCCGGCTCTGTATGCGCTCTTCAAATGTGCAATTCCCGAGCACCATTGTGTGTGACAATGTGCTCCCATATGGTCGAGTATAATTTCGTACACCGGGGTCGATTGCTCTGTTATGCCGAAAAATTGTTCTTGAAAAATCCCCAACTCGTACGAGTCTCTGTGATGGTCGAGTGAGCCAAAGCGCATCGGGGTCGATTCTTTAAGTTTTTGGAAGTCTGCCTTTTCTCTCTTCTTTCACCTTTCCTTCTACGAAATTTTCTGAATTCGCTTCAAACTCCACGGATCTGTGTATGGAGGTAGAGAGAGATAAGAGGCCAAAAATGGCTCCAACCCGTCGGCCTCCCCCTTAAAAACCCTAATTTTGCCAAAATTAGGAAAATGTCCCTCCTTTATAATTTGAAAAAAAACTGATTTTTTGTGCGTATAATACGCATACTGTGCGTATTTTACGCACACAGTGTATTTGGCTGAAAATTTTCAAAAGATTTTACAAGGTTGGGTTGGTGTGTGCGTAGAATACCCACAGGCTGTGCGTAAAATACGCACACAGCAACTCAACTTCGTAAACTTTTTTTTAAAAAAAATGGCAAACCGGGCTGCACGCACAGGCTGTGCGTAAAATACGCACACCGCAGCCTGGACATAGAATTTTTTTTCTCTCTTTACCCCCCGTGTGCATATTATACGCACAGGATGTGTGTAAAATACGCACACAGTGTATTTTTCCTCCGTTTTGTTTTCATTTTCTGCTCTGCGGTATCTGCACATGCTCAATTCAAAGTCAATACCCACTCATCTTACCTCTCTTAAAATTCAAAACTTAAAATAAAACTGAAATAATTTAAACTAGCATACTACGTTGGGTTGCCTCCCAACCAGCGCTTGTAATTTACTGTCGACGGCCCGACCCAATTACCTCATGTTTGCTCAAGGGACGTCAAAACTGCCAGGGCCTACCTTGACGTCTGCTTTCGGGTCCATATATGGCTTGACCCAGGTTCCGCTCACCCTGAAAGTTGAACTGTCATGCGGATTCTCCAATTCAATCGCATCCCATGAAAGTACCTCTTTGATGATAAACGGTCCTGACCACCGAGATCTCAATTTCCTTGTGAAAAGTTGTTTCCGAGACTCGCAGAGAAGTACTTTCTGCCCTTCTTGAAACTGCTTTGGTTGTGCTGAACTTTGACGGCTCGGGGTCGGTTTCAGCTCTAGGGTTGGTGGCTCTTTGAGTGACGGGACCAGGGCCAATTTACGCCCACTTTTTTCGTCCAGCTGTAAAGTGGTCCGGCTTTCAGCTTGCATGGCCTGCTCCTCCTGGAATCTCTCCTCGTTCTCTCTGTAAATCTCTGCACATAGCTCATCCATCTCCTCGATTTCCCAGCCTTCTTCGACTACATCCACAGCGAAGATGTCTTCATGCTCGTAATAATTCGGTAGTTGCAGATTTTTGAAAACGTTGAACTTCACCTTGTCTTCATTAATCTGCATAGTCAATTCTCCGCTCCTGCAGTTTATCATGGCTTCTCCAGTGGCCAGAAACGGTCTGCCCTGAATGAGTGGTACGTCTCCTGCCTCCATGTCCAGAATTACAAAATCTGCCGGAAAAATCAATTCTCCGACTTTCACCAGAATATCCTCAATACTTCCGTAAGCCTGCTTCACGGATCTGTCTGTCATCTGCAGCTTGATTCTAGTGGGCCTGAGTTCACCGATTTTCAGACTTTTGAAAATCAATAACGGCATCATATTGATATTGGCCCCTAGGTCACACAAAGCCTTTCCTGTGTAAGCAATACCTAGGGTCCCCGGAATGAAAAAACTGCTAGGGTCCTTCCTCTTCCTTGGTAGCCCATTCTTCACACAATTGCTCACTTCTGCCGTCAGATTTATCGTCTCGAAATCGCTCATACGTTTCCGTCCATACAAAATATCTCTGAGGAACTTGGCATAAGTGGGCATCTTTGCCAACGCTTCCGCAAAGGGTATGTTGGTCTGCAGCTGTTTGAACATCTCGAGAAACTTGGCGTAGTCTTTGCTATCATTTTCTTTCGTGTCTTCAAAGGATACGACACCTCCTTGGAGAGAAGTACCGTTTCTGCTTCCTTCTCGTTATGCACTACATCCTGCTCAACTGAGCCCTTCGGCTGGGGGCGGTCGGCTGAGCTGTTATCCTGGCCAAATACTTCGCGTTCAACTTCTTTCGATTTTTCTGCACGTGCGTGGCTAGGATACTGCGGATCCCGTAGTGCTAATCCACTCCGAGTGATGATGGCATTGACCCGAGCACGTGGATTATTAACAGTGGTCAAGGGTAAGTTTCCTGGTTGTCTTTCAGTTAGCTATTGTACTAACTGCCCTACTTGTACCTCCAAAGCGCGCAGTGATGTTTTGGTCGTCTGCACGTCGGCTGTCAGAGCATCCATATATGCAAACCAGGACTCCATGGTCTGAAACATGGACTCAATTTTCTTCATCTCAGCATCGTACTGTTGTGCTGATGGTCCTTGTTGTACTTGCAGTGCAGGTACTGCCTGCTGTTCCTGTGGCCTGTGCTGGAATCCCGGTGCATAAATCGCAGAATTTGGGTTTCCGTACCGGAACCCGGGATGATCTCTCTTACCCGGTCTGTACCTGCTCGGATCCCACTGCTGTTGTACGTAATTGGCATCCTTGGCCCTGAGATCCTCAATGGTTGCGTCTAAATCTGGTTCTCCTACTGCTGCAACAGCCTTCTTTTCCGATTAGACTTTCTTAACCAAGTCTTGCACGATTTTGGCCAGATTATCTATCCGGTCGTCTTCCGCTGGTTCGGCTTAGGCCGCTATCCTGCGATCGTCAAACAGTCGAGTGTCCTGCTTGGCTAACTGCTTCATCAGCTCATAGGCACCGTATTTGTCCACATGGTAGAGAAAGTTTCCTCCGCCTTCTCTGTCAATCATGTCAGTACTCTCCCTGTCTAGGGCATGGTAGAATATCTGCAGGATCTTCGGGTCTCCAAAACTGTGGTTCGGTCATCTCTTCACCAATCTCATCAGCCTATCCCAAGCATTTACCACCGTTTCTCCCATATTTTGCTTGAATGACAGGATCTTGCTCTGTAATTGGATTACCTGAGAGGCGGGGTAGAACTTCCTTAGAAAATCTGCAACACATCCTTCCCAAGTAGTGATGGACTTGGGCGGTCGGGAACTTCACCAGAAAATCTGCAACACATCCTTCTCAAGAGCAGTGAGATAACGAAAAATAAAAATAAAAACAAAAATAAAAGCAAAAAATCTGAAAATTAATTATGACTACTAAATAAACCCTAAAAAGTCCCCGGCAAAGGCGCCAAAAACTTGATGCGTAATTTAGCGTGTTATTCGCAAGTATACGAATCAAGTAGTATAGAGTGTATTACGACTCAGATTATCGATCCCACAGGGACTTTGCAGGTTTTTCTAGTAATCAGTTTTAACGAACAGAGTGTAAAAGGGTGGAGTATTATGAGAGTTTGTAACTAAGTACTGAACGTAAATAACTGGAATGTAAATATTTTTGTGGAAGTTTTCTGAATAATCTTAAGGTTGTAAAACTAGGGGTTGAGATACTAGATTCCAGGATCCCCTAGGGTTCTTCAGATTTTTTGTTCTTTGTTTGACATGAAAACACACAGCAGTCTAGGTATCCGTGCCACGTACCAGTTGCGCAGTATCTTTTCTTTTCCTGCATGTTATCACGATCCTGCACACTTTCGGATTCCTGGTAAGCTGCCTAAATCTGCAGTCTCGTTCTAAGGCTGCTAGGGTTTCTAACCTGTCCTAATGGCCCGGGTCAGATTCTCTAACAATTGGTCTCAACGATTTCAGGCTAGTCCTAACTCCCCTTCGCTAGTCGGCCCATCGGGGTAAAGGTGCTAAATTATGTCATCTCTTCCTAACCCTAACCAGACGTTTTCACCTACCGGCTCAGGTCTGTAGCAATTCTGGTTAGCTACTCCGATCATGCATAAACAGTAAAATTCAAAGACAGAATAACTGATAAAAACTGCTGAATTAAGATAGTACGATCATGAATTCATAATCAAAACGTCGAATTAATATCTGAAAACAAAACCCTAGGTTCACCGAGAACCTAGGTAAAAAGTTAAGCTACTAGAACTCGTAACATAATTAACAAAGTTTTTGAATAAAGAGAGAAGAAGAGAAAACGGGTGTCTATAATCTGGATTCGCGTTTCCGTGTTCTCCAGGGATGCTCAGATTTCTCCTGGGGTGTGTTGTTCTCTTTAAAACGAGTCCGAACGAGTCTTTATATAGTGCTGAAGACGTTTCTGAAACTTGCCTTTATTTACGAAACTACCACCGACCAAAACCGCCTCGGAGTATGTTTTGTGTGCGTATAATAAGCACACGGTGGCCATGAGGTGTGCAATTTTCTTTCCTGTGTGCGTATTTGGCCCCACTGTCTGCGTATTTTCCTGCTGTGTGCGTATAATAAGCACAGGTGTGCGCAAAATACGCACACAGTGGCCTGTCCTGTCCAATCTTTCTCCCTCTGTGCATATTTCTCCTCCCTGTGTGCGTATAATACGGACATGTGTGCGTAAAATACGCACACAATACCTTATGCTGCCAAATTTCTGCCCCCTTTCTTGCTGTGTGCGTATAATACACACAGGTGTGCGTAAAATACGCACACAGTAGGTACTCAGCCTTTTTCTGCCTCTTTTGCCTCGGCCTGAGTTTTAACCCGAAACTTGGCAAAATTACCAAAGTACCCCTGAGTTGAAACCGCTCCAAATTCTGCCCAATCCTGACTCTGGTACTCGAAAAACTGCTGACTGAATTTGGGAGACAAAATTGACTCTGGATCCCCTGGCCTAGTGCTAAAATGACCAAAATACCCCTGGGTAAGAATTGTCTCGGAAATCGTCCTGAAAATGAAATAGTTGCTCATGACTCCGGACACCGCGAACCGAGACTCCTTGCTCTGACGTGGTTGTCCGGGACCCACACTTGACGGGAGTCGGTTGTTTGGCCGGACTCCGTTTGAGCATTATAACCTTTTTTCGGAAAGCCTTTTACGTCTTCGTTCTTTTGCCCCTGGTTTCACCTCAAAATTCCAAGTCAAGCTCAAGATATAGTCAACCGAGCGTATCCCAGTCATTCTCGGTTCTGGCGTTTTCAGCTTCCTCGGCCGGTATTCACTGCCCGTTTCTCCTCCAGTCTTTCCGTTTTCTGTTCCACTCTCCCTTTTACCAGTCACGGTCAAATCCTGCCCGAGCATTTTCTGCACGTTTCCCGAGGCGAACCCGGTTCGGTCTCGACACGCATCCCAATGCACTTCCCGAACCTGTTCCTGTAAAGACAACATGAACAAACCCGCGATCATATCTCGAAATGCGCAAAATAAGCATAAATTCATGAAGAGCTTATAAACATCTCGTTCTAATTTCCGAGGCTTTCTAGGGGTAAACTCTGGCTAAAACATCGTTTTCCGGCACACATACACATCTTTTCCGGCTATAAGATAACCCCTTGTGGGGAGTTATCAGTACCTGTTTACATGTTGGAACTGGGATTGAGTGAAATTGAGAGCCACAGAGAGAATTCGAAGTAGAACAAGTAGTCTTGGGGAAATGGGGAACAAACAATAAAATTCATAGCAGAAGCAATATAGCCCAATAACGGGTGTTTTTTCCCACAACCGTGCAACTAAATGAGAGTTAATACACAATGCAATAAGACAGTAATTCAAAATAGGAGACAAACCCGTTTAACGGGGAAAGGAAAAATCACGGAGCCAACTCAAAAACATCCGCTATCATCAAATCACAGTAGGATCAAACCACACGCATCTCTAGCAAAGCTAGATGATTAACCAGGCAACAACAACAAAACCTTTCCAGGCTAACAATTCCATCTAGACTGCAATCTAGGGTAAATAAAAGAAGAGCAATTTAGAGGGTGTTAATCTGAAATCAGACCGTAGATGTGAGAAGGATATTACTAGGAGCTTTCCCCAGAAATTTTAGAATAATCGGATGAGTTTTCACCGTTGGATTGTCGCTGGAAGGTGGCTGCTTGTGCAAGGTAACACACAGCAGCCGCCGCTGCTTTTCTTCTCCCACAACACACCCTCTTGGGAGTATTTAAAATTTTGTCCTTGGAGTGCTCACGGCTGAGGACATATACAAACCCGTTTTTTTTTTTTTTCGTTCCATATTTGTTTTATTTATAGTTTTATACTCTCTTGAGAAAGTATCCAATGTAACACTTGTACAACTTGTGATGGATTCACACCATGAGGAAGACGATACATGACAGTCATTCCGTTTGCTTCTCGATTCTCGAACAGTCTTTTCCCTAGAGAAAATAAATAAATAGAATTCTGATTTTTTATTACAACATAAATGGGTAGTGGTAAATTTTAGTGGGCTTAGGTGTCTGTTAATGAATGGTGTAGAGTACCACATGTCATGCTGACGTGGTACTCTTCAAGCAACTAAAAGTTTTTCCTGGGGAGGCGTTGTTTCATATGAGCCGATTTAGGGTGTATCATATATAACTGTTTAAAGAGTTTTGGGTATTTGGCATTTCAAAAGATTTCAGGGGTAATTTATGCATTTCAAGAGTATTTTGAACATTTTGTACCTAGGATGGTAGCTCAAGTGGTAGAGCGTTGGAAGCCCTTGCATGAGGTCCCGGGTTCAAACCCGGTTGACGACACAAAACCAATTTCTCAAAAAGTATTTGGAACACTTTCGGTTAAGAACACTGTTGATTAGAAACTCTTCAACCTTTTATATAGTAGAAATAATATCTTCGAATCTTCAACAATTCTCAAAAAATAAAAGATAATATCTTCAATTGAAGAGGCATGAAATAAGCTTATAATACCCAACTTTTGTGATCAATTGTACAAAGATATCACTACAAGTCTACAACGTCACTCTAACAAGGCTTTCAGCCAAACTACTGCACCCTGGAAAATCTCTAACGCCTTTCTTTTAACAATAATAATATCTTCAAATTAAGAGACGGAAAATAAAGCTATACAATACCCTACTTTTGTGATCAATTGTACCTAGATGCAAATAGGTGTTAACTCAGTGGTAGAGCATCTGAAGTCCCTGCATGAGGCCTCGGATTCAATCCACACTATATGATGTACTTCCAAAAACATTGTAGAGAGATATCACTAGCTACAACGTCACTCTAACAAGGCTTTCTGCCAAACTCCAACATGAAGAGTCAATGTAATATTCATCCAAATGCCGGTTGTAAAAAGGAGGAGCCCAAATTTCAGTCTCTTGTTTAGTACAAGGATCGTGCAAGATATACTTATTTGCAAACTGGAGTAGGAAGTTGCCGTCTATACATACACCGGTTGGAAAAGCCCATCCTAACCGGAACGGTCCAATTCTGAATTGACGGTTCCATTTATTGTCGTCGCCTAACACCCATATGTCAAACAAATTACTCTTCCGTCTCGCACCTACGTATATGCACAAAGCAAGAGATCCCGTAAAATTGACTAGAGTAATTTCAGAGTGAAACATATGTGGAATAGCATATGGTATTCCAATCAGACGAAAAGTTTCATCACCCATGTCAAAAGATACCAAATTTATATCGTCACCTGGAAAATAAGGACGCCACACTAACCAATACAAATTCCTCCCCAAGAACAAGCAAGAATCGATGTTGTAGCCATGAACATGACAGGGAAAGGAGGAATGAACATTTCTCCAGCATTCGTGTATACTCGAATCCTCTTCTTGAATTCGTCTCCATCCATGTGTTCTCATACTCCAGATCTCAACATAATCCTTCTCTTCCCAAGATGAGACTTTCACAACCTTGTAATCACCCGTTGTTTCATCGTAGCCAAATCCAATACTTTTAACATATGTGTCCGCGATATAACAAGTCCTTGGCCGTTCCCTAGTTGAAGGGTTCCACACATAGAGAAGCTGACGGTCGGGTTCTGATAGTAGACAAAGTAAGCCATTGCATGAACCGACCACTCCCACATTACGATGACTTGAAGGTTGCGCGCAAATTTGTGGTTCGCGTCCGTCTGGCGAGAGTGAATAAATTTCGAGGAATCCATCTTCATCGAATGTATGATTTGTCGTAGCGATGATTGTTGTTTCTCTCTTTGATTTTCGGACGAGGAGGTGTTTCTCGATGAATGTGGGGGTGTTGATTAAAGCAAGCCATGATCTGCAGACGGACTTGTAGCGGACTAGATCTTTCACTCCCAAATGCACCAAGATAGCCTCGGCAGCTTCAATTGGGAGTTTCAGCCGCTCAACTGAAACAGCCATTACCACCAGCAGACTCTCTCGCTCTCTCCCTCTCTCTCTCTCTCTCTCTCTCTCTCTCTCTCTCTCTCTGTGTGTGTGTGTGTGCAGCAAGTTGAGAGATTATTGGGAACTTTTGCAAGAATCTGTGACCTCAACTCCGATTTATATTCTGTTTTTTGGTAACTCGGTTTTACTGGATTTGGTAACAATGGAATGTTTTAATTGTGGACCCCTATAAACAATTCCATTTTGAGAGTTATTTTTTGACCAAACTCTGCGTATTTTCCACGGAAACAATTATGAGTTTATGACAATATGTATTTTATTTTTTTGAAATATTATGGTTCCGTTGCCGGGTATTAAGTTATTTTTTGAAAAACAGACTATTTTTTAGAAGAAAATAAAAACTTTTGAATTAATTTAGAACAGAAAAAAGAACAGAAAAGTCATGTATGGTACAGCTTCTCCGCATTGCCCCCTTACCAATTGAGTTTAGACTTTACAGATACTAATTTAGCTAGCGATATGTTTTAAAAGATATTTTTTTTATAATACTATAGATATTTCAGAGGATTCATAAAAGAATACACACAAAGGATACATAGGATCCGGACTCGATCTTTCATAGCACTAAAATAGTATGAAATAATTAACAAATGTATATACCATATCCTTAGATGAAAAATTAACAAAATTTTGGTAACAAATTGACTCTCTCATTATGTTCTAAGGGGCGGATCTGGCATATGCCCAGTTGAGTCTATTGCCCCAACTGGATTTCTTCCTACCACTATTATGTGTATATGTTTATTTTCTGTTATATACATGTATTATAAGAAGCAATAAAGATATTAGAGTATACAGATAGTGAACGAAGAAACGGCTAGGAGACTCGGACATATCGTTAGATGAAAAATTAACAAAATTTTGGTAACAAATTGACTCTCTCATTATGTTCTAAGGGGCGGATCTGGCATATTCCCAGTTGAGTCTATTGCCCCGACTGGATTTCTTCCTACCACTATTATGTGTATATGTTTTATTTTCTGTTATATACATGTATTATAAGAAGCAATAAAGATATTAGAGTATACAGATAGTGAACGAAGAAACAGCTAGGAGAAGGCATTGGACAGGTGCTCGACTCAGATGATAGAATACACAGCGAAGGTGATGATGGAAATTGTGTCAGTGTAAGGGTTGCCTACCCATATCAGAACCCCTACCGCGAGGAGTTTATGTGGAAATCCGAAAGAAAAAAGTCTGGCTAGACTTTCGGTACGAACGAATTCCCTAGGTGTGTTGTTGGTGTGGATCCATTACTCATAATGGTCCGCAATGTGACGAGTATACGGCAGCACAAAAGTCATTTCTTGAGCAGGGATATAGAGATTACCTACTCTACAATCGAGCAAGAAAGAAAAAGACTGGAGCGAAGATGCCAGAAGATCACCACGGAGAACTTCCCTACTCCCCCAAATGCCAACACAGATCCAACTACAAACACAGCCATTGAATTCAGTGAGAAGAATGACCCACCTGATGGCAATTTGATAACCCCACCACAGAGAAACAAAAGCCTAACCCGGAGAACAATGTAGTAACAATTTACAAGAACCCACTAGCAGATGGTTAAGACGGGACAAACTCCTCCAAGGAGGCTATGGACACAACTGTTGAAGAGAGAACAGATACACAACCAGATCCAATAAGCCTGTTTGCGGCTTCGGTAGCAGATGCATACACAGGGAAAATACTCAACTCGGTCAAGGATAGAATCAGCACCTTTGATCGAGAAATAGCAAAGTCAGGGAATCTGAAAGATCAAGCTAGGGCCAAGAT
This sequence comes from Linanthus parryae, assembly GCA_023055425.1. Taxonomy (NCBI): domain Eukaryota; kingdom Viridiplantae; phylum Streptophyta; class Magnoliopsida; order Ericales; family Polemoniaceae; genus Linanthus; species Linanthus parryae. The sequence continues at coordinate 143,582,372 of JALGPY010000004.1, read as the reverse complement.
GAGATCAAACAAGCAGACAATTGAAACGGAACATACCAAACAAGTCCGCCAAACAAGTCCGCCATTGAGGTGTTCACAACCAAGAAGGGCAGACAACTCGGTTACCCGGATGATCCGGAGATGGAGGAGCAAACCGATAAGGAGGAAAGGTTTCCAGAATCAGACACAGTTGATCCGGCGGCGGGTGCGGTGCACCCCCGCCATCCCCAATGAATCTGTTCAGTTGGAATGTACGTGTTTGGGGAATCCCCGTACATTTCAAACCCTTCACGACGAAGAGAAGGGCCAATTACCCGACCTGGTTTTTCTTATGGAGACTAGGTTACGAGAGAAACAGATGGAAAGGATTCAAGAGAGATTGAAATTCCGGAATGGACTCCATGTGAGTAGTATGGGGCAAAGTGGTAGACTTTCTCTTATGTCATCTGATTAAGTCTGTTTTAAACTGTTTCGTCGGTCGAAACATCATATTTCTGGTTGGATATGCAACAGTAATGGAGTTAAAGAATGGTTTCTTACGGACTTTTATGGTTGATCCAGATGCAAGTCAAAGACAGAACTTTTGGGAGCTCTTGGAGCGCCTCAAACATGTCACAAGTTCCTCATGGTGTGTGTTGGGGGATTTCAACGCCTTCTCCTCCGTTTTGGAGAAAGATCGAGGAAGGAAGGTACGATTCATCCAGCTTGAGCCTTTTCTGAAGGTGACTGAAAACTGCGAGCTACGGGACCTGGGCTATTCAGGGGTACCGTTCATGTGGACGAACCGACACAGTGATGGCACCCTTATTAGGGAGCGCCTCGACCGTGCCATGGCCAATCCAGAGTGGCTTGATATCTTTACTAGAGCATCCGTGTATCACCGAGTTTTTCCAAACTCGGACCATGTGGGGATGCTGGTGAAAATTAGCAAAGGAAGTGGTGGAGAAGAGTTTTATCCGAAAAGATTTCAGTTTGAATCCTTTTGGACGAAAAATCAACACTGTGAGATCAATATAAAGGAAGGATGTGTCTCGGCAAGAACCCTGGAGATAGACTCCAAGCAACAAGTGCAAAACTCAAGAGATGGCAGTCCAAAGAGTTTGGCAGAAAATTAAAGAGCTGAAGGACCAGTTACAAGTCCTATGGAATTTGGAACAAACACCAGAGTGTACGGCAGCAAAGACAAGTTGAGGCGGACCCTAATCATCTTTATATATTGCAAGATCTCTGACAGTATTCTTGCAGCTTTTGAGCTAATGCATACCATGAAAACAAGAGTAAAAGGCAAACGAGGATATATTGCGCTTAAAGTTGATATGACTAAAGCCTACGATCGAGTAGAATGGGCTTTTCTCAAAGCAATGATGGGAAAGATCGGGTTTGGCCCAAACATCACCGACCTCATAATGCGATGCATTAACACAGTCAAGTATGCTCCAAATATCAATGGTGCAGTGATGGGAAGAATCATACCTGAAAGAGGGTTGAGACAAGGATGCACGATTTCGCCTTATCTCTTCCTCTTGTGTAGTGAGGGTCTCTCGACAGCCCTCAACTCAGCCGTTGTTGAAATACATCTATCTGGAGTTCGTACCTCGAGAAGTGGTCCAGTTGTGTCGCATTTGTTCTTCGCGGATGACAGCATATTTTTTACCCGAGCAAGAACAGAGGATATTACATGCTTATTACAAATTATTACAACTTATGAGGAGGCCTCTGGCCAAAAAATAAACCTATCTAAATCCGCTGCCGTATACTCGGCTAATGTCTTGGATGAAGATAAGGCGGGCATTAGCACTCTTTGTGGGGTTGCAACAGTCGATCATCACGAGAAGTATTTGGGTTTACCTAAAACAATAGGAAGAAGCAAGAAAATTACTTTTGCATATATCATCGACCGAATCCGGAGCAAAATCAAAGGTTGGAAGGAGAAACTACTATCAATAGCAGGAATAGAAGTTTTGCTAAAAATAGTGATTCAAGCCATCCCGAATTATACAATGTCTTGCTTCATGCTTCCTATAGGTACGTGTGAACAAATTGAGCAACTGATGAGGCAGTTTTGGTGGGGGAATGGCAAACGGGAGGGTGTCAATTGGGTGGCATGGGAAAATCTGAAAGAGAACAAAGATCGTGGCGGATTTGGTTTTCGTGACGTACAAAATTTCAACAGAGCCCTACTAGCCAAACAACGTTGGCGGATTTTGATTAATCCTCAAATCCTAGTATCCAGAATTATCAAAGGCAAATATTTTCATGACGAGCATTTGTTAAATTCATCAATTGGAACACAGGCTTCGTATGCTTGGAGGAGTCTACATGAGGGGTTTAAGATTCTGAAATTAGGTTTGAAAAGGACCTGGAAGACGGCAGCTCAATCAAGATGTTTGAAGACCCGTGGCTCGATCGTCCGTCTAGCTTCAGAGTCCATTCGGTTGCACCTACAGGAGCGGGTCAATTTGTCAAAGACTATATCATCGAGAGTACAAAAAGCTGGAATGAATCAAAATCGGAATAGCAGAGTTTAAGCGATATTTTGAAGCTTACCTGTGCCCAGTAGATTCACCATCGGAATAGCAGAGTTTTCAACAACAAAACATAATCCACATAACAGCTTTTATACAGAGCCAAGTTTCATCATCAACAAATATCGCAAACCTCAATTAGCGAAGAGCAACACTCAGATCTGAAAGACACAAAGAGCCCCGTCTCATCTAAATCCAGAGATCAACTAGCAACCGTTCGTTTTGACGGTGCATGGTCATACTCTCGCCGGAAAGCTGGAGCAAGAGTTGTAATTTTGGATCATCACGGTGAGTTGCTACTTGCCAGTTCAAGGAGCCTCGCTTCGGGAAACAGAGAAAAAGTCATAGAAGCCATGGCGATGGAGATTGCGGTGGACTTAGCTGCAGAGATGGGGTTGACCGACATCATTATAGAAGGAGATGCTCAAGTGCTAATAGATCAAATCAATGGAAAGCATGAGATTCAAGTGGATGACAGAACATCTCGAGATCAATCTGCGAAAGGGTGCAAGAAAAGGCTAGAAAGTTCATGAACATCAAATGGCGGTGGATAGAGAGGAAGAGAAACAGCCAAGCCGATTCTCTCTCTAAACTAGCTTTGGGAGATGAAGGAATGTGTATTAATTGGACTAGTAACTTCCCGAGGTGGCTCAGTCACCCAGACACCCACTCAGGTCCCCAATGTAACACAGCTGGCGAGTAATTTATTAATACAAGTGGCATTCTAAAAAAAATATATTAGAGTATAATTTCTCAAAAAAAGAAGACATTAGAGTATATTCTCAAAAAAAAATAGAGTATGGTTGCCTAAATGGTAGAGTAGCAAATGTTAAGTCTTTTAGCGCCTTAGAGCCACGTTAAGGTTTCAATTCATGTGGGTTAGGGGTGCAACTTGGGCGGGTTGAACCCGACCAACCCGAGCCCAACCCGAAGTTAACTAGGGCCCGGACACATAGTTTTATTAATTTGGACGGGCTTGGACAGGAGTTCTCAGCCCGAATTGCAATTAGGGTTGGGCTTGGGCACAAATATCGAACGACGGGCTAACCCGAATTGCCCGATTTGCATGACCACTACGTATAAATATTATACTTTGAAAGAATTATGTAGCATATCTAACATGAATATGCTACTTTTCTTTCAAGTATTAGCGATGTTTTTAATCATTGTTTTGTTCTTCAACTAGTTGATTTGTTTTTTCGCCAACAATTAATTATTCTCTTGTGTTTTTAAGAAGATATTAAGTTGAACGTACTGGCCCGAATTCAACCCGAACCCGAATTGATTTATACGAATTTGGGCTCGGACGGGTTGACAATGCTCTTAACTCGGGTTGGGTTGGGCTTGGGCAACCACGACAGAACTCGGGCTCGGGCTTGGACAGGGGCGCCAACCCGTCCAACCCGCCCGAGTTGCAGTCCTAATGTGGGTAACACCCCTCTTTTTCTATTTTTGGAAAATTCTCTTGTAGTTTTCCTCAACTTTAACACTCTTTATAATTTCCTTATATTGATATTATAACTTATATCATTAATTTTGCTTGAAGTATTTGTATCTGTAAGTTCAAATATCTACTTTTATCTCTATTCGAAAAAATTAATTCTTATAATATAATTATTCTTGTACAGAGTAAGTTCTATACAACCAATGAACCATATATTGAAATAATTAGAGGAAATATATCACGAGAAAATATGTAACCATTAGGTCATCTTTAACAATTTATTTGAAAACACCTGTACTTTGTGATTCAATAATTGTTTAAATTGGTTTTTATAAATAATAATTGTGTAAACAATATTGAATTTAGACATTTAGTTTTGGCTTAATTACTTAATGCATACCTCCATTATACAAAAACTAACACATTGCAACCCCCCATTTCTAGAATATGCTTATTACATCCCCCATTTGTAATAAATCATACTTGTTGAAATTGATAAAAAAATCTTCCAAAATCATCCTAATACAACGAGTTATTTGGTCTTCTGTTTAACCTCTCTTTACTAAAGCTTGTTGCAGGATATTCCTAGCTGATGCGAGGGACGATGTCATGCGAGGGTAAATATGTCATTCAAATATTTATTATTTAATTCAAAATAAAAATAATAGAGAAAATAAAAAGGAATGAGAAAAAATGAAAAAAAAATGATTACCTCCACCAAGCGCAACACCAGTGTTTCTCTCTTTGCCACAAAGAGCACTGTCCCTCTCTGTTTCACGGCGACCATGAAATCCGACCACCTCTCTCAGATGCAGTTGTTTGACCCTCCACCAAAGAAACCGCATATGCCCACAATCGACAACGGGTCACCTGCACGGATTTATTGGTTATTCTTCGCCTGAATGGAAGAGAAGCCTTGATTGAGAATTTTAGGATGGAAGGCTGCAAATTTCAAGGCAAAGTTGGACGGTGAAATCATGCCCTGGGCTCAATTTTGAGCTACTTGCTCTTGATGAAGTGAATGTCACATGTAACGGTTGGATTCTTAATTACTTCTCTCTATGTTTCATCCCCAATTCTTTAGTAGAGTAGTATTTTTTACTTCGCCGGAAATTGGGTTATGCTTCTGAAGAACTGCAATTACCGAATTAATTACTACTACCACTACTCATAAAGGGGAGCGAACTAGAAGAAGCTGAAAAAAATTCAGATAGGGGATTGGATGGTACTTAGAAAATGATCTGTTCTTGTTGGTGAGGTGAGCAAAGCATCAGCCACAACCTTTTTTTTTTAAATGCATGTCACAACTTTGATTGCTTCCTCTGCTTCGATTTTAGATAGTTTTTTGACTTTTTCTTTTTTGGATATATAGGGGATTGGATAATTTCTCTATTCCTATTATTTTTATTTTGAATTTTATAAATAAAGAATATGTAATGACACATTTGCCCTCGTAGTATTTGGATGATTTTGGTTTTTAAACCAATTTCAACAAGTATGATTTATTGCAATTGGGGGATGCAATAAGCCTATTCTAGAAATGGGGGTTGCAATGTGTTAGTTTTGATATAATGGGGATATGCATTAAGTAATTAAGCATTTAGTTTTTCCTTGTTAGATTAGCCCCACTTCACATGAAATCATAAATCGGCGCCATTGTTCTAAGGTATATGGACAAGTTTCATGAATAATACATTTATTGTAGACGTTATCTTTTAAAGTTTAAATCCAGCTAAGTAGAACGCGTAGTTCCATTCGAGAATATGATTCCGTTAGGGGTTTCCGCCAAGTCTGTTAGTTGAGTCAGTAGAAGTATTTTCCTCTTTTACTCTTGATTATGTTAGCCATCTACCAACCTTACCAGGTTGTTATTTTGGGAAGTTGTGCCCTCATGTAAACAGCCTGTGTTGGTTGTTGCAGGGGAATCAAATCATTTTTTCTATGAAATTTTCTCTCGATCTTCTCCGCTCTTTCTCTTTCTACTATCTCTTCTATCTGTTTGAATCGAAGGCTAAGAAACCGTAAAATCCACTCGAATTTAGGAGGATTTAGCCAGAGGTTGATCGGATCCGAGTCCGGAATCCTGACAGAGGGCTTTAACTAACAAGTTAGCACCCGTTTCACCTCTCAATAACGCAGACATCATGTTAAGAATCCCACAGTTTGACCTCAAACTGATAAATAGTGAGGAGATAAACTGACAGAAGCACAACGCAAACTAAACAAAGAAAATAAAAATATATCAAAGCACAAAATAGACAATCATAAACATATACTTGCAGAACATGAGTAAAGGAACTTGAAGGTCAGAGTCGGCAGTCTCAAATAATAAACGTTGAAATCAATGTAATCCAAATATAGAATGACCATAAAAATACATCAGTACAAAGAAATCGCTAATTAAAGCGCCGTTCTAACCAGGCTTTCCACAAAACTCCAATTGGCAGAGTCAATGTAATATCCATTCCCTTGCCGATCCTCGTAATAAGGAGGACCCTGAATTTCAGTGTCTTTTTGGTTAGTACGAGGATTGTGCAAGATATAATTCTGTCCATACTGGAACAGGAGGTTGCCATCGATACATAGTCCAGTCAAAGAAGCACATCCCCTCCGGAACAATGCAATTCTAAATTTGAGGGTCCAAATATAGTCGCCGTCACGTAACACCCACAAATCAAACAAATTAACCGCGGCTTCAGAGCAGTAGTCATCGTCCATCTGCGTGCCTGCTTTAACAAGCAAAGCAAGAGAACCCATAAAATCGACTATAGTACTATCAAACTGAGCCCGATCTAGAATAGCATCCGGTATTTCAATTGCACGAAAAGTTTCATCACCCATGTCGAAAGATACCACAATCGGATCCTCATCTTTAAAATCACTCCGCGCTAACCAATACAAATTCCTGCCCACGAACAAGCTAGATTCGATGTTGTAGCCTCGTACCATCTCGAAAAACGAGGAGTCGATCTGTCTCCATCCATGTGTTCTCATACTCCAGACCTCAACAGAATAATTCTCTTCCCAAGTTGATATTTTCACAACTTTGTAATCACCCCTTGTTTCGTCGTAACCGAATCCAATACCTTTAACGTAAGTGCTAGCGATATAACAGGTCCTGGGCCGCTCCCTAGTTGAAGGGTTGCACACATAGAGAAGCTTGCGGTCGGGCTCTGATAGGAGACAAAGTAAGCCATTGCATGAACCGACCACTCGAACATTACGATCAAGTGGAGGTTGCGCGCAAATTTGAGGTTCGTATCTTTTTGGTGAGAGTGAATAAATTTTGAGAAATTCGTCTTCGTCGAAGGTATATTTCGTCGTAGCGATGATCTTTGTTTCTTCTCTCCTCGATTTTTGGACGAGGAGGTGCTTCTCGATGAATCTGGGGTTGTCGATTAAAGCAAGCCATGATCTGCAGACCGACTTGTACCGGATTAGATCTTTCACCTTCAAATGCACTAAGATCTCCTCCACCGCATCTATCGGGAGTTCCCGCGGCTGAACTGATGAAACAGCCATAGCTACTCTCTCTCTCTCTCTCTCTCTCTCTCTCTCTCTCTCTCTCTCTCTCTCTCTCTCTCTCTTCACGAAGATAACTAAGGGTCCTTATTACTATTTTCCCAAGTTTCTGTGACCTCCGTTTTATAAGTTCCTTTTTGGTCTTTGGGCTTCATAAGTTATGGTAACTTTTCTTGGAGGAATAAGTTATGGTAACTATGAGTATTTTTTCAATAAAAGCTCTAATTATTGGATTACTAGGTATTGTTCTGCCTAATGCACTAGACTAGCGAATAAGGAATCGTGGATCTTGTAACATGGTCATATTGACACTGATTCGGCGAAGAATGAAAGTAATGCTGGAGTTTCCCTAAGAAGATGTTATGCTGGAGAGTGATCCGCATTTGTTTCTCAGGCACTGTAGACCTAGGCCTGGCAATTTCCGAACTGACACGACACGAACTAGACACGAAGTAAGTAAGCTCCCATGAACCTGCAACGGGTCAAAAATAGATCGACCCAACAGTGCCACGGGAATAAAAGAGTTGGGTTTGTGACAACCCAAAAACAACCCGTCCCAAGACATAACAATAATCTGCTTTATCACAGTTAAACATTATTTCAGAAAAGAAAAAAAAACATATACTTCATGCTAATTATATCCGGATCGACACGACGACGCGACACAAACCCGACACGAAATTACCGGGTTTGAGCCGACACGAACCCGCAACAAGTTAGAAATGGGGCGACCTGAACCTGAGACGAAAATAAATGAGTCGACTTCGGGTCGACTCGTTTATGACTCGACAAAGATCGACCCAACCTGCATACCATACAAGTATAGGTCAACATTCACATTTAACTACTTTGTGGCGGTCGGAGTTTGAATAGTTGAATCCATGTGTTATCGTCATCATCCAACACCCACATACCGTACAAATTTAGGTCGCATGCTGAAAGTAGAGTTATCTAAAGATAGAGAGCCCTTAAAATCAGCTAAAACAGCGTAAGATTTAACCCAAACTGCTGCGTCAATGGGCACTGCAATTTGCCGAAAAATTTCATCATCCATGTCAACAGAAGAGATGACAATTGAATTCTCCTAATAAAACTAAGAGAATGTGCAATCCAACACTATAAATTCTTCCTTGCGAACAAGCCGTTTCTTAGCCAAAATCTTCGGCAACAGTGTATCGTGTATATAGACCTGGCCGTGAGCCGGGCTGGGTTGGGTCTGGCCGAACCGGACCGAATGTAATGTCTAAATGGGTGAACCCAAGCCCAACCCGCCAATCAGGCCGAGACTCAAGCCCAATCCCGTAATATTTTATAAACATAGAAACCCCACCTAACCCAACTTACGGGCCAAAATATTAATTTAACTTAATTAAAAAATAAAGTGAATAAAAAATATTATAATACAGTTAATATTACTTTACGAACAAATATCAATCATGATATTGGGCGACTGTGAAATTTTTTAATAAAATTTTATATGTTATGTATTTAACATATCATATTTAACGTGTACCGTAATTTATAGTGTAGACTTAATATATGTGTATTTATTATTTAAGTATATTTACATATAAATAATAACATATTAGAAATTTCAGGGCTGGGGCTGAACTTGGGCTGCAGTTACATAAGCCAAACCCAACCCATATGTAATATGTTGGTCAGGCTCAAATTTCAAGCCCAAGCTCATGATGGGCTGAATTTGTTGAACCCAAGCCCGTAAATTCCCGAGCTGGGTTGGGCGGGTTAGCCAGGCAATAGGCCGATGGCCAGCTTTAGTTTGAACACCACTGAAGCAGGAAAGCCAGCCATCTCTAGCTAGCTATGACTATGAAGCAGGGGGTATCATTGGCAGTCTTTGGGCAGCCCGTAGTAGTATTTGTCCACTGGTTTCTCCAGAAAACACGTGGTTGATCAATGATCATGTTCAACTGCAGATTTACTCCTACATATCACTTAACAACGCAAAGGTTCAGAGACATTGTAAGTGATGCGCCACATAACTATTTTGTGGAGCTAGTCCCACTCAAGTAGGCAGGACACGCAATGAATTTATTACCATCAGATAACATAATTCCGGTTTTCGGTTGATTTTGAATACGACATTGTGACGTAGAACCATTAAGGAAGATATTTTGAACCGAACGAGCTCCATCTTGAGTTCCTATCTACAAGCAGGCTGCAGCTATCATGTAGGCAACCTTGAAAGCTAAACTTCAGTTACTTAGTCTAGGATACTGTAGCACGATTTCCTCGTCTTGTAAGCCTTTTCCAGATTTATAATGATTTGTGTCCAAGTAAGACAGGAGTCCTAATTTGACATCAATAACCTACATGATGCATTGGCAGGTACAAAAGATGCTGAAAAATGTAAAAGCAATACACTAAAGTCAGACAGATGATTCAACAGATATATTAACAACACTAATGTGGCCCAAGAATTATAGTACTATGGTGCATCCCAGGCTTCAAGTTTTGTTGCTAGTTTTAGATAGACGGAGGGGGTGGAGGCAAGATGGAAACGTATGAATACAACTTACAGCAACACCAAACAAGTATTAATTAATTCCAGGAATTTTTCTGACTACCCGATAGCTAAGTCCAAATTTGCTCGAAGACAAACAGCAATCTGCACTCTTTTGCTCTACATAATGTTTCTCCACATCTGAATTCTAAACATCAGACAAGATAAAAGAGCTTCAAGCATGATGATGACCTGAACCAAATCTAAGCTAAACCATATCCAAACTGAAGGTAAGAAAGATATATAAATACATACCACTGGAGATCTTGAACCAACAAGCACCCAGGTTAGCTCCACATATCAGGATCATCGTCCAAGCTCAGGTCTACAACATCATTGTCCAAGCTCAGGTCTACAAAATAATTAAGTTATGATCCAATTAGACCGAAACCATATAAATCCAAACCAAATCCACCTAAACCATCATTGTAGACCGTGTGTATTCATGATCATTGCAATTCTGCTACAAAACTAGGCCTTCAGTGTATACCCCCATTAGCTTTTCAAAATCCCTCAAAGGTAAGCACAACGTGACTACCATTGCAGATTTGGATGGACACGAACCTGGGGTCTATAACCGTGTACACGATCATGCGCTTACATGATCATCTAGACTATGTATTAATGATTTTCCTTGAGATTTCCCTCCTGTAAGAACATTTCCTGTTCTCTCCAACTTAAAGGACACTTTAAAAGGAACTGAAGTCCAACAAAAGGAAGACACTAGACAGATGATGGTTCTTTTCCGATTACTATTTCTTAATTCCCTAAGAAAAACTTGTAGTCCGATGTCCGAACACACAATTAATCCAATTGATTAAACTTTAGTCATAATTATGCCATACAAAATACATGTCCCCTTTATAGTATTCAAGACACGCATCTCACCATGAAACTTCACTCGAAAAAACAGCCCAATCACAGAGTATAAAATTGTGTAGTACCCCGGATATAACAAAGGCATTAAAACTGAAATAATAACAGTAACTTAGTAAGCAAACAATTTTGTTTCATATAGAGGAATCAGCACAAAAACATCACTACAAAGCCTAAAACAGTACAAGATCAGTCAGAGACAAGTCTAATTCATGGGTTCCTACCTGAGCGAAACAAGGCTTCCCACGAAACTCCAACACGGATGGCCAAAGCCATAATTATCCCAACCAGGAGATTCAGCGCCCAGAACTTCCTTTTCTTCTTCAGTAGGCAGATCATACAAGAAATACTTCTTTCCCACTCGCATAAGAAACTTGCCATCTATACACACTCCTGCTGGACAAGCCCATCCTGACTGGAATGGTCCGATTGTGAGTTTGTGAGTCCAAGTTTTGTCGTCATCTTCCAACACCCATATATGGAACAAGTTGCCGTCGTCATTCGCATCTGGCCAAATTGGCATAGCAAGGGAACCCATAAAATTGAATGGAACTACACTGTTAACTACTTGATTTGCAATAGCATCTGGCAGTATTCTATTTGCACAAACAGTTTCATCGCCCAGGTTGAAAGAGATCAAGACCGCAGCGTAACCCCAACAAAAATTATGCCATAACCAATACAACTTTCCCTTGAGGAAAATACCTGGGCGATGAAAGAGTCTGTATGATGCTCTTGCTCCTTGATAGATGGAGATTTCTGGTGGGACTACCATAAGAAGCTCGGACAATGCTGGGGATTTTATTTTTCTAAATCCATGTGTGCTTTTAGCACTCCAGACCTGAACAATACACTCACTTGTCCAAGAATTATATAATGGATGTTGTGTTTTGTTGTGTGACATTATCACAACCTGGTAATCACCGGATGTGGCATCGTAGCCAAACCCTAGAGCAAAGACAGAGCAGTGGTCTTGGTCCGGGATGAAAGGAGCTCTCAGAAGTTCCCTAGTAGAAGGGTTCCACAAATGGATAAGTTTGAGATCAGGCTCTGATATGAGACAGAGTATGCCATTGCACGAGCCAACAATTGCCACACTCCGAAGAGAACTTCTATTCCTCCGTGGCTGTGGCGGTGGCATGTAAAGTTGAGCTGGGGGTTCATCTAGTGACAAAGACACGACTTGATGGGGGTTGTTTGTCTTGGTGATAATTTTCTTCTTACTTGATGATTGATGGAGGAGATGTTTGTTGATGAATCTTGGGCTGTTGATTAAATCGAGCCAACCTCTGCACACAGCCTTGCACCGGACTAAATCCGTAGCTTGCGAACAGGTTAAGACATCCTCGGCCACATCAATTGGGAGTTCCCGTCGCGGACGTGATATCGCCATCCCACTAAGAAGAGTCAGTTATTCAAATATTTACTGGTTAAAAGGCATTCATTTCACTGCAAACAAGATGGCAAATGACAACATTGAGTGCCCACCAAAAGCACAAAATCAAAGGAAGTTAATAGATATCACTCCGTCTCTGCTCTTTGTTCCCATTATGACTTTATCACTATTCACTGTGTCACTTTAACCCGGTAATTTGGATAGCAAAATAATGTAATCTTTTTATAATCTTGACATGGTGTTGTACAGTAAGAGGTTCTCCATAACACCGTGAAGAAATATCAAAAAATCGCATCGTTTTGCTATCCGAATCACCTGGTCAAAGTGACACAGATACGAGTCAAAAAGTCGGGATGGGAACAAAGAGCATGGTATTGCTAGCTAATGACAGGAATCATGAAACTCGTCTAGAAGAAGTTATTGACTGGAAACCCAATTTTTTTCGAATGCAGACAAACTCGAATTTAACTGGAAACCCAAATGGGGAAAATCATCCCCAACTCCAAAAAGTTTCACTATTATCAAATCAATAGTAGGATCAACCAAGCATAGATATCTAGCAAGCTATATGATCAAACAAGCAACAAGAAAATACGTTTCTGGGCTTACAATCCATCTAGACAAAAATTTAGGGTAAACAAGCGAAGAGAAACTTAGAGGAGTTCAATCCGAAATATGACCTTAGGATGTGAAGAGGATATCACCAGGAGCTTTCCCGTAAAATTTGAGCAGAATCCGACGAGTTTTCACCGTCCGATTGTCGCCGGAAGTGTCCGCTGCTTTTCTTCTCTTTCTCCTGGACTCTCTGAGTCGTCACTCGTCATTCAAATTTTTTACTTTTTTTTTCCCAACTTTTTATTTGATACTCTCTTGAGGAAGTATTTAATGTGACACTTTTGGATCCCCTCCAGCCCTCTAACCTATTCAGCCCCTCCAGCCTCATCTCAGCCGTTAAATTTGAACCCGGATTGAAACACGTGGAGCACCTCTCATACTAACGACAAACTGGATATGTTCTTCTTGCCGTCAACCTTTCTTCGTGTCCTTCCTGTATCGGACTCTCACTATCTCCATCGACTCTCTATCTTTATCACTATCGATCTCCTTTCTCACCATTTGATGCGATCTTGATCTTCACCATTTTTTTGCAGATTCATTGTTGTGAATCAGTTTGGTTTTGCAGAGCGAAAATCACAGAAAAGGGCTTGGCCAGATCATAAACAACGAGAACACTAGTTGATTCGGAGTGCTCTCTCATCCAATTGCTCAGCAGAACCGACTCAATCAGAGTAATTAAAGAGAATAGGTACAAATTGGGTATGTGCATAGTAGGGTTCCACTGGATTTCAAATAAAACGACAAAATCAGTGTAAACGATTTGGAAATGATTTCTCAAACAGAGGATTGTATGTCTCACGTTTATTCTGATTTCAATCGACGAAGACGGAGATAATATTCGAGAGCCTTGATATCTCCCTTGACTAGAAATCTTAGAGAGAGAGAGAGAGAGAGAAATTGAAGATTGGGATTCGTTGTTTCGTTACCCAGCTGGGTATTTGATGGGCAAAGGCTGTGTATTCAAAGAATTTGTGGTGCTTGAAGAAGTGATCGGTTGCGATTAGGGGCAATCTGTATTGGGTTTCAACAAAGAAGCTTGTTTGTCACTGTGGATAAGCAAATCAAAGCGGTGGTTCTCCAGTGAAGCTTTCAAATGGCGTACAAATTTTAACGCCGTTATGCTAATGCCGTTAACTAAGTTAAAGTATATGCCACGTGTCTTGATCTCCACACCTGCTTACATTGGACGGCTGGGATGGAAGACTGGAGCGGCTGGACGAGTTTTATGGCTGGAGGTGACCTAGCCCATTTGCCCCCTCTCTTTCAGCCACCACGAATGGTCGCGAAGCCAAGGGCGGACCTATGTAGGGTAAGGGGGGCAACTGCCTCCCCCCCTCCCCCATCCGAAATTTGAAAATTTCTATCAGTACTCCTAGTTTTATAGATTTTTTATGACTAAATTGTAAGGAATATAGAATTTGCAATTCTTCCCTCTGAAATTTCAAATTGCCCAGTTGTTTTGTTGTTAATCTTACTTCATGGGTTCGATTCTCCTCCAAGACAACAATTTTTTTGCATTTCTTTTCTTGCCAATTTACCATTTACCTTTAAAAATTCATTGTCTCCTCGAAAAAAAAAAAGAATAAATTGTGACTTGTGAGTGTTGTTATCAGTATTAATTTGACGTTTGTGTGTATAATTGCTTATGAAATATAACGACTTTTGACTGTTAACTTTGACTTTTGACTTCGCGAATCTTGCACCGGCTGACTTGATTTCCTAGCTCCGCCACTGGCCGAAGCCGCCACCAAGCCACCGCGTGCAGAGAGAAACATGAGTTCTCGACGTAGTACACCGCCAGTTTTTGGCAGATCCTCGAGACAATACGTCAAGGCGCGGCTCATCAAAATCAGGGTTTAGATATGTCTTTCTAAATTATCACAAAATGCTTGATTGGGTCGAACAATTGAGAGTTATGTTTGATAACTAACCGGGTTATACGGGCGGATTCATATTTCTATTGACCCGTCATAACCCGCCCATTTAACATGTGTATATTAAACGAGCTTGGCGAGTTGGACTAATTTATGCTCGATCCCGTTTGTAAATAGGGTCAACCCGCTTAACCTGCCCGTTTGACAGCTCTACCACCATATGTGATTGAGTCACACCAACCAGAAGAAGACGCTAGTTGTTCGTTTTGCTAAAAAAAAATGTTCCAATCACCATACACTCGGCATCTTTACATGTGCGCCTGTTACGTCGGGGTCCTAAAACAGTTGAACATAGTTGCCTCACTTCCTACATTAACCCAATATATAGAAAACTAGCAAATGGCTCGTGCCCACATGGCACTTATAAATTAAAATGTCACTTATATTTGTTATATTCAAATAAATTTAGATAATAAATTAATACGGATTTAATTTTTTTTGAGTAAACAGATTAATACATCACTTTTTTTTAAATGGATTAATACATCACATTTAAAGAGATAAGACACGATTTTCGAACTATAAACAATATCTCATTATCTTATCAGATTAAATAGATGAGCTTGAGTTTCAAAAATATATACAATATCTTGATATACGATATCCTATAACTGAAATGATTTTAAATTTTTTCTACAAAAAAGTTGTCATTCAAATCAACGCACCAAAATGTCTCAAGACATTGTAAGGGATTAGATGGACCTAGCGGATTTACCCACTATTTCATGATGGACCTAGTGGTGTCATTCAAATCAACGCATCTCACCATCTGCTTCTTCGCCAATTTCTAGAACAAGGTTGTTGAGTTACCCACTATTCATGATGAAACAATAATTTCCAATAACTGAGTGGGAATCAGTTGCGATTCCTGTCACATGACTACAAAGTATCTATAAATAAGTCTGTCGAGTTACCCATCAGTTCTTCAACTCTTCATCCACCTTCGTTGGATTACTCCGGCTGAACAATGTCATACAACTATTTCATATGCTATCGTTCTTGTTCCGTGGTGTGTGTCCTTCATCTGCAGCCACCACTGTTGGTATCTCGTGTACCACCACGGACACACACCCCGGAACAAAACAGTCGCATATGATATGTGATCAATCAAGCTTGACCATCGAGCTCGATCATTTTTACACGAATCACTTCGTTACACTAATCTATTCAATTGCATGCTTGTAGGATCCGGTATCCTCGCGACAACCGATCAATGATTACAGCCTACGAAACATGGACACAACCAGGTATCAGAGACACTTAGCAAGTTCATGGATTATAATATCCATTAAGAGCTCATCAAATTTACAATGTTGGATGAAATGGCAAGCCTCCATGACAACAAGGTGCATGCAAAGTCTCTGGAAAATCTAGGGAAGGATTTAAAGGTTATTGATTATGCTCCCAGAAAACCAATTGAAGATTTCAACACTTTGAACATCAACTTAGGGGAAGAGTGATAAATAAAACTTGTAATGCTGAAGGTGAAATGTCATCAACCAAGCTGTAGTTGTCTTTTTTGTTTGTATGGACAAGTTGTGAGAACCTGGATTTTTCTATCCCATGGGGTTCATATGATTTTTCAATCCCGGATTAATGTAAGTTATTCAAATTACAACTAAAAATATGTATTAATATTTTTGTAAAACCAACACATGGAAGTTATTTTCAACATTAACACCCACACACAGTACTTGAGACAATGTTTTGTAACTATAATTACAATATTGGTTCCAAAACAAAGATACTACTTTCTTTTTGTATTTGTCAAAAAAAAATCATAGATTGATTTCATAGAATGTAGAAAAAAATTCATAGATTGATTCAAATAAAAAATATACATATATATATATATATTACATAGTAGTCCTTATTCATGGGTATGGTGTGCAATTATGGAAATAATTATAGCTTTCCGTCCGTTTTGTGTTTTACATTTCGAGGGGGGGGGGGGGGGATGGGCGAGGAGGTAAGCCTTAAATTGCAGCAAAGTGGGGGGGGGGGGGGGGGGTTCTGTCCGGAATAAACCGAAACATTACTCACCGCCACCCACGGGCGCGTGAGATTTTCGGTATAGTGCCGTCGATTTGACATTTGGGGTGTACAGAAGACCGCCCCCTATCTCTCTCCCTCTCTCTCGTCTCTCTCCCTCATCTGTCAATCTCTCTCCGTCTCTTCCTTAATTTCCTCGCTCGTTATCAGACTGTAGTCGATCATTTGAAATTTTGAATAAGGATCACTGTTTTGGAGTTTCGGAGCCCTTCTTTGACGAAGACAAACATAATTTCGACGTATTTGGTTCGGTCGTATCTGGGTTTCGGGTCCAGAAGTGACGGTTCTGGGTCTGAGTGGTTCTGATTCTGCCGGTTCCTAACTTTGTCGGGTCGGGTCTGGATATGGGTATAAGTTTGTTGGTGCGGGTAAGAACCAGGACGGGTCTACCCATACCCGGCCTGTTGACGAATAATTTGCTACGTCTTCATTATGCAGGTATATCTTGAAGAGAAGTTGAAATTCGGAGACTTAATTAGTTGGGACAGTATTGAAAGGACTGTAAAGAAAGAAATCCCAGTCAATTCTAGTGGAGTATAATTTTTTTTTTTGCCTCTGACTTCATTAGCATGATGAATGTTAATTACTCAAACCCCAAAATATTTATAGCTGAAGCGGAACACTATACAACATCCATCTCATTAATCTGGCTGATAAGATTCTGCATTGACAAATCACACAGACTTCTGGTTAATGATTACAAGAGTTGGGTTCTTTGGGTATATGGATTTTCTATTTGAACTAATGGCTTCTCTTCGACGGGAATCTAGAAGGAATATCATTTTGGACATAGCCAAGGGACTAGCTATCTCCATGAAGGATGCAGGCAGAAAATTTTTACCACTTGGACATTAAACCCGGAAACACCCTTCTGGATGAGAACTTCAACGTCAAGCTGTTCAGAGCTGATAGATATGGATCAAAGCAAAGTTATGAAGATAGATGTATACTCCCTCCGTTAGGTTCTTCAAAAACTTATTCGGGTATTATTTGGGTATAGCGATTTGGTTAGCAAAACATATCAAGAATTTGCCAATCTTTTCACGGAGTCGTAAAGTAAACTTTGCTCTAAAATACCACAAAAAACTATCAAATTCTTAATTTGTTTTGCTAACCAAATCGTGAGGCCTAAATAATACCCGAATAAGTTTTTGAAAAACCTGGAGGAACGGAGGGAGTACAGCTTTTGGCGTTGTAGTTACGGAAGTTTTGTGTGGTTGAAGAAATTTGAATTCGTCTCAGTCTGAGGGATATAGAAGACAACTTAGACTGTAACTTCACAAAGCCTGAGTAGAAAGAGATCAAGACACCTAGTAACCTAAACAATAAAAATACACTAACCAATACTCCCTCCATTCCATAATGTTGGTCTCGTTTAACTTTTTCACACATATTAAGGTAGTGGAGAAAATGTCAAAAAAAAGTCATGCAATACCAAAATTACCGTACATATTAATGATAGTAGTACATGCGGTTCTGTATAAAAAGAATAAAATCAAGTAATTAACGAAGGGTAAGAACGGAAAAAAAATAATGGTAAAAAGTTGTGTTTATCTAGAAGACACAATTTTGGAAGATGAAAAGATGACAGACAAGACAAATATTTTAGGACAGAGAGAGATAGTATCTATGTCCAGAACATTGCCGAGTAGTGGCCAATCCCGAGAGCAAAGACATTGTCCAGACGTTGAGATGCACACTCCAAGTGGCATGAGATAAACCACAAGAGTCCTGGCTACCAAATTCGGATGCACGTACCATCCGAAGGCTAGTAATCTTGTCTTCATCAATTAAATGGAAGATGCAACAAGAGCATTTTTTTGCAAAAGAACGCATCGTCTGGGTACAAAATGGCACTGATATATTGCATTTTTACAACCCGATAAGTAGAATGTGACATTCAGGGACAATTCTTGGATTTGTATCCTCTGTTGCTTTTTGAGCAAATAGAACCCCCAATAACTCATCACCAGTTTCTTGGTTCATTTTGATGGATGGTTATGAGATAAGATTTAACTTCCTTGAAGAATTAAAGACCAGTCAATATTTGAGTTGATCCTTGATATGATTCATTAAACACTGCAAGCACTAGAAATCTGAACTAGGCCTTTTTATTCTCTGGTTAAACATGCAATTTTACATATATGATGCTATTTGATGACTAATATTGCAGTCGCACATGATAGAGAGGAAAGTAGTGATTTCCTCAAACCCTAACGGTGGCGACTTCCTTGAGTCTTGGCTTCTCAGCCTCTTCTTCTGTAGGTAGATTCTATCAACATTATCTCTAATGAGTTTCATTCTATTGCATAGCAAAGTTTGCCTATCCGTCTGAATCTTGTCTACTTTCCCCACACTTTGCTCGTACAACTTTGTTGCACGAGGCAAATGAGTAAAAATGTCAGAAGACCAAGAAGGTGAAGTAAGGTAGACGAGAATAAGATGGATATGGAACTTTGCAAACATAAGAGACAACATTGATATAGAGAATCTACTAACAAAGAGGGCCAGCATCATCCACAGACTCCAAGAAGTCGACGTCGTTAGAATTTGACAATATCTGTAATCTCTTCTCAATCTTGTACGAGGCAACTTTATACTGAACTTTCCACATATAGAAAATTAGTCATGCACCATAGTCACATGTCTATGTAGAATAAATATCCGGTTCATGTTTCTAATGCATCCGATATTTAAAAAAATCAGATTACAGCCATAGCGGTACATGCACAACATGAAAACAAAGATAAACTAGTCTTTAGGACCGTAGAAACTAGACCTCAATTACTTAACCAAGGTTGCTGTAGAAGAATCTCCGATATCTTGTAAGCTTTTTCCAGATTTAAATCATTCATTCTTCTTCAAGTAAGAAAATGACTCCTAATTTGACAACATAAATAACCTAGATGCTGCCTCTGCAGGTATAAAAGACACTGAAGACTGTAAAAGGATTATCATCGAAATTAGTCATGTTCTGCAATCATTTTCAGATATGTATGAGTAATATTTAGATGATTACTGACGTATAGTGACAAACCAGCTTAAGCCTCTACAGGTCTTCCTGGGATAAGCTATGGGCTAGCCAAATTCAGGAATATCTCGAAGAAAAGTTGGGAGTCAGTGGATTTGGGACAACTTTGAAAGGGCTGCACAGAGATATAACTAATATTGCAGAACCTCTGAAGCCTGAAGTAATTACAAACAATAGGGTGTAGGCGAATGGAGGTTCTTTTTCCTTAACTAGGGATCTCTCTGGGAAAAGCATGGAAAGGGAGTTCATATCTTCAACTACAAACATACAATTATCACAAGCCAGTTGGCCAAATATCTCGTTGGAAGCAGCCCTAGAAAGAATGTCAAGATACGTTGGGAGTTGGCAAACCAGGGACACTTAGAAAAGACAGCTCAGGCGCGATACTGTAGGAATAAAAATGGTTGGACAAAGCAAGCAAACTGAAGATGAGTGCTATCACTGCTCTTTATAGCTACAAGAATATCTGATATGGAATGCTAACCTAGTCAAAAAGTAATTTTGTGAACTATACTCTCTAAGCTAACCGGGTTGACATATTACCACTACTCAAGCTCAAGCTAACAAATTTCAGAACCGATTGGCGAATGTGACCATGCCATACTATCTTAGTGTTCGCTTCTATTACAGTTATAGGACCATCATGTTTTTCAAGATCAAAACCAACTGTTGTGATCAAAGGTTTTCTCTTCAAACTAGGGGGATATCGCAAGAAACATTTTTGATATATTTCGAACTTCATAGGTGTATGAGTCCTATGAGCTATGTGTCAATGCAAGGCATTTGAAGATTTACAAGCCTAATGCAATAGGGTTCCATGAAGCTCGTTGATGCATCCCAGATATAATAAGATGGATAATTATGAAAAAGCAATACACTAAAGTCGAAAGATGATTCAACAGATATAATAATCTGGCCCAAGAATTAATTATAGTATGATGCATCCCAGGCTTCAACTTTTGCTGCTAGTTTAGATAGATGGAGGTGGTGGAGGCAAGATGGAAATGTACAGATAGCTAAGTCCAAATTACCTCGAAGACAAACAGCAATCTGCACTCTTTTGCTCTACATAATGTTTCTCCACATATGAATTCCAAACATTAGACCAGATACAAGAGTTTCAAGCATGATGACCTGAACCAAATCTAAGCTAAACCATATCTAACTATCCAAACTGAAGGTAAGAAAGAGACGCACCACTGCAGATCTGAAACTAGGCCATATCCAACTAAGCTAAACCATATCCAACTATCTTTTGTGTGAACCAACAAGTACCCAGGTTAGCTCCATATATCAGGATTGTCCAAGATCATTGCAATTCTGAAACTAGGCTTCAATGTATCCCCATTAGCTATACAAAATCCCTTGAAGGTAAGCACAATGTCAGTAGCATTGGAGATTTGGATGGACAGGAACCTGGGGTCTACCTCCTTTAAGAACCATTCCTGTCCTCTCCAACTTAAAAGGACACTTTAAATACGAACTAAAGTCTAATAAAAGGAAGACGCTAGACAAATTATGGCTCTTTTCCAATTATTTTTTAATTCCCTTAGAAAAACATGTTTCCGACGTCCGAACACACAATTAATCCAATTGATTAAAAAACAATTAATTGTCTAGCACCCCGGATATAACAAAGGCATTAAAACTGAAATAATAACAGTGCAAACAATTTGTTTTGATGTAATGAAAACTAGGCATCAGCTCAAAAACACCAATACAAAGCCTAAAACAGTACAAGATCTGTCAGGACAAATCTAATTCATGGTTCCTATCTGAGCGAAACAAGGCTTCCCACGAAACTCCAACACGGATGGCCAAAGCCATAATTATCCCAACCAGGAGATTCAGCGCCCAGAACTTCCTTTTCTTCTTCAGTAGGCCGATCATACAAGAAATACTTCTTTCCCACTCGCATAAGAAACTTGCCATCTATACAGACTCCCGCTGGACAAGCCCATCCTGACTGGAATGGCCCAATTGTGAGTTTGTGAGTCCAAGTTTTGTCGTCATCTTCCAACACCCATATATGGAACAAGTTACCGTCGTCATTCGCATCTGGCCAAATTGGCATAGCAAGGGAACCCATAAAATGGAATGGAACTACACTGTTCTTTACTTGTTTTGCAATAGCATCTGGCACTATTTCATTTGCACAAACAGATTCATCACCCAGGTCGAAAGAGACCACGACCGCAGAGTAACCATAACAAGAACGATGCAGTAACCAATACAACTTTCCCCTAACGAAAATACCTGGGCGATGAAAGATGGTGTATGCTACTTGTATTTGGATGGAGTATCCTTCTGAGACTAACATAAGAATCTCGGACAATACTGGGGATTCTATTTTTCTAAATCCATGTGTGCTTTTAGCACTCCAAACCTCAACAATATACTCACTTCTCCAAGAATTATGATGGTGTGCTTTGAGTGATATTATCACAACCTTGTAATCACCGGATGTGGCGTCGTAGCCAAACCCTAGAGCAAAGACATAGCAGTGGTCTTGGTCCGGGATGAAAGGAGCTCTCAGATGTTCCCTAGTTGAAGGGTTCCATAAATGGATAAGTTTGAGATCAGGCTCTGATATGAGACAGAGTATGCCATTGCATGACCCAACAATTGCGGCACTCCGAGGAGGACCATTCCTCGGTGGTGGTGGCATGTAAACTTGAGCTGGGGGTTCATCATCATGTCCATCTAGTGACAAAGACACGACTTCATGGGGGTTGTTTGTCTTGGTGATAATCTTCAATCTTGATGATTGATGGAGGAGATGTTGGTTGATGAATCTTGGGCTGCTGATTAAATCGAGCCAACCTCTGCAAACAGCCTTGCACCGGACCAAATCGGTAGCTTGCGAATGGATTAAGACATCCTCGGCCACATCAATTGGGAGTTCCCGTCGCAAACGTGATATTGCCATCCCACTTAGAAGATTCGGTAATTCAAATTTTTACTTGAAAGGCATTCATTTTCACTGCAAACAAGATAGCAAATGACAACATTGAGTGCCCACCAAAAGTGCAAAATCAAAGGAAGTTAATTGAAGCAAATGACAGGGAATCATGTTTAATGAAACTCATCTATTAATTAGCAAACAAGCGATAAGCGACACATTTAGCTCCTTAGATCACTTCTAGGTTTTAACCGAAACAAAGAATTGATCAATTCAATGTGGCAACCGAAACATTCAACCCAAGAATTGGTTTTTTTTTTTTTCGAATGCAGGCAGATGATAATCAAAATTGGAGACAAACCCGAGTTTTAACTGGAAACCCAAATGGGGAAAACCATCCCCAACTCAAAACTTCAACTATTATCATCAGATCAATAGTAGGGTCAACCAAGCATACATACATATCTAGCAAGCTACTATATGATCACCCAATTAAGAAGAAAATACCTTTCTTGGCTTACAATTTAGGCTAAACCAGAGAAGAAACTTAGATGAGATTGTCTAGGAAGGTGTCCGCTGCTTTTCTTCTCCTTCTGCTGGACTCTCTTTCCCTGAGTCTTCACGTCTGAATCTGACAACAGATTCAAACTTTTGTTCTTTTTATTTGATACTCTCTTCAGAAAGTATCTAATGTGACACTTCCACCATATCTGATGGACTCACACCAACCAGAAGAAAGACGCTAGTTGTTGCGGTTTGCTGGTATGTATATTAATTCAGGTATATTAATTAAGGAGAAAAAATGGGGTGATCGGCCCCTAATGCAAGATCTAGTTGTCCCGTTTGCTGATCAATTCTCGAAAAGTTTGTTCCCTTTCCTGAGCAGTCGGCATCTTTACATGCGTGCTCGTCGTTGGCAGGGGAGAATCTAGGATTTTGTCTCAGTGGGCTCTAAAATCAAAAAATATAATATTTTGATAAATAATCATAAATAATAAGAGTCTTTGTTAAATTTTAATGCGGGCTAAATTGAATTTATTTGACAAAATATAGGGTAAAATTGTAATTTAGTAAAGTTGAGTGACGGCTATAGCCCCCACACCCTTCCATTTGCATCCGCCCCTGGTTGTTGGGTCGGGCTTGTAAAAGAGTTCTTTTTTTTAACTTGGATTTTTATTTAAAGCTATGTCAGATGCTTATCTGACTACCAAGTAGAGTACAAATGATCGGGATAAACAATACAAGAAGTTACAACATCTTATACACCCAAACGAAGCAATACAAAAAATCTTATACACCCAAACTAGTGGATGCAATCTTATGTGCTGGAGCAAATGGGTGATAGCTCAGTGATAAGTGTGTGAAGCACTTCAATGAGGTCTCGGTTTCGAACTCGGTTATATGATGCAATTCTCACAAAAATAATTTATGTGCTAGACGATTCTGTTGACGTGGCACCCAATTTACTTCTTCGGTAGAGATAATGAGTGCTAATGCAAAGAATTTATTCAACTCTCTCCGAGTATTTGAAACACCGACGATTGAGATCCAAGGCCAAGATCTTCGAATCCACCTCGATCTGCAGTCGAAATAAGCCATGATCGCACACAATATTTGATAAAGTAGTGAAGAAGTTATGATAGTTTGTTCAAAAAAAAAGAAATTACGATAGTACAAAGATTGTTGTTTCCGCTTACATTTCATACTAAAAACGATGTTCAGGCTCAACTTTTGGAAAATCCGCTTACAAAAGGTATAGAACGCGAATTGTAGTATAGCTAAATTTCATGTGTCTATCACTCGCCTCCTTTTATTTATTTATTTTTTTTAGTTACTTTTCATATACGAGAATTACAACTTAACTAACTTTTACATAATATTTTTGGTTATACATTAAAACTTATATATATTTAAAATAATTTTCATCAAATTATAAACCACTTATAATTATACACTTTCCCTCAAAAAAAATTATAATTATACACTTTACTTTTTTTTTTTTGAGGGTATTATACACTTTACTTTGGTGTATAGTGTTCAATGATGATGGGACCAGGGGCGTAGGTAACATATGGCACCATAAGGCACGTGCCCTACCCAAAGTTTGAAAATTTACACTAGTACCCCCAGATTTTGAGAAATATATTCAGTTGTGCCCTTGCTAAAATTACAAAAATGCACCACCTATATTTCAAAGGTGCCTTGGCAATTTTTTGTGCCCTACTATGTTTCAAATCCTCCCTCCGCCCCTGGATGGGACTAAAGTGTAATTCTTTAAGTTTCTTTTATATTATCTACCATTTTGCCCAAAACAGACCAGCAAACGGAACAACTAGTGTCTTCTTCCGCTTGGTGCGACTCCATCACATTAGTGGGTGCAAGTGTCACATTAGAATATATACTGTAGTACTACTTCTCAAGAGAGTATCAAATAAAAAGTAGGGAAAAACAGAACAAAGTTTGAATCTGTTGTCAGCCGTGACGACTCAGAGAGTCCAGGAGAAGGAGAAGAAAATCAGCGGACACCCTCCGGAGACAATCCGACGGTGAAAATTCGTCAGATTCTGCTCAAATTTCAGGGGTAAGCTCCTGGTGACATGCTCCTCACATCCTGCTGTCAGATTTGGGATTGAACTCCTCTAAGTTTCTCTTCTCCTGTTGACCATAAATTGTTGTCTAGATGGAATTGTAAGCCAAGAAACGTATTTTCATGTTGCTTGGTTGATGATCTAGCTTGCTAGATATGTATGCTTGGTTGATCCTACTATTGATCAGGTAATCGTAGAAGGCTTTGAGTTGGGGGATGATTTTCCCCAATTGGGTTTCTAGTTAAAATCGGGTGTGTATCCAATTTTGATTGTTATCTGGCTGCATTCGCCGTTCGGGGAAAAAAAATCAATATGTTTCATTTTCGGGGAAAAAACCAATTCTTTGTGGCTCTCAATTGCTGTTAAGCCCTGATCAGTCAATCAATCTCTGAGCTGCTAATTAAGTGAGTGGTGCAGTGGTGTTTTCTTTTACTCAATCATTACATGTAATTGGGAAACAAAGTGCTTGCTTACAGGAGGAACCTCAAGTGATCTGAGGAGCTTAATGTGTCGCTCATCTCTTGTTTGCTAATAATCATGATTCCTGTCATTTACTATCTATTAACTTCCTTGGTGGGCACTGTCATTTGCTATCTTATTTGCAGTAGTGAAATGAATGCCTTTTAACTAAACTTTTGAATAACCGAATTTTTTCTTAGTGGGATGGCAATATCACGTCCGCGGCGGGAACTCCCAATTGATGTGGCCGAGGATGTCTTAATTCGTTCGCAACCTATGGATTTACTCCGGTGCAGAGCCGTCTGCAAAGCCTGGCTTGATCTAATCAGCAGCCCAAGATTCATCAACTGAAGGGCAGGAAGGATCTAACACATTCAGATCTACAACATGAATTAAAGCGGAATATTCATGTGTTTACCTTGTCTTCCTAAGCTCCTTAATGCAGCGGATGATCGTTGTGTTGCTTGCTTTCACGCGCCTCCTCTTTGATCTTGCTCCCACCAATCTAGTGTGAATCTCGAGGACGAACACTGATTTCCACACCACGTTCCACCTCCTTGGATGAAGTTGGAGAGAGACTAGGGTTCTCTACAACTAGTATGAATCTAGACAGAATAACTTTATTCTCTGGAATAATCTATTAGCCTTAGCATAATAGCACACCATAATGTGTAGGAGGCTACCTCTTTATATAGGCAAAACTTCTCCTAGGTTTGCACATAAACCCCTAGGGTTTGAGCCATAGCTACTAACCCCTCTATTTTGTGCATTAGTGCAACTAACCCCATAAGGTTATGATAATTGCATTGGGCACCCCACATGGGCGCACCAATTGCTAACATCAACAAACATCTCCTCCATCATCAATCATCAAGATTGAAAATTATCACCAAGACAAACAACCCCCATGAAGTCGTGTCTTTGTCACTAGATGGACATGATGACGAACCCCCAGCTCAAGTTTACATGCCACCACCACCGCCACCGAGGAGGAATGCGGCAATTGTTGGATCGTGCAATGGCATACTCTGTCTCATATCAGATCCTGATCTCAAACTCATCCATTTGTGGAACCCTTCAACTAGGGAACATCTGAGAGCTCCTTTCATCCCGGACCCGGACCACTGCTATGTATTTGCTCTAGGGTTTGGCTACGACGCCACATCCGGTGATTACAAGGTTGTGATAATATCACACAAAGTACACTTTCCATCAAATAATTCTAGGAGAAGTGAGTATATTGTTCAGGTCTGGGGTACTAAAAGCACGCATGGATTTAGAAAAATAGAATCCCCAGTATTGTCCGAGATTCTTATGGTAGTCCCACCAGAATACGCCATCTTTCAAGGAGCACAAGCAGCCTACTCACTCTTTCACCACCCAGGTATTTTCGTCAGGGGAAAATTGTATTGGTTACTGCATAGTTCTTGTTTTGGTTACGCAGCGGTTTTGATCTCTTTCGACCTGGGTGATGAAACTGTTTGTGCAAATGAAATACTTCCAGATGCTATTGCAAATCAAGTAAGTAACAGTGTTATTCCATTCAATTTTATGGGTTCCCTTGCTATGCCAATTTGGCCAGGTGACAGTGACAACGATAACGTGTTCCATATATGGGTGTTGGACGATGACGACAAAACTTGGACTCATAAAATCACAATCGGACCATTCCAGTCAGGATGGGCTCTTCCAGCAGGAGTGTGTATAGATAGCAAGTTTCTTATGCGAGTGGGAAAGAAGTATTTCTTGTATGATTTGTGTACTGAAGAAGAAAAGGAACTTGTGGGTGCTGAATCCCCTGGTTGGGATAATTATGGCTTTGGCCATCCGTGTTGGAGTTTCGTGGGAAGCCTGGTTTCACTCAGGTAGGAACCGTGAATTAGACTTGTCTCCGACTCTTGTACTTTTTCCGGCTTTTGCAGTGATGTTTGTGTGATGATGCCTAGTTTTCACTACATCAAAACAAATTGTTTGCGTACTATTTACAGTTATTATTTCAGTTTTAATGCCTTTGTAGAGAAAAAGAGTGCAGATTGTTGTTTGTCTTCGAGCTAATTTGGACTTGGCTATCATGATAAAAGGGTAGTCAGAAAATTTCCTAGAATTAATACTTCTTTGGTGTTGCTGTAAGTTGTATCCTTACATTTTCCATCTTGCCTCCACCCCCGCCCACCTATTTAAAACTAGCAGACAAAGTTGAAGCCTGGGATGCATCATACTATAATTCTTGGCCACATTATTATCTGTTGAATCATCTGTCCGACTTTAGTGTATTGCTTGTCTAATTATCCATCTTATTATCATCTCTGTATACCTTCAGCAACCATATCAACGAGCTTCATGAAACCCTTTGCATATTAGGCTTGTAAATCTTCAAATACCTTTGCATTGACGCATAGCTCATAGGAAACACACCTATGAAGTGTGAAATATATCAATAATGTTTGTTTGCATTGACGCAGAAAACCTTTGATCACATCAGTTGGTTTTGATCTTGGAAAGCATGATGGTGCTATAACTGTAATAGAAGAGAACGCCAAGATAGTATGGGATGCTCAAATTCAGCAATGGCTTCTGAAATTGATAACCTAAGTAGACTATGTCTTACCTGGTTAGCTTAGAGAGTTTAGTTCACAAAATTACTTTGACTAGGTTAGCATTCCAGAATCCAGATTATATTCTTGAAGCTATAAAGAATATAACAAGTCCTGGGCCGTTCCCTCGCTAGTTGAAGGGTTCCACACATGGAGAAGCTGGCGGTCAGGCTTTGATAGGAGACTACTGAAGCAAGGAAGGGAAGCCAGACCTCTCTAGCTCTAGAGATGAAGCAGGAGCTATCATTGACAGTCTTTGGTCAGCGCAACTAATTCCTACAACAACATGGGGCAGTGATTCCGATATGGTCAAGACTACATTTAGTGGCTTCCTCACCCTACTCTATCATTTCCGCTTCTGGTTGTCTTTGCTCCATTCCACTCATGACCATAATCAAATCAAGTACTTCTGTCGGATCTTATAAAGAATAAATCGAGCAAGCGGTCCTTTTCGGCTTATGATATGAGTGTGGAATCCCCCTATCCCATAGTATTTGGGAACTGGTTTCTCCAGAAAAATTCTGGTAGACCATGGTCAACTGCAGATTTACTACATATCACTTCAAAGCAAAGGTTCAAAGGCAGTGTCAGTGATGCACCACGTTATGCAGAACTCCCCATAGCATTCTAGTATCACTCACATCTGACTATTTTATGGAGCTAGTCCCACTCAAGTAGAGGACATGCAATTGAATTACTATCACAGTAGTAGTTCAAAGGGATCAATAGTGCTTGTCCATAATTGTTACATTACACAGTTCAGGTGCTTGTGTTGATTTTGAATAGGTCAATGGTATGTAGAGCCATAAAAGAAGAGATTTGAACCGAACGAGCTCAAGCTCGAGTTCCTGTTCACACTACCAATGAGCCTGAGCCTGAGCCTGAGCTAGGCAATATACGGCTAGGCTTGTTTACACCCCTACATGCAGCTATCATGTAGGCAAGCTTCAAAACTAGAGCTCAATTACTTAACCAAGGTTGCTGGAGAAGAAGAATCTCGACATCTTGTAACCTTTTTCCAGATTTAAAAATCATTCTTCTTCAAGTAAGAAAAGAACTCCTAATTTGACGACATCAATAACCTAGATGCTGCCTCTGCAGGTATAAAAGATACTAAAGACTGTAAACAGGATTATCATCGAAATAGTCATGTCCTGCAATCATTTTCAGGTATGTATGAGTAATATTTAGGTGCTTATAGACGTGTATGGTGACAAACCAGCTTAAGCCTCTATAGGGTCTTCGTGGGATGAGCTATGGCTTGCCAAATTCAGGAATATCTTGAAGAAAAGTTGGGAGTCAGTGGATTTGGGATAACTTTGAAAGGGCTGCACAGAGATAGAACTAATATTGCAGAACCTCTGAAGTCTGAACTAATTACGAACAAAAGGGTGCAGGCGAATGGAGGTTCTTTTTCCTTATCTAGGGAGTTATCTGGGAAAACCATGGAAATCTTCCACTACAAACACACAATTATCACAAGCCAGTTGGCCAAACATCTGGTTGGAAGAAGTCCTAGAAAGAATGTAAACAGAAGTTGGGAGTTGGCAGACCAGGGACACTTGGAAAAGACGGCTTAGGTGCATTACTATAGCAGTAAAATAATTGGACAAAGCAAGCAAAGGGAAGAAATTGAATAACACCATTATGATCTGGAAACTGGTATAGGTCCCAAAGATGTCCATTGAAGTAAAGATGAGTGCCCTCACTGCTCTTTTATAGCTTCAAGAATCTGATATTGAATACTAACCTAGTCAAAGTAATTTTGTGAACTAAACTCTTTAAGCTAACCAGGTAGACATATTACCATTCAAGTTATCAATTCCAGAACCAATTGGCGAATTGAGCATCCCATCATGTTTTCCAGAGAAACCAAATTACCTCGAAGACAAGCAGCAGTATCCATTCTTTTCCAGGAAATGTACGGATACAAAATACAGCAACACCAAAGAAGTATTAATTCTAGGAAATTTTCTGACTACCCGTTAGTCACAATAGCTAAGTCCAAATTAGCTCGAACACAAACAGCAATCTGCACTCTTTTGCTCTACATAATGTTTCTCCATGTCTGAATTCTAAACATTAGACCAGATACAAGAGCTTTAAGCATGATGATATGAAGCTAATCTAAGCTAAACCATATCCAATCTGAAGGTATGAAAGATATAAATACATACCACTGGAGACCTTGAACCCAACAAGTACCCAGGTTAGCTCCACATAACAGGATCTTCCAAGCTCAGGTCTACAACATCTTCAGAGCCATTGAGCTTGCCATAAAAAACATCATCACCAACAACTGGTCAAAGGTAATGATTGAATCTGATGCTCTCATGGAGATCAAGTGCTTCTCTCATCCTCTCCAAGCCAAATGGGAATGGGCTAAGAGAATTGCTGCTGGACACTCCTTAGTCAAAAACAAAGAAATCAGATTTAATTTCTGTTCTAGAGTTTGTAACAATGCTGCTCATCATTCTGGGCCTGTCCAGATTGATCACCTCCCTAACTCTGTAGATCTTGCTTTAGGGGCTGATCACCCCATTTTCCCTCCTTAATATATACTGAATTCATCAAAAAAAAAAACAAAAAAAAAAGAGTCAGAGACGAGGCTAATTCATGAGCGAAACAAGGCTTTCCACGAAACTCCAACACGGATAGCCCAAGCCATAATTAGTCCAACCAGGGGATTCAGCGCCAAGGAGTTCCTTTTCTTCTTCAGTACGAAGATCATACAAGAAATACTTCTTTCCCACTCGCATTAGAAACTTGGTATCTATACACACTCCTGCTGGACAAGCCCATCCTGACTGGAATGGTCCGATTGTGAGTTTGTGAGTCCAAGTTTTGTCGTCATCTTCCAACACCCATATATGGAACAAGTTACCATCGTCACTGTCAACTGGCCGAATTGGCATAGCAAGGGAACCCATGAAATTGAATGGAATAACACATTTATTTACTTGATTTGCAATAGCTACTGGCAGTATTTCATTTGCAGAAACAGTTTCATCACCCAGGTCGAATGAGATCAAGACCGCATCGTAACCAAAACAATAACTATGCAGTAACCAATACAATTTTCCCCTGAGGAAAATACCTGGTTCACGAAAGATGGAGTATGCTGCTTGTGTTTTAAATTTGACGTATGTTGCTGGGACTACCATAAGAATCTCAGTCAATGCTGGGGATTTTATTTTTCTAAATCCATCTGTGCTTTTAGTACTCCAGACCTGAACTATATACTCTCTTCTACGAGAATCATATGACAGATAGTGTGTTTTCTCTAATATTATCACAACCTTGTAATCACCGGATGTGGCGTCGTAGCCAAACCCTAGAGCAAAGACATAGCAGTGGTCTTGGTTCGGGATGAAAGGAGCTCTCAGATGTTCCCTAGTAGAAGGGTTCCACAAATGGATAAGTTTGCCATCAGGCTCTGATATGAGACAGAGTATGCCATTGCACGACCCAACAATTGCAGCACTCCGAGGAGGACCATTCCTTTGTGGCGGTGGCGGTGGCATGTAAACTTGAGCTGGGGGTCCATCATCTAGTGACAAAGACACGACTTCATGGGGGTTGTTTGTCTTGGTGATAATTTTCAATCCTAATGATTGATGGAGGAGGAGATGTTTGTTGATGAATCTTTGGCTGCTGATTAGATCGAGCCAGGCTTTGCAGACGGCCTTGCACCGGAGTAAATCTTTAGGTTGCGAATGAACTAAGACATCCTCGGCCACATCAATTGGGAGTTCCCGTCGCGGACGTGATACTGCCATCTCACTAAGAAGAGTCTGGTTATTCAAAAATAAATTAGTTAAAAGCGCCCACCAAACAAGATAGCAAATGACGACATGAGTGCCCACCAAAAGCGCAAAATCAAAGGAAGCTAATAGATATAGCAAAATGACAGAAATCATGAAACTCATCTAGAAGAAGTTATTAGCAAACAAGAGATGAGCGACACATTTAGCTCCTCAGATCATTTTAAATGGGGAAAACCATCCCCAACTCAAAAACTTGCACTATTATCAGATGAATAGTAGGATCAACCAAGCATACATATCTAGCAAGCTATATGATCAACCAAACAAGAAAAAAATGCCTTTCTTGGCTTACAATTCCATCTAGACACCAATTTAGGTTAAACAAGAGAAGAGAAACTAAGAGGAGTTCAATCCGAAATCTGACCGTAGGATGTGAATAGGATATCAACAGGAGCTTACCCGTAAAATTTGAGCAGAATCGGACGAGCTTTCACCGTCTGATTGACGCCGGACTCGAAGGTGTCCGCTGCTTTTCTTCTCCTTCTCCTGTACTCGTCACACGGCTGAGAACAAATTCGGACTTTTTTTTTTCTTTTTCTTTCCCATACTTTTTTATTTTACTAGAGTATTGCCCGTGCCCGATGGCACTATCCCTAAATTGGATAGTTTTGAAATTTAGAGGTGTTTTTTAAAATAAATTTAGAGGTGATATCCAAAAATGATACTTACAAATGTGGTGAAAAAAAAATAACTTCGAAGTGTGGGATGAGCATTATTAATGGACGTGGGAATCACTCACAACCTATCTCCTATTAGTCAGGGTTATTGTTGATAAAAATCTCTCTCCTATAAGTTAGGGATGCCCAAAGAGAGTGGGTAGTTAGGGATGTCAAAAGAGAGTTGGTAGTTAGAGATGTAATAAGTAGGTGAGATCTAATGGTCGGGTTGATTTAATCTAACGGTTAAACAATCATAAGTTAGTTAAACCATTCTATTTTATAATATAGAAGATACCTACTCTCTTTGAGAAAGTATCTAATGTGACACTTCCACATATGGCTGTCAAAATCAACCCAGTCCATTTGTCCTCTCACGCCTTTTAACTTTGGGAAATTTTAAACGTCACAATTTTTTCTTCACCCTTCAATTTCACATTTTATGTGGATGCTTCTGATTGGTGATATATTATAAAAATATATCTTAAAATAAATAGTTACAAACAATCATATTTTAACACATAGGATGTGAAATTAGAGGGTGAAGAAAAAAAGGTGAAGCATAACGATCATCTTTAACTTTTATGGCCTAAAATCCGTTCGTCTAATAAATGGTGTGATCGAACCCTGTCCGTTTAAATATGCATATAAATGGGCAGGCATGGGCTGCTTCACCGTACAGGAGAGCAGAATCCGCCCAATTCGGTCGCCCCAAACCGATCTGTCCCAAACCGGTCCGAATTTAGCAGACGTTCATGCTACGTGATTGATTACTATTATGGGATTACAAATTCGAACTAACTTTCATTGATCATGATTACGGAATTAGCAAAACCGTTTCAAATTGGTCCAGTCCGATTAAAAATTCACATGAAATATAACCATCATCGCCCCTGCCCTTCCCTCTTTGTTCCCGTCTTTTTCATCCACGACCGTCACGCTGCTCCTCTCTCTGTCTCCTTGTATCACCCTCCACCGCTGGTCGCCCACCATCACAGCCACCGTCGCCACCAACCATATCCACCCTCCCTCTCACACACCAGCTTGTCCTCTCAGTCGGCTCTTTCAGCCAATAACAATGATCGCCAAAGCCGCCATCAAGTCACCGCGTGCAGAGAGAAACATGGGCTCTCAACGTAGTACAAAGCCGCTTTTTGGCAGATCCTTGAGACAATACGTCGAGGCGCACCTTGTCAAAAGCAGTACTTGGTAAGGATTATATGTCAGGGTTTCAATGTGCCTCTCTCGATTATCACAAAATGCTTTATTGGGTCAAACAATTGAGGGTTATGTTTGTTAACAGTGAATGTAAGTGTTAAATGGGTTATACGGGCGGATTCAGATTTTTATTGACCCGTTATTATCCGCCCATTTAACATGTGTATATTAAACGGGCTTGCGTAAGTTGGGCTACTTTCTACTCGATCCCGTTTGTAAACGAGTTCGAACCGCCCAAAATGCCCGTTTGACAGCTCTTTCACCACATGTGATGAACTCACACCAACCAAAAGAAGACGCTAGTTGTTCCTGTTTGCAAAAAAATGTTCCCTTCACCATACAATTGGCATCTTTACATGGGTGCCCGTTGGGTCGGGCTCCTAAAACAGTTAAACATAGTTGCCTCACTTCCTAGTTCCTACATTAACCCAATATATAGGGGAAAAAAGCGGTTACAAGTGCCTCTCATATCTAAATACTTACATTTTCTCTCTCTCAAAAAATACTCTCTATGTCTAAAAAAATACTCTCAATATTTGTTGTCATCAGTCAGCTATATTCCCTCTGTTCTTCCAGGTTCTTCACAAAATTATTTGGATATTATTTGGATATAGCAATTTGGTTAGCAAAACAAAGCAAGAATTTGATAATTTTTTGTGGTATCGTAGAACAAAGTTTACTCTACGACACCATGAAAATATTATCAAATTCTTGCATCGTCTTGCCAATCAAATCGCTAGGCCTAAATAATGCCCAAATAATTTTGTGAAAAATCTGGAGGAACAGAGGGAGTATATCTCTGCGAAGCGCTCTATCTCTACTATAGTTCATAACTCAAAAAGTGTTCATAATATTTAGATATTGACGCAGCTAGGGTGGTAGCTCAAGTGGTATAGCGTTGGAAGTGTCGTAAAATGGTTTTCGAGACATGCTTTTGTTACCCATTTTCGGTCAAGTTATAATTAACAACTTGGATCAATTTTAACATATTCTTAAACTAGATAACAAGGGGATCGATTCAAGATCTCAAACGTCGAAAACCATTAACGGGTGAATGAGAAATTAGGCGTTGAAGTTGGCCACTTCAATTGCTCAATTTTAAATGCACCCACATCTTGAAAATGAGGAAGAGAAGAGTAGTTCATCTACTCAAGGGTTGAGTACTAAGGGCACGCCCTTTGGATGATACACATTTTGTGTATGAGAGAGGACCTAGCTATGGTCCGAATCACCACGCGCGCGCCGCCGCCCGCCGGCTCGGGCGCGATGGGTAGGTGGTGGTTGGTTGGGCTTTATCTTTTTGGGCCAGAAACTAACTATGGATCTGGCCCATTAGTGAATTAAATTTTTACTAATCAGAAAGTCCAACCGTAACACCCAACAGTTGTAACTGTTATAACAGTCACAACCGTTGCTGTTCAAATTTGAACAGTCACGAACGGTTTTGTAACCGCCCTTCTCCATGCCTATAAAAGCAGACATCCTCTTTCAGTTTTTTTTCTATCCGAACTCAAGGAACAATTCTCTCTCTCTCTCTCTCACTACCAGTTTCTCTCAAAGCAAAGTTCGGTTCGCCGGTACTGCAGATTGTGCTTTCGTCTGCAGTACGTGAAGACTTTCATCCTGGGAAGTAATTTGCCCGTGTTTGTACATGAATAAAACGAAGCACAACCAACTGTGGGGGGGCAAATATTACTTCACGGAGATCGTTCATGAACAACAAGACTGTCTTCTATCTTGCTTCAGCATTCGGCAATTTAACAATCTGTAAGTTTTATCGTTTCTGTATTTTCATTATTTCTGTTAATCTTTCTGTTTCAGATTCTTCTTAATACACCTATCTTCTTTCCAATAGGAAGCCCCTGCATGAGGTCCCGGGATCAAACCCGGTTGACGACTAAACAATTTCTATATATATATATGTATATATATATATATATATATTTACATAGTGATGAATATATACATGTCATAATTCTCAAAAAAAAATATACATGTCATAATGACACAATGTGTTTGTATCTCGCATGCCTCGCTCCCTATTAACCAACCCAACACTAGCAATACAGAGATAACTGTTGTCAATTCAGTAGGAGAGGTTTTCGTGAAGCCAGAAATGAGAACAAAATCAGCAGTCGAGTAATTCAGTAGACCGTTGAAGACATTGTTACAGGTGTTACATCGGTTCAATCTGCAAAAGAACAGCAAAACGCCTATATAAACAGTCACTGTGGCTTTTTTCTTTGTTTTCTTGTCATTCACCCCTCTTCTGCCCACCTAATTGTTTGTATTTTACCCTCTCGATCTCCAGTTGTTAGCTGCACACATTAGCTACCAGCAAATCGTCCTAATCCCTGTTTTCCCTAGACCCAAATTGTCTTGTCCCTGTTTTCTTGTTTAGAAATATTTTTAGAAGCTCATACTTTGCTCTTGCATAACAATTTATTCCGCATCATTTTGATAATCAAAGGTTTCCCTGGATCATTATGCAATTGGTCAGGCAATGAGAATAATTATTTTATTATGATTTATTTGTGCACGTCCATTTGTTAGTTCTTTGTTTTCTTTTCTTGATGAAGAATTGAAAATATATGCAAGAGTATATAACAAATTCAAGAAAAAAGGGAGTGATTGTTGATGACGAGAGCGGATGAAGATGGCACGAGCTTGTTAAGTTGGCATTGTCCGTTTCTTCTGAATAATGTTTTCTATGAAAATCTCTCCAAGACTTGCAGGTGGTCGTGTGATAATTTAAGGCTGTTTTACTAAAGACTCCGCCAAGAAGTAAAGTCCAAAGAGGAATTACGCGTTGTGCTTTTGTCATGAGAAAGGACTGCATTGACATTAGGCTTTCGACGTAAAATTGATCCAACAACGTATACTTACTATAAACACTGAGCTGAAATATAGACTAGTAAATAAACATCAAGCATGAAAATTAGTCAGCTAGTAACATTGATCCAAAAGAGGCACTAAACTGAGCATTGAAACGAAAAAAAGAAAACAGTATTGTCTAATAATCAAAATGCTTGAACAAGAACTATTTAAAGAGGTCTCAAAATAAGGGTACTAATAAAGAGGTCTAAAAATAAGGATATTCGAGAGAGTTCCTCATAGTGATGGCCAGATGGGTTTCGATTTGACTGAAGCAAGGCTTTCGACATAATCCCAATACAGGCGGTCACAATTATGGCTACACATATCTTGGTTTTCCTGGTGGTAAGTACAAGGATTACCTGAAAGTACCTTTTCTTCTTCGTTAGTATATGGATCGTGCAAGAAATAATGCTTCTTCTTCGCTACCATGACTAGTTTGCCATCAATACATGCTCCTGTTGGGGAAATCCAGCCCGCTCCTGTTGTGAATGTGAAAACCCCAACTTGTGAGGCGAATGGTCCGATTGTGAACTGTTTAGCCCAATTACTAGTATCAGCATCCAACAATATCCATATGGAATAGGGTAAAAGACAAAAACCACCCCTCGAGTATGGGGTATATACAAAAAAACCCCTCGTGTTCGGGGATATACGAAGACCACCCCTGTTAACGTCGGACGTTAGACAAATACCACCCTTCTGTTACAATCAGTTAGTATAAGGGTGTAATATGACCTTTTTTATGACTATTTTACCCCTAGTTGTATTTTTGTATTTATTGTGCTTAATGTTGTTGGTGTTCTTCATCACCACCACATCAACCACCAACACACCACAAGAAACACCAACGCCACCAGACACAGCAACGCCACCAGACACAGCAACCACCGCTGAATGCCCACCGACACCACCACAAAATCAAAAACAAATATAAAATCAGGACCACAACAACGAACACAACAACAGCAGCAACAATTTTATTTAGTAAATTGTGAATATCATCTATTCACAGCAACACCAACAATTGTGAATACAACAAAAACTCTATCCTTCACAAGTAAACATCTCCACCAATTTCTGTTCTATCACACCCAGAAATCTTTCAGTAGCAAAAAACATAACTTTTCAACTTGAAACCAACCAGATCTCAGACTTAAGAAACACCCACAAATCAATTTCTCAGTTGCAGAAGTCCAGAGACAATTGAGAAGAGATGCTACCGTCTTGAACTTGCCCAGCGGCAACGGAAAGAAGGAGGAGAAGACAGAGGGAGACCCATCTGGTTGTAACTGGGAAGAGATGCCTCGTCGTCGAGATGGCGCCCTTCTCCGTCGCCCTCTCTCGTGCTGTCAATTTCACCGCCGTTCAATTAGTTCTCCGATCAGTTCTTCTGGGTTTTTGCTCCTGATCGAAACCTCTTCCTGGGTTTCACCTCCTCATCGTCTCCGGTCTTCGGCGAGGTACAATTCGAAGTCTCTGCTAGGTCGCCACTGTTCATCATCGGCCAGTGGATTGTGGATCGTGAGGTAAACTCACTGTTTCCGAGGAGGAGCTTCGGGGATTGTGGATCAACCATCACCACAGATTTGGTGGCGGTGGTAATCGATCGGAGAAGGAAGGCGTCCGATCTGATTATGGCTTCCGATCTGCTGTTGCCGGTTGCTCAGGCGACGGCTTGGCTGTTGGGCTCGTTTAGAGAGTTGGAGAGAGTGCCGGTGGTGGCTCGCCAAAACAGAGCAGCGGCGTCGGCTGCTGCTACCGTGCTGCTGTTGATGGAGGGGTTGTTCGGTGGTTGTTTGGGGGTGATTTCGGTGGTGGTGCAGTGCTGGAGGTGGTTGTTCTCGGGTAAAACAGGGGAAGGAGATGGAGGTTGGTGATTGTTGTTCGATAGTGGTGGAGGCAGAGAGAGGGGGGGATGGGTGGGAGGCGTGGATGGTGGTGGAGGTAGAGAGAGAGAGAGAGGAGGAAGGAGGCAGTTAGGTTAAGAGTGGGGGAGAAAGTAGGAAAAACATGTATTTATAGTGTGGCATTTTTTGGCAAAATGAGGGTAAATATGTCTTCTTACCCTTCTGTTAGTGTGCCGTTAGTCTCAGGGGTGGTCTTCGTATATCCCCGAACACGAGGAGTTTTTTTGTATATACCCCATACTCGAGGGGTGGTTTTTGTCTTTTACCCTATGGAATATTCAAAGACCGAATCTAACGGACCCATAACTTGTCTTAACGAAGAGACGGTAGGGACAGTATATTTACAGGTAGGCAATGCAAGTGAACCCATAAAATCGATTAAGGTAGCACCGTGAAGATGGTATGTTGGAATATTTGTTGGCAATGAAATTGCTCTAAAAGTTTCATCACGCATATCAAACGAGATCACAACTGGTTCGCCGCAGTTGAGTCCGGCGAGCCAATGCAAATTACTCCCTGAAAATAAACCAGAGCGACAACTCATAACCCGCCGTTTCATGAGGTTGGGAAACAAGGGATCGTGTATTTCTCTCCATTTGTCTGTGCTCCGACTCCACACCTTAACCGAAAACCTTTCCTCATTGGATTTGAAATTGTCTCTCCATGATATTTTCACCACCTTGTAGTCGCCAGTTGTGTCGTCGTAACCAAATCCAATAGCGGAAACACGGTCGGCGATAACTAGGGTCCTCTCCTCTCTAGTCGTAGGGTTCCACAAGTGGAGAAGATTGTTTTCGGGCTGCGAGAGGAGACAAAGTAGGCCGTTACATGAACCTACTAGTCCCATTCCAGGACCTGGCCTTGCAGAAGAAGGTAAGTAAACCTCAGACTCACACCCATCTGTTGAAAGAGAGATAATCTTATCTGTTGTGGCGAAGATTGTGCTTTTGCTAGGTTGAAGGCGAAGGTGTCTCATGATGAATTTGTGGCTGTTGATCAAATCAAACCAGGCCTTTGACAAGAGCTTCAGCCGGAGTATGTCTTTCATTGGTAGAAGCAACAAGATTTCTTCAGCTACATCCATCGAGAGCTCCCTCAGACCTACCTCTGCCTTAGCCTCCGCCGGAGAACGCATCTTTGCTCACTAGTGATGCCCTATTTCTCGTCACTTATGTTTTTATATATACATAATTGTTAAGCGGTAAGGCCCAATTGGCTTGGGTTGGGTTTAAGTGGTGTTTAGATTACCACAGTTTTTGTTTTTTGTTTTTTTTTTAAGGTCAACCGTGGTGTCCGAGTTGGGTTGCGCGCACCTCGATTAATCCACAAAGAACTAGTGTTGGAGGCTAAATTTGATTTAGCCCAAATATAAGTTAAGTCGGTAACTAATATTGTGCTTGAGTTGATCATGTCCATTATACTTCTAACCAACTAACAAAATTACACTACCCATCAATAACAAATTTTTCACTTCGTCTTTGAACATCAAGAAACATCAAGAACATCGCCAACAACTTCCCACCCAAAGCAACAAATCCACTCAAAATTTCACAATATCCCTAACCAAACAAAATTACCCCGCCCACTTACATCTCCATATTCCTCTTCAACTCGTTGAACACTAACACATTTCTCCATTTATACCAAAAATGCTCAAATCATGATTTAACCACATTAAAAAACACCAGTCTTTTAGAGAGAATGAAGCTTATCATTAAAAGAGGGGCAAGACCAGAGAGGCCTAACATTGAGATACAAGCAAGAGCAAACCTTGCAAGCTCATATGAGATGAGAGACTAACATTTTTAGAAGCAAAAGAAAAGATACAGAGGAAAATCATCTCTTACTCTCCCTTCTCAATTTCAAGGTCCCCAAAGAGATTCAAGGATAATTGGAGCAAAACTCAGAAAAATTAACCCAATTCAGTCCCCCATTCAAAATCATTCTGCTTGGAAGCAACTGCACATATCCTACATCCCCAGAGAGAGGAATTGCCTGGCCGATGCTATTGCCAAAAGAGGAAGGATACAAACAGAGACTGTGGTGATCATGGACAAATGTCCTCAGTGCCTAGAACAGTTAGTCATTAAGGACATGACTAGGAGCGATTGTGCTCAGTAGGTGCCCGCTGTGGGCTGGCTGCGTTGCTGTTGCTCTTTGTTTTCTTCTGTTTAACTTCTTTTTGGTGGTTTTTAGTTCC
Source organism: Linanthus parryae (assembly GCA_023055425.1). Classification (NCBI taxonomy): domain Eukaryota; kingdom Viridiplantae; phylum Streptophyta; class Magnoliopsida; order Ericales; family Polemoniaceae; genus Linanthus; species Linanthus parryae. The sequence goes on along the minus strand of JALGPY010000004.1, from coordinate 143,541,243 downwards.
TTGATCAAAAAAATTATAACAAATCCTAAAATAGTACAAGACTGAAAAAGAATACCAATTCATGGTTCCGAGGGCTCTCCACAAAACTCCAACACGGATGGGTAATTATCCCGACCAGGAGAGTTAGCACAAAAATATCCTTCTTTTTCCTTCGCACAAGAAACAAGCCATCTCTATACATACTTCAGCTGGACAAGCTAACCCTGACCATAATGTGTTACCATACATTGTACCACGCGTCTAGCCAAATCAGCAAAGAAAGGGAACCCATAAAATAGAATGGAACGCGCTAATGAAACGTATTTCCACTTGTGAGTCGTGACTTGCAATAGCATTTTGCAGTATTTCAATTGTACGAGGAAGTCTCATCGCGTGTTTCAGAAAGAGATCAAGATACATAGTAAACAGAACAAGGGTTAACAATATACTAACAAATACTCCCTCCATCCCATAATGTTGGGCTCGTTTAACTTTTGACACATATTAAGATAGTGGAGAAAAATGTTTAACAAAAAGGCATGCAATACCAAAATTACCCGACCTATCGATGATGGTAGTACATGTGGGTCCCTATAAAAAGAATAAAATCAAGTAATTAACGAAGGGTAAGAATGGAAAACAATAATGGTAAAAAAGTGGCTGTGTTTTCTTAGGAGACGCAATTTTGGAACATGAAAAAATGGCAGACACGACGAACATTTGGGACGGAGGGGAAATTGATTTTTCTGTACCCATGTTTGCTCATACTCCAGACCTCTACGGGATACTAGTATATATCGCCAGAACATTGCATATTAACTATCTATCTAGTAATTACCAAGTCTAGGGTAGTGGCCAATGCTGAGAGCAAAGACATTGTCCTGAGATGCACACTCCCAAGTGGCATATGATAAAGCACAAGAATCCTGGCTACCAGATTCGGTTGCACGTACCAACCAAAGGATAGGAACCTTCTCTTCATCAATTAAATGGAAGATGCTGCAACAAGAGTATCTTTCGCAGAAGAATGCATCATCTGGGTACAAAATGGCACTGACATGTTGCATTTTTACAAACCAGAGAAGTAGAATGTCTGACATTCAGGGACAGTTCTTGGATTTATCCTCTGTTGTTTTTCGACCAAATAGAACCCCCCCCCCCCCCCCCCCAAAAAATAATAAAAAATAAAAACTCATCACCAGTTTCTTGGTTCATCTTGATGGTTATGACTTATGAGATTGGATTTAACTTCCTTGAAGAGAGTCAAAATTTGTATTTGAGCTGATCCTTTATGAATTTGGGGTGATACGATTCATTAAACACTTGCAAGCACTATAAATCTGAACTAGGCCTTTTTATTCTCTGTGTAGACATGCAATTATATATGATGCTATTTGATGACTAATTACAGTCCGCACATCATGATAGAGAGGAAAATACAGGATTTCCTCAAACACTAACGGTGACGACTTCCTTGAGTCTTGGCTTCTCGCTCTCTTCTTCTGTAGGTAGATTCTTTCAAAAATCAGTTTGTCTCTCTAGTGAGTTTCATTCCATTGATAGCAAAGTTGGCCTCTATCCATCTGAATCTTGTCTACTTTCCTACACCTTTCTGCTCATATAACTTTGTTGCACAAGGCAAATGAGTAAAAAATATCAGAAGACCAAGAAGGTGAAGTAAGGTAGACGAGATTCAGATGGATATGGAACTTTGCAATCAATTGAATGGAACACATTGAAAAAGAGAATCTACCTACCAAAGAGGGCTTGCATCCACATACTCCAAGAAAAGTCAATGTCGTTAGGATTTGACAAAATCTGTACTCTCCTCTGTATCTTGTACGAGGTAGATTTATACTGGACCGTCCACATATAGAATATTAGTCATCCACCATAGTTACATGTCTATGTAGAATAAATGTCCGATTCATGTTTTGAATGCATCCATCCGATATTAAATTAAAGAATCAGATTACAGCCAAAGTGGTATATGCTCAAAATGAAACAGAGATAAACTAGTCTTTAGGGCCGCAGAAAGTAAAACATCTATACTCCAGACCTCGTCTTGAACATGTGGGTCTTTAGGCCCATAAAAAGGACTCCACGCTAACCAATACAAAATCCCACCCCCCCCCCCCCCCCCCCCCCACGAATCGAACAAACTAGAATCGATGTGGTGGTAGCCTTGAACAGGGCTAGGGAAACGAGGAATGAATCTTTCTCCACCATACATCTATACTCCAGACCCTCGTCTTGAAGTCGTCTCCATCCATGTGTTCTCATACTCCAGACCTCAACATAATACTTCTCTTCCCAAGATGATATTTTCACAGCCTTGAATGTTAACACAAATTATGGTCACCCTATGACTTTTGATGGTTCTAGCGACGGATCAAAAGCCGGGGTTCTTTCTGAAGAGCTGCGAACTACTTTCCAGCGAAACACTACTGAAATAGGAAAGCCAGCTCTAGAGATGAATCAGCTATCATTGGCAGTCTTTGGTCAGCCCAACTAATTCCTATACATGGGGGACAGTGGTTCCGATATGGTCAAGACTACCTCCCATAGTATTATTTGGCAACTGGTTTCTCCGGAAACACTCCTGGTTGATCATGGTTAACTGCAGATTTACAATCACTTTAATGAAAAAGATACTGAAGACTGTAAACAGGATTATCATTGAAATTAGTCATGTGCTGCAATCATTTTCAGGTATGAGCAATATTTAGATGATTACAGACATATAGTGACAACCCAGCTTAGGCCTCTAAAGGTCTTCGTGGGATGATCTATGGCTTGCAAAATTTAGCAATATCTCGAAGAAAAGTTGGGAGTCAGTGGATTTTGGACAACTTTGAAAGGGCTGCACAGAGATAGAACGAATATTGCAGAGCCTCTGTAATCACGAACAAAATGGTGCAGGCGAATGGAGGGTTTTTTTCATTATCTAGGGAGTTCTCTGGGAAAAACATGGAAAAGGCAGTTTATATCTTCAACTACAAACACACAATTATCACAAGCCAGTTGGCCAAACATCTGGTTGGAAGAAGTGCTAGAAAGAATGTAAAGAGAAGTTGGGAGTTAGCAGAGACCAGGGACACTTAGAAAAGACAGCTTAGGCGCATTACTATAGGAATAAAATGATTGGACAAAGCAAGCAAAGTGAAGACATTAAATTACATCATTTTGATCTGGAAACTGGTATAGGTCCCAATGATGTCCATTGAAGCAAAGATAAGTGCTCTCACTGCTCTTTATAGCTTCAAGAATATCTGATATGGAATGCTAACCTAGTAAAAGTAATTTTGTGAACTAAACTCTATATATATATATATATATATATATATATATATATATATATATATATATATATATATATATATATATATATAAGTGCATCCCATCATATTTTCTAAAGATCAAAACTAAATTAGCTCGAAGACAAACAGCAGTATCCATTCTTTTGCTATACATAATGTTTCTCCACATTTGAATTCTAAACATTAGATTAGATCTAAGAGACCTTCAAGCATGATGATCGAAACCAAATTTAAGCTAAACCATATCCAAATATCGTAACCGGCGGCCAAAATTTGCCTAAGGTAAGAAAGATATACACATACCATTGGCTTATTGGAGAACTTAAACCAACAAGCACCCATATTAGCTCTACATATCAGGATCATCCAAGCTCAGGTCTACAACATCATATCAAACAGTGTATTCATGATCATTACAATTCCGCTACACTCAAACTAGGCCTTCAATGTATCCCCATTAGCATCAACAAAATCCCTCAAATGTAAGCACATGTAAGTATCATCGGAGAATTGGGTGTCATCATCCCTCATCGACCACGTACTCATGATCTTCGCAATTCTCTTTGACCGAAACTAGCGTTTCACAATAACTATGAACATTGCAGAAATCAACACCAACAAACGGAAGCGGTATAGCTTCACGACTACACGGATCATACAAGAAGAATCTCGGACTACCGCCACCTCTATTCTCCATCACAAACTTCCCACCTATCGACGCTCTCGTCGGCCAGAGATCCTCATTTCCCAACGGCTCAATCGCAAACCGCTTCGTCCACGTATCATCCTCATCACTCTTAACCCAAATATCAAAACATTTCAAAACCTTCTCATCCGAATCACAAACAGAGAAAGCTAATTCCCCCATGAAATCAATCAAACCAGCTCCAAATTCAACACGTCCCGCAACTGCATCCGGCATTGTGATCCTCTTAAACGTCTCATCCCCCAAATCAAACGAAATCACAACCGCGTCACGGACACAGTTAAAATTAGCATCAGAAACGCCTAACCAGTATAACTTCTCCTTAACCAAGAGAGCCACAACTTGCTGTATCCGGTACCCGTAGGGCAACTCGGACGCAATCTCGGTCCACTTATTAGTCTTCATTCTCCACAGGAGACGATACTTGCGATAAGAATCATGCCCAATTTGGACTATTTTATAATCGTTAGACGTGGGATCGTAACCGAATCCCATGCCGCGAGGCTGTTCCATGTAGGGGAGGGGGAGTTTGCGGCACTCGCGAGTGGCGGGGTTCCATAAGAGGAAGAGCTTCTGTTTGGGGAGTAATCGGAGGAAGAGCAAGCCGTTACAGGAGCCTGAGAGGACGATTGAGACCCATTTGGCTGGGGGTGGGACAGAGAGTTCAGATCTGGGAGAGGAGAGGATTGAGGAGATGTCGCTGAAGCAGTTGCGCTTGATGTTTAATTGGACGGTGATGATGTCGGTTCGTGATTGGGAGTGGTGGAGGTGTTTGTCGATGAAGGGGTGGGATTTGATTAGGGCGTACCAGGTTTTGCAGATGGTTTTGCAGCGGAGGACGGATTTTGCGGGGAGGCGTGAGAGGATTTCGGTGATTACGCCTGGTGGGAGGTATCGGGTGGCGGAGTCGCCTGACATGGTCGCTGGAGGGGAGGTTGGGAGGTTTGGAGCTCGGTGTCTTCGTCGATGGGATTGCTCCGGTGGAGATTGTGGTAACGCCATTTGGGGATTTTTACAGCGTTGTTGCTTCTATCTCTCTCTTTGGCGATGGAGTTGATTTAATTGTATTATTGACGACTAAATTAGGTGGTTTTACGAGATAGCGCTCTAGAAACTTGAAAATTTCTCAATTAACCCTTTACGCAAGGTCTAAAATGAGCACAAAGTGAATGACAAATGACAGCTGTTCACCATTTGCTTCGTAAAACAATTTCGCTTAACCGGACACCACGGTTATCTCTCAAAAAAATGGTTTGAAAGAGGTAAAATGATTTATGAGTTTCAACTTAGTGAGTTATTTTCCAAATTGAGTACAACAACTCTTCCATCGTCATTGTTACATGTTGTCGCCAGCATCATCACTGCCTCCAGCCACCACCTACAACTCCACCACCACCTGAACCACTGCCAACTTCAACACTAGTGCTCGTCTGCTCGTCGTCGCCGCCACCACCTACTGTAGCTATATCCTGCACCATCACCACCACCACTTGCTCCCACTATCACCCATGGGCGGAGGCAGCACATGGTCGGGTAAGGCACATGCCACACCCCTATTGAAGAAAACTACACTTACATACAGTTGCGGAGCCAGGATTTGACCGAAGGGGGGGCACAATTAGGTTATTAGCGGATCCAATATTTGTACTGTCATCTCAAAACAAATAAAATTAAATATCTAGTTTGACAGTGGAAGCTTTCTGGCTCAGCTGGTAAAACTCTTGCCTCTTGACCATGACCGCAAGGGTTCGAATCACCCCAACGACGTTTTTTTTCAATTTTTTGGGGAAAAAAATTAAAAGCGCGCAGATAGAGATTCGAACCTCCGTCATTTTGATTTGAAAGCAAGTGTTTGACCAACTGTGACAGAGGCGCGCTCGGGTTTTAAGGGGGGCACTTTAATACTTGTATAGAATCTGGGTTAGTTTTTCTTTATAAATTAAGGGTTCTCTATCGTTTTCGGAAAATTTTGGGGGGGCACGTGCCCCCCCCCCGTGCCCCTACATGGCTCCGCCCCTAGTTACATATATAGTATTTAAGAAAATATAATTTTGTCCTAAGTAGAAATACAAAAATGCCCCATCCCTTCTTAAAACTTCAAAAAGGCCTTGCCTTATTTGAAATCCTCCCTCCGCCCCTGCTATCACCTGCCACTCCACCACCATCACTTGCGGCCGCCATCACCATCGCCACATGCACCATTGCCGCCACTACCACATGCATCATCGCCACTGCCACACCTTCTCCAACTACCACCTGAGCTACTGCCACCTCCTCCACTGCTACCGCAGGCGGTGTGCTCTAGAGACTAATCCTCCCGTGGGTTGGTAGTGCCTTTCCCAACAATCATTTTCCATACTGTCCATACATACGCAAGATTAACGATTCGAACCCTACAACATGTTTAAGAGACCCAATCATCTACCAGTTGTGCCACACTTTGTTGGTAATAACTATCAAGTATTAACCGGACACATTAAACAATTGAAAGGAGAAATTACAAAAAAATCATTTTTACATGTAGCTGCCAACCAAACGGCGCCGAGATTGAACAATGAAGAATTGAAGATGCATCATTACCCAAACAGACTATCTCAAAGCGTTCATTTCATAAGAAAAATTTATGATATAATATTCCCGAGAAAGTTGAAAGATATTAAACGATACAAAAATAAAGAAGCAATAATCTTAATTTCTCGTAGGTGCTCATTTCATAGGGAAAGTGATGAGAAAGTGAGCACTGATTAAACTTTTCTGCAAAATCTTGTGTTGGAAAGTGCTTCCTTTAGGAAAATTATAGTGGTAGGTGCCACAATTTTCCTGCAACACCTGACACACATGTAAGAAAATAATTCCTTCACTTTCCCTCACGTTCTTGACAAATGAACGCAGCAAAATTGGGAAAGCTGATCGCTTGATAATAGAGGGTGATGATCCGAGATAATCTGAAAGCATTCAGACGAACACAAATCTTAGTATTTACAACCAGAATAGGCATCTCATAAAATCCACACCACCATAAGAACTCTCCTACAGAGAAACAGCAGAACTATAAATCTGAATATCATCTAACCCTCCTTATAGAGCAACATTTCGGCCAATATACAATGTACAAATCCAAATCAAGAGAATTTTGCCTTTAATCTTCTTCTTCAGAGTACTCTAGATCCTCGGATGCTTCAGCTAGTGATTCGAGCATGGTAACTACTTGAGATGTGTCGTCCAGATAGTATTTGGCCTTGCTCGGTTTCTGCCCCACGGTGCACCCATATACAAACGCATCGCCAGAGAGTGAATCCTTCTTCGCGTCTTTAATCACTTCAAACATGTCCTCATCAGATCTGTCGTCACCAATGCACAGCACAAAATCCGCTCGCCTCCCAGCCCTATCCATTGACTTGAATATCTTGTCAGCTACAAGTCCTTTACTCGCTCCCTAAAACAGAATATACCAAATTTCACAACTTAGAGCCGTGCAGAAGCAGTGCATAAATTGGCTAAAAAAATAATGATAAATAATAAAAATTAAAAATAATACTAATAGAAATAAGACATGCCTGAGGCTTGACTTCCACTATGAATTGACCGCTCTTCACCGCAACAGGTTCATTTGCTAAGACACTTTCAAGATGGTCTAGCATCTCCTTTGCCTGAGAGAAACCGAAACTTGAGTCTGCATCCCGGTATTGCCAGACTAAAGCGCTTTCTTTGGTTTCAATGGAAGAACCATCGGTAGCCTCGGTGTAAAGTTTCATAATAGGTTCAGCTATTTGCATCCATGAAAATTCAGATTCCTGGCCGCAGATTTCCCAATTCTCACTTTCTGGCCACCTGTAATGTCAGAAAGTTGTAGATTCTATTGATAAGTGTTCACAGATACATGCTTAACAAACAACTCCTTGTGACTCCAAGGTCTTCTACTTGTTCACATTTATAACCGCCAATAACTACCATTTTATACAAGGAAATATTAACCGACAGGGAACAACCCCTTGTGACTCCAACAGCATCTACTCGGTTGATATAACATCCCGGACTTAACACTGAATATTCTGAAAGTGATGCAGAACCAACAATCGAAAATGCATACCAAAGAGAACAGGACCAAGGGTTGCCACCCAGATCAGGTGTTTTTTCAGGAGTGTTGATTCACCAGAAGAAAAACATGGGTAAGAAGTATCAGTATTCAATTAGAACACGGAGACTTCTACTTGGGGTATCCTGGCATTTTACTTTAGAGTTCTCCTAAAACTAGAAACTAAGGGATAAAGGATTGATAGGCCTATATATCCCAAGCATGTGTCAATCGTGAACAGTATAGAAGGGAAGCACATGGATGTGTACCCATCAAAACAATTTCAGTAACACCTTCACTTGTGAAACCCGTACTTCTTCTAGTTCCAGAGAAAGTTTAAAAAAGAAAGAGAGCATGGATGGAAAAAGTTTATTCACTGCCTGGTGGTCTTCCCAAAAAATATATATATACATATAATATAGCAAACAGAGCTTGTCGATGTAATATGATGACAAGCCCACTGCCAAGTTAAGTGCATGCTCTTCACACGTAAAGGGAATATTTACGCACTTGTAATTATAGTCCATAGTGTGCTTTCACCATCTTATTTATGCACAATGAGGCAAGATAAGTTTAAACTCTTAAGCGGCTGCAATCTGGCAAGGAAGGGCTTCAAATATTTTCTTATTTAAAAAAATGATGGTGGAAAGTCTAATAAGGTAGAAAAATAAACAACAAAAGATAAGAGCTAGTTCTGAGAGACAAAACAATAAGAGCAGTAACATTGAACCAGTTATCGGAAAGTTACAAATCTTTTTCAATGCGGCACATTCAGAATCCGCACGGCTCCTAAAAACAAAGCATCACAAATAATTCAATCTTCAGGTTGAGGTGCTTTGTTAAACCTCTTTCTCTCTGAGCTTCTTATGGACTACCATCAATATTACCCACTAGAATTTTCTTTACCATTCAACCAATCGTTCGAAATAGAAGGGCTAGGATTTTGAGTCGAACGACTCTTTCCAGGGAAATCGAACTCAGTAGTCCTTAATATGTAAATTAGTACCTACCCAGTAATTCGTTACAAGCAAAAGCCTTGGTATCCATTTTACTTGATCATTTTAACAGTACTATAGACAGCTTTACTATAACTTGCTCAAGTTCCAGGGAGGAGAGTTTATTGCCTGATGAGGATGTATAAGGGATGTTCTTCGGGTAAATATGAACTACACTTCATACAATCAAATCAATGAAAGAGTTATCATTCCAATAGTTCTCCTTTCCATACTACTATTTTGTCATTCATGTTCTCCGAAATCTGTGCAGGAGACCAATGAAAAAAACAACTTCCAACATGTTGAAGAAAAGTGAAAATGGAGTTCCTTTCACAGAAAATGGGAAAAAAATGTATTATGTGGATAGCATTCCGTAACCGTGGCAGATGCTTTGGTCCTGAAATGATTAGTCATTGAAGAAAAGAAGCAGAACCAGGAGGGGAGTCGACATTGAAGGGAATCTTCATTGAGGGACTCAATAATAAGGAGAAAGTCTAGGCAAATTAATGAATAAACCAATGTACAGTAATATTCATCTCCGCCCCTATAACTAGTTTGCAAAGTTATTTTTCAGGATAAATCTGAAAAGTTGACACAGATCACCAAAGAGAAGACACCAATCACAAGCTATACCATCACATATTTCGACCCAAAACTTGAGGAAAATACCTCAAAAGTTGAACTTTGGAAGGGGTTGAGACCTAGAGACCTATTAACTGTTGGCAGTGATTACTTTCAGATGGCGTCAAAATGATCTCAGATTACATAGCTTATAGCTTTTCATCACTGGCAAAAGAAGATGGTCGAACTTGAGCTAATCTTACTTTTGAAATAGCGCATTCACCATCCAAAACACTAATAAAACATGTTATCAGTAAAGTACTATTCAAAAAGAAAGATAATGCGTGAAAATCAGGAAGCAAACCTCAGGAAGTAGCCATGTTCAGCAGCAATTCCAAGCTTCCTACAAGGAGAAAACCATTTGCTCAAGCTATCTTTTCCTCTTCCACTGACTATGAAGACTGTGTTTTTAGGGTCACCACACAATTTTCCCAAGATCGAGATAACCTCCGCAGTTGGCGTCTTGTCAATCATGTTCTGTGGCATCACTGTACCATCATAATCCAATAGGATCGCTCTACTTTTTGCCCTACTGTAGTCTGAGACGACATCATTCACTGAAAGCTTTCTAAAATTAGGATCAAGTGCAACAACTCTGAACCCAAAGCTTAAACCAATCCCCCAACATCTTCGCACAAAATGGTCAGCACAAGTTCTTTCCAGATCTTGCAAGAAGCTTCGCGACCAGTAAGCGACATCATGTGTGCTGACATAATGATAATGTTTCTTATGCCTCAACTCCTTCTCTCTTTCTTCCATAAGCAAAGCCTCATGCATTGCCTCGGCAGTAGCTTCAACATTCCATGCATTAACTCGGATTGCCCCACTTAAGGAAGGAGAGCACCCAATGAATTCTGACACAACCAACATGCTCTTCTTGGGCTCACTTAAATCGGATAGTCCCTGTCTGCAAACAATGTACTCATATGGAACCAAGTTCATCCCATCCCTTACGGCTGTGACCACAACGCACTCAGCAATGCTACAATATGCAATCCTTTCACTTACTGAAACTGGCCCATTTATCAGCATTATAGGCTCATAGCCCGGCTTACCAAATTTTTCATTGATCCTCTTGGAGCTTTCTTGTATCTCAGCTTCTATTTTCTCCACGCCAATCCCTTTACCCCTTGCAGGATTTGTGATCTGCACAAGCACAACTCTTCCTTGCCAAATTGGATGCTCCTTGAGCATGTGTTCTACTGCTAAGAGCTTCAAATTGATGCCCTTGAATATGTCCATGTCATCAACCCCTAGCAAAACAGTCTTCCCTTCAAATTTCTTAGCAAGCTCTGCAATTTTTCCTTCGCTCTCTGCAAGTTTCATCGCAACCTCCGTCTGACCCACAGGAATGCCAACAGGAGTGATCTTTATCCCTACAGTTCTTCCGTAATACTCCAACCCTATGTAGCCCCTTTTGGATTGATACTCCAGGCCTAACATTCGACTGCAGCAAGATAGAAAATGCCGAGCATAGTCAAAAGTGTGAAACCCAATAAGATCAGCATTTAGCAGAGCCTTCAGAATCTCTTCTCTAACAGGAAATGTTCGGTAAATTTCAGATGATGGCCAAGGACTGTGAAGGAAAAACCCCACTCTCAGCCGAATGAAGCGCCTTCTCAAGAAGGTGGGTAAGACCATCAAGTGATAGTCATGTATCCATACAAAATCCTCCTCTGGGTTCAGCACTTCAGTCACTTTCTGTGCAAACACCTTATTCGCCGACACATATGCTTCCCACAAAGACCGATCGAATCGGCACCCGTGAGCTCCTGAAAAGGGCAACATGTAGTGAAATAGAGGCCATAACTGTTTCTTGCAGAAACCATCATAAAATTTCTCTTTGATATCGGGTGGCAAGAAAGTAGGCACACAGTTAAACATGTCCAAAAGATGTTGGGCTACATCGTCCTGCTCAATTGGATCAACATCAACCTTCAATGAACCAACATAGAGCACTTCCATGTCTTCCGGAAAACCAGCCTTGGATTGCAAGAGCAAAGAGTCCTCATTCAAACTAAAATCCCATCCATCATTGCCCGGTTTCCGCTTAGCTATCAATGGTAACTCATTTGCCACAATTATCATCCTATCGGTGGCAACAGAAGAAACCTTATCTGATGATACACTAGGAGAAAGATCACCACTAAGCTCAGCTATACTTCCAGGAAGAGTCTTCACTCTAGGCATCCTCTTCCTCTCCTTCTGATTACTCATTTCTGAGAAATTCCCAGAAGCCAATTCCAGTAGATTGTTATATGATCTGGACATCATTCTTCTTCTATATACTGATCTTGAGCAAAGCCCTCAAAATCTCAAAACCAAGAAAATCAAGAAAGCCTCTTTCTCTTCAAATGGGTAATCTCTCAAACTATCTGCATATAAATCAAACTACCCATTTTAGATGACACAACATAACAATCAATTTCTAACCCAAAACCAGGTCTGAAAACCCACAGACAATGTAGTGAAGAAAAATGGAAAAAAATCAACAGTCTTGAATCAATTCAAGAACACATCGAATGACCCAAAACAGCCAAAAAAGTAATTAAATTGACGAATACCCAGATCAAAGCAACAGAAGTTCATCACTAAACCCCTTGTAAAAATGCAAGAAACACAAAAAAAAAAAAAAAAAAAAAAAAAAAAAAAGACAATGTAGAACTTTTACGAACCTCTGATTCTTCAAGAAATGAAAAACCCAGAAATCTCTGACACCTAGGGCTTTGGCTAGTCGAATCAAGAAGGACTATTTCGGATTGCGAGTTGTTTTATATACAGAAAATTGAAAGAGGGTTTAGGGTTTGTTGGGTTTCTCTGTACAACATTTACGGATATATGTACATAAGAGTGATGATCTCTCTATATATATATGTGCACAAAAAGAGAAGAGTCGTGGAAGTGAATATATATCCAGAGAAGAGTATTAAATTAAATAATATAATATTAAATTATTAATTGAAACCTCCATTAACAAACGTGGAACAGTTACAAATAGCAGCGTTACCTGCGGTTCATGTCCTCAGTTCACAGGTGGGGTCAGTGTGTAATTAGTTGTAATTATTGTTGTGGTACTAGCAAATTTATTTAGGGTCTTGTAGATAAGGACTCTCATCTTGGTGTTGGACTCCAATTTAGTAAAATGTCATCTATAAGGATAATTAGTAATCTGGATTGGAAATTTATCTTCATAGATCTCACTAGGTCACAACCACCTCTCAATAGCAAAATCAAGCTACCAGTAAAAGGTCAAATCAAATAATGAGAGTTAAAATCTTTCTAAGGTCACGCTTTCTTTACTTGAATTTATGTAATTTTTTATGCCTTTTCGAAAAAAGATCTTCTTAAAGAAAATAAAAATGTTATTTACATTGTAACGTATTAAGTTTTTAAAAAAAAATTGAGCAAAAAGATATCAATAAAGTAAAACTTTAGAACTGGCACAATTCAAAGAATCTGTCACGAGGACAGCTGTGAGCCACTTGGGTTTTTCATTTAGTCAGTACATTTCTCTATCAATATTCGAAGTATATTTGGAGAGCTTATCTACAGTGCGCTTTCCTCCCAGCAAAACGCCATTTTTAGAAACGAAATTGCTTACGTAACTTTTGTTTTATCTCTTAAAAATTAATTTTAAAGAGTAAAAAGATTTAAAAAATTAAAAAAACAAACTTTTTAGTATGACAAAAAGATAAAATGGTTATCTAAATATGTTCTAAGAAAAATGAGTAAAATTGAAATTTTGTTATGACTTAAAAAATAGTAAAAAAAATGCCAAAAATTAGGCTAAGAAAGCGGAGCCTAAGTTCTTGTAGTTCAGAGGGTAATAAGATAATATTTGATTTGTTTGGATGGGTTGGTTAGATTTTTCTAAAACTTTAATCTGGAATAATCTGTTGGGTTTTTTATTATTATTTATTTTTATATTTTCTGAGAAACCATGTTACTTTGTCTTCATCGGATTTGAAATAAAAATACAAAAAAATGTATTAACGAAAATTTAAAAAAAAAATGTAACTCTAGCTAAACTAGCTCATTATCTTGGAAAAAAAAAACTAGCTCATTGTCAACGTTTTCTAAAGGTTATATTTGTTCATCTCAAGTGGGTCAGGTTTGATTCTCATTCTACCCCTAAACTTTATTTGTTATGTATAAAGGGCGGATCTATTATGTTTGATAAACACACACACACAAAGTAAATTTGAGCATCTATAATCTCGGACATGAGAAGATTGCGAATAGGCTAAGAAAGTTCATAAAAACAAGTCATATACTAATTACTAGCTAGCAGGTTTTGATGTTAGACTTTTTTTGTTTTTTTGAGAGTATAGACTTTCTTGTTGAAACAGAAAGTAGTTAAGAATGCACCATAAAAGATAAAACCAATTATGAAATGAGTACGATAATAGTGCGTGTCACAATTTGTGAAATGAGCATAAGAGGGTGTACATTGAGTCTGCACTGGGTGTAGACTTCAATGACTTCAAGAATCTATGCAATACATAGGTACAATGAGAATAGCAAAAGTGTGAAGTTTAAATACATGTTATCAAATTACAAATTTCTTTCAAAAACTGAAAGAAATCCGACCGTTGTCTTTTTGGCAGCTGTGATAAATTTACAGTAACGCTTTAAAGATACTACATTGAAATCTACTTTTTGAATTTTTAAAAAAAATGAAATGATTCGCTGGGATTGATTTTTTTTTTTTAATTTTCTGAGAACCATGTTGCTTTTTCTTCACTGGATTTGAACTATAACAAAACTAAGATTTTATATTATGGAAAGGCCAAAAAAAGACTAGCTCAAGCCAAACAAGCTCATTATCGACCTTTTATGAGGGTTATGTTTGTTCATTGAAAGTGGGTCAGGTTGATGCCACTCTACCCCTACACTTTTTATTACTACACATTTTAAGGGGCGTATATTTTATTTTTAATGATACGCACACACGAAAAAAGTAGAATTTGAGAAATATATGGTCTCAAATATGAGAGAAAACTGTGAATAGTTTTCTCAAAAAAAAATTGTGAATAGGCTAAGAAAGTTCAAAAATATAACGAATCATACACTTTAGCTAGCAGCTTTGATGCTAGAGGTTCTTATAGAAGAAGAAAAAAGCTGTTAAGTGGGTAATCACAGAAGATAAACCGGTTGATGTTAAGTGGGTAACAAATCATACACTGTTGCTAGCAGCTTTGATGCTAGAGGTTCTTATAGAAGAAAAAATAAGTTGTTAAGCTTTAATACACACACACAAAGAAAATAAATTTGAGCAATTTATGGTCTCAAATATGAAAGAAGATCATGAATATGCTAAGATAGTTTAAAAATACAACAAAGCATACACTAATTGCTAGCATCTATCGATGTTAGATTTTCTTGTAGAAATAGAAAAGATGTTAAGTGTGGAACCATAAAAGATAAGCTAATTGTGAAATGAGCACGGCGATTGAAAGTACGTTTGTCACAATTTGTGAAAGGAACATACAATATTGTACCTTTGGCATGCACTGGATGTAGACTTCAATGACTTCAAACAATCTCTACACTGCAGAGGTACTATGAGAATAGCAGAACGGTCGGGTTTAAATACACTTTACCTGAATACAAATTTTTTTTAAAATTTGAAATAAACTTTTTCGACCGTTATCTTTTTCGGCAGCTATGATAAAGTTAAAGTAAAGGTCAAAATATTTTACACTGAAATTAAAATGTCAATCGTAGGATTCGAACATGAGTCTACAGTTTTTAAGGATTTCATAGTGATACTGTTATTATGGAAAACTTTCTCGTGTTCAGTACGTCTTTACAAATGTCATATACGAAATACGTGAACAATTATTTTACCACTATCCAATCTGTTATACTACTGTCTTCACATTCTGGCCACTGGTAATATTGATAATTATACGTACTAATTTTATAAAGTTCTTTATTAGTTTTGCACTTTTTTTTACAAAAACACTGGCTTCAATGAACTTTTGTACCAGAGATACGCAATCAGAGTAACAGAGTTATGTTTTAAATGCAAGAACAAATTTAGGTAAGACAAACATGACACAATTACAAGCTCTTTTAAATTTTGGTAAGTAAATTTTCTTAGACCGTTACATTGGATAGAAGTGTGTCATGTATACCACGTGTTTATAGTGTGTCATATATGTACTATGTAAGTAGAAGTTCTATCAACTTGAATGGTATTTGTCCAAGCACTTTTGAACTTAACGTTTTAGATATTGAAAGCCAATTTGAAAATATTTATACTGACAACACAATTATTTTCATAGATAAGGGTTATCATGAACAACTTACAGCACATATATGACACAAAAATGAGACAAGAACTGGGTGCGTGTACAAAATGTAAGTCTTAATCAAAACGCGACAACAATTGAACGGAATTGCATTTTCGTCATATTACAAAAAGTTTAAAAATTGAAGATATTCATGTAAGGACACAAATATGACACGACGAGGCGAGAAAACACAATACATATGCACGAGACTTAAGCTCTAATGAAAATGCGGCAAAAATAAATAGGGTTTTGAATTATCTCTTATTGAAAATTCTTAAAATTAAAATTGGCACAGGATTAAAATGTCTACACTACGGGTTAGTTCAATATCAGCACATTCTCTTAGTGTAAAATCATATCCCATAAAGATCTCAATTTAAAAGGATTTAAATTGAGAAACCTATCGTCTCAAATATGAGGGAAGATTGTGAATTAGCAACGTAAATTTAAGAATATAATAAGATCACGCTTTCTTTACTTAAATTTATGTGATTTTTTCTTAGGGAATTTATGTTATTTTTAATGTTTTTTTTTTCAAACAAAATCTTCTTAAATAATGTTACTTAAATTGAACGTATTAAGTTTATAAAAAAAGGTTATTTTGAGCACAAAGACTTCAATAAAGCAAAACTTCGAAACTGGCACAGTGCAAAGAATCTGTCACGAGGACAGTTGTAAGTCACTCTTGCTTTTCATCTAGCCAGCACATTTCTCTACATATTCAAAGCATGTTTGGAGAGCTTATCTAGAGTGTGGTTCCTCCCAACAAAACGCCATTTTTAGAAAAGAAACTGCTTGCTTAACTTTTGTTTTATCTCCTAAAAATTTATTTTAAAGGGTAAAAATTGTAAAAAAAAAATACTAACTTTTTTAGTCTGACAAAAAGATAAAATAGTTATATAAAGTATGTTCTAAGACAAATGAGTAAAATTGAACTATTGTTATGACTTTAAAAAATAATAAAAAATTACTAAAAAATAGGCGAATAAAGTGAAGCCAAAGTTCTTGTAGGTCAGAACAAGAAAATACTTGGTTTCTTTGGATGGGTTGTTTAGATTTTTCTTGTTTAGATTTTTCTAAATCTTTAATCTAAAAAAATAAAGCCCTAAACATATTAAATTGAAATCTAGTTTTGATTTTTTCTAAAGCTTAAATATCAAACGTTTTTTTTTTTTTTTGGGGGGGGGGGGGGGGTTTGATTTTTTTTTTTTTTTTAGAAACCACCTTGTTTTGTCTTCATCGATTTTGAAATATTAGGAATACATTTTTATATTATAAAAGAACCGACCAAACGAGCTTAAGCTAAACTAGCTCAGTGTCCACATTTTCTTAGAGTTACGTTTGTTAATCTCAAGTAGTTCCAGTTTGATGCCCCCTCTACTCCCACACATTATTTATTACGTATCAGGGGGCATATCTTTTATTTGAAATAATACACACACACAAAGAAAATAAATTTGAGCAATTTATGGTCTCAAATATGAGAGAAGATCATGAATATGCTAAGATAGTTTAAAAATACAACAAAGCATACACTAATTGCATGTTAGATTTTCTTGTAGAAATAGAAAAGATGTTAAGTGTGCAACCGGCCAACCATAAAAGATAAGATAATTGTAAAATGAGCACGGCGATTGAAAGTACGTTTGCCACAGTTTGTGAAAGGAACATACAATATTGTACCTTTGGCATGCACTGGATGTAGACTTCAATGACTTCAAAGAATCTCTACACTGCAGAGGTATTATGAGAATAGCAAAACGGTCGGGTTTAACTACACTTTACCTGAATACATATTTATTTTTAAAAATTTGAAATAAACTTTTTTGACCGTTATCTTTTTTGGCAGCTATGATAAAGTTAAATTAAAGGTCAAAATATTTTACACTGAAATTAAAATGTCAATCGTATGATTCGAACATGAGTCTACAGTTTTTAAGGATTTCATAGTGATACTGTTATTATGGACAAAACTTTCTCGTGTTCAATACGTCTTTACAAATGTCATATACGAAGTATATAAACAATTATTTTACCACTATCCAATCTCTTATACTACTGTCTTCACATTTTGGCCACTGGTAATATTGATAATTATACCTACTAATTTTATAATGTAATTTATTAGTTTTGAACTTTTGTTTACAAAAACAATGGCTTCAATGAACTTTTGTACCAGAGATACGCAACCAGAGTAACAGAGTTATGTTTTAAATGCAAGAACAAATAGGTAAGATAAACATGACACAATTACAAGCTCTTTTAAATTTTGGTAAGTAAATTTTCTTAGACCGTTACATCGGATAGAACTGTGTCATGTATACCACGTGTTTACAGCGTGTCATATATGCATTGTAAGTAGAAGTTCTATCAACTTGAATGGTATTTTTCCAAGCACTATTGAACTCAACGTTTTAGATATTGAAAGTCAATTTGAAAATATTTATACTGACAACACAAATGCTTTTCATAGATAAGGGTTATCATGAACACGTTACGACACATATATGACACAAAAATGAGACAAGAACTGGGTGCGTGTACAAAATGTAAGTTTTAATCAAAACACAACAAAAATTGATCGGAATTGTGATTTTCGTCATATAACAAAAAGTTTAAAAATTAAAGATATCCATGTAAGGATACAAATATGACACGAAGAGGCAAGAAAACCAATACATATATACGAGACTGAAGCTCTAATGAAAATGCGGCATAAATATATTAGGTTTTGAATTATCTCTTATTCAAAATTCTTAAAATTAAAATTGGCACAGGATTTTAAATCTCTACACTACAGGTTAGTTCAATATCAGCACATTTTCTCAGTGTAAAATCAAATCACATAAAGATCTCAATTTAAAAGGATTTAAATTGAGAAACATGTCGTCTCAAATATGAGGGAAGATTGTGAATTAGCAACGTAAATTTAAGAATATAATAAGATCATGCTTTCTTTACTTAAATTTATGTGATTTTTTTAGGGATTTTATGTGGTTTTTATGTCTTTTTTAAAAAAAAAAAAATCTTAAAAATGTTACTTACATTGAACGTATTAAGTTCAAAAAAAAGTTCTTTTGGGCAAAAAGACTTCAATAAAGCAAAACTTCGGAACTGGCACTGTTCAAAGAATCTGTCACGAGGACAGTTGTAAGCCACTCTAGCTGTTCATCTAGCCTGCACATTTCTCTATCAATATTCAAAACATGTTTGGAGAGCTTATCCGCAGTGCGGTTCCTCCCAACAAAACTCCATTTTTAGAAAAGAAACTGCTTACTTAACTTTTGTTTTATCTCCTAAAAATTTATTTTAAAGGGTTAACAAATTTTAAAAAAAATGAAAATACTAACTTTTTTAGTCTGACAACAAGATAAAATAGTTATCTAAAGTATGTTGTAAGACAAATGAGTAAAATCGAACTATTGTTATGAGTTTATAAAATAATAAAAAATAATAACTAAAAAATAGACAAATAAAGTGAAGCCTAAGTTCTTGTAGGTGAGAACAAGATAATATTGGGTTTTTTGGATGGGTTGTTTAGATTTTTCTAAATCTTTAATCTAAAATAAATAAAGCCCTAAACATATTAAATTGAAATGTAGTTTTGATTTTTTCTAAAGCTTAAATATCAAATGTGTTTTTTTTTTTGGTTTGATTTTTTTTTTAGAAACCATATCGTTTTGTCTTCATCGATTTTAAAATATTAGGAATACATTTTTATATTATAAAAAAACCAACAAAATTAGCTTTAGCTAAACTAGCTCAGTATCCACATTTTCTAAGAGTTACGTTTGTTAATCTCAAGTTGTTAAAGTTTAATGCCCCCTCTACTCCCACACATTATTTATTACGTATCAGGGGGCGTATCTTTTATTTGAAATAATACACACACAAAGAAAATAAATTTGAGCAATTTGTGGTCTCAAATATGAGAGAAGATCATGAATATGCTAAGATAGTTTAAAAATACAACAAAGCATACACTAGTTGCTAGCATCTTTCTATGTTAGATTTTCTTGTAGAAATAGAAAGATGTTAAGTGTGCAACCATAAAAGATAAACTAATTGTGAAATGAGCACGGCGATTGAAAGTACGTTTGTCAAAATTGTGAAAGGAACATACAATATTGTACCTTTGGCATGCACTGGATGTAGACTTCAAAGAATCTCTACACTGCAGAGGTATTATGAGAATAGCAAAACAGTCGGGTTTAACTACACTTAACCTGAATACACATTTATTTTTAAAATTTTAAAATAAACTTATCCGACCATTGTCTTTTTTGACAGCTATGATAGAGTTAAAGGAAAGTTCAAAATATCTTACACTGAAATTGAAATGTTAGTCGTATGATTCGAACATGGGTCTACAGTTTTTAAGGATTTCATAGTGATACTGTTATTATGGACAAAACTTTCTCGTGTTGAGTACGTCTTTACAAATGTCATATACGAAGTATGTAAACAATTATTTCACCACTATCCAATCTCTTATACTACTGTCTTCACATTTTTGCCACTGGTAATATTGATAATTATACCTACTAATTTTATAAAGTAGGTTATTAGTTTTGCACTTTTGTTTACAAAAACAATGGCTTCAATGAACTTTTGTACCAGAGATACGCAACCAGAGTAACAGAGTTATGTTTTAAATGCAAGAACAAATTTAGGTAAGATAAACATGACACAATTACAAGCTCTTTTAAATTTTGGTAAGTAAATTTTCTTAGACCGTTACATCGGATAGAACTGTGTCATGTATACCACGTGTTTACAACGTGTCGTATATGTATTGTAAGGAGAAGTTCTATCAACTTGAATTGTATTTTTCCAAGCACAATTGAACTTAACGTTTTAGATATTTAAAGCCAATTTGAAAATACTTATACTGACAACACACATGCTTTTCATGGATAAGGGTTATCATGAACACGTTACGGCACAAATATGACACAAAAATGAGACAAGAACTGGGTGCGTGTACAAAATGTAAGTTTTAATCAAAACACAACAAAAATTGATCGGGATTGTGATTTTCGTCATATAACAAAAAGTTTAAAAATTAAATATATTCATGTAAGGGTACAAATATGACACGACGAGGCGAGAAAACCCAATAAATATGCACGAGACTGAAGCTCTAATGAAAATGCGACATAAATAAATTAGGTTTTGAATTATCTCTTATTCAAAATTCTTAAAATTAAAATTGGCACAGGATTTTAAATCTCTACACTACAGGTTAGCTCAATATCAGCACATTTTCTCAGTGTAAAATCAAATCACATAAAGATCTAAATTTAAAAGGATTTAAATTGAGAAACCTGACGTCTCAAATACGAGGGAAGATTGTGAATTATCAACGTTAATTTAAGAATATAATAAGATCACGCTTTCTTTACTTAAATTTATGTGATTTTTTTAAAGATTTTATTTGGTTTTTATGTCTTTTTTTTAAAAAAAAATCTTCTTAAAAATGTTACTTACATTGAACGTATTAAGTTTAAAAAAATGTTATTTTGAGCAAAAAGACTTCAATAAAGCAAAACTTCGGAACTGGCACAGTTCAAATGATCTGTCACGAGGACAGTTGTAAGCCACTCTGGCTTTTCATCTAGCCTGCACATTTCTCGATCAATATTCAAAACATGTTTGGAGAGCTTATCCGCAGTGCGGTTCCACCCAACAAAACTCCATTTTTAGAAAAGAAACTGCTTACTTAACTTTTGTTTTATCTCCTAAAAATTTATTTTAAAGGGTAAACAAATTTAAAAAAAAATGAAAATACTAACTTTTTTAGTCTAACAAAAAGATAAAATAGTTATCTAAAGTATGTTCTAAGACAAATGAGTAAAATCCAACTATTGTTATGAGTTTAAAAAATGACATAAAAAATAACTAAAAAATAGGCAAATAAAGTGAAACCTATGTTCTTGTAGGTCAGAACAAGATAATATTTGGGTTTTTTGGATGGGTTGTTTAGATTTTTCTAAATCTTTAATCTAAAATAAATAAAGCCCCAAACATATTAAATTGAAATGTACTTTTGATTTTTTCCAAAGCTTAAATATCAAACTTTTTTTTTGGGTTTGATTTTTTTTTTAGAAACCATATCGTTTTGTCTTCATCGATTTTGAAATATTAGGAACACATTTTTATATTATAAAAAAACTAACAAAATTAGCTTTAGCTAAACTAGCTCAGTATCCACATTTTCTAAGAGTTACGTTTGTTAATCTCAAGTTGTTCTAGTTTGATGCCCTTTCTACTCCCACACATTATTTATTACGTATCAGGGGGCGTATCTTTTATTTGAAATAATACACACACAAAGAAAATAAATTTGAGCAATTTGTGGTCTCAAATATGAGCGAAGATAATGAATATGCTAAATAGTTTAAAAATACAAGAAAGCATACACTAATTGCTAACATCTTTCTATGTTAGATTTTCTTGTAGAAATAGAAAGATGTTAAGTGTGCAACCATAAAAGATAAACTAATTGTGAAATGAGCACGGCGATTGAAAGTACGTTTGTCACAAATTATGAAAGGAACATACAATATTGTACCTTTGGCATGCACTGGATGTAGACTTCAATGACTTCAAAGAATCTCTACACTGCAGAGGTATTATGAGAATAGCAAAACAGTCGGGTTTAAATACACTTAACCTGAATACACATTTATTTTTAAAATTTAATAAACTTTTCCGACCGTTGTCTTTTTTGACAGCTATGATAAAGTTAAATTAAAGGTCAAAATATCTTACACTGAAATTAAAATGTCAGTTGTAGGATTCGAACATGGGTCTACAGTTTTTAAGGATTTCTTACTGATATCGTTATTATGAACAAAACTTTGTCTTGCTCAGTACGTGTTTAAAAATGTCATATACGAAGTATGTGAACAATTATTTTATCACTCTCCAATCTCTTATACTATTATCTCCACATTTTGGCCACTAGTAATGTTGATAATTATCCATACTAATTTGATAAAGGAATATATTAGTTTTGCACTTTTGTTTACAAAAACAACGGCTTCATTGAACTTTTGTTCTAGAGATGCGCAGCCAGAGTAACAGAGTTATGTTTTAAATGCAAGAACAAATTTAGGTAATACAAACATGTCACAATTACAAGCTCTTTCAAATTTTGTTAAGTAAATTTTCTTAGACCGTTACATCGGATAGAACTGTGTCATGTATACCACGTGTTTATATGTACTGTAAGTAGAAGTTCTATCAACTTGAATGGTATATGTCCAAGCACTATTGAACTTAACGTTTTAGATATTGAAAGCCTATTTGAAAACATTATACTGACAACACAATTGCTTTTCATGGATGAGGGTTATCATGAACAACTTACAGCACATATATGACACAAAAATGAGATAAGAACTGGGTGCGTGTACAAAATGTAAGTCTTAATCGAAACACAACAAAAATTGATCGGGATTGTGATTTTCGTCATATAACAAAATGTTTAAAAATTAAAGATATTCATGTAAGGACACAAATATGACACGACAAGGCGAGAAAACCCAATACATATGCACGAGACTGAAGCTATAATGAAAATGCGGTATAAATAAATTAGGTTTTGAATTGTCTCTTATTCAAAATTCTTAAAATTAAAATTGGCACAGGACTTTAAATCTCTACACTATGGGTTAGTTCAATATCAGCACATCTTCTCAATGTATAATCAAATCACATAAAGATATCAATTTAAAAGGATTTAAACTGAGAAACCTGTCGTCTCAAATATGGGGGAAGATTGTGAATTAGCAACGTAAATTTAAGAATATAATAAGATCACGCTTTTTTTTACTTAAATTTATGTTATTTCTTTTAGGGATTTTATGTGATTTTTAATGTCTTTTTTAAAAAAATCTTCTTAAAAAATGTTACTTACATTGAACGTATTAAGTTTAAAAAAAGGTTCTTTTGAGCAAAAAGACTTCAATAAAGCAAAACTTCGGAACTGGCACAGTTCAAAGAATCTTTCGCGAGGACAATTGTAAGCCACTCTGGCTTTTCATCTAGCCTGCACATTTCTCTATCAATATTCAAAGCATGTTTGGAGAGCTTATTCGCAGTGCTGTTTCTCCAAACAAAACACCATTTTTAGAAAAGAAACTGCTTACTTTACTTTTGTTTTATCTTCTAAAAACTTATTTTAAAGGGTAAAAAGATTTTAAAAAAAGGAAAATACTAACTTTTTTAGTCTGACAGAAAGGTAAAATAGTTATCTAAAGTATGTTCTAAGACAAATGTGTAAAATCGAACTATTGTTATGATTTTAAAAACTGGTAGAAAAAATTACTAAAAAATAGGCAAATAAAGTGAAGTCTAAGTTCTTGTAGGTCAGAACAAGATAATATTTGATTTTTTTGGATGGGTGGTTTAGATTTTTCTAAATCTTTAATCTAAAATAAATAAAGCCCTGAACTAATTAAATTGAAATCTAGTTTTGATTTTTCCTAATGCTTAAATATCAAACTTTTTTTGGGGGGATTTTATTTTTTTTAGAAACCATGTCATTTTGTCTTCATCGATTTTGAAATATTAGGAATACATTTTTATATTATAAAAAAAACAACAAAACTAGCTTTAGCTAAACTAGCTCAGTATCCACATTTTCTAAGAGTTACGTTTGTTAATCTCAAGTTGTTCAAGTTTGATGCCCCCTCTACTCCCACACATTATTTATTACTTATGAGGGGGCGTATCTTTTATTTGAAATAATACACACACAAAGAAAATAAATTTGAGCATTTTATGGTCTCAAATATGAGAGAATATCATGAATATGCTAAGATAGTTTGAAAATAGAACAAAGCATACACGAATTGCGAGCATCTTTCGATGTTAGATTTTCTTGTAGAAATAAAAAAGATGTTAAGTGTGCAACCATAAAATATAAACTAATTGTGAAACAAGCACGGCGATTGAAAGTACGTTTGTCACAAATTGTGAAAGGAACATACAATATTGTACCTTTGGCATGCACTTTATGTAGACTTCAAAGCCTTCAAAGAATCTCTACACTTTATGTAGACTTCAAAGCCTTCAAAGAATCTCTACACTAATTGCTAGCATCTTTCTATGTTAGATTTTCTTGTAGAATTAGAAAAGATGTTAAGTGTGCAACCATAAAAGATAAACTAATTGTGAAATGAGCACGGCGATTGAAAGTACGTTTGTCACAAATTGTGAAAGGAACATACAATATTGTACCTTTGGCATGGATTGGATGTAGACTTTAATGGCTTCAAGGAATCTCTACACTGCAGAGAGGTATTATGAGAATTAGCAAAACGGTCGGGTTTAAATACACTTAACCTGAATACACATTTATTTTTAAAATTGTAAAATAAACTTTTCCGACGGTTGTCTTTTTTGACAGCTATGATAAAGTTAAAGTAAAGGTCAAAATATCTTACACTGAAATTAAAATGTCAGTTGTAGGATTCGAACATGGGTCTACAGTTTGTAAGGATTTCATACTGATACCGTTATTATGATCGAAACTTTCTCTTGCCCAGTACGTGTTTAAAAATGTCATATACGAAGTATATGTGAACAATTATCTTACCGCTGTCCAATTTCTTATACTATTGTCTCCACATTTTGGGCACTAGTAATGTTGATAATTATCCCTACTAATTTCATAAAGGAATATATTAGTTTTGCACTTTGTTTACAAAAACAACGGCTTCAATGAACTTTTGTTCCAGAGATGCGCAACCAGAGTAACAGAGTTGTGTTTTAAATGCAAGAACAAATTTAGGTAAGACAAACATGACACAATTACAAGCTCTTTTTAAATTTTGGTAAGTAAATTTTCTTAGACCGTTACATCGGATAGAACTGTGTCATGTATACCACGTGTTTACAGCGATGTACTGTAAGTAGAAGTTCTATCAACTTGAATGGTATTTGTCCAAGCACTATTAAACTTAACGTTTTCGATATTGAATGTAACACCCCTTGGTTCCCAGACTTTCCGTTCCGGACCGGAGAGCCCGGGTGGGTGCTACTCAAAATGAAGTGGCGGAAATCGAGAACAAACACTGTCATAGTTATCTATTACATACTTTAGAACAAACTTACATTGACTTGTACATTATACAAAAGATCCATATTGTCTAGAGTTCATCTTTACTAAGCGAGCGGTTAAATACTAGATGAATGTCGAATCCCGCTACCCCATAATCCAGCTCCTAAGACCTGCGGGGGAAAGAAACCAAAGACCGCAGTTTTTCTAAAGTCAGCAATGAAATATTGAGTGAGTAACACCCAAGCACGTAAATCGGATACGAGGTATTTTGACTCAAGTAGCAAATCATAAATGGATGAAGAGTAAATATTTCACAAGTATTTAACTTCAAATAGAGATACAGCGGAAGTAAAGACAGTGGAATAGCGAGACATTCACGAGTTCTTGTAAATTTTCTAGAAAACTTCCAATAATCATAATTAAATCCATATCCAATATCCAAACCCTTTTAGTATCAATATTTCCATTTCCATTAATATCCAATATCCAAACCATGAAATCCATTAGTTGATACGGGGATGAATAATCCATCACAAGCATCCAAGACCTTAAGTGCCGGCACCCCCCTAAGACTTCTTGCGGCCAGAGAGGTGAGTACATGGAGCGACCTGGCAGGTTGCGACCGGGTTAAAGTACACAGGCCGAGTGGACGAAGCCAACACGACAATAATAATCACAGGCCGAGTGGACGAAGCCAACACGACAATAATAATCACAGGCCGAGTGGCTAAAGCCAACACGACAATAAGTTTTCCCCGCACAACTCTTTCCACTTTACGTTATTACGCATTATTATTTTCACGTGTCATTTTAGAGAAAATATCTCAACACAATCCAAAACTCAAGTAAAGCATGTATGTCATAAAACACATTTTGAGACAAATTATAAAATCATATTTTGACACGAAAGAAGCTGGGCGCGCTAGACTTGGCATGTTTACTCACCTTGATAATACGGCAAATATCACGTCGGCTTTCACACGTAGACGTAACCTTCGTCTATAAACTCGTCACCTACAGTTATAATTTCTAGATCAATCACAAGTCCAAGTATGATTTGTGAAATGCTAAATTCCTAACAAGTCTCATTTTTCCCATAACCCCATTAATTTATAGTATATAATATTTATATAATAAACTGGCGACGTAAACAACAACTATATGTATATTTATTTATTTATTATTTATTTATTTATTTTCCTCATAGAAAATCACTGCTTATATAAATACTAGCTCTTTAAAATTATTAAGTAGGAAATCACATATTAAATTTATATACTCTCATAATTAGAAAATATTAATTTATTATACAACATATTTATTTGTAAGTGACTACAAAGATTTAATTCCAATTAATTTAATTATAGCTAATTATTTGGAAAATGTACATTCTATAAAAGGATTAGATTCACCAAAAATATTTATTCCAAGAAAATAAGTGTTTAGTCATACATAATTATAACTTCATTTTGTGGAAATAATTTCTAATATCTACAAATAATAATCAAGTTTTTATCTATTTATAAATAAAGGAGTTTACTATTGTAAATTAACTCCCTAACTTCTTTTATTTTATCAATATTAAACAAATAACATATTTTACTCAAAACACTAATTTATAAGCACTTAGAAAATATTTATTTAGCAACATTTATTTTTGTAGTTTGCTTATTTTTCAAGAGAATCAACAATATTGTATATTAAATAACTCCTACATAGTTTTAAATAGCCAATTTTTCTTTTACATAATTAAAATATTATTTAGAAATGTTAGGAAATAATTTTAATCTAAAAATAGCATTTTAAATTTTATGATTTATATGCAGTTTAGGTAACTAACAACTGGATCCCCCAAGTTTTGATAAAAGAAACATAATAGCCTTTCCACCAACACTAGCAGTTTTATATGTGGTAGATTCTACCCTTCAAGTTTCTGAAACTACACTTTAACCCCTATTTCAAGAACACATAACACCCAATCGATCCAAGTTAGGATTTAGCCATTAAAATTGCAGTTTGATTATCAAAAACGAATCAGAGGAGGATTTAGGAGTTACCAACACCAAAAATCGCGAAAAACGGTTGAGAATTGGGTCCGATTGAGGTTGCCGTCGAGGTGGCCGGCGGTGAAGAACGATTTCGGCGACTCCGGCGTTGTTAGCTCCGATTGTTGACGTTTCTAGGTTGCTTTGACCTCCAGGAGTCGAATGGCACCGATTCCAGCAAGTGGGTGCGTCGGATTCGGAGAGTTGGAGCTCTCGCCGGCGTTAATGGCGTCGCCGGCGATTGTGAGGCTCGACGGAGCTACTGCGGTCTCCTTGGCTTAAGCTGAGGCCACCTGACGTTGGGTCGGACCTCAGGGAGTCAATCGGTACTGACAAAAGAGAGTGGGGGTGTTTGATTCGCCGGCCGAGCACTTCGTCGGCGTTAATGGCGACGGCGGTGAGGGTCGATTCAGCGGCGTTCTTCTGCTGCTGTTGCCTCTCTGCCAGTCGAAACAGAGAGGAGATGAGGGATTCGGGGTCGAATCAGAGAGGGAGGGAGAGATTGGGTGGTTTGGCGGCGGTGGCGTCGCCGACGGGGGAGGCAGCCGCTGCTGCTTCCTCTGTTTTCGTCGGGCAGAACAGGGGAGAGGGAGAGAGACTGAGAGAGACAGGGGGAGGCAGAGAGATGGAGGAGGATGTGGTGTTGGCAGTGATGGTCTTGCCGGTGATGGAGGTGGTGGTGGTGTTGGTGGTGGTGACGGGTGAGAAGAGAGGGAGGGGCTGCTGGGTTTTGAAGGAGGGGTTGGAGAAGAAGACAAAACTCTTGTTATTGGTGAAATTCTTCAGCAGATGTTTGTGTAAACTGGTGGAGAAGGTTTCTTCAATTATTTTATGATTTTATTTATTTATTCATTATTTTAGTTTTATTAATTAATTCACTTATATGTATTTACCCTTTAAGTATGTAACTCTCTTCAAACTACAACTACCTCCCTGCAACATTAGCTAGTATATCTTTTCTTAAACTACAAATATCTCCCCAATTCGCATTTAAATTTCACAATTTGCTAGTATTTTATCCGTATAAGACGGGGTATTACATTGAAAGCCTATTTTGAAAATACTTATACTGACAACACAATTGCTTTTCATGGATAAGGGTTATCATGAACAAGTTACGGCACATACATGACACAAAAATGAGACAATAGCTGGTTGCGTGTACAAATTGTATGTCTTAATCGAAACACAACAAAAATTGATCGGGATTGTGATTTTTGTCATATAAAAAAAAGTTTACAAATTAAATATATTCATGTAAGGACACAAATATGACACGACGAGACGAGAAAATCCAATACATATGCACGAGACTGAATCTCTAATTAAAAAATCAGGCATAAATAAATTAGGTTTTGAATTATCTCTTATTCAAAATTCTTAAAATTAAAATTGGCACAGGATTATAAATCTCTACACTACAGGTTAGTTCAATATCACCACATTTTCTCAATGTAAAACCAAATCACATAAAGATCTCAATTTAAAAGGATTTAAATTGAGAAACCTGTCGTCTCAAATATGAGGGAAGATTGTGAATTAGCTACGTAAATTTAAGAATATAATAAGATCACGCTTTCATTACTTAAATTTATGTGAATTTTTTAGGGATATTATGTGATTTTTTATGTATTTTTTTAAAAAAATCTTCTTAAAAATGTTATATTAAGTTTAAAAGAAATGTTCTTTTGAGCAAAAAGACTTCAATAAAGCAAAACTTCGGAACTGGCACGGTTCAAAGAATCTGTCATGAGGACAGTTGTAAGCTACTCTGGTTTTTCATCTAGCATGCACATTTCTCTATCATTATTCAAAGCATGTTTGGAGAGCTTATCCGCAGTGCGGTTCCTCCCAACAAAACGCCATTTTCAGAAAAGAAACTGCTTTCTTAACTTCCTAAAAAATTATTTTAAAGGGTTAACAGATTTAAAAAAATGAAAATACTAACTTTTTTAGTTTGACAAAAGGATAAAATAGTTATCTAAAGTATGTTCTAAGACAAATGAGTAAAATCGCACTATTGTTAGACTTTAAAAATGGTAAAAAAAAATTTACTAAAAAATAGTCAAATAAAGTGAAGCCCATGTTCTTGTAGGTCAGAACAAGATAATATTTGGTTTTTTCGATGGGTTGTTTAGATTTTTCTAAATCTTTAATCTAAAATAAATAAAGCCCTAAACATATTAAATTGAAACCACGTCGTTTTGTGTGTGTTTGATTTTTTTTGTGTGTGTTTGATTTTTTTTAGAAACCACGTCGTTTTGTCTTCATCGATTTTGAAATATTAGGAATACGTTTTTATATTATAAAAAAACCCAACAAAACTAGCTTTGGCTAAACTAGCTCAGTATCCACATTTTCTAAGAGTTACGTTTGTTAATCTCAAGTTGTTCAAGTTTGATGCACCCTCTACTCCCGCACATTATTTATTACGTATGTGGGGGCTTATCTTTTATTTGAAATAATACACACACAAACAAAATAAATTTGAGCAATTTATGGTCTCAAATATGAGAGAAGATCATGAATATGCTAAGATAGTTTAAGAATACAACAAAGCATACACTAATTGTTAGCATCTTTCTATGTTAGATTTTCTTGTAGAAATAGAAAAGATTTTAAGGGTGCAACCATAAAAGATAAACTAATTGTGAAATGAGCACGGCGATTGAAAGTACATTTGTCACAAATTGTGAAAGGAACATACATTTGGCATGCACTGGATGTAGACTTCAATGGCTTCAAAGAAGCTCTAAACTGCAGAGAGGTATTATGAAAATTAGCAAAACGGTCGGGTTTAAATACACTTAACCTGAATACACATTTATTTTTAAAATTTTCAAATAAACTTTTCCGACCATTGTCTTTTTTGACAGCTATGATAAAGTTAAAGTAAAGGTCAAAATATCTTACACTGAAACTAAAATGTCAGTTGTAGGATTTGAACATGGGTCTACAGTTTTTAAGGATTTCATACTGATACCGTTATTATGAACAAAACTTTGTCTTGCTCAGTACGTGTTTAAAAATGTCATATACGAAGTATATGTGAACAATATTTTACCGCTGTCCAATTTCTTATACTATTGTCTCCACATTTTGGCCACTAGTAATGTTGATAATTATCCCTACTAATTTTATAAAGGAATATATTAGTTTTGCACTTTTGTTTACAAAAACAACGGCTTCAATGAACTTTTGTTCCAGAGATACGCAACCAAAGTAACAGAGTCTTGTTTTAAATGCAAGAACAAATTTAGGTAAGACAAACATGACACAATTACAAAGCTCTTTTAAATTTTGGTAAGTAAATTTTCTTAGACCGTTACATCGGATAGAACTGTGTCATGTATACCACGTGTTTACAGCGATGTACTGTAAGTAGAAGTTCTATCAACTTGAATGGTATTTGTCCAAGCACTATTGAACTTAACGTTTTAGACATTGAAAGCCTATTTGAAAACATTATACTGACAACACAATTGCTTTTCATGGATAAGGGTTATCATGAACAAGTTACAGCAAATATATGACACAAAAATGAGATAAGAACTGGGTGCGTGTACAAAATGTAAGTCTTAATCGAAACACAACAAAAATTGATCGGGATTGTGATTTTCGTCATATAACAAAATGTTTAAAAATTAAAGATATTCATGTAAGGACACAAATATGACACGACAAGGCGAGAAAACCCAATACATATGCACGAGACTGAAGCTATAATGAAAATGCGGTATAAATAAATTAGGTTTTGAATTGTCTCTTATTCAAAATTCTTAAAATTAAAATTCGCACAGGATTTTAAATCTCTACACTACGAGTTAGTTCAATATAAGCACATTTTCTCAATGTAAAATTAAATCACATAAAGATCTCAATTTAAAAGGATTTAAATTGAGAAATCTGTCGTCTCAAATATGAGGGAAGATTGTGATTTAGCAACGTAAATTTAAGAATGTAATAAGATCACGCTTTCTTTACTTAAATTTATGTGACTTTTTTAGGGATTTTATGTGATTTTTTATGTATTTTAAAACAAATCTACTTAAAAAATGTTATATTAAGTTTAAAAAAAGGTTCTTTTGAGCAAAAAGATTTCAATAAAGCAAAACTTCGGAACTCGCACAGTTCAAAGAATCTGTCATGAGGACAGTTGCAAGCTACTCTGGCTTTTCATCTAGCTTGCACATTTCTCTATCAATATTCAAAGCATGTTTGGAGAGCCTATCCGCAGTGCGGTTCCTCCCAACAAAATGCCATTTTTAGAAAAGAAACTGCTTACTTAACTTTTGCTTTATCTCCTAAAAATTAATTTTAAATGGTAAAAAGATTTAAAAAATGAAAATACTAACTTTTCAGTCTGTCAAAAAGATAAAATAGTTATCTAAAGTATGTTCTAAGACAAATGAGTAAAATCGTACTATTTTTATGACTTTAAAAAATGGTAAAAAAAAATTACTACTAAATAGGCAAATAAAGTGAAGCCTAAGTTCTTGTTGGTCAGAACAAGATAATATTTGGTTTTTTTAGATGGGTTGTTTATATTTTTCTAAATATTTAATCTAAAATAAATAAAGCCCTAAACATATTAAATTGAAATCTAGTTTTGATTTTTTCTAAAGCTTAAATATCAAACATATTTTTTGTGTGTTTGATTTTTTTTTAAAAACCATGTCGTTTTGTCTTCATCGATTTTGAAATATTAGGAATACATTTTTATATTATAATAAAACCAACAAAACTAGCTTTAGCTAAACTAGTTCAGTATCCACATTTTCTAAGAGTTACGTTTGTTAATCTCAAGTTGTAAAAGCTTGATGCCCCCTCTACTCCCACACATTATTTATTACGTATCAGGGGTCGTATCTATTATTTGAAATAATACACACACAAAGAAAATAAATTTGAGCAATTAATGGTCTCAAATATGAGAGAAGATCATGAATATGCTAAGGTAGTTTAAAAATACAACAAAGCATACACTAATTGCTAGCATCTTTCTATGTTTGATTTTCTTGTAGAAATAGAAAAGATGTTAAGTGTGCAACCATAAAAGATAAACTAATTGTGAAATGAGCACGGCGATTGAAAGTACGTTTGTCACAAATTGTGAATGGAACATACAATATTGTACCTTTGGCATGCACTGGATGTAGACTTCAATGGCTTCAAAGCCTCTCTACACTGCAGAGAGGTATTATGAGAATAGCAAAACGGACGGGTTTAAATACACTTAACCTGAATACACATTTATTTTTAAAATTTAAAATAAACTTTTCCGACCGTTGTCTTTTTTGACAGCTATGATAAAGTTAAAGTAAAGGTCAAAATATCTTACACTGAAATTAAAATGACAGTTGTAGGATTCGAACATAGGTCTACAGTTTTTAAGGATTTCATACTGATACCGTTATTATGAACAAAACTTTGTCTTGCTCAGTACGTGTTTAAAAATGTCATATACAAAGTATATGTGAACAATTATTTTACCGCTGTCCAATCTCTTATACTATTGTTTCCACATTTTGGCCACTAGTAATGTTGATAATTATCCCTATGTTATGAAATATGTAATTGGACTAATGTGAATATCCACCACATAGTTGGGTGTATTTTGTATAATTATATTCTGGTCCAGAAAGCCCACCTAATGCCTATATAAGGAGGCTTAGGGTTGGAGAATAATAGACAATCTCATCACTATTCTCCCTACATCTTTGTCTCTCATACTTCTCTCTATATTCTCGTCTCTCTCAAATTATCGTTTCACAACACGTTATCAGCGCGATAACGCTCTAGGGCCACATTAGTGCCAGAACGAGATAAACTGATCAACAATGGGCAAACTATACATGTGATTCACCGGTTCTCATGCTATGTCAAAAGACATCACAAGATTGCAGTGAGGTACACATATTCAATTACTTTCATCCTCCAATCAAAATAATTTATACTCAGTATATGAGAAAACATGAAAGATGGATAATCATTTATTATGTTTAGCTCAATACAAATATGCTTTGTTAATTGTTTAAGCTGTAGAAAAGAAAGGGAGAATGAGAACTCTTTGATTTGGTTCAAAACCATACCCCGTGACCAGAAGATCTGGGTGTAAACTTAGATATATTGTTTTATTTTGTTCTTGATTTATATATCCTCTATCTCCTGAAGAGATTTCTGATTATGATTGCCGATGAATGATTTGAAGTAATTATATGCTTACCGACGCCATATATCGTACCAGAAGCTACGATTTGTCGAACGAAGAGTAGAATTACGGCTTGACGTCACAACATACTGTTGAAAAAATAAGAATTCTAACATGATTATATATTTTACTTGAACCAGTAGGTAGATTTACAATGATTAAACCCAAGTAGAGGCACTATTTTTGGTGTCCATGAACCAATATTGAAACATTATAATTTTTTTTTATGGAACGTTATAATTTTTTTCCTAACATGATTGTATATGGAACGTAATATGTTTTTTTTTTTCTTTCAATATTTGAGACTGAAAAAAAAATTAAATACACAGCTCGAGGGTTTTTAACTAGAAACCCTCGTTCAAAGAATAAGGTCTAACAATCATGTTTTGGCTCCTTGTATGTATTCTACATTTTTTTAATATTTTCTCTCCTTTCGGTTCTTTGTTCATGACTTGAAGTCGTAAAATCTTATTATTAGACATCTCCTGAAGAGACATCTATCTGGTTTGTTGATTAGTTCCCTAAAGAGGATCTCTAACCCGAAGTTAGAACATAACTGGGTGCATCCAGAAGATGCCGCTATTTGAAGACCCGTAACCTGAAGTTGCGGCACCATTCTTTTTGTGACCTGAAGTCATAACTTATCAAGATTCGATCTCTAGAAGAGACGTTAAAATTATTGCTTTTATTTCAACCTCCTGAAGAGGTTGACTACCGTCTACTTTATTTGGCTTTATTTTATTTTTACGCAATTCTATTCTTTTATCTTACATTCTCATTATATATTTACTATAAGAGAAAAAAAATCACACCTGAAGTTGTGATACTACAAGTAGGTTTGATCGTAACCTGAAGTTGCGACAATCTATTTTTTATGACCTGAAGTCATAACGTATTATACCCGAAGTTGCGCGTTTTTCTTTTATATGACCTGAAGTCATGATAGATCTCCAGAAGAGATGTCTAAAACGCATAAAACGCTTGTTATTATCAAGCCTCCAGAAGAGGTAGCATTCTGCGTTCTTTAATTTATTTTACTTTTATGCACTTAAATTTTCTGTACTCAATTTTTTTTTACTTAATTATGTATAAAAACGAATCTCCCGAAGAGGTTCGTAGTGGCCATTGACATTCATGTATTGTTCTTGGAGTAACAAATTACATGAAATCACTAATAACCCGTAGTTATGACTTTCATAACCTGAAGTTATGAAATATTATAAATACTGATCTCCTGAAGAGATTGCTACAGTTCAAATAAATATCAACCCTCCTGAAGAGGTTATGCTATGTTTATTTTTTTTGGTATCATATACTTGTTTTTTTTTTTTAAATCTTGTCTATTATTTTGCCGTTTATACGCCTGTAATTGATTCACATAGAGCATCCAGAAGATGTTCTTAGTCCATGAGTTTGATTGGACCTAAGCTATGTATATGCTTATAAGTCATATTTTCATACCAGAAGTTATGAAAATTATGAAGATGTTTATAACATGGACTTATAAAATAACATCAAAAGATCTCCCTGAAGAGAGAATCTACAACCACTCAATTTTAAATAAAGGTATTGTTATTTACGTCTCTTTTTGGGTTTCTTGTAGAAACTTTGATTAGAGAACTACGGCGTCCAAGAGATTGCTTATTGTCAATGTTTTTATTTTAATTTGAGGATTGGTTTATACAAAGTACATATGAGACAAATTGATGCCTGAAGCATCAACAAAGTATCATTATGGTTATGATCATATTGCTCACGTCATGAGGGGGAGAATGGGTCCTATTGCATGACGTGAGCCAAACTATTATTGTCTCTACGGGTATGTACTAATGCAAAATCCCAATAAAATGGATAGCTTCTCGACAAATGGGTGTCGGTTTGGGTATACACTTTTAGCATAAAAGGGTTGCTTGTGTACATATGTTGATCCTCCAGAAGAGGAACATAAATCAAAGTATCCAAAATAATTTGGGATATGGTTAACATGCTCTACAAATTAAGAACACAAGATTCTGGAGAAATCTTGGGGGTTCATATATACATCATCATAATGGATCAAAACCAACGTTGGTAATTGAATAGCCGTAGGAGAGGCTCATAGCTCTGGAAGTAGCTAAAGGTACCGTAATACAATAGTATGATCCTATTAATAATGATGATACAATTGAGGAAGCGCTATATAAATCATGTGATTATTTTATGGGAAAAATGTTGACTAAATAGTTATTGGCCAAAACAAAGTCAACACACGCATAAACTATTGCTCGGGTTACATAATTATGTAGAGCAAAACGTATAGTACTCAAAGTACTAATAACCCGATGCACAATTACAATATATGCGAATACTACATATCCGCTGTTCAGCGTGGGATCCATGTAGATATTAAAAATCCGCTACCAAGCGTGGGATATATGTCCGCTGTTAAGCGTGGAACTTATGTTTGGGATATATGTCCGCTGTTAAGCCTGGGACTTATGTTTGGGATTATGTCCGCTTTAAGCGTGGGACTTATGTTTGGGAGATATGTCCGCTGTTAAGCGTGGGATTTATGTTTGAGGTTTATGTCCGCTTTTAAGCGTGGGACTTGTAAAATGAGAAACATGATATATGGGTCATGATATATTCTCATTAGTATAATCATCTCGTGGTGAGAATGATGTAATGTTGTTTTAGTCTCGGGGACTAATGAACAACAAAAGATGGGTTGAAAAGTAACTAGCTAGTTACAATACGATCGTATGAATCACAAATTTGTGAAATTCCATGGAGGTTGGTTCCCATGAGAAATATTATTTGCCTGAAGCAAATTAAAAGTGTACACTCGCGAGTAG
Organism: Linanthus parryae; assembly: GCA_023055425.1. Lineage (NCBI taxonomy): Eukaryota > Viridiplantae > Streptophyta > Magnoliopsida > Ericales > Polemoniaceae > Linanthus > Linanthus parryae. The sequence goes on along the minus strand of JALGPY010000004.1, from coordinate 143,504,086 downwards.
TTTTAGGTGCATATGCATTTAATCAATTATAATTGTTAATTATTTCTTTTAGATTGTTGTTTTTGCAATGGATTTTGTTTGTCAGGTACAAGGATGTTCCAATGAGGGGGAGATCCAATGAAATGCTAAAAGCGCGGCACTCTTTTTCCTTCGCTACGGTTTTTTGTCCCACAGGGTTTTTCCTAGCAAGGTTTTAACGAGGCTTGCGAAGATTATCCAGATGCGTTCCAGAAGAATGTCATCACCAATGCTGAGCAAATAGAATTCACCGATGTACTCTTTTTCCTTAGTCATTGATTTTTTCCCACTGGGTTTTTCATGACAAGGTTTTAATGAGGCATCGTAGTGGTGAATATTCAAGGGGGAGTGTTATGAAATATGTAATTGGACTGATGTGAATATCCACCACATAGTTGGGTGTATTTTGTATAATTATATTCTGGTCCAGAAAGCCCACCTAATGCCTATATAAGGAGGCTTAGGGTTGGAGAATAATAGACAATCTCATCACTATTCTCCCTACATCTTTGTCTCTCATACTTCTCTCTATATTCTCGTCTCTCTCAAATTATCGTTTCACAACACCCTACTAATTTTATAAAGGAATATATTAGTTTTGCACTTTTGTTTATAATAACAACGGCTTCAATGAACTTTTGTTCCAGAGATGCGCAACCAGAGTAACAGAGTTGTGTTTTAAATGCAAGAATAAATTTAGGTAAGACAAAGATGACACAATTACCAACACACCAAATATTTATTACTTAATGAGCTAGTTTAGATAGAGAAATTAGTAAACCTGGCCCTTTTGAGATTAACAAACATTACCCTCATAAAATGTTGATAATTAGCTAGTTTAGATAGAGCAAGTTTTTTTAAGTTTGTGGATTCTTCTTATTTCAAATACAATGAAGACAAAACAACATGGTTTCTCATAAAATCAATATATATATATATATATATATATATATATATATATATAACACAACAAACCATTTAAGTTTACAGTTTTATAAGAATCCAACCAATACATCCAAACACACCAAATATTATCTTATCCACCTCTGAACTACAAGAACTAAGGCTCCGTTTTCTTTGCTTAATTTTTGGCAAATTCTTACCCTTTTCGAGTCATAAAAAAATTCGTTTTACTCCTTTTTCTTAGAATTTTTATTATAAAACTATTTTATCTTTTTATCAGACTAAAAAAAATTAATCTTTTTGAACTTCAATCTTTTTCTCGGGTTCAAACCCGGTTGATGCCAAAACATTTTTTCAAAAAAAAATATTTTTTAGGAGATAAAATTGAAATGTCAGTTGTAACACCCCTCGTTCCCAAGCTTTCCGTTCCGGACCGAAGAGCCTATGAGGGTGCTACTCAAAATGAAGCGGCTTAAATCAAGAACAACACATCTGATACGTATGAATTACAAACTTTTAATTATCTCAACATAATATACTGTTACATTAGATGAAGTGATACTAAGAGTTTGGCTTATTCAAGTACTAACAAATACTAGATGAGTGTCGAATCCCGCTACCCCAATCCAGCTCTTAAGACCTGCGGGGGAAAGAAACAAAGACCGCAGTCATCAATGAAATACTGAGTAAGTAAACACCCAAGCTTGTAAACAAATTATGAGGCATATCTTTAAAAACAGTCATAAATGAGAATGAACAATACTGAGTAAATCCTTGAAGCATAAAGTATGAATACTGGAATACATATGAAATTATCTTTTTTTTACTTTGAATCTCAATCCTTCTCTTTTATCTCAAACGGGGAATATTATTCCCAATCTATCTCTTCTTTCCTTTCATAAAAATCTATTTCTCAAAGAACTTTATATTAATAACTTGTTGATACGGGGAGCTTCTATCCTTCCTTTATAGCTACCATGACCATAAGTGTCGGCACCCCCCTAAGACTTCTTGCGGCCAGAGAGGTAAGTACATGGAGACACCCGACAGGTCACGACCGGATTTAAAATAATATGGGACGAGTGACACGTAGTCAACACGACAATCTATCACAGGCCGAGTGACCGAAGTCAACATCGACAAGATAATAATAATTCCCGCACAACTCTTTTCACTTTACAGTATTACGCATTATAACTTTCGTGTGATGATTCCATATAAAACATAACACAAACTCAAGTAAACCATGTAAGTGGCAAAAAATATATTTTGACACGAAAGAAGCTAGGCACGCTAGGCTTGGCATGTCTACTCACCTCAAAACGCAGTAAATATCACGTAAGATTTTACGGGTTGACGTAACCCACGTCTATGAACTCGTCACCTACAAATTTATAATATCTAATTAATCGAAAGTTCAACTAGCACTTAATATGAAATATGCGGTGGGTGACGACGCGAGAGTGTCTAATTTAATTTACTACAAGGTCCCAATCTCTCTCTTTGTTGTTGTTTTATAATAATTATTACCTCGAACTAAAATTTTCTAATACCACTTACTTTCATCATTAAAACCCACGTACTTTAAATGGTGAGAAAAATAGTTTACATTTAGGACTTCTTAATTACAGACTTTTCTGATAGAAAATACTATCTTAGACTTTATTATAAAGCAACACATTTTATTCTTGATATTCTACATAATTATATTTAACTTTCTAAGATGAATTATCTGTAGCAAATAAACTGTTTAATTAACAGAATTGATTATTGGAGATATATCTTTAGGTAATAAAAGAACTAGATACTAAATTGTTTAAGTGATAAAAATATCTAGTAGAAAAATAAGTGTTATTTATTATCTATTTACATGTACGAGAAATAATCATTGAAATTAGATTAAGATAAAGCATTAATTAAGAACTCTTCATGAATATTCCTCAAGTTACTTTCTAACTTATTTTACTTTAAAACCCCACATTTAAATACTATTTTATTTAAAATATCAACTTACTATTCTTTGCAATTTTTTTGTCAAACTATTCTTTGCGATTAACTAATTTGACAAAACCGATATTTATTAATGAACATATTAGATTTGTACGAAAAGTACTTTTGATTAATACTCAAGGCGGTGTAACGATGTTTATAATCTAGCGAATATCACTTTTACAAGTATTTAAACAAACCGAATCGAGGGTTAAGTGATTAAACACAAGATTTGTTTAGTTTTGAGAAAATATTTTTAGTTTAATTTTTAAATAGACATTCCGTACACTATTTCAATACCCAAGTTACATTTTTAGAACGAGGACGAAAACTAATATTTTTAGAAAATATTTTGAATCCAACATCTTCATTTTTATTTTTACGGAAAAAGTATCATTTATGTAAACAACAAACAGCTCCCCCTAAGTTATATTAAAAGACAGTCAATACCCCCTCCTAATCACAAGACAAGTTTGCTAAAAGACACTTTAACCCCTTAAAGTTTCTGAAACAACACTTTTACCCTTAAATCTAGTTTGTGGAAAAGACACTTTCACCCCCTTACCTGAACTTCGAATTTGTTCAATCTAAACTTGGATTCAAGCTACAAAAACATGATTTTGATTTACTAAAACGTAAAATTAGGTGATTTAGAGTTTACCCAAACCAAAAATCGCTGAAAACGATCATGAATTGAGTCGGGTTGAGTCGTCGGAAAATGTTGCCGGAGGTGGAGCTTGTTGCCGGCGTTAATGGTTGTTCTAGCTTCGGTTGATGCTTCTGTGAGTCTCCACGAGTCTCCTGGATTTGATTAAGACAGAGAATGAAGGGTGGGTGGCCCTCGCGTGACTTGGCCGAGCTTGATGTCGGCGATAATGGAGGTCACCGTGGCGGTGGTAGTTGCTGCTGCTACTGCCTAGTTGCCACCGGTGTTGCCAGTCCGAGAGGGAGGCAGAGAGGTGGAGAGAGCGCAGAGAGGGAGAGAGGCATGGCAGTGGTGGTGGCGGCTGTTGCCTCGTCGGGGTGTTGCCGCCCTTCTCCGGCGGTTGCTCCAGCGGGGCACTGTTGCTGCTGCTGGCCGAGAGAAAGAAAGAGAGAGATAGAGGGAGGGAGATGGAGAGGGAGCTGTGGTGTTGGGGTGGAGAAGGTCTCGGGGGTGGTGGAGGTTTGTTGCCGAAGAAGAAGGAGAAGAAATAGGGAAGGGGAGAGAAGTGTACTGGGAGAGAGAGAGAAGGGAGTGTTGGAAACAAAAAAATTTGTTTCCCTAAGTAAACTTCTAGTAAAAGACAACTACACCCCCTCTTAGTTCTCATAACTTCAAAATAACCTCCAACCATAACTATTTAATATCATCTAATTACATTTACCTCCCCACTGGCCATATATTTGAAAAATAAACATTTAAACTAAAGAAAAAGTCATTAATTATATACTAAAAAGACGGGATATTACATCGGTGCTAGGATTCGAACATGGGTCTACAACTTTTAAGGACTTTATATGGATACCGTTATCATGGACAAGATTTTCTCGTGTTCAGTAAGTGTTTACAAATGTCACATACGAAGTATGTGAACATAATTTTTCCGCTATCCGGTCTCTTATGCTACTGTCTCCACATTTTGGCAACTCGTAATATTGATAATTATTCCTACTAATTTTATAAATTTGTTAATTATTTTTACACTTTTGTTTACAAAAACAGTGGCTTCAATGAACTTTTGCACCAGAGATGCGCAACCGGAGTAACAAAGTTGGGTTTTATATGCAAGAACAAATTTAGATAAGACAAACATGATGCAATAACAAACTCTAAATTTTGGTAATGTTAATTTTTAAGAGCGCTATATTGGATAGAACTCTTTCATGTATACCACATGTTTATAGCATGTCATATATATAGTGTGAAAACAAAAGTTCTATCAACATGAACGGTATTTTTCTAAACACTTCTGAAACTAAGTCTTTGGATATTAAGGGCCAATTTGAAAATTCTTAAACTGACTAGATAGTTATTTTGCAGGGATAAGGGTTGACCATGCATGAGTTACGACACAAATATGATACGAAATGAGAGAAGAACGCGATACGTGTACACAATTGTAAGCCCTAATCAAAATACAACAAAAATTAATTGGGATTGTGGTTTTCCTCATATAATAATGAATCAAAGTTATAAATGTGAAGACACAAATATGACAAACACAATACATGTGTGCGAGACAGAAGCTCTAATTAAAATACTGCAATAACAAAATTGGATTCTGAATTCTCTCTTATACTCAAAGTTCTTTAATTTAAAATTATCACAAGATTTTGAAGCATTTAAATTTGAAAAATCCACAGTCTCAAATATGAGGAGATTGTGAATAAGCTAATTAAATTTAAAAAATATAGCAAAGCATAAACTAATGGCAAGCAGCTTTCCATGTCAGACATTCTTGTAAAAATAAAAAAATTAATAAATGTGCAACCATAAAATAATAATCCAATAATAAAATGAGTACTACATTAGATGTTTCAACTTTCAAACTTGCAATATATAGACTATTGCAAAAGAGTAAATACAATGTTACACATGATTAATGAAGGATAATTAAGTCATGACAATGAAAATTTGGTGTAATTATCAAATTAGCTGGTGTAAGAATAACTCTCCAAAATATACTATTAAATTTCGCTTAATAATAAATATATATATACATATATTATCACATAGGGTAAAAGACAAAAACCACCCCTCAAGTATGGGTTATATACAAAAACACCCCTCGTGTTCGGGGATATACAAAAACCACCCTCAGAAGGGACGACAGTTAGACAAAGACCACCCCTCTGTTAATGTCAGTCTGTAAAGGGGTGCAATATGACTTTTTTATGACTATTTTGCCCCTATTCATGTTTTAGTGTTTATTTTGTCCATGTTCTCGATGTTCTTGGTGCACCACCACCAAATCTCCACCAACAACACCCCCACCTGCAACACCACCATCACCGCCCCACAAATATAACTTTTGTTCTTGGTGTTCTTCACCACCACCAACACCAATTGTCGCCAAACCAGAACCTAGTACACCTACCTTAAACGACCTGCCTGCACCAATCTCACCACCATAACAGTTACCTTCAAACTTTTTTGAATTTGAAACCCTGCATCTGAAACCCTTGAAACTTTTTTAGATTTTTCTCCATAACCAAACTGATTTCCATCACCATCAATAAAACCCATGTCATAAAGCCTCTGGAGTTGCAGTCTTCAAGCTTCTTCCCTGAATTCTCCGACAAATGTCAACGTTTCACTGAAGAAGCTCTTCTTACAAATCTTGAACACGGAAAAGTGTTTACGACATTCCTCCATTTGATTGAGCATGAACAGGAATCGTTGAAGTAAAAAAGCAAGAAACCCAGTAGCAAAGGTCGAATTCGCAGAAATTTCACACCTTTGTTTCGCCCTAGAAGCAGACCAAGCAATGGCGAAGCAGTAAACCAGATCTTTTCGAGCTGATAGTCGAATTGGACGATTATTGTAAGCAGCAACTGTAAACTCTTGAGGATGTTGCAACACGAACCCACGGTGTTGCTGAAACTTTCTCGCCTAATGGATCGAGTGATACCCATTCACTTTATGCCTATTCGGATTGACAAATGGCACCACCGTCGCGCTGACAACCACCAGCGTCCTCCACCGTACGCCGATTGATTTTTGGCATATCTGGGTAGTGCGTAATTGGGGTATTCAAAAACCCTAGCGAGTATAATACCACTCGATGATGGTTGCGGGGGTTGCGGATCTGGGCGAAATTGGAGCTGGCGTCCTCCGTCGCCGTCCCCGACAATTACTCCTCCGCCGTCGAAGCCACAGACGTCCGTCTGAATCCTTCTTCAGCAGCGGCTCGTTCATTTCTGGGTTCAATCTCTCTCTCTTTATCCCCCAATTTTCAATGTTTCGGTGGAGGAAGATATGTGAGGAGGAGGATGAGAGAGAAGGGTGCGGTAGTGGTGCTTGCCATGGATAAATAGAGAGACGAAAGATCTGAGTGATGGTGGTTGGTGTAAGTTCAGACGAGTGGGATAGAAGGAGGAGGAAGACAGAGAGAGACCAGGGGGGTGGTGGCTAGGGTTAGGGTAAAAATGAAAGGATACGGAGAGAAAAGGCTTATATAGCAGGATTTTTTTTTCCATTTGAGGGTAAAATGGGTATTTTGTATTTTCCGTTACTTGCTGTTAGCTGCCGTCCACCGACAGGGGTTGTTTTTGTATATCCCCGAACACGAGGGTTGTTTTTGTATATAACTCATACTCGAGGGGTGGTTTTTGTCTTTTATCCTATTACATAAGCTCCGTGAAATTTACAATTTGCACCCTCAGGTTTATGCAAATAGTCAATCATTACCCCTACTGTTCATCAATTGACAGGGGACATCCCTATTTTGTGCCATAATAATTACAAATTATACCCCTCCGTCTATTTCCGTTAGGGAGCTGTTAAGTGATAGGGGGGCTCACTTTTAGGTGTATTCTCATTCCCCTTTTGCCCCATGAATTTTGGTAATTTACACTTATTACCCCCTCTAAGTTAGGTAAATATGTAATGCACACTCCTACTGTTTGTCAATTGACATGGAACACCCTTATTTCGTGAGTTGACAGTGGGGTTCACATTTTGGGTGTTTGGTTCTTGCCTATTATGCTCTATAGTGATATATAATGTCATTTTTTATTCTTTAGAAGCTTAGATATTAATATTTATACCACTAAATTGTACGGTTCTTTCACCTCTCCATTGATGGTTATAAATTACTATAAAATATATTTTGTTGTTGTCAAAATGTAACTTCGAGAATGACAATCAACACTGAGTGAGTTTAAAATTTTATCTAACAAAATTAATTCCGATAAAGTACTTGTCAAATATAAACATCAATCTGTGGTTTGTTTAGTAGAATGATAACGAATTTATTAAAGTGAAACTAAATAATATCATTGAAAATTATCCAAAACTAAGATAAAGAGGATTATAGTAGTTTTTTGTCAAAGATTATAGTAGTTAATGCAATCCAAGTTTATTAAAATTCAAGTGTTGAATTTATAAAAAAACAAGTATTCAGCTTGCTGTAATATGCTAAAAAGGGCTTGTGAACAGGAAAAAAAAATACAAAGAGATACATAGTAAACAGACACAATTCTATTACTTTCTAGCAACATCTTAAATAAAAAAAAGTATCAACTAAAACGACATTTTTTCGTCTTTCCCTTTCACTCTCTCTTTCAACTGAATTATGTACCGTGAAGGACCTACCTAAAATGTTTTTTTTACGTATTTGTTGGATTACTCGGTTTTTTAGAATTGCAGAGATGAACTTTACGTAAATGTGATATTTTTTCATCTGAGTTGAGTGCTTTCTATAAGTTGCGTAGATTGATTAACCCTCCATCTTTTACATCCATCAGCGTCTGAGAGTTAGAGGGGATTTTTCGGTGGCAATAACAGAGACTCTTTTTAGTGCTACATTAAAGCACTACGTGGTGCTCTAAAAACAATGAAAATGTGACACTTAAACAAATTGACAGTGATTTGTTGGTTGTAGAGCACCACGTGGTACTCTTTTGGAGCACTAAAAATTGCTCGCAATAACATTATTGAAATCTTAAATGAACCAATAATCATGAGCAGATTGGTCTTTTTAGACTTTATGTAACTTGCAGAATAAAGATTGTATAAAGATTAAATGTAAAATAGTACTTACCCTTTTTTTATTCAAATCTGTCTAAATTAAGGGTGTCCTCTGTTGATTTACAAACAATAGAGGTACCCAATGTCTATTTGCCATAATTCGAGGGTGCTGTGTAAATTACCCTATATATATTGAGTAAAGGTATATGGACAAATTAGTACTTTCGCATATTCCGTTCATGACTGTTACAAACAATCCAAAATAGGAGTAATTATTGCATGCTCTAAGAGTAAATATGACATGGTACTCTAATCAATACATCACAGGCCACGTCAGGAGCATGTGGGAAATCCACTTTCTTTTGTCTGCCACTTATTCTCATTCTTCCAGACATGTCCTGTGATGTATGGTTAGAGCAATGCCACATCATCTACTCTAGAGCATACAAAAATTTCTCCCAAAATATAGATGTTCCCTGTCATATAATGAACAATAGAGATAGAAATTGTCTATTTACATAAACCCGATGGTGCAAACTGTAAATTACCCGTGAAAATTTCATATGGACGGAGACGGTCACTCACGGGCAGGGTGAGGTTATTATTTTCGGGGGTAATTGGATGTTTGGGAAAAGAAGTGGATAAGGTTGTTGACAACATGATTTTGACAACATGATTTTGACCATTTTCGAGCTGGTTGTTTCACGCGACTGATCACGTGTTTCGTGGCGTGTGCCATCAAACCCCATGGGCCAGCCGGGCCGGGTCAGCGTTCGGATTGGAGGAACATTATAGTACTACCGTGGTACCCCAACCACTGTATCACTGTAATCCTAAGTTTTCTCAAAGTCCTCGTCATTTTCTAATTCCCACTTTGGACACTCATGTTTCTGAGTTTCCTATTTAACCTCCCCCCAAAATAAATTGGTTTGTCTTAAAAAAAGAAATGCAAAAACAAAAGCCACAATGGACGATTACCAGCAGTTTGCAGTCTTCGGAGCTAGGAATTACACAGTGTTCGCAACTGCTAGGAATTAAGGACATGGCCGGAGCTAAATTGCAATGTACTGGATTACAATCATACGTCTTTACCAAGTGAAAATTTCTGTTGTAAATAGTTGTATTAGTTCTGGTTTACGCGATTAAGATGCGGCACATGCCCCACCATGCCGCGTTTTAGCTCCGCCCAATACCATAGCAAAACGAACACCATCCTTCAGCATCGCAAACACTCTTAAATCACGTCACTACGAACCCCTTCACTAGCAATCTCATCACTCTCATTTTTAAGCCAAAAAACAAACTAGACCTAGTGGTTTACCTCACTACAACAGATTTTTTCTTTAGTGACAAAAATAATTGTCACTAAATGCCTAAATATTGTCACTAAAATGGTTAGTGACAACATAATTTTTGTCACTATGCTGTCACTAAATATATGCCACAAAACATCAAAGTGACAATATTTTCTTGTCACAAAAAAACAAGTCTTCGGTGACACTAATTTCTTGTCACAATATTTAGTGACAATTTATTTATGTCACTGAAAAGGAATTTTTAGTGACGAAATTTCTTGTCACAAGATTTAGTGACAGTTATTTTCTGTCACTGAAATTAATTTTTTTGTGACAACTTTTGTATCTTGTCACTGGATTCTGATAATAGTGACAATATACGTTGCACTTGCGGAGAATTGAGTGACACTATTTTCTTGTCACTTCCAATCCAACATGAAACCCGATACATGATTTAAAAGAAAATAAACCAAATCAATCGCCTTAAATAGTAAAATGAGAATTCTTACAATCCAACATCATATACAAGCCTCAATTAGTTCGATCACATACTACCCTTATATAATCCTATTACATCAACTATGATGAGGCAAATATGCATTGCCATCCCAGAGAGATACAAGTCATTTCTTCTATGAAGTCTTTAAGAAATCACAAGTACATCAATTGGGCATCCAAATCAATCAACTTCATCCTTCATCAACCCTTTCCTGCAATAGAACACAACCCATGATGGAATGTATCAAAGCCAAAACGAATCTCACTGAATGAAAATCCCCAAGAAAGAAAGATTTCGAGATGAAGCATGACATATAGATATAATCAGTTCATTGTTCTACAAGCATATCATGAAGAACACATCCAACATTCAAGACCTGAAGCATAACACTACGTAGATGTTTGAGCTACATGGGCTGTCTATTAAATTAGTGCAAAAGGGTTCTCTATTGAAAATACAACCCATGGAAGTCATTATATGCATATCCCTTACGTTGTGTACATATCAGCAAGAAGTGGAAAGATAAACACAAATCAACTGGCCATTCTAAGTTTTGACTAAACAGGGGTAAATTCATTCCAAATCTTTCACCAATACATACTAGGTTGTATAATATAATAAGTGTATATTCATATGGTTGTAAGCTCATCACATATCAGAGCAAGTGTTATGACACAGGTCCTCACATAAAAATATTTTATAACTATTACTAACATGATTACAGCATTCCATTTCATAATATTGTTAGATCAAACAACGTGTTGGATCTGTACATGAGTATTACAGCATTCCATTTCATAATATTTTTAGATCAAACAACGTGTTGGATCTGTACATGAGTGCACCACTTCAGAGTTTGAAAAGATATATCATACTGAGAAACTATATATCCAGACATGAGACAAGGCATCACATCACATGGGAATTTAAGGCCATCCAATATACAATTTAGGTCGAAGTCCCTCAATTCAGTCCTTGCATTGATCGACATTTGAGGCCAACCAATATATAGACATTTTAGGCTGAAGACCCTGAATTCAGTTCTTGCATTATTGGACAGTTAAGGCCAACCAATACATTGTAGGATAACCATTTTAGTTACGGCTTTTGTACTTTAAAGTATAAGATTGTGTTTCTAAAGGTATCATAGCCCCATTGTTAAGTACCAAATTCCGAGGGTATATGTTCAGAAACCAGACATGATGCATCATTAAGTGACATTTCACTGACCAGTGTTCACATTATTTTCTTCAGCTCCTTAACGTTGAAATCAAATTGAGCACTTGAAAAATCTTAGCTAAGATTACATCGATAGATTTGAAGCCAAAGACTCCAGTAGACATCGATAGATTTACTCTCATTTTGAAAGATGACAGACACACTATCCGACAAGCAGCTTGTAAGTGTTTATATTCACCACTCTTAGTTTTTATTTATGCCAATTCTCAGAAAAATATCATCACAGAATTGGTTGATTGAGTATGTCGTTGCATTTCAGAAAAATGCCATACTTGCATACTCAATCAGAGTGTCAAAAATGTCAAACTCTATAACCCATGTCGTAAAGAAATGGGGAGCTACATTTTTGAACTCATTTCAGTGTAGTAATCTGTTCAAGCATCAGTTATATTGCATCAATTACATGTCACAAGAATAGTAATATGTTCTTATCACATTAATAATACCAATTCTATAACCAAAAACATGTCTAAGTAGTATAAGCAGTCTGTTCTTTATCAATTCAATAAGCAAATAAATGTCACAAGAATAGCAATCAGTTCTTTATCAATTCAATAAGCAAATAAATGTCACAAGAATAGCAATCTGTTCTTTATCAATTCAATAAGCAAATAAGAACAGAATTTTAATTTGTTCTTATCAATTCAATAAGCAAATCACATGTCACAAGAATAGCAATCTGTTCTTTATCAATTCAATAAGCAAATAAGAACAGAATTTTAATTTGTTCTTATCAATTCAATAAGCAAATAAGAACATAATATTAATTTGTTCTTATCAATTCAATAAGCAAATAAGAACAGAATATTAATTTGTTCTTATCAATTCAATAAGCAAATCACATGTCTAAGTAATTTGTCGATTATCTATTCTATTTCAGTGAACTATGGTGCGGGACCAACATCTGTATGGAGATGGTTACAAGAAGATTTATTGAAGAGTAGATCCTCGTATGTGCACCCTGCTCTAACTGATGCACACAAAATAGCTAGATTGAGATGGTGTCTACAAGCTATAGTGATCGATTCAGAAGGTGTGATCAGATACATTGGCATGGAAAACATACTGCATATCGATGAAAAGTGGTTTTACATTCAGAAATTGAAGAACACATACATTCTGCTACCACTAGAGACAATTCCATACGACGACTGCCAATCAAAACACTTTGTGGGTAAGGTTATGTTCATGTGCTGTGTAGGGAGGCCTGTGTACGACATAAATGGTGAGTGTGTGTGGGATGGCAAGATAGGTGTCTGGCCATTTGTGGAAGAAGTAGCAGCAATTAGATCATCAGTTAATAGACCAGCTGGCACTATTGAAATCAAACCAGTGGCATCAGTCACCAAAGAGGTCATGAGGGACATGGTAATCAACACAATCATACCAGAGATTAAGTCGAAGTGGCCAGATTACATGTCAAGGGACATTCTCATTCAACAAGACAATGCCACACCACATGTATCAAATACAGATGCCGCATTCATAGAAGCTGCACAAAGTGATGGATTCAACATCAAGCTTATCAATCAACCAGCTAAGTCACCTGACTTAAACATTCTAGATTTGGGGTTCTTCAATTCTATTCAAAGCCTTCAAAACAAGATGCAAACACAAACAGCAGAGGATCTCATAGCTGCAGTACAGATGGCATATGAGGGACAATGTGATCTAACAAGTGACAATGTGTTCTTATCTCTCCAAATGGTAATGACTGAGATCTTGGTTGCTCGAGGTCACAACAACTTCAAGGCTCCACATAAAGGTAAGGGAAAGTTGAGGAATATGGGGTTGCTACCAAGGAATTTCACAGTCCAGACTCAGATTGTGATGGATTGCATTGACTACATGAAGGATTTGAATGAAAATATTGGCAATCCATCATTGTTGGAAGCATTGGGGTATGATCCAGAATAGGATTTATATGATATCACTAGCATATATAGGTATGTAGTGTATTTTGTTGCAACTAGACACAGTTGTAAGCATGGAGGTGTTATGATACATCTATGCATAGTTGCAAGCATGATGTAATTTGGCAATGCCACACTTTTGGAAATGGTAATATCTTTTGAATCAATCCTCAAACCAGTTGTGGAATTATATCATCGGATTGATTGTTTGGTTGAGGCGGAACCACACTGTGAATAACAGTGTTTACTCATACACCTATACAACCAAACTAGTTAACATCTTTTGAATCAATCCTCAAACCAGTTGTGGAATTATATCATCGGATTGATTGTTTGGTTGAGGCGGAACCACACTGTGAATAACAGTGTTTACTCATACACCTATACAACCAAACTAGTTAACATCTTTTGAATCAATCCTCAAACCAGTTGTGGAATTATATCATCGGATTGATTGTTTGGTTGAGGCGGAACCACACTGTGAATAACAGTGTTTACTCATACACCTATACAACCAAACTAGTTAACATCAAACCAATCAATCCTCAAACCAGTTGTGGATTTATATCACTGGATTGACTGTGTTGGTTTTGGTGGAACCACACTGTGTGTACATTACACACAGTGTTTACTCATACACCTCATCAACCAACCTGTTTGACGTTAACATTATAGGAGGAACAATGTAAAACCTGTGCATAATTGCTCTCAAGCCATGTTTGAATGGCACCATCATCGAGCAACTACAAGTATACCACTTCTGTCTAAATGGATGCACAAGTATACCAGAATCAGAATGACAAACAACTCACAGATTCACACAAGTGAATTCTCCCAGGGGAGAAAGTAAAGGAACAAAGTGGTAGTTGATAGAATATATCATCAACAGGTTAACAGAGATGTAACCAAGAGGATGAAGTGGCCCAGATTAACACAAATTAACACACAAGTAGCCCAGATTGACACAGTAACAGATGTATCATGTAACCCAGTTTCGAATCATGTATCATCACCACAAGTTAACATATTCACAGATTCACAAACTGATGAGAAATATTCACAGATTCACAGTTAACATATTCAAGTAACCCAGTTTCGAATCATGTATCATCAACACAAGTAATTAAAGAGAAGGATGAGAAAAGAACCTCCCTCCAGTTTCGAAATATTTTGGTAATAGGATCCGTAGCATACTGTCGACAATTCTTTGAGTTTCAGCTTCTTTTTTTTTGCTTTCGATCTGCTTCACTAGGATTTACAAGTTCCTCCTTTGAATCGAAACCGTCAAGGATCCTTAAATCGCCGGACGGAACTGAATCTGGAAACCGAACCGACTGCATGTCCTCGTCCGATTCTGAATCAGCAGCCCACAGACCGGCGCCGGCGAACACATCAAACGAATCGGCAACCCAAGAATCGACCGATTCAAACCCTTCTAAGGGGTTACGATCCATTACCCACAAACCCTAAATCAGAACGAAAGTGAAAAGGTCGGGTTTGTGGGTGATCTGTTGGATTCCTCTACAGATCGCCGATTATAGATGCGATCTGAGAAGAAATCAACCGCAAGAAACCATGGAAATCATCGGTTGTAGAAGAGAGACACAGAGAGGCGGAGAAGATGATAGAGAGGAACTGAGAGAATGAGGGTAACGAAATGAGGGTTAACTGAACAAAACTTTTCAGTTTTGTTTATGTGTAGCCTATTTTGGGCTGGATCAATTGTTATTGGGTTTGGGTTAGGGTAGGTTGGATTAGTGTAGATTGGGTTAGTGGGATTAATAGGTTTGTTTGGTTGATTTGGGCCACTAATCTGATTTCAGTGGTGGCCCAAACTCAATACAGTAATATTAAAAAAAAAAAAGTGGGGTATTGACCTGGGGGTAAAATGGTCCTTTTGCATCAAAAAACTTACCAAATAGGGAAAGGGGGAGAAAGAAAGGGAACGGACAGAAATAGAAAGGGGGAGAAAGAAAGGGAACGGAGTGGTATAAGATGTGCACATTACATGACATATGTACTTGATCATCGTAATGTCTACTGCAAATGGAAATTCAAATACATACGTGAGCTATATATACATGAATATGAAAATATGTAGGGTTTCGGTATTTACTAACTATCAAGTTATTTATCATTCCTTGCTTGAGATGGCCTCGGGAAGCTTATATTTGGGTGGCTTATCAGCACCTTTTCGTGAATACTCTCTCCATTTTCGTGCTGCAGCAGCAGCTCTTCGCGTTCTCTCTCCCGCTTCATTCTCTGCAACCACGAAGTTAGGTTTCAGAAAGGCAAAATATAACCTGAGGAGAAACAGTAACGTGACTGCTCTAACTGTGCAGATACTTCTGGTAAAAAAATTGTTTCTTGACCACGTGATTGGGAACCCGGATTCCGTCTTAACAAAAATAGAACTGTGAGTATGTTATTATTTTTACTCTTAGTCATTCTTAAGAAATGAAAAGAATGTAGCAGGAGTAAGTTTATCATGTTCCAACTGAAAAATTAAATTTTCAAAACAATAATAACATTTTTCTTCTATTGCAAAATACCGACTCATGGTTCTCACTTCTCATCCACTGCGTTCTCCACTTCTCCCCAATATACTAATCTCATCAATCTCAATTAAAACTCTAATCTTACACTTAGAATATGTTTGTAGAAGAACTGATAGTATCCTGAACATTTTGTTAGTTAACCCTTCACGGCACCATTGTGTAGAGTCATTTGGATGGTGTCAATGTGACAGTTCTACTTAATCCCTAGCCTAAATCTTCGATTTTTCAAATGTTCCATGTATTTAACTTTAATTTTAACCTCACACTGATGTCTTAGATTAAGTGTGTTCCCAACTTCAACTTCTGAATTGTCAGTCAAAATCTTAATGTCTAAAGCCAGAGCTGTGGGATATCTAACTATGATAAAGCTCAAAAGTACATTCATCATACCTGTACTTTCATAGTCTTTGGACTTGCTCCAGACGTCACCCCAGTATGATTCGTTTTTACCCTCCTGCCTCATCATTCTGTATCTTGCTTGATCCTGGAGGTAATGCACAAAAACATGTGTCAGGGGCAACACCCAATATACAAGCAAAGAAAAACAGCTAATTGATTCATACCAAAAAGCAACTTCAACGTTTCAAAGTCTGGCTTTGAAAAATAAGATCAGCACTCGAATGTTAGAAGCAACAACATATCCTGGGTTAAAACATGTTAGCATTTATGTGAAAGGAAACATTTTTAGTTCTATTTTTGTTATGATTGACCTCATGGGAGAATTCAGTGATTAGTTGAGTTTCTCGACACATTTTGTACTATTTTGACATAGAGCAATCTTGTGAGATATTTTCCCCCAGGAATACTACAAGTATCAATCATAAATGAAATATAGAATTGTAAATCAATTCATAATAAGTTCCTAAAGAGAAGAATTTGAAGAGGAAACAGTCGGTCTTGACTTACTTTAAGCATACTAAACAGTTATCTTTTATTTTATTTTATTTCTTATTGTCTTCACTGGCGTCCTAAACAAGCCCAAGGCTTTTGGGCTATCGCGTTTAATATCTATTAGTACTTCTGCTCAAACAAAAACATAGTAGCCGCTAACTGACATTTTTCTGAAATATTGGACATTCTCAATGACTTAGTTTGTTCAACTGAAGTTCTTATTTCAACAACAATCATGTAACTATTCGTACATGAAGAGTCATGACATGCATAATGTGAGCATAACAAGTCGAACGATTCATTAAACCGGATAGGTAGACAAGCATATTAAGTTATAAGGTTGAAACTTTGGAGTAATTCTATAGCAGAATAATGGTTGCTGCCACAGCAGTTGAGACCTAAGGAAAAATTATTCAAATTATTCAAAACAATCAGGATTTCAAGGGAGAAGGGTTATCCAAATTGATAAAATGGAGTGAGGTCTTAAATAATGTAGCAAGAAGCATGCATAGATATTTGATACACAGAAATCGGGAAAAGCAAAGAAGCACAACTTATCCAGAAGAAAGAAGTTTAAGTAGAAAAAAGGAAGACAGCCTAAAGCAGCAAACTCCTTACCAAAATTTTGGCTTGACGCTTTTCCCACCGAGAGTTCGCCTGCCATGTTATAATTCAATTTAGTAAAACTGAAAAAGAATGAAGATGATGACATCAGACAAGAAATAAACAAGTATGGAACTGTGTGTCTGACATTTTTCTTGAAGTCTCAAGTAGCAGTTGCCCACCACAACCATGATATACCTACTGTTAGCATATGTGTTATATTTTCGTTAGTGAAGGGTGGTTTAGTCATTTGGCTTGTTGGCCTATATAAGGTGTTTCCTCCTTCATCTTCTATAATGTTAAACTCGCGTTGTTTACAGTAGCAATCAACCCTAGTCTCTCTTCTTCTCCATTGATGGGTTCTCTTAGATCTTTTCACCTACAACAAGCATTGCAGGTAGCAAAAGAATAATATGTTTCCTATTATCTAACCTCTCCAGAAAAAAATACCTTTGCAAACAACAACCTGAAGAACTTAGTAAATAGGGAGTGGAAGATGCACGCAAATTTGAGAGCATACTTGGCACTCCGTAAACAGTGGGTGGGGTGAGCACGGAAATTGTCCAGGTAGCTGAATCCATTTTACTGGACTCCACAGGAAACTACTCCATTTAAGAAAAGAATCTTATCAACTCCACTGAACTCTACCGGAAACTTCAGTTTACCAGAAAGGGCCACATCTTTTCCAGGTCTTTAGTGCACATTAAATTACATCGACTAATTCAGGATTTCCGAGAAAATACAGCAATTTGACAGTGAAATTGTGAGGACTCTGCATTATATGAGTGATGATATCTAGAGAAGTGACAAGGCACAACTTAACCAGTCTGATCAATTCAAAAAATACTCTTCTTCAGACACTACATTGAAGTCCATAGGTAAAAATGGCATTAATCCAACCATAGAGATCAACAGTCCTGAAGCACTTCGGAACCTTCAGCATATGCGGTACAAGTCAATGAGATATCCAAGAAGAGCAGAGAATGTACCATTCTAAAAACATCCACTGATGATCCCATTCCAGAAAGCATCAGCGCTACCTGTTTATCCAAAAAAAAAAAAAAAAGTTCAGCTGTTGAGTTATATATTAAACAAACCTCAAGTACGACACGGGAAACTGCACATTACTTGGTATGGTTCTACTTCGCCGAGGTTATGTAAATTTATTTAAAAAATGCTTCAGTGTCGCTTCAGGTCATCTCCTCTAATGTTCCACTGAACTTACCTGACCTGGGGTATGTGAAGCAGAAACAGGTACTTTCTGCTTCACGCTCAAGTTATACAACCATCTTCAAGGATAGAGAAGACGGTTAATTATATTTGCTTGGTTTAAGACTGTATTACCAAAACAATGTTACTACAGAATCTAAATATCGAAACATTGCAGGCCATCCAAGTTGTTATTTTCCCTATTAAGAAGTATACTGCAAACCATCAGCCACAAATGGTTCGGTACAGTAGTTTTCTTGAAATGTAATGAAGATGTGATTGTTTCAGAATTGTTGTACCAATTTTTTGAATTGTGGAAGAAAATAACAAATGTTCTTACAGAAGTTGGGTGTCACAGAAAAGACGGAATAGAGGCTGCGAAACCGCACATACTAAGAAAAGGAGTACTCGTCTTCTGTGACCTGTAGCCCAGATATAGCCCCCCATATTGGGGCACTAGGGGACACGTGTCCCCCACCAACCCCTAGCAAAGTTTCCAGTAACTAAAAATTCATCCTTATAATAGCTTTTGTTTTCAGTTGTGCTTGTCAATATGTTAGAGAAGTGCCCCCATATAAATTATTTTTAAACCCAAAAGTTAAAATAGACTCGTCATCTCCCTCCATTACATTGATTTAAAGTGTTTAGAGTTAATATCCAAGTATAAAAATGTAGGTCTTAGTACTAATTTGTAATAATGTGTTTTTATACTTAGTTTTTTTGTTGCTTGATTTGGTTGCAATATTTTGTTGAGTATATTACACTGATTTTGTTTCTTTAGAACGTAAACACACGACGGGGTGTGATAATCGACATTGTCCCCCCCCCCCCCTCCTGACAAATTCCTTGCTCCACCACTGGCTCACTCTTAGTTACTGACTCTTGCAGCCAAGCAAAAGTTTGTCAAGTGATTACTAATGACAGGAAGTCGGATTTTTTTTCTCAAAAGAAACTATTTTGTTATGTATTAAATATTAATGTAGAAGAACTTGAAAAGGTCAATGCTGCTATACCTAGTTTTACTGGAACCCAGTTACCAGAAACTGAACATCTAAGTCTTTTATTACTTAACCTGGTTACCAGTTCTATGGTTTCCTAAACACCATTGAATCTGCGCAAAAAATATAGCCCACTAAGGGCATCTCCAACCCATTCAGTTTTCCCCGAAACTACAACTCATCCCCCCCCCCCACGGGCCCACCATTTTCCTCTTCCCCCAAACTACAACTCATTCCCCCCCCCCCCCACACACAACAAAATTGATTAATATAGCCAATAATTCATTCCACACCCAAGAAAAAAATTATCTCCCTAGCACCCCCTCCCTCGATGGGGTTGGAGATACCCTAACGGTACTTTGAAGGGACTCTGAGCCTTTAGCTTTATACTTGAAGTGTATTTACGTTATATGTATTACAGTATTACCTACTAACCAAGCACTTGATCCTTTGAAAGGTGAGTATAAGGTCTGATGTTTGGTTAGATAACATTTGAATGTCAAATGATACAAATAAAAGAGAATTATTAGGCAGAGCGTAGTAAAAAGCTCCACTTTCACAACAGTAAAAAAAACGAAAGAGAATACAATTACTTATTTACGTCTCTCAAGTTTCACATTGACGTCTGATGGAAATCGTGTTTGGATACTGCATCAAGTACCTAATAGTCTCCAAATTATCACTGGCCGGAGGCGTCAATGCGCCAGTGTAATTGTTTCAGTAAACCATTTGGAAAGATAAATTCCACACTCTGCATTAAGTGACTGAATCTCACAGCAATTAACTCCAATGATGTCTCTCAATCAGGACATGAACTATTCCAATTGGTACATTTAGAGTCCATCTATGATGTACACAAATGATTCACCTTCATACGTCGGACTCAAGCATTGGCATGCATAAATAACATTTCATGGAAGCTTTTGGGGTCTAGCTTAATTGGTAGTATCTTTCTTAAATCCTAGCTTCTAGTCATAATTAAAGTTTTGAACTTAAAATGAAATACCTTATTTAGCTGCTTGTTAAGTTTGTAAGTCAAAAGTGGCAAATCAAACTTAATGGCAGGTAGGAGGTAGCAGTGTGCCTTACATTTACTCTCTCTACCTTCCTCATTTCATCTTCAAGCAAAGACAGCTGTGCAGCGGAAGTCCAATAGATGCAATCAACTGGGCTGAAATGAACAAAAAAAATTACTCAAACTCAGTCCCCATTTTGACCACGACCACCAGTTCAGTAGAGGAAATTTAAACATGGAATTATTTCAGATAGAATAGCAGATAAAACATACACGAATGGAGTACATGCTAGTTGGGGAGCAAATGCAAGAGTTCAGGCCCTCAAACCACCAAATTAGATCTCTCGAACAGAAAACTAAATGGACCTATGCTCAAACCAAAATGTCAGAATGATCACAGGTTTTGACGGATCCCTTCTGCACTGAGTGCATCTAGGAATTTCAGAACATTTATAAGAGATAACAACCAAGCAGTGTCACTTATCCTCATGATGAGAACCGCTAGGCAATGGCATCCAAGAGGTTGAAAAATAGTAAGACTGTGGTCTGGGGACCAGACGGGATAAGCTCATGATTTAGAAAATGTGTGGAATTGTTTATCTTCGGAACTAATATGCCTGAGCAAAGCATTAGCTAATATAATATGCCTAAAGGTAGAGAGGGAACATACCAACTCTCAATTGCTTGTTCGACTTCATCAGAAATCCCGCATTGTTTATATGCTCTGGCTCTTCCGTGGTCTTCCTCAATGGCAAATACATCTGGGGCTACATTTGCACAATTTTTGCAACCTGTGAATAAATATCAATATCTTGTAGTTCCAAACATATTCAAGATTGCAAGACCATGCCACGCAAAGTAGGCTAACAAGGATATTACAAGGATGCTCACAACCAAATAGCGACTGGATAACATATTTGTCTCAAAATTTCACAAATTACCCAAACAACTGAAATAGTCGTTTCTTATAAAATGGATGACAGTGTTAGGTATCAACTGTCCTCTACATGGAAGAAAGCAATAAGAATCTCAAATATTGGGAATACCTATGCAGCTAAATTCATCGACAAATACGTGATCCTTTGGGGATGAATCATCCAAGAAAGGGTTGATTGCCGTCAAAGCATACCCATGAATTTCATCATAAACTCTGCGTTGCACAGGGTCACTCAAAACCTGCACGGCAATAGTCTTATTACATAACAAGATCATAGGAGAGACGTGTATGTGCAGTCAAATACTCATACCTTGAGAGATTTAACTGACAGAAACTCACCTCATACACATCGTTGATGAACATACAGAAATTCGTGGTCTCGGGATCATTCCCACTCAAGTCCGGATGACACTCTTTCATGCAGCTATAATAAGCTTTCTTGATCTGTTCAGGTGTAGCATCCGGAAGCTGCCAAAAAAACACATCAAAGACTCAGAACTGCAAACACTTCAAATCCTCATAAGAAACTACCAAAACAGGCTTATTTGTTGTTTTGGCTCATAAATTAAGAACTGGAAACACTTCAAATCTCTGAAGAAACTACTTCCTCTGTTCTCTCTGAATCTTCACCCTTTTCATTTTACCACTATTAACTGAATCACTTTAATTTGGTGTTTTGATTAGTAAAACGATGCAAGAATTCGATCATCTTTGCACGATGTTGTAGAGTAAACTTCACTCCACAACACCATCAAAAAATTATTGAAAAATTGCATCGTTTAGCTATCCAAATCACCGGGTTAAAGTGACCCGATTACGGAAGAATCTAAGTTGTGAATGACCCATCATCTAAATCTGCCAATTACAAAAAACCCAGAAACCCTTGACATCTAAACAGTCAATTCAACAAACAGGTAGAGTGCAAAATTACTGAGACAGCAGATAAATAGATCAAAACCCTAATACAATAATGAGATTTGGAAATAGTACCAGACCCAAAACTGAGTAATAATCGTCTGCATCAGCATCAGGACGCAAGGATTCCGTCGTTGCCGCTCTGATTCGGCCGGAACTTCTCCGTTTTCCTCCAGTCATGGCACAGCTGAAGGTGGTGCTGTAAGCTAACATGCGCCATCGGCTGTTTAAAGAGATGCTCTGAAATGGGTTTTGGAGCTTGAGAGCGTCTGTGCACACCGGAGACAGCAATTGGGCCATTAGAAGTACTACTACTACTCAAGCAAGAAATGAGTTCCACCAATCTGTATTTCCTTCAATGGAATAGTCCGAGTTGAGAATTGAGAACAATTACAGAGATGAAGAAAAGGGGATCGAGAGAATTTTGGGAAGAAGATAAACTCAATTGATATTGACCTTACTGAATCAAAAGCACGATTACAGTATATACTTCTTTACCATAGTTTGTGCTAATTACACAAGAAGCCCCACAACTCTAGAGAAATACTAATAACAACCACCTAAGACACAATATTGTCAACATCCCCCCTCAAGCTGATGGGAGAGAATCGCCAGCAGCTTGGAGGACACCCAATTGCTCCCTCAGAAACTGGAATCTGGTTGTGGTGAGCGGTTTGGTGAAGAAGTCAGCGAGCTGAAACTCAGATGGGATGTGATTCACATTAATTTCTTGAGCTTGAACTCTGTCCCTAACAAAATAGCAGTCCAACTCCATGTGCTTGGTGCGGCTGTGAAGAACTGGATTTTCAGCTAAAGCCAAAGCAGAAATGCTATCACAATAAAGCATAGGTCTGTGCGAAAGAGGAATATTCAACTCAGTGAGCAAAAGCTTTAGCCAAATAACCTCAGACGCCGTAGCTGCGAGTGCACGAAACTCAGCTTCAGTTGAGGATCGTGAAACAGTCGGTTGTTTCTTAGAAGACCAAGAAAGAAGGTTCTGACCCAAGTAAATGCAAGAACCAGAAATAGACTTCCTATCACGGAAATCCCCAGCCCAATCCGAGTCAGAGAAGCCCACCAGATGAAGAGAACTGGTGTGAAAATGAAGAGAGTATGACACAGTACCTTTCAAGTATCTGAGAATTCGATGTAGAACTTTGAGATCAGCAACAGTTGGAGCATGCATTCGTTGACAGACATGGTTCACAGCAAATGTTAAATCAGGTCTCGTGATGGTGAGGTATTGAAGAGACCCCACAATGCTTCTAAACTCAGAGGGATCGACAAGGGGAGTAATATCAGGGGACACATCAACCTGAATAGCAACAGGGGTAGCAACTGGTTTGCAATCCTCAAACCCGGCTTTCTTTAGGATGTCAATCGCATACTTGCATTGAGATAAGGTGAAACCAGTAGAATTAGGAGTATAGGTCATGCCCAGAAAATAGGACAATGACCCCAGATCTTTAATGGAGAAAGTACTAGCCATCAGGGATACCAACATAGTATTGAAATCATCATCATTGCCAGTCAGAATTAGATCGTCAACATAAACCAGAAGAATGCTGATTTTAGCACCGTTGTGTCGGTAGAAAAGGGAAGAGTCAGTTGGGGAAGTCTGAAATCCTTGAGCACACAAGAAGTCATGGAGAAGTTGGTACCAAGCTCGTGGAGCTTGTTTTAAGCCGTACAAGGCTTTCTGCAAATGACACACTGCGAGAGGATTTTGAGGATCTTCAAAACCCGGTGGCTGCTTCATAAACACGGAATCACGAAGAGGACCATGAAGAAACGCATTATTGACATCAAATTGTCGCAAATGCCATTTGTAATGGGCAGCCAAGGTAAGGACTAACTTGATGGTTTGTTGTTTGACCACAGGACTAAAGGTCTCTTGAAAGTCAACACCGGCTTGTTGATTGAAGCCTTTGGCGACAAGCCTCGCCTTGTACCTAGCGATGGTGCCATCTGAGTGTCGTTTAATCTTAAAAACCCACTTACAGCCTATCAGATTTTGAGCAGAGGAAGGAGACACCAACTTCCAAGTGTGCTGGTTCTTCAAAGCTTGAAATTCGTCACACATAGCAGCATACCATTTTGGATCTTGCAAAGCTTGTTTAACTGAGACTGGCTCATGTTCAACTACAGAAACGTGGAGGCTGAGAGGGTGTCTGGGTTTAAATATACCACTTCTTGATCTTGTGACCATTGGATGAGTGCTATCAGTAAACACTTGAGTTGCAGATTGACCATGAGAAGAACCAATATCATTTGATACCGGGGAGATATTACTCAAAGAAGGTAGTATCACAGGAAGTGAACCAATATGAACACTTTGAGTGTCTGGACCTGGTGATGAAGAGCGAGAACCACTCGCAGTACCAGAACTGACAGCAGATGTAAGAGAAGCAGTGGGAGAACCCGACAGAGAAGACGGTATGACAGATGGAATAAGAGATGTAGGACCACTGTTGTAAGAACCGCCATTACTGTGATCAGTTGTAGAAGACACAGTTGTACTGTGAAAGGGAAACACTTGTTCTTCAAACGTCACATGTCTTGTAACATACACCTTCCCTGTAGCCACATCAAGACATCTATACCCAGTCGGATGATTGTAGCCCAAAAAGACACATGCAACAGATCTGTTTTCCAATTTTGACTTGGAGTATGGTCGTGTCCAGGGATAGCAGAGGCATCCAAAGACTCGCAAGTGATGATAATCAGGTGGCGTAGAGAACAGCAACTCAAAGGGAGAAACAAAGGCCAAAGTAGACAGCGGCATTCTGTTTATTAAGTACACTGCAGTAAGACAAGCTTCTGCCCAATAAAGGTGAGGAGCTGAAGAGTGTGCCAATAAAGCTCTCATAGTCTCACAGATGTGTCTATTCTTTCTTTCGACCACACCATTGTGTTGAGGAGTATACGCACAAGTTCGAAGAAATTGAATACCCTTGGTGGACAGCAAGGATAAGAAAGCTCTATTAACAAACTCACCCCCTCCATCAGCTCGCACACTTTGAACCTTGGTAGAAAATTGATTCTCAACTTGGGATAAGAAAGTAGAGAACACTCCGAATACATCTGACTTTTGAGAGATAGGAAAGAGCCAAGAATATCTTGTAAAGTCATCAACAATGAGAAAATAATATCTGCAACCAGAAGGAGATATCACTGGACTAGGACCCCAAACATCAAGATGTAGAAGAGACAGACATGTCGTAGCTCTTGGACTAGTTTTGGTAAACGGCAGTTTCTTGCATTTGGTAAGTGCACAAGCTGAGCAGTGAACAGAGTCCGAGGGTAGAGATAAGGACTTTTGAATGTGTTTGGAAATATCACTAGACGGATGACCCAATCGAGCATGCCAAGAAGAAGAAGACAGTGTGGCAGAGAACGCGGAAGGAGGGGCTGCAGATTTAAAAGAATCAGGCACAAGTGTGTAGAGACCATTAGAAACAGGACCTTCGTACATAGTCCTCTGAGTAGCAATGTCCTGAACCACAACAGAATTAGCATCAAAAATCACTCTACAATGATTGTCATATGCAAGTTTCTGGACAGAAATCAAATTGTGAGATAATGCAGGTGCAAGAAGCATGTTATTCAAGTAGAGAGTACCCTGTGGAGTAGGGAGAAGGCCATCGCCCTGATGTGTAACAGGAGCTGAAGAACCATCTGCCAAAGTGAGAGAAGCACTCTGGACAGGATTGGTAACACGAAGATTAGACATCTCATTGGTGAGATGATCAGTTGCCCCAGAGTCAAACACCCACGGAGTCCTTCGAGAAGACGAGACGGAAGAAGAAGCAAGTAATGCTCTAGGCCGATAAGCCTCTTTGAACCTGTGCCAACAACTGAAAGCGGAATGGCCATCTTTGTTACAAATTTGACACACCACAGCAGCAACACTAGAAGAAGGCTTGTGAGTGGAGGAATATACTGGTTGAGTAACATTTTGAGGCTTATAAGGCTTGGATAGCCATTTTTGAGGCTTATGATATGGTTTATTAACTGCAGAATAGAAAGCCACAGGTTCAGAACTAGCCAGAAGAGCAGAGTGTTCCATTTCAACATGGACAGCCTCAGACAAGATGCGAGCATGTATCTCATCAATATCCAAGGTAAGAGGCAGATTCCGAATAACCGGTTTAATTGCATTGAACTCAGCAGGTAAACCTTGAAGTGAATAGAACACCACATCTGATCTATCAACAGGAGAATTAGCAAGAGCTAATTGATTCACAATGACCTTAATCGAGTTTAAGAAATCAGCAACAGATTGTGTAGAAGTCTTTTTGAGATTATGCAATTTGTTCCTCAAATTATATATATCAGATGAACTCAACGCAGTGAATCTTCTCTCAAGAAATGTCCACAAATCAGAAGCAGATGATAGATTTTGAACCAGAACTAGTACAGAAGGACTCAACGTAGCAAGGAGACAACTGCGGATGTAAGAATCTTCGATTAACCACTGAGAATACGCAGGGTTCAGAGAGAGGTTACCAGAAGAATCAGAAACCTGAGCAATCGGAGATGAATTATGCCGAACACGATCAAACAGAAGACTCGCAGATAGAGCGCTCTCAACCTGAAGACGCCACACGGAGTAGTTCTGCAGATCAAGCTTCACAGGAACCAGATGGTGAAAATTAGAGATGAAGAATTGAAGATTTGGAGCAATTGTCGTCGACGAATCTGAAACCGCCATCACCGGAGAAGAACTATCGTCGGAGAGAAGAGGTCGCCGATCGGTGGCTCTGATACCATGAGAACAATTACAGAGATGAAGAAAAGGGGATCGAGAGAATTTTGGGAAGAAGATAAACTCAATTGATATTGACCTTACTGAATCAAAAGCACGATTACAGTATATACTTCTTTACCATAGTTTGTGCTAATTACACAAGAAGCCCCACAACTCTAGAGAAATACTAATAACAACCACCTAAGACACAATATTGTCAACAAGAATGAGAAGGAGAAGATGGGAATGTTTTTTCTTTTTTTTTTCTCTTCGTTTTTTTTGGTACTACAAACGAATAATAAGGGGTGTGAAATGATTGTGGGCTTGGTGTTGCTGAGATGGCGATGTTATGGCCATGGGTTTTTCCAAGAATCTGTAAAGTTGAATTTGCTGACGGCCGGTTACCGTGAGCCACGTGTTATCATGTGACTAGTCGTTTCTTGCACGCCATGTACACATGGTGTAGTCCACCTCAACCTTGCTTCCCAATTTGAACCAGGTCGACTGGTCGAGTCTCCTAGCCCATCTCGTACCATCCGTTCTGGTCGCTTGGATCGTTCCTGGGCCAATCCGAGGCATGAGATTCTTGGTCGATCCAAGAACTTCATGCCTAGGGGTCAAAGTTTCTTCTGTACTACAGTATGCACGCTCTGGTTGCTCGGCTCGTTTATGGGCCAATCCCAGGACTTTGTTGCGTACTACTATAAGCACGTTTTGGTTGCTTGGGTTGCTCCTGGGTCAATCCCAACACTTCATGCCAAGGGATCAAAGTTTCTTCCGCACTACCATATGCACGGTCTGGTTGCTCGGCTCGTTCTTGGGTCAACCCCAGGACTTCATGCCTAGGGTCAAAGTTTCGTACATCAATCCGACTACTCATAGTCGATCATGGGAATAAGAAAAGAAAACATAGGAGTACGAGAGAAGACTACACAACACCGATACCTCGGCTCTTCCAATATCATTTCAACGTACTCATACACAACATGAACTTGCCATTCCCAGTTGTTAGGGTCAGGTCTCTGAAGCAATACATTGAGGTGTCGAGCCTCCTCCCTAACAGTAGGATAGAATAGAGTTCTTCCGTGCTACCAGAAAAAAACAAAACGCACCATTCCCAGCTAAATTACTGCACTCTTCTAATTTACAGACTTCCTAGCAACCAATAGTCCCAAAAATTAGAGTCGTTTCTCCATTCCAATGCTGCCGTATCTCACAGAATGGGGCGAATATCTCACAGAATGGGGTGAACAAATCCATGCAACGATCTTATCAAAACAAGGGGATAAGATAATATAAACACAAGCTAAAGCAGATGCCGGCAGGACATCAAGCGCATCACAAGCGCTCCATTGATAGATGACATTTTCATGGCCAATCTAGAGGACAGGGAACATAAAAACAAGAAATCTTTGAGCAACAAAAGAAAGTTAAGCATAAATATTTGAACAAGCACAAGATTACAAGTACTTAAACTAATCTCATGAACTTGAATATCTCGTCTGTAGAAAAACATCACTGCCACCCTATCAAAACTTCAAAACTCCGATAGAAGAACACAACCAAGGATAACAAATTACTAACAGCTGCACTATAGCTTCTCAACCAATGGTCTGTGCCTTGTTCAGAATCACACCCTCATACTTGACCTGGAACCATTTCATGGCATCGTCCTTGGTGACTCTGTGCTGAATGCCGACGCGGGCCTTGCACCTACGGCGACGTCCAACTCTGTAACCAGGGCGCTCCAGGACAACAAAGAAATCCATACCGTAGATACCGGTGGAAGGATCATACCTAGAGAGGATAAAAAAAGGTCGAAAATTGTTAACAATACAATCGAACATTGCAATTCGAAAATGATAGCCTGTTAAAGATAGCGTTTGCACATGATGCTTCGGATTTTACTCATTGAGAGCATATCAAACGAAAAACATCTAACCTAGAAGCTCAGACCGCAAGTAAACGAAAGCCACAGAGAGCAACAGAGTAGATGCTTAACAGACCAGTGAGCAGAAACGGGCAATCATGCAAATGAAACTATGAAAGCCAAGGATATAAACATGACAAATGAAGATTCAATTTGTATCGTCATACTCAGTTTGCACAGGATGCTTTGGAAATTACTCATTTATATCATATCAAATATAAACCCTATAGCGAAGAAGCTCAGACGGCAAGTAATGAGAAGCAGAGAGATCAACAGCTACAGAGTACATGCTTAACAACCCAAGGAGCAGAAACGGTCAATCATGCAAATGAATGCCAGGGGTATAAGACGAATAAAGGTTCAATTTGTATTCATACCACAAGTTAAACAATGAAGTTGAAAGAACCACTTCAAAAAGAAAAGGCAACTATTCTGATTCTTATGTTAAGATACGGTTGAGTAATTATTGTAAGCCTGACTAAGACACTCGACCCAGTTCTTGGTATTTAATTTACTCCAAAACAAATCACATAAACAACAGTGACTTGGGAAGGGGGAAAGAGATGACGATCCATTACTACTCAAAACTAGTTTGTTTTTCGATGCTAACAAGTTTACATGGATTTGGCAACATTATTAATACCCGCACAGCCTTTCAAGTTAATGATAACAGGATATTGTGATGCAGTTAAAACTATAATTTATATTCCAGAAGAACAACAGTACTGACACATTTGGGTTGAATATCTCAAGGATGTATCTTGAGTGGAATAAACCCTCAAGGGATTGAGAATTAAGTCAGAGTATGAGAGGAAGAACACAAAGATGGCGACCTCGTAATATAATTGAATTTGAAGAGCAAGTCTGACGTACACATGAATTCTTCTCAGTTTACACAGAATATAAAAAGGAACAGAAACAAAAAGAGGTGTTTGCTTACTTGATTCCAAGATCAATGTGCTCCTGGATACCAAAGCCAAAGCAGCCAGTATCACTGAAGTTCCTCCTCAGCAATTCGTACTCCTTCACCTTCAATCCACTTTCGAGTAGCTGCATGGCCTTGTCACCTCTAACTGTGACATAGCATGCAATCTTCTCATTACGCCTGATCCCGAAGGAACGAACAGTGTACCTAGCTGTTGGACAGAAGAGAAATATCTAAATCATATAGCACTTGAGAGCCCTCAATGATAAAAAAGGGCTCAAGCAGAAAAACATTCTAAAAATTAATTAGCATATCCTCCACACTTCAGCAAATCTGCTGAAGAACAAGTTACATGGAATTCCTATATGCAATTAAAACATAACCTCTGGTTTACAAATGCATCCTCTGATCATTTAACCACACGTTTTGTGAATACATCAAATAATTGCCGAATACCAGCAAGATATACTACAATACAAGATGCATCCTCTGAAAATCTAACCACACAAGTAGTGAAGCAGAGTAGAAATACAGACACCAGATTCTGTGGATTTTACATGAAAACATGCAGAAAAAGTGTTATCAGACATATCTCGGAATCAAGATAGGAAACAAAATCACACAATCACACTTCATGAAAGATGAAGATTCAACTAAATTATTTCGTATAAAACTTTCTTTAGAAGTTCTCACTTAGGAGGCATCACCAATCAGACACTTCGTGTTAATATTACTCCATGCTCATATTACTTGGTGTTCATTTTAAGTGATTTAATAAGTAAGACTTAAAAACAAAAGTTGAGCAACTAGTTATTATGTCAACAAAAAGGAAGTTTGTGATACTAAGAACGATAAAATGATAACTGAATATATATTTGATTATCTTCTGCAGCACAGGTTATATGATTCTATGTCAGTGCAATGAAATTTCAAAATTTATTTTGAACAATCCAATTTTTTTTTCTTAAGGATGACCATGAACCACTATAACACCACCATCTATCAATTCATACCGAACCACTGACAGAAGCACTTAATATTTATTTCCACTGGTCTCCAAAAGCAGTCCAATACACAACTTAGAGTAGGAATTATATAAAATTAAAAACCACACAACAGTAAAATGCATACTCAACTCATCAAATGTAGTGTTTCGCACAATACCCATACCAAACCCTAAGGAAACCCTAATAATGAACATATCAATCAATGTGTACCTTTGGAGAACACAGGAGCCTGACCACTGAGCTGTTCCAGCACCTAAAAACGATAACCAAACACGAATTAAATCAGAAAACACACAAAAACGACAGTGCAAAATGTCCAGATTTACGCTGAACAGTGAACAGATTGGCTACCTTGGCAGCCCTGGTGAGACGATCTCCACTTTCTCCGACGGAGATGTTGAGGACGAGCTTCTGGACCTTGATCTCCCTCATTGGGTTCGATAACTTCTTCTCCGATGCCTGCAACAAATCAGCGCATAAACACCGTCAATAGAGTGTACGAAACAGATGTGTAAAGACGCAGAGAGAGAAGCGAGAGAGATAGAGAATATGAGATCTACCATTGCTGCTCGGCGGTGAGGCACAGGTTGCGGCTGAAGTTGTCTTCTCTGCTACTGGTTGTCTAATGAAAGAGGCTCAGGCGGAAGAAGCTTTAATATGTGATCTGATAGTGCGGCTAGGGTTTTGCGATACCATTGTGCTTTATGCCTGGTTTCATCCCTGAGGTTTATAGCCAGTTTCATTTTAGTCTCTACTAGTACTATGTGTAAACTAGGGCTGTTCAAAAACCCGAGTGACCCGACCTACCCGACCGGTCCGAGCCGAACCGAGCCACCGTGAAGCCAAATTGGGTGTGGTTGGTTGGGTATGGTTTGATATTATCCCGACCCGCTGACATTCGGGTGGGTTGCGGGTATTATATTTCTTAACCCGGTTCTACCCGCCCCGCCCGATTACCTTCCAATATATATATATATATATATATATATATATATATATATATATATATATATATATATATGACGCTAGCCCCATTTCCCCTCTGCGCCTATCTCCTTCTCTCACAACAGCCTCAAATTTTTTCTCATGCATCCTTCTAAATATGTAGTGTTTTTAAAGGTTGAGTCCATAGCTTGTAACTGAATTCATGGGACTAGGCATTCTGGATTAGAACCTTGACGCGATGGTTAATGGACAATGGCTATTTATTGTTTATGATGTAATATTTGTACACAATTTGTATTAGTTTGAACCCGCCTAAACCGAGCCGAACCGAACCGAGCCACAATGTCCGGTCAGGTTTGGGTTTTATCGGTACATGATCAGGTTTGGGTATTGATTTGTCCAACCCGAGCTCATTGGGTTGGGGCAAAAATGCAGGATTTACCCGCCCAAACCGCCCCGCGTTCAGCCCTAGTGTAAACCCCTTTCTCTATGTGTTTAGTGTAATTTTGGTTGCATAGTGGGCAAAAGTATGTCAAAAGATTGAGATAAATTTGCTTGATAAGGTATGGGCTTGTTTGGATGAGAGAAAGTATGGAAGAATGGAACAATTAAAAATATGATATTATCGGTCAAACATTTCCAAACCCAAATTTTCGCCCTAATATTCAGAATTGCAGTTTTTAAATCCAGATTTTCGGTCGAAATTCCGGATTTTTTTGGCGGAAATTCGGATTAGTTGGAAAATTCCATCATTTTTAGGGTTTTGCGATACCCTTGTGCTTTATTACTGGTTTCGTCCCTGGGGTTTATAGACAGTTTCATTTTAGTCTCTACAGCTGGTATTTGTAATGAAGGTTTCAGTTCAGTCCGTTTCGAGCTAAAAATATTCAAACCTCTAACTCTTCGGTTTAGTCTCTCATTGGGATTGGTCACGGCTTTAGGCAATTTAGTTCGGTTAAAACCAACAGTTTGCATATTAGTAACAATACAATTTAATATTAGTAAGTAGTAACATTACAATTTAAATTACATATTTGATTAAAAAAAATAAAGTCTTTTCATATTCAGCATTCTTGAACAGCATGCGCCCTCATCCGTGTGCTTCAAGACAGGCTGGCATGCCCATTGTTATTGTGCATAAGTTATGTCTGCAATAAGAAATTAAGTGAGTATGACTAAAAGACTCGAAAACAAAGATCGAAGTCAGATCATTAAAAAAGTTTGAACAATTTCTCTCAACTGAAATGTGAGAGTGTTTGTTGAAGAGTGGAAGTTCTTCGAGAGTGTGTGGCGAAACGCCCGGAGAGAGAGCCTTTAAATAGTCGCAACTCAATAATTAATACCGGTAAGAGTAACTAGGCTTCGAAATGCGTGAGAACCTAACAAACAGTCAATGGAAGACGAAAATAATTGTACATGAACAACGAAACACCACAAAACACGAAAAAACTAATGGGGAAAACGAAACAAACTTTTACTTAACACCGGACACCGACCAACTAACCAGGAGCGGGAATTATAAGTTGCTTAACACCCGAGCACTATCCATTGATAACTCCCTAATAAGAGTAATATTTCGTGCTAAGTTTGATTGAATTGCACCGAGTTTCGGTGAAGATTTAGCATATCTAAACCCTAATAGCCATGGTATCATGAAATATGTGACATTAAACTTAATTTCGAATTTCGAGTGATATAGCGTTTATTCATGTATATTTGAACATGCTCACATGATTTGTTCGTGTTGTTTATGCAATAACATAACCGGAGATACTTGGGAGTAGCACAGCGTCAATCGGGAACAAAATCGGCCAAGGCAAAGGAGGAAAGAGGAAAGCGAATTTGTTGTTTGCGTTCATACACAGCTCTAACGCATACAAAGAGAAAATTAAAAACAATTGGGGAGAAAAATGGCTAAGTGTTGCAAGAATCAAGCCCTTGTCTGCCTACATGCCCAGGTATGTGCGTCTAGACGCAGACAGGGCGAAAACACTGTTGGTCAAGAAGAACACGGTTGCGTCCAGATGCAGGGCGTTGCATCTGGATGCTGCCAGTGTAAAGAATAGTTGAATTTTGGACTAGATAGAGCATCTACCTGCTTACATACGCATGTATCTGTGTCCAAAAGCAAATGGATGAGGGCAACACAGATGTGCGGAGTCACTGTTTGCATGTTGTAGATAGTCTAAGACATAGCATTGGTCAGTGCTCTCGCAGATAACAATTCGCACGGGAACCAGGTGACCCAAGTATGTTTTGGGAGAGGCTTGGCGACTATCTGTTTTTACTTTATACTTATTCCGATATCAATGGTCAACATCTTCCGAGATCACAACCGCCACACGTGTATCAACTAGATACTGGCTAAGACCATGACCGGTCACCGGTATTTTCCCACCCCAATCCCCTTTCCCAAACGCACGCACAATTGGGTTAGTCAAACTCATAAGCTGACAACCCATAATGTTTATTTTCACTCTCACAGGTAATAGACACGTTTCCCCCCTCTAGTTTGATTGAAGGATATTTTCAGAAATTTATATGAATTTTTTCGCTCCTTCAGTATGCTGAACTTATTGTGATGTTGTGAGTCTGGAGTTGAGTTTGTTATCAAAAATATGTTTTGAGACAAATTTACCAGTAGTAGTGTAGTACCATATTATGCGAAACATGGTGTTACCAAAGGGTTTGATAGACTTTTAATATGGAAGGTAAACTTGTCCCCAAAACTATTTTCGGCGACTGTCCCCAGCTCTAGAGTCTAGACCAACATCGTTACCAACTCACCATAGGAGCTTAGGAGCTCTCTCTCATAGGAGCTTAGGGTCAATCTGGAAGCAGAAATCCTTCTATGATGGAGGAAGCGGAGAAATCATCGGGTAAATTAAGGCGGCATTGGGAAGTAGAGGACGACGAAGTTTTCGAGATCAGTGATGCCATCATCAACCGAGCGGAGGAGGATCACAAATCTTGCCTTGTTGGTCGGTTCCTTACTAAGAAACCGATAAATGAGATGGCTATGAAGAGGTGTTCCAGACGAAGATTTGGAAAATGTATAAGGATGTGGAGATAGCAGAAATTGGTGAAAATCTCTTTTCATTTAGATTCCGTACTCCTAATCTGATGAATAGAGTCTTGAAAGGAGGACCCTGGTCCTTTGATGACAACCTGCTGGTTCTAGAAAAGTGGTCACCCAGACTCAATCTCGATCAGTACAAGTTTAATACTATTGAGGTACGGGTACAGGCGAGGGGAATCCCATTCCACCTAGCCAACGAACAAATCGGTAGGATGGTTGGACATCCCATTGGGAAAGTGCTGATGGTCAAGTCCAGAATCGACGAGGAGAAGAAGGGAAGGTTCTTGAGGATCCGTATTGTCATTCCGGTGGACAAACCCTTGAGAAGAAGTGCCAACTTCAATATCAAGGGGGAGAAAACTAATGTGACATACAAATACGAAAGAATTCCCAGCGTCTGTTTTTACTGCGGGTCTATTACTCATGCTACTATGCATTGTGAAATGGATCTTACGCCGGAAGAAATTAATGCAGATTTGCCCAACGGACCATGGCTTCTCACCAAGGCTGGTGGTGGGAAACCAAAGCCTACAGCGGCTTACGGTGGTGGTGTTAGGCCAACCGGCCAACGCCGGCGGTATGACCAGGTCAATGAGACACGTGGACGCGTAGAGGGCGGGGATAGATTTGGACGGATTACCCAAGGAGAAGATCCCGAAGATGACGGAGAATTTGGTGATAGCAACAAATCAGAATCCGAATCCCTAGTTTCCGAAGGTGAAGAGGATTCTAACGGATCGGATCGTATCGGCAATATCAAAGTTGTTGATAAGAACCAAGTGACTACGAATCTCAATCCAATATTCGATCAGGATATGGATGACGTGGATGGGCAACAGAAAATCGAGAATCAAGGGAGGGGCTTAAATGATAAGCTAGAAGATCTTCGAATCAAGGACATAGATACGGAAAAAAGAGTTAGTTTCAAGGCCCAACCGGTGGATAATGACAGCAACCCAAAGACTCAGAGCAGGGTTCGGAAGAAGGAAAGGGGAAGAAGGGACGGTGCAATCGTAGGTAAAGAGAAGGTAGTCACACCAGAAATCAGTGAAAGGCCGAAGGTGGACGTGAAGGCTAAGACCAGATCGGGCACCATCCACTACAACCAAGTATGTAGCAACCTTTCACCAGCCAAAAGGAAGAATGCGGAAAAAGAGGAACTCTTTAACCTTGAGGAGGAAATGCAGGGAGAAGAAAAGAAAGGAAGGAGTAGCTATGCAAATGACTCAGTCCCAGCTGAGCCAAAAAACAATCTGGATACGCAAACGGCAGTGTCTGCAATGCAGCACTGCCGATCCCAATGATCATTTTAAGCTGGAACGTACGGGGGCTTGGGAACCTCCGTACCGTTCTAGAGCTCAAAGACCTTGTAAAGGTTGAAGGCCCCGATATCGTGTTCCTCATGGAAACGCGAGCTCAGACGAAGAAGATGGAGTCGGTTCGAAGGAAACTGGGTTTCCAGTCAGGGTTTCATGTTAATGCTGTTGGTAAAAGTGGCGGTATATCATTGCTGTGGAGACATGGGGTGGATGTCACCTTGCGAAATTACTCTAAATGCCATGTGGATGTTGGGATAAAGTCCAACAACATTACATGGAGATTCACTGGTATTTATGGCGAACCAGTGAGGGCAGATAGAGATATCACCTGGACTCTTCTCCGAAGATTAGCACCAAAGGATGACACTCCGTGGTGTGTTTGCGGGGATTTAAATGTTGTTGCGTCACCTTTGGAGAAGAAGGGAGGGAGACAGGTTACCTTCTCACAAATCTCCGAGTTTGGAGAGACATTGGCGGACTGTAATTTGAGGGATCTCGGTTTCAGTGGAGAGCCCTTCACTTGGTGTAATAAGCGTCCAGATTTGGAAAACATCAGAGAAAGGCTGGATAGGGTTATGGCTAACCCCAACTGGCAAATTCTTTTCCCAGGTTCTCGAGTTACCCATCTTACTGGGACAAACTCGGACCACACCCCTATCCTCCTTTCTATGGGGAAGAAGTGTAGAAGCCATGGGAAGAAGAGATTCATGTTTGAAGCCATGTGGCTTACAGAAGCATCGTTCCTAGATGAGGTTAGAGTTGGATGGAAACCAGGCGAGGGGAAAGGGGAAAGGTCTATTATGAAGAGTCTGAACAGAGTTACTAGTCGCATCAAGCGGTGGAAATCTCAGTCCTTCGGGGGAGTCCAAAATACAATCCGAAAGCTCAAAGATTGTATTGCGGAGATTGATACAGAGTCACCAACCTGCGATTCCCTATTGAAGCGCAAGAAACTCGAGGCAGAACTCAATAAATGGCTGTACAAGGAAGAAGTTATGTGGATGCAGAGGTCGAGAGTTGATTGGCTTCGACACGGGGATCAGAATACCCGATATTTCCACCAAAAAGCCTCTCTAAGGAGATCTAGAAACTCAATCAATGGGATCGAGGACGAGAACGGGGTATGGGTTGAAGACCAAAAGAAGATCACGACGATCCTCCAAGAGTATTTTACACGGCTGTTCCAGTCCAGTAGACCGGATGAGCCGAGTATGGAACCCATTTTGGGTTGTGTAACCCCAAAGATTTTGGAGCCGCAAAGAGCAATTCTGGACAAGGACTTCACACGAGCAGATATTGAGGAGGCCCTATGGCAAATGGGACCTCATAAATCACCAGGGGTTGATGGCTATTCAGCCCTGTTCTACCAGTCTGCGTGGGATGTCGTCGGGAATGAGGTATGTGATTTTTGTCTACAAGTGCTGAATCGGGGAAGAAGTATTGAATAGGTTAATTCCACTTTAATCACTCTTATACCGAAGCTAAAACAACCCAAATCAGCGGCCGATTTTAGACCTATAAGCCTCTGCACAGTGATCTATAAAATAATCACCAAAGCTTTGGCTAATAGGCTTAAAAAGGTCCTGCCAGATATTATCTCTGAGGCGCAAAGTGCCTTCGTTCCGGGAAGACTTATCACGGACAATGTTTTAGTTGCCTTTGAAATTATCCATTCGATGAAAACCCGGAAAAAAGGTAGTAAAGGTTTCATGGCCTTGAAA
The DNA here is from genome assembly GCA_023055425.1 of Linanthus parryae. Classification (NCBI taxonomy): domain Eukaryota; kingdom Viridiplantae; phylum Streptophyta; class Magnoliopsida; order Ericales; family Polemoniaceae; genus Linanthus; species Linanthus parryae. Next base: position 143,465,754 of record JALGPY010000004.1, on the reverse strand, counting down.
GTCGACATGACTAAGGCGTATGACCGAATCGAATGGGCTTATCTCAAAGCCATTATGATTAGATTGGGGTTTAGTGAAAAATGGGTGAAGATTGTGATGAATTGTGTTTCTACTGTTAAGTTCCAGTTAATTCGCAACGGGGTTATTGAAGGAGAAGTAATACCTGAGAGGGGAATCCGACAAGGATGCCCCCTATCACCTTTCTTATTCGTCCTTTGCAGCGAAGGGCTCTCATGTGCCCTTGAAGTAGCACAGGAAGCTAAACTGATCTCCGGCGTTGCAGCAGCTAGAAACGGGCCTAAAGTCTCACATCTACTGTTTGCCGATGACAGTTTCTTTTTTCTCAAAGCTACACATGAGGAAATATCTAATCTACTTCATATTTTACAGATTTATGAATGTGCTACGGGCCAAAAAATAAATTTACAAAAGTCTTCAGCAGCCTATTCGGCAAATGTGACTGCTGCGGTAAGGGCTGACTTGACGAAACTCTGTGGCGTGAAGGAAGTTGATGAACATGAGCGGTACTTGGGTCTACCAACTACCCTGTGAAGAAACAAACAAGCAGCCTTCTCATCACTGGTTCAGAAGGTACTTAGTAAGACGAAGAACTGGAAAGAGATGTACCTGTCACCGGCTGGGCGTGAAGTGATGATTCGTGCAGTTGCACAAGCTCTACCAATGTACACCATGAGCTGTTTCTTACTCCCCGCGGGAGTTTGTGCGAAAATTGAAGCAGCGATTAACAAATTCTGGTGGGCCTCTGGACAGAAAGAAAAAGGAGTGCACTGGATTAACAGTAACAAAATCAGGGAAACAAAGATGCACGGAGGACTAGGGTTCAAAGACTTAACCTGTTTTAACAAAGCTCTCTTGGCAAAAGTGGGATGGAGGTTATTGACAAGACCTGATTCAATGCTCGGCAGAACCTACAAGGCGAAGTATTTCAACAACAAGCAATTCCTTGAAGCAGATACTGGAAGTAATCCCAGCTATGCTTGGAGAAGCATTACCGAAGGCAGGAAGGTACTAGTCCAAGGACTGAGATGGAGAGTGGGAAATGGACACTCTGCCCGTCTTTCCGATCCATGGTTACCCAGAGAGGAATCATTCAAACTTCTCAACGCAGACGACCTAGACCAGAATCAGAAAATCAGGTCAATAATGAATGAGAACAACCAGTGGGATGAAGAAAAATTGGTAAGATCTTGCCATCCAGTTGATGTTGAAGAAATAAAGAAAATCCCATTACCTCCTTTTCCGGTGCCAGATACGATTATCTGGAACTACTCCGTAGACGGACTGTATACAGTCAAAACGGGGTACCAAGCTGCCATGAAGGCATTACGGAAACAGGAAGATGGTCCTTCTGTCACTCCACAATCAAATTGGCTCACGAAGATGTGGCGAATAAAGCTCCCAAAGAAAGTTCTAATTTTCTGCTGGAAATTATGGTCCAACGCAATCCCACTGCTAACAAACCTGAGAAGGAGAAGAATCATTAGCAACGCTATTTGCTTGATCTGTTACAAAGAAGAAGAAGACGGAACTCACCTGTTTATGAAATGCAAACTCACCAAGGTGATCTGGAGAAGTCTAATAGGCGATGAATTTCTGTCGTCAAGAAAAGGAGAGATCTCAGATTGGATAAAATGGGTTATCCAAGAAGACAGTAACGGTGTAATCCGATTATTTCTAGCAGGGATATGGGCTATTTGGAACGCGAGAAACCGGAAGATCTATGAAGACGTCGAAATCAAAGTGGGAGAGATTATTGACAAAATAGACTCGTACCTGATAGAATACGATGCAGCCACAACCCAAAACCCGGACCGATTTAAGGATCCGAATGACAGTGCCTCGAAACCTCAAAGGCTGCCGTGGAAACCGCCGCCGCCCGGCAATTTCAAAGTGAACGTTGATGGCTCTTATATCCAATCTACGACGGAGGGAGGAGTAGGTGTGATTATAAGAGACGATGTAGGCCGTCTTGTGGCAGCAATGGCGAAGAAGGTTCACCGGTGCTCAAGTGCGAGAGAGGTAGAAGCCAGAGCTTTGTGGGAAGGAGCGATCTTTGCACTGGAAATGCTTTGTCTCTCAATAGTCATTGAAGGAGACTCTCGAGATCTATGTCGATGGTTCCAGAACAACAATAAGGACTTCTCACTTACCGGAGTCTTCCTCGAGAAGACGAGAGAAGCCTTGACCAGCTTCCGAGATGCTTCAGTGGAATACACGTGTCGGGAAGCCAACCACGTGGCGCACTGCTTGGCCTCACACGGGGCAAAACTCGATGGATATGAAGCGTGGGTGGAGGAAGGCCCTGTTTGGGTTACGAATTTAGTAGAGCAAGATAATGTAACAATTCCCCACGTTTATTAATGATATTCCATTCTTCTCAAAAAAAAAAAAAAGTTACTTGAAATTTGGCACATTGAAAGAGTGAAAGTGTCATTTTCCTAACAGAAGGAGATGAAAGTGTCATTTAGTTGAAATAGAGGGGGTAAAAGTGTCCTTTACCCTACTCTCACCGGTCTACTTTACCGCTCGTTCCAAATGCCACCACACATTGAGCTGCGGAGCCTACACATGACACGCCCCACCCAAACGTTTGAAAATCACGATTCAACCCCTAATCTTACGAAATAATTCAAATAGTGATCTTGTTAAAATTGCATAAGCGCCCAAAGTATTTTAAATCGTGCCACAGCACCTCTGAACTATTTAATATTACAAAATCAGACCAAGATAAATTCAGTTTCGATGGGTACTCATTAACAACTTCTATAGAGGAAAAGAGTCTTCTTCGCCACCGGAGTTGCAGAGACCGCCCACCGGCGTTGGTTCTCCGATATAGACCTCTTCTCCATACTCCTGTTCATGTCCCGTTTGTGAGTTCTTCTCTCCTCCTCTCCGTGCCTCGTTTCACTTTGGGTTTGTTACAAAAAAATATTTGTATTATCGGAGCTACTATCTACATTACAAGTTCATTAGTTGCTCGAATATAGGTTGTGATGCTGAAATTGCATATTAAATTCAATAATTTGAGGTTGAGTTGTACCCTAGGGTTTTGAATTTCTGGGATTGCTAGTTTGTTGTGATTATTGGGATTAAAATTGGGGATTCAATATTTTAGCAAGTAAGGATTGTAATTTTCAAATCATAGAATGTAGACTACAGTTCATGAATCGATATTGTTTGCGAACCATGTCTCTTCCGTATCAAGTTGCAACGTTCTTTCACAAAACAAAGTTCAAAGCTCTTGTTAAAGGATACTACCTATTAGACTGATTTCTTAAATTTTGTTTTAAATTTACTTAAAGCCTAATATAATAGTATATATGCCATCCTCCCTGCACTTCTGAAGAATCGTATACCGGGTATGAGATTAATGACTATTGAGGGCATATTTTTGTTAACGATCTCTTCTTATTCCAATGAAGTTTGTCAACCTGATAAACCTCGAAAAATAATGGCATAACCAAGCCATGAAACCTAGGAACTACCCCTTGAAAACATAATATGAGCATCAAATTGTTTAGGATGGAAGAACTTTTGCAATTAAACATTGAGGCTGTGAGAGTTACCGCCAACATGAATTTGTAGGAGAGCTTGGATAATAGCAGGATCTTCCTTATATGTTTTTGCCACCACAAACGCAGCTTCATCGCATCCATTTTATGACAGACCGAAGAAGGCACTTGTTAGCTTCTCAGTTCTCACAGCCATTTCATCTTTGAAAATGAATTTAAACATATAATGATTATGCTTCTAATGCTGCTGTTGTTTTGATTGCTTCATGCTAACGTGTTTCCAGCATTATTCTCAATTTTAAGAACTCTCCGCTCTTTTTCTTAGAGCTGTTTCCCCAATATCAGATAGTTTAAATGTCTTTAATGGTTGAACAAAATAAACGAATATTCTAATGTGCACTTTTGACTTCGGATACCCAGGATTGTCCCCAGGTACATTTGGAATCCTGGTACTGCCCTTATTATTAGAGCTCCATTTAAGCTTGGTTTCTAGACATGTCATGCTTCTTTTGTACATAAAGAGCTCGTAAGCTACTATTCTTTTGGATGGACTTTGTAGTCTTACGCTGCTTAACCTACACAGAATTTGGTCTATTCCAGTTATTATGATACGAATGTATAGATGTGTTTGGATTGACCAAAAACTGCTTAAAATTTTCAAATTGGATCTCAGTAGATGGTCACGAATTCACGATGAAGCAACATATTTCTTTCTAACCACACAACACACATGTAGTTGGTTTACAATTTTATATAATTTCCTGTTTTTGCAAACAATGCCTACATTTCATTTTTTTAAAATGGGGCCTCTATTCCATTAATTGGATACTAAAGCCGAATCCATTTTTTTTGGTAAGAATTGCATTCAGATCTAATTAAGGAGAATCATTTTGTAGGAAGTTAGTTTCCGACGTGCCGGAGAAGATATCGCCCTATGTATCGGCAGAGTTACCCCGTCTCCTCTCTGTCTCGCTGGAGAGAATGGTCTATGGGTACTTCACCAAGTTGCCGAATTTCATCGATCTTGACTGTAATTGGGTATGTTCCAACTCTGGGATTTCTCGCTGAGGGCTCATGTGAAGCATGATATGTCGATTCTCTACCAAGTTATTAAACATATGTATCTCTACTCTCTGTAAATTGCCTCAGCTTGAGAAAGCAGAAGTCATCTTAATCGACGCTATAAGATTAGGAGTACTGCCTAATGTGGTAACTTACAATTCACTGGTTTCTGGGTATTGCCGATTTAGCGGTGTTGATTCAGCTTATTCAATTCTTCATAGAATGAGAGAAGCTGGGATATACCCAAATGTCGTTACATATAATTCTTTGATATCAGGTGCCATCAGATACAGTTTATTAAACCGGTCCATAGAGCTGTTCGACGAAATGCTCCAAAAAGGTATTGACCCTGATGTATGGACTTATAATACATTGATTCACTGCTTCTTTAAATCCGGAAAACCCGATGAGGCTAAGAAGGTACTTGAGTACATGGCTTCTAGCAACATCTGTCCCTGTCCAACTACATTCAATACCATGATTGATGGTCTTAGCAAGAGTGGGTGTACAGGTGACGCCCTTAAGCTATACAGGGATTTGAAAGGGAGGGGATTTGACCCACAACTTGAAACTTACAACATTTTAATAAATGCGCTTTGCAAGTCGGGTCGATTAGGTGCAGCAAGAACGATTCTCAAGGAGCTTGGGGAATCCGGTCACTTGCCAAATGCTATTACTTACACTACTGTGATGAAATACTGCTTTAGATATAGAAAGTTTGAACAAGGGCTTGAAATCTTCACAGAGATGAAGGAGAAAGGGTATGCATTTGACGCCTTTGCATACTGCACGGTCATTGGTGCCTTAGTAAAGGAAGGTAGGATGAAACAGGCTTATCAGTGCATGGGACAGATGGTAAGCAACGGCATTGAGTTTGACAGGGTGTCTTATAACACTCTGATTAATATGCACTGTAAGGAAGGTAACTGGCAAGATGCTCATAAATTGTTGGGTGAGATGGACAAAAGGGGGTTGGAATCTGATGCGTACACACATACGATTCTGATAGATGGACTGTGCAAGGCAGGTGATATTGAGGGTGCCGAGCAACGTTTGAGGTTAATGAAAGTGATGGGATTTGATTCAGATTTGGTTGCTTCCAACTCATTGATTGATGGTATGTGTAAAGCTGGTCATCTTGATGATGCGAAGAAGATGTTCGAATCCATGGAGTTAAAAGATTCCTTTACCTACTCTTCCTTGGTCCACAATCTTTGCAAAGCTAGGAAATTCCACAGTGCATCCAAACTGTTGTTATCTTGCTTAAGAAGCCGCATCAAAATCCTTAGGTCTGCTCAGCGAGCTGTTCTTGACGGTCTCCGTTTTTCCGGATTTTCTGGAGAGGCAAGGAAGGTTTGGTCGAAAATTCAAAAGGCCAAGAGATTGCACTCGTAATCATACATTTGCAGCTTTCCTTGAAATATATGTTGGAAGATGGAAGTTCTCCAGCATGCTAATACTCTAATGTCAAGATTCATTCTTCTATACTGTTTCAGATCCCATATATTTAAGGTATCATTCTGGGTAAGAAGTCAGCCAGATTGTTAACTCTGCTCATAATTGAAGGCTTGGGTCATGCAACGGACGAATGATTCTGCATATCACACCAAATAACTGCATATATGAGAGACAATTATGAGGATGTGATTAAGGGGTAAGTCACGGCATTGTCTCATGAGTAACGATAGTCAATAAATTTGTTCGAAACTCGATTTTGTTGTTACATATTATTCTAGAACTACATAAATATTTTGGTTACACCTGTAATCCATATGTTACTTTTTCTGATAAGTCGTTGCATGTCACACCAAATGACTGCATGCATCTGAGATTGGTCATTGCTTCACGGATGCACAATTTATAAATGTACTCATGTGTTTCATTTTATATCTGTCAGGTAAGGTTGGCATCAGTCAGCAAGATCTACGTCTGGAAATCCCTGTTTGGAGTTCAGGTGAAGTGTGTTCAAATAAGACCTATTTTAGTATTAAAACTGCTTAGCTGTATTATACAAATACAGTCTCTAAAGTAACAGAAATTCTTGATGGTTTTGTTTATAATCTGGTTTCATCGGAGTCTTACTTATGAGTAAGTGCTTTTTCTTGACTTAGGCTTGTGAATTGGGCCTTCAAAGAGGTGTACAGGGTTTAAAAGATCTGCTATAGGCTAAAAAACTTGCGTAATGTAGAACAAAATAGATGAATAGTTTACAGCTGGCCCTGTTCATATAAAGACCACTCGAGTTAGAACTCATCATCACATAATCCCTGTGTAAAAGGCTAATAACTTGGAGTAAAGTACTATGAAAGGGGTTGCAAGTCACAATAATTTTTTGATCATAAAGATGCAAAAGTGAATAGATCAACTATCAATTGGGGGAGGCACATGGGTCACAGCTACAGTCACGTACTCGAGGGACTTTTGAAAACTAGTACTCCTACTCTTTGGAAACCTCCACGGTTTATTGCCATGTGTTGACATCTTTATTTGCGTGACTCTTCCTGTACAAGGCATTGATACGTATGACTACTTTAACCAACCATGATCTTCAGATACGAATACAACTTCTTGTTTCTTGTATATTCAGAGTGTTCCCATCTGTTTTATCTCAAATGATAGGCCAGGATTTCATATCTGACTGCCTGAATTCTATGTTTATAGCATATCAACTCGAAAGAACCATGAAAGTGTAAACACCAGTAGTAGGAGGCCCCATAGGAAGTTGCAGGACAGCCTACAGTGACATGAGCGGGCTCTGCGCGGAAGGTTTGTCCTACTGCTTCTACTAGAAAATCTCATCTCATCCAAATCTATCAAGATTACTGTATCCTGAATTGCAGTAATGTTTTTTGCTATTTGGCCACATATCTCACAGTTTCTGCAATATGAAGAACATGAAAGCATGAGTACAGAAATGAACTGAACATGAAATCGAATTGCTGTGAGATCTAGTTGAATTTGATTAGATGATTCTCTGATGCCATTTTTTTGTCAAATTGTGTAGTTTGTAACCAGTATTTCATGTATAACATCATATTTGCCCGATTCAAGTTTCGATAAATTGGATGCTGAAGTTGGAATTTGGCAACATGCAGTGTGGTGAGTGTTACTATGCATAATTCAGGATGTAAAACAAGATAAATGTTGGAACTTACGAATAAGTATGTTCTCAAACAAATCTTACCTATTGCCTCTTTGCTTAAACCAGGTCTCAGCACAGTGAAGGTGCGATGCTCCGAGCTCACCCTTGCATCCACAACCAAGCTGTATGAGCTCCATTTTTTCAGATACATTATCTGAACTCATGTGGCATATCCTACAAACATCGTCTTCTTCCAAATTCTCAGATGTTTCTCCTCCATGCTTACTGCCAGTTGCACCATCCTTTTTCTCGTGTTCCAGCTCCGTTAAATCTTTTTCCTCTCTTGACTTGTTAGGCTCCTTTGACAAGTCAATTTTAGGACAATAAGTGTCATCTTCCTTGCTTTCAGTTTCTGCAGTCATGCTTCTCTGCTTAGTAGCGGTGCCTGGTTGTACTCCACCATATTGACTCGTTGAGCCTCCATTTTCTCCGTTTTTTAGTATTTCGGCCTCCATATTAGCAAAATAGGTAAATCAGCCTTTACCTTTTTTTCCTTGCAAAAACCAGTACACTGTTTATGAAATTTGTAGTTTTCTGTTCTTCCTTCCCTGTGAAATGGTTTCTGAAGGTGTTAGATGCAAATTAATTTCTTTCCCTTACCTCATTGAACATCCCAAAACTGTGAACAAACTTGAAGCTGTGCATTGATCCTCCTGTAAGTAGCTACACATTGGAACTATGCAAACTAATCCGGGATATTTGGACTAATTTGAGCACCTCGTGAAGAACTTTTATGAATAAAGAAAACAAGTTTCTTCACACAACAAGCCTTTAACTCAATGCTTTCACTGGTCCCTGCATAGCATCTTAGATGTGTTGATACAATGAATTTACCCTGAATAAATACGCCAGAAGAAAATTTATAGAAGAAATGTTTGCTGAAGTGAACTTTTCTTTGAAGGACTGAAGATTTAAGGAAAGCAGACGATGAGCAAATTTAAGAATATTCTACCATCCCTCGATTTATTGGTGAAGTTTGTCAGGATGCTTTGGTTGGAAACTAGTGAGTTAGTTCAAGGAATCTGAATCCATGTTTGTCACACTCCAAATGGAAATTAAAAAAGAAGTCTGCAATATTATCAGAATGATTTAACTTTTAGATAAATTAATAAACCTGCTGTTTGTCCTGTTCACATTATCCAACTCATAGGATCGTGGTTAGAACCAGTTTGCAGCTCAATAATGGTCTCCCATTTTTCTCTATTTATTTCCTGATATATTTACACTGAAAAGCTCTTGTAATTTAAGAGCCTGTTTGGTATCCGTTTAAAAACAAGAAAAACAATGGAAACAAATTTGCTGAAAAAACACGTTTAAAAACAGAATAAAAAACAGTTTGGTATGTGCCGAGAAAAGTGTTTAAAATCAGAACACATTTGGTAGCATTACTAAATTTAATGTTAGTTTGCTTGAATATCATTTTTATGTACAATACTAACATATATTTGTTGCTTTATGCATCCAATCAGAGTTGAAATGTCTTTAACAACCAATAGTATGAAAAAAACACCCAAAAAACACAGAAGTTGTTTCTATAAAAAAATGTTTTCAGCATGTTTTTGTTTTAAACAGGCAAAAAAAAAAAAAAAACAGCGCTGCCAAATAAATTCCTGGGGAAAACAGTGTTTTTTTGTTTTTTTTTTTTGAAAAAAAACAGGGATACCAAACATGCACTTAGAATATTGACACGAGAATTCAGTTAACTTTGTTTTAACTACTGTGACTTGAGGGTTCATTGCTTTGAGGTTAGGAGAACCTTTACCCTACTTGAGGTAAAAGAATAAACCATTGATACCTTTCAAGTTTGCTTTGCCTTTGGCTTTAAGTCTAGTATCTGGGGAGGACAATAGTTTACTGACAACAAGAACCTGGTTAGACAAATAAAAATTATAAAGTAAATGAAAATTTTAATGAGTTTGAAGTAAATGAAAATGCTAATGAGTTTGAAGTTCAGGGAGACCTCTTGTAGACAACTTGGATGGAACATGAATGTTTCGATCAACGCATAAACATGGTGGGGGAGAGATGGATTGAAGGAATATATTGTGGCAGTTGTGCTACTATTGTAGCATATCCCAACTAAGGTGGAACAAAGTTCCATGAAACAGTGTCAAGAGAGGCCATAATGTATTTTGATGAGACCATTAATGTATTTATAATCAAATGAAACAGTGATACCAATCTAACATTAGGAACCTAGACCGCCTCTGCCAAACTTGAGTACACTTGGTGTCCTGAAAACCAAAAAATTTGGCCACCAAAATGTTCCCCAGAAGTTTCCCTGAAGAAAGCAGATTAGGAGTATAATACAGGGGAAAATACTCTCTGAAAACCAAAAACTTTGGCCACCAAAATGTTCCCCAGAAGTTTGTCCGAAGAAGATTAGGGAGTAGAATACAGGGGAAAACACTCTCCGTCAATTTTATGCTGCAGTTAGTTTCTCATACAGATTTGAAATAGTTACCTTAGTGCTATGACACTTTAAATGTGCCTGGTGATCTTTCCTTGAGCGACCTTTGCTGGCCTGAAAACTTGTGTCGTACTTGATCTTAAATTGTTCTTCTGGTCTGCAGATATTTACTGGGGGCATGCATGAGTGGACCTTTCACTGCAAACAGCTTGATAGCAGAATTCACAAATACAAGAATAGATCACCTCTAGCACCACCCTAGTTTGTTTTCCGACGTTACCATGATTGCTTGATAGTCGAATCAGTTGACGATGTCTTCTCCGGAAACTTTCTCAAACCTTGAAGCTGTTTCAGTCTCGAAATTCTTTTGATTTGGTGGAGACCTGATATTCTCAGATACTATAGACAAGCCAGCGCCAGGATTTATTACAGATTTACAGGGAGGATGGGGATGTCTTACCCTGCGCATTAGCGTACCGGAGTGTACATTCAGTTGATTTAGGCATCTCAAACATCAAAATACTGTATATAGTAAATCGATGTTGACATTACATGAGAAAGGCCCAGCTAAAGTTTCCACATATAGCCAATTGTTTGTTCATACACTAAAGTTTTATCAAGGTTCACTCCATATCATGTGTACATTGTACGCTGATGATGCCAGAAATCACTATTCTTTTTGGCACGATGCCAAGGATTACCGGATCGTGTTCATTTAGCTAGATTAGTGTAAGTTGAAATTGCAGTTATATTACATGTGATAGCATGAGAAAATTGCTGAAATTTACAATTTTATCCAACTATTCAGCAGTGCAAAGAAATGAGAGGAGCATGATCATTCTTTCCCGGAACATAATGTTCTGAGACATTCAAACTCCATAGGGCGAAATAAGCGAAAGTTCAACTGGTACAAAGTGAAGAACCCAAAAAGGCAAACAGAAGAATAATAGTAATCTTAGAACAACAAACATGAATTTTCTGTCGATCATATTACAGCTCATGAGTAGAATTAACCACGGTTACTGTTTAAAGAAACAAAAGACAAACTACAAAGAACCCTCATTTAGTGCTCCTGCTATTTCTTGGGAGCACCCACCCACCCACCTAGCTAGACATGATCACCGTACAGTTGAAGGATACTTTTACGATCAAAACATTTACATAAGTGTGCAAGGGGTTCTTCTAGCTAACGTCGGAGATGACAGCAGTAGAGAGGGCTGTCCATGTTAAAGTTGAGAGGGTAGTAAACACATCACATATGCCAATGCTGCCAGTCAGGTTGAAGTTGAAATCTCCAGGTTCTATCACCAAAAGGCTTACTCCCTTTGAATTACCTTCCATCGACCACCAGAAGAGTTGATTCCACCTTGCATTAAATATCTATATATATAAATATTTACGTGCCACCTGGATGTGGGAAGCTAAGACTGTTTTGCCTTCGAACATGCTCAGGTATCAGCCTGTTGATCAACTCAGGTGAAGCTCCAGTCAACTACAAACGAACAAAGAATCAATATGAATCAAAGCTTTTCCAGTTATCCAGTAAACTGCAAACAGAACAAAGAAACATGGATCAAAGCTTTTCCAGTTCCATCTGTCCAAACTCATTCCTCATTCAGGTTTAGTTTTGACAAAACCGCGTCCTATTGTGCTCAGATACTGTCGATATGAACCACATTACCTTTAATCGCTACATCCAACAGCCTAACGATACACATGATCGCACCACCTCAAAAGATTCTCTGATTTGTCTTTTATAAGGATACCTAGATTTTTTCTAACTGTGTCATTGCGTATACTAGCTTTCAAAGTTGCACAACCTTAGCATTCTCATTTCTGCTACACTTCGGGTGCACACTGGGTAAAACCCCGCTCTAGTGCAATAGCCTGCAAACCACACTAGAGAGGTAAACCAGCATCAGAAAAGGCTCACAGTTGAGGAGGCCAATAGGCAGCCCTTAGGTTGCCCCAAGGTTTGAACTCAAGATCTCTAGAAAATGCTAACCCCACCAACTCAACTACACTCCGAAGGGTTGATTATACCTTCTTAATCGCCCAACACTGAGTCTCATTCAGGCATCCATCAAAGCGGATCAAGAAAAAATTAAATAACATAAACGAGTCCCACATCCCCGTGGTACTGAATACTGACAGTATTAATCAATTTTAGCATTCTGCATACTTGGCCATTTTCTTTTAGCTCTAGGTGCGCTTAAGCTGAAGTTGTGGGTAAGAACATCTGTAGTGACAACAAAAGTGATCCAAACCACTCAATCAGGGGCCAAAAGAATCAAAGGGATATCGTTCCCCCAAATTGTAGCAGCCAAACAACCAATACATTTTCAAGGGAACATATTGTTTTGTAAATGTTCTTCGTTCAAAGAAAAGGGAACCAATAAACTGTCAAACCTAGTACACCAAAATTACAGATTCACCCCCTTTAACATCTGGGCACATTCTCATTTTAATTTTTATCAATTTTAAAGTGCTGTTAAATTCAGACCCCGTGATCCTAAACCAGTATTACTTGGGACCAAAAGTTTCCCACTTATTCAGAAGAGATTTCACAAAAGGCATATTATTAAAATTGAAGAACCATAGTCAGCTTGAACTAGTATAAACAAGCTGACTCACAACAAGAAACAGATTAACTAGGTACAGTTTAGAAAGAATGATAAGAGAACCATCACCGCAACATAGTTCTATAATATCGTCTCAGCTGTTACAGATTCTGATTGTGGTATAATGGCATCGAAAATATAAGACAACTGTTGGAAGCAACAACCGCAGGCGTGCCCTTTTTAAAATGTTAGAAAATGCCAAGAGGAAAGAAAAGAACCTTGTTAACAATATTTTCAGCATATCAAATAAACTATTTCTTGTCTCTTCACTAGTTGTCAGCCCATACTATGAAACTACATGCTAACTTGTTAGTGATTTTCGAGTTATTTGTAGCCAACAATTGTTTGAAAATTATCTCTTCCCCTATAGCAGACTTTGACCAATATGTAATGCATATCACTCATCTATTTGTATTATTTAAACACGTATCCAAATATCTGCTGACCAAAATTAAACCATTGTAGGAATGTTTTGGTTTTTATCGAATAATCTTTTTGTGATTGTAATTCACATCATAGAACTCGGTCCCAACCTCCTTTACTAGTATGGACTGGCCTATACGTAACGTGTCACACCGTGTTCCAGAACCACGCATCACAGTACGGAAATGAAATTGATTCTAAAAATACGTACTTCCTGTTTAAAATTGAAAAGAGGAGGCAGTGGACGCCCATTTGGAAGACGAGCATTAGGCTCCCGAAGCTCGTCAAAGAAAGGATGAGTACAGGCTTCCAACTGCAGCACGAAAATAATATGTCAACAACTAAACCGTCAGAGTTACTTTCAATCAATCTGCTACTAAAGAATATCATAATTATATCATCAAAGTTTCAAGAGAAAGAAGGAAAAAGAGGGAGCTCTTCACCAAGGACGTGTATATTTTGTTTCAATAATGATGTTTAAGTGAAAGCATACGATCAAACTCCAGAAATACAAATAAACTCACCGCAGTACAGCGAAGACTAGGTGAATATTGAAGCAAACGTGACGCTAGATCTATTGCTTCAGGAGGCATGCGTTTGTGGAACACCTGAAACAAAGTGCTTTTAGTGAGTTCCCTGAACTAAAGCTACTTTTGGTTCCACTGAGCAGTGGATATACATCAGAATGAATAAGCACCATGATACCTTGTGCCAAGGATGAGCCTTAATCTGAGGAAACCTAAAATCTGTATAATTAGGATTCATGCATCGTATTTCTTCACGAGTAGGAGTACCAAGAACCTGCAAGAGGATTATGAAATCAGAAAAAGTTCCTGCACCATTCACAAAGTTCTGACCAAAAAAAATGAAATACAAAGGAATGTACCTTTATAATCTCCACTAGTTGGTCTACTGCATTTTCTCCAGGAAACAATGGCTACAAAAGCAGTATTGAAAGTGTAAGCATACAAAATATGAGGAAGATAAATTAGAGTGAACGAGTAGCAGATTCAGTGCGGATGCTAAGGAGGATAATAGCACTGACCTGCCCCAGAAGAAGCTCAGCAAGTACACAACCAGCTGACCAAATATCAATTGAACTTGAGTACTCTGTTGCACCAAAGATGAGTTCTGGAGCACGGTAGTAACGGGAACAAATGTAAGATATGTTTGGTTCACCCTTGACCTGATTACAACAAAACTCGGTTAAAGAAGGAAGAAATTGCAAATGACTTGTAAGAAAAAAAGATAGAGAATGACACCCAGAAAACATTTGTTCCAACATGATATGCTACTACAGTATACCACTTATGTTGATTCTCAAACACATTTTGAGCTAATTGGACATGCGAGTTTGTTTCCTTGATCGCTCTATTGATGCACATATTGTTCAATCTACTTCTTTATAGACAGGGACTGGGAACCGGAATGGTCAAATTAGTAACTTTTGGATGTTGGTTGAATGTATGCATATTACTCCGGAGTAGTGCCTTCAGGCACGAGGTATACACTAGTACTAAACTAATATGCCTAAAAATAGATTCCACATCAACAAAATATTATGATCTTAACCTATGAATCATACTGTGAAGTATGGTTCAATTAAGTGAGTAGCAATGATGATAGTTCCATTATCTCAACATCCCAAAAGTAGATTCAGAAAGGGGGATATGCTGTAACCAGTAAAGAATAGTTGTGCATTCACATTTTATATAAATTCCCTAATAAAAGCTGGTTGTCAGATTATACCCACGGTGTATCCTCTCTGAGGTCCAAGGGAATCAAATTGCGGACGTTCGGGTAAGTAGCCGAAACATGACATCATATTTCGAGTTTGATATCCTAGTACATTCCATAGAGTACAATGAAGAAAGTCAAGTCAACCTCCACCAGTCTACAGTTCAAATTGCCTGAGCTGGCCAAAGATTTCATTGATTGCACATCACACCCATCCAATGATATGATATGACTATTTTTGTAACATGTTCCTATACAAGACCTCACATGATCATTCATTGATCAAATTGTAATTTATTTGTAATCACTTTCCTACTTTCAGACTTCCAAGCAATGGACTATGAAGCAGATGATGCTGAGTTTACACGTATGAACAATTTTATTGATCATAAACATTTAAACTTCAGAACAAATGGCCGTACCAGAACTTTTGCACTTCCGAAGTCACAAAGCTTCACTTGGTGGGTGAGAGGATCTACCTGTAGATGCGTAAAAAATATATAAACAGTTGAGATAAGAAACCAAATTACCAGAAGAAAAGTAAATAAAGGAAAAAGAAAAAGTTTCCGTACCAGAAGATTTTGGGGTTTGACATCTCTATGGCAAACTCCAGGAACTGTATGAATATAAGCCAATCCTCTGAATATCTGAAAAGCATTGCCCTCTATTAGTAAATCTGGTGGAAAAGGAGTAAATGTACACTAACAGACTGACAAAGAGAAGTTAAAGTACCTGATAAGTATAAAGTTTGACATAGATGAGTGGCATCCGCTGATTAGCATTACTGTAATGCTTCAGAACACGATACATGGTCTCAGGCACATATTCCATGACCAAATTCAAGAAGAGCTCATCTTTAGTTGTTGTAGAAAAGAAACAGTGTCTCAGAGAAACAACGTTTGGGTGATCCATCAAGCGCATTAACTGCAGCTCGCGATTCTTATATCTCCTGTCCTGCAACACCTTCTTTATGGCCACTGTCTCTCCAGTTTCTAAGCATTTAGCCTGGATTAACATTGAAAATTATATGGATTAAAGAATCAACATTGGACAACGAAAGTTATGATATTTAGAAGAAAATGATTTTAAATACCTGGAATACAATTCCAAATGACCCTGTGCCCACTACTCGTTCAGCCATGTAACTAATGGTCTGTAGAAAAGCATTACGGCCACGTTAAACTGGATGTATGAACTAAAATTAGGGAGAGCAATACGATCTAATGATTAGTTAATCATGTCAAATCTTATTCGCTCACATGGTGTATGATCAGCTACAATTTGAGATCGCAAATATCTCAGGAAAGCAACAGTTGCCAAGTATCAAATCACTTCTTAACACATACGAACATCTCAAACTGAATTGCAGAGAGGCATGTAATAGAGAAGAAGTAGCGAACATAACAGCAAGGCGTGTGTTAGCAGGCCTCACCTGTTTAGGTTCTCCATTCTTGCCCCCAATTGTAGTTGAGATGATGTGTCCGGTAACTTGATCGTTTCCTTCTACGACAGAAGGTGCCATCTCCTGCTAAAAACCCACGTTTTTAGTAAGTGCAGACAAATCTTCTATGACTCAATTAAATGATGATGGTAGTAACAATAGAAGCAACAACTAACTACCATGACCAAATCACAACATCATCATTTCATGGCAATTACCATAACTGAACAAACAACTTCTAGAGTGGAAACTTGTCTGTGAGATCCAAATTGAAGAATGACACAAAAAAGATGCAAAGAGGGGTGGTTATACAAAGCAAGCCTATTTAGTCATGAAAATAATTCTGGAAAAAGCATCAAAGATTGCATACGAAATAAGAGGTCCCAAGAAAGAATCAAATGCCGCAAATAGCATCAAGCAACCTACTACAATACACTGAAACAGGAAAATAGAGCAAAAAAACAAAGGTGTGCATAACAGCCAGAACAGGGCAAAGAATCATCAAGATACTAAAACAGTCCCTACAAGTCTACATTCTACAACCATTACAACAATATTACCAAAATCTTTCACAACGAGCAAGTATCACTCGCAACGAGCACAAGTATTCTGGAAAATATGAAACCCTAGATATGAATATAAAAATCAATATGAAACCCAATTGGTCATGTAACCTCACCCGAATTCAGAATTGGAAATCTAACCTTGGAGGAAAAAGACAAACAACTTTACCTCTCACAAATGGAGGTTAGATGTCCAATTTTGAATTGAGGCGAGGTTAGAAAACAAATAGGTATTTGGGGGAAGGTTTTAGTACAAATTTTCTAACCCTAGATAGGCATGTACGAGCAAGTGAGATCTCAATTAGAATCTCCAGAACTCTCTAGCGCTCTCTCTCAGCTCTTTGTTAGTCATCAACACTCAAATTACACATTCCAATCAACCATTAGAGCTGAATTAGCAGCTACAAAACCTTCTCTATCGACATTACTGCCGGAAATCACACTCCGGTCTCTAAGAGTACCAGAACAGCGAGATCGGTATGGAATTGAAGGTTTCGAGCTAGATCGAGCTCGAACCAGAGAAAAAATCAAGCTCCAACCGTCACCGGACTTGGAAATAGCACTAGAGATCGTGTAACAGAACGGTGAAGGTAGCCGGAAAAGTGAAGGAAAGTACCTTGTCGGAGTCAATCTCCGTCGGGGCAAGTTTCATGGGGTCATGGTGGTGGTGGTGGTCTGGAGGATGGTGAGGTCCTAGCGGTATCGAAGCCATGTGTTAATACAGCTTTCCCTTCTCTCTTCTCTGTCTCTCTACTTTTACTTTCTCTCTCTAAGAGGATTTGTCGAAGGGAAGCAGTTTCTCTCGCTCTAGTAGTAAGGGAAAGATGACTCCCGGTGATGTGTCACCTATGTCTAAATCTTCAGACGAAGGTTAGACCAACGCGGATGGGAGAGGGCGTGCTGACACGCGCTGTTGCATGTGACGTGGATAGTTATCTGATGACTCACTATTAAATTTCAAAGAATAAAGAGAAACAATCAATAGTACTATTACTAATCCACTAAAATTACTAATCCACTCAAGTTAACCTGAATTTTTATTGTTTGCTCCAATGGTGTTATGTATGTTACATAAGTTTGTGAGTATTGAATATAAATAAAAAAATTATTAAATTAAAATATGAGAGATATAGACACAAAAAATTTAACTACATACATTCTAGCTAGCTACTTCTATTGAGTGGGATACATAATATGTAAAATATTGAGTCATTTAGCTAACCCATTGAAGCTCATTATTTCTTCTAGTTATGTAAATTATAACTAAACTAATTCTTTTACATAACCATTGGAGATGCTCTAATGTGAGATTGAAGTAGATAAAGAATTGTTGAGTTAGTAAGGCTCGTCTACTTGCTCGATTGAAGCTTGAGCTTCGAGGCTGTCTTTCTTGATGAGTGATTTAAAATTATTTTGTTAGTCCTCCAAAAACTTAAGGTGCATCATGACTCTAGAATGAGGCAACATACCCTCTACTTAATTCTTTCTAACCAAAAAAATAAATAATAAGATTTTTTTTCAACCACATTTCAGAAAACATACAAATTTGAGATTGCTCATAAAAAATAGCTTATTGTGAAAATTATTACAAAATCGCATCGTTTTGCTATCCAAATCATCCGGTCAAAGTGACCCAGATACGAGTCAAAAAGTCAAACCGGTGCTATAGAGAAAAAACGGAGGTAGTAAATAGCACCGAAGGTACCCATATTGAAAAACAGGCAAGTGGGTACCCATATTTCGAGCACGTAGGTACCATTTTGTTAACTTTCCGTCAATATTGGACGGAAAAATATAAAAATACTATTGTACCTTTTATTTTCACCTCCAACTTTTTAAAATACAAATTACTAAAAAATCTAAAATATAAAAAATAATATATGTAAGATAATGCAATATATTTCATAAGAAATTACATATTTTTAAATCATTTCAAAACATGAAATATGTTTTTCTTTAACAATTGACACAAGAGTTGACATCTGACAATCTTGAATAAGTAATGATTTGTATTTTTCATGCAAATGTAAAAAAAAATTGTATGAAATGCACAACGATACTTGTATATTATTTTTTAGTTAAATAAAATCTAGTATTTATGAAATTTTAAGATTTTTTTAAATACTGTTAAGAACATTCTAAAAACTTTGAGATTGACGGATATATATTAATAAAAACATATTTCATACCTTGAAATGATGTAAAAATATGTAATTTTGATTAAATATATTGCATTATCTTGCATATATCAAATTATAAATTAGTTTTTTGTTTTATTTGTTTACACTTTTTAGTAAAACTTGTATTTTAAACAAACTTGGAGGTGAAAATAAAGGGTACAATATTCTTGTTATATTTTTCCGTTCAATATTAACGGAAATTTAACCGAAGGGTACCTACTTGCTCGAAAATCCAAATTTTGGGACCTGTGGTGTTCGATTTTGAAATGTGTTGGATCAGGTTGACCACCTCTTCAATGTGCATAGCAGTCTCCGAGAAATCCTTCAGCTTTTCTTCTTCCCAATTAACGATTTTTTGAACAACCTTCAAGGCGTCCATTTCAAGTTTAAACCACTTGAAACCTTGGCTCTTCACTAACCTGATGCCGTTAGCAGCGACGGCCGCCTCAGTTTCCATCGCCGATTTCACATCTTTGAACGAAACACTCATTCCGCGCGAGAAACCGACCGAAATGGCCTCGAATAACCGACCACCACCGCCTGTGTCTTTCTCGGCATCCCAAGCTCCATCAACATTGAGCTTGACCCAATTAGCTTCCGGCGCTTTCCATTTCTCCTCGACTTCGGCGTCGTCCCAGATGGCTCTTTCTTCTCCGTCATCTGAATCTCATCGAGGTGCCGATTCGATAACTTCTTTTCTAGATCTGCTCTTCTTCTGAAAGATTCATTGGTTTTTCTCTTTCTATAAAGGCCAAACTGTGAGGCAGTAGTATTGGATTTCGCTTGCTTTCATCGCTATAAATCTACTTGGAAGCCAATCTTTAAAACTTGGGGTTCTGAATTGGAAGAAGACTGCATCAAACAGGTTTGTCCACACCCTTCTTATGAATTTTTCAGTTCATAAACAAATGTTTCGGGTTTCGAACTCATTGTCGCAGAGGGGCACAAGCCTTTTGTGTGTACCTCAATTTTAACCAGGTTGCTCCCTGTGGCTAACGAGTTTGGACTCGCTCTCCACCAAGTGTGCATATACCTCTCCAGCAATTTAATTGCCCAGCCACTGGTCAAGGGAGCTACTTGCTTCTATCGTCGAATTTTCAGCCTACTTGTCCATTTTACATGCCTCCTTGTACCCATATTTGGAGTTGTATTGTCCATCTTCCGTGTGATGCCACACCACTTTGTCTTGTTGCTCCACTTTGGGGATTGGAACTCGCAAAATTTCAGCTACATCAACCTGAGCAAACTATTGATTAAGCTTTGTCTGATCCCAGTCCTTCTCATCTATGAAGTAGTCTGCTACCCTCCTTGACTGAATCCTTTGAGTGGTTACCACTGGCCTGAAAGAGTAAGGTCGATAGAGCCACAGATCCGCCCCATAGTGAATGATTTTGCAATCACCTACCTGCCATCTAAGAACCCTTTTCAACAATGACTTACTGCCTAGTATACTATTCCAAGCATAAGAATTTGTAGTCTTCGTTTATGTGTTTAGCACTGCGGAATGTGCACAATATTTGGCTTTGTATACTCTACTCATCAGAGTGTTAGTCTGCATAATCCTCCACAGTTGTTTGCCCAACGATGCTTTATTAAAAGCATGAATGTCTCTGAAACCAAGCCCCCTTCAACAATAGGTTTCTTCAACTTTTTCCAAGAGATCCATCTTCCGCCTCTTTGACCTTCTTTTTCCCCCCAGCAAAAATTGCTAGCCATAGCTTAAAGCTTTGCGCATAGCTGTTTCGGTAATAGGAAACAATTCATTGTGTAAATTGGAATAGCTTGTGCGAGCGCCTTAATTAGCACCTATGTTCCTACCGTTGAAAGACTCGATTGTTTCCAGTTCTTTAACTTACTTGCTACCTTTTCAGGGAGGTTGGAGTAGGTGACCGTTTTATTTTTCCTATTGCAGTGGGCATTCCCATGTATCTCTCGTGGTTGGACGCTTGCTAAATACCCAAAAGCTGTCTGAGATTGTTTTTCTCGTGGACTTGTACCTTTCCTGAAAACGAAACTGATGACTTGTGAAAAGTCACCATTTTTCCGGAGGCAGGCTCATACTTTTTTAGTATTTCCTGTAAAACAACTACATCAGTAGTACTAGATTTTGTAAAGATAATACTATCATCTGCGAAAAAGATATGAGAAATAACTGGTCCACCCTGAGAAGCTGACAAACCATATAATTTCTTTTGAGTCACCGCTGCCGACAATTCTCTAGATAGTGTTTCACCACACAGAAAAAACGATGCGACAAGAGGGGGCATCCCTGCCTCAGCCCCCTCTTAGAAACAATGTGACCTTGTACCGAACCATTAATGGAAAGCGAGAAGGACGAAGTGCTTATGCAAGTAATTACTAGCGTGGCCCACTGATTACAAAAGCCCATCTTGATCATATTTGCCTTAAGAAAACTCCACTCAACCCGATCATAAGCTTTAGCCATTAACCTTTCCGATTGTTCCATTATTTGTTTATCCTCCTCAGTCCCCATCATTTCACAATATTTAATTGTCTTTATATCCCAATCTTCAGAGAGTATGACCCAATATTTGCTCACAAACCCTCAATGAGGGACTAATGGTGGTCATCAATGGACCATCTGGTGGTACCCTGCCGGTGCTGGATGGTTCACATGTAGACTGAGGTGGAGACTGCACCAGATCAGGTACAGCGACATTCTGAACTCCAGGTGGCTGCAACTCACCAGAGTCCTCAGACAGATTTGTATTTTCAGAAACACATGTCATATTGGGGGGAGGGACAGTGATATCGAAATTGAGTGAACTCTTTCCCTACCGAAATGGTTTGAGAAGAACAACTCTTGTTCTCTGTGAATGCTTCTGTTGGCAGCACATCTACTTCCTGACGATAGAAATTTTAGTGCGTTACGAAAAAAAAATCAACTTTTCAGACAGTTTCTGTTGTTGACCCCGACAGCTTTCAGAAAGAATGGGCAAAAATGCTTTTATAGAACCTGCTTTTCATTAAATTATTCTACTAGTGATAATGACCTTAGAGTTTTAAAACTTTCAATAATTATCTTTTACATAAACGACATGTCATATATTTGTCATTTTACTCTCTCACAGCACGTAGACAGTTCATTTTACCAAACAGGCAATTTTAATATTTCACCGCAACTTTCACGTGATATTTTTTTGAGAATTACATCATGTAGCCGGTTCGAACACGGAAATTCACGCAGAGACTTCAAACGCTGTACCAAAGAACTAGCACACATTTAAAGCTTTCACGTGATATTTACTTAATAATATTTTATCTGAAATTCACAGCTGCTTTGCCTCAGTGATTTACACTCAACAGCCTTTGCCAAACTAGCCTTTTCCTTAATCAAACCAAATGCTTCTTTGTCTCTCCAATTGGATAAAGCTGCGGAGGGAGGGAGAGAAAGAATTAAGCGAATCGCTTTGTACTGGTTTTTTGTCTTTGTATACCCCAAATGCGTCTACAAAGACAGAGAATGCAAAGCAAAACCCCCCTCTATGTTCACTCTCAGTTCTCCAATTTCTCATCCGCTGTGCTTCAAAACCCAGGTGGGTTTACTCTTCTTTCCGTGTTTATCATCACCAATTTCTTACTTTTTGCTGTCTCTGAACTTTGAGAGTTTGCCTGAAATGTCTGTAATCTCTTGCTGTTTATGGGTTCGGCTGAGTGTGATTCTTTTGGGAACTTTACATATTCAGTTATGGATTTTGTGATATTGGGCCTTTCTGTGCTTTGCTGCTGTGATTTTAATGGTTTTGCTTTGTGGGTTTTGTTTAGGGGGAAATGAAGAAGCTAACCTGAAGCTTCCATGTAGCTGAGGAGAAAAAAACAAAAAATAAAATAAAATCCTAATCTCTCAGTTAGTACCCAGAAAAGAGATGGGTTTCACTATCTAAAAAAGAGAAGAAGTGGCTAGTTTTTAGAAGCTTCCATGGAGTAAGCTGAGCTTTTTGCCCATGTAGAGTCCAGAAACTATATACCCATGGGAGACGGATTGATAATCTATGTATTGGTAAAGAATCTTACAAAGATGAAGGTTTTGGAAAGAAATCTCTTAGTCTGGAAACCATAGGGGTTTTACAAGGTGCATCTTTTGATTATTAATTTCTATTATGTTTTGTTGTAATGGAGCGGACTGGTATCCATGGTTGCCCTCCTGTTATCCTTTGGGAGCAAGCCGTTCTAAAGCACATATAATAGGCCTCACCATTAACAATGAGACTTTCACTTACCATAGTTTCCCAAAGACTGCACTGCATTTTCCGGTTATGGCTTGGTGCTTTTGAAACAACTAAGATAGGTGTTTTACGTGATTCACATAAGTTATCTTTGTGCTTCAACGAGTTTTGATATGTTTTATGTGTAATGGAGACCACATCCCGTGCAACCACTTTTCTCTTCTGGTTCAATGTAGCCAGGTGAATCACATATGTTAGGACTGAAGCTGTTAAATCTGAAGATGATATACATACTAGATTGCAATGATGTCCAAATAATATTTTCTTCATTTTTAAGTTATGATTGGCGTAACGAAAAGAACGGCTTTCAGTGACTACCTTCTGTTTTGCCGGTGTGTATCTTTTTGTCTATACGTGTTAAACTTATAAATTACTCCATGGAATCTACGGACTCCAAACATCATAAAATATTCTTGAACATCTAATAGAAGTGGTGTAACTTTAGAAGGCCCTTTACATAAGACATGACACGTGACATCAGGGTGCGGAACAAAGTAGGATCTGGAGACTCTCTAGTGTCAGATGACAAGTCACCAACCAGCTTCTTGGCCCCTGGATGGAAGCGGACTTATTTTAATGCTTAATAAACATTCATGTGATGGTATTTGTGTTTACAGAGCTGCTATGCTTACCGTATACTGTTTAACACATGTTATTCTCTGCTCATAGTAGTATTCTCTCTAATGCATGTGTTTGGATGACAACTCACTGATCAACTTCTTGGTCCCTGGACGGAAGTGGACATATGTGAGTGCTTATAATTCATGCATGGGTGGGTTATTGGATTAAACTATTATCCAAACTTGTTTTAGTGCTTAATATACATTCATGTGATGGTATATGAAGTTGTGGTTAGGATTCTCCCGCAAACACACCCAATTGGTCCATTCTGCATTTCATTTTGTGCTTTTGTACTTTTGATTGTAGGTCTATACTTGGTTTGTGAGATTATGTGAATGCTAGTTATAACAAGTTGGACTTGGCTTACTAAGAAAGTACACGGAGATGTCTTTTTGTGGTTTAGCATATAGGAAAGTAGTGTCATCCAAGTTTAAAATAAGTAACTAGTCTGGTTGGAGACTTCATAGGTGGAATATCATCCATCGTGAAATGTATTAGAGGCCATGTAGATTTCATCTGCATAGGCCCTGATGCATTCGCTGATTGTTTCCTCTTACTGTAATCTCTTTCCATTTGTTCACGACTTCAATTTCTCTGTTTTATGACCTTCCTGACTTATCTTCTAATGTAGGTTAAATACACCTTCCCAATATGGTCGTTTGGTAGCTGGTCAAAGGTTTGCTCATACAAGGAGACTTCCAGCATGTTTTCAGGCACTAAAAGCCGTGTTATGGCTGATAAAAGATACGCACGGTCTCAGAAGAGCGTACTTGATAAGGATGGAAATGACCACATAATGGGTTTCTCTTCAAGAGAAATTGGAGATGATGGAGTAAGTTCGCTTTTGTATGCCAGTGTCGTTTTTGCTTTGTTATTTGGGGATACTAATCCCCCACAGTGAAGACATCTTTGTTTCCTTTAGCCATGGTGATTCTTACTTCATAAATTGACTTCGCACATAATTTGTTCATTCTCCTTGTTTTGCCCTCCCCAAAATTTAACAACTACAGTTATGGTTCTACTATGACTTCACATAAGTAATTATCTTTTACATGCATAATAGTGTTTTAGTCTGTTAACATAAGTCTCACATAATAATTCCTCAATGCTTTCTAGAATTATTGCGAGTGTATCATTTGTGACATGCCCCCCTGCTTTGCTGTGATACTTGCCCAAGTGCGTTTCATGTTCAGTGCCACAATCCACCTCTTCAGGTAACTAGCCTTATATATGATGTTCCTGGAACTTTTATCCTTTAATGCCACTCTTAGTGCACCTCTAATGTTGAATTCTGTGTCTTGAAAAAGCATGCTCCTGCTGGAAGTTGGTAATGCGAAAGACGCTCTGAGATATCTGATCTGATCGGGCCATTGAAAGCCCATTTGAGTTCTTCTCCTAGACCATATTCATCTTACACACTGGGACAACCTACAGGGGAGAAATTAGATGCTGCAGAAGTCCTGGCTAATAGAATGTCATGTAGCTGTTCTTATGACAAGGTAAATTGTACTATAGTATTTTATCTCCCAGAAACAAGTGTTTGGATGCCAGGTTAATCCTTTTTGCTAAATGAAACTTCATGTTGAAAAAAAAAATCGCAGTAGAGGTCTATGGTATTCGATCCCATTAACGGGTTTTTTGGAAAGCTAAGCAAACCAAAAGGTTATTCAGGAAAACCTAATGTAGCTACACAGTCCAAACATCCCTTCCCTTCCCTAACGACGTGATAACCTCAGCATCTTTGAATGTAGTAATTGTTGTGAGTTAATCTGAATTTACTTTGTGAAGGTCAAACAAGGATTACTTTACCGTATCTTCTCATATGCCCGTGAATAATGTCCATTCATATGACAGGATCAGGTTTTGTTGTGAAACATGTCATTCTAATCATTATCATGATTTTTTTCACCTATGATATATTCTTCTGAATAGTTAGCTTTTATTTCGAAATATCCAGAGTTGTGTAAATTTCACTCTATTTGTTAGCCATTCATTCCTTATGATCATTTTTCGTTCTTTTCTTTTCGGTAAATATTATACACTTGAGATTTGAAGAAACCTGTTCTCCAAACCTTGCCTATTAGCCGATTCAAGTTTATATATATACATGTGTGTGTATAGCTTTAATGAGCGTCTTATGGAGCTTTCACCCCGATAACAAGCTTATTTTTGCAAGGCTAAAAGACACTTTCACCACCTCTAGTTTAATTGAAGGGCACTTTCACCCCTTCCAATTTGGAAAAGGACACTTTCATCCCTTCAGCGTGCTTAACTTCAAGTAAGTTGCATCTCCTCATTGTGAAGCTGTTGGTCAGGCTGCAGGGCAAGTCAGTGAAATTAGTTTTGGAGACAAATTTGTCCCACGTATATCATGCAAAAAGTCTATTATACCCATGTGTAACACCTACATTTTGCATAATATGGGGTAAAATTGTCCTGAAAACTATTTGTAGTCTCAGCTCCCAACTCTAGACTAACAATTGCACAACATGGGATGTCAATTTCGTGAAGTTTGGCACACTAAAGGGGTGTAATTGTCAATTTCTAAACTGGAAGGGGTGAAACCTTCAATCAAACTAGAGGGGGGTGAAAGTGTATTTTCGACAGATTTCTTGCATTCTTTGTTGGCTTGGTTCTGCAGTTGGGTCCCTTTTTGACCAGCCAGATGGTGCACTCAATTGCTGAATTTGTGGCTGGGTGTTTAGGCAAATTGTAACGGTAGTTATTACTAGTTATAGTCGGTTATTTTTGTAGGCACTTTTGTGTCTTATGTAAACGCTTTAGGAGCATCTCCAACCTCATTGGGGGGGGGGGGGGGGGGGGGGACCGTGTTGAAGTCCAACCCCATAAGGGGAGGAGGATGGGGAGGGGGTGCTATGGGGATAAATTTTGCCTTGGGTGTGGGAGGATTAGGGAGTTCCCCATGAACATGCCCGTCCCCCTCCCCATACATGAATTAAAATGGACTCGGAAAAATGAGTTGGAGATGAGTTGTAGTTTGGGGGATGGGGATGGGGAAGGGGAAAATGGTGGGCCCGTGAGGGGAGGGGGATGGAGAGGGGGACGTGAGGTGAGGGGGGAAATGACATGGGTTGGTGATGCCCCAATTGCTGCATATCTTTGTCTATTTAAGCCTGAATATAGCCTATGGCAAGGCCTATAGAGAGCAACGGAATTAGGTATAATTCATTGTTCATTAAGAGCGATAAAAAGGTTGGAACGGCATCTTATGCCACTGAGTGCTTTGTTCAATTCTGTTCACAAACTGTTAACCTCGTTCGAGAGGACTACTGGCTGAACCAAGTTGTAATAACTAGTACCATAGCACCAGGTTCGGTGTTCGTCACTATGTTTAAGTGCCTTCAGTGGGTGCTATCGATTGTGTGGATGTGTGTGTTGCCGCTGTATTCCTGTTGGTGCGAGCGTGAGTTCTTCGTTGCTTGGCTTTGTGCTTCGTTTTCTCCTTCTTCATGTCTAAGTGCTGTGAAGAAGTTGCTTGCTGTAATGGCGGATGGAACCGCATAACTGTTGTCCCGGTTGGAAAGAGTTGTGGGTACTCTTGAGGTTGAGGATCCAGCTTGACCGTTCGCGTATATAATCTCGCAATTGGAGAATGGCTTGGAGGAACTACGTAGTTTGCTACCAAACGTTACGAGTAAATTAGTGCCCAAAAATGATGGTTAGCGGTAGGCTTGGCAATTTCTGACCAGACATGATAACACGACACGAACCGGACACGAAGTTAGCGGGTTTGGTTTGACACGAACCCGCAATGGGTAAAAAAGGGTACGACCTGAAAGTGTCTGTGAAAAAACAAGTCTAGTTAGTTTTGACCTGCACAACTCAAAAACTACTGGTTTCTACCTGCCTAACAACAATAACCTTCTATACCACATTAGCCATTCTCTCAGAAAAAATAAAGACACAATGCTAATAATATTCGGATCAACGCGACGACACGACACTAACCCAACACGGAGTTAGCCGGATTGGGTCGACACGAACCCGCAAATTCAGAAATAGGTTGACACGAAATAAATTGGTTGACTTTGGGTTGACCCGATTCTAACTCGACAGGGTTCGAACCGACTGTAACTGACTGACGAGTTGACCCGAATTGTCAGGATTAGTTGGCGGGTCAATCGATTAGTAAATTCTCATGTAAACCATGCTCTATATTAATATTCATCTTTGAAAATAACGTTTTCCGGTTAACAAAATGGAATTGACAATATGTTTACCTCTCGTACAAAATGATGCTTGGATTTTGCCGTGACTAGTTCTATCGGATAATGAATTCATTTTTCATCTCTCTGATTTTCTTGGCATTAGTTGAGATTGACAGCTTTACAACTGCACTATTTATAACATATTTTAACAACAATTATTATTATTCAATTACTAGTTTTAACTAAAGAGTTAAGTACAACTTAATAAGGATACATTCGGAAAAAGTTTTACCGCCGAGGAGTATTTTGACATTTTCTCATGCGAAGTGGGCTTCATAAACCCTAGGTATAACTTTGACTGGTTACAAGTATTATCGCACTCACCAGCGCCGCATCGCATTTTATGCATGTTTTCTTTCTTGGAAATATCGCCCCACCTACGGTCATCACCTTATATATACATGCTTGGAGATATGCGCAACTCGACCTCTCCTTCATTAATCAGCCTCGCATCTATAAAAGCTGAGCACCCTCTCATCGAACCCTATTTTCACTTGTAACAATCCCCTACCTGTAAGTGTCCCTTGAGCGAAATAAAAATAAAACCCGTATGTGAATCTTAGGCCCAATCCGGTTCGATGAATGAAAGAATTTGATTGGAAAGGGTACTATTGCCTTCTTCCGTTCCCTTATTGACGCCTTAGCGGTCATCTTCCTTCCAACTAGCGCTACTGGGCGAGTCCTAAATCTATCTTTTCTTGCAGAAAAATGAGTTCTTCCGATCGATCCTCCTTCAACGAAGTGGCAACCTAAGGAGCGTATCCTCTCTCCACTATTTTTGTTGACATGAAAACGAATCTTCATTTCATGTTTTTCGTGTCATCTTCGTGCTCTCCTTTCCCTGGGGCGAATTTTCGTTTCTTGATCTTAATTTTTACTGTTGCATCTGGTAGGTTAAATTGTCTTAACAATATTCATATTTTGCCTGATTTATTTTGTAGACAATTTGTTGAATCAACTTCAATAAATTATTGTTTATTTCATGTGTAAAAGGTAACACTCAAAGGAAAAGGAGCGTGCATCGACGATCTCAATTGGTTGATGAGTGAGTATGCTCTATACAAATTGTCGTATAAGATGTAATTTGGATCACAAATTATTTCCCATGTTTAACAATTTGCAATCATTTTTCATTTCTGTCAGGCACAAATTTCTGCTGCTTATAACCTTCGAAATTCACATTGATATTGTGGTGTGGGGAATATGGTCGATGTCAATCACATTTCATACGGTACGTTTTTAATTTGAAGTCATACTTGATGACATTTGAAAATTTGCCCCATTAGTTTGAACATACTTTGTGATCAATGCAAAATATTATTTTGATAGTGTTTATCTTGTATTAATAACATTGTGGCCTACATATACGTAAAATATATTTGTAAAAAAAAAACATATATATGTTTGAAACTTTGAATACACTTGATTACATTGAAATCTTACTAAAATAGCTAGGCTAAGGAAGTTCTTTACTTTCCCCAATTTTGAACACAGAATAAGTGGATTCTCCTATATTGATAATTCGAAGATGACCTCATTTCTAGATGCACTTGATAGGTGTGGATATATATTCATTTTTCTTTTACAAGATGAACTTGATTAAGCATTGTTAATCAGACTTAGGTGAAATGGGGATGCAATTTTGGTGATTCTCGATTTGTTTTACATTAAGAAAAAAATGAGTATCGTAAAGATGAAAAAGAGTGCACTAACAAATATGGTGAAATATAAAAGTAATTTTGGAGGTGTCTAAAGAAAAAAGTTGGAATAATGAAGTCACCAAAATTGTTCATCTCTTGTCTGATGTAAGCGACTTCAGCTTTGTTAAAGGTTTCTCATATAACTGCACACACAAAAGCCTAAAGTTCGGCAAAAAAATATGCAGATAAGAGTCGAGAAAACATGTCTTGTTCTCCTTCTTTCTACCTTGTAGGCCTCACAACCCGAGTTCACCCAAATTATTATAATACCACTTCACACACACACACTGCTCTTTCGCACCACATAGTAATGCACATAACCTATTTTTAAGTTTTTGGAAAATTAATAAAAATGATTAGTCATCACACCATGGAGTCTTAACATACCTTACTTTTTTCAGGGATCAATCAAGACCATTAATTAACTACTTATCACCACATGGTGGTCATCACCACCAATAGTTGTCACAATCAACACAATCTCTTCCCGCACATATTGTCATATACTTCTATTTTTCTCTTCATTATGAAATATCTGAATTCTCGATTATTTGCAAATCAACATATTCCATATTATTTTCTTTGTACTTGAAAAGGTAATAATTTTGCATTTTAAATTTTCACTTAATGGTTTACTCCAAGTTCAAGTAACTTCTGAATACAAATGAGATATGAATGAACAATGGTTTTGAATACTCATTTAAGAATTTTGGAAACTAATGCAATATTCCTTGTTAAGATATGAAATGCATTTATAGTCTCATATTTAATGACTAGATGAATTATAAACATGGTCAAATGAATCTTCTTTGTAAGAAGGGAGAGAACATTTCCACAATAGTTCATGGCGTCACAGTACACTCATTTTAAGTCAATTATGAATGTTTTTAGGAAAGAGCAGTTTCTTAAATTATATGTCTTATATTTTGTGAGCAAAATTTTATGTTACATTGAACCATCTTTTTAGATCATGTACCAAAATGAAACACAATTTTGGAAAACAAAAACATCCAAATATATCATTGTGTAAAAGGTTCATTTAGCCATGTTTATGTTGCCATTTATTTATTCATAATAATTGAGTTACTTCCATAAGATTTCATCAAATGATGATAGTGAGTATTAAATGAGAGATGATATATTATATTAGTCGACCAAATTATTTAGTTAAGTATTTAGATCCATTATTTATTTAGTCAATAGTACCTCATGCAAATGTCACTTTATTATAATAACTAATTAATGCCAACAGCTTAATTAAGCAAAAATTCAATATTATCAGTTCTTGGCTTCTCTCTCTCTCTCTGTATCTCTCTGTGATGGAGGAGAGATATAAACATGCATGAAACGTAAATGGACACTTGGGTGTTGCCAATTAAGCAGGTGGCGGCAATCTTATCTGGGTTCTCTCACTCCTCGCTATTCCCAAATGTATGATTTTTACTCTCTTTGTTTTTCTATATAAATGTGGAGTGTATGTGAGTGTAAAGCCCCGTATTTGGGTTCGATACATTTCTGGGTTTGCCCTAATTTTTTCTCTCTAGTGATACCCTCATCAGCCGCAGTTCTTCAATCAGTGTATGGTTTTTACTCTGATTTTCACTTCAGTTGTTCATAACCTAGGTGGGATTTTTTCTGTTTTTGAGTTTGTCATCATCATTTCACTGTACCTGATGTTTTGTTATGTGGGTTGTATTTGGTTTAGATTAAGCATATGTGTTGCAGACTTGATTCCCTGAAATTTTTAGGGTTTGGGAAATTTTCCATTATCTGAAGTGGGTTTTGTGGGTTTTCTGCTTTGCAGCTCTTATGTTTCCATCTAATTTTTATGATTTTCTGTTTGTGGGCTTTTCTTTGGGGTAGAGGAAGAAGCTAATTTGCAGAAGCTTTCATGAGCATTTTCTCCTTATTTTGCTTTTATTCTGATGTTGCATTATGTGGGTTGTGCTTAGTTCAGATGAAGCTATATCTGCAACAATTTATGAGAATGGATCTCCATTCCCTAAATCTTACTTGGTTTGGGAAATTTTGCATAATCTGAACTGGGTTCTGTAGATTTTTGTGCTTTCTGCTTTACTTCTCTATATCTCCATCTGATTTTATGATTTTCTGTTTATGGGCTTTTTGTCTGGGGTACAAGCTAATTGGCCTACGCTTCCATGAACATTTTTTCCTCTCCTTTAAGAAGCTAATTTCAAAAAATCTTGCATATGTGTCTAGCTTTTTGAAAGATATCTCTAGTGCTCAGAAACTAGATTGGTTTGACTAGATTTTAAGGCTATATATTCATTTTCAGGTTATGGTATGTTATAATTGAAGCAATGCCCTTTCATATGTTTCTCTTACTCTTAATAATGTTAAGTATCCCGGCTGTAACATCTTGCTGTGGACAAGGGATTTTTTCTTTCTTTTTGGGTGCCTTATTCTCTCCTACTGGTATTTTGTTTTTATTACATATATCTTGTTTCCCCTTTGAGATGCGCCGTTCTTATGAAACATCTCTCATCTCTATAACAATGTATAAGTAAAATTATATCTCTCCATCTTGCTTTCTCATGACCTTTTTAACTCCTTTTCTAATGTAGGTTCAGTACACCTGCCCGATACGGTCTGTCGGTAGGTGGCCAAAGGCTTACTCATCCAAGGAAACATCCACTATGTTTCCTCGAGCAGAAGATAATGCACGGTCTCCGAAGAGCGAAATGGGCGGGCCGCTACATGCCGTGTGGGATAAGGGAGCAAATGAAAGCTCGATGAATCACCCTGAAATTGGAGAAGACGGAGTAAGTCTGCTTTTGCATATGTTACTGTGACTTCTTACTTATTTCATTGATTAAGTTATCGTTCTGATATGTCTTTTAGTTCTTGCATTTAACATTCTCATAATCTAGGGTTTCACGTGACATAAACTTAGTTCTGAAACTGTAATTCGTCGTTGCTTTGTAGCATTACTACAAGTGTGTCATTTGCGACGATGGGGGCGAACTTCTTTGCTGTGACACTTGTCCAGGTGTCTATCATCTTCAGTGCCTCGATCCTCCCCTTGAGGTAAATGCCCTCAATTCTGATTTTCCTAGAACTTTAGTTCATTATTTAATGTCTTATTAGTCCTATATCGCTCATCTTATGTTGAATTGCCATGTCCTGTAAAAAGCATGTTCCCGCTGGAATCTGGCAATGCCAAGGATGCTGTGAGAAAGAGGGTATGGTTGGGCCCGCGAAGCCCATGAAGAGTTCTTCAAGAGCAGAATCATCTAACCACACAATGGAAGAGCTAGATGCGGCAGAAGCTCTAGCAAATATAATGTCAAGCAGCCCTTCTTGTGACAAGGTAAATTGTAACCCAGAAACTAGTCCTTGGGCGTCATTCTATTTTTTGGCCAACCTAATCTTGTGTTGAATTAATACTATAAGCCATCGTTTGGTTAAGGTATTAGAAAAAGAGGTATATAGCATGTACTGGAATATGATGTAGGATATGATTGTACTGGGATGAGGAAGTATACGAGTTTTTGCTTTTCAGTGTTTATTGGGGTAGTATTTTTCTCAATTGTCCAAGGGCAATAAAGTCATTGTTACACCCTCACTAATACCCCGTCACCTATTATCCTTGCTTATACCACTTAGGTGGTGGTATAAGATTTTAGGCAAAAATTGATGAGAGTGATGTTAAATTATACCTGTCTCATATCCCCGACCCAAACGCCGGATATGAAACTACAGATATACCTTAACCAAATCAATTCTTAATCTTTCATGTGATCTGCTCAGTTCCAGTTTCTTGAGTTTCTAGTGTTTTCTTTCTTTTATTTCCTTGATCTGAAGCTGTTTTTGGTGTATCACATAGCAAAGTGAAAATGCCTTTGGAATCGAGTCTTTTCACTAGCTAACCTATACCCATTCAAGTCTTCTTTCTTCTCTTTATTGTGTCCAGGAAAAGAAACTTTTTGACTCACTTGTTTCATTACGTGTTTTATTTCAGAACCTAGGTGATGATGACTTGGGGGCGGACATAATGCAGTCGTTGCGCTGGAAAGGCAATTACTTTAGAAGGTCTGGGCTGAAGAGACGTAGAAGTGATAAATCTGGGTCTGATAAACAGGTGAATGCTGATTCAAAGAAAGATGCTCCTTGCTCAGATAACGTAAAATGTCACATCTAAAATTCTGAATCACCAAAATATTAGTTATTTAACCGGATTCAAATCCATGATCTTTCTACGAATAGGACACTTCTTTTTCGCGGTGTTGCATGTATTTTCCATGCTCCATGTGATATTGCTTGAGCTTTGCATGATTCCCTTACTCGTGATTATTCCAGCAGCAAGAAGAAGCAAAAGCTGCTGATGAGCAGACGAGGGTCATAGCTCCCCAATATGTGGATAGTAATGGCTTGATAGATGTTCCTCAAGCACTTGAAAATGTGGATAATGTCGTCTCCTCAAGGTTAGTAGTAGCTTCCTGATTGTGCATCTCTTCCTCATTTTATGCCAGTGCCTCACAGTTAAGTGTTTTGGTGTAGACTCTAGATTCCTGGTTTTCTCTTATGCTTTGTATGATAACCTTAGGATTTGTTTTTATATATTTGCTCAACATGAAGAGAGGTATATACTTGTTCAAGGTAAATTTTCTTTCCCCTTTTCAGAAAATAAATAAATTAATTTAAAAGAAAAAAAAATGCGAACTTAGTCAATATCGTGTGATCATTGAGTCGTTGCTTCCCTAGCTACTACCAGTTGTGAAACTAGAGGTGTAACCCTTCTATGTGACAGATCTCATTGATGTGCTTCTGGTCCTCCTGTGCCCAACAGTGGCGGAGCCAGGATTTTAGGGAGGGGGGGGGGGGACTTTTTTGAATGGATAGGGGTCTTATGAAATGTATGTGTAAGGATCCTTCAAAAGAAATATTTCAATATTTTGGACAACTGGGATTTCTTGGGGGCACACCTGTAATAAAAAGGGGGCACAACTGAATAAATCTTTAAAATTTTGGGGGTGCATATGTAGTTCATTAAAATGCTGGGGGGGGGGCAAGTGCACATGTAGTTTAAATTTTAGCGTTTCTTTTTTCAGTGACAGACGCAATCATTTGTTAGACGCGTGGTCTGAAGAGGAGCTAGATGCACTTTGGGTCGGAGTACGTAGACATGGCCCTGGGAATTGGCAGATGATGCTCGACGACCCCATCTTCAAGTTCTCGGCGTCCAAAACTCCCCAACATCTTTCTCTGAGATGGGAGATCGAGAGACAGCGTATTCTCCACTTCGAAAGCTTTCAGGTATTCAACGAGGCCTCTAAATCTGTTTCACTTTGCTTTTGGGTAAAAGACAATTTCATCCCTTCAGTGTGCCGAATTCCAGGAAACTTACACCCCCTTTACTATGGCGCCATTAGTCCGGAGTTGGAGTCTGGTGGTGAAAGTGGTTTTGGGGACAGTTTGCTCCGATACTAGGCAAAATACGGGGGTTATCCAAAGGGTATTTTAGACTTTTTGCATGATACTGGGAGCAAATTTGTCTCCAAAACTATTTTCAGTTATGGACTCCACCCCGAAAACCTAAGGGCGTTACAATCAGGGGTTCAAGTTATTTGAAGTTTGGCTCACTGGAGGAATGAAAGTGCCCTTTTCCAAACTAGAAGGGAAGGGGGAGGGGGGGGGGGGGGGGGGGGGGGGAGTGTCTTTTACCCTTTGCTTTTCGTTAAAAAGCTAGATGCTGCTTCTTCCAATGCTTCCCTATTTTAAGCGTGGTTTTGTATCTTCCCAGGCACCAAAACCTCGACTGCATTCAGCCGCAGCCACTTAGTCTCAGGTTGGAAGAACGAGTGGCGTCATGAAGATGTATAAGCCACAGAGACCAAGTAGATCATCAAAGACTAAGGTCTCAAGAAGGAGTGGTAAACTCCTCAAATCCACTCGAGAAACTCTTATCAGCAATGGTAATAATAAAACCAATGCCAATGACCCAGCTGAGTCGGAACCTTCTCTGAAGGATTGGTGCACCAAGGAGGAGGAAGGATCTTCAGAAGAAACAGTTTCTGACAACGACGCATAATTAACAGGGCTAGGGAGGCTCCAATTTTGTTCTTTGGCCTGGTGGAACCGGTCTATATTGGTATTCTGACTGACATAGTTAGGATCATGAGTATATAGAACGCGAAAAACTCAAATGTAAATGTTTTGTAGCTCAGAATTAGTATATGTAAGCGATTTTTTTATTGTTTCTCGATATTTATTTTGTCGTTTTTGAATCAGTCGAATTTTTATTTTATTTTATTTTAGTCAAAATTGCACCAGCGTTGACTATATTATGAGTTTTGTTACACTTTTATACCACGGTTTCACTTCCTGCATAGTGCATTCACAGTGCATACTTTTCTATTTTGTTAAACCGTTTGTACATTTTTCAAACAACTATCAAAGTGTGAAGGAATCAAATCACTGAGATGCATGTGACTTTTAATGGGCTAATAAACATTTTTCAAACAACTATCAAAGTGTGAAGGAATCCAATCACTGAGATGCATGTGACTTTTAATGGGCTAATAAGATCTCTGTCGACAAACCTATGTTAAATATTTGGGGGACAAATTAAGCATCATAAATATAACTAAATATTGAGGGGACAAACTAAGCATCATAAATTTAACTACGGGGTGGGAGATGGCATATTGTAGATGCAACTGTGTCAAATTCTGGGATTGCTCTTGGCTCCCTAATGGCAAAGCTCCACAGAAAGGTTTGAATCCCTCTCTTGATGTAAACGTTAAAAATGTTGCTGAAGTTATGTCCCCTGACAAGAAGGGCCGGAACACCACCCTCCTCAACAGCATCTGTGTCCCAGGCTTTGTGAAAGAAATCTTATCTATCAACTTACTCCTGGTTCAACATGAAGACAGATTCTTCATGTTGAACCACTAGTACCTTTAAGGAAATTGAGGAGAAAAAAGGATCAAGTTCCTATAGATATGATCCAGCTCTTTGAAAAGAAATATGGGGTATTAAATGTGTCCTCAAAATCAGAAACTTTCTTTGGAAAGTTTTCCATAATGCTATTCCCACTATGGCAAATATGGCAATCAGGAAAATGTCAACCTCCTTATGCCCCCTATGCGATTCTGAAGAGGAAAGCATTGGGCACCTATTCCTGCTCTGTGGGAAGATAATGAATCCTCATAAATTACCCAATATGCAAGTTGAGAAGATTTGAGGTGTGGCTTCTTGAAAGGTTCAAAACTTGCAATGTGTTTCAGAAGTCAAAATTGGCTTACTTGCTGTGACATGTGTGAAAAACCAGGAACAGTTTCATCTTCAACCAGAAGAAGCCACTTATATCCAGAGTACATGTGTTAGCTGAAGAAGATGATGCTAGCTATTTTTCTGCCACATAAGCACCTAGTCCTGTCAAAGTCATGGCCAAAGAGAATGCCAATTCCAAATGGAAGCCTCCTGATAAAGATGTGGTAAAGATCAAATCTAAGTGTGCCTGCAATCTAGATTTAAACAAGGGCTTTTCTGGTATTATTGCAATGAATAGTGAAGGAAAGGCTTTAGTGATTCATTCTACAAACTTTCAATGCCATTCTGCAACTCAGGGTGAAGCTCTTGCTTTGAGAGATGCAGTTTGTCTAGCAAAGTATTTAACCATTGATAAATGTGTGTTTGAAGTGGACAATAAAACGTTTTGGCTGGCAGTGGAGAAAAAAGGCGACCCTCCTTGGAGTTGCTATCAAGAAGTACTTCAGGACATCTTAGCTATTAGTAAGTGTAGGGTTTTGATCATGGATACGCAGCGGAAAAACATATTTTATCCATGCAATACCCTCCAAGGATCACAAGACAAGAGACATAACGATGGTAAGGGAAGAAATCAAGTTTACACACCTTAGTGTTTCTCCTGTGATGACTTCTAACGTGAATTGTGTCACGTTCTCTATAGTTGATCCACGCCTAGAGTTGAGATCTCGATCTTCCTTCTCCTTTGTGCTAGTCCGGAATGGAGGAAGAGGAAGAAGAAATCATGCAACACGAGGCAACAAGGAGGTGACGTCCTCCTTGTTGGGCCGACGGGAAGGGGGCGGCGGCAAGGGGGGCGTTCGGCCTCCTTGCTTGCTTGCTCTCTCTCCTTTGTTCTCTCCCACTCAAGTTATGAACTAAAGGCTCATAAGTGTGGGAAGGAAGGAATGAGCATCCTTTATATAGTCCAACAAATCCTTGCCAACTACCTAAAGGACCAATTATAGTCCTACTAGAATTCGGTTTAGTCTCTTCCTTGCAAATTAGTCCTACTAAGTTTGCAAGGTGTTGCAAAGTGGTCATTCTAATTAATTAATCCTATTAATTAATTCCCAAATCTAGTTCAACTCTATATAGCGTGTGACCCCATAGGTTCTATCTAGTTGGTAGCAACTATTTGCTAATATGGAGCGGTTTCTAGCAAAACATCCATTCTAGCCAACTAATAGAATAGTCATCCGACAAACCTTGTACAAGTAATTGTCTCATCCCTTTGTCTCTATATCCGGATTGGACACGAGACATACAAGTCACACTCGTATATCCAATTCATACTTTCTCGATCCATGGAATAGCCTTATTCGTGCAGATAACATCAATATCCTATATTGATTTATTTGAGTCTGGCCAGACATTCTATAAGCACTATCCGTCGAGTGGCCTAGGATATTTGCTCCCGTTATGTAGGAGGGACAAATTCTATCTACGTCCACTACGATCTCTAAGCTTGCTTCTTACTGTATCCGGTACACGCCTTTACAACTACCCAGTTACGGTCTAGCGTTTGACGCTACCAAAATCACAATAATCCACAACTAGAATATCTAGTGACTTCAAGTCTAAGAATGACAATACCATTGCACCACGAGAAGCACTTGTGAGTTAACATAACGTGTATGTAGCCTTCTCGGAGATGGGTCAATCCGGTGCGCCATTACCCTTAATGCACACCCATGTGTTGGATCATGATATCTCCATATCAATCCAACCACATACTAGTCTATAGATGATTGTCCTATTAATCATTATGCTGGACTAGGGATATTTAAGATAACAACACAATTGTAAATCTAAGGACTTCATTATATTAAATATCCAATAAATAATACAATGAATGTTCTAGCCAAAATAAATTCATACTAAACTAGATTGCCTCTAGGACATCTATTCCAACAGTAAGGGCATTAGCTGCTCTTTCTTTTTCACTCCTAGGTCAGGCAATGGAGCTGCATATTGGATTGCAAATGCAGCAAAAAAGGTCTTCTAAGGACTGGCTGGTCTTACCAGCAACCTCAAGAGCTTAAACTTCTCTTAGATAATGATGTAACGGGCTTTTTCCCCCCTTCTGATTAATATATATTTTCCCTTTGCTAAAAAAAAGCTTGACCGCCATAAACTCTGTTTTTCCTTTTTTCCTCGTACGCATAGAATGTAGGAGTTCATGTGTCGTGAGTATATTGTATGTAATCAATATCCCCGGAACAAAGACATTTTGAAATTCCGATATTATACCACCCAAAACAGTTTTTAGTCTATTGACAATCATTTTGGTGACAATTTTATAAATAACTGAGCAAAAACTTATCGGCCGCAAGTCACTCGATTTTCGAAATAAGGCCCAATAAAGTTCTGTTAAAAGCTTCAATGCTTCTATTGCCATGTAAAATGTCTAAACAAGTTCTACTAACCTCATCTCCGACAATCTCTCATTGTTGTTGATAAAACCCGACCGAAAATCCGTCAAGCCCCGGAGTCCAAGGGTGCATTTGCCACAACGCTACTTCAACTTCCACTCTACTGTATGGCTGGTCCAGGGCAGTAACTTGCTGGGCCGAGAGACATCTAGGAGTATTTTCAAGCATGGCTTGAATTTGATAATTAGTTAGTTATTATTTTAGTGATTTTCACTAATTATAATATAGTGATTATTATTTTATTTTATCTGTGAGAAAAATTATAGCATAGTGGTTAGTTTTTTTTTTTTTTTTTTTTTTTTTTTTTTTTTTTGTCAAGAATAGTGGTTAGTTCATATTGTGTTTGCAACTGTGGATTAATTTTAATATATCTACTTAATGGTGAAAACTTTAATGCTTTAATACCCCTAATTAGTCTCACTTCTACATAGGATATTTTTTTAGGGAACTCCACATAAGAGATATTGTAGTAATGTGAAGTTAATATTGCACAAAAACAAATAATTCTAAAAAAAAAAAACAAAAAAACAAAAAACAAATACATGTTCCAACCGTTCAATTCAATTACATGTGGCTAATCCAATTTAAGGATGCAACATGTTGGAACCCTTCCCGAACCAGATTCAATCAGAAGAAATGATATCCAGATTCGGTCTAGATCCGTACGCATCGTCATCGGATCCGAATCGATCAGGTCGAGATTTATTCAGCTGATCCAAATCCCGATCGTTAGATTCATATAGTATGTGGTCGGATCGGATTCGGATCAGTATCCGGTTCGAGTTTGTAGTAAAATACAAAAAATAACATAAATTATAAAACACTATTTTATACAGAAACAGAGTAGATGGTTGTTTGTTTGTATCTTTATTGGACTATTTAGTGGGTAAGGTTTCGTGTCCTCCCAGTATTCTGGGTTGGAAGCCCATTTAATAATATGCGTGTTCATACGCTAATGCATGCTCATAAGTTATGAAGTCTAAAACAAAAACAAAAAAAGATCTTTACAGGTAGGATTTACTTGTAGTCTACTTGGGAGTGTAAGTGGTGGGGTAATAGGGGTATATTTGTCAAGCAAACATATACGTCGGATCGGGTCAGAACTCGGTGAATCTGCCCTCAGATTCAAATCCATATCTGAATTCGATCGGGTTCGACTTTTTGGATCCAATTCCGATCCATTTTCAATTGGGCGGATTTGAATCCAATTTATTCGGCTTTGGTTGCTCGGATCTCACATCGGATCGGACCTTATTGTCATCCCTAAATCCAATAGTAACCTGTCCAATCCAATCAAGTTGGTCTCGGAAACCAACCATGTCATTAGAGAGAGATTGTTAACGCTATCCTTAGCTGAAGATGCCCATTTTCGAAATTAAAAGGTGACCCAATATTGAACTTTGTAAAAATTCTTTAATGACCCCGAAAGTCCCAACACTTGCTATTCTTTTAGAGGAATGTAGTTAACACAATATTTGGCTGGATCGGTCCTCCTAGAACTCTTCTTCTAATGACATAGGCTTACACACAGTTATACCACTACTACTACAACAACATTACTGAACCAAATGAAATAAGTCCGCAAGATATCAAAATATAAAACTACACTAAGTTCTTATTCGAATGGAGCATATTCCTAAGATCATGAGGACTCGGTGGCATGGAAGCTAGACGAGCCATCTGCTTTGGAGTTTGGCTTCGGATGCTTCACCAGAGGAACCAAAGACTGGACAACATCAGCCATGAGCGGCCTGTAATCCGCTTCCGGTTGTACACACATTGCTGCTATAGCGGCCACCTGAATCACCTCCTTCAACGAGTACTGACCCTCTAACGTCGGATCCATAATCTTTACAACCTTCTCCCTCTCTGTAAGCAATGGCAAGGCCTGTTTAGTGCAAGAGATAGAAAACAATTAGGAATGCAAAGAGATGTCTTTAAAAAAAAGAATATCAAGAAGATCAAGCACCAAGTCGTTGTAGTATAGTGGTAAGTATTCCCGCCTGTCACGCGGGTGACCCGGGTTCGATCCCCGGCAACGGCGCTTTCTTTTTTGCCCTTTTCCCATACTTTTTTCAGCTAACACATTACTTTTTCCTATTGGATTGCTAAAGAAAGCACAATATTATTTTTATATGTATGAATAGAAATCATAAGTTTTGAAATCACTTTGTGTTGCCCTATTTCAGGTCATCTATATAAGAAGAAGAAAAGACGAAAGCACAACTTGTTTAGATAGCGTAAGTTTTGAAACCTACCCACGATACAAGTACACCTTCCCCCTGAGCTCGTTTCATGTCAACTGGAACCCTTCCTGTGAGCAATTCCAGAAGGACGACACCGTAACTATAAACATCTGACTTTGTTGTCAGATGGCCGGTCAAAGCATACCTGCACACCATTTCAGATCAAAATC
The DNA here is from genome assembly GCA_023055425.1 of Linanthus parryae. Classification (NCBI taxonomy): domain Eukaryota; kingdom Viridiplantae; phylum Streptophyta; class Magnoliopsida; order Ericales; family Polemoniaceae; genus Linanthus; species Linanthus parryae. The sequence goes on along the minus strand of JALGPY010000004.1, from coordinate 143,423,722 downwards.
TAGATAACCGACAAAATTGCGAAGTGTCTTAACCCAGAATATTGCATAGAAATGAAGACTGGGTTCAGGAGCTATCAGTAGTCAAATTCATACTCTGGGGCAACATATCCTTGTGTGCCTAACACACGGGTTGAGACGTGGCCTCCAGCCTTATCAGAACCAAGCTTGGCCAATCCAAAGTCCGAAACTTTAGCATGAAAGTTCTTGTCCAGGAGGATGTTGCTGCTCTTAAAATCTCTGTGAATTACTGGTGGGCTGACTTCCTCATGGAGGTATTCCAACCCTTTCGCAGCTTCTAAAGCTATCCTCAAACGGATGTCCCAGTTTAACTTAGGCGCAATTTTGTTAGATCCTGTTGAAGCAGAAAAGTACGGCAATTGAAGTTATCAGAACTTGAGTACTGAACTAGTGCTTAGAACTCAGAAGCAAAAGCGGTGTTTTCCTCTCCATACAAACAGGTGAGAGTGCAGTTAGGTAGTAAACTAATAGCAAGCTTATACATAACTGTTGGTTCCACAAGTTGAGTATCATCGCTAGTGCTGGTGATGGTCGGATCGGGTTGGGCCGAACCGGGCTAGAGATTTGAAAATGTGAAACCAAGCCCCAACCCAACCCATCGGCCGGGCCAACACTCAAACCCAAGCCCAACCCATGATTACAAGCCAAAGCCCAACACATGATTGAATGAATCACGTATTCAACACATTTAACCATTTTCAACAATATTTTCTACGTCAAATATTTAACATAACATGTTAAACACATCGATTGTAGTATACATTTAGTTAGACATGCAAATGTGTGTGTGTGTGTGTGTATACAGGCTGGGCCGGGATGGGCTTGGGTCAAAATTTCAAAATCCAACCCACATGTTGGTTGGACTCAAATATTGAGCCCAAGACCAAGGCGGGTGAAATCGGCCAAACCCAAACCCTCAAAACCCTGGACTGGGTTGGGAGGATACTGGGTAGGTCGAGCCGATATCGCAGAGCACCAATCTCTACGAAAATAATTTATGATCTTTTAGCTTCGAAAGAGCAACAATTCTAACTCCCTCTTATCTTTTGTACTACTTTTAAGCTGTCTATCCGCGAATGAGAAGGTGAAGTGAATTACAGTGTCCGAAAAAGTAATTGGCGATCACTTTTCCATGAGAGTACTACAAAGTTATGTTGAGGACTTGAGGTACGAGAAAATTGAACTTACCACTCATGGGATACAAATGTTCCTGCAGGCCACCATTTGCCATGAAATCATAAACCAGTAGTTTATGGTTACTGTCTGAACAATAGCCAACTAGCGCCAGTAAATAGGGAGAACGGAGCCTACTGAGCAATTCTACCTGTTGAACAGAAACGCTCATAAATAGACTTGAGTGACTTAATAGAATGAACACATGAACAAAATGGCAAGTGTTGTTAAGAAACCAAACCTCCACTTTGAATTCTTCCTCTCCTTGCTTTCCGGCCTGATCCATCAGCTTAACTGCAACTTTCCTGCCATCTTGAAGAACTCCTCGATACACCATTCCAAAACCACCATGTCCAATAACATTAGTTTTTCCAAAACCGCCAGTAGCTGAGTGCAACTGCTTGAATGTAAACACATGGAGTCCTTTTTCTCTGACAACTTCACGACCATCTGAAGAGCTGCTGCCTTTCTCCACATGTTCGATTGCTTAAAACCAAATGAAACAAAGAATCAAATATTTTTCCTAGAAACAAGCAAGCTTGGTGAACACATAAATTTCGAACTATTTATCAGAATTTAACCTTAAGTAAAAAAATTGAAATTTTTAGTATACATGCAAGCACGGTAAATTACTTGTGAAGTTGTGTTCCCATTTTAACTAAGACGGAGAATATATTCGTTGTGGGATGACCACTTAAGTTTAAAACTCTCCTCAAAATAGAAGTAGGACTGGAATAAATCAAAATAAGGCATGGTCACACGCAGCAAGAAGTTTTTTACTTGTGTTTGTGTCACATAGCAACCTCAATTAAGTAACACTTTAAGCTTGTCTTGAGATCATCAGGCACACTTATATATGTCTGGTGGCGGTGTACTATGCTGAACTCAAGCAACCAAAAGAATGAGTGTATACTGTGTATTGCACTTTCGGAATTAGTTTATTTAAGCTTGTCTTGACATATATACTCACTTATCTATGTCTGAGACTGCTTTGTCAAAAAACAGGAGAAATCCATAATTCACATAATTTGAGATAATCTCATAAAGAATCTTAGTCTCTGAATATTGCTCTTTCGAAAGTAGTTTATTTATTTAAATATGGATCTCAAATTTTGGTAAATAATGCAATGTCGCAATCTGTCAAGCACTATAAGCTCTTACTGTCTTACACCCACAATTGGTTTATGGCATTAACATTTCAATCAGATGCTCAAATAAGCTCTTACATCTTAAGACTAACATAATCCCATAAATTAGCATCATTCACTTTTCTACATCACGAAAGCAACCGGGCAAATTGGAAGTAGAAATTGTAGCAACATTTCAGACTTTCCTTTGCGTGAAAAAACATGAAGTGCCAACCATCTCAGGCTAAAACTCAAACTTAGTACCGTAATAAAAAAAAAAAAAAAAACAAAAAAAAAAACAAAACAAAAACAAACAAATTTTCAATGCATACCAAACTGTTTTCAGATTAAAGTTTCAGCCAGATTATTTGCTTGGATTATTTTTATCAAATTATTGAGATTTACCAAACAAGCTCCCAGCCAGTGCATTAACTACCAAATCAACGCAGAGTCATGCTACATGGACAGAATTTTAGACATAAATATAAATATAATTCCTAATGTAGTAAAACAAAACACTCCTAGGTCCTAAGGAAATGTAAACCCCTAGAAAAAATTGACAACTAATTAAAATTACTAAAACAGGAAATTATGTCTAAAATTACGTCTGTTTAGAATTATTGAATCAACGAAATTTATTTAGCAAAATCTGTCAAAATTTCAGGCAAAAGCATCAACAATTCAAAGCTATTTCTTTCTAGTATCAGATTCCCAAATAATAGCAACAATTCAAAGCCATTTAGACCCAGAAACATGGAAACGGTAACCAAATGCAGTAAATCGAACCCAATTCCACAATTAGGTTCCTATTATATATCGCCACGAAACCAAAAAGACATTTGTTTTTCCAAATTAGACCCAGAAACACAAAAAAGGGAAGGGGTAAATTGGTCCACATTGCCAATGGGGAGCTTACTTTTGAGGTTCTTGAGGCGGCGAGAGACTTTGTTGCTAATATAGCAGTAGTAGCTGAGTGCCATGAAGAGAGAAGCCACCGACACCGACGCCACCACCACGATGACCACCAGCCCCAGCCGCTCTTGCCTCCGGTAATCCTCCTCCGCCTCCATCGCTTCCCCCAATTAGTAACCCTAGACGACGGCGAGTGCGACAACAGTGAGTGGAGTCTGCGAATTGGGAAAGTTTTGGGGGAGATTTCTCTCTCTCTCTCTCTCTCTCAGTCTCTCCAGGGGGTTTGTTTCCTCTCCCTGGTTACTGTTTTGTCTTGATTTGCGTTGCGCGGGGAATAGTTTAGTGAGTGAGTGTACTGCGATTGAAGTGCTGGCGACTTTTCATTCTAGTCTCTGTACTTTAAAGTTTTTTTGTTTGTTCACCCTTTACGTTCTTAAAACTATACACCTGCCCCAGAATATTGAATGGTTGGAAGTTTGATGAGTGGAAGTAAGTGAGCGGTTTAGTCAAAGATCTACCTTTATCTTGAGCGTTTGGACAAATGAGCTAAACGTAGATTAATTTAATTTTTTTAATAAAAATTAATAATATTTGTTGATTTTGAGATATTGACCGCGAGGTCATAAATTATGACACGTTACAGGGAAGACAAAATTGTCAGGGTAACGGGAAAAAAAATTCCGGAACCCTCTGATAAATCCAAAAAAGCTTCGGATTTATGCTTGATTTTCCAGAATTCCGGGTAGCAAAATTCCGAAATCCTATTTTTTTTCGAAATTCCGGATTTAATGCAAATCTTTACCTAATTTTTCAGATTGTTGACTATTTTAGTTCCTCCCTACTTCTTCTGATCCAAACACACCCATTAAAACGGACGATGCTATTGGGTTCGTTTTGGAGAAGTAACTACCTACCAAGTTTTTGGGTGGGTGTGCAAATTGGTAGAAGTTTTGTTGCGTGATTGGAAATTATAGGAGAAAATCCAGTGAGAAGTGAGAAGAAAAAAAAATTGCTCCAGTTGACAGCACTTATTGAGTAGCACGTGCGGTCAGTATGATTGGACACAACGGGAAAGAGAAAAGCTGTTTGAAATAAAAGAGAACAAGACAAAAAGTATGCACTCCTCGACATGTCTCTGAAATCTTAGTAAATGGAGTTTGGTTATGTTGAGAATGATACGGCATAGTATATTAGTATTATTTAGTTATTTTATTAATAGTAGTTTGTTAGTTATTTGATATTTATTTATGTAGTTAGTAGATTGGGCTGAACTCTTTAGGTCAAGCTATCTAGCTAGGGTTAGTATTGTCCCAATATAAGCATTGTACTATTCATTATTATTCAGTGAATGAAATAACTATTCTCTAATCTCTCCCTATTCTTTAATCTCTATTTTTCACTTTTTGTCTATTTCTCTCTCAATATCTTCATTTTGTCTAACAAATTCTTCCCTTCACGATACTTCCACGTATCACTGCTCCAAGAATGCCACCTCTAACATACACTACAACACTGTAAAAAAATTATAAAAAATTACATCATTTCGCTATTAGAGTTACTATATCAAAGTAATCAGTAAATAGTGGTAAAAGTCAAATTAAAAAAAAAAAGAGTTGGAACATAGTTGTATCCATTTAAAAACAGTAAAAACCAAATATGTCAAAAATTATTTTAAGGATTATTTGATGTGTATTTAAAAGTATCTATAAAACCTATAACACGTTGATAATAGGGGTGTTCAAGAACCGAACGCACCGGTGAAACCGGACCGCACCAAACCGAACCATACTTAAACCGGTCGTCACACCATTTTTCTTTTATTAAGAACGGATTTTTCTTTTTTGAAAACTGAACCGGTCCCGAACCGGTCCCGAACCGTAAAAACCAAATAAAACCGCACCGCACCGAACAATAACTTTAAATATTGAACACTACATTTTTTTATTATGACTTTATACTTTACATTTTACATGGGAATATGATTATAAGATCACACTGCTGCCGTTGATCCCACCATGTAGCAGCAAATGTTTGTGTTGGTAACACTGTTTTTGGTTTTTTTTTGAGAAATTGTTTGTCGTCAACGGGGCTTGAACCCGTGACCTCATGCAGAGGCTTCCAACGCTCTACCACTTGAGCTACCATCCTAGCTACCTGTTTTTGGTTTTCAATACTCTTTTAAGTTGGAAACAGTGATTATATTTATAGTTCTTTTACAATTTTTTTTGACACACACTTTGTTGAATGTTTTTGAATAAACACATAGTATCAGTAATTCAGTATAATCAGGATCCCAACATCCTTCTAGTTTTAGAGTAAATCCTTACTGATACTTTTTCTTTTAAAGTATGATCTGGACGTAGATTTTTGTCAAAGCTATGTTCAAATAACATGGTGTTTTCCCTATTAAGCAATTCGTTGGTTCTGGGTTCATCCAAAAAATTAAAAAATCGTCTTCGTTGATTATTTTCTTCCCATTTGTCCCGAACAAATGGTTTGAAGCTTGTGAATTACAACATCTTCTTTATAAAATTGAGCCGTGAGGCAACTTCTCATGGAATAAAAACTTTATAAATGAAAATCTGAATTGTTTTCTTGGAAGACAACCATAGTATGTCAGTAATTGAAGGAAAAAATGCTCATCCAAGTGATGATTTTTTATCGTACTTGTCCAGTTATTAGGGCAGTATGAAATCTGTATATGAATGTTCTTAATTCGCTCTTGTAATACAATACATCAATTTTGTTTCTTCAACACCCGAAGTTTTTAACCGGACCGAACCGAATATTTAGGTGCGGTTTTTAATTTTCAATTTTGAGGACCGGATATATTTCGGTTAAAAAAAAAACGAATATTTCGGTTCAGGTGTCTCTAATGGTCCAAAACCGACCGAACCGGACCTTGAACACCCTTAATTGATAACATTATTAAATTTTATTGTTAATTGAATATAACATTAATTTGTACATACAATAATAACATGTAATTATAATTTTTATTTATTCAATACGAGTAGGAATTTATTTAAACATTTAAAGTACGGACAATATAGAAAAACTAAAAAAAAATATGTTGTTTAAACGGGCATTTTCAATTGGTTTTTATTTTTAAATAGAACAAAAACATGCACAGATAGATTTAGCTAAAAAAAAGTGTGATACCAAACAGGCACGTAAGGGGTGAGTCTGTAATTTGTGTGTTAGCTGGGGAGTTAACACCCTTCTAGTGATTTGAGAAAAAGATCTTGTTTATGCAAAATAATGTTTCTGCCTATGCATGAGAAGTTGGTTTGTCATCTTTTTGCAATAGTGGAAGCTTTATAATTCATGGTGAGTTCGGGTGCTGGGGCATGTTAGAAGGGAAGATGCAGCCCTGCTTGTGACTTGTTTGTGTTGGAGATTAAACTTGGTTTAGACCAAGAAATAAAAAAGCCCAAGCATTCTAGTATTATGCATTGGTAGCCCAATTTGTATTAGCTATCTAGTGGGTCTATTATGTTAGTGGTAGCCCAAAGTATTTTTATTGTCCAAGTTCAATGTATCTTGTATGAGGTTTCTAGAGTAGAAGTTGTGTAGAATGTTGTAGAGAAAAATCATAGATATTTTGGTGGAAGAAGTCTGTGGAAGGAATGATGCTAGGAATATTCCTTCCACATCCACCTATAAATAGTTGTACCTTCACCATTTCTCATAAAGCCTTATATCAAGTCTTCCATCAAGCTTTATATCAAGTGTCTAAGTGAGTCTTCTATTAAGTCTCATAAAGAGTCCTAGCAAGTGTCCTATGAAGTCTTCTATTAAGACTTCTATGTATGTACTAGAGTGTATCTAGTTGTTGTCCTCCACCATTTTGTACTAAGCAAATCAATTGAAGTTCTTCCACATATTGTCCTACTTTCTCACTCAACAAGTTCCATCCATAGTTGTGAATTCCGTTCCGGTCCCCGTTTCGTTTTGCTCTTGTGGATCGGAATGATCCGGGATTCGGACGGAACGGCATTCCGATCCGGATTCACCGTACTTTTTCTTATATATATATATATATATATATATATATATATATATATATAAAACATATGATGTTATCGACATTAATCAATCTGTGACACATTTGATTTGAGAAACTTCAAAATGAGTTTTGTTATCTAAAAGCATCTCTTCATCAACGTAGCAAGCTCATTAACATTAGAGATGCCCAGACTAAGAACAACTTTGGCACAACATTGAACACTGGGCACCAAAAGAGAGAGAGGGGGAACAAGCATCAGTAAGCCAATCAACCAGCTCTGAGTATGGCAGAATACAAATTTTATCCTAATTACTTCAATCCTGACTGATTTCAATACAATACAAGTTAACTTAAATCCAAGACTAATGAGATTAATGACAATATCATAACCTTCAAATCTCAGTTCCATCATACTATATCCAAATTAGCCCCATTTGGAAGTATTTGCAGCCATCACTGGCGACTCAAAACACAAGCAGAAGAAGCACCGACCCAAAACAGTCGGGAGATGACAAAGTTATAAAATAGTCCCAATCGAAGATGAAAGAGTTTGAGCAAGAAGAAACAGTACCAGTTTGAATATCAAATGATTGACCTGTCGTGTGATGGAATTGAAATATCAGACACTGATTTATGTGAGGAAACATCTACCAAACACAAAATCGAACTAGTTGGAAGTAATATTTCAGTTTTGTTTCTGCAAGTCGTATCATTTCAAGCCTTGAATCGAGTCAATCGCCATCTGAGATAGAGAGAGAGAAAGCGGCCGCATCTTGAAGGTAGGGTTCTACGTCGAGCTACGGTTGAGGGAAAGAAATAAAGAATTAAAATTGCTCCGGAACCCCTGAACGAAAATTACCGAAAAGACCCGAAACTGGACGAAATGACCGAAATGACCCGGAACAGTCCGGAATTTACAACGGTACGAAATAAAGGCCAATCCGTACCGTTTTAGCTCCAAAACAGAGTGTTCCGCCCGTTCCGGTCCGGAACGGAACGGAATTTACAACTATGGTTCCATCACTTCCCTCTTCCACCAAACTAACCCACCAAACACTTAGCCTACTAACCTCTTCCTTAAATCAACAGTTTGGTGTTGTGCTTTTATTCAGGTAGGATAAATTTAACTTCTAAGTTTTATGTAGTTTCGGTATATCTGTATATACTGATGGTTTGATTCTTACAACTTTATATGCAACACCCCCCAAATCGCACGGTCGGCCGGACTGCACGTTTGGAAGAGATGTCTCCGCCCGAGGTGATGAGCCCCATTGGGAACGGATAAGGATCGTCGGTTCACAGCTAGTACAACCATCGATAACACTTCAAAACATAGCTTATTACAACTTCAAGATAAATAATGATAGCATTAGAAAAGTTAGGAATACATTTTTAGGTGATATGATAATACTAGATGATCTTCTAAGCCACAAGCTTTCCTGTGAAGCGGTGTCGTTGATTTGATGTGTCATACTTCGTATCGATCTCAAATTTCGTATTCCGACCCAAAGACGTGAACCATCTTGGGAAATCACTGTTAACAAGATATATTTCAAATTTCGTATTCTAACCCAAAGACGTTAACCATCTTGGGACATCACTTTTAAAAGTACTTTTCAATATTCCACAACTCATAACTTTAGATCTCAAGAGATAGCATTCTCTTCGATAGGAATTGAGTCCATAAATTCATTTTAGTAACTACTTGATACGGGGCGTGACCATATCCGATCCACAACCGCTTTTCTCATAATGTGCAAAAGCACTGCCATAACCATAACTCAATCACAGGAGGTTCGCATCATAGCGCCTCATAACCATAACCAATCAAAAGGAGGTCAGCGCCACAAAATCTCATAATAGTGACCAATCACAATAGGTCCAAAATGTATTGTATCAGGGATATGACACAAACCCACGCACAACAGCTTCAACTTTACATAATTACGACTTTTCTTTCGAGATGTAAAATCGAGTAAGGAGATCCAAACTAAAGCCGGTGTGGCAGTTAACTCAAAAATCGATGTATGATTGTGAGTTATATTATTTGACCAATAAGTGAGCGGTGTGCTACTTTTCGGTAATCGTGGCCCGTGAACTAGGTAAACACGGCCTAATTTGGTACTTCTCATTTCACAATTGAATTTAGAGGTTCCTCTTTCAGATTCTTATTTAGATTTGGATACCAATTTCATGCAATACTTTCAAAGTAGAGTTTTTCAAAAGCAAGTACATAACTCAAATAACGCATGTATAGTAGTTCACAAATAACACACGCGATACCCGAAAGAATGAAAGGCACACGAGGCTAGGCATATTAACTTACCGAAATCCAAGCACGTCCTAGAAGTCGTTCTCGCCTACGAAACTGTCACCTACAATTGGAGCTTCTAACTCAATACAACCGCAACCAAATTTATTTGCTCTAATAGAAACAACCTATAAATTCTATCTCCTTTTTATTTTTTCTCAAAAAATGTATTTTTCTATAATATTCACCCCTAACCATTTTATGAAAAATAATAGTTATTAATTTATAAATAATAATCTAAACATATTAAAGAAAAAATAATTTTATAAAAGAATCTAAAATTAAAAACTACACTTAGTACCCCAAAAGTTTCTGAAATGTCAACTGCCTCACCCTTAAGTTTATGAAAAGACACAATAACCCCTCAAAATACTTTCTGAAAATTGCAGTTTACCCCCTAAGCATGAACATTCATACTAACCGATCAAATCATGAATTCAAGGTCCTAAAACTCGATTTTGATTACATAAAACGACTAAGGAGGAGATTTTGAGCATACCCAGTCAAAGAATCGCGAAAAATGGTGAAGAAATGAGGCGGGTCGAGCTACCCATCAGCGTTGTTCGGAGGTGACGGCCGACGGTGCTTCTCCGGTGTCTTCTAGCTGCGTACGAGCCTTCCAAAGGCTTGGTCGGACCTCTCTGAGTTGAACGGAGCTGGTTTGGAGGCGTGGGTCGCCTTGGTTGCGTTCCGGCGATCTTCTAGCCGAAATTCATGGAGGTCCGGCGGCTCCGGCGGCTCTGCTGCTGCTATTTTGTCCTCTGGTGGCTCCGTCGAGCAAGGCAGAGAGGGTGAGAGAAGAAGATAGCAGGGGAAAGAGGGAGAGATGGATGGCAGTGGTGGTGGCGGCGATTTTCCGGCGATGGCAGCGGCAGTGAGTTGCCGCTGCTTTCTGCTGCTGGTGGTGGTTGGTAACCGAGGGGAAGAGATGGAGATGGTGGTGGTGGAGAGCAGAGAGAGATGGTGGTGGAGTGGCGTTGGTCTCGGGTGTGGGTGTTGCCCGAAGAGTAGGAGGGAGGGAGAAGAAATAGAAGAAAGAGAGAGAGAGAGGGTGACGGGGAGAGAGAGAGAGAGAGAGAGAGAGAGAGAGAGAGAGAGAGAGAGAGAGAGAGAGAGAGAGAGAATGTTGGGAGTTGTGGGGGTGTTGGGGATGGAGAAAGTCTCGAGGGTGTTGATGGTTTGTTTGCCTAAGAAGGAGGGCGAATGAGAAGATATAGGGAGGGGGAGAGAGACGTACGGGGAGAGAGAGAGAGAAGAGGGAGTTGGGGAAACACACATTTTGGTTTCGTAGGTAAGTTTCTAGGTATATACAAACACATTCCCCCTAGTTAACATGAACTTTCAAAATAACCCCCAATAATACAATTTAATATTGTCTAGAATACAACTACCTCCCCACTAGCCATCTATTTCGAAAACAACTTTTCAAACTTTACGAAAAATACGTTAAAAATATTCAGAAAAATACGGGGTGTTACATTATAGTTATTTGATAAATCACGGGGTTTATGTATTTTGTGACACATATTATGTGATAAATGACATTGTGTTAAGTAGAGTCACGTCACATTTTTTTAAGAAAAATAAATGCTTCAATAGTTTCTGGTCTAGGAACTGAGAGGGGTGCAAAGTGTCTTTTACTATTATTTTTACAGTACCCATGGGCACGACTCTACCACTGAACTAACGTTCATTTGCAGCACGGATCATTTTCTAGATTGTCTCACCATTGGTAAATCTTTTATTTTAATAAATTTATATAGTTTTGTCACGTTTTATTTTGCAAGGACAATCTTATCACAAACTGGAGAAATCATAAACAGTGAAATTAATTTAAAAAATAAACAAATGGGTGCTAGTTCAATGACAGAGTGTTTGAAATCTCTGCATGAAATTTCGGGTTCGAATTCAGCTATATGATGTAATCTCTATGGAAAAATTATTAAAAAAAAAATCGTTCAATTCAAGTGAAATTCACTTATGTTATCTTTAAACATCGAAATAAGCAAATCAGTGCTAACTCAAGTGGTAGAGCATTTAAAAGCCCCTGCATCAGGACCTGGGTTGAAACCCAGTAAACGATAAAAAACATGTAGGACTCAAGAAAAAAACATCGAAACAATAAGTTTCTTATTACTGGTTGGAGGAAGCATATTTTATCAAACCCAGCCCGACTCAGCCGGTTCGGGTTGCTATTCAATTTGTATTTGCCATTGTTTCGGTCAAACCCGATAACCGACATGTTTGTGATAAATCTATTGAACCGGTCCAATCTGAATATATTATAAGCATTAACAAAAAAATTAAAAAGTTCGTTTTGACACTTTATTAAAGGTTTCTGAGATTTCATTCCTAGTAAATGTACTAAAATGTTAGAATAACACATAATTTTTTTAAATTGAGTTACGATATGTATGTCGCATAATAATATATATCACTATAAATATCTAATATAATATATAATTAATAGCATTTTATTGACCCGCTGTTTGGACGAGTGACCTAGTGATCCGGCATTTTTGCCAGGATAAACCACTTGTCCGGTTTAATAACTATGGGAGGAAGTAAAAGAAATGACGCAAAAATAGATAAATGGGCATTCCTCTCAAAAATAAAAATAAAAATAAGCGTCCATATAATTCAGGGGTTTAATTGTAATATCAATCTTTCTCCGCATTTGCACTTCAGGGGTTACTTCCTTCTGGTCCGATACCACGGAGCAGTGCCGTTAAAAGTTTCCGACTTCCAGTACGTACCACTTCCCGGCGACTTGAGCTCGGAATCCGACGCTCCGGCAACACCGGAATTTCGGAGTTCAAAGTTTCATCTCCACCGTCCAAAGGTAAGCTACCAATCTTTAAACCCCCAATTCCATCAATTTGATCACATGCGATCGCTTCCCAAATCCTTCACTGTGCCCTAACGACTGAATTAGAGACCCGATTGGTTCTGTAAATTAAGCTCATCGCTTAGTGCTCCGAATCAGAGCTTATTTGATGCTAATTAGAGACTTTGAATACATGATAGTGACAAGAGCTTTTCTGTGTACAGATTTGTGATTCGGCGATGTGCTGAGAACAGCTAGGGCTTCAGAGTTATGTCGTTAGCCGATGTGATTATATCATGCCTTGATTCCATCAGACAAGTAAGCCTATATGCTCAATTCCAGGCATTTTACAGATTTGTTGAAGATTGTGAACTTCTGTTTATGATCATCTCAGTTTAGGTTAAAATTGATCTGGTAATGGTTTGTGGTATCCGAAAAATGTTCTTGCTAATCATATCCGGCACTTGTTACCGGCGAAATCATTCCAGTTCCGCTACCTTATGTTATGATCCTTTTGTTAAATGTTTTCGAGCTCTTTGTAGTACCATAGGACTAGGCTCTTCATAGACTTTGATTAGCATTATGCGCTTCTTACATATATGTATGTTTAGAGTGATTGCTCCTTCGGAAGTGAGAATCGACACAACTAAGAATTATCTGCCTAAGAATTACTATGCACTTCTCAGAAGGGAATGATTGTTACTGTTATCTGTATTCTGACTGCCATGTTTCCTCAGTTATGAAATTTTAATGAAATCTTGTTCAGGCATCAGAGCACATTGATGGTGCCACAGTTTACTTAGATGCTGGGTGTACTGAGAGTTTCCAGTTTATTGGAGCACACAATCTGCTATTGGAACTTGGAGCGCTTTCTGTTTGCAGCTTGGAGAATGCTTCCAAACTTGATACGGTGAGAATGGTTTGGTTCCATATGTGTTAGTTGGGCGGGTTATCATATGTGACATGACTAATGTTATTGACTGGTAATCAAGTTATATTATTCGAATCTCTAATGAATTGAATCAACTTCACATTGCACACAGGCGCAGACACAGATGTCATAATTTTCTGTTTCTCAACTCGTTGCAATTGTACATGTGTTTTAAGTTCGTAGTACCTTACAGTATAAATACAAATATTGAATCCCATGATAAACGCTTACCAGCAAATTTCTTTACTTCTTCTACACTAAGTTTGGCACTGAATGAAGGGTCAAAGTCTTTCCATTTTCCGGAAGCTTGTGCTTCTTTCATGGTGTTTTCATTCTCAAAATTTTACTCGGTGCTCGGGAATTAACATTTTGGCTCTCTCAATCCGTATTTGTACAGCTATTTTAGAGTCTTTTAGATAATTTCTGAACAAATGCACTCAGAGTGTTGGTATTGGAAATCCTTCGGGGCGATAATTAGTAGTTATTCCAGCTAAATCTTTTCTCTTTCTGTACCACAGATACCACTTCCCTCAATGCAAGATCTTGAAAAGGACGTCTTGTCCTACAGAACCAGCTCTATGAAATAAAATGTTTCTCTTAGGCTACCAAGAAAAGAGAAGAAATTGAGGCGTCTTTTTTCTTCAGACAAGTAGCATTCATAGGTACTTAGGCAAGTGTGAGGATTTGAAGGCATACCGAAAAGGGAAAAAACAATTATGTTTTCTCTTCACTTGGCACTGAGAAAAAAATGCTTTCTGTTGAGTAAACATTTACATCCATCAGTCCTTGGTATCCTTTTTGTATCCTAGGTTACCGTGAACATTTGTTTCAAGTTTAGTCTACGGTCCATCAAGTCTAGATGACTACAGGAATAAGTTATTAGAGCATAGGTTTGATTCTTATGATCGATCAAGCCAGGCTCTGTCCGGTCCTTGTTCATTCCGTATTTCTCGTTCATCTATAGATTAGTACAATATCCCAGATGGTTGTCGCTGTTGCAAACTTTTTGGTATACTATATGGATTCAAATCTGAGTCAACATATGGCTTACTTGGCGCCTTTCTCTCTGTAGGTGGTTGATTGGACTCACAACTCTCATGCAGCAACCAAAGTGGTGGTCTTCACATCACGACTTCTAAGTGACGCGCATCGATATATTCTCCGTTGCTTGAGCACGCACCACAATGTTTGCCAGTGCATTATACTTACCTCTATTTCAGAGGTAATTTTAAGCTGCACTATTTTGTTTCATCTACTTAATTCTAAGTGCCTTTTTCTCTGACTAAGTTGAATAAACGACCATAACGTCATGGTTTTCCTTTGGACATTGTACTTCTCTGTTGAGGCTCCAAAGTTTTTACCATGATAGAGTTTGTGCCTATGCGCCGGTGAGCATCATGCCATTTTTAGTTTCTATATTTTCGGACTGTACCATTTTACTTGTGTTTTGATTTAACTAAAATATGATTCCTCCCGATCTTAAAAGGATCCTGTATAAAATTTCACTCTTAGTGGGATGGACTTCTTCCCAATTATCAGACTGATGAATCCTCAGAATTTGGTAATTTAACGTGACTTATGAAAGTTAGTGAAATCCCTGTTTCAAAAAATATTCAATTTGCTTTAGACGATATAATTACGGGTAAAAGACAAAAACCATCCCTCGAGTATGGGATATATACAAAAACACCCTTCGTGTTCGGGGATATACAAAAACCACCCCTGTCGAGACAAAAACCACCCCTGTCAGTGGATGGACGTTAGACGAAAAACACCCTTCTGTTACAATCTATTAGTATGGGGGTGCAATCTGTCTTTTTTATGACCATTTTACCCTATTTGTGTTTTTTTTTTTAATGTTCTTAATGTTGTTGGTTTTCTTGACCACCCCCACCCCACCAGCCACATCACCACCATGCCGCCGCCTCAAAAATAACAAAACAAACAAACAACAAATTTTTATCATAGCCATGGCTGCAAAAATCTCCTCCACCCCTACTACCACCAAATCTCCACCACCACTGCCGCCGCCGCCGCCAACAACACAGTAACACCAAACACAAAAGATCACTCTCAATCGGAAAATCGGAAAATCATACATGATGGAGGCACAAATGAGGAGCTCCGGCGCAATTCCAGCCGATGCCGAACCTGTGGTGTTCAGGAGGAGGAGGCTATACCGCTCAATCTCACCTAGAGTTCTCTTCTTCTACTTCTACGCAGGCCCAGAAAAAGGAGCTAACTTTCTCCCCTTGGATCAAAGCTCCGAAAACTTCGAATCAATTGGTGGAAGAAGACAAAGAGAACTGGAAAATGAGAGCAGATCTGGAAGTGATAACACCACCATCAGTCCTTCTCTTCTTCTTCATCTGTCGCCGAAGAAACATCATCACCGGCAGGCGGCATCTGCCTGCAATTCTCCCAATTCCGATTTAAAACCCACAACGAGATTTCAAATCAGAGGGAGCAACGCCTGATTTGCATCTCCCTGTTCAGATCCGAACCTCTTAGCCCTAGCTCTGGACTGCGACGCCGTCGGGAATGAAGTGTCGGCGGCGGCGACGGACTCCTCGGGGCGGTCGTGACGCCGAACAAGTTCGGAGTTTCATCGAGAGAGTTCTGGATTCGGTTGTGGTGGCGGTGTTTCAGCGTGAGGAGTGCAGAAGAGGCTGGTAGAAGGGGACGGGTGCGAGGAAAGGAGTGGAGAAGGGGACGGCTCCGACGGTGGACGGAGGTGAAGTGTGAGGAGTGCAGAAGTTCTCACGGGGAAGGAGAGAGAGGTGGGAAGAAGGAGGCTAGGGTTAGATTTTGGGGAAGAAGAGAAAATGTATTTATAGTGTGGTACTTTTCTTTAACATGAGGGTAATTATGTCTTTTACCACCTCTGTTAGTGCACAGTTAGATGCTTACTCTGACAAGGGTGGTTTTTGTATATCCCCGAACACGAAGGGTGTTTTTGTATATATCCCATACTCGAGGGGTGGTTTTTGTCTTTTACCCTATAATTACAGATATGCCGTGGTTAGCTCATTCTCAATCACCACTAGGATATGACACGTTGAAGTTGCGAAGACATCGAACTCTAGCATACGCCATCGGATTAATTTGGGTTAGATAATCCGTCATTGTATAACTGAATGGATAGCCGTTTGGGTAAGAACTCGTTAATCTGGATATCTCATCTTGGTCAGCATAGCATTTCATTTGGTTCTCTCACTGTCAGATATGTGTACCTTATCTGATTAATCACTTAATACTCCTCTTATCCTCTTATTCTCAGATATGTGTATCTAGAGAGCTTCTGCATTACCTTTGGAGTGTACTTGTTTGGAAAGCCCTAGATATCTGCTCCCACGATACACTTCATTTCCTGCAAAATTGGTTGTAGACGTTCCTTTTATTCTTAAACTGGAAACTAAGTGTAGTGTTGGATCGATATTTGCTTAAGCCGCGGTAGTTAAGGGGTTCAGTGCCATTGGCCTTTCATCCAGAAATCTGATTGTTGGCTTGTTCTTCATCTTGTATGCTCGTTCTTCGTCTTATCTGCTGGTTGAGCTACATTAATACCATTTAATCATGGGGCATGGCATTCTTAGTCTAACTAAACAAGTATGTAGCAATAGACCTAAAGTAAGCTTGCATCCTGTATTTGCGCATGGCTCAACTTTCATGGCAATGATTGTGTAGTTGTTACAAAAAACTATGCTATAAAGTTAGTTAAAAGAGGGATAGAGGGACTGTTCAATTATTATGTTTGGAAGCCTGATCAAACTTTTACATCTGCAGATGGCTCACTCTGCTTATCCTGATTCACCATTAGGACCTGATGCTTTTCATGAGTATCAATCCTTGCTTGTACAAGATTACGAGGAGGTCCTGAAAAGATCTGACAAAAATATTGGACAGTTCGGTGAAAACAAGTTCCAGGAAGATGTACCAGCTGAAGATGAAGGCTGGTCGCAACTGAATTCTAGTGAAGAAGACGTTCCACTCCCTGAAGCAGCTTCAGTTGCAAAAGAATTTGGTAAACATGACCATGGAGGCCATGCTGAAGAGGCTGGAACGAAGTTGCTTGTTGCCGTTCACCACTTCCCTTTAATCTTCTGTCCTCTTTCGCCTAGAGTGTTTGTCTTGCCTTCAGAGGGATCGGTTGCTGAAGCATATCTATCATCTCAAAACGTAAATGCCCTTAGTCCTGGGTTGCCTCCATTGAGCTGCGGCTCTTCTCTTGATGGCGAGGATGTGTCTCCCGGGGCTACCCTTACAGCCCAGTTTCTGTACCATCTGGCTTCAAAGGTAATAAATCCTTGGATTTAACTATTGGGTTTTTTCATGCATGTGAACTTCTTTAATTGGGGCTCTTGTGTCACAAAGTTACATGAAAGTCTCTTAACAACTCAAAATAATTTCTCTCTCGAAATTATGTTTTTCTTACCATCTTTTCAAATTGGGAGAGAGCAAACGATTTTTCCGTAATAATGAAGATAAATAGATTTGAATGTATCTGACTTGTTTGGAAAATTATTTGGATGGAAGAAAAGACGAGAATGCTGTCCAATGATCTTGCTTTTGAAATGTTAGTGGGAATACGAATAATGAGTTAGAACCAAGAATGAGTATGCTTGCAGATCTTTTTTCCTTTTTTGTATCTTCTTCCTGCTTTACCATAAGTTGTCTTGATACCTCATTTTCGCGGTATATGCTGCCCCATGACCTTTCTTTTCCTCTCTGAGATGTGTAGATGGACCTGAAGCTGGAAATATTCTCCCTGGGTGATTTATCAAAGACAGTTGGCAAGCAATTGACAGACATGTCAAGTCTTTACGATGTGGGCCGTCGGAAACGATCAGCCGGGCTCTTATTAATTGACCGCACACTTGATCTTCTTACCCCGTGCTCGCACGGTGACTCGCTCATTGATCGTGTCTTCTCGGCTTTGCCGCGTAGAGAAAGGACAACATTATCTGCAAACATGAAAGGTTCACAAACCCCTGTTTATCTCCAACGTGCTCCTCTTGATGTTCAGATACCATTACTCCCAATTATCAGAGAACAAGATACTGCTACAAGTAATTCTCAGTTGTTAAAGGGAATTCAATCCTTCTTACATGGGTGGGATTCTATTGAATCACCTTCTGAGGCTGTAGAGTCGCTTAATCTTGGTAGTGAAGTCGATGGTTCCTTGGTGTCCACAGAAAGTTTTCGTGGGACGCCCTACCTTGATGCAATACTGGATAGAAGAACCAAAGATGGTGCGATCCTGATCAGGAAGTGGCTTCAAGAAACTCTGCGCCGTGAAAATATAAATCCAAACGTGAAAATCCGGCCCGGTTTTGCTTCAAAAACAGAGTTGCAGTCGCTTGTTAAAGCACTTTCTGGATGCCAATCATCTCTATTGAGAAACAAAGGAATTATTCAGATAGCTGCGGCTGCGTTATATGCTTTGGATGAATCACATTCCGCCAAGTGGGATGCATTTATCAGTGCTGAGAAGATGTTAAATGTGAGTGCCGAGGATACTAGCCAAAGCCTAGCTGCTCAAGTCAGTGATCTTATCAATAAAAGTGCTTTGATGGGGACCCACGGAAAGAAAACTGGGTCAAAAGATCCATCACCGGGACTACTCACTTTCCAAGACGCTTTGCTCCTGGCAGTTTCTGGATATATCCTAGCTGGGCAGAACTTCCCCACATCTGGACCAAACGGCCCCTTTTCTTGGCAAGAAGAGCATTTCATGAAGGAAGCTATAGTTGATGCAGTTCTTGAGAATCCAGGAATGGCAAACCTGAAGTTTCTTCATGGTCTAACAAGAGAGCTTGAAGCCGCCACCAACAAGCAGAATTCAGAGGGAACAAAGCAAGACTCTGCGAGCAAATCACAAACGGATGATTTTGACGAGGATGATGAGTGGGGCGATTGGGGAGATGAGGATACTGACAAGAGTACAAATAAAGAGCAAGTCTATGATGGTATGCAGCTGAAACTGGAATTGCGCGATAGAGTAGATAACCTTTTCAAATTCCTACATAAGCTATCTAGCTTGAATCTACTATTGAGAGAAGGATCGTTGGGGATGGAAAGTAGTTTCAGCGGTGATTCCAGCTCTAGCAAGGGGCTGATATATAAACTTCTCACAAGGGTCTTGGAAAAGCATGATATACCTGGGCTTGAATACCACTCATCCACCGTGGGGCGAATCTTTAAGAGTGGTTTTGGTAGATTCGGCCTTGGGCAGGTGATTCTCTTTGCCGAGCTTCTGAATTTCCCCGTATCCTTTTTCTTATAAAGTACTCTTCCTGATTACTCTATTCTATTGGGATACAAGATTCTGATGAACTCAACTTCTTAAATCTGGCAGGCAAAACCAAGTCTTGCTGACCAAAATGTTATATTGGTTTTTGTGATAGGAGGCATCAACGGTATTGAGGTACTAATGGACTTTTGGTTTTCACGAAGTAATAGAATTATCTGTGTTTTATTTATTTATTTATTTATTTATTTATTTATTTATTTATTTATTTATTTAATTAATTATTTATTATTATTATTATTATTATTATTAGTATTATTTTATTATTATTATTATTATTATTATTATTATTTTTTTGTATGTGTGATTGAAGTATGTGATAGTGAATAGCAATACACCATCAGCCCCAAATAGCTATGGCCTTCCAGTTTGAAATTCTGCAAAACTATTAGCGGTTCTGAAATGTCAAAACACTGCAAAGCTCTTACAGTTCTCTCATGCTTCCTATATGAACACGGATACTCAAAGCTCTAATGTAATATTTGTACATGTTAGGAAAAAGTTAAACGAGCAAGCCTTCTGGAAATAATTACCAGAGATTGATATTTGAATTTTTCATTGACTTTTCCTGTTGCATGATTAACACGGTTTCTATTGTAATCTGTTCAACAAGGTCCGTGAAGCTCAGGAGGCACTGAATGATTGTGGGAGACCTGATATGGAGCTGATTCTCGGTGGAACAACGTTTCTGACACCCAATGACATGTATGATTTACTTTTGGGCGATTTAAGTTACATTTGAGTCTATTGAAAAAACCCAGAAGATAATAGTGAATTTGAAATCTGTGAATCCTTGTTTTGATTACTCCATCCTTTTTAGCGAACATTTTTTATACTCGTTTCAATATCACATAGAAAGTGTAGCACAACACATACGATTATTCTGATTGAATGAGAAATATAATCTTCCTTTTTCGCTGCTCCTTTCTGGACACTGAATATACTGACACTTGCATGAACATCAACACCTGGCATATGCTGCTCACTTCTCGCGACAGAACAAGTTAACTACTACTAATAGACACATTCTTTTTCCATAGATAGAACATTGAACTTAAAATGTTGCTATTATCAAATGTAGGATCCGTTTCATAAGTCAGACCCAACCATTCTCATTGAGCAAATATCCCATGGAATGGACTTGAAATATTACACTGCCATTATTGACAACTGAGTTAGAGAATCTTTCTTCAGTTTGCCCAGACAAAGCTAGTGAAAAGCAAATCAATTCATACAGAACCACACCCAACTATTTCATACAAAATTTTCACAGAGCGAGAGGATTAGTTGATTCCGGAGTTGTAAGCAGTTTCAAAATCTCAGACAGGTTGAAAGACCCTCAAATTCCGAAAGTATGAAGCTCACAGATAATAAGGCACTGGCGTTCCACGGCTCAAGAATATGTACCTCTGCTCTTAAGATTACATATATATTAACCGTATTCTGGTCCAACCAACCACCATCTCGGTTGTCACAAATTTGGCCGCGTTTTCTTGTCTAATGTTAGGTGTCTTTTTTACTTTTTTTTTTTCAAAGTCATAAAAATATATATAATTTACTCATTATCGTTACAGCTTATTTTCAGGAACTTTTTTTACATTTTCATAAGACTAAAAGAAGTCGAGTTTTTCTAACATCAATTTTTCTTACTTCTTATTCCTAAAATAGAACATAAGCAAGCAACTTCTTTTCTTAAAAAAGTGCCTCAAACTTTTTAGAAAATTCAACAATAAAGTATTTTTTTTAATCTTTTCCTAGAAATAATTAAAAGGTCACTTAAATTAGGTAAAGAAAGCGGAGTGCATCTCTCTGTGACTCTGTCTCGATCATATGCGGATATTAAATTCTCGATTTTTTTTGATGCACATGTTTGGTGGATATAAAATTCTTCGGATTTAATGAGAGATACTAGTATATTCTTCTTTTTGCACACGGAATGTTTTGCTCAGACTCAGACAGTCAGACTCTATAGCAAGGGGATCCACTTTTTTGTGTTTACGATATATTTCAATTCGAAAAAAAAGAAAGAAAACACTGTGGAAACAGCTTCAGTCAATGCTACTACTAGTAGTCTAGTAGTACTGGTACTATTTTTCTAAAAAAATAAAATAAAAAATACTACCACTATAAATCTAACATTATTTCAGCTCCTCTGCTGCAACAATACATAAAACATAAAAGGCACCAGCATGGACACTTTTCTTGACAACTTAAATAAATAGAAAAAGTTCGATAAAAATATGCTTCTCAACTGAGCCCGTCGTGAAGTGCTTAGCTTCCACAGCATCCACCAGCACCGCCTCCGCTATCACCAGCTTCCACCGCATCCACCAGCACCGCCTCCGCTATCACCAGCACCACCTCCGCTATCACCAACAAAGCAAGCTCCGCCGGCACCGATATCTGCGCTAGGGGTGCCACATGTTGCAGCACCGCGTTTACTTTTTCTTGACGGTTTCTCCGGGTCGTCAGTGCATGAAAGTATAACCATCGATATGACTGCGAGGGACACGAGAATCATGCACAAGAGCAGCAACAAACCCCCAGGGGCGGCTCCATATACGAAGACGGCTTCGTCTTCATGGGCAACCAGCGAAAGCAAACACCTCGCCATAGGTTTGTTTGGGTAGAGAAAAGAGTAACGATGTTAGGATTTTAGAGAGAAGAGAATATATTATTAAATTCTGTGTGAATCTGTACAAGTGGATCTTTATATAGGCAAACCCTAACCAAATAAGGAAATGTTATGGTATAACCTAAACAAGGAAAACGCAATAACCTAATAACCCTATTACTACAATAACTCAAAATTATTAGGAAACTAAATATTAAGATATAAAATTAATATCTCTAATACCCCTCCTCAAACTCAATGTGTATCATCTGCTATGTTTATAGAATTCTTCGAATTTGATGAGAAATACGAGTATATTCTTCTTTCTGGGCACGGAATGTTTTTTGCTCAGACTCTCGCAAGGGAATTCACTTTTACAGGTTGAAATTTTCGTAATTATGAAATATTTCAATTCAAAACAAAACAAAAACAAAACAAAAAAACACGGTGGAAAACAGGTCAATACTACAAGCATAAAACATTATTTCAGCTGGCACCTGCGTGTAGACTTTTCTTGACAACTTAAATAAATAAAGAAGCTCTATAAAAAAGTGCTTCTCAACGGAGCCCGTCGTGAAGTGCTTAGCCACCTCTACAGCCTCCACCACCACCAGCACCACAGCCTCCGCCGTCACCACCAGCACCGCAGCCTCCACTATAGTTGCCATACATTGCAGCAGTGCGTTTACTTTTTCTTGACGGTGTTTCCGGGTCGTCAGTGCACGAAAATATAACCATGGATATGACTGACAGAGACATAAGGATCATGCACACGAGCAGCAACAGACCCCCAGAGGCGGCTCCAGATGTGAAGACGGCTTCATCTTTGTAAGCAACCAGAGAAGAGCCAAGCAAACACCTCGGCATAGGTTTGTTTGGATAGAGATAAAGAGTAACTAGTCCTCCTGTGTGGATTTATATCAATATCCGAAAAGGCATCAACGAGTGGCTGAGAGAGACCTAATGGAAGTGGCTGTCCCAAGTATCTGAAGAGCTACTATTCAACATGATTCCACTCCCACATACTAGTATGTACATTTGTATATTCATACACCATTTAGATGTTTTCTACTACAAGTGTTAACAAGATATAGGAAAATGGTGATAGGGAAAACATTTTCACAAAATATTTTACATCATTTTACACTGTCAACCACACGGAGCCATAGTCGACAACAGTCTTTTAATCTTTTGCTATTTGAGTTGCAAGTCCAGTCGAGGGGCGGATCCAGGAATATGTTGGAGATGGGGCTAAAGGTTAAAATTAGACAAATATAGATGAATGAGTGGGGGGCTAAACTATAAATTATAGAAATAATAGCAATTATTCTAAAATATTTGTGGGGGCTAAGTCATAATTTATGTGACAACTAGGGGTAAAATTATAAATCTTGAAAATTGAGTGGGGGCTACCGTCTCAACATAGATCCACAGTGCTTCTAACGAGTGAAGTCCGGAAAGAGAACTTCCAATGTGAAAATTCAGACACTAAATGAGAGAATTTGAGTTCAAAACTCTTTTTTAAGCATTGTGATGTTGAGTTAGCCTGCAAATCTGATTACATATGGAGAAAAAAAGCCTGAAGGCAGTGCAAACGTAAACGCAATACACCAAAAGATAATCTGATTTGGAATTGTCCAAAACTAACTTTTATTCAACAAACTGATGTCTACAAGTAAAGATAATTGATCGTTTAAGTACATGGTAAACCTTGTATAAATTCTTCCTGTTCTAATGTAATGCAACCAACAGAATGAAAAACCACCGCTATGCACTCTTATTACCTATGGACCGAGTGAAGTCATGGCTTCCCAACCAAGCTAAACGCAACAAGAGCTCGAGTATGTACGCTGAGTTCCTGAGAAAAAATACAGAATGAGTGAATGGAATTGTGGAACACAGCTTCACCATTGAACATAATAAGAGCAACATCTAACCACAAGTACTTACACAGACCAAATGCAGGAGTCACATCTTTGTGGTTTTGACAATTGTTTCCCACTTTTGGTCTGGTGGTGTCTTTGAAGCTTGATACCGACCGTTCATTTGGGTACCAAAATGTGGAAGGGAAGACTTCTTTGAGGACACAGAAGGCAACATACGCCAAAGCCAGGACTCGGATGGAGATTTCGGAGGAGGTGGGGGAAGAGGAAAGAACGAGTCTATTCCTTGTGAAAGTTCCAGGTTTCCCAATTTTGAGGGCTTTTGTTGGTCTTCATAATCTAGGGACTGATTCTTGGTAAATTCCAAATCTGTAGAAGAAAGTAGCTCCTGACTTGGAACTCGATCATGTCCAAAACCTTCTTCGTGATCTGATTGGGCAGAACAAGTCAACAGGCTTGAATCCGTAGGGCTTACGCTTTTAGGTTGCAGCATGTCTTCCTTGTACGTGACATTCAATTTCTCAAATTCTTTGTGGAAGGAATCTACGAAGGGAGTTTCTTCCAAACCTCCCGAGCCATTTTTTATGAAGTTGGGGAACCCCGTCCCATCAGAAGAAAATGAACTCATCTTTGGAGATGCTGTCTTCTGTACAGAATCTATGTAGAGAGTTTTCTCCATCATAGGACTTGAGCTTCTTGAGCCTATTTCCCTTTCACTGATTTGATCAGCCAATTTCCCTTCTGCTGAGCTGAAATCGCTGCTCTTCATAACTTGAGCTTCTTGATGGACATTTGACATTTCATTTTCTTCATAGATGGTGGATCGAGATAGTTCATTTTTCTTTGGTGACTCACCATAACCCTGTAGGCGATTGTAGAGAGACGATCCTTCGAGCTTCTGTTGTTTAACCATGTGCGGAATTTGGTTCAACTTATTATCCCTTCTCATATCTTCATCCCTTTTCTGGGATCCACGTACAAATCTCGGCTCATGAGAAGCAACCTTGGTACATTGACAATTAGTAAATTAAAATCAGATCTAACGAAAGGAACATTTGGCAACAGAAAATAGAAGATTTGGAGAATGGATAGTAGAAAACAGACACTCACTCCGTCCCGCAAAGACAGTCCATATTTTCATTTTGCTTTGTCCCAAAATGGTTGTCCACTTACATTTTCAAGGTCACAAATATAATAAAGTTCCAATACTCTACCCATTCATATCCAATGCACAGTCTTGTACACAGCAAAATCAAGGATAATAATAGAAATAGCATGTCAAAACTTGTAGTGGGATGCATTAATTTTACGTCTCTAAAAAAAGTTGTAGTTTCAAAAATAGACTGTCTTGGCAGGGCGGAGGAGGGAGTAATAGATACCTGATGACTAGGTGATTTGGTTTGTTTCCTGTTTACAGGAGACATTGGCACGCGTGTTCGTACGCTCATTGCTGGTATTGGATTCAAAAGGCAAAACCTGGGCAACAATCCACAAAGTGCAGTGGGCAAGTGTTTTTGGTTCCCATAGGCGTCATCTTCATCATCACTTTCTTCTTCCATCGCGGGTTCTTCATAATTTGGTAAAATATTAGGCCTGGAACGGTACACTGGTGGCCTCTTATCCCTGTTAGTTGCTTCCTTTATCTGTCGTGGTTGATCCCACACCAGTTGCTTCCTGGGAGCATAATTGGGTGTTTCAGAAGCCATTGCCTTGGCTGCCGGCAGAAAGCGACTCATCATGAAATCACGAGTCTCAGGATCAGTTGAAACTGTTCCAGTTACCACTGGACCATTGGATTCACTCATGCCAGTAACACTGCAATTCAAGAAAAATGACTCTGTCCTTGAGAGTGTATCAAGAGCATCAGCGTATGCTTCATCGCCGTCTTCAGAATCAGAGCCATCCTTCTCCTGAAGAACATCATTAGCAATCTCTAGGTTTCTAGTGGTCTCTTTTAGAGATGAAACGTCTTGCGAGCTTGAAGGGTCTTTTACTGCAACACGATTGATTGGAGCTTTGGGAACTTTGTTCGGAGCTTGTTGGTTATCTTTCAAAACCCTCCCAGGTGGAAGTCTGGGGACTACAGGAGGCCGTTCAAGAGATTTGCAATGCGACTTTCTTTCATCTTTTGGTCTCCCTGGAGACTGCTCCCACATGAAAGGGACAGCTCCTGGGTTACTAATTGGACCTGATTTCAGTTCAGATCTGTAAGTAGGGAGGGTGGCGGGTCTGGGGTTGTTGTCAATCTTCCTTTTGTCATCTTTTTCTGAAGGCAGAGTTGATGGGAATCGTCTCACTGATAGAAATGGCTGATTAAAATCCAACTGATTATCGTCCATCATACTTCTCAGCAACATAGAATCAAGGAGTTCCTGAAAGGTCAGGGTAAAATGAAGACACAACTTAGCATGAAACGATAGCCAAGAAATGATCCAGGAATCAGTGAAGTATGAAGAACTTTTTTTTTTCCTTTCAAACTCTTACTCTAGTAATTGTACTTCTTTCTGCTTTTCTTTTCCTCAAAGATTCAGATATCGACTATTGGTAATTTTTCACACAACATACTGAATTTACATCAACAGCAACATGTGGATGGTGATGTCCACTTCTAACGACAGAACAAATTAGCAACTACATAAGCTAAAATGTTGCAATTTTAAATGCAGGAAAAAGTATTAAAACTCAGTCCCAACATACTGATTGAGTCCGAACATGCCAATGAATGGGCTTCATATCATGTTCCATACTTTCCGAAGTCCCAATTTTTTTGTAAGTGTGTGCGCACAGAATCCAGAAGTTGAACTTTGACACTGACATCCCTGACAACTGGGCTAGAGGTTCTTTCTTCAGCCCAGAAAAAGGGTAATGAAAAGCAAATCAATTCATACAGAACACCCCCCCCCCCTACTATTTTATACCAATCACTACATACTAGTGAGAGGATGTGTTAATTTGAATCTGCAAACTTGAAGCAGTTATCAAACTTTATATAGGTTGAAAGACCCTAAAATTCCGGAAATACGAAGCTCACAAGCTGCGAGGCTAAGATAATAAGACACTGGTGTTCTGCCTCTAACAAATATGTACCTCCGCTCTTAAGATTACACATGCATTAGCCGTATGTATTCTGCTCCCACCAACCTTTGCCACCAATTCTCCTTTTCTTTCCGATTCAGTTTCCAAAGTTTCAACAAAAAACATTCTGCTGAAACCAAGCTTTTAGATTCAACCATTGACAAACTGATTAACGGAATTCAGTGAACGGAAAGCCTACAAAGAAAGTTCACAAAAGAATCTAGCCGTTCATCCTCATTACATGTTCTATATCCTGTATAAAGATACCACTTGCCAGTTGCCACCAAACGCCGTCTCATTTGTCACAAAGACGAGTGCATCTCTCTGTGTCTATCATATGCATATTTTTGTGGATGTATCCTTCGCTGTTTAGTGCGTGTAGTGAACAGTAAGAAACTTGAGCTACTTATCTGATTAATGATATCTGCTTGACAATTGCAATATATTAAGTAGTATAGCACGGTCTATGTTCTCGGCTTTCCTGATTTACACAAATTACATTGGTCTTCTTCTATTATCAACACAGTTACTCCAGTTTACTGTCTCCAGTTTACTATTCAGTGTTTCTTTTAAAAAGAATACTATCCAGTGCAGTCCTTGAGGGATGTAGGGAAAATCTTATACAGCAACTACTTATTTCCTTCATAACACAACAAGGATATCAGTGAAATGTCATAGATTATCTAATCCAGGGTTCCAGAGAACAGACCAATTTCCGTAATGAAAACCAGAGATAATGTAACAGACACTTACTCTCCGCTTTCTTCAGAAGGTAAAATAACTATGCTTGCAAAGCATAAGACACAGCTAATTGTATTAACCACATTAATGATACAAGCAGAAACGCAAAAGAGCAAGTAATGTACAACAGAGAAAAGGCTGACAGTTTCTCCAATTCTGGACGCCCTTTCTATTTCAACGTTCATGAGTCTAATTTAGTAGTAATCAAGTTTATGGAAAATTATGGCTATCTACTCCAGTTTCACACTAGTCTTAATTTAGAACTCTATTCATTACTATTCAGAACCAAAACTGGAGGACTTTGATGAACACTAGTGAAATCCACCAATGCTAATTCAGGAATCAGGACAGCCAATCCAACTCGACTCATTTCAACCAAATTGCTGTTCTCATAATCAACTATTAAAATTATTTAGAACTACAACATTTCAAGTAGATACTCCACCTGCTCGTACTCTATATTAGGTAAAGAAACTCAACCAATTTCTTCTGAACCATATACTTGAGAGAAAAAAATTATAAAAATAAAATAAAATCTAAGTTGCTAAAATTGGAACTGAACCTCATAGTTCCAGGCAAGTTTCGACCAATTCCTTCTGAATCACAGAAGAAAATTAGAAAAAAAATTCAAACGCCTACTGAAATCGTAAGTGAAGCTCATAGTTCTAGACCTTATCTCTATCATCAAGAACCGTATCTATCCATAAATACTGGTCGACATAGCCTCTATATCAGTCCATTCAACACGAATCAAACCAGAAACTCCGATTAGGCTTCAATGAAGCTGAACAAACACCTATCTACAGAATTAGAAATAACGCGCTTTCTAACGAAAGCAAGTTTCGTCTCTGCAGAGAATACATGTGCGAGAGAGAGAGAGAAGAGAGAGAGAGTACCTTGAAGGAGGAAGAGGAAGGGAGGATCTAGAGTAACCGGATCGATCTGCGTTTTCCTTCAATGATTGAGCAGAGCGGTCCAACAAATAAGCCAAAAGAGAGAGAGACAGCGAAATGGAAGGTAGCGAGTCACTGTAAATTTCTTCATTTATTTGAGCCCTCTACTGTGACTGATACCACCTCTTCTTCACCGACGTTAATGGAAGATTCGTAAACTGTGTAGCCTTCTTCTTCTCTCTATTCTATTGTTTGTTGATGTGGAGTAGTGAAAGCTTGTTTGGTATCCGTTTAAAAACTAGAAACACAGTGAAAACAAATCCTGCTGAAAAAAACAAGTTTAAAAACAGAATAAAAAAAAGCAGCTAAGGTAGTAGCTCAAGTGGTAGAGCGTTAGAAATCTCTGCATGAGGTCCTCAGTTCAACGACAAAAATAATTTTTCAAAAAAAAATAAAAAATTTCTCAAAAAAAATTAAAAGTGTTTGGTATCCGTTTAAAAACAGTATTCCAAATCAAAAACACATTTGACAACATTACTAAATTTCAATGTTAATTTGTTTAAATATCATTTTTACGTACAATACCAACACATATTTGATATTTTTTGCATTTAATCATAGTCGAAATGTCTTTAAATATCAGAAGTATGAAAAAAATCCAAAAAAAACACCACATTTACTTTTTTCTAAACAACTATTTTTCAGCATGTATTATTTTTAAACATGCCAAAAAACAGAAATATCAAATGAATTTAGAAAAAACACTCTGTTTTTAATCAAAACAAAGATGCCAAACATGCACTAAAAGTAAAAGGAGAGTCAAATTGTTTATTTCTTCTCTTTTAAGGGAGTTTTTAAATGAGCTTTGCTGGGGTTTATTGGATCGTGTGACGGCTTTTATTGAGAAAGGTGGACTGTACTGGACACCACCACCGCTGAAAAGTCAATACACCTCATCAATGCCATTCTCACTCTCTCTCACTCTGGTCAAAACGATAACGATGACCCCTGTATTAACAAAATTTGCACAAACCGCCCTATTTTTCGTCCACGTTCATTTATGCTAGTATAGTCTGGTTGACACGGCAAATCAGACCCTTTTTAATAAATCACGCCCTTCAACAACCCTTTTGCAAGCAAAGGAAACCGAGTATTTTGGTTTACAATCAATGATGCTGAACTTTTTAAAATACTTAGCATGGAAATTTCGATTGAGAAAGCCATTTGGGTTCTTTAGAACCCTGCGAGTTTGCATTGCCAATAACGCATTATTGAAGCTTTTAATGTTGCGGTAATCGAGTCCACCCTCATCTTTGGGTGTCTCAGTGCATGTTTGGTATCCCAGATTTTAATCTGATTGGGTTAAAATCGCCTTCTTTTCAACAATCTCGTTTGTTATGCTTGCAGATTTTAATCTGATAATCTGTGTGCAATTGTAGAATCTCTAAAATTGGGGATTATGCAGTTTAAAATTTCTAAAAAATTAATTTTGATTTTCTTTTTTACATTAGCATGATCACATTTCAGTTACAAATATGTGTATTCAATTACTTGACTTTACGTTTGCAAAAAAAAAATTACTTGACTTTAGAGCTCTTTAAATTTTGTTAAATGGATCAAACTATTGATCTATAATTTCAGCTCATAGCAAACAGATTGTGATTCTCAGTTAAGTTAGATTTTCTTATCAGATTATTTTTCAACTAATTATTGAGATTTTAAGTTGATACCAAACAAGCTCTCAATATATAGTCGCAATTCAACCAATGCACATCCATGTAATTGTCTATGTCACTCCACCAAAAATCTTTCAATGTCAATTTCACAAACTCACGTGGAGTAGAAAACACCCGATAGTATAAATAGCAATTGCCTCAACTACATACTTTGCTATCACTTCTTGACGGACAAATGCCATAGTATTCTGCTTCCTAGTCTTCAATTTACTATTAGCCCTCTCAATGAGCTGCAGAAACGTGATTTTTTTTATTTCCCCATTGTAGTAGGCAAACTCAAGTATTGATTGTGCTCTCTTCTAGCTAGACCCTTGTGAGATTGCTGAGACGTACTGGTTCCTCCTGTTTGACATTATCTGAGAGGACTTTCGCAAGTTCTGCTTTTTTCTGGAGGTCTCTTCATATAATTGTAATATTGATAAGAGATTTGTCATTTCTGTAACGTTTGCCTTTGTAATAAAAATTTGTCATTCCCAAAGAAGAGGTGGGAGACTGACGGTCCCCTTCTGAATGCAATCACTCCAGAAATTTATTTTTCCTGTAAAGTTATTGTAAGATCTTGGAATAAAATATCACTGCACAATAGGAACAAGGATAAAAGACATCCATGTCTGATTCCCCTATCATGTACAATCTTGCCTTTAAACGTCACCTTAATAACTAGCTCGTATCTTGCTGTCGTGATACAATTCATAACAGTTTCAATCCAACGAAATTCATAATAGCCATTAAGAGATCCAATTCCACTCGGTCATAGGCTTTAGACACGTCAAGTTTAAGCGCAAGATAACTTGTTTTCCCTTTCTTCTTCGTCTTCATATAATGAATAAATTCGAACGCCGCTAGGCGTTGTCAGTAATTTATCAGCCACCAATAAAATCACGTTGGTTTTCAAGAATTAAATACAGTAAAATGACTCTGAGCCTATTCGCAAACACTGTGGAGTTAACTGCTATGCGGACTCGATCATTCTCATACCGCCTGTTTAACAACCTCCTATGCTCAGATGTTATAGTCCTCAACTCCCAGAAGTATATTTTTCCTTCCTGCCATACACCGTATGTGTTCCCCATTCACTAAAGCTGTTGACGAACGTTTCCAAACACCGTTCGGTTCCAGTGTTTGAAGTCCCGTCTGAGGCCTTACAATTTATAACGTAGGGATTGAGTCCTCGGCTACCACCTCCATCGAACTACCTTTGTACATTGCTCATGCTTCACCCACATCTGTTGAAGCATGAACCTTTTTCCTCATTTTGATCGAGTATTAGCTTGTCGAGTAAAATGACTTCAATGGGATCATGGTCTGATATATCAATTTTTAGATGATTTATCCTACCCCAACCGAACTCCTGAAATTATTCATCACTTGCCCCCATAACGGTCCAATATTTCTCAGATCACATCCTCATCAGACTGATTATTTCATCCTAGTAAATTTTGTTTCTAAAAAATATTATATCCCTCAATTGTAGTTCTTGTAGAACTTCGCGGAATTCTTCTACCTGGTTGTAAGTGGTCCCCCACCCACCTTTTAGTTTTCAGCAATGAAGGTAACCGCGTTAGAGTCTCCAGCAACTCCCTAATCAACATTGGGGTTTTGAAGTCTTCTTAGAAGAAGGCACGAGTTGTGCATCTCTTTCCTCCATAGATTCCTGTAAGCATACATAGTTTTTCCTACCCACTGATATTAACAACCCTTTGTGCAGAAAAGATTATGAGGACGATGCTGAACAGAGAAGGAAAGTAAAGGCTAAGGAGTTAGCTATTGTACCACCATCAAAGCATAAAAGCAACATCATTTTCGCTACCCGGAATGCCCCACCCTTGTTCTGAGAATACAGGGAATAGAAAAAAAAAAGAAGATCAACCAGATTTAGCTATTGTACCACCACCAAAGCATAAAGCAGCAGGTTTGCTACCTGCGATGCCCCCGTTACTTGTGTTGAGAATAGGGGAATCCAGAAAGGAAGATCAACGAGATGACTTTTGAAGGGCAGGAAGGATCTAACATGTTCAGATCTACAACATGAATTAAAGCGGAATATTCATGTGTTTACCTTGTCTTCCCTAGCTCCTTAATGCAGCGGATGATCGATGTGTTGCTTGCTTTCACGCGCCTCCTCTTTGATCTTGCTCCCACCAATCTAGTGTGAATCTCGAGGACGAACACTGATTTCCACACCACGTTCCACCTCCTTGGATGAAGTTGGAGAGAGACTAGGGTTCTCTACAACTAGTATGTATCTAGACAGAATAACTTTATTCTGTGTAGAGTAGCATTATAATATGTAGGAGGCTGCCTCCTTATATAGGCAAAACTTCTCCTAAGTTTGCACATAAACCCCTAGGGTTTGAGCCTTAGCTACTAACCCCTCTAGTTTATGTATTAGTGCAACTAACCCCATAAGGTTATGTTAATTGCATTGGGCACCCCACATGGGCGCACCAATTGCTAACATCTCCCACTCGCACAGTGGGGTTGCACAATTCATCTAGTCTCCATCAATCTCCAACTTTCTATCATCTACAAAAGAGTATTGTGTGGCCGTGGCGTGTGACCGGTGAGAGTACCTGCATTTCGGGAGATCCGTACACCAAACTCGTATAGCCAGCATGGGAAGGCACCCTCTCGGGAGATCCACATACCAAACTCGTATAGCCAGCGCAGGAAGGCACCCTTAAAACATAAAACAGTGATAATGCTCTCCGTAACTCTCGTATTCCCCAGATTCCTCCGATTGTCATCTCGTGGATCATGAGCACCTGCCATGTCCCGAAGGCCATGCTCCAATGAGTCCACATCTCCTTTATATTTTCATATCCTACATGATCCCATAAGATCTTGCAGGTGGGCCCAATGAAGATAATAAAGAGCGATGCAACGAGAATCTTTCCTTACATACATGTGTCACTCAGATTTGGCTCAGCTGCTTTCCCAGCAGTGTCCGGAAGGCCGAATCATCCATAGCCGTAAGGTGTCACGCCAAAGTAGCACCACCGACCCGTCTCCTCATGACACAAACGTAAGTACAAAGGGTATACAGTGTCAATCATCTTTCTATGATCGACGAGGCTCACACGATGAGGAATCCCAGGGACTAATTCTACTCATCACCTCATGGTCACTCATAAGCGCGCGTTTATTCAGTGGGGAATATGCGCCATAGTGTTTAGACTCTGATCTGAGCGCATGTCTTATCCTTGCAAAGGACCACTATGCAGATGTCTATCCGGTAGCCCTTATGGCCACCAGCCCGAGTGCTGCGACGTCACACTATTGTGAACAATTATCAGCTCTCGCATCTGGCTTTCTCTTCTACACAGACTATACATGGTTCGGGGTTAATAACCATGTTCGATTGGCCATAACCAACCTCACCTTGGAACTTATTTCCAATGCGACAATTAAATCCGTCTGACAGGCTCCTAGCTCTACTGATAGACATCTTGCTCTTATCATAGGCCATATGCTCATATGAAGAAGGCATTTCTCATCCTATCGCAGGCTTTCAGCGCTTATCGGGATTCTGTCTCATCTTCCGCCACACCCAGACATATCCAGGATATTGCGAAGGCGGTTGCTCGTGTGAGTGAGCCAACCTGGTGTCTGTGTGACATGCTCTAAGCTAGTACAGGAAATGTAACATATCATACATGTATCAAAACAACATGTTGCTTAAAACAAATCCAATTAAAATCCAATCAATCAATGTCTCATGTGCTCATCAATCATATTGCTAGTTATCGACTACCAAGTCCCAATTTTCTAAAGATATCCACAAAGACAATTCTTAAGTGGTTTAGAAATGGGGTGATCCAACATCCTGGCCCATAGTCGATCCTCTCCAGCATTACTCTTTAGGTAGTTATTTCACCTTTTGTGAAATAGTACCCTCGACTATGTGTTTGTTTTTACCGCAGTGTTATAGCCATGTGCTAGCACTACTCATGGTAATCGGTTTGTCGATAGCTCATAAGCTTACAAGAAACCTTCTCAGTTAAACACATTTCTGCCCTATGGCAGAACAGGCAATCATGCTACGCTTCCATGGTCAATGGAGTGGTCTAATACGATCATGCAACACTTATATTGCATTTGTTTCATGCGAGTCTATCATCGAGCATGGACGATAGCCTGAGTCGGATCCAAGTGCATCTAGGTCCCCACCCTAGTTAGCATATGTGGCTAACTAGTCGAAGCATCTTCTTCGATAGTCATAGCACGTGATCCATCATATAGAGTATCCTGGTTACAATCTTGTGTCTTAAATTGGAATATCCTGAAATCCAATTCTTCTGATTGCATAGCGTTCGCTAGGTCTGAGTATACACCATAGTGCATATAAGACTCCTTCTGCATCAGGCACTCTGGTTATCTGGTCATTCTAATATGGTGTCTTATAGGGCACATGCCTAGGCTCGTAAATTCTTGCGCTGAGCTACAGGAGTACATATACTCCTTAGGGGACTCGAACAACCCTTAAGCTCCACTAGCCAATAGTGTGTCATCGATATTAGTGACATGATCATCAACTCTCTTCTAGTAAGAGTGATATACAGCGGTTTCCATTTGTTATCGTAAACATATAGTAAACGATCCCTGATGAAATGCCATTGTCCAGAGGACTAGCTAAGATCCCATATGGAATTAGTTAGCTTGCACACATTCTGTGCATTTGACCTTAGTCACCTCTAGGATTTCTCCATTGAGAAACTCAGTCGTCACGTCTATCGAGAATGGATCCACAACTATTGATGCTACCAAGCGAATCAACGTAATCCTTATTACCCAAAGCTTTGGGAAGGATACCTCGTTGAACCAACGCAAATTCGTCGGATCGACTCAAATTCGTCGATGTCTACTCTCAGAATGAGTGTAGACTTATTCGCTTCTACGCAAGTCATATGCCTTACCACGCTTCCGACTGGGTCTCTGATTGACCTTGGAAATCCATTAATCTCCAATAGTCTTCCATCCAGTTGGAAATCCAACCTAGCCTTAAACTCAGTTGGCCCTTTATAGACTCTAATTTATCCTGTAAAGCTTACTATTCATTCTTCATAATTAGGGAACGATAAGGCCTAGGATTCTATCCTATCGTTTATGCAAGGTGATCCTTAAGATCATCCCTTCGATCTCAAGTAGTCGATGGGGTA
Organism: Linanthus parryae; assembly: GCA_023055425.1. Taxonomy (NCBI): domain Eukaryota; kingdom Viridiplantae; phylum Streptophyta; class Magnoliopsida; order Ericales; family Polemoniaceae; genus Linanthus; species Linanthus parryae. The sequence goes on along the minus strand of JALGPY010000004.1, from coordinate 143,388,003 downwards.
TGCTCCTTATGAGCAATTCCTTTGCATAGGAGGATCATCATTTTGCTTTCATCCCTTATGGATGGAGCACCCTGCTTGGAAAGTCACTCCCACTGTCCGAATGATCCTTGAGGAACTAATTCCTCATAATCAACTAAGGAACAGGGTATCTTCCAGCGGTTCCTCCATGCTCGTGGAGATCATCATCTCTACGAACATATCCCTTAATTATGGACATCTCCTATGAGAAATCATATATCTCGTGAATCCATTTATGTTACACTACTTATCGGCTATTGCGTTTCAAATACGCAACCCCTAGGATGCTCCGCATAGCATGAGAAGATACGTTACTCCATGAAGATATGTTTCTTCCATCTAGGGTATAACTTCCAATTCCTTCTTGTCAGGTGATGAAAGATCCTGGGGCAAACATCCTAGGTTCATCATTGTCTTGCGTGGTGACCCTTATGGTCTTCCTTTCGATGTCAATTCATCGACGAGGTACGCTCCAAAGAACGTTCCTACGCAAAAGAGGGTTCCTCCATATAGTCATAATCTATGATGGGCTGTTCACTAGGCATGTTACTCCCACTGTCCTGAAGATCTGTAGGAACTATTTCCTGTTGATCATTCAGGGATGGGGTGTCATCCAGTGAAACCTTTGTTTCGTAGAGACTTATTTCTCAACGAACCTCTTCCTGACTTGAAATTTAGTTAGTACAAAAGCTGCCGATCCCCATGGCCTAAGGTGACCTCATTTAGGTTGCCTTTTGGTCCACATCTCGTAGGGTGTAGTGGCTACAGACTTGGTGGACTTATGGTTGCGTATGTTGATAGTCGTTTAGCAAAGTATCTCCTCCAAATAGGGAACTTGTACTTTGCACGCTCTATCATACATCAGACCATCTCTTACAGTAACCTATTCCTCTTATTCTCTACAGCACCCTGCTGAGGCGTGGGAATAGCCAACTGCCTTACTATTTCTCCATCACATAGCACTTGCTCAGCTAGATACTTCCAGTCTCATTCTGGCCAAGGACATATCCTTTTATCCAGACGGTTTTCTACCTTTTGTAGAGACCTGTCTGAAGCACCCTTGTGCCTCAGATTTATGTGGCCCAAGCACACATAGTTGAGACATGGACAATAATCTACGAATATGGTGGAACAGTAAGCACCATGTCTTTAGCTTTAACAATTTAATGGAACACAACATCAGAATGAATAATATACAAAAGACTCAGTAGTCCTAAATGCTCTACTGGATGATTTTGCGCTTTTGCCTTTCATGTCCGGCAAGAACTACACACAGGTAAGGGTACCTTGGGCAAGATCCAAGCAGGCCTGCCCTAGCTACCCTGAATATCCTTTCCTGTTAGCGTGTGTCTTAATCTAGCGCGCCACATATCAGAATCTTAAGTCATACTCTTAAGTTAACATCCAAGAATTCTGAGGCGTTTCTCATGCTAGAATCTTAAGAACGCAAACACCATGATATAACCATATCCAAAGTTAAAACTGTGACCAAAACAAATTTTGGTGGCTACTCCCTCAAAGATAATCATATGGATCCTTAGACGAGAAGTCAGTACCAGGTCTGGCCTTCTAGTCTTAGGGAAACATCCTTTGCCCTTTTTTGCATTTGCCAGTCTTGGGCTATTTGGTCTTATACCAATATTGTCCCTAAATTTCCTTATCCTTGCCCCACCTGTTGCCTTGGTCCTAATACCGGGCTAGGGACTATATCTGCCTATCATACTTCACTAAGTATGATCATACTTCTCCAATAGCCTTTAGCAATCATATATTGCTTAGACATCCGAAGTATGCTGGACTAGTATTCTTAGCAAACTCTTTTTGCTTAGATCCTAGAACAGTGTGATGTTTGGCCTTATCCAAAACATCTTGACACTTACAAAATGTGTCATATAACGTTTCATGAAACGTGGCAGAGATTGCAACAAATTGCAAATCGGATAGCTTGTACCTGACAACCCTTAACTCTCTTATCATACATGGCATCAATCTCAGACGTTAAAGTCGAGTGCTCAATATTATGACATGAGCCATAACTCATAGTTAAGGAAGATTTATTATGAGTCACTACTCACAATTTATGTACGCAAATGGCTAAGGTGGATCCAAGATTCCTCTTTGGCTTCCTACAAATTTTAAAAGTGGTCTAGAACATGTTGATGAGGTCATTTCCCCACCTTTTCATAGCATACTCTATGATATTATCTTGACTGCTGCCTCCCACTAATGGTGAGCCTAAAGATAATGTCCATGTGCTGCTGTGACAACTTATTCATCACAGGTTCGACCATGTTTGTAGGTGGTTCGACAACCTATGTCCAACTGATGGTTACATAGTACGACGACTTATCATGTCGTTGTTGTCACCATTTAGCCTTTACAGTTTTTTTTTTAGACACGATTGATAGAGACATTGTGGAAGTTAATCACTAGCATTTACTTAGCTCCAAAATAACATGTGACATCGATTAATCTCAATAGTTCCTCACAAGGACTCCACCAAAACCTAGCGTATATCCTAGGAATCAAATCTCATCACTTGTGATTTCCTATCAATTTTAATCATGTCATCATGTGAGCTCTTTTGTTTTAGTTCTTTAGCATGCGAGGTTAAACGTATATATCCAATCACACGCAGTTATAACATAAAACAAGCATAAGCATAAATAAATATGCAATGGATGTGGCCCCTAAGGTGCACTCCCACTATTGAGAGCACTTCTTGAGCAAGTCTTGGACTCCATCTCATGCCATCTCGCCTACTTGAGGACTCCAAGCTTGAGGCTCCATTAGACCGTCTAATTGCTCCATGCACCTTGCGCCATAGCTTTTGGTTTGGCCACCTCTCTTGAAGCTTCAATCTTCAATCTCTACTAACTATCTTATTTCTAATAAGAAGTAACCTCATAGAGGCGAGTGGATGAGGAGAGAAGACACTAGAGTGTAGAGAGGCACGACACGCAGGCCGTATTTTGATTACATATTCAAAAACCAAAACCAAAACCAAAATATAAAACATCTATGCCACATCCATGCACCAAACACATCCATTCAACCCACGACAGCATGTATAATAACATAATAAACATACTGGAATTTTCTGGAAATTTCCGGAATTAAGCAATAATTACTGGAAATTAATAAGCAATAATCTAATCAACTAAAAAGATCGAAAATTGCTCCCTACCACTTAGGGTCTCACCACCCATGGCAAAACGTAGGGAAAATTGACCTAAGTCTCCAGAAAAAATTTGGGCTCAAAACAGTGTGTTTAAGGTCGTCAAACTGCCTCGGGAAGTGTGCTAAACACTAAATAATTAATCTGGAAATTACTAAAATTTTCCGTCGCTCCAAAAATTATGAAAAAATACCCATAAAATAGGAAATTTAATTTGGAGTCCCTAGGAAAAAACCGGACGAAAAATGACGGCGGGAGGAGGCCGCACGCGCCCTCAAGCGCCGCCGCGCGTGGGCGCGTCCGCCTCCGCCACGCGCCGACGTCGGCCATATGCCACGTCAGCATGCCACGTGGCATGCCACGTCAGCACTTATGCTGACGTCAGCTGCCACGTCATCGCCACGTCAGCTGCCACGTCAGCTGCCACGTCATCGCCACGTCAGCCACTTGCTGACGTGGCACCGCCACGTCATCTGCCACGTCAGCCCTAGGGCCACGTCAGCAGCCGCCGCCAGCCCTTGGGCGCGTGCGGCGCGTGGCGGCGCGTGGCCGCGCGTGGGGGCGGCGTCGGTGGCGCGTGAAGCCCACGCGCCGCCTTCCCGTGCTCCGATCGCGACGAGGAAAATTTTCCCGTGATCGTCTCTTCGTCCTGATCCCGATTATGTGGTCAAAATCCAATTTTAACAAGTTTTTGAAAACCGTGTTCTAATTATTGGATCTAGCAGTCCAGATTAATACTGTTCCGAAACTTTGAAAATTCATAACTAATTCACCGTAAATCCAAAAAATATAAAATTTATATATCTGGAATCCTCGTGAAAAACCCTACCTAACCATATAGGTTTCGTCTACTGGTTATGAAATTTCAGAAACGCGATTTTTATAACAGGTTCGGGAACGCTTATCGAGGCACGAAAAGTAAGCCTATGGCTCTGATACCAATGAAGGGCAGGAAGGATCTAACATGTTCAGATCTACTACATGAATTAAAGCGGAATATTCATGTGTTTACCTTGTCTTCCTTAGCTCCTTAATGCAGCGGATGATCGATGTGTTGCTTGCTTTCACGCGCCTCCTCTTTGATCTTGCTCCCACCAATCTAGTGTGAATCTCGAGGACGAACACTGATTTCCACACCACGTTCCACCTCCTTGGATGAAGTTGGAGAGAGACTAGGGTTCTCTACAACTAGTATGTATCTAGACAGAATAACTTTATTCTGTGTAGAGTAGCATTATAATATGTAGGAGGCTGCCTCCTTATATAGGCAAAACTTCTCCTAAGTTTGCACATAAACCCCTAGGGTTTGAGCCTTAGCTACTAACCCCTCTAGTTTATGTATTAGTGCAACTAACCCCATAAGGTTATGTTAATTGCATTGGGCACCCCACATGGGCGCACCAATTGCTAACAACTTTCAACCCAGAATCATTAGGCTTTCGTCTCCCTCTTATATTAAAATTTAATTAAAATGGATCCCTTTAAATAGTTTTAGGAAAAGTTTGCTTGAAGCTGTTCATTTAATCTTTCTAGAAAGGAAAATTCCATTCAATCATTGTTAGAGGATATAACTTTTGCATCAAATTAAATGTTTGGTTAAAAGTAGTACTTACCACTCCGTCCCAACTCTTTCTTCCCATCTGACTTTTTTGACTCGTATCTGAATCACTTTGACCGGGTGATTTGGATAGCAAAATAATACGATTTTTTGATAATTTTTTCACCATATTATAGAGCACCTTTTACTCTACAACACCAGAAAAAAAAATATCAAAAAATTACATCGGTTTGCTATTCAAATCACCGGGTCAAAGTGACCCAGTGAATAGTGACAAAAGTCAAATTGGGAAGAAAGAGCTGGGACGGAGTGGTATTCCTTTTGATTGTTTATTGCTAGGCCTCTTTGTTTATGCAACTTTTTCATAAAGCTTTATTTGTTATTCTCAATCATGGATTACACAACTATTTTTTTAAAAGAAAATGATTAAACTTTCAATGGATGGATCGAATGATTGTTCAAGAGTCACTATCACTATACGAAAACGGCTATGGGAACAATAATTTTCTTACTTGATTACACTATTATTATTGCGTTGAACATTGAAATTTATAATAATACAAGCTAATCCAAGTTAGCATCGGATTATCATGAGCAGCATGATTCTTAATATTTTCCATGCTTGGATGTAGTTTATTGGAATTAAGTCATGTAACAATCTCTAAATTGATGGCTACCATGAAAAGAGAGAAATAATATTCCATAACATCTATTCTCCATTTTAAAAGCAAATTATACACTAATCGTAATAAGCTACATCCAAACTAGGCTATTGTAAACATGTCACTCTATTTAAATATTAGTTTAGTTTTGTTGGATATATTATACATGTATATGTTCGTAAGCATTATAAAAATTTACTTTTAGGAGTTAGGACTCTATTGGTTTGATCGAACTATTGTAGGCTAATTATAAAACATTGGTGGCTTCTCAAATCTGTATCTTCTTCAAACCCGGTTGTTGAATATGACGTGAAGTCAAAGGCGGCAACAGTCAAAGGCGGCTAAGAGATTTAGGAACAAATTGGGGCGGCAAACTTTGGCAGTTTCTGGGTTGTTTCCTTATTTATTCTATAGTCGTTTTGGGATGTCTTGGTCACTAAGAGGTCTTATATGTCTATATAAGGGACCTAGGTAGTGTCTAGACATTGTGGGTTGTCACTATGGCCTTTGGACATAGTGTGGGTTGTAATAGTGGTGTTTCTCTCTAATAAAACGAGGTTTTCGGGTCATGGAGGTAGCTAGCACCGTGCTAGTGAACCACATTATATCGGGTGTGCTCGTGTGATCTTGTTTCGTCCAATTCATCGTTCTCTAAGCTCTGTCCGGATCATAACAAACTGGTATCTGAGCTCTGAAACTGGAGTTCCGTTATAAAAAATTGGTATCAGAACTTAGGTTGCGGTTTTCCAAGATCACGGTGGAGTTATAGGGCTAGGGTTTCACAATCCGTGAAATTCATAGCTACGGTTTCGTGATCAAGGTGGAGCACGCGTTTGGGGGTTATGGATCTGGAAAATGAGCCTGTAGAGAAGATGACCGGGGGGATGACCTAGATCGACAAGTTCACGGGGAGATACAGCTTCTGTCTTTGGCAGATCAAGATACGTGCTTTGTTGAAGCAGCAAGGCCTATGGTTGCCATTGGCGGAAGATAAAAAGGGTGCTTCTACAACCATCAGCGCTGAGTTTGAGTCTCAGCAAGAGGGGGCGCAACACAAGGCTGTGTTCAGACAGTCAGAGTTCTGACGCGATGATGGCGGCCAAGGGAAGCTACGGTGACGTCTGTTCAAACAGTAGAGAAAAGAGACATCGGTGGACGAAGGATGAACTTAGGATCTGCAGGTTTGGCTGCAGGTGGAGGGTAATTCGGAGGATGGTCTAGTTCTCTAGGCCCCGTTGGGGGGGGCAATGGGAAATCCGCGCTCTTGACGAGGAGGTGGAGGATGTAATAGGGGAGTCTCTGACGAAAGACATGGAACGTGAAGGGGACACGTGCTGGGGGGTTTGTTGTAGGGACTCGGTGGGAGTCAAAAAAACAAACAAACTTGTTGTAGGAACTCGGTGGGAGTTGGAACAACGAGAAAGGGAATTCGATTGCAGGAACTCGACCGTAGTTGGAGCATCAATAGGGTGCGATTGCAGGAACTAGACGGGGGTTGGAGCACCGCTGGGGGCACATATTGTAGGATCTTGGCGAAGATGGAACAACTTGTGAAATTTGGTATTATTAGAGAGAAGCATCGATCCAGGTTCGGGTTGCAGAGATGATTCAAGTCAAGGTGGAGATTTGTTGAATATGACTTGAAGTCAAAGGCGGCAAAAGTCAAAGGCGGCTAAGAGATTCAGGAACAAATTGGGGCGGCAAACTTTGGCAGCTTCTGGGTTGTTTCCTTATTTATTCTATAGTCGTTTTGGGATGTCTTGGGCACTAAGTCGGTCCTATATGTCTATATAAGGGACCTAGGTAGTGTCTAGACATTGTGGGTTGTCACTATGGTCTTTGTGGGTTGTAATAGTGGTGTTTCTCTCTAATAAAATGGGGTTTTCGGGTCGTGGAGGTAGCTAGCAGTCCGTGCTAGTGAACCACGTTATATCGGGTGTGTTCGTGTGATCTTGTTTCGTCCAATTCATCGTTCTCTAAGCTCTGTCAGGATCATAACACCGGTTTTGTATATAGTTTGTGGAGAAACTCAATTTATATATTTTTTTAGAAACTCAATTTATATATTAAGTTGTCATATCATGGCAACATGCAAGCAGTATCTTTTACTATCGGGTTTCATGTTAAAATATTGCTTCTATTTTAAACAACATTGTTACGCAATTGCAGCCCCAAAACTAAAAAATAAAAATTGCAATACAAATTTATGCTGTGTAACGTATTTATGAATCCCTATGGAGATGCGCAATTCATATATCACAAGTTCACAACATCATAAGCATCCAAATCATCTGTTGTGTTTTCAGGCAAAGTTTCTGAGCAGGACAAGCAAGTGCTGATCTTGGAACTGGGAGTCCAACAACCAACCACCCCGGAGATATACCTGCGCCTGCCAACATCAAATTGGAAAATTAAACATGTCATCTTTTCAAATTCAGCTGCGAGAGTTTCTAACCAGTTAAAAATGTGGAAGCAATCAAGTTTATCTATGGAAAGAATATAAATTACTGCTAAAGTAGTGGAGTCCGGATCTTCTGTATCCTTTGTGTGTATACACACAAAGGATACAGTATACACACAAAGGATACAGAGGATCTAGGCTCAAATCAGTGGCACATTTCGCCTCCCTAATCAAATATGTTCTAAGCTTGAATATATATATGCGTAACAATTTTTGGTGGGGGAATGTAAAAGAGGGTTACTGATGAGGACGATGACAAAGTGTTCTTGTAAGTCGGAACAATACCAGTGATCCAAACGTAGACACACATGGATATAAGTAATGATGGGGAATTGAAATAAGCAACTAATGTCATCGATGAACCTCTATGAAGAGGATGGCTTCCCTATATAAACAGAGCCAGTAGTAATTGTCATGTAGGGGGGATGACGCTAATCACACCCTATATGTAATACCCCGTCTTTTTAGTATATAAGTAATTACTTTTTTGTAAAATTAAGCAGTTATTTTCGAATTACATGTCGTGTGGCGAGGTATTTGTAATTCTAGATGTTATTAGCTAGTTAAAGTTGGGGGGGGGGTGATAGTGTAGATAGCAAAAATTATAAAGACTAATAGCTAATTAGAAATTAGTTAATAAAATAAATCAAAAAGAAATTGTTTTTCAAAATTCTCCAACTTCTCCTGACTTTTCTCCATCCCCAACATTCTCACAACTCCCCAACATTCTCTCTCTCTCTCTCTCTCCCCCCGTTTCTTTCTCTCTTCTCCTTCTTCTATTTCTTCTTCTTCTTCTTCTTCTTCTTCTTCTCCTTAGGCACACAACCACCACCACCCCCGAGACCAACACCATCACCATCACAGCCACCTCCATCTCTTCTCTCTCCCTCCATCCCCCTTTCTCTGTTCTGTTGGAATCAGCGAAGAAGTAGCAGCAGCAACAATAGTCGCTGCCCTCGCCGTCGGGAAACCACCCGAAGACCACCAAGGAGCCACCACCACCACTGTCAACCCTCTATCTATCCCTCTTCCTCTCTCTCTCTCTCTCTCTCTCTCTCTCTCTCTCTCTCTCTCTCTCGCTGTAATGACCCCAGAAGACGAAGAGGAAGCAGAAAAGAGGCAGCCACAGTAGCAGAGAAGTAAGAACTCCGGCGAACCTCCATTTTTTTCCAGCGAGAGCTCCGACCAACCCAAACCAAGGCGACCCAGCCTCTTTCTCCTATCTCTCTAGCCTCCTGGATGTCCGACCGAGTTTGAGGAGGCCTAAACCGAGGCCAAAAACAGCCGGAGAAAGCCCCGTCGAGCTCCACCTCCGGCGACATCGACGGCGACCTTGACCCACTCCGTTTCTTCGCCATTTCTAGCGATTCTTTGACTGGGTGTTCTCTAAATCTTCCCCTAAGTAGTTATTTGTAATCAAAATAGTGTCTTAGGACCTTGAATCCATGTTTTGATTGGAGAATTTGAGTGTTCATGGTTGGGGGCTAAATTGCAATTTTTCAGAAAGTTTATGGGGGGTTATTTTGCTATTTCAGATACTTAGGGGTGGCCGTTGACCTTTCCTAAAATTTTGGGATACTAAGTGTAGTTTGCGATTTTCAGTTTCAATTTCATTAATAAACTTAGTTTTCACTAATTTGTTATTGTAATTAATAACTATAGTTTTGGGGGGTAAAATATTGTGTTAACAATTATAGAAGAAGGTATTTTCATAAATTATGAAATACTTAAAATTAATATTTTCTTGAGAAAAATAAAAGAAAGCTAGATTATATTAGAATAGTTTGTTTTCCTTATTAGAGCAAATAAATTAGTTGAGAGTGTGAACTTGTAGGCGACGGTTCATAAACGAGGACTACATCGAGCTATTTGACGTTTGGATTTGAGAAAGTTAATATGCCTTGCGTTGCGTGCCTTTCGTTCTTTCGTGTATTGCGTGTGTTATTTGTGAAATACTACGGTATATGTTTATTTGAATCTTTACTTGTTTTTTGAAATATTCTAGTTTGAAGTATCATGTGAAAATTATAAATAAAGAATCATTCAAATTCTATTCTAAAATGAAAAAGTACCGTTCAAATCACAACTACCATATGAGGCGCTGATTATATAGTTCTGGGCCACGATTACTAAATCTACAATTCCGCTCAAATATTGGTCAAGTACAAACGATAATCTTATATAAAATATTATGAAAATGTGTCACACCGGCTTTACTTGGAGCTCCCGATTTACATCTTGTAAGATTGTAAGAAGCAAAAGTCGTAATGACGTAAAGTGGAATCTGTTGTGCGTGGGTTTGTGGCTGATAACGCCCAATTAGGGGTTATCTTTTAGCCTGATTTCACGAGTATTTGTGCCGGAATTAGCGGTTTTTGCCTGAAAATGCCTTAGAATGCCCCGGGAATCTAGAACGAGACGTTTATTTGTACTTGGTGGATTTCTGCTTATTTCTGCTTATTTCTTGCTATATTTGGATATGATCGCGGGTTTTTGTTCGTGTTGCCTTTTCAGGAACAGGTTCGGGAGGTGCATCGGGAAGCGTGCCGGGACCAAGCCGGGACCGTCTCGGGAAACGTGCACAAGACCGGGACACGACGGAAACACGGAAAAGCAGAAGTACACCGAAGAGGCAAGCCGGGAGCATCAGGAAGAAGAGTGGGACCCAGGGGACCAGTCCTGGCCCACCAGAGGACCAAGTGGGCCCCACCTAGACCACGCCCTGCGTATATACGCAGCACCTGCGTATATACGCAGGCAGTGGGGTGGTGGGGGGATCTTGGTTGGGCCCTGGTTGCGTATATACGCAACCCCTGCGTATATACGCAGCCAGTTTTGACTTTTTGTCAAAGACGGTGGACCGATGGCATATTCCGTAATTTCGAGTACAAGCGTTTTCAGGAAACATCACTATTTAAAGACTCGTCCAGACTCGTTTTGAGGGATCACGGAGACACAGCACAATTTACAGCACAACCGAAGGACAAGTCAGAGCATTCACGGAGAGCACGAAAGCGCGATTCGAGATTCGAAGACTTAGTTTGATTTCGTTCTCTCTCTTTATATTCAGAAACTGCGTTTTGTATTATGTCTAGTCGTAGCTAAACTTTTCACCTAGGTTCTCGGTGAACCTAGGGTTTCGTACTCAGATTTTATGATTACTACGTTTATGGATTCATGATGATTGTCTTAATTCAGCAAGTTGTATCTGTTATTCTGGTTTGATTATTAGCGTATATGCATGATAGGATTGATCACCCAGGATTGCTATAGAGCCGAGCTTGTAGGTGAAAACGTCAAGTTAGGGTTAGGAAGAAAAACCGGGATTTAGTACCTTACCCTGATAGACCGACCAGAGAAAGGGAGATAGGGCTAGCATAGCAAAACGTGAGACCAACTGTTAGAGAATTTGACCCGGGCCATTCGGTCAGGTTAGAAACCCTAACAGGATTAGACCGAGACTGCAGACTTAGGCAGCTTAACAAGAATCCGAAAGTCTGCAGGATCGGGATTACGTGTGGAAGCTGAAAAGTCACTGCACAACTGGTACGTTGCACAGATACCGAAACTGCTGAGTGTTTTCATAAACGAACGTAAAACTGAAATCTGTAGAAACCCTAGGGGATCCTGGAGCCTAGTCTTCATCTATTATCGTTACAACCAAATCAGCTTATTTCAGAAAACGTCACAAAAATATTTACAGTTTTAAAATTCTGTTTTTAGTTTAGTCAATATAACCACAACCTACTCCTCCTGGTTACTACTCTTGGAAAACCGAAACTGACAACGTGAGTAAACCCGAAACAGTCCTCGTGGGAACGATAATCCGAGTCTAATTACACCCGGTACTACAAGATTCGTACACTTGCGATAGCACGTTAGTTTGCGCATCAAGTTTTTGGCGCCGTTGCCGGGGACTTTTAGGGTCTATTTAGTAGTCAGAATTAGTTTTCTGAGTTTTTATTTATTTTCAGTTTCGTTATTTTTCTTTTTATCTCACTGCGTTTTCGAATCTGCGTTTTCAGGACTGTTTAGTTGATGCCCAGATTGCCTCGCGATTTGGTGACACCACTCGACAACCCGGAAAAGTTGTATACCGAACAGAACCGCAGAAACCGAGAAAGCAGGATGGCAACCAACGAGAGAGATCCACCCGAGAACACCGCAGGTGGTGGTCAGGAACGAGAGACACGTACCCCAGCCCAGATGGCTAGGTACATTGAGGAGCTTGTCACAGCGGGACTTGCTGCCCGAAGCAACCAGAGAACATATAACCGATCTGGGAAGGCGTTGGTGGAAAATTTCGAGGTCCCCACCGGGGGGCATGAGCGAGCCATTGTGGTGCCCGAGATCACCGCAGAGCACTTTGACATCAAACCATCCACCATCCAGACGGTACAAACTCTCTGCCCGTTTCATGGCAGGGCCGACGAAGACCCGAACGATTTCATCGGGAAATTCGAAGATTACTGCAACAAGGTCAGATACAAGGGGGTAGAAGCAGAGGCACTCATGTTGATCTTATTCCCGTACTGTCTTTATGGAGTAGCCAAGGACTGGCTCGAATCCCGACCACCCCGATCCATCACCACATGGGAGGAGTGTGTCACGGATTTTCTGGCAAAGTTCTACCCCGCCTCCCGAGTCATACAGTTACAGAGCGAGATCCTGTCATTCAGACAGAAGATGGGGGAGACGGTAGTGGACGCATGGGACATGCTCATGAGATTGGTCAAACGGTGCCCGAACCACGGTTTCGGAGACGCAAAAATTCTGCAGGTTTTCTACCATGCCCTAGACAGGGAGAACGCCGACAGAATTGACAGAGAGGCCGGGGGTAACTTCTTGTATCACGTGGACAAAGAAGGTGCGTATGACCTGATGAAGCAGTTGGCCAAGCAGGACACCCGACTGTTTGACGACCGCAGGATGGCGGCCAAAGCCGAACCTGCAGAAGATGACCGGATAGACAATCTGGCCAGGATCGTTCATGACTTGGTCACGAAAGTCTACTCGGATAAGAAGACTGTTGCAGCAGTCGAGGAACCGGATTTGGACACGGCCATTGAGGAGATAAGGACTGAAGATACCAACTACGTACAGCAGCAGTGGGACCCGAGCCGGTACCGACCGGGTACGAGAGACCATCCCGGGTTTCGGTACGGAAACCCGAACGCAGCAGTTTATGCACCGGGATTCCAGCACAGGCCACCAGCCCAGCAGGCTGCTCCGGCCCAGCAGGCTCAGTCAGTCCCGTCAGCACAGCAGTACGACGCTCAGATGAAAGAGATCAAGTCCATGTTCCAGACCATGGAATCCCGGTTCAAGCACATGGATACTTTGACGGCAGATATGCAGACAACCAAAACGTCACTGCGCGCTTTGGAAGTGCAGGTGGGGCAGTTAGCACAGCAGCTAACAGAGAGACAGCCAGGAAACCTACCCTCGAACACAGTAAATAATCCACGGGCTCAGATCAATGCTATCTCCACTCGGAGTGGATTGGCACTGCAGGATCCACCGTATCCCAGCCACGCGCGTGCAGAAAATTCGAAAGAAGTGGAACGCAACTTGTCAGGCCAGGATAACAGCACATTCGATCGCCCCCAGCCAAAGGGCTCGGTTGAGCAGGATGCAGTGCAGAACGAGACAGGTGCAGAAACTGTACCCGTCTCCAAGGAGGTCCCATACCCCTTGCGAACACGAAAGAGGGATGACAGCAAGGACTACGCCAGGTTTCTCGAGATGTTCAAGCAGCTGCAGATTAACATACCTTTTGCTGAGGCTTTGGCTAAGATGCCCACTTACGCCAAATTCCTCAAGGACATCTTGTATGGGAGGAGGCGAATGAGCGATTTCGAGACCATAAACCTGACGGCAGAAGTGAGCAATTGTGTGAAGAATGGGCTACCGAGGAAGAGAAAGGATCCTGGCAGTTTCGTGATACCGGTTACCCTAGGTAACGCTTACACAGGAAAGGCTCTGTGTGACCTAGGAGCCAGCATCAATCTGATGCCGCTGACGATTTTCAAAAGTTTGAAAGTCGGTGAACCCCGACCCACCAGAATCATGCTGCAGATGGCAGACAGGTCCGTAAAACAGGCCTACGGGGTTATCGAGGACATTCTGGTCAAGGTCGGCGAGCTTATTTTTCCGGCAGATTTCGTCATCCTGGACATGGAGGCAGGAGAGGTACCGCTCATACTTGGCATGCCGTTTTTGGCCACAGGCGAAGCTATGATAAACTGTAAGAGCGGGGAGCTGACCATGCAGATTAACGAGGAAAAAGTGAAATTCAACGTTTTCAAAAATCTGCAACTGCCAAACTACTACGACCACGAGGACATCTTTGCTATCGATGTGGTGGACGAAGGCTGGGAAAACGAGGAGATGGACCAATTGTGGGAAGAGATTGACAGCATGTACGGGGAAGAAAAGGAGAAGACTCGGTGCGAGCACGCCATGAGAGCCGAGGACTGGACCACTTTGCACCGGGACGAAGACGGCAGTCAAAAGATGATTCTGGTCCCGTCACTCAAGGAGCCACCCGCACTGGAGCTGAAACCGCTCCCGAGCCATCTCAGGTATGCGTACATTGGTGAAAATAGTACTCTGCCCGTAATTGTTTCGTCTCGTTTATCTCAGGAACAGGAGCAGAAACTGCTGGAAGTATTGCGAGAGCATAAGGAAGCAATCGCCTGGACGATTGCAGATATCAAGGGGATCAGCCCCTCCTACTGCATGCACAAGATTCGAATTGAAGAAGGCAAGAAACCGGTGATTCAGCCCCAGCGGAGACTGATCCCGAACATGAAGGACGTTGTGCGAAAAGAGGTCATGAAGTGGCTGGAAGCGGGAATCATCTACCCCATATCGGACAGCACGTGGATCAGCCCGGTCCAGTGCGTGCCCAAGAAGGGGGGTATTACGGTGGTGCAGAATAATGATCAGGAGCAGATTGCGCAGCGCACCGTTACGGGCTGGCGAATCTGCATGGACTATCGGAGGCTAAACGATGCAACACTGAAGGACCACTTCCCGCTGCCATTCATGGACCAGATGCTGGACCGGCTCGCCCATCATGCCTACTACTGTTTCCTGGACGGGTATTCCGGGTACAACCAGATTTGCATAGCCCCGGAGGATCAGGAAAAGACGACGTTTACCTGCCCATACGGTACGTTCGCGTTTCGGCGCATGCCGTTCGGGTTGTGTAATGCTCCTGCCACGTTTCAGAGATGTATGATGGCGACTTTTTCCGACATGATCGAGAAAAATCTGGAGGTATTCATGGACGACTTTTCACTCTTCGGGGACAGTTTCGATGACTGCCTGTTCCATTTGGGCCAGGTTCTGATCCGATGCAAGAAGGCAAATTTGGTGCTCAATTGGGAAAAGTGTCACTTTATGGTCACCGAGGGGATCGTGCTGGGTCACAGAATTTCCAGCAAGGGACTCGAGGTGGACAGGGCTAAGATCGAGGTGATAAAACAGCTTCCATATCCGACGAACGTAAAGGCGATCAAAAGTTTTCTGGGACATGCAGGATTTTACCGAAGATTCATCAAGGACTTTTCCAAGATCACAAAGCCACTTTGCGCGTTACTCGGAAAAGACGTACCCTTTGATTTCGATGCAGCATGTCGGCAAGCTTTTGACCACTTGAAAGAGAAGCTGACCACAGCCCCGGTTATAACCACGCCAGATTGGTCACTCCCGTTTGAGCTGATGTGTGACGCCAGCGATTATGCAGTCGGGGCAGTTTTGGGACAGCGGAAAGATAAGGTATGCCATGTCATTTATTATGCGAGTCGGGTACTCAACGATGCCCAGCTCAACTATGGCACGACAGAAAAGGAACTGCTGGCCGTGGTGTACGCCCTGGATAAATTCAGGCCCTATCTGGTCGGGTCAAAAGTTATCGTTTTTACCGACCATAGTGCTCTGAAATACCTGCTGGACAAGAAGGACGCAAAACCGAGACTGTTGAGATGGGTACTACTGATGCAGGAATTCGATGTGGAAATTCGGGACAAGAAGGGAGTTGAGAATGTGGTAGCGGATCACCTATCCAGACTTGAGAACGTGAAGGTGGACCCGGTGCCGATCAAGGAAAACTTCCCGGACGAGCACATCATGGCAGTCAAGATCGGGAGACCATGGTACTATGCCATAGCCAACTATTTGGTAACTGGCACACTTCCCGAGGATCTCACCCCGTCGCAGCGGAAAAAGTTCATTGCCGAAAGTCGACAGTATTTCTGGGACGACCCGTACTTGTTCAAACAGGGGGCCGACAACATCCTGAGAAGGTGTATCCCGACCCACGAGGCCTGGAACGTGATCCGACACTGCCACTCATCACAGTGTGGGGGTCATTTTGGGGGAACGCGAACAGCGCATAAAATACTGCAGTCCGGGTTTTTCTGGCCGACAATCTTCAAAGACTGTCACGACTATGTGCAAGGATGCGATAGGTGCCAGAGGACAGGAAACACGTCACACCGGGACGAGATGCCGATGACCGTGTGGCAGGAGGTAGAGCCATTTGATGTATGGGGGATTGACTTCATGGGTCCGTTCCCGTCTTCGATGGGGAATCTTTACATTCTGCTGGCAGTGGATTATGTGACAAAGTGGATCGAAGCGATCGCGTGTCAGAAAAACGATGCAGCTACTGTTGAGCGTTTTCTGAAACGCAACGTTTTCACTCGTTTCGGGACTCCCAGGGCAATGATCAGCGACGAGGGCTCTCACTTCATCAATCGAGTTTTTGCGAAAATCCTGAAACAGTACGGCGTGTCAGTTCATAAAGTCTCGTTACCCTACCATCCGCAGACGAACGGGCAAGCCGAGGTGTCGAATCGAGAGATCAAGAGCATACTCGAGAAAACAGTGAATCTCGGCCGAAAGGATTGGTCAGTCAGACTAGACGATGCGCTTTGGGCCTACCGGACAGCTTTCAAAACACCGCTGGGAATGTCACCATACCAGCTCGTTTTTGGGAAAGCGTGCCACTTACCGGTGGAACTGGAGCACAAGGCGTATTGGGCCATCAAACTGCTAAACTTGGACCAGAACCTAGCAGGGGATAAGAGGAAGATGGCACTGCTGGAATTAGAGGAATTCCGCAGAACGGCTTTCGAGAGCGCCAAAATTTACAAAGAGAAGACAAAGAAGTGGCATGATCACCGTATCACGCCAAAGCAGTTTAACGAAGGCGACAAAGTGCTTCTCTACAATACCCGGATGCGGTTCTTTCCGGGAAAGCTGAGGTCTCGTTGGTCGGGACCGTTCATCATCAAACAGATTTTTGCCTGGGGGGCACCCGGGTGCCCATTTCGAGAGAGAGGGGCCAGGCGAGAGAGGCAAGAAATTGCATTCTCGTTTTATTACCGGCCCGCCACGGTGGTGGGCCGAGTGGGTAGTGAACAGGGTTGTAGGTATTAAACACTTCACCTACCTTGACTTCGAGTACGTACTCTTAGTCTATTGCCTTGTGCTGGGACGAGATGTGGACATTCCTCGTCGGATTTGGGTGTATATGATGGAGCGGAACTGCACCGGTAGCAAGAAGGGATTGGGGTACGCCAACCTCATTGCCAAACTTGCGCGGGAGTACGAGGTTCCGATGGATGATTTACGGGGTGACTTAGCGCCTCCTTTGCTACGGCCTTATAGGAAGCTTATTACTCGTCACCCGGGCCCGCCTCCGCCAGTTGTTGACCTCGATGAGGATGACGACTTTATGGAGGAGGACCCGGCACCTGCCCCTGCCCCTGCCCCTAGGAGGCGTTCGACCCAGGAGCGACCAGTCAGTCGCCAGGCACCGGCCGGACTCCGGCGATGCCGTACTTCTCGAGAGAGCGAGCGCCCCGAGTCGAGTAGGCAGGGGACTGAGAGGAATGCCCAGCCTCAGCCTGCCCATCAGAGAGAGAGCCCGGCCCCAAGGGCCAACCCGGACCCACGAGCTAGACCGGCCCCGGCCCGTAGACTGCCCCGAGTGGATGAGAGATTTGAGGGTTGTCGGGGTGGACGCAAGTCCATTGGAGAGAAGGTGTTAGAGGGAGTGGGCAAGATCTGGAGAGCGGTGACGCATATCCGCCGGACTCAGCGGAAGGTCACCAAGGACACCCAGGCTGCCCTAGCGAGTATTCGAGAGGAGCAGCGGGATGCGGCTCGGCACGCAGGCCGAGACCCGCCACTCCCGCTGTATTTTCCACCCACCTACTCCCGTAGCTTCACAGAGGGATGGTCGGATGACGGGGACTCTAGCGAGTACACTTCTGCTCCGCCACCCCCGACCCAGCCACCACCACCGACTCAGCCATCACCGCCACCTGCCAGACAGGAGAGGCGGCAGCCTGGGACACGATCCCGGCAGCCTACGGGTCGTCAGGCTGGGACCCGTACCCGACAGACTGGGACACGTACCCAGCAGACTGGGGCCCGTTCTCACCAGCAGTCCAGTGGCAGGACGACTTTGCGGTCCCAGCCACCTAGCAGTTGGACTGGGTCCGAGTCGCAGTCCTCGGATTACCGGCCCCGTACACGGGCACGCCAGCCGGTATTTAGGACTGATTCAGAGAGCAGCTCACCGGGTAGCATATCCGGTACGTCCGAGACCGGGTCAGACCCGACTTTTTTTCCGGACGAGTGAGTACCATGAGGGCATGCCACCTCTTAGTGGGGGGGGGGGGGGTGGTAGTCGTGTCTGCATTAACCCGGTCTGCACGTTTTTTCGTATTTATTTTTATTTTTATTTTTATTTTTGAGTCGGCATATTTTCGTTATTTGAGTCAACCCACCATAATCATTCTGGCCATGCATTGTATATAATTTAAAAAAAAAATGAAAAAATGTTAAAATTTTTTTTTATGCTGCTGGTTGGGTATATACGCAGGACCTGCGTATATACGCAAACAGCGAGTATAAATTATTTTTCAAAAAAAAAGAAAAAAGGTTTAAAATCAGAAAATTTTGAGAAAGGGCAATTGAGATAACGAAAACAGTGAAGAAATTGAGTTTGAATCCTTTGAAAGAAACGAAAACTTGCACCGAGGTATAGTAGATAGGTGAGAGCCAGTGACCTTTGGAATCCGCAAGTAGTTATCAACTGAGCGAAAAATCCGACTAGTTGCTACACCGCCGTCACATAGGTAGTCGACAACCCGCCCACGGGCGCCGTCACGGTCATCGCATTTTTCGGTGGAGTGACTGGCTATCAAGGGACCTCACGTCCTGTTTCTTACCCCTAGGTCCAACTAGTCAACCCGTTTGAAGCCATTTACCCTCTTTCTTCGTAGCCACTTTAGCCTAGGCAGCCTTCTTTGAGACCTCATCAGTCGATAGTTGGCTATTCTACGTGTTATGACGGAGGGAGTGAGTTGGGGACAGGTTTTAGATAGGGGAGCTTCATGAGTTATCAGTTTTGGACAGTTTCGAGTTTGACACGTTTTTCGAGGGAAGGACAGGGTGAGTGAGAGGCGATAATGCATTAATTTGCGGAGGTGGATCACTTCACTACATGGTGACCACAGGAGGAGTTAGTCGCGTGCAAGCATCTTTTCGCACAAACCGGGGTTCCGGGGGGGTTGTAGGGTAAATTGGTGGTTGTGCCGTTTTTCTACATCTTTGGTGATGAGGAGGTTCGGTGGGACTGCACAGTATTATCTCGACTACAGGATCAGCGCTTCAGGATTAGTGTGGGGGTACTTCACATGAGGACATTTTACGTACCCCACGACAGAGATTTATTTTCACTCACTCAGCTTTAGTCAGTTTAGAATTGTTGATATTCGTGTGCGTATGTATATAGAGTTGTGTTTAAAAAAAAAAGAAGAAAAAAAAAGAAGAAGAAAATGAAAAAAAAAGAAAAAAAAAAGAAAAAGAAAAAGAAAAATTATTATGATCTAGTTTTTAGTTTGTTTTGTGTTTTTGTTGTTTAAATAAAAAGCTGAGTGAGTGGCACAATTTTCGAGACGTTTTGCACCGCTTCACATTTGTGGCCGCGAGCACGGCGAAGACACACCGGGGGACAGGAGAATTGGGAAAGCAGGAACTTAGGTGTTTCGGGCAGTTTTTCGGGATCTCGGTGAGGGGTGCGAGCTTGGTAAATTGTGAGAATGTCATAACATGTAGGATTATGCCGTACCTTGATACATATATTTATCCTACCTGATTAGACATAGATCCTTTCGGAAACAGCTCGGATGGTAAGTTAGCTAGGGATTTGCTCAGTTTGATAACCAAAGTAATAGTACTTCGGTCCAGTGCTTAAATCCACCATATAAATCTGTTCATACTTACCGATCGCTTGCAGGGAAGTAAATTCTGAAGAGGATGAGATCACGAGGACACACTGTTTCTGTTTTTGAGGTTGCCCGATTTCGCCAAAAATATTCTTGTCACTAGTCTGTTTTGAGTCGTTTGAGTCTGTGTATATTCTATCTGCGTCAGTTTTTCTATCGAGTCGTCCGGTTGAAAGGTTCGGGTCGAAAGTGTATGCAACGGTAGGGTATGTGCAGAGTCGGTCACGAGGACAGAACTGCAGGCTAAAGTTGGCAGGATTGCTCGGGACGAGCAATGTTTAGTGCGGGGGTATTTGATAACGCCCAATTAGGGGTTATCTTTTAGCCTGATTTCACGAGTATTTGTGCCGGAATTAGCGGTTTTTGCCTGAAAATGCCTTAGAATGCCCCGAGAATCTAGAACGAGACGTTTATTTGTACTTGGTGGATTTCTGCTTATTTCTTGCTATATTTGGATATGATCGCGGGTTTTTGTTCGTGTTGCCTTTTCAGGAACAGGTTCGGGAGGTGCATCGGGAAGCGTGCCGGGACCAAGCCGGGACCGTCTCGGGAAACGTGCACAAGACCGGGACACGACGGAAACACGGAAAAGCAGAAGTACACCGAAGAGGCAAGCCGGGAGCATCAGGAAGAAGAGTGGGACCCAGGGGACCAGTCCTGGCCCACCAGAGGACCAAGTGGGCCCCACCTAGACCACGCCCTGCGTATATACGCAGCACCTGCGTATATACGCAGGCAGTGGGGTGGTGGGGGGATCTTGGTTGGGCCCTGGTTGCGTATATACGCAACCCCTGCGTATATACGCAGCCAGTTTTGACTTTTTGTCAAAGACGGTGGACCGATGGCATATTCCGTAATTTCGAGTACAAGCGTTTTCAGGAAACATCACTATTTAAAGACTCGTCCAGACTCGTTTTGAGGGATCACGGAGACACAGCACAATTTACAGCACAACCGAAGGACAAGTCAGAGCATTCACGGAGAGCACGAAAGCGCGATTCGAGATTCGAAGACTTAGTTTGATTTCGTTCTCTCTCTTTATATTCAGAAACTGCGTTTTGTATTATGTCTAGTCGTAGCTAAACTTTTCACCTAGGTTCTCGGTGAACCTAGGGTTTCGTACTCAGATTTTATGATTACTACGTTTATGGATTCATGATGATTGTCTTAATTCAGCAAGTTGTATCTGTTATTCTGGTTTGATTATTAGCGTATATGCATGATAGGATTGATCACCCAGGATTGCTATAGAGCCGAGCTTGTAGGTGAAAACGTCAAGTTAGGGTTAGGAAGAAAAACCGGGATTTAGTACCTTACCCTGATAGACCGACCAGAGAAAGGGAGATAGGGCTAGCATAGCAAAACGTGAGACCAACTGTTAGAGAATTTGACCCGGGCCATTCGGTCAGGTTAGAAACCCTAACAGGATTAGACCGAGACTGCAGACTTAGGCAGCTTAACAAGAATCCGAAAGTCTGCAGGATCGGGATTACGTGTGGAAGCTGAAAAGTCACTGCACAACTGGTACGTTGCACAGATACCGAAACTGCTGAGTGTTTTCATAAACGAACGTAAAACTGAAATCTGTAGAAACCCTAGGGGATCCTGGAGCCTAGTCTTCATCTATTATCGTTACAACCAAATCAGCTTATTTCAGAAAACGTCACAAAAATATTTACAGTTTTAAAATTCTGTTTTTAGTTTAGTCAATATAACCACAACCTACTCCTCCTGGTTACTACTCTTGGAAAACCGAAACTGACAACGTGAGTAAACCCGAAACAGTCCTCGTGGGAACGATAATCCGAGTCTAATTACACCCGGTACTACAAGATTCGTACACTTGCGATGGCACGTTAGTTTGCGCATCAGTGGCATATCCCTGATACGATACTTTTCAGACAGATTGTGATTGTGATTGTGATTATTATATGGTTATGAGGCGCTGTGATGCGAACCTCATGTGATTGAGTTATATGATTATGGTTGTGCTTTTGCACATTATGAGATAGTGGTTGTGGATTGGATATGGTCACACCCCGTATCAACTAGTTGGTAAAATGAAATCCTGGACTCGATTATCTTATTGACGCGAATTCTTAACGTGCTTAGACGCAAATATACGGTCAAGTAGTTTTAGGAGTATTTTTAAGACTCCGAGTATCGAACCCAAGGGAATTTACGATTGTTAGTTGACTAGAGATTAATTCTACGATATCTATGTAACCGGTAAAAAAGTGTTTGATTTTATAAAATCGTCGCCCACAAACAAGCGACTAAAATTAAATGACTACTAACTAAATTTTTTGTGGAATTTTCACTTTTAAACGAAGATAACTTGTGTTGGAATACGATTAATAAAGAAGAACTAGGCAATTGATGGTCCTTAGGGTTGTTAACAATTTCCGGATTATGCTTGAAACACTCTACGCACGTTCTAGTTATACCGGGTAATGCTCATCATGATCTTCTCTCAATCTCACATGAATTTGTGTAATAAATAGCCTTCGGGTCCTCTCGGTCCACCTCCATCTACCATTACAATCTAGTTGATTTGTTAGGATTGATCACCGGGTCCTGTCGGTCCACCGAATTCACTAAATCTGACAATATCCACCGAAATTACCCTCACACGGTTAATCAAGTTCCTATCTCCTCTCGGTCTCAAGAAACTACAAGATCACCTAAACTATTCTTTAACACGTATCAACAAGTTCACTTTCGTGCAACCCTATCAAAAAGTAATATTCTACGGGTGATCAAGCCAAGAACATAAATAATAAAGTACAAGAATAGATAGGCTAACTAGAACGTTCATAGCATTAAGCAAAAGCATGCAACAAGTCGAAAAATTCGAAAAATCATCCACAAACCCTAGTTTTCCGTCAATCACCTAGCTTAAAGTGTTTAGCTAGACATAGAAATGTTCAACATATTCAAAATAATGAAAGTCATGAAGAATAGGTGAAGAAACGAAGATCAAACGCTAAAATCTTCAATGTTGTTGATGATCCTTGCTCCAAGCTTGTTCTCCCGTCTTCTCCAGCTCTCTAGACTCCAAATATGCGTGAATTCCTCCAATAGATCGTCCCTCTATGTTGGAAATAGGTTGGAGTCTTTAAACTTTCAAGAATTTGCCGAAACCCCCCAAAATAACGCACTGGCAGCCTCTGTTCGTGCGAACATTCGAATGTTCGTGCGAACAGTCGACTGTTCGTGCGAACAGTGACTTGTTCTCTGTTCGTGCGAACAGATTGGCTGTTCGTGCTTTTCAACAGTCAGTTTTTCTCCTCTTTTTGGCCTTAAAAAATATTCCAATTCCTTCTGTTCGTGCGAACAAAAGGGTGTTCGCACGAACACTTCTTCAAACTTCAATTTCTTGCTTCTTTTCTTGATTCCTCCTCAATCGTCTCCATTCCCGAGCAATCCCTTGAGCTATCCTCTTGTTCCGACGTTCGTTCCCGCTCCAAAATAATCGCTCCAAGCTCCCGGTTCCTGAAATACACAATACGAACACATACCGGAAGATCACATGCGATAAACAATGCATAAATCATACGAAAAACGCCCGAATTACGAAATAAAGCTCAATAACTCAAGTACGCTCAAAACAACTAAGATTTGGTCGATTTCTCACACAAATGCACCGAAACGCTCGCAAAACGGTCGTGAATCGTAAACAATATAACTCCTAATGTGGAGTTATCACTTATCATTGAGAAAAGAGAATGCCATCTCTTGAGATTTAAAGCGATGAGTCGTGGAAATATTACAAAGTACTTTTAACTGTGATTTTCCCAATATGGTCCACACCTTTGGGTTGGAAATACGAAATTTGAAATCATCACGAAGTTGACAAAGAAAACAACACAAATGTTATTTCCACATATTTCTGATATTTATTAGCGAACTCATTATTCCTGTCACATGCCTCATAATTTGTTTACATGCTATGGGTATTAGCCTACTCATCTGTTTGCTGATCATTTTTTGTAAAAACTGCGTTGGCTTTTGCCATTTTAAAACTGCATGTTATAAATCAAGGAGGGGGACGTTCACGACACAGCTGGATAAAGAAGCTTGATGCTTAGAACATCGATCACCTAGTATTGTCATTTCAAATGTACTCTTGGCTTTTCGAAAGCTATCACTGTTTATCTTGAAATTTTAATAAATTATGTTTTCAGTTGTCGATGGTTGTACTAATTGTGAACCGACGATCCTTATCCGTTCCCAATGGGGTTCATCACCCTGGGCGGAGGCATCCCATGTAATTTTGGGGTGTTTCACTATAAGTGGTAATTAATACGGGAACGACACATAGAGGAGTTTACCAAAGTCTTCTCTATTAAATATAAGGGCCACAAATGAGACATCAACCATATGCAACAAATCTTATTCCTGCCTTCAAACCATTCGATCCCTTGATTCCCTTGCAAGCTGCAATCCCGGCTGACCCGACCGACCCAAACCGAGCCAACCTGTTATTGAACAAAACCGAATGTATTTTGATTGGATATGGGTCAAGACTTTCCAACCTGACCAAAGATCGGGTGATTCACGGGTTAGGGGTTTCATTACCCGATCAGACCTGAACCTGATCGTTTTATTTGCCCCTGCACATATCATAAATTACAACTCATACCTACCCTTATCCACTAGTAGTACTTCTTTTGTTTTAGACTCCCTTACGACCTAGCCGCCTGCAGAGAGAGAGAGAGAGAGAGAGAGAGAGAGAGAGAGAGAGAGAGAGAGAGAGAGAGAGAGAGAGAGAGAGAGAGTGAAAGAGATGGGTTCAAAGACTTGCAGTAACTAACAAAGCAGAGAGAGGGGAAGAAAGAGGAATCATCAATTTCTTGTTCTCCAACATCACTCTTCTTCTCCATCTTCGATTGCCTCTTCACCATCACTTCTCCATATCCGATTTCCCCGATTGAGTTTCACCACCAACATAAACTCCTAAAAAAGTGTCTCTTCTCCACCTCCTATCTGATTTTCGCCTCTGTTTTTGGGTTTCTTCTACACCTTCGAATCCGATCGAACCCGATCAAACCCGACGAACCCGAAATCCACAGTTTTCATCTGTTCTTTGATCGGGGTTGGACCTAGGATTCCCATATTCGAGAGGGTCGAGTCGGTTTCCGGAATGCCAAAATAGCCGGCCGACCCGACCCGTGCTCAGCACTAGTCCCAACATTCTGATATGGGATGGTATGGTGTGGAAGGAGCACAGTCGGGTGGCTACCTGCTTGCTACTGATAGGTCCATGTGGCTGCTGAGTAGCACTGTATTTCAGATTATTCACAAACAAAAAATTTGGCCAAAAGGGAGGTAATTGGATCTCATGGAATAGGGTAATTTACAATTCGCACCCTCAGGTTTATGTAAATAGTCAATCCCAACCCCTACTGTTCATCAATTGACAGGGGACACCACTATTTTGTGCAATAATAATTACAAATTATAACCCTCCGCCCGTTTCCCTGATGGAGTTGTGAAGTGATAGTGGGCCTCACTTTTTGGTGTATTTTTCATTCCCCTTTTCCTCCTTGAGTTTTATTAATATACACCTATTACCCCCAAGTTTAGGTAAATATGCAATCCACACCCTTACTTTTGTCAATTGACATAGAACAACCCTATTTTGTGAGTTGGCAGCGGGGTACACCTTTACGTGTTTGGTTCTTGACTATCGGCTTCGGAGATTCACATAGGGAATTTTTCGGATGCAATAATAGAAAAAAAAAATTTAGTGCTCCATTTGAGTACCACGTGGTGCACTACAACCAATGAGTGTCTACCAATCATTGTCAATTTGTTTAAGTGTTGTCAATTTGTTTAAGTGTTGCATTTTCATTGGTTGTAGAGCACCACATTGTGCTCTTTTGTAGCACTAAAACATTGTTCGCAATAACATTAATGAAGTCTTAAATGAGCCAACAAATCATGGGTAGATTGGTCTTTTTAGACTTTATGTAAATTACAGATTAAACATTGTATAAAGATCGAATGTTAAATGGTACTTACCTTTTTTCACTGGAGTCTATGTAAATTAAGGGTGTCCCCTGCCGATTGACAAACAGTAGGAGTATCAAATGCCTATTTACCATAACGCGAGTGTGCTTTGTGTAAATTACCCTATAAATATTGAGTAAAGGTATATTGGAAAATTAGTAATTTTGCATTTTCCGTCCATGACCGTCATAAATCATATATAGGGGTGTCCCTGTTAATTGATGAACAGTAGGGGTAGGAACTGCCAAATTTTAGTTGTCTTGAAAAAACCTCGTGACAAAGTAGTTGATAAAAGAAGATGTATGTGATTGGTAAAAAAACTAATGTTGTAAAAAAGTTGGTGATGCAACACTTTTGTTTGTTAGTGAAAAGTTACAATTTTACATTTATTATATTTACTAATAAAATTATGGTAGTTCAAATTAGTTGTTCCGTTGTTTAAGAAGTTTTTTTTTTTTTTTTTTTTTTTTTTTTTTTTTTTTTTTTTTTTTAAGTTGGTGAAACTGAATTATTTTCAAAATTCAAATTTACACTATAAAGCCAAAAACTAAAAGTCAAAATCCAAAAACGGGCAAAAAAGTCATGCCACCTTTCAGAAAAGTTTAAAAGGGATTAAAAGTTGGAAGTGGATTAAAAGTTGGCCCACAGGCTAAACCGGCCGCGCTCCAAGTACCCCAACACGGCCCCCTCCCACCCCTAACCCAGTCCAGCCCCGTACCCCGTAGCCTGATCTTAAAACCGCCTCGAATCACTTATTTCATTGGCTAGCTCCCCCCCCCCCCCATATACACGAAGCCCGCACTGATTTAGGCAGCCTCCTCCGGGACGATCCGACCCCTACTAAAATAGTATTTTATTAATTTAAACATTTATTGTTAATAGCTTTCTCGCTCGCTATAAGAACTATTTTACATGTTGTCCCTTTCTACATACCTTAATGTTAATATAGCCTAACTATAGTACACATTTAACATGCTCCATCTCAATTCCTTTGAACAAAAATGAAAAATTCATGCATATAGTAGCAAGACTATTCCATTAAATTATCAAAATCTTGTCAATAATACGTTGCTAGTAAAATAATCGCCCCTCTCGCAAATAGGTGCCAGTTCAATGGTAGAGTATTTGAACCCATGCATGAGGTCTCCTGTTCGAACACCACTATATGATGTAATTCTCAAAAAAGAAATCACCACTCTCCTACTTAGACATATTTGATAATAAAAAATGACAAACGAGGCTTAATTATAATTTCTCATATTATGGGATAATCTTTTCAAACAAAAAATGCACGGAGGTACTCATTGTTTACTTAAACGGCAGATTTAATACCAATACTTAAACTCTCGATTTCTCTGTCTCTCTCTCTCTCACGGTATTTCCGTCTCTGTTCCTCTACCTCGTCTCTGTCTCACTATCTCGGATTCTCTCTTTTTTACTGATTGAGTGCAAAATTGAACTTTTGTGATGGTTTATTGTAACAGAAACCCGGATTGTACTTGAACATGCTAATGTACTGTTGTATGGTTGGTGTATAATTTCAGACATGGTAGAGTTGATATTGATTGTAGAACTTCTTGCTGCTCTTAATGATTGTTACCTCATTACCATCATGTCATATTCCGTTTAGTATACATAATATATAGTGCACGCATTGCGCCTTAAAATTGTGCAAAACGTGTAGTATTGGACGTTATTTATTGAAGATCAAAGATTCAGATCATTTGTTTTTCTTTATTTTGGTTTGGACTACATTGAACTTGGAGCCACAATCATGACATGAAACAATACGTTTCAGTGGCCGTTAGATTGTTTCTCCAAGTTCTAATCTTGACCGTTTGTTTTCTGTTTATTTGAACGGTGTCGTTTTGCTCATCTGTTAAGAGCAACGTTTTTCTCCCCTTCTCCCTTACGTGTCTTCTTCTCATTGGATGTTTCGGATCTGACAGCTAACGGCCATATATATAAGACCGTTAGCTCATTTTATTTTCTAATGAGAAAAATCAATTTGCAGAGAGTTTTTCTCCCTCTTTCATTTCAATTTTCTTTCTTCGTCGATCTAAACCCTAGATCTCACTCATGATTTTGTTTTTCAATATGGTATCAGAGCTAGGTTTGGCAAATCTGCTGTAACTTTGGTTATTCTCTTCGTCGTCATTGTTGAAGTTTGATTCACAGTGTTTTGAATTGGATCTGGTGCTCGAAGTTTCTGATTCATGTCGATTCACGATTTCATGGTTCTCATTCTCGAGCTTCGCAGCAAGGTATTGAGGCTGCTTCTCCTTCTTTTCTTCATAGCTCAGATAATCTTGGTGCTATTCTAGTTTCTGAAAAACTGGATGGGACAAATTTTTATACATGACATAAATCAATCATTGTTGCTCTTCGTGCTAAGAACAAACTTGAATTTGTTGATGGCGCCATCACAGAACCTCTTTTACTTCTGATATGTATGGCCTTTGGAGAAGGTGTGATAGTATGCTTATGTCTTGGCTTCTGAGTTCAATTTCTAAGGAGATTGTCAGTAGTGTGGTATGTAGATCTACTGCTCGAGAGATTTGGTTAGATCTCATTGAACGTTTTTTCTCAAGGGAATTGGCCAAGAATTTTCCAGTTAACTAAAACGATTTCTTCTTTGAGACAAGAAAATATATTTGTCACAGTTTATTCACACAATTGAAGAGTCTTTGGGACGAGTTAGCCAATTATAAATCAAATCCCAGCTGCAGTTGTGGAGTTTTGTCTCAATGTCAATGAAACATTCTTACTCAATTGAGGAGCTCTCAGGAACATGAGAGAATCATGCAGTTTTTAAATGGTTTGAATGGCCATTTTGCATATGTGAGAGATCAATTTTTGCTAACAGATCCATTACCACCACTCAATTCAGTGTTTTCCAAAATCATTCAACAAGAGAGATAAATGGAATTGCAGTCTCACAATGTTTTTCTGTCAAATAATTTAGCCATGTATGCTCAGTATGGTGATCCTCTTCTGCAATTTCCTCAATCACAACCTAAGTTCCCTACAGTCAATGTTGTGCACAATCAACAAACTACTGGTGGAATGTATAAACAGTAAAGTGTGCAGATCTCTCCAGTAGCTTCTAATAGAACTGGAAAACTTGTTTGTCATCATTGTGGACATGAGGGACATGTCAAAGCAAAATGCTATAGATCAAATTGGATTTCCACCAAATTTCAAATTCACCAAGTCTAGAGTGAATCATGCTGCTGCAGAAACCATTAATGGGAAAGGTGAACTTTCTTCTAATGCTATTAATGCAACAGGACATCAGCTCACCAACACTCACTTACAGTCCAATGTCACTCCTCTTTATGGCTCTTCTAGTTCAAGTCATGGTGGCTATATGGATTCACCTTTACAGTCTCCTTCTAGCTCTGCTGGTTCCACACATGGAACTCATCCTTTCATGGCAGGTATCATCAGTAGTGTTCAGTCTGGTTTGGTTTCTAAGCATATTTCACCAAATTCATGGATTGTGGACACAGGGGCAACTGACCATATGTGTTCAAACTTGAAATTCTTTGACTCAGTTCACCCTATGTCTAACACTTTTGTGCACTTGCCAAATGGAAAGTCTTATGAAGTCACTCACATTGGGGTAGTGAAAGTCAATCCTTCTTTAACACTGCATCAAGTTTTGTATGTGCCATCTTTCCAATTTAATCTCATTTATGTCTCAAGGTTGACACAACACTATGATTGTGTTTTCAATTGTACTACTAATGATTGTTGGATCAAGGATAGTCATGACATTGTTCTTGGAAAAGGAAAGAGGCAAGGAGGTCTATACATTTTGCACAATAATGTTCCTCAAAACCGAAGTTCTTCTTGGGCTGTTCATAGTTCTCTTACTTCATCAGAACTTTGGCATGAAAGATTAGGTCATCTGTCACATTCTAAATTGCAGAATATGTCTGCTTCTTTGGACAAGACTTTGAAAGGTAATGTAAATTTCATATGTGAAGTATGTCCCATGGCAAAGCAGAAGAAGCTCCCCTTTCCAAAATTAGGTCATATGACCAGTGACTTGTTTGAATTAGTGCATTGTGACACCTGGGGTCCTTACAAGACTCCTACTCACCAGGGACACAAATATTTTTTGACAATTGTTGAAGAATGCAATAGGACTACTTGGATCTATTTGATGAGCCATAAGTCAGATGTTGAACAGATATCCACACCTTCTTCAATATGGGTTTTACTCAGTTTCATGTTTGATCAAGAGATTTAGAAGTGATAATGCACCTGAATTGGAGCTTTCTTAGTTTTTTCAAGAAAAGGGAGTTGTTCATGAGCATAGTTGTGTTATAACACCAGAGCAAAACTCAGTTGCAGAAAAAAAACATCAACATCTGTTAAATGTTGCTAGAGCTATAAGGTTTCAAAGTGGTTTACCAATTTCCTTTTGGGGGTGATTCTGTAATGACTGCAGCCTATTTAATCAATAGAACACCTTCCCTTAAGCTAAAAGGAAAATCACCTTATGAGCTCCTCTACAATACTCAACCAGACTATACAGTGCTAAAGGTGTTTAGTTGTTTGTGTTTTGCTAGCACTTTAATGCAAGGAAGATCTAAATTTGATGCAAGGGCAGTTAAGTGTGTTTTTGTTGGATATGTCTTTGGGACCAAGGGATACAAGGTTTATGATTTGCAGGACAAGAAGTTCTTATCTCTAGAAATGTGATCTTCCATGAGCATATTTTCCTTTTAAGGAAATGCATACTACTACAGGTAGCAGTCCTAGCACTGTAGTTCCTTTACCTGTTTTTGAAGAAGATTTTACTCTCTCTGACTCTCCTAATGGAGTTTCAGCTGCCTCATCACCACCACCATCTCCTGCACTCCCAAGTTATAGATATGTTCTTCAATCTCCAGCAGCTGTCCCTCCTCCTAGAATTAATACTAGGGTGAGACATCCACCAAAATATTTGCAAGATTATGAGGTGAGACATCCTCATGGGGTAAATACAGTGATCAGTTCACAATATCATCTTGGTACTTCTTTAGTTTTGTCTGCAGTATCAGGAGCTACACATTTGGATTTGGTTAATTTTCACGATTGAGCCAGTTTCTTATAAACAAGCTAGCTAATTCCTGAATGGACAGATAACATGAAGGAACTTGAGCAAAATCAGACAAAGGAATTGACAGTTCTGCCCCCAGGACATAAGGTAATTGGCTGCAAACGGGTGTATAGAATCAAGTATAATTCAGATGGCACAGTTGACAGGCACAAGGCAAGATTAGTGGCTAAAGTCTATACACATACTGAATGTATTGACTATTTTGAAACTTTTCCACCTGTTGCAAAGTTGGTTACTTTTAGAACAATGTTGGCTTTGGCTGCTGTTCACCACTATTTCATCTTGACATCAATAATGCTTTCCTTCATGGGAATCTAGATGAAGTGGTTTATATGAAAATTCCAGAAGGCTATTTTGAGTTGAAGGGACTTGTTGATAAAAGTGTTTCTCAGGTGTGTAAGTTAATTAAGTCACTATATGGTTTAAAACAAGCTTCTAGGCAATGGTTTCTCAAGTTTATAGACACCTTGTTATCTTTGGGTTTTCAGCATTGCAAATCAAACTACACACTCTTCATAAAGAATAACAGTTCTTCTATCATATTTTTGCTGGTCTATGTGGATGACATTTTGCTAACATGGTCTTACATAAAGGATCTCACATATTTCAAATGTGAACTTTGTCACTATTTCAAACTCAAAGACCTGGGAAACTTATCCTATTTTCTGGGTTTTGAAATCTCAAGAACTCCTCAAGGTATTTTTCTTTCCCAGCAGAAATTTGCTATAGAGATTCTAGCTACTGCTGGATATTCAGATTGCAAGCCAGCAACAACTCCTATGATTGCTTCAAGTAAGCTCAGTATGCATAATGGTGATGTTCTTGATGAATCAGAAACTATTGGCTATAGAAAGTTGGTTGGAAAGCTTCTCTACTTGTGCAACTCTAGTCCTGATTTGTGTTTCTCTGTTCACAAGCTCAGTCAGTTCATTTCTCGGCCCACCAAACAGCATTTGGCAGCAGCTCATCATGTGTTGAGATATCTCAAAGGATCTGCAACCCAAGGTTTACACTTCTCAGCTCACTCTCCTTTCAAACTTATTGGTTACACAGATTCAGATTGGGCTGGGTGCATTGACTCTAGAAGATCTACTTCTGGCTATTTTGTCTTTTTTGGCCATTCTTTAATTTTTTGGAAATCCAAGAAACAGACTGTTGTTGCCAGAAGTTCTGCAGAAGCTGAATACAGAGGGTTAGCATTACTGGGCTGTGAAATTCAGTGGTTGTTATCTTTGTTTCAAGAATTGAAGGTGCATTTGGATTTTATTCCCATTCTCTTCAGTGACAGTTCGTCTGCTATTCAGCTTGCCAGAAACCCCATCTATCATGAAAGGACCAAACACATTGATCTAGACACTCATTTGATCAGAGATTTGGTTACTTCAGGGGTATCTACAACACATATGTCCAGCAGAGCAGTTGGCAGACATCTTGACCAGGCCCCTTGCTGCTCAGCAATTTCTTCATTACATGTACAAGTTGACTGCAATGTGCACATTACATCAACTTGAGGGGGCGTATTGAAGATCAAGAATTCAGATCATTTGTTTTTCTGTATTTTGGTTTGGACTAAATTGAACTTGGAGCCAAACTGATGACATGAAACAATACGTTTCAGTGGCCGTCAGATCGTTTCTCCAAGTTCTAATCTTGACCGTTTGTTTTTTGTTTATTTGAACGGTGTCGTTTTGCTCATCTGTTAAGAGCAACGTTTTTCTCCCCTTCTCCCTTACGTGTCTTCTTGTCATTGGATGTTTCAGATCTGACAGCTAACGGCCATATATATAAGACCGTTAGCTCGTTTTATTTTCTAATGAGAAAAATCAATTTGCAAAAAGTTTTTCTCTTTCATTTCAATTTTCTTTCTTCTTCGATCTAAACCCCAGATCTCACTCATGATTTTGTTTTTCAATATAATTCGTGCACATATTTTGACCGTAATTCATGCATATATACTGAAATCGTGCACGTAGTGTGAATGTAATCGGTCCACAACTCAAAATGTCGTACGCATTGTTCGACCGTAACCGGTTCACACCTCAAAATGGCATGCACGTACTTGACCGTAATCGGTTCACAACTCAAAATGTCGTGCATGTATTGTGACCGTTATCGGTCAACACAAAATATCGTGCACGACTTAAACATTTATAACTAAAATCAATGCACATTTCATCACACGAACACTGAAAACAACTGATTGCAACAAACCAAAACATCTCTTTGGAGTCCAAACATTACGTAGTACCAAAACAGCTAAATTTAGTACAAAAACATGTCAACCAAAAACAAACAGTAACTAAACTGTCATGTACATAGCACAACCAAAATTCCAAGTAAGTGCCTCCAGCTCAGATCCTTGGGGATGCTGACTTGAGTTTCTTGGTGTAATTCTATTGCAGATGATGCTCTTATTGATGGTTGGGACATACTAGTATTCATCAGTCTTGCAATAACCACTACTTTGGATGATGCAGCAATTGTAGAAGCTGACAGTGGCCTATGCATCTGGAATTACAATCAAAAAATGAACAAATAAGCAATCCCAATACCAACAGTATCACACTTGGAGCTACTGTTTGAAGTGCTGGAGCTACTGTTTGAACTTATTAGTTTTGGAAGTGTTATATGAACTTCAAAGTTTTAACTATGAAATGTTAGACTAGTGTATTTTTAATATTTTTTTCGAAAAATATCAAAAATATATGAACTTCCAAGTCAGACACCAGCTAACAAAGATCCAGGTACAGTAGCATACATTAATCGGTTTTATTAACCCCACAGTTTTCAACTATGTCCTCTAAAGTTACACCCAAGACTTATAGGTCTAAGCAATTAAACCCCAGAACTTGAAGTTTCATTTACAGTTTTCCAACTATTACTATTCTAATGTGCTTGTCACAACCAACTTTCAGTCACTACCAACTGACTTTATCAATAAGGCAATGCATAGATACTGAAGCCTTTTTTTATGGAAGAAGTACCAGTACATTTGCCCCTTTATAAAAGCAACAACAAGTTTCACAGAATGGTACCAATTTTCAATAACCCAGTAGCAGTTTTTTCTCATCACCAGCTGTTTTTGTGGAATCACATAAACAATGTCAGTTTACCTATTTTCAATTTCTGAAAACCCTGATGAAACAGTAAGACAACAACAAATAACAACGCAGAAACAAGAGGTTGACTGTTCTCATCACCAGCCGTAGTACAAAACGAAACAGGAACAGAACGGAACAGAGACAATTTCATTCAGATAAGTGAACCGGAATGTTGGTGTATAGACTGTTCTTATCGGAGTCCGTCCATATCAGTTTCGTTGAGCCTCGCACGACAGACATCTGGTGTTAGTGTAATGCAGGTTCGCGGACGGCAATACAACAGCAGTGCAACCCTAATCCGTGTTGGTGAAAGAGTGGTTATGAGAGTCGTCTGATTACTTTGGTGGATTTAATGGTTAATCAACCGGGTAGGGTGGGTGTAATATCCGGGTCGAATGGGCAATGGCGGACGCAGAATTCTTATCGTGTAGGGGCCAAATACATATTAAAAAAAGATTAATGTGAAAATTTTAAATTTTGAAGGGGCCAAAATGTATTATATTTTGTATAAATGTTAGATATAGTAGGGGGTCCAAGTAGAATTTTCAAAACTATGCGGGGGCCGCGGCCCCCCTCCGCCACCCCCCGTGTCCGCCACTGCGAATGGGTGTAAAAATATCCACCCGTTGACTTTGGGTAAAACGTCAATTATATCTCTATTAAATTGTCACGTGATGGGCAGGCGGAAAGTTCCGTCCACAAAAGTTAATGGATGTTAGATTTGGGTACTTGTTTACAAGGTTTTTGAATGTATGACCGCACCATTTTAAAGTATGAGTACTAAATCCACGGTTTAAGTAAACTATGGGTACCACCGGTGCATTTTTGCCAACAAGCAATCCTACTTCAGTTATTTCCATTCCACTGCATTGGTAGTGACTTGGTTCATACTTTGACTTTTCCTACCTTCACGATGGATATTCTTGTAAGAGTGTTTGACCAATTACTTTTTTTGTTTTTGTTCTTGTTTTACACACCAATACAATCTTTCTCAAAAAAATGCCAAGACTGTAAATTGGTGCTAGCTCAAGTGGTAGAGCGTTTGAAGCCACTGCATGAGGTGCTGAGTTCAAACCCGACTATATGACTATCTCCATTCAGAGATCACATTTATAGTCAGTTGAGGGACAATCATATTTTCCTCTTCACATTTCACTTTACATTTACAGATTTACTACCCATCGTATCCTTGCATCTGTCTAATCAAACTGATTTGTAATAATTATGTAATTCATTAATTCCAATAAAAATAATATATAATATAATAACTAAACAAATGATATTTTATGACAAATTAAAAAACATATATATATATATATATATTTTTTTTAGTAATCAGTAATCTTCACATTTTCCCTAAAAAAAAGGTAATCTTCACATAACTTATAGCATCTCCCACGGTTATGAATAAATTTTACACTAAATTCTATATTTGATGAAGAAAAATAATTTGGCATCTCAAATTTTTGAAAGGAGTAATTCATCACTCAAACTTAAACAGCAGGATCATGCTAGAATTCCTTCTTGCAACCGATAACTTTCAATACATGGGCGATGAAGCAAACTTTCAAAAGAATCTGGGAGGAGAGAGAAGACATCTAGATCAATGAAGTTAACCCTAACAGGTTCATACTAGAATTCCCATCTTCTAAATCGATGGAGGTCCATGGTCCTTTGATGGAAACATCCTGTTGCTAAAGCTATGGTTGGCTGCGGCAACTGAGAATGTGAAGTTTGATACCCTTGACGTATGGGTTCAACTTAAACAGGTCCCCTATTTTCTAAGAAATCCAGATGACATTCGCAAGATCGTGCGGAAGCTAGGGGAAGTTCTGCTACTCGACGACAGAGAATTCGCCGGCGACGGCGGTGATTACATACGTCTTAGAGCTCATATTGATGCCAATAAACCCCTCAAAAGGGGTGTTCATGTCGTGGCTTTGGGTGAAAAAGTTTGGGTCGGTTACAAGTTTGAACGGGTCCCCGACGTTAGCGAGTGGTGTGGGTGTATCACACATCACACGCTCTATTGCAAAGCGAAGGCGGAAGACGAGAAAAGTCAAGAACAGCCGGGTTATGGCTCTTGGCTACTTCATCGGCCACCACCAAGAAAGTTCGCCACTAATCCGTCGCAAGAGCCACAACAAACCACTGAATCTGATCCGAATGAGCAAACTGGGAATGATCTGAAGGAGCAACTGGGGTCTGAGCGGGAGAACATGGCAGAAGATGAAGAAAGTCTCTCTGTGGACATGGAGCAGGATACGGCTGTTGATTGGGGGGGGGGGGGGCGACAATGATTGACAATCATTTTAGTATGATTGAGTCTGACAACATCTGCCCCCCTGCAAAGGACAAAGGGAAAGCAATTGTTGAAAGCAACACAGCCCCCTCTTCGGCACCAAAAAGAAAAGTGAGTCAAATCCGAAAGAGAAACTCAAAGAGCCAAACGACTATTTGAAGAATGCCCAGCTGCTTAGAGGAGGGGGAGCTCGAAGAAAAGGCAGGGGTCAGAATAACAACGCGGGACAGGGAGGTCGAGG
Source organism: Linanthus parryae (assembly GCA_023055425.1). NCBI lineage: Eukaryota > Viridiplantae > Streptophyta > Magnoliopsida > Ericales > Polemoniaceae > Linanthus > Linanthus parryae. The sequence goes on along the minus strand of JALGPY010000004.1, from coordinate 143,351,043 downwards.
AAGAGGACAGAATAAAGAGACGGGCACGGTCAAAACGCTGCTTTTTGGAGATGCAAAGAATGGGAAAGATCTCGACAAAAGGGATGGCAAGGTCTCCGAGGAAATTTCTACTCAGGTTTCCTGCTGATCGGTTTTCGCCAGTGGACGGGCGCGCCCAAAAGTACCAAAACTCTGAAGTGGCTCTCAGCCCAGCCAAGCAAAATGAGTATCATAAGCTGGAACGTGCGGTGGCTTGGCAACCGCAATGTTATCTCTCTTCACGATCTCGTGAGGAGAACAAGGCCAAATGTTGTTTTCTCAATGGAATCAATGGAAACAAAGTTGTATGCAACGGAGATGAAGCGTATTCAGGATGCGTTGGGTCTTCAAAAAGGGATTTTAAGAGATTGTTCAGAATGTCGTGGTCTCGCAATGATGTGGGATACGAAGGTCAGATTTAATTTTGTTAGTTAGTCTGATTTTCATATTCATGGTGTTTTTTCAATTATCAGTGAGAATAAGCAGGGTTATTTGACGGGTTTCTATGGAGATGCGGTTCGAGAAGAATGATACAACTCTTGGAAGTTGCTAGAACTGTTGTGTCCAGTGAACCAACATTGGTGTGTGGTGGGTGATTTTAACGCTTTCTCCTCAATGTTAGAAAAGGAAGGGGGAAGACCAGTCCCCTTCAGCCAGATTGAAGGATTTCGAAGTGTTATTGAGAAGCTCCAGTTGCGTGGTATGGGTTTTTCAGGTTCACAATTTACCTGGACAAACAAGCAAGGAGACGAAACTTCTATCAGAGAGAGACTTGATCGATGTCTCACTACAGATAGTTGGTCCGATGTCTTTGGAAGAGCAAAAGTCCAGCATCATATAGCTGAAGTGTCTGATCATGTTCCACTGGAGATCTCGTGGAACCTCAGTATTTTGAAGAATGTACAAGTCATGAAGAGATTTCAATTTGAAGCTATGTGGCTCCACCAACAGGACTGCAGAGAAGTTATTTCCGAAGCTTGGGCTGTACAGGGCTCGGCTGTGGATGTGAAGCTGGGTTCAACGGCGGCGGCCCTTAAGTCTTGGGATAAAAACTCTTTCGGGAACGTTAAGAAACAGCTGTATCAACCGCGAGGTAGACTGAAGGCTCTTGCTGAAGGTCCGCAGACAGCTGCTGTTATTTTGGAAACCAAGGAAGTGCGTGCCAACAATCTCCAAATTCTTCTAAAGGAGGAGGAGACGTGGAAACAACGCTCTAAAGACACGTGGATCCGGAAAGGAGATAAATACACAGAACTTTTTCATCGTAAAGCCTCTATTCGTCGTAACAGAAACAAATTGTCAGGGCTCGAAGATGAAGAGGGCCTTTGGAGGTCTGAACCGCAGTAGGTTATAACAATTTTGGAAGACTATTTCAAATATATTTTCCCCACGACAAACCCAACCCATCCATACCTCAGATGGATTCGGTATTAGTGGGAATTGAAGGGTTAGTCAGCGCAGCGCATAAGGACTGCATGGAGCAACCGTATGTGGTGGAGGTCCGAAGTGCGGTCAAACAGATGCTCCGACTAAGGCTCTAGGATCAGATGGATTTCCGACTCAATTTTACCAACGTTTTTTGTCTATAGCGGGCACTGAAGTGGAGGAATTGTGTATTCGCATGCTCGATGGAGAGGATGATAGCGCCAGGTTTAATCACTCTCATTGCCTTAATTCTGAAAATTAAGCAGGTGCGCAAGGCGAGTCATTTACACCCTATTAGTCTCTGATCAATTATTTACAAAATTGTTACAAAGACGCTTGCGAACCGCCTCAAAAGCATTCTTGATTCACTGATCTCAGAAAATCGAAGTGCCTTTGTTCCAAGGCGCATGATTACTGACAATATTTTGGCAGCCTTTGAGATCCTTCATTCGATGAAAAACAGGAAGAAAGGCTGAGAAGACTTTCTAGCTATCAAGGCTGATATGAGTTTGAACGTCCATTCTTGCAGGAGGTTATGACCCGAACGGGGTGCGACCCTAGGTGGGTTGTAGTTGTGATGAATTGTATTTCGTCGCGATCTTACAACTTGATTGTGTGAGAATGTGAGAGGCTGAAAATGTCCCTGCCAGGTTTTGCATTCTATTCATCAATATATAGCGTATTTACAATAGGAAATTACATTCTAGTCCTACTAATTACAATACTATAACTAATACTCCCCCTCAGTCGGAGCGGGAGGAGAACGAACGCTCAGGCTGGATCTGAAACGCTCAAATAAATGTCGAGGCAAACCCTTTGTGAAGTATCTGCATACTGATAATCAGCAGGAATATGTATAACACGGAGGTGCCCAAGACGCACCTTCTCACGAACAAAATGCAAGTCAATTTCCACATGCTTCGTGCGCTGGTGTTGTACTGGGTTACCAGAGAGGTAAACCGCACTGACGTTATCACAATAAACCACAGAAGCACGAGGGGGTGAAACTTGAAGCTCAAGTAGAAGGTTGCGAATCCAACATAACTCAGAGACAGCGTTTGCCACACCACGGTATTCGGCTTCAACACTAGATCGAGAGACTGTGGCCTGACGCTTAGATGACCAGCTGAGTAAGTTGTCACCAAGGAAAACGCAGTAACCAGAAGTGGACCGCCGGGTGTCCAGGCAGCCAGCCCAATCACCATCAGTATATGCAGTGAGACCATCAGGAGCAGTAGCAGATATGCGAAAACCGTAATCAAGAGTACCGCTAACATACCGTAGGATTCGCTTCAAGGCATGAATATGTGGTTCCCGCGGATCATGCATGAAGAGACAAATCTGCTGGACGGCATAGGATAGCTCAGGGCGAGTGAAGGTAAGGTACTGTAGAGCACCTGCTAAGCTCCTGTAAAGGGTAGGATCAGAAACAGGAGGCCAGATTCCCCTGTAAGTTTAGTACCTGTCTCAACAGGTGTAGCAACAGGCTTACACGCACTCATGGAGGCACGACGAAGGATGTCACGAGCATACTGGTGTTGAGACAGAAACAAACCAGAAGATGAATCCTGAGTAACAACAATACCCAAGAAGTGATGCAAGGGGCCAAGATCTGACATGGCAAACTCACCGGACAACTGTGTGACAATCTGCTGTAAAAGAGCCGAAGAGGAGCAGGTGATGATAATATCGTCCACATAAAGAAGGAGATAGACAGTGTCGAAGCCGCGCCGGTAGACAAAAAGTGACTCGTCACAGTAGCAACCAGAAAAGCCAACTATGTGGGTGAGGAATGTAGCAAACCGCTGAAACCAAGCCCGGGGGGCCTGCTTAAGTCCATAGAGAGACTTCCGAAGACGGCAGACATAATCAGGACGGTGAGGATCACGATACCCAGGGGGCTGGTGCATATAGACAGTCTCCTCCAAATCACCATGAAGAAAAGTGTTCTTAACATCAAGCTGTCGAATGGGCCAAGAGCTAGAGACAGCTAGTGTAAGAACTGTGCGAATGGTGGCAGGTTTAACCATTGAGCTAAAAGTATCCTCACAATCAACACCCACCATTTGTGATTTGCCATTGGCAAATAGACGGGCCTTATAGCGCTGAAGAGTACTGTCAGCCCGATACTTATGTCGAAAAAGCCACATAGCCCGAAGTATGTTTCCCGTAGCAGGGCGAGGCACTAAGTCCCAAGTGTGGTTCTTAACTAGAGCGCCAAACTCATCATCCATAGCAGCCTTCCAGTGTGGGTCCGATACAGCAGACACATGAGATTTAGGTAAGGGCGAGATGGAGGGAGATGTGTGAGCATGGAGAGTAAGACGGTGAATGGGCTTGGTGATGCCGTGTTTGGATCGGGTGGTCATTTGTGGGGAGTGTGGAGGGGGAGGAGGAGGAGGTGGTTCGGGTACCGCAAGAGGTGGAGACAAAGGGCTAGAGGGACCCATAGGAGAGGTGGGCGAAGGGCCAGGGGCGGCCATAGGTGATCCTTACGGTACGTGTGTGGGAGGAGAAGAGGGAGTATGACACTGTCGGATAAGAGCAGCGGAAGGAAGGCTCTCGTCAGGGTCAGGAGACCTATGGACGGGAGGGGACGCTGAGTTGGGGGTAGAGAAGGGAAATATAGACTCGTCGAAAGTTACATGACGAGAGATGTGCACTTGACCGGTGGAGAGGTCAAGGCAGCGATAACCTCTAAAGTTCGGAGGGTATCCGAGAAAGACACAACGAGCGGAGCGAGGAGCAAGCTTATGGGGAGTTGTGGCAGAAAGGTTTGGGTAGCACAAACACCCAAACGTACGAAGATGATCATAGGTGGGTTGACGATGATAGAGAACAACAGTCGGAATGTTGTTCTGAAGTGCAGTGGTTGGAAGAATGTTGTGCAAGTAGACTGCTGTAGAAAGAGACTTAACCCAGAAGGATGGGGGGAGGGAGGCCTGGGCAAGAAGGGTACGAGAGATGTCGTTGACACGACGAATCATGCGTTCGGCCTTACCATTTTGTGCAGCATAGTCATGGAAAGAGCCATTGCCGAATTCACTCCCTAAATCACATTGGAAGGTCTTGATTTGTGTATGAAACTGAGTGCGAACAAAATTGTCGAATTGCTTGAATTTGGCAAGAGCCTCAGATTTTAGTTTCAAAGGTAAATCCATAGGAAGTGAGAGAAAACATCAAGCATAAGAGGTAGTATTTGTACTTTGATTTGCTAAGAACGGGAGAAGTCCACAAATCACTATGAATGATGTCAACAAGGGCAGCAGTACAAGATAAAGAAGAGGAAAAAGGTAGTCGGACATGCTTACCGGTCTGGCAAGCATGACACAAAGTGGTATTATGAGATTTAGTAGACGAGATATGGCTATGACTTCGAAGATAGTCTAAGACATGGCTTCCATGATGGCCAAGTCGGTGGTGCCACGCAGGGGCCGAGAGAACAGCAAGAGATTGCGGTTGGGAAGTGGGGTGAGTGGAGTGAAGGGAATTAAGCGGATAAAGATCTCCAGTACTATTGCTTCTCAACACAATTCTCCCGTACGAAGGTCTTTGACAGAGAAACCAGTGGGGTCAAACTCAACGGATACATTATTATCAACAGTGAACTGACGAACAGAAACGAGGTTTTTAATAATGTGGGGGGTGAAAAGAACTTTATTGAGATGAAGGGGTCTAGTGTGGGTACTAAGAGTCTGCTGGCCGGAACCACGTACCGGAATAGGCATACCGTTTCCAACAAACATATTCGAAATATGACTATTGGATGAGACAGAAGAAAGCATACCAGCATTGGATGTAAGATGTGAAGAGGCCCCCGAATCCATATACCAAGTTCTGTCCTGTGTTGCTGTGAGAGCGTGTTGGCATTGGGCATAGTTCGGCTCAAGTATAGTTTGGTCGAGTGCATGAAGCGGTGGAGTGTGGCAATGCAGGACGCCAAACCCATCTGCCCCCCTGATTCGGTGTAGCCCATGCAGTAGTGGATGCCATGTAGTAGTAGAAAGTGTGCACAAAGTCTACTTCAGGACGCCAAAAATCTGAAGAACTGAATTCAAGAAGTCCGAATATGAGAAAACGGACCACAAAATCGGATTCAGAACGTCGATAATCCCTAGGAATGGTCTTCGTCGATCCAAATTTGAAGCGAAAATGAGTAAAAAACACGCGGTCAAAGCTTAGAAATCAAATGAGCTACAACTAAGCTGGAAGGAAGCCGCTGAGCTGAGCCCAAGCTCCCGAGCCGAAGCGGAAGCCGAATAAGCCGCGCGCTGTGCCGCGAGCCGCTAAGGGAAGCACGGAAGCCGCGAGCCGCAAGCCAAACCGAAGTTTTTCGGTTTGGTTTAGTTCGGTTCGTCCTTTCAAATGGTTAGGTTGGGTTACAAAATTAGTAAACCGATTTATTCGGTTTGGTTTATGGTTTTGGCACAAACCGCACCAAACAGAACCCTTTACACCCCTAACTCCAAATGTAATCACATTTACTGATCTGTATCCACTGTTTGTAAAACATGACTTCCACCTAAAATACGTAATAGTTTTCCAAACAATCAGATCACTACAACTCACAACTCCGAATGTAATCACATTTACTGATCTCAAAGTCAAATTCATACATAGCAATAAACTAAACTGATAAGCTTGTTTCAAGTTGGAGATGGGCAGAGAAATCAATCAAAGACTGCCCAATTTCCATACCTTGATCTCCATTTGTCTCCAAATACTGCTTAACCAAAATCTACGCGTCCGAACAACAATCATGGCCCACCAACAAAAAATATGTTGACCAAGGTTTGCTAACAAAGACTTTTTCGTTTCTTTCTTATTATTCTCTATTCAATTTTCCTATACCACTTACTGTGGGGCACATTCGTGCATCTTTGAAACAATTTCACAAAATTAAGCATGTAAGGCTCTAACTACATTCATGATACATATAATATCAAACTGAATCCAAAGTTCTTTTACATCATACAACCCCCTCGCCCCACCCCAGCCCGTGAAAGGAACAATGACGTAAATGTTACTTTAAAAGTGAATGGGCACATATGTGTTGTAACTTTTTTTTGGTGAAAACGTTGTAACTATTCTCTACAATGATGTCTAGCAAGTGGCCGTTTATGTAAGCTCGATGAGGCACCTAATAAAAAATGGTTGACCACTCTTAATGCTTGCAGCTACCATTAGATTATAGCGAAAGGGTTCAGCCCACAAAAAAAAAACTATTTGGATTCAAATCACTAGGAAAGCTAATTAGGGTAACTAAACCTTCTTATTATGTTCAACCAGGACAGCACACAGTTATTTGCTTAAATATTAATTAAAATATGCCTATCAAATAACATAGATAGACAGAAAGTGTAAAGTACCTTTCAGTGCTCCTTAAACATAGAATAGCCAAACAGATTACTTTGAAAAGCAGATCTTCCTCTTCTTGCAACCCCTTTTTCTTCAGTCAACAGAGCTTGAAAACAAATCAACACATACTGTAACCTAATGGTGGAACAAATCAACATAGAATAACTCAACCACACAACAACAGATCGAAACAGTAATCAACACAGACGATTGGCAAAACAGAGAGAGAGCGAAGACTTACTTTGGTTTTGAATGCCCTAATCGGTGAACAAATCACCGCCGTTGATAGCCCAGAGACCTTCGATGACCGAACTTTGACTTCGGAGTCAAATCCGCAGCAAGAGCACGCACGGCGAGAAATCGAGGCCTCCACCGTCGTCATCTCCCTGCTCTCTCTCTCTCTTCTCTGCAATCACTCACAATTGCTAATTTTGGAATTGTGGGTTTGAGACCTAGATTGAGGCGGTGACACGAAACGATCGCGGTAATAACATTGGTATATAGGCACTGGTTAATTGGCGTAGTGAGTACGCGCTAAGATAGCTAACTCGTAATTATAACGCGCTTTAATATAACGCGCTTTAACACTGCGGTAATAGTACGCATAGTACTTACCATTCCCGCCCGTTGGGATGGGTAAAAGACATTTTAACCCCTTTAAGTTTGGAAAATAACACTTTCAAATATTTCCAAATTTGAAAGTATTTGTTTTGTCAATCATTGTAGGATTAGCACTATTACTTGTTATTGGACTAAATATAGTCCAGGTATTAGTTAATACTGTGTTTGATTGTTCAGGACTAATTTTAATAGTGGTACTAAATAGTGAAAACATAGTCTTTAATACCCTAAATTAGTCCCCTCTCTCATGAGGGTATTAGCTAGATTGGACTATTTGTACATTAATACTGAATTAATACTACACAAAACCAAACACATTATTAATTATAGTTCAGCTAATCCCAATCCAGTCCTATCCGGAAAATTTAATTCAATCCAGTTCAATCCGATTAGTCTGGAAAACCTAACGTGCCCTTACCGAATTTGTCTCGTAAGTCATTTTTTCGTCAAATAGTACCACTAGGGGTGTTCACGGTCCGGTTCGGTCGGTTTTAGAGGATATGAGACACCTAAACCGAAATGTTCGGTTTTAATATTTTCGAAACCGAAATACCTTCGCTTTGAAACTTAGAAATTTAAAAACCGCACCGAAAATTCCGATTCGGTCCTGTTAAACCATTCGGTTTGGAACTCATTGTATTTTGTATTCATTCCAAACTTCGACGCAAAGTAAACTAACTATAACAAAAATGCCGATTTACTTATATCTTTGTTACTTACCGAATACATCTAAAAAAACTAAGATAAACTCAACATTTTAAAAAAAATAGTGGTTCCCTACTTCTCTTTTTAACTCAACATGGAGAGATAAAAAAAAAAAAAAAAATCATTTACTAGATTAGGACTATGGTGTGGTTGTACGACTTAAACTGTTTAACTCAAACGGTGAGGAGTAAGTCAGAACATGGGAGGTAGTAAGAAAAGCACTAAATTTGTATAAAAAACTTTTCTCAGTGCGGTGCGATTTTCAATTTTCCCAGTAGCATAAGAAGTTTTAGTATATTTGGTAAAAATTATATTTTCAATTTTTCGAATAGTTTGCAATATCCCACAGTAGCTTTTATAAAGCAAGGGAGAGATGTTTTTCAAGAACCTGTTTTTTTGATTATTTTAAGATATTTTTTAGAAAATCTCTGAACAATACAATATTTTACAATTATCTATTAAGATAATGCCAAATATTATTTGATCCAGTTTTTGAATAGAATAAGCAGAATTGTTCTCCCAACTTTGAAGTTGAGGTCAAAAGCTTTGGTGGACTGCATAGCAACTAGAAATTTTCAAACCTTTGAAGAATACTTCTAAGCATAGTTTTAAATACCAAACCGGACCGGCGACCGTTCGAACCGGTACACCAGTGCCTCCCCGGTCCCGGTCAAGTTATTAGATCGCCCATGTAAAGAACCGGGTAGAAACCGGTCAAAACCGCCGGTTCATCCTTAAACCGTTCAACCGGCCGGTTTTTTCCGGTTTGGCCGATTTTTGTTTTTTTTCTTGTCGATGCCCTCATCCACACTCTGTCTTGACAACACTTGCGAAAAAACGATAAGAACATATGACGATCGTTTGTAATCTGCAAGACTGGAGTTGGATCTCTGTGAATCAGTTTCGTCCATATGTGAGAACATAGAAAGACCAACTTACTTCGTGAGGAGAGAGAGTTGTACGTGAATAGATTTGGAAGAGGGGAGTTACAAGAGAGAGGGGGAGAAAGAGAAGAGAGAGAGATGAAGAGATTGAATAGGGGGCCGAATAGATAAGAACCAAAAAAATATGGGAAAAGTCTAGTTGAACAAAAATTCCTACAAAAAGTTAAACATAAAGTGATGTTTATGATGAGATGTCATTAATAAAAAGGGGATGAAGATTATGAAGGAAATAGAAAGATTAAATATGGGTGAATTTTAAGCATTTGCTGATGTGGAATATGCCACGTAACTTTTTGTTTAAATTTATGTTTCATTTTTTGTCCCCCTAGCATGGCTCAAAAACATAATGAATCAGTAAGTGGATGAGAAAATTGTGGGAAGGTGTGAAGGTGAGATTTTGATACATCAAAAAGCCACGTCATTAATTCAACTAAATATTGTAATGTTAATTCAATAAAACTGCATGTGGAAAGATGGCAACTTGATAATTTCAGAAAAATAAGACGAGATTTTGATATATCCAGTGCATCGACATCGGTCCGTCTTCAGAGGTTGAATTTCTAGAATCTTGTGATTAATCTACAAATGTTAATATTTAGTTATGTTAATAAAAAGTGTTATTGTTGTGTTTCTAGGTCAAAATGTTGTTTATATTTTAAGTTTTTGGGTTACATTATAATTATTATTATTATTCTTTATATATTTATAAAATTTAAATTATATATAAAAAAAGTGCGGTTCGACCGGTTGAACCTTGAACCAGTGCTTCATCGGTTCGACGGTCGGTCCGGTTTTTAAAACTTTGCTTCCAAGGCTTTGGAAAATATTTCTCAAGGCTTTAAGAATTTCACACAAACAACATATATAATCTAATACTCCCATAAACCAAGGCTACTGAATTTTGCTTCTTCGAATGTCAGCTTATCAGTGATGAGCCAAGAAATTGGCAACACCCTGAAGTGCTCTTCCTGTCAACTTTGTATCCTGCAAAGTCTGCATCTTAATAACCACTTAAACAGAAATTAGACATTTTTCGATACCAAAGCCCCAAGTCTATGATACCATTCAGATATCGAAAAATCCTTTTGACAGCAATTAAGTGACATTTCTTGGGATCTGCTTGAAATCTTGCACACATACCGACACTAAACATGATATATGGTCTACTAACAGTCAAATACAATAGTGAACCAATCATACATTTGTATTCTTTTTGATACACTCTTATCATTTGTATTTTTGTCTAAGGATAATGAAGAACTCATTGGATTCTTGGCTACCTTAATCTGAGACATATTATATTTATTCAGCGAGTCCTTGGCAGATTTGCCTCGATGCACAAAAATTCCTTTATTCATTTGATGTACATGAAGTTCAAGAAAGTAATGTAATTTTCCCATCAAGCTCATCTCAAATTCCCTGCACATAGACTAGAAAAACTCTTTTTCCGTAGCATCATTAGTAGCACCAAACAATATAATCAACATAAATCTGCACTACTAGGATGTCTTTTTCATTAGTCTTAATGAAAGAGTTTTGTCTACTAGACCTCTCTTAAAATTATTCTCAAGCAAATATTTAGAAAGTCTGTCATACCAAGCCCTTAGAGCTTGTTTGAGGCCATAGAGAGCTTTGTCAAGTTTCCAATAATGATCGCAAAATTATCATCTTCAAAACCAGGAGGTTGAGCAACATATACTTCTTCTTGTAAATAGTCATTTAAGAAAGCACATTTGACATTCATTTAATAAAGCTTACCATTCTCAAAAGCTTGTTTCTGAATACCCACCTGGTTCCAATTACTGACTGAGTCTTTGGCCTAGGGACCAAGTTCAATACCATGTTCCTCTCAAATTCATTTAGCTCACTTTCATTGCAAAGATCCAATCTGCTTCTAGTAATGCCTTCTTTGCATTCTTAGTTTATACAAGTGATACAAAGGCATGAAGGCACACAAGTTCTTAGACTGTCCTCTAGTATGTGTACCAGTGGTTGGATCAAAAATGATATTGTCTACTGGATGTGATGTCAGATAATTGAACTTATTTCTTGGTGTCTAGGGTTCCAATTCTCCAGGAATCTTTTCAAGACCTTGAGAGCTCGATGCAGTGGCTGGAGCACTTTGTGATATGTGAAGTCCAGTCTCAAGGCTTTGAGGATTTGATTCAGGAAGTTGTTCAAAGCTTTGAGATTCTCTTGGTTGTTCCTCCATGTTAGTATTGCAGCTTTTCTCTTTCTCAAAGTCATCATCTACTTCATACTTACTTAGATTGAGATCTACAAAATCCTCACTCAAGGAACCATCATTACTTTCATCAAAAATCACATGAATGCTCTCCTCTTCAGCTTCGTTTTTTTTATTGAAAACTCTATATGCTTTACTAGATTGAGAATAATTAAGTAATACACTTTTATCACCTAGAATCATATAGATCAAGATTATCCTTGCCATTATTATGCACATAACAGGTACAACTAAAAGGTTTAAAGTAAGAAACACTCGACTTTCTTCCCTTGAAAAGTTCATATGGAGTTTTCTTCAAATAGGCCTAATCAAGCATCTATTAAGCACATAGTTGGCAATGTTAACAGCTTCTGCCCGAAGATATTTTGGCAAATTATTTTCAATGAGCATGGTTCTAGACATATCATCAAGTATCCTATTCTTACTCTCTCTCTCAACTACTCCATGCTGCTGAAGAGATCTAGGTGAAGAAAATTTGTGTGAGATGCCATGATGTGCACAGAATAAATCAAAGTCAAGTTGATCAAATTCTCTTCCATGATCACTCCTAACAAAAGCAACATGGAGGTTTCTCAAAGTTTGAAGCTCTTTACAAAGTTTTGAAAATTCATGTAGTGCTCCAGATTTTTCTCTAATAAACATAACCCAAGTAAATCTAGAGTAATCATCTACCACAACAAGCACATACCTCTTACCTTTGGGTGTTTAAACTCTCATAGGGCCACATAAGTCCATATGCAGCAACTTTAAGGGTCTAGTGGTACTTACAAAGTTCTTTGGCTTGAATGAGCTCCTTGTCTGCTTACCTTGGGTAGATGCCTTGCATATCTCATAATCTTTAAACTTCATAGCTGGTAATCCTCTTAGCAAGTCATTTGAGATAAGATTATTCATTGTGTGCATGCTTATATGCCCAAGTTTTCTATTCCAAAGCTTTGAGTCCTCCTTCAAAGCTTTGAGACACTTCAGACTTTCTCTTGCAACTTTGTTAGTATTCATAGAATAAACATTGTATGACCTTGGAGCAGTGTGTATGCAATTGCCAGATTTCTCATATTGCTCTATCGTTTTCTACTAGTCAAAAATGACTTTATTACTCTTATCACATAATTGAGAGATACTAAGCAAATTATACTTCAAACCATCTACAAGATAAACATCGAAAATATAACTTGCGGAGTCATTACCAAAGCTACCTTTGCCAATAATGTTGCATTTTTCCTTGTCACCAAGTGTGACTGTTCCTCCATAATACTATTTAAGTTATGTGAATAGAGACTTTTTTCCACTCATATGCCTGGAGCAACTACTGTCCAAAAATAATTTCTGATCCTTATCCTTGGTGATATTCTGCAAAATTCAATCAATACCTTAACAGACTATTAGACCAAGTGTAGAACTTGGGCTCATATTAAGAATCAACCATATTAGGTGGTCTGACTACTTTAGGAACCCAAATTTGCCTCACTTGTCCCTTAAGCTGATAAGGATAGGTATTCCTCCTTATGGGAGGTTCTGTTCTGTCCTTCTAAAGGAGCAAGTTAGCTTAACATGACCAAGCTTTCCACAGTAAAAACATTTTGGGAAATGTCTGTTTCCTGATTACAAAATGTGGTTTGGTTATTCTTTGGAAAATTTGGATTGTAACCAATTCCACTTTTGTGTACAGAATGCAGACTTCATCTAAGCATGAGATTAAGGTTGTGTCCTGAGCCTGCAAATCTTGACAAAACTTTTCTTGATTCTTGAAGTTTCTCCGTCAATGAAGTGTTCTGTTTTTCTAAATTATCTTAATGATGTTTCAAATCAATAAACTTATCAGTTAAAAGAGTTTTTTTATTCAAACTTCCTTGACATGTGCCTTCAAGGCCTTCAACCAGCTGTCCAAAGATTTCAGGTCACTATCAGTTTTTGAGTAAGATACTTTTAAGAGTCTTATTGTGAAAAATCAAATTTATATTTTCCTTTGCTTGCTCATGTACTTTTATCTTCAAAGATTCAATCTAATTTCTGTAACTTTCCTCATTTAAAAACATGTTTTTGAGGATTTCAGGTAAAACATCAGAAGGACTAGCAAGTAAACTTTTTACCATTTCCTCGATGTGTCTGTCTGTGCTGTTTCCTTCTTCATGCTTAGCCATAAGACAAAGATTGGCTTGTTCTTCATCTGAACCTGTATCACTTGATGAATTTGAATCACTCCATGAGGCAACAATATCTTTCTTCCTTCTGTTCTCATTTTAATTCTTAGGGAAATGCATGTTCTTCTTATTTTGTGGACAATCCCTAACCAGGTGATCTGCATCTCCACACTCAAAGCAGTTAATTATTTTAGATTTATGTGAAAGTGAAGAAGATTTACCTCTATGATCCTTGTTGCTTGAGGTTTCAAACTTGTCTTTGCTATAGTCCTTGTTTCTAAAGTTCTTCATTTTCAGGATTCTCGTCAAACCTTTGGAGATCAAGGTTAAAGCATCCTCATCCTCATCATATTCCTCTTCAAGGCTATGGTATTTCTCACTGTATTTTACCTTGAGTGTCATGTTCTTGATGTTGTCACTCATATCACCATCCACTTCCTTCATAGATATCTCATGAGTGAGCAGCTTTCCTTGCAGATCATTTAACTCCAGAAGAATCAAATCATGATCTTCCTCAATTGCAGTGGTCTTTGGTTCCGACTTGTCTTTTGCAAGGCTTCTTAGAATCTTTCTGACTTTTTCTTCAGTGGAGAATGCTTTCCACAAGGACTCTAGATTATTCACAATGTCTGTGAACTTTTTGAACATGTCTTTCATGGATTCATCAGAATTCATCTTGAATAGCTCATACTGAATGTTGTTTTTGGTTTGCTTGACCTGGCTCGTTCCTTCATATGTCACCACCAATTTTTCTCAAATCTCCTTGGCACTTTTGCAGTTGGATATCCTTTTAAACTCATCTGCACTAAGAGCACAATATAATAAGTTCACAACTTTATAGTTCTTTGATACCTTCTCCAATTCATTAATTGAAAAATCATCTACAGTCTTAACAGTTTTGATCCCATTTGCACTAGAATTGATATAGAGGGACCATTTTGAGTGATTGACCATAGCTCCATGTCATGATCTATGATGAACATTTTCATCAATGCTTTCCAATGTACAAAGTTGTCAACACAGAACAGTGGAGGTCTGTTGGCTGCTATTCCCTGTGATAATCCACCATCACCTACATTACTCATTGTCATAACATTGTTAGATATTTATAGTGACCCAAGCTCCGATACCAATTGAAAGTGTGTAATGCTGGTTAAATACATTATCAAGATACTCTAGAGGGGGGGGGGGGTGAATAGAGTATGCAATCTTCTGGATTTTGAAACTTAACACAGAGGTTCGATAGGTGATAACTCCGTTTTCGGAGTTATTTTATTGCTTATTTTGCTACGTTTTGTGTGCTCATAATGGAGAATGTTTCGTCTTTTCGAGTAGATCATGTGTTCATTTGAGAAAGTGAGTTCGTATGCTAAAATGTGAAGTCCGGGCGTTTATTGCATTGTTTTACGCGCTATTTATCTTATTTTGTCACATTTGATCTTCGCGGGGTGTTCGTGTTGTGATTTTCAGGGCCGGAGCACGCGAGGAGCAAGTGGATAGAGGAAACGAACTTCGGAAGTGATGCGAGCTCAAAATTTGGGAAGGAAAGCGAGAGTTGATGGATCAAGTGCTAGAGAGGCTCAAGAGAAGATGATACGAGTGTTGAGGCATGAGGAGAGCTCAAAATGGAGGATTGAATGAAGAAACGATGCCCGGGAAGTGATTCGGAAGCAAGAGGAACAAGTGGGAAGAAGATGGAAAGATTTGATGAAGCAACTAGGTCGCATGACCTAGTGACTAGGTCACACGACCTAGTTAGCGATTCCAGCTTGTTTCAGTAGGTCATGCGACCTACTACACAGGTCACACGACCTGTTCTGGGCAGCACAGTAGGTCGCACGACCTACTTAACTAGGTCACACGACCTAGTTCGGGCAGAGTTTAGTTTGTAACTTTTTGGGGTTGCTTTGTAATTACTCCTAACTTATTCTAAACATTGGGAGAACGTATTAGACTTGGTTAGGACATGTTTTTGGGCATTATCACGTACTCTATCACATTAGAGAGAGCTTGGAGCTTAGGAGACGATCAAGGAGGCTTGGAATCATTCGTTTGATCTCTAAAACCCCGTTTCTTCTCTATTCTTGTTATTTTGATCACGAAACTTTGTACGTGAATTATGTTTTTGAGTAGCTAAACACTTTTCTCAGGGTATCTCGTAGGGAGCTAGGGTTTGATCACGATATTTGTGATTTATGGATTTGATTTCATGCTATTATGCTTAATTGATGAACTTTTTATCTAGCTATGTGTATTTTATGTGTTTAATTCATCTTTGCTATCAATAGACGTGTTGTTAGGATAGAGCTAGGTTATGAATGTTAGAGACATCAATATTCATTGCCCGGAAAATTGAAATACACACTAGCCGTATCTAGGGTTGAGAAATCTTGCTAGTTAGCTAGAACAAAGAGTAGACAAATTCTCGTAATGCGTGTTTAAACTCAATTAGGCTAGAGAAATCAGTTTTTAATAGTTTAAACATAGGAGTTGGTTGAGACATCTTCAACGTCATTGTGCTCGTTTAGCTAGATAAATGTTAATCGTGTTAACAAAACATAAATCCAATATCGTGTGAAATACCTAGTGACCCGTAGAGATATCCTGACTTTTCCAAACTTTGAGAAATTTTATAATCGTTCATCTTTATTAATCGTGAAGCAATTCAATTGATTAATTGAGATACTTGTTTTTAATTTTAGTAGGATTAATAGAACAACACAACTGCGCTTTGCCCACATAAAGAACAAATTTAATAGTTAATTTACACGAAGTCTCTTGGGTTCGACAACCCGGATTTCCGGAATATTATCACTGCACCGACAACTGTGCACTTGCAGTTGGAGCGTGTCAATAGGTTTTCAAAGCTTTGGACAAATACTGTTGTAGTTTGAGAAAGTTTGAAAATGTTTGAAATTTCAAAGATTTGAAGTAAGAACTCTTCCAAAGCTTTGGAGAAACTTAGTGTAGATCAGTTATGTAAAGGGAATGAAATTCAGCAATGTAAAGCAAATGAACACAGTGATTTTTACGAAATTCAGCCACCAATGGGCCCACTCTCCACCGGAGGGATACGATACCTCCAGAATTTCAACAACTTCTTATTAATCATAGACCTAACCCTAAATCTCAAGTCTAAGTGAATTCCCTTACACCCATACAACTTGTGATTCCAAACCAATTTAGTTTCAGCTACAATCTAATGAAACAATAAAGAACCTCTTGTTGTTCACTTGAACAAGTTCAACTTCTAAGAGTCAATGAGGTATAGAAACTCAAATAAATACACATATTAAGCGCAAGTAAGAAGAAAACAGAAAACAGAGTAACCATGAAGCTTGAAGTGTTCTTCAGGAATTTGGAATGATTGCGATGAATGATATTCTTCATTGTTGAGCTTTCAATCTGTTTGAATGGTTGAAGAGTTGTTGGTTGATCTCCTGCATATGTTCTCTCTTCATTTTCAAGTATAATCTATGTTAATCACAATGTGTCTTGCTGCTTGAAATTCAAACCCATTTTTAAACAAACTGGCAGCAACAACTTTAGATATTTTAGTAACCAACTCCTGCAAATACTCAACAACCTAACAACTATCTATAATAGCTCAATTCAAACGGATCTCTTGACTTGATCATCCAGATTTGATCAAAGTCTAGCCCTGCAAAACTTGAACACAAGTTAAGACACAATCCCGATTAAATAGCATGAATATAATGAACTGTTTGACAGACCATTTTAAACCAATAAACATAGCTAATCTCTGAGTGTAAACATTATAAATATATATATTTCCAAATCATAATCAATATTAAGAATATAAATTAGAACAAGTGAATAAGCAATCATACAGGCTGATATGTCATCATGCAACAAAGATTTGTTAGCCAGTATACCATTAGCAAGAATCCAGAACAACCTCCAAAGGTTTGGAGCTTTGGCCACCTTCAAAGCTTTGGCCAATACCCAGTAATCCTTACGACATATCAATCTGTATACTTGTCTAGCAATATATAAGCTCGAGGATATTTGTAAGACATTATAGAGTCTATATTCATGCTTTAAATCAAATTCAAGTCCTGCAACACAAAAAATTGTCAACCAATAGCAAGAATATAAACATTGTAAACTTCAAAGCTTTGGAGCGTTGAACATGTCACTCAAAATAATCATGTCTTTCATCATCTTCAAAGTATAAACACCACATTAATTCAGAAGGAGTGAATTATCATGACCATTTTAAATAAAACATTTTTTTGTTAATTATTGAATTCATCATGTTCTTGATGTTCTTGAGCACCACCTCCACTACCACCAAATCTCCACCAGCAACACCACCACCACCACCTCGCTATAACCTCTCAGCACCACATCCATCTGATTGTTTCAGTTGATCAATCAGCAAAAATCAATCAAACCCACTTCAAACTCCTTTGTTTGGTTCATTTTCAAATTTCTTCTACTTAATTTTGTCCATGTCTCAAAAAAATCCCTCGCTTACACATCAGAATAATTATGAGAAAGAAGATTAGAATACCAACACGCAATCACACAACAATTCAAGTCCAAAACCATTGATCAAAGAAAGAATCACTACTCACAAGCTCAAATATCACAGAAGAAACAAAACTGAAAATGGGTGAAAGAGTAATAACCTCCCTCACAACCTCCACCAAACAGAACCAAACACCCAGAAACAAAAATTGTGGGAATGAGAAGCTCAGGGACAAAGAAACCCCTTCCTTACGAAGAGACCCATCACCACAGCCACCTAAGAACCTAGATTTCACCATGTACAGTTCATGAACCCAGGTTTGTAAGGAACAACAACTCAATCAAGATTGACTCAATACACCACCACTACACCTCCAGCGACCTCCCAAGCCTCCTCTATGCTTCATTACTCTCCCTCTACCCCGATCTGTCACCCTCCCCTGTTTTGTCGCTGTGTCTCCCCGTTGGACCACAAGGAACTAGCTAGAGCCACAGCCGGCAAATCCGACAGCGACCCAGGCCGAAACTGCCACCAGCCCACCACCACACCTCCGGCAACCTCCTAAACCTCTACTCTGCTTTGATTACTCTGCCTCGAATTTTGGTTTCCTTTGTCTCTTTTCTCGATCTGCAAGAAGATGCAGAGAAGAAGAAGAAGAAGAAGGTGACGAGATCTGCAATCAGGCTTCCCAAAACGACAACGAGAGAGAGGGAAAATTAAATACCACCATTTTCTTCTTCTTTCACCTGAGAGATAAGAGAGGGTAAATATGTCATTTAGTCCATTCCGTTACCTCCATTCACCGACATGGGTGCAAAAAGTATTTATCGATAGATCAGGGGGTAAAGTGTATTTAATTGATAGTCGAAGGGTTGAAAATGTCTTCTTACCCAAAGTTTAAAGTATTATGAAATATGTATTGGGCTACTATGAATATTCACCACACAATTGGATTGGTATTGTATTGTTATAGTCTAAGTCCAGAAGGTTCACCTAATGCCATATAACGAGGGCTTATGGTTGAGATATGATAACCGTCAATAAGGCTTTTTTCAATTGTATCTATATTATGATTATCTTAAATTCTCAATTCACAGTATGTTATCAGCATGATAACGCTATCTAATTATCATTGAGAAAAGTTGAGCATTCTACATAAACTCCATACGACTGTTAATAGAAAATCGAGCAATTTTTTTCATTTTCATCAAGAAAAAGACTCAGTAGAGAGATCTGTGAATTTCTGACCTTCTCAGTAGAGAGATATGTGAATTTCTGACCTTAATAAGGCACGTTGTTACTTACCCAATCGATAGAGAGATCTGTGAATTGTTTGGATGCATTTTATATTTGCCGTCATGAAAAAGAATTTATATCTAGGTTTGCAACGCTAAAACGTCACGTTCAAGTTAAGGCACACGTTGCCCATGATTTGGTGCATTTCATAAATTCACATAAACCACCTTCTTCAGATACGTTTGGTTTCTAAAGCTGGATATGTCAAAGACTTTTGACAGAATCCGCTGGAATTATCTTTATGCAGTGTTACTTCACTTTAGGTTCCATACGCATCTCACTAAGCTCATTATATCTAAATTGATCATCACTCCATGAGAACCGATTTAAGGACTTGAGATTGCCCGATCTCGCCAAAAAGAAAAAAAATATTTAGTGTTGTGTGTGTGTGTAAATATATGTGTTTAGGATCGAGTCTAATTTGCATTGCATCATATTGTTGCATGAATCGAGTTGTGAATTGAGTCTTGTTTGCGTCAAGTCGGCTAATATTTGGTTATGTATGCAATATGGTGGGTTGAAAGCTAGTTGAGTTTGTGGCTTGGACATGATGTGAAAGTTGGGATTTGCTCGGGACGAGCAAAATGTAGTGTGGGGGTAGTTGATAACTCCGTTTTCGGAGTTATTTTATTGCTTATTTTGCTACGTTTTGTGTGCTCATAATGGAGAATGTTGCGTCTTTTCGAGTAGATCATGTGTTCATTTGAGAAAGTGAGTTCGTATGCTAAAATTTGTAGCCCGGGCGTTTCTTGCATTGTTTTACGCGCTATTTATCTTATTTTGTCACATTTGATCTTCGCGGGGTGTTCGTGTTGTGATTTTCAGGGCCGGAGCACGCGAGGAGCAAGTGGATAGAGGAAACGAACTTCGGAAGTGATGCGAGCTCAAGATTTGGGAAGGAAAGCGAGAGTTGATGGATCAAGTGCTAGAGAGGCTCAAGAGAAGATGATACGAGTGTTGAGGCATGAGGAGAGCTCAAACTGGAGGATTGAATGAAGAAACAATGCCCGGGAAGTGATTCGGAAGCAAGAGGAACAAGTGGGAAGAAGATGGAAAGATTTGATGAAGCAACTAGGTCGCATGACCTAGTGACTAGGTCACACGACCTAGTTAGCGATTCCAGCTTGTTTCAGTAGGTCATGCGACCTACTACACAGGTCACACGACCTGTTCTGGGCAGCACTGTAGGTCGCACGACCTACTTAACTAGGTCACACGACCTAGTTCGGGCAGAGTTTAGTTTGTAACTTTTTGGGGTTGCTTTGTAATTACTCCTAACTTATTCTAAACATTGGGAGAACGTATTAGACTTGGTTAGGGCATGTTTTTGGGCATTATCACGTACTCTATCACATTAGAGAGAGCTTGGAGCTTAGGAGACGATCAAGGAGGCTTGGAATCATTCGTTTGATCTCTAAAACCCCGTTTCTTCTCTATTCTTGTTATTTTGATCACGAAACTTTGTACGTGAATTATGTTTTTGAGTAGCTAAACACTTTTCTCAGGGTATCTCGTAGGGAGCTAGGGTTTGATCACGATATTTGTGATTTATGGATTTGATTTCATGCTATTATGCTTAATTGATGAACTTTTTATCTAGCTATGTGTATTTTATGTGTTTAATTCATCTTTGCTATCAATAGACGTGTTGTTAGGATAGAGCTAGGTTATGAATGTTAGAGACATCAATATTCATTGCCCGGAAAATTGAAATACACACTAGCCGTATCTAGGGTTGAGAAATCTTGCTAGTTAGCTAGAACAAAGAGTAGACAAATTCTCGTAATGCGTGTTTAAACTCAATTAGGCTAGAGAAATCAGTTTTTAATAGTTTAAACATAGGAGTTGGTTGAGACATCTTCAACGTCATTGTGCTCGTTTAGCTAGATAAATGTTAATCGTGTTAACAAAACATAAATCCAATATCGTGTGAAATACCTAGTGACCCGTAGAGATATCCTGACTTTTCCAAACTTTGAGAAATTTTATAATCGTTCATCTTTATTAATCGTGAAGCAATTCAATTGATTAATTGAGATACTTGTTTTTAATTTTAGTAGGATTAATAGAACAACACAACTGCGCTTTGCCCACATAAAGAACAAATTTAATAGTTAATTTACACGAAGTCTCTTGGGTTCGACAACCCGGATTTCCGGAATATTATCACTGCACCGACAACTGTGCACTTGCAGTTGGAGCGTGTCAAGTTTTTGGCGCCGTTGCCGGGGACTTCAAATAAATTAGTTATTATTTTTCTCTTTAGGGATTTATTTTATTGTTTATATCTATTACTCACCTACTTTCTGTGTGTAATCTGTGTTTTCAGGTTGAACTTCACGGTGCATGTCCCGTTCTCGAGACGAGCCTTTGCACCCAACACTTGAGGACCCGGAAACTTTGTTACGCGCACAACGTAGAGACAAGAGGAAGACAAGCTCAGTTGCTATGGTTGACGAAACTAGAGCTGAGGTTGAGAGGATCCGCAAAGGTATGCAGGATGCGGAGGCAGCTAGAGCAGCAGCTGTAGAGGATGCAGCCAATAAAGCACGAGAAACTGAGGAGCTGAGGGCTCAAATGGCTGAGATGCAGGCAATGATGGATCGATTGGCTCCCCCAAATCCACAACCACGTCCTGGTGTGGGGGCACAAGTGGCGAACATCGGTGGGAACAATAATGGGAATAATGGGGGAAATAACAGGCAGAACAATGCCGAGATTGAAGAACGCCCTATGGTGGATTATTTCAGGACTACTCCAGCGTGTTATCAGCCTACCATTGTCAGGCCACAGATCAATGCCCAACACTTCGAGTTGCGCCAACATATGATCAATATGGTTAGTGATGAGTGCGCATTCAACGGAGCTCCAGGAGATGATCCCAATCACCATCTGCTGGTATTTGAGCAAATCACATCAACCCTGCACGACCAACGAGTTCCAGATGAAACAGTTAAACTATTACTATTTCCCTTCTCCTTATCTGGAAAAGCCAAGAAGTGGCTTATGGAGCTGCCAGCTGGTAGCATAGTGACATGGGCGGATTGTTGTCATGAGTTTCTGAGGAAGTATTTGCCACCATCCAGAGTCGCTCAGCAGATGGCTGAGATTGCAAAATTTACTCAAGAAGAAGACAGCTCATTGGGAGATGCTTGGAGGAAGTTCAGCCAAATTCTCCGTAGATGTCCGAATCATGGGGAGCCATGGCACAAGCTCTTCCATTATTTCTACACTGCATTAGACAAGGAGACAGCTGACCAGTTAGATATGCTAGCTGGAGGTAATTTTATGGGGCTTGGAGCACAGCGAGCTCAAGATCTGCTAAACAACGTGTCAAAGAGAGAGTCTACACGAACTGAAACTCGTAGGTACTCCAAACCGGGGGATGCAGCCTTAGTCAACAAGATTGAATCTATGGAACAAAAGCTGGAATCAATGACCTCAGCATTTCACGGCATGCACCCTCCATCACAGAAGCCCATGGGTGAATTACTAGCAGATGAAAGCCAGGGATATGGTAATAGTGTTGAAGATGTGAATTTTATGCGACAGCAGCAATGGCCTAACACCTATCATCCCAACAATCGCAATCACCCCAACTTCATCTACGCCAATCCGAACAGTGGATTATATGCACCCGGTCAGAGACCAAATGTTCCATATCAAGCGCAAAGGCAAGTTCCACAACAGCAGGCTCCACAAAAAGAAGAGCAAGAGACGAATGCTTTATTGAGAAAGCTCCTAGCTAATCAAGACAGGATGGAGAGCACGATTGTATCAATACAAGCCACAATGAAGAGCCACGAGACTCAGATTGGGCAAATTGCCAATCAAAATATCAAGCTTCCACCAGGTATGCTTCCAGCAAATACCATCACTCCTAATGAGCAGCTGAATGCCATCACAACTCGCAGTGGCATCACTACTGAGGATCCCCCATATCCTAGCCACGCGCGAGCAGAAGCAACTAAGGCAACCGAAAAGGCGTTGGATGGAGCAATTCCCGTGCCTACCGTGATTCCCCAATCAAAGGACACGAGTAGGAAGTCGGAAGAGAAACAAAAGCCTAAGGAGTATAGCATGCGTGTTCCATACCCGCAGAGGTTGAAGAGCCAAGAGGATGCAAAGCACTTCAAGAAGTTTGTGGATATCTTCAAGAAGCTGCATATCAATATTCCCTTTGCAGAGGCCATATCACAAATGCCAAAGTATGCTAAATTTCTCAAGGACCTCCTTTCCAATAGGAGGCGCATGGATGATTTTGAGACAGTGACTCTGAATGAAGAGTGTAGCGCCGTTGTTCAAAAAGCGCTACCAAAGAAGATGAAAGATCCAGGTGGTTTCATCATTCCTGTGACTTTGGGAGATGCCTTTCATGGTAGGGCATTGTGTGATCTTGGCGCTAGCATCAACTTAATGCCTACATCAGTTTTTGAGCAGCTTGGTGTGGGAGATCCAAAACCCACTCGGATGTGCTTGCAGATGGCTGACCGCACCATCAAACGCCCAAGGGGTGTGTTGGAGGACGTGCTTGTGAGAGTCGAGGGACTTATCTTCCCCGCTGATTTTGTGATCCTAGACATGGAGGCCGATGATGATGTCCCCCTTATCTTGGGCCGCCCGTTCTTGGCTACAGGAAGGACAATCATTGATGTGGCTAACGGAGAGCTAACTATGAGGATCAATGATGAGAAGGTGGCTTTCAACGTCTTTGAAGCTATGAAGTTTCCCGCGTATGCGGTGAGTGAGCAATGTTTTGGGGTGGAGGCATACACACCAGATGAGGAGGAAGACATTTTATTGGAGCGACTATATGGGGAGCTTTCTCTACTTGACTCTAGCAAAAAAGAGCAAGCTATGGAGACCCATTGGCGCCAGCCCTTACCCCTCTTTAATGAGGGAAGCAGGAAGACTCTTATTCCTTCTCTTGATATTGCTCCTATTTTAGAGTTAAAACCTTTACCTGCACATTTAAAATATTTATATCTTGGATCTAATGATACTTTACCTGTGATTGTGTCTTCTTGTTTGGACAGGGAACAGGAGGAGCAATTATTGAAAGTATTGCAGGCAAGGAAAGCAGCTATGGGATGGACCATAGCAGATATCAAGGGGATCAGCCCCACAGTTTGCCAGCACAAAATTCGGCTCATGGAAGATAAGAAGCCGGTAGTGCAGTTTCAGCGCCGCCTCAATCCTCACATGCAGGAGGTGGTGAAGAAAGAGGTGCTTAAATGGTTGGAGGTGGGCATCATCTACCCGATTTCCGACAGCACATGGACTAGCCCGGTGCAGTGTGTCCCTAAGAAGGGTGGTATTACTGTGGTGGAAGGGGAGAAAGGTGATCAAATTGCTACCCATACTGTTACTGGGTGGAGAGTTTGCATGGATTACCGCAAAATCAATGATGCCACATTGAAGGATCACTTCCCCCTCCCATTTGTTGATCAGATGCTTGATAGGCTGGCGCATCATTCTCATTATTGCTTCCTGGATGGGTACTCCGGGTAAAACCAGATCGCCATTGAGCCAGCGGATCAGGAGAAGACGACATTCACATGTCCCTATGGGACTTTTGCTTTTCGACGCATGCCCTTCGGGTTATGTAATGCGCCTGCTACTTTTCAGAGGTGCATGATGTCGATCTTTTCAAACATGATGGCGCAGAACTTTGAGGTATTCATGGATGACTTTTCGCTTTATGGTGATGGTTTTGATGACTGTTTGCAGCAGCTGGCCCGGGTTCTTGATAGATATATTGACACTAACCTAGTGCTCAACTGGGAGAAGTGTCACTTCATGGTGACTGAGGGCATAGTTTTGGGGCACAAGATATCCAACAAAGGTCTAGAGGTGGATAGAGCCAAGATCGAGGTGATTGAGAAGCTTCCTTACCCTACCTCTGTCAAAGGCGTAAGGAGTTTCTTGGGACATGCAGGGTTCTATCGGCGCTTCATTAAGGACTTCTCGAAGATCACGAAGCCTTTGTGTGGATTGCTTGAGAAGGATGCAGTCTTTGATTTTAATGCGGAGTGCAAGTCAGCTTTTGATTTGCTCAAGGAAAAGCTGATTAGCGCGCCTATCATCACCACACCAGACTGGACCCTACCATTTGAGCTCATGTGTGATGCTAGTGACTATGCGGTGGGAGCAGTTCTGGGCCAGCGGAAGGATAAGGTAGCTCACGTCATTTATTATGCTAGTCGTACTCTTAATGATGCACAGGTTAATTATGCGACCACGGAGAAAGAGATGTTGGCCATCATATTTGCGTTGGACAAGTTTCGTCCATATCTTGTGGGTTCCCAGGTGACGATTTTCACAGACCATTCAGCCCTCAAGTACCTTCTCACCAAAAAGGACGCCAAGCCAAGATTGATCCGGTGGGTTTTATTGATGCAAGAGTTCGATGTGGTGATCAAAGATAAAAAGGGGGTAGAGAATGTGGTTGCGGACCACTTGTCAAGACTGGAGAATGATAAGCAGGAAGATTTGCCTATTCGAGAGGATTTTCCAGATGAGCAGCTTATGGTTGTGGTTGCAGCTGTGCCTTGGTTTGCTGACTTGGCAAATTTCAAGGCACTCAACATTGTACCGAAGGACATGACTTACCACCAGAGGAAGAAATTCTTTGCAGACGCGCGACAATACTTCTGGGATGATCCCTATCTGTTCAAGCTGGGAGCGGATAATGTATTGCGGAGGTGTGTTGCGGAGCCAGACACGTTAGAGATCCTCAGACATTGCCACGAGTTGAACTGTGGGGGACATTTCGGCAAATCACGCACAGTTGCTAAGGTACTTCAGAGTGGTTTCTTTTGGCCAACTTTACATAAAGACGCCCATCTATTTGTGCAGCAGTGTGACCGGTGTCAGAGAACAGGTAATATTTCTAACCGAAATGAAATGCCTCAGAATTTCGTGCTAGAGGTAGAACCGTTCGATGTGTGGGGAATTGACTTCATGGGGCCATTTCCTCCCTCACTTGGCAATCTTTATATACTTCTTGCTGTGGATTATGTGACCAAGTGGGTAGAGGCAGTGGCATGCTCGAAAAATGATGGTGCTACAGTTGAGAGATTTTTGCGCAAGAATATCTTCACACGATTCGGGACACCTAGAGCGATTATCAGCGATGAGGGATCTCATTTTGTTAACAAGCTCTTTGCCAATGTGTTGAGCAAGTATGGAGTGAATACGCACAAGATATCATTGGCTTACCATCCGCAGTCTAATGGGAAAGCGGAAGTGTCCAATCGAGAGATCAAGGGAATTTTAGAAAATACTGTCAATCCGGGACCAATCTTTTGGATGATAGTTTATGGGCGTATCGAACTGCGTACAAGACTCCCTTGGGCATGTCTCCATACCAGCTCGTGTTTGGGAAATCGTGCCATCTCCCGGTTGAACTTGAGCACAAAGCGTTTTGGGCGCTAAAGAAGTTGAACATGGACGCCAAGCTCTCTGGTGAGAAAAGGAAGCAGACATTGCTGGAGTTAGAAGAATTCAGACTGATGGCATATCAAAGTGCCAAGATCTACAAAGAGAGGACCAAGCAATGGCATGACAAGCACATCATTCCACGAGACTTCAGAGTGGGCCAAAGGGTACTGATCTTCAATGCACGTCTGAAATTATTTCCGGGCAAGCTGAAGTCAAGATGGAGTGGTCCATTCACGATTACTGAGGTTTACCCATGGGGATCACTTGAGGTAGAAGCTGAGAATGGGGACCGATTCAAGGTGAACGGACAGCGAGCAAAGCCATACGTGGACGGGAATTTCATTGGGGTGATTGAGCGCCTCAAAGCAATTCCCGAAATTTTAGCTCTTTTGAGGTAACTGGGTCGGGCCGTCGACCTTAAATTACAAAGCGCTTGTTGGGAGGCAACCCAACCTATTTACTGCTTTAGTATAGTTTTTTTTATTCTGTTTTGTTATTGTATTCTGTTTGATTTATATGAGAGGTGCGGGAGAGTGGATTTAATGTTTATAATGAGTATGTGCAGGATTCCTAGGTGAAAGGCCTATTCCGGATCCCCCTTCTTGATGCGTACGGAGAAAAGTTCACAAAAAATCGAGAAAAAGCAGCTAAAAAGGCGTATCGGGATCCGGAATGAAGAATTGAGGAAAAAAATGATGTACCAACACGCACTCAACACACGCACCTGAGGGGAGGCGCGTATCCGGACTCCCCCTCTTGATGCAAGCGAAGAATGTATAGCGAAACCGAGAAAGCAGACACATTGGCACGGATTACGAGGCAAATTTTTGCAAACAAGACCGTGAGCTAAATTGAAGAGTGCCATTAGGTGGGGGTTGTCGAGAGCTTTCTTTTGATAGGTGGATCGCATGCATCGGAGTCCGGACGCGAGAGTTATGGCAATTTGGATGTTTTCGCGAAGAAAAAGTGACGAAAAGCATCCGGAATCGCCAAACGGGCCTTTAGAAGAGCAAATTTGAGGAATAAAGAATTCCCCGGACATTGGGAATTGTTTATATTCAAAATGGAGTCTCGAGGTCGAGGAGATCCATGAAAAAAGTAAAGGAACGGTCAAAAAGGCGAGAAAGGATGTTTTCGTGAAGAAAAAGCGATAAAAAGCATCCGGAAAGGGCGAAAGAGGTTAAAATCATGAGCTACGGGTCGAGATGGTGAATGGGCATATTGGAGACCAAGTGTGGGGGTGAAATACCATGTTTGAGCTTATCGGAGGCTGTTTCAAGCTAAAAATTCAAGAAAAAGCAAGTCGGGAGAAGTTAAATTTTTTGCAGGGGGAAAAACTAGGTCGCACGACCTAGTCACTAGGTCGCACGACCTAGTTTGTGAAAACAGTTAGTTTTACTAGGTCGCACGACCTAGTGACTAGGTCGCACGACCTAGTGAAAGTGGAGTTCAGTTTGATCCAAAAGAGGGGTCTATGTGCAATATGATGAAAACTATTGTGGAGCCGAGTGAAATTTATAAAAAAAAAATAAAAAAAGGGGGTTTATGTCTTCTTCCTTCCCCATCGGGCAAAAACACAGAAGCCCTCAAAACTCCACGCAGACCCCGACCACCATCGTCGTCCTCCACGCACAATCCACCCCCATCGCAGACCATCACCGCCGCCACCCTCACAGCCGTCCGTCCTCATCGTCCCACCTCCGGCCATCGCTGCAACAACACCACAGCGCCACTCAAACCGCCACCCTACCACCAGCCGACCCCCACCCACAAATCCGACCCCCCCTCCAGCGCGCCAGGAACACCATCGCAGAACACCATCGCAGATCACAGGTTCACCGCCGCCTTCTCTCGCTGTCTTCTCTCTACCACGCGACCACCGCAGCACCGCAACCTGCGGCCTCCATTGACTTTCACCCTCCCCAGTTACTTCCGCCACGCCTTAACAAGCTACACCTACTGCAAATCGCCGGCGAGAGAGAGAGCACGTCATTGATCAGGACAGCTAGGGTTGGATAGTTGATTGGTGAATTGAAGAAGGGGGCAGTTAGGGTTTCGAGGGAACATCTGAAATTGGGCAAATTGAGGCTGAATTCGGCGAAATTGACTTGGGGCTTTCGAAGAGGACACCGCAAGGAGCAAAAGGCACAACTTGATTGCATAATTTGAAGAAAAAAATTTTCCGACGACCAAATCGGTCCTTCTTGTCGGACGAATCTGAAAATTGTGCCCGTAAGACTTGCTCCGGGCACGTAGGTACACTCTTCTCTCCCTCGCAATTACTTTTTATCGAGTCTTAGGCACAATTGAGTAAAAGCCCAAATTTATTGTTGCGCTTAGTAGCGCGCTTGTGGGCGATTGACTAGAGTCCTAGGACTTATTTTGTTAATTGCGTAACTGTTTCCTTTCCGTACACACATCCTGACACTGAGCACGTAGCTTAATTCCTTTTGTCACTTTGATTGTCAATTTGTGCTACCTTCTTGTGCCATGTCGATTCGAAAAGATAAGGGAAAGGCCGTAGCTAAAGGAAAGGGGGTAGCTACGAGTCAGAATATAACCGGGGGGAAACGGAAGAAACAAAAAGTAGTCGTCGATAGTGATGACGAGTATATCCCCGAGGGAGAAGTGAGAGAGACAGGGGACGCGGGTGGTAACCTAGCTAAGAATGCGACCTTTTGGGTTGTGGGGAGCATGGTTTCACCAGCCCCCCAGGACCCTGATGAGTTAGCAAGTGCGGAACCTGATAGAGTGCCAATAGCGAGGGCCACGAGAGAGTCTAGTCCTAGGGACCTTGACCCGGCGAAAGGAGTGTTTTGTGACTATCGGTTTATCACCCTTCTAGCGCATTCCAAGTACGCCAAGCGGGAGGGGAGTGTGTTCAGGGGGGAAAATGTAGAAAAGCATTTCCCGTTCCAAACTGAGATGCCCCAACAAATCCAAGAGTTCATGAAAAGAGAGAATCTTGCAGGGTGGTGTGAGCTCGTACAGGGGAACGCGAGTTCGAAGCTCATGTGGGAGATTTGCTCAAACGCCGAGTGGTCTGGGTATGGGGAGGATGGAGAGTTAGATGATCGTAGGATCATATACGCCCGTAGGAATTTTTTTGTTTTCTCTCCGGCTAGCATAGCCGCGGCCCTACAATGGCCACCACTCGAGGGCGACTGTCACTTTGAGACCACCATGAAAATGAACGTAGAGGAGTTAGTGACCGCAGTGTCAATCTTTGCCTTTGGTGGGGTGACGGGAGCGCCGAGGGATACTCATGCGAGTCAGGACGTTAGAAAGTGGACGGTTTCGGCCAAACACTTACTTCGTCGAGCGCGTTATTTAGTTAACATAGTGGAGGCATGGGTTGAGGGCGTTTCTACCCAGACCGACATACGGTTCGAGTGGTGTGTTATGGCTATGTGTTGGTATGAGGGCCATCGATTCAACGTCCCGAAGCGCATTTACTTGAGTTTTCGATCGAGACTTCGGGACTCTAACCATCGGGCAGCCGGGTTTGGATATTTGCTCAAGCATTTGGCCACTAAGGCTGGTGCTGCGTTTTATGGTGGCGACCCTGCAGCCGAACCCCCGAGATGCTGGACTCAGGTACCCGATCCGAAGAAAGATGAGGTAGTCGTCGAGAGCAGCCGGCCCCCACCAAAAAAGGGGGCTCAGAGGGGCGGTAAGGGTAAGACCCCGGCTGTGAGTGAGGAGTCGAGTCCGTCTGCCGCACCTAATGCTAGCCTCGAGGCCACTTTGCAAGCCATGCAAAGGATGATGATTGCAAATGAGAAAAAGGCCGTGGCTCGAGGGCAAGAAGCAGAGAGGAAAGCCAAGTCAAGGGCTATGCATGCGCGACGGAACCAGCGCCAGCTCGGTGACATTCTGCATAGGCAGAATCAGTGGTTACACGAGCTTGGCAGGGCAGGCGGGGTGACACTGACTCCGGAACCTCAGATTTTGATGTATTTGTCGAGTGACCACTCGGATGGCTCGGAGGAGAGCGAGTAGACCAGCCCGCCCTCGCATTGGAATGCTGAGTCCCTTTGTTTTATCTCTGAATTCGTTGGGGACAACGAAGCATTCTAGTGTGGGGGTGAGATTTTCTGAATATTAGCCAAGTCCGTGTCTGCATGAACCAATTGCATATAGGATGTTTGTGTCATAGTGTGTTTCGTAGTCTCTGTCGTAGAGTGTGTTTGTGTCATAGTGTTGTGTGATATATATATATATATATATATGTGTTCGTATTATTTGATTGCACATTTTCTTACTTTGAGTCCACCTACCCAAATTGAGTCAGTTTCGAGTCTTCTTTCGAGTCGGCCCATGCATATAGAGTAGGAAATATTATCTAAAAAAAAAAAAAATTAAAAATTTGAGAAAGGGCAATCAAAAAGATCCTAGAATTGGTAAAATCGAGGAGTGTGAGAAATTTAGGCATAGGGCGTGACTTGCGACCGAGATAGACAATGTGAGTTCCCCTTAGTACGTATAGAGAAACTTTCTTTACGGGAGTGCCTACCTATTTTTATACACTTACTTGATTTTCAAATCTAAAAGTGTGTGCCTAGTTTTCTTACAAGAGTTGAGCTAGGTGTGAGCTAAACAAGCCAAACATTCATGTGTACGTCTTAGGTAGTCGCCAACCCGCCTAGTAGTGGCACACAGAACAGCTGTGCGAGGTGTGTATTAGAGCACTCACTGCTTATAGAACTTACCTTGTAGGACCACTAGTGAACCCTGTTTCGAACCTTGGATTCTTTGATAACCTCTGGACTTAGGGTGACGATTCTTGGCATTCATCATTGATTGGTTAGAATCACCGCTTTAGTGCGTCACGAGGGTGTTTGTAGTTGAGGGTGTTCGATGAGGGAGTGCTTCATGATATATTTGTGTGAGTCTTACGTATCGCATGTACTTCATTTATAATTATCGACGGGAATGCGAGGGTGAGTGAGAGTAGGCTTGCGCACTTCGGTGTGGCGGTGTTCCATGTCGTTACATCATGGACACAGTTGTGGAGAGCCGTGAGTGCGTGACATCTAATACGCACAAATTGGGTTGGGTGATTTAATTGGTGGATCGTGCTAGGTATTGGATCTCATGCATCGTGGTGTAGGAGGTTTGGTTGGATTAGGCACGAGACTTACATTGTTTTGATTACTTGAGAGGGGACGTGACTACATTCGAGTGTGGGGGTGTCGACTTTTGACCACGGACATCGAGATCGAGCTTGCGACGACTCCATCCCCACACATGTGATTTGATTTGTTTGCGGCTTTGTTTAGTGGCACCATGTACTTCATAGAGTTAGGGGAAGATGAATTTTATATGTGATACTCATTCATTGGATTGTTTGTGCTCTTCCCCTAACATACTCGTTTGACTACTCTTGGAAGACCACTCGTACATTTGAAAGGATTGTGTTGATTGTGGAATTTTATATATAAAAAAAATTGAATGAAAAAAAAAATCAAAAAAAAAAAAATGAAAAAAAAAGGGAGAAAAAAAGGAGAGATGGAATAAAGGAAAGAGATTGAGCTTAACGGAAATTGAGTGGAGGAAGCAACTATTTCGGTAACGACGGTTTGAAGTTTGTGCACGACTCAAGACGGTGGCCACGAGATCGTAACTGTACCGGGGTTTTGAGGGAATCGAGGGCCGGAGACGGTGAGTTTCGGGTTGCGGTTTCTATCATCGTGGTGAGGGTGTGTGAGATGTGGGTTACAATGTGAGAATGTGACGCTTTAGGACGTGTTTCATCATGATTATCCTCATGTCCCTAAGCCTCAACATTCTTAAACCGTTAGCGGATTAGGAGCTCGTACCTTGGATGTGGCTTAGCCTAGCGTAGCCTCTTACTTATAGGCACACGCGAAGAGGTAGGATACTCTTTTACTTAGTAAGGTTAGGTTCTCTATACAATCTAAGGGAAATTCTTGTTGTCAAGTTTAGTTTCAATTCACGCATTGTATCTAAATTGATCATCACTCCATGAGAACCGATTTAAGGACTTGAGATTGCCCGATCTCGCCAAAAAGAAAAAAAAAATATTTAGTGTTGTGTGTGTGTGTAAATATATGTGTTTAGGATCGAGTCTAATTTGCATTGCATCATATTGTTGCATGAATCGAGTTGTGAATTGAGTCTTGTTTGCGTCAAGTCGGCTAATATTTGGTTATGTATGCAATATGGTGGGTTGAAAGCTAGTTGAGTTTGTGGCTTGGACATGATGTGAAAGTTGGGATTTGCTCGGGACGAGCAAAATGTAGTGTGGGGGTAGTTGATAACTCCGTTTTCGGAGTTATTTTATTGCTTATTTTGCTACGTTTTGTGTGCTCATAATGGAGAATGTTGCGTCTTTTCGAGTAGATCATGTGTTTATTTGAGAAAGTGAGTTCGTATGCTAAAATGTGAAGTCCGGGCGTTTCTTGCATTGTTTTACGCGCTATTTATCTTATTTTGTCACATTTGATCTTCGCGGGGTGTTCGTGTTGTGATTTTCAGGGCCGGAGCACGCGAGGAGCAAGTGGATAGAGGAAACGAACTTCGGAAGTGATGCGAGCTCAAAATTTGGGAAGGAAAGCGAGAGTTGATGGATCAAGTGCTAGAGAGGCTCAAGAGAAGATGATACGAGTGTTGAGGCATGAGGAGAGCTCAAAATGGAGGATTGAATGAAGAAACGATGCCCGGGAAGTGATTCGGAAGCAAGAGGAACAAGTGGGAAGAAGATGGAAAGATTTGATGAAGCAACTAGGTCGCATGACCTAGTGACTAGGTCACACGACCTAGTTAGCGATTCCAGCTTGTTTCAGTAGGTCATGCGACCTACTACACAGGTCACACGACCTGTTCTGGGCAGCACAGTAGGTCGCACGACCTACTTAACTAGGTCACACGACCTAGTTCGGGCAGAGTTTAGTTTGTAACTTTTTGGGGTTGCTTTGTAATTACTCCTAACTTATTCTAAACATTGGGAGAACGTATTAGACTTGGTTAGGGCATGTTTTTGGGCATTATCACGTACTCTATCACATTGGAGAGAGCTTGGAGCTTAGGAGACGATCAAGGAGGCTTGGAATCATTCGTTTGATCTCTAAAACCCCGTTTCTTCTCTATTCTTGTTATTTTGATCACGAAACTTTGTACGTGAATTATGTTTTTGAGTAGCTAAACACTTTTCTCAGGGTATCTCGTAGGGAGCTAGGGTTTGATCACGATATTTGTGATTTATGGATTTGATTTCATGCTATTATGCTTAATTGATGAACTTTTTATCTAGCTATGTGTATTTTATGTGTTTAATTCATCTTTGCTATCAATAGACGTGTTGTTAGGATAGAGCTAGGTTATGAATGTTAGAGACATCAATATTCATTGCCCGGAAAATTGAAATACACACTAGCCGTATCTAGGGTTGAGAAATCTTGCTAGTTAGCTAGAACAAAGAGTAGACAAATTCTCGTAATGCGTGTTTAAACTCAATTAGGCTAGAGAAATCAGTTTTTAATAGTTTAAACATAGGAGTTGGTTGAGACATCTTCAACGTCATTGTGCTCGTTTAGCTAGATAAATGTTAATCGTGTTAACAAAACATAAATCCAATATCGTGTGAAATACCTAGTGACCCGTAGAGATATCCTGACTTTTCCAAACTTTGAGAAATTTTATAATCGTTCATCTTTATTAATCGTGAAGCAATTCAATTGATTAATTGAGATACTTGTTTTTAATTTTAGTAGGATTAATAGAACAACACAACTGCGCTTTGCCCACATAAAGAACAAATTTAATAGTTAATTTACACGAAGTCTCTTGGGTTCGACAACCCGGATTTCCGGAATATTATCACTGCACCGACTACTGTGCACTTGCAGTTGGAGCGTGTCAATAGGTTTTCAAAGCTTTGGACAAATACTGTTGTAGTTTGAGAAAGTTTGAAAATGTTTGAAATTTCAAAGATTTGAAGTAAGAACTCTTCCAAAGCTTTGGAGAAACTTAGTGTAGATCAGTTATGTAAAGGGAATGAAATTCAGCAATGTAAAGCAAATGAACACAGTGATTTTTACGAAATTCAGCCACCAATGGGCCCACTCTCCACCGGAGGGATACGATACCTCCAGAATTTCAACAACTTCTTATTAATCACAGACCTAACCCTAGATCTCAAGTCTAAGTGAATTCCCTTACACCCATACAACTTGTGATTCCAAACCAATTTAGTTTCAGCTACAATCTAATGAAACAATAAAGAACCTCTTGTTGTTCACTTGAACAAGTTCAACTTCTAAGAGTCAATGAGGTATAGAAACTCAAATAAATACACATATTAAGCGCAAGTAAGAAGAAAACAGAAAACAGAGTAACCATGAAGCTTGAAGTGTTCTTCAGGAATTTGGAATGATTGCGATGAATGATATTCTTCATTGTTGAGCTTTCAATCTGTTTGAATGGTTGAAGAGTTGTTGGTTGATCTCCTGCATATGTTCTCTCTTCATTTTCAAGTATAATCTATGTTAATCACAATGTGTCTTGCTGCTTGAAATTCAAACCCATTTTTAAACAAACTGGCAGCAACAACTTTAGATATTTTAGTAACCAACTCCTGCAAATACTCAACAACCTAACAGCTATCTATAATAGCTCAATTCAAACGGATCTCTTGACTTGATCATCCAGATTTGATCAAAGTCTAGCCCTGCAAAACTTGAACACAAGTTAAGACACAATCCCGATTAAATAGCATGAATATAATGAACTGTTTGACAGACCATTTTAAACCAATAAACATAGCTAATCTCTGAGTGTAAACATTATAAATATATATATATTTCCAAATCATAATCAATATTAAGAATATAAATTAGAACAAGTGAATAAGCAATCATACAGGCTGATATGTCATCATGCAACAAAGATTTGTTAGCCAGTATACCATTAGCAAGAATCCAGAACAACCTCCAAAGGTTTGGAGCTTTGGCCACCTTCAAAGCTTTGGCCAATACCCAGTAATCCTTACGACATATCAATCTGTATACTTGTCTAGCAATATATAAGCTCGAGGATATTTGTAAGACATTATAGAGTCTATATTCATGCTTTAAATCAAATTCAAGTCCTGCAACACAAAAAATTGTCAACCAATAGCAAGAATATAAACATTGTAAACTTCAAAATAATCATGTCTTTCATCATCTTCAAAGTATAAACACCACATTAATTCAGAAGGAGTGAATTATCATGACCATTTTAAATAAAACATTTTTTTGTTAATTATTGAATTCATCATGTTCTTGATGTTCTTGAGCACCACCTCCACTACCACCAAATCTCCACCAGCAACACCACCACCACCACCTCGCTATAACCTCTCAGCACCACATCCATCTGATTGTTTCAGTTGATCAATCAGCAAAAATCAATCAAACCCACTTCAAACTCCTTTGTTTGGTTCATTTTCAAATTTCTTCTACTTAATTTTGTCCATGTCTCAAAAAAATCCCTCGCTTACACATCAGAATAATTATGAGAAGGAAGATTAGAATACCAACACGCAATCACACAACAATTCAAGTCCAAAACCATTGATCAAAGAAAGAATCACTACTCACAAGCTCAAATATCACAGAAGAAACAAAACTGAAAATGGGTGAAAGAGTAATAACCTCCCTCACAACCTCCACCAAACAGAACCAAACACACAGAAACAAAAATTGTGGGAATGAGAAGCTCAGGGACAAAGAAACCCCTTCCTTACGAAGAGACCCATCACCACAGCCACCTAAGAACCTAGATTTCACCATGTACAGTTCATGAACCCAGGTTTGTAAGGAACAACAACTCAATCAAGATTGACTCAATACACCACCACTACACCTCCAGCGACCTCCCAAGCCTCCTCTATGATTCATTACTCTCCCTCTACCCCGATCTGTCACCCTCCCCTGTTTTGTCGCTGTGTCTCCCCGTTGGACCACAAGGAACTAGCTAGAGCCACAGCCGGCAAATCCGACAGCGACCCAGGCTGAAACTGCCACCAGCCCACCACCACACCTCCGGCAACCTCCTAAACCTCTACTCTGCTTTGATTACTCTGCCTCGAATTTTGGTTTCCTTTGTCTCTTTTCTCGATCTGCAAGAAGATGCAGAGAAGAAGAAGAAGAAGAAGGTGACGAGATCTGCAATCAGGCTTCCCAAAACGACACGGTTATGAAATATGTATTGGGCTACTATGAATATTCACCACACAATTGGATTGGTATTGTATTGTTATAGTCTAAGTCCAGAAGGTTCACCTAATGCCATATAACGAGGGCTTATGGTTGAGATATGAAAACCGTCAATAAGGCTTTTTTTCAATTGTATCTATATTATGATTATCTTAAATTCTCAATTCACAGTATGTTATCAGCATGATAACGCTATCTAATTATCATTGAGAAAAGCTGAGCATTCTACATAAACTCCATACGACTGTTAATAGAAAATCGAGCAATTTTTTTCATTTTCATCAAGAAAAAGACTCAGTAGAGAGATCTGTGAATTTCTGACCTTCTCAGTAGAGAGATATGTGAATTTCTGACCTTAATAAGGCACGTTGTTACTTACCCAGTCGATAGAGAGATCTGTGAATTGTTTGGATGCATTTTATATTTGCCGTCATGAAAAAGAATTTATATCTAGGTTTGCAACGCTAAAACGTCACGTTCAAGTTAAGGCACACGTTGCCCATGATTTGGTGCATTTCATAAATTCACATAAACCACCTTCTTCAGATACGTTTGGTTTCTAAAGCTGGATATGTCAAAGACTTTTGACAGAATCCGCTGGAATTATCTTTATGCAGTGTTACTTCACTTTAGGTTCCATACGCATCTCACTAAGCTCATTATGTCTTGTGTC
Organism: Linanthus parryae; assembly: GCA_023055425.1. Taxonomy (NCBI): domain Eukaryota; kingdom Viridiplantae; phylum Streptophyta; class Magnoliopsida; order Ericales; family Polemoniaceae; genus Linanthus; species Linanthus parryae. The sequence goes on along the minus strand of JALGPY010000004.1, from coordinate 143,313,456 downwards.
ACCATAGTGTCCTACTCAGTGTTAGTAAATGGATCTCACTCAGAAACTTTCCAACCTAGTTGTGGTTTGAGGCAAGGGGACCCCATGTCACCCTTTATTTTCTTGCTTTGTGTTGAAGCTCTTTCAGCCTCCATTAAGCAAGCCATTCACAGGAAAACCTTGCATGAAATCCAGCACAATCAAACTGGTCATATTGTCTCTCATCTGCAATTCGCAGATGATACAATCCTCTTCTTCAGGGTGCATGAGGACATGGGTAATGTAATAAGGTCTCTCCTGGATCACTACTGCGCCCAATCTTGTCAGGTCATTAACCTTGACAAGTCTTCATTGGTGGTTAGCCCTAATTGCGGTTTTCATGCTAAGGCCATCATGAGCTTCCAGCTGCAAATTCCCTGTACGGAGGATTTTGACACATACTTAGGTCTTCACCTTCAAGTTGATAGGAAGAATTCTAAATTATTTCAAAAAACAGTGGATCAAGTTGATCACATCTGTGCAGGTTGGAAAGGAAAGTTTCTAAATAAAGCTGGCTGTCTTACTCTCATTAAAGCAACTTTATCTGGTTGCCTAATTTACCCCTTTTTAGTTTACCGCTTTCCACAAAAAACATGTAAAGACATTTGATCGCGCTTCACAAAGTTTTTTTGGAAAGATGATACCAACAAGAGAACCATCCACTGGATGTCATGGGATTACTTATGTCTCCCTTACACAAAGGGGGTATGGGTTTATAAGATCCTAATATCCTTAACCAAGCCTTGTTAACTAAAAAATCCTGGAAACTCATCTCTTCTCCTACTTCTCTCTTCTCCTCATACTTCTTATTGCAAGAGGAAGAGTTTCCTACAAAGTAAATCATTCATTTCTGCCTCTTGGATTTGGAAAGGTTTCTGTGAGAATAGGCAATTTGTTAAATCAAATCTTGGTTGGACGGTTGGTAATGGCTCTTCTATTAATCTTCACAAGGACAACTGGCTTACTGATGTGCCCTACTATTCTCTAACTTCTCACTTAGCTGACTCCCAAATCACTCATGTGAGTCATCTTCTGGAAAGTAACGGAAGTTGGGACATTGCTAAGCTGAATACTCTCTTCCCTAAGTGGCTGGTTTCCACCATCATCAAGACCCCATTACCACAATCTACCCAGGCTGACACTCCTTATTGGAGGCTCTCATGTACTATTACCCCTACTGCCAAGCATTGTTATGCTGCCTTGCATTCTATTCCCATGAGTCACTTTCCATGGAGAGATTTCTGAAAGCTTAAGCTCCCTAACAAGATTCCAATCATTAGTTGGCAAGCAATCCACAACAGATTACCTCTTAATGCTGCCACTTATGAAACTAGGCATTACTTCACAGTCTCTTTGTTCCCTCTGCTTTCAAAATGATGAAACACCCAATCATTTATTTCTTCAGTGTTCATGCATTGAAAACATCAGGAAGTTTTGTCCTGTCCAACTATCAAATATTTGTTTTGAATCTTTATCCCATCTGTTCTTGCACATATCTTGTGGGTTCCCAGGTGACGATTTTCACGGACCATTCAGCCCTCAAGTACCTTCTCACCAAAAAGGACGCCAAGCCAAGATTGATTCGGTGGGTTTTATTGATGCAAGAGTTCGATGTGGTGATCAAAGATAAAAAGGGGGTAGAGAATGTGGTTGCGGACCACTTGTCAAGACTGGAGAACGATAAGCAGGAAGATTTGCCTATTCGAGAGGATTTTCCAGATGAGCAGCTTATGGTTGTGGTTGCAGCTGTGCCTTGGTTTGCTGACTTGGCAAATTTCAAGGCACTCAACATTGTACCGAAGGACATGACTTACCACCAGAGGAAGAAATTCTTTGCAGACGCGCGACAATACTTCTGGGATGATCCCTATCTGTTCAAGCTGGGAGCGGATAATGTATTGCGGAGGTGTGTTGCGGAGCCAGACACGTTAGAGATCCTCAGACATTGCCACGAGTTGAACTGTGGGGGACATTTCGGCAAATCACGCACAGTTGCTAAGGTACTTCAGAGTGGTTTCTTTTGGCCAACTTTACATAAAGACGCCCATCTATTTGTGCAGCAGTGTGACCAGTGTCAGAGAACAGGTAATATTTCTAACCGAAATGAAATGCCTCAGAATTTCGTGCTAGAAGTAGAACCGTTTGATGTGTGGGGAATTGACTTCATGGGGCCATTTCCTCCCTCACTTGGCAATCTTTATATACTTCTTGTTGTGGATTATGTGACCAAGTGGGTAGAGGCAGTGGCATGCCCGAAAAATGATGGTGCTACAGTTGAGAGATTTTTGCGCAAGAATATCTTCACACGATTCGGGACACCTAGAGCGATTATCAGCGATGAGGGATCTCATTTTGTTAACAAGCTCTTTGCCAATGTGTTGAGCAAGTATGGAGTGAATACGCACAAGATATCATTGGCTTACCATCCGCAGTCTAATGGGCAAGCGGAAGTGTCCAATCGAGAGATCAAGGGAATTTTAGAAAAGACTGTCAATCCGGGACGCAAAGATTGGTCCCTACACTTGGATGATAGTTTATGGGCGTATCGAACTGCGTACAAGACTCCCTTGGGCATGTCTCCATACCAGCTCGTGTTTGGGAAATCGTGCCATCTCCCGGTTGAACTTGAGCACAAAGCGTTTTGGGCGCTAAAGAAGTTGAACATGGACGCCAAGCTCTCTGGTGAGAAAAGGAAGCAGACATTGCTGGAGTTAGAAGAATTCAGACTGATGGCATATCAAAGTGCCAAGATCTACAAAGAGAGGACCAAGCAATGGCATGACAAGCACATCATTCCACGAGACTTCAGAGTGGGCCAAAGGGTACTGATCTTCAATGCACGTCTGAAATTATTTCCGGGCAAGCTGAAGTCAAGATGGAGTGGTCCATTCACGATTACTGAGGTTTACCCATGGGGATCACTTGAGGTAGAAGCTGAGAATGGGGACCGATTCAAGGTGAACGGACAGCGAGCAAAGCCATACGTGGACGGGAATTTCATTGGGGTGATTGAGCGCCTCAAAGAAATTCCCGATATTTGAGCTCTTTTGAGGTAACTGGGTCGGGCCGTCGACCTTAAATTACAAAGCGCTTGTTGGGAGGCAACCCAACCTATTTACTGCTTTAGTATAGTTTTTTTTTATTCTGTTTTGTTATTGTATTCTGTTTGATTTATATGAGAGGTGCGGGAGAGTGGATTTAATGTTTATAATGAGTATGTGCAGGATTCCTAGGTGAAAGGCCTATTCCGGATCCCCCTTCTTGATGCGTACGGAGAAAAGTTCACAAAAAATCGAGAAAAAGCAGCTAAAAAGGCGTATCGGGATCCGGAATGAAGAATTGAGGAAAAAAATGATGTACCAACACGCACTCAACACACGCACCTGAGGGGAGGCGCGTATCCGGACTCCCCCTCTTGATGCAAGCGAAGAATGTATAGCGAAACCGAGAAAGCAGACACATTGGCACGGATTACGAGGAAAATTTTGCAAACAAGACCGTGAGCTAAATTGAAGAGTGCCATTAGGTGGGGGTTGTCGAGAGCTTTCTGTTGATAGGTGGATCGCATGCATCGGAGTCCGGACGCGAGAGTTATGGCAATTTGGATGTTTTCGCGAAGAAAAAGTGACGAAAAGCATCCGGAATCGCCAAACGGGCCTTTAGAAGAGCAAATTTGAGGAATAAAGAATTCCCCGGACATTGGGAATTGTTTATATTCAAAATGGAGTCTCGAGGTCGAGGAGATCCATGAAAAAAGTAAAGGAACGGTCAAAAAGGCGAGAAAGGATGTTTTCGTGAAGAAAAAGCGATAAAAAGCATCCGGAAAGGGCGAAAGAGGTTAAAATCATGAGCTACTGGTCGAGATGGTGAATGGGCATATTGGAGACCAAGTGTGGGGGTGAAATACCATGTTTGAGCTTATCGGAGGCTGTTTCAAGCTAAAAATTCAAGAAAAAGCAAGTCGGGAGAAGTTAAATTTTTTGCAGGGGGAAAAACTAGGTCGCACGACCTAGTCACTAGGTCGCACGACCTAGTTTGTGAAAACAGTTAGTTTTACTAGGTCGCACGACCTAGTGACTAGGTCGCACGACCTAGTGAAAGTGGAGTTCAGTTTGATCCAAAAGAGGGGTCTATGTGCAATACGATGAAAACTATTGTGGAGCCGAGTGAAATTTATAAAAAAAAAATAAAAAAAGGGGGTTTATGTCTTCTTCCTTCCCCATCGGGCAAAAACACAGAAGCCCTCAAAACTCCACGCAGACCCCGACCACCATCGTCGTCCTCCACGCACAATCCACCCCCATCGCAGACCATCACCGCCGCCACCCTCACAGCCGTCCGTCCTCATCGTCCCACCTCCGGCCATCGCTGCAACAACACCACAGCGCCACTCAAACCGCCACCCTACCACCAGCCGACCCCCACCCACAAATCCGACCCCCCCTCCAGCGCGCCAGGAACACCATCGCAGAACACCATCGCAGATCACAGGTTCACCGCCGCCTTCTCTCGCTGTCTTCTCTCTACCACGCGACCACCGCAGCACCGCAACCTGCGGCCTCCATTGACTTTCACCCTCCCCAGTTACTTCCGCCACGCCTTAACAAGCTACACCTACTGCAAATCGCCGGCGAGAGAGAGAGCACGTCATTGATTAGGACAGCTAGGGTTGGATAGTTGATTGGTGAATTGAAGAAGGGGGCAGTTAGGGTTTCGAGGGAACATCTGAAATTGGGCAAATTGAGGCTGAATTCGGCGAAATTGACTTGGGGCTTTCGAAGAGGACACCGCAAGGAGCAAAAGGCACAACTTGATTGCATAATTTGAAGAAAAAAATTTTCCGACGACCAAATCGGTCCTTCTTGTCGGACGAATCTGAAAATTGTGCCCGTAAGACTTGCTCCGGGCACGTAGGTACACTCTTCTCTCCCTCGCAATTACTTTTTATCGAGTATTAGGCACAATTGAGTAAAAGCCCAAATTTATTGTTGCGCTTAGTAGCGTGCTTGTGGGCGATTGACTAGAGTCCTAGGACTTATTTGTTAATTGCGTAACTGTTTCCTTTCCGTACACACATCCTAACACTGAGCACGTAGCTTAATTCTTTTTGTCACTTTGATTGTCAATTTGTGCTACCTTCTTGTGCCATGTCGAGTCGAAAAGATAAGGGAAAGGCCGTAGCTAAAGGAAAGGGGGTAGCTACGAGTCAGAATATAACCGGGGGGAAACGGAAGAAACAAAAAGTAGTCGTCGATAGTGATGACGAGTATATCCCCGAGGGAGAAGTGAGAGAGACAGGGGACGCGGGTGGTAACCTAGCTAAGAATGCGACCTTTTGGGTTGTGGGGAGCATGGTTTCACCAGCCCCCCCGGACCCTGATGAGTTAGCAAGTGCGGAACCTGATAGAGTGCCAATAGCGAGGGCCACGAGAGAGTCTAGTCCTAGGGACCTTGACCCGGCGAAAGGAGTGTTTTGTGACTATCGGTTTATCACCCTTCTAGCGCATTCCAAGTACGCCAAGCGGGAGGGGAGTGTGTTCAGGGGGGCAAATGTAGAAAAGCATTTCCCGTTCCAAACTGAGATGCCCCAACAAATCCAAGAGTTCATGAAAAGAGAGAATCTTACAGGGTGGTGTGAGCTCGTACAGGGGAACGCGAGTTCGAAGCTCATGTGGGAGATTTGCTCAAACGCCGAGTGGTCTGGGTATGGGGAGGATGGAGAGTTAGATGATCGTTGGATCATATACGCCCGTAGGAATTTTTTTGTTTTCTCTCCGGCTAGCATAGCCGCGGCCCTACAATGGCCACCACTCGAGGGCGACTGTCACTTTGAGACCACCATGAAAATGAACGTAGAGGAGTTAGTGACCGCAGTGTCAATCTTTGCCTTTGGTGGGGTGACGGGAGCGCCGTGGGATACTCATGCGAGTCAGGACGTTAGAAAGTGGACGGTTTCGGCCAAACACTTACTTCGTCGAGCGCGTTATTTAGTTAACATAGTGGAGGCATGGGTTGAGGGCGTTTCTACCCAGATCGACATACGGTTCGAGTGGTGTGTTATGGCTATGTGTTGGTATGAGGGCCATCGATTCAACGTCCCGAAGCGCATTTACTTGAGTTTTCGATCGAGACTTCGGGACTCTAACCATCGGGCAGCCGGGTTTGGATATTTGCTCAAGCATTTGGCCACTAAGGCTGGTGCTGCGTTTTATGGTGGCGACCCTGCAGCCGAACCCCCGAGATGCTGGACTCAGGTACCCGATCCGAAGAAAGATGAGGTAGTCGTCGAGAGCAGCCGGCCCCCACCAAAAAAGGGGGCTCAGAGGGGCGGTAAGGGTAAGACCCCGGCTGTGAGTGAGGAGTCGAGTCCGTCTGCCGCACCTAATGCTAGCCTCGAGGCCACTTTGCAAGCCATGCAAAGGATGATGATTGCAAATGAGAAAAAGGCCGTGGCTCGAGGGCAAGAAGCAGAGAGGAAAGCCAAGTCAAGGGCTATGCATGCGCGACGGAACCAGCGCCAGCTCGGTGACATTCTGCATAGGCAGAATCAGTGGTTACACGAGCTTGGCAGGGCAGGCGGGGTGACACTGACTCCGGAACCTCAGATTTTGATGTATTTGTCGAGTGACCACTCGGATGGCTCGGAGGAGAGCGAGTAGACCAGCCCGCCCTCGCATTGGAATGCTGAGTCCCTTTGTTTTATCTCTGAATTCGTTGGGGACAACGAAGCATTCTAGTGTGGGGGTGAGATTTTCTGAATATTAGCCAAGTCCGTGTCTGCATGAACCAATTGCATATAGGATGTTTGTGTCATAGTGTGTTTCGTAGTCTCTGTCGTAGAGTGTGTTTGTGTCATAGTGTTGTGTGATATATATATATATATATATATATATATATATGTGTTCGTATTATTTGATTGCACATTTTCTTACTTTGAGTCCACCTACCCAAATTGAGTCAGTTTCGAGTCTTCTTTCGAGTCGGCCCATGCATATAGAGTAAGAAATATTATCTAAAAAAAATTTTTAAAAATTTGAGAAAGGGCAATCAAAAAGATCCTAGAATTGGTAAAATCGAGGAGTGTGAGAAATTTAGGCATAGGGCGTGACTTGCGACCGAGATAGACAATGTGAGTTCCCCTTAGTACGTATAGAGAAACTTCCTTTACGGGAGTGCCTACCTATTTTTATACACTTACTTGATTTTCAAATCTAAAAGTGTGTGCCTAGTTTTCTTACAAGAGTTGAGCTAGGTGTGAGCTAAACAAGCCAAACATTCATGTGTACGTCTTAGGTAGTCGCCAACCCGCCTAGTAGTGGCACACAGAACAGCTGTGCGAGGTGTGTATTAGAGCACTCACTGCTTATAGAACTTACCTTGTAGGACCACTAGTGAACCCTGTTTCGAACCTTGGATTCTTTGATAACCTCTGGACTTAGGGTGACGATTCTTGGCATTCATCATTGATTGGTTAGAATCACCGCTTTAGTGCGTCACGAGGGTGTTTGTAGTTGAGGGGGTTCGATGAGGGAGTGCTTCATGATATATTTGTGTGAGTCTTACATATCGCATGTACTTCATTTATAATTATCGAGGGGAATGCGAGGGTGAGTGAGAGTAGGCTTGCGCACTTCGGTGTGGCGGTGTTCCGTGTCGTTACATCATGGACACAGTTGTGGAGAGCCGTGAGTGCGTGACATCTAATACGCACAAATTGGGTTGGGTGATTTAATTGGTGGATCGTGCTAGGTACTGGATCTCATGCATCGTGGTGTAGGAGGTTTGGTTGGATTAGACACGAGACTTGCATTGTTTTGATTACTTGAGAGGGGACGTGACTACATTCGAGTGTGGGGGTGTCGACTTTTGACCACGGACATCGAGATCGAGCTTGCGACGACTCCATCCCCACACATGTGATTTGATTTGTTTGCGGCTTTGTTTAGTGGCACCATGTACTTCATAGAGTTAGGGGAAGATGAATTTTATATGTGATACTCATTCATTGGATTGTTTGTGCTCTTCCCCTAACATACTCGTTTGACTACTCTTGGAAGACCACTCGTTCATTTGAAAGGATTGTGTTGATTGTGGAATTTTATATATATAAAAAAAAATGAATGAAAAAAAAAATCAAAAAAAAATGAAAAAAAAAGAGAGAAAAAAAGGAGAGATGGAATAAAGGAAAGAGATTGAGCTTAACGGAATTCAAACCCATTTTTAAACAAACTGGCAGCAACAACTTTAGATATTTTAGTAACCAACTCCTGCAAATACTCAACAACCTAACAGCTATCTATAATAGCTCAATTCAAACGGATCTCTTGACTTGATCATCCAGATTTGATCAAAGTCTAGCCCTGCAAAACTTGAACACAAGTTAAGACACAATCCCGATTAAATAGCATGAATATAATGAACTGTTTGACAGACCATTTTAAACCAATAAACATAGCTAATCTCTGAGTGTAAACATTATAAATATATATATTTCCAAATCATAATCAATATTAAGAATATAAATTAGAACAAGTGAATAAGCAATCATACAGGCTGATATGTCATCATGCAACAAAGATTTGTTAGCCAGTATACCATTAGCAAGAATCCAGAACAACCTCCAAAGGTTTGGAGCTTTGGCCACCTTCAAAGCTTTGGCCAATACCCAGTAATCCTTACGACATATCAATCTGTATACTTGTCTAGCAATATATAAGCTCGAGGATATTTGTAAGACATTATAGAGTCTATATTCATGCTTTAAATCAAATTCAAGTCCTGCAACACAAAAAATTGTCAACCAATAGCAAGAATATAAACATTGTAAACTTCAAAGCTTTGGAGCGTTGAACATGTCACTCAAAATAATCATGTCTTTCATCATCTTCAAAGTATAAACACCACATTAATTCAGAAGGAGTGAATTATCATGACCATTTTAAATAAAACATTTTTTTGTTAATTATTGAATTCATCATGTTCTTGATGTTCTTGAGCACCACCTCCACTACCACCAAATCTCCACCAGCAACACCACCACCACCACCTCGCTATAACCTCTCAGCACCACATCCATCTGATTGTTTCAGTTGATCAATCAGCAAAAATCAATCAAACCCACTTCAAACTCCTTTGTTTGGTTCATTTTCAAATTTCTTCTACTTAATTTTGTCCATGTCTCAAAAAAATCCCTCGCTTACACATCAGAATAATTATGAGAAGGAAGATTAGAATACCAACACGCAATCACACAACAATTCAAGTCCAAAACCATTGATCAAAGAAAGAATCACTACTCACAAGCTCAAATATAACAGAAGAAACAAAACTGAAAATGGGTGAAAGAGTAATAACCTCCCTCACAACCTCCACCAAACAGAACCAAACACCCAGAAACAAAAATTGTGGGAATGAGAAGCTCAGGGACAAAGAAACCCCTTCCTTACGAAGAGACCCATCACCACAGCCACCTAAGAACCTAGATTTCACCATGTACAGTTCATGAACCCAGGTTTGTAAGGAACAACAACTCAATCAAGATTGACTCAATACACCACCACTACACCTCCAGCGACCTCCCAAGCCTCCTCTATGCTTCATTACTCTCCCTCTACCCCGATCTTTCACCCTCCCCTGTTTTGTCGCTGTGTCTCCCCGTTGGACCACAAGGAACTAGCTAGAGCCACAGCCGGCAAATCCGACAGCGACCCAGGCCGAAACTGCCACCAGCCCACCACCACACCTCCGGCAACCTCCTAAACCTCTACTCTGCTTTGATTACTCTGCCTCGAATTTTGGTTTCCTTTGTCTCTTTTCTCGATCTGCAAGAAGATGCAGAGAAGAAGAAGAAGAAGAAGGTGACGAGATCTGCAATCAGGCTTCCCAAAACGACAACGAGAGAGAGGGAAAATTAAATACCACCATTTTCTTCTTCTTTCACCTGAGAGATAAGAGAGGGTAAATATGTCATTTAGTCCATTTCGTTACCTCCATTCACTGACATGGGTGCAAAAAGTATTTATCGATAGATCAGGGGGTAAAGTGTATTTAATTGATAGTCGAAGGGTTGAAAATGTCTTCTTACCCAAAGTTTAAAGTATTATGAAATATGTATTGGGCTACTATGAATATTCACCACACAATTGGATTGGTATTGTATTGTTATAGTCTAAGTCCAGAAGGTTCACCTAATGCCATATAACGAGGGCTTATGGTTGAGATATGATAATCGTCAATAAGGCTTTTTTTCAATTGTATCTATATTATGATTATCTTAAATTCTCAATTCACAGTATGTTATCAGCATGATAACGCTATCTAATTATCATTGAGAAAAGTTGAGCATTCTACATAAACTCCATACGACTGTTAATAGAAAATTGAGCAATTTTTTTCATTTTCATCAAGAAAAAGACTCAGTAGAGAGATCTGTGAATTTCTGACCTTCTCAGTAGAGAGATATGTGAATTTCTGACCTTAATAAGGCACGTTGTTACTTACCCAGTCGATAGAGAGATCTGTGAATTGTTTGGATGCATTTTATATTTGCCGTCATGAAAAAGAATTTATATCTAGGTTTGCAACGCTAAAACGTCACGTTCAAGTTAAGGCACACGTTGCCCATGATTAGGTGCATTTCATAAATTCACATAAACCACCTTCTTCAGATACGTTTGGTTTCTAAAGCTGGATATGTCAAAGACTTTTGACAGAATCCGCTGGAATTATCTTTATGCAGTGTTACTTCACTTTAGGTTCCATACGCATCTCACTAAGCTCATTATGTCTTGTGTCACCATAGTGTCCTACTCAGTGTTAGTAAATGGATCTCACTCAGAAACTTTCCAACCTAGTTGTGGTTTGAGGCAAGGGGACCCCATGTCACCCTTTATTTTCTTGCTTTGTGTTGAAGCTCTTTCAGCCTCCATTAAGCAAGCCATTCACAGGAAAACCTTGCATGAAATCCAGCACAATCAAACTGGTCATATTGTCTCTCATCTACAATTCGCAGATGATACAATCCTCTTCTTCAGGGTGCATGAGGACATGGGTAATGTAATAAGGTCTCTCCTGGATCACTACTGCGCCCAATCTTGTCAGGTCATTAACCTTGACAAGTCTTCATTGGTGGTTAGCCCTAATTGCGGTTTTCATGCTAAGGCCATCATGAGCTTCCAGCTGCAAATTCCCTGTACGGAGGATTTTGACACATACTTAGGTCTTCACCTTCAAGTTGATAGGAAGAATTCTAAATTATTTCAAAAAACAGTGGATCAAGTTGATCACATCTGTGCAGGTTGGAAAGGAAAGTTTCTAAATAAAGCTGGCTGTCTTACTCTCATTAAAGCAACTTTATCTGGTTGCCTAATTCATCCCTTTTTAGTTTACCGCTTTCCACAAAAAACAAGTAAAGACATTTTATCGCGCTTCACAAAGTGTTTTTTGGAAAGGTGATACCAACAAGAGAACCATCCACTGGATGTCATGGGATTACTTATGTCTCCCTTTGTAATACCCCTATTTCTTCTAACAGGGTATTTAGTGTATTATTCTTAAAGTTAGAGTTAAGTTGCATCTCTTTTTTTAAACTGTGGGGGTTATTTGTAATTTCTTAAAAATGGTCGTGGGGGTTAAAGTGTCTTTAACTGAACTTGGGTGTAAACCCACCTTTCTCTCTCTCTCTCTCTCACGATCGGGAATCAATCCCCGCTTCTCCTTCACGTTCACCACGGCCTTCTCCCACGACCACCTCAACACCACCACTGCCACCTTATATCAACCCCAACGCCTCTCTTCTTCATTCTCCTCTTCTCCTCCCTCAATCTCACACTCTCTGTTTTCAGAAACTATGAAACCCTCCTGCTCTGTTTTTTTTCAAGAATCACCGCCAACACATCACCACCAACACTCGCCATCTCCGGCGAAGACACATCCCCAAACACCACCAACCACAGCGCCTCCCTCCGGCGACCCAGACACCACCGAACCGAGCCGCAAGCATCATCGATTTCACCCTCCAAGTGTCGGACCCGAATTCTCGACCCGCCTCCGACCCGATTGAACTCGACCACCATCGCTGTCTATTTTCCGGCGACCCAGAAGTCGCCAAGCTCGGCCCTTCCATCCCTTCTCACCGACGAACCAGCAAGGACAAATCGATCCTGCGTCGGCTCTGTTTCTTTGCCGACCCGGATTTCGACCCGTCGGAAATCAGGCAGCAAGATTTCTCCCCTGCTTCGCCGTCCCCCCTGTTCGTCAATTCCGGTTGCCATCTCCTATTCCGGCGACCCTTATTGTAGCAGTAGCAGCAGCGGCGACAACTTGGTCGATCACCACCGTCGCCGCGTCATTCTCCTCTGCCACTTCTTCTTCACGGTAAATCACAAGAAACCCACCTCTGAATTCTCAGTTTGGTTCATGATTTCCCTATTTCCTTAAGCCATGTTCGTATAATCATGCATCAGTGTGTATAAGGCGGGTTGAAATCACTGTTTTTTTTTGGGTTATTGGCGAGGGAGAAGAAGAAGCTACTGTTTATGCTTATAGTGTTATATTTGTGGGGCATTTTTTGGCAATTTGATAAATCTGTGGGGATGTTTGTGCACTTTCAGAAACTTTGGGGGGAGGCCTTGGTTATTTACTATAAATTATTTTCTTTATTTTGATATATCATATCTATATTTAGTGTTTGTTTATTAAATAGTAATTTTAATTAATTAGTTTCTTTAAACATAAATAAATATAAGTTTTATAGTATGACTTTATGAGAAGAGTTTATTAATAAAAATAAATATTTTGTATAAATAAAAAGTGGTATTTCCCTAAGTTATTGTATAGTTTATATCATGTTTTAATTTCAAGTTTTTATTTATATAAATAAAATAATTGGTTTATAAATATATATTTACTCTTTTAATAAGTAAATATAACTTTTATTTAATACTACTATCTACTTTAAGTATTATACTCTTTTCTAAATACTAATTATAAATAGCTTTTCCTAAGTATAATATTTAATAGTTTAAATCCTACCTTTAATTTTCTTAGTTTTATTTATTTTCTTAATTACAATAATTTTATATATTAATATTCTTTTCTAATACTAGAGTTCCAAAATCGATTTTGGGGGTAAATTAAATTGGGAACTTGTCGGGGGAATATTTTTTGCATTTGCATATAGGGCATAATTGCATTTGTTGTATGAGACTGGTCGTGTATTAATGTTAGGATTATTCGACTATTGTAGGGTTCGTAGACGATCAGTTCATTGAGAACCCGTACGACGAGTACTAGTTTTCGTGCTTGCTTGTGTGTGTGGAGCTTTCTTTAATCCAAGTAAGTTATATGCTCGACTCTTCTACCATCAAAATGAGTTTTCAAGATGTGTTATGTGCCCAAAGTTGTTACTGTTTTGATTATCGTACTATCATTTGTTGAAACTCTGAAGATCATGTCTACTTTGGCACAAAGTGTGAAACTGAGATCTCTCTCTTGAAGAAATGAGTTATGTTTATCCTGGAACCGATCAGCACTTTAATCCTTGCTTTCCTTATTGGTTTTGAATACCTGGTTTGGATCGAGAAACACCTTCTTTCAAGAAATACTCATAAGTCACTAAGTAACGTAAAGTGAAAGATAACTTGTACGAGCTCTTCTTTAGTCCACTTCGGTGATTATATTGTTAAGGACCATACGTTCTGGTCAAGAGATTTTGGGAGCCAAACTCTGGCGTACCCTTGGTACCCATAGTCCTACACTACCATGAGGACTTGGGGGTTCCTACTTGTACTACTCTAGCGGAGTTTCTAACCTCTAGGGGGTGTCGACACTTAAGGTCTTGTAGGTCAGTATTGAGGCGGGAAGGCCATATCTAGAGGGGCCTTCACAACTGCCTGGTTGAAGTAGGGTTTGATAGACCCACGAGGTAACCTTGAGTTATTTATTTCCGAGGCAGGCGGGAACTCTGCATTCGCTCGTACAATGTTAAATTTCTGGGGCTCATGGGGCAGTAGAGCTAGCTGCTCCCGTGGCACGTGGCCAGGTGGCCGCCAGAAGAGTTTTGGAAGAGGACTTTAATAAGAAAGAGTAAGTTGAAATGTCAAATCCAAGTTTATCCCTTTACCTTCTTGTTTGCCTTTGTGGTCTCAATTTAAATCTTTAATCATCTTTTCCTTTATTTATTCTTGAACTATGTGCCCAATCATCTGTTTACATGTTGAGGTATTTCTTACTCAGCTTAAGCTGACTTTTAGAAAACTGCGGTCGGCTTTGTCTATTGTAAAACCCGCAGGTTAGCACCGCTGCAGACTCTGGGGAACGAATCACTAGCTTGGATCAAGGAATCATTTTAGCTCTCACGGAATAAATCACTAGTTTATTGTTTTTGTTTCTTTTCAAACAATTTGGTTTCTTTCAAGTTTCCATGTCAAGGACCGCGTTCGGTCATTTCCTTTATTGTAATAAAGTTGATTTTGAATTAAATTTGAAGTTTTGTTCTTTATGGTTTGGTACGAGGCCGACGTTCTACTCCGTTCACAATGAGGTAAAACTCCTCGTGCGGGGGACATCTTAGCGGTTTGGGCCAGGCCTGAAATCGCGGGGTGTTGCACCCTTACACAAAGCGGGTATGGGTTTATAAGATCCTAATCTCCTTAACCAAGCCTTGTTAACTAAAAAATCCTGGAAACTCATCTCTACTCCTACTTCTCTCTTCTCCTCATACTGCTTATCTCGGTATTGCAAGAGGAAGAGTTTCATACAAAGTAAATCATTCATATCTGCCTCTTGGGTTTGGAAAGGTTTCTGTAAGAACAGGCACTTTGTTAAATCAAATCTTGGTTGGACGGTTGGTAATGGCTCTTCTATTAATCTTCACAAGGACAACTGGCTTACTGATGTGCCCTATTATTCTCTAACTTCTCACTTAGCTGACTCCCAAATCACTCATGTGAGTCATCTTCTGAAAAGTAACGGAAGTTGGGACATTGCTAAGCTTAATACTCTCTTCCCTAAGTGGCTGGTTTCCACCATCATCAAGACCCCATTACCACATTCTACCCAGGCTGACACTCCTTATTGGAGGCTCTCATGTACTATTACCCCTACTGCCAAGCATTGTTATGCTGCCTTGCATTCCCATGTGTCTCAAGGCATTGAGCAACAAGTCACGAGTTTCACGAGGCTTAGAAGCTCCGATCTTTTTTTTTGCGGAAAGAGAAGAACTTCAATTCATCATCAAAAGTACAAGAAGTTACAACACTAATAGCATACATCAGTAGATCATCATACTAGAAAGCTAAATAAATCCTAAGCTAAACATGCAACATCATAGTAGAGAATACAGGAAAACAAGGCATCTAAAATCACGGATCATCCATGGGAAGGCATGAGGCCAATGTCCTGGACGCATCAAACCTCAATCCTGAAAGACAACACAAAACATCAAGCCATTCGAACAACGATAAAGACCACAATAGCTAACCAAACGACTGATGAGGAAGGCTTGGCAACATCTGCGAGGGTGATCGAAAGTTGAACAGAAGCCTTTGCGATTTTGGTGCACGAAAACAACCTGATGGAGAGTCCCAAGGATCGATGCGCCGTTTCTTGAGCTGAAAACTTGGAGCAGCCACGGGGATGTCAATGTCCATAGTTTCGAGATTCGTGTTCCCGGAGAGACTAATGCGACCTTTCTCAACCTGCACTTTACAAGCAACATCGCCACCTTTTTGTTCGGAAAGACCTTCTTGGTGGGTGTGCGGAGACCCCTTTGGTGCCTGATCTGAAAATTGAACCTTAGTAATGCAAGGCCGAGCAATAGGCCTCTTTCGACGCTCCTTCTTGCCTTGAAGATGCCTTTGGAAAGCAGAATAATCAACCCGAATAGGACCTGTCTGATGCCCATTTATCTTCAAAGATCGACGAACTTGGAGTTCATACCACGAGGGATTAATCTGTGCTATTTGGTTTGATTCGGGACATAGGTACCATCAAGTTCCTCACAGACAATGCGACATACACTTTTAATTTCTGCTTTTGGTGGGTGGGAGAACCGAAGGCGAAGCAGGTCTGCTCTACTGTAACTACGAACCGACACGAAGGGTGGACAACCCAAGTGAAAAGAACAGCTAGATTCTCTAATACGTTTGGTTCTGGGCACTTCCAAATGCTGCAATACATCGGATGGAGTGATAGAGAGCCTCTTTCTCTTATTTCCGCAGAGGGGATTAGAGAGAACAATCGCAAAGCCAGAATAATCCATTGGATAACATAGAAGAAAAGAATAAAAGTGATAAATTAAAAAACTTGAGAAAGGAAACGACTTGTATAGTGAGAAACCCCAGAGATGAAAACAATAAAATCTAAACAACAACTAGCTGGTCAAGCAAGGATCAGAAGAGATCCTAGCCCCGATTTGACTACAGACCCACTGGATGAAGGAAAAGACGCCAAAAGAGCCAACTAAATAAGGAGGAACAAGGGAACTGAACCAAAGAACACATGCAAACACGGCGTTGACTTCGCCGGTTGCAGAAACCAGCAAAACTGAGATCGGACAGGGCCGATCCACCCACAGAAGGCGCGGATCTGAAGAACAAACTGAGAAGACTTGAAGCAATACGACGAGACGCCTCGTCGACAGCGAAAATAAGACGGGCCAAGAATAAATGGAAGATGGAGGAGCTTACGAGGTCAGAAACCTTGCGATAATTAGGACAAAGACAAAAGAGAAAAAACAGGGCGGCGTCGATTTCGCCGGAGAAAACCCAGAAGAGATGGAAACGGGAAACACCATCCACACACTTAGCTGAAATTGAAGGATCGATAGATCTGAATAAAGGATGAAAGGATAAAAGCTTGAGGTTGATAGGTTAGAGACCCTGGCGGCGGCTGCTGTAGCCAGGAAGGGCTGAGATACAAAGGGGAAGTAGGGTTTTCTAGAGAGTGGAGAGAGGATTTTCTCTCTCTAAAGCACACCCTTAACCATTTCTTCTATGTTTTTTGAAGCTCCGATCTTTTTGGAGGCTGAAAGGGCGAAAAAATGGAAGGGATTGAGCCATGTATGTTGGAGCTCTCGACGGTGGTGCTTGGGACTTCTGTGTGACTATTCAATCCAATTGAAATGAATCGGATTTGGACCAAGAAAACCAGACCCAGTCGGTTTGGATCCAGATTCATATCACAAGGCAAATACGCCTGGGATCCGACCCGATCCGACGTATATATGCTTTACAAATACTAGTTTATACCCCGCACGCAACGAATCAGGGTGGTGCAAATTAACTATTACTCGGTTGTATGTGATATGAGCCTAACTCAAATCATGCTTAACATAAAATTTAAGAAATCGCCATAGTTCACCCCAAAATCGAAGCATTCGGCAACCTATAATAACCTGTTTAATAACCATATCATACTACAGATCAAATTGCAACCATCTAATTTCAGCCATATCAGAAGTTCCAAATAATCATATTACACACAATTCTTGGATAAAAAGGCAAATCTGTCACTCTTCGATGCTAAATAACAAACATTTGTTCATATGTCAGCAACGTCCCCAGTCCGTAGTACAAATAGTCCAAACAATAGTTAAATAAATAAATAAAAAAAGCCAGAAAATCTACTTGGATACAAAATGGACTTCATATCGTAGTTCTTCATAAGTGTATTGTTGTATTTACATCTGGTGTAGCGACGGTAGCAAAAGCTGCATAATCAGAGAAGTATTTCATTTAAGTAATAACACAAAGCATCAACAGCAACAACAAAAATAAAAAATCTATAAAAATCCTAGACCAAAATTTGTTCACAAAATCCTAGACAAATTTATGGGCCGACAACAACGCAACAACTGATTTCAATTTTACATATCTATACATCAACAAAAATTAATTCGCCACAAACGTGTGAGTTGGAAGAGAAGAAGATAAAGAAAAAGAACAAGAACAAAAGGAGGATTTTTCAGATTATATACTTGAGTATGTTTATCATTTACTGTCAAAGAGATTTAAATATATCTATATATATATATATATATATATATATATATTGACATATATATATATATATATATATATATATATATATATATATATTTAAATCTCTTTGACAGTAAATGGTAAACATACTCAAGTAAATCATCTAAAAAAATTCTAAGATAAGAACCATACAATATGTATCCATGTTCAGTTAAAATGTAAAGCACGTTTATCAACTGACAACCTAGTCTTACTTCTTTCCATTACGAATTAGTTCACAAGACTATTAAAATAATAGTTCTTAAGACTTTTTTTAATGCAGGTAAGTTTGCAGGAAGATCTGGTTCATTAGGATTTAGTGAGCTAAATAGCATGGGGCAAATATAAACTTCAAGTCATGCTCCAAAGTGATTGCCCTGAAATCTATGTTATGAATATCTGCAGTGTATGATATCAAATAACTACGTATAACCTTATTTATTTTTTCTTTCCCCATAAAGTGAAAGTTAGCCTCTGTTTGAACCATTCTAACCGTTTTTTTGTGCTTTTTAGGACTAGTAGCCTGCCTGAGGGGGATGCTAATTGCAAAACTCCGAAGTTTGGACCAAACATTATACTACATAAACTATTGCAAACACTGTTGGTTTCGGCCGAACGGCGGAGAAAATATACATAAATGTAGAGATTGCTTAGTTATACCAGTATATTGTTTAAAACAAGGCAAGGATTGAGCAAGCCTCCGACATCCTCCTTTAGAGACTCCTTGTGCAGTTGTGCTCCTTGGCAGCTAGTTTAGGATGTGGAGGTGGTTTAGCTGGACAAGTCGTATCACCAGTAAGCCAATATGCTGAAGAATTTATTATGCCAATAGTGAGCTTTACAGAATAGTGTAAGTGTCTACATGGTGCTGCATTCATAGCATTCATAATCAGGTGCAATCCTAAATGATACTATGCCAAATTGCCAAGGTATATGCAAAGCGTATTTGTGTTTGAGAGATGATTCTTACTTGTTGATGAAGATGCTAGCGTTAGAACACAATAACAGTACAGCCAGAATCAAGCTGTGGCTACACAAAGGGATCAAAACATCGTGTTATCCAAGAATAGTCAAGCACCTCAAACAGAAACCAAAGAGCAGTTGCTCCACCTCAAACAAAAATAACCATTGTCGACTTATTTGTCAAAGGTTCATGTATTCAATTTCCAATACTAACTAGAGCTAATATGCACCCAGCATTCTCGAAATCAATAAGTGTATGATGAAAAAGAACTCGGATTCAGTTTGATATTATATGTATCATGAGGTAATGTAGTTTGAGCTTTACATGCTTAATTTTGTGAAATTCTTTCAAAGATGCAAGAATGTGCCCCACAGTAAGTGGTATAGGAAAATTTAATAGAGAATAATAAGAAAGAAATAAAAAACTCTTTGTTAGCAAACCTTGGTCAACGTTTTTGTTTGTGGGCCATAAATGTTGTTCGGACGCCTAGATTTTGGTTAAGCGGTATTGGAAATTTTGAGACAAATGGAGATGACGGTAATTTTTTAATTTTTTTTTGGTGTTTTACACTTTTATTATTGATACGAATTTATAAATTTTCTAAATTTACCTTTGGTACGGTGAATGTGAACATTGAAGGAGCAGAGCAATAAATCAGAGCTTTAATTTTTTACACCAGATTCAAATTGACTTCTGTTTAGGCCAGAACTAGTGCAATTATAGGCCTGGCTCAAATTTGGGCCAGATTTTGCACCAGGTGTTGTAGCTGGTTTTTGGGCAAAACTGGCCTAAATTTGTACCAAAGACTACTTGTAAGGCCATCTCTAGGAGATGCTCTAACTAGACTCACAAATCAAGTATATCCATCAAAATTTCAACGCCTATGGGGCCCAAACATCAAACAATATGTCTTTACCTTATCCTTTTATCCACTTCTTGTTTGCTCTCCCCTATCTCCTGCTTCTTCCCTTTCCATAACATGAACTCACCACAAGAACACAACATTCAATATCAAAGATCGTTGCACACTTGAAATTCATTTCTACTACAAGAGGATCATCTATTCCAAATAGAATTTCGAGAACTAGCACAAAACAAGCAGATCCACTATCTTCCTCCTCCGTTTCTTAGCATCAGTCATCTCTCTTTCTTCCTTGGCCTCCTCTACAATGAGACAATCATACAGGCCACATATCATTTTCAACAAGCACAAAACCGCGCCTAAACCCTCAATCTACTTCACTACATCCTAGTTATTTAATCCACCCCCCCCCCCCCCCCCCCCAACACTCAAAATTGTCAAAAAGTTCCTTTACTGTACATTCAGAGAGTAGGATTTAACACATAAGAACTTTCCAACTTCCTACACAATCATGTCACAAGTGGCCTTTGGACCACATCAGATATATTATTCATGACTAAACAGTTGTCAATAAGTTCCTCAAATAGTCTCCACCTAACAGTGTTTCTGTCCAGCCAAAAATCCATGTCACCTTTCCTTCATCTCTGTTTTCCTCAGACAAAAATACCCATCTCCAGCAACATACATCAAACATCTAATTTCCTCCAAACGCATACCATTGGATTCTTAACATGCTCAGACTCAATATTGTAAAACCCCCTCCATGTTCCTGGCCTAAAATCTCAGTGAACCACTCCAAAGATTTAGCGTGTGTGTCTGTATCCACTGCTTGTGAAACATGACTTCCACGTAGTTGTTTTCTCCAAACATTCAGATCACTATGACTCACAACTCTACATGATATTGAAGAACCTATTTTATAATCGCATTTTATGTGAACTCTCAATTGGGATGACTTGCAAGCCATATCACTTCACTTAATACAAAGTTTAAAGAGTCTACAAGAAACTTCAACAGTATTCACCCATCTCTGTTTCCCTCAACAAAAATGCCCATCTCCAGCAACATACATCAAACATCTCATTTCCTCCAAACGCATACCATTGGATTCTTAACATGCTCAATTCAAAATTTTAAAACCCCCTCCATATTCCTGGTCTAAAATCTCAGTGAACCACTCCAAAGATTTAGCGTGTGTGTCTGTGTATCCACTGTTTGTGAAACATGACTTCCACGTAGTTGTTTTCTCCAAACATTCAGATCACTACAACTCACAACTCTACATGATATTGAAGGACCCATTTTATAACCGCGTTTTAAGTGAACTCTCAATTGGGATGACTTGCAAGCCATATCGTTTCACCCAATCCAAAGTTTAAAGAGTCTACAAGAATCTTCAACGATCTTCACCCACTAGTATCATTTCTAACTCACCAAAGAAAGTCTCCCCCCAGTTGAACACAAGACACAACTAATCAAGTGTAGTTTCATGCTAAATCACCATTATTACTTCATTAATAAATCAAACTGTACTAAGACATCTATAGTAAAATCTAAAATCCCTCCTGCCTCACCAAACTCCAAACTTGCAAAGATTATATCACATTTACTGATCTCAGAAGTCAAAATCATACATATCAACAAACTAAACTGATAAGCAGCTTTAAGTTCGAGATGGACATAGAAAGTAGTCAAAATAGCCCAATTTTCATCTCCATTTGTCTCAAAAATATCCAATACTGCTAAACCAAAATCTAGGCGTCCGAACAACACTCATGGCCCACAAACAAAAACGTTGACCAAGGTTTGTAGCTACTGCTAAATTGTAGCGAAAGGGTTCAGCCCAAATTTAAATAAAGTTGTTCTTTGGAATTAAATTACTAGGAGAGCTAATCAGGGTAACTAAACCTTCTTATTATGTTGAAACAACCAGGACTTCACACAGTTAGTTGCTTAGATATAAATTAAAATATGCCTAGCAGATAACATAGATAGACAGAAAGTGCTAAGTGCCTTAAGTGCTTCTGAAACATAATATAATAGCCAAACAGATTACCTTTAAAAGCAGATCTCCTCCACTCGTCTTCTTGCCACCCCTTTTTCTTCATCACACTGCTAGCCAAATCGTGCAAAAAAATCAACATAGAATAATTCAACCATACAACAATTCGAAATCATAGTCAAGGCAGAGGATTGGCAAAACAGAGAGAGAGAGCGAAGAGTTACTTTGGTTTTGGATACCCTAATAAGGGAGGGAGAATATGGATCATACTAACGATTTTGAAACACCATTGGTGAACAAAACGGATATAGTTCCCTGAAAACCCCTCCCTCAAATGTTCTCTCTAGCATCTTACCAAGAGTCCTCATCACCATAATATATGATAAGGGTGAAAAAACCATTAAGGAGTTCATTTGCAAGAATGAAAAGGGTAACCAAAAGAAATACAAGCATAAATACAATCTATACACCGATGACTAAAACTCTTCATCCCTTGGATTTAAAACTCTTCATCGCCTCCTCTTAACAGCCTATGATCTCACAATTATTCGCTGACAGAACCGCATCCAAAATCTGTCTATCTACTAAAATAACATTGTCAAATTCAGAAATAAGAAAAGGTGAGATGCGTTCTAACTTTAAAAAAGCACAATGACGAAAATATTATACGAGCGATTCAGCAGATTGATAAGCGTGCCCGGCCTCCTCCCGAGAAAAAACTAACTCTACGTACTCGACTCAGGCAATAAAATTCGACGTTCTTTGAGAGTTAGCTAACCAGTTAAAGATCTTGCACACCTATCACCATCCTTAACCACAAAGCCCTCTATATTTACTGTGCCAAAATTCACTATACGAGCAAACACACCCATAAAAGAGGCACCTCTCTCGTCCTCATCATCAACTCATCAACACGCCCCTATCACTCCTCCCCCACAAAGTTTACTTCACCCCTATCCATCGCATCTATGTCAGTCAAAACATAAAACAAAATTATTCCTTATTCCACCTTTGACATCCTCTGCGACCCAATAGTCTAGAACTCCACATAAAGAATCAGAAATGCCAACTAAAGATATGTTGGTTACCCCTCAAATTCAATCTCGAGATGAAGAGGGAAATTAACAGTTCAAAGTCAGTCTGCAACAGACTATTGATGTATCAGAAATCCCCATGAAACCAATCGTATCAGAAATTGAAGTTGTTCTCTTTCACATTCGCTCCCACTGAGACATGTATTCTCTATCTCCTTTCATCCTGTTCTTATTTTTCGTCCGACATCCTATAGGTGTATCCTTTCTCAACCTCCAGAAGAAAAAGTAGCAAAAGTGATAACCATTTTACCTAGATATCATATCTTTAAACGACACCAAATTAGAATTTCAATGTTCAGTATTCTATAAGTCTACAGTTCCAGACCATCGAAATCAACCGTTTCAACAAAATGTAAAAATAACTATTGCAGTATATGCATGCTAGTACATATATACTCCCATATCTGTTTCTTCAGTTTTCTACTTAGCTTTTGTAATCTCCCTTTTCCTCCCCGAATAGAACTGACCAAAGAACGAAAGAACGGATGCAAGTCACGCTTCTTCCCAAAAACCAGCTCCTACTTCCTTGAGTACAATCAATTATACTTTCACCCAATTACTCGTATCTTTCTACTAGTAAAACAATTCACAAATCAAAAACACAGTATAACCAAATTAGTGCTGGTGGACACTGGAACAATATCCTTGTGTCACAAATTCTGAACACCAACACAGAACTTGCAAACTATCAGGAGCTGCAACAAGTTCAACTTCTAAGATAATATTTATCCCACCAATGTCAACAGATACACAATAGTTAACCTTTGAATAAAAAAGCATATGCAAGAAACTCAATATGAACTAGTCACACAGTGATCCCATCATCACTAACTATATCCAGAATTAAGTCTTGCACACATATCTTTTCCAACTGCTTTTCTCATAAACTTCTTCATTGTTGTTGTGATATTCTGTCTCACATCAGAAGCTTGAGAAACTAAATCTTGGTTGTATAAGGTACCTTGTGAATTATAGCTAGCAAATTGGGCTTAAGTGTTTTCCTCCAGTAATTAGGAATTAGGATCAACAAGTAATCTGTTTAATAATTACAAATGATATCAGAGACCACATGGTCCGTGGTGTGTGCACAGTGGAGTAAAGGCCGTGAAGAGGGCTAGAGGCTTCGTGCTAATGGACAGCCGTTAGCTTTTGTGTTTCCTAAGGGAACATACAATATCAACAAAGCAAACAAGGCATAGACATACTAAGAGTTACGCCGCATGTACAAAGCCAATCATCTAACTTCAATTTTTAATATTCCATATACAAATCCTTTGTTTGTCTCTTGACATATAACACAAGTAATTCCTTATGGACAAAATATGTCGTGTGCACAAGTCACCAACAAATAAACTCCAAACCCAAAGAACAAGGCCAACATGGCTAACCTCGAAAAGTGTAAGCTTCTTCTTACTTCTAAGACAACACTCTTTATTATACTCCAATGAGAGTACATCGTACACGCTGCCACCAAATTACTTCATTGGCTTTCTCGATAGTAATTATAATTTTCCTCTGTAGTAGCTTCCTCGAATCCTTCTGTTCCACAATCTCAAATTTAAAGGTTTGATATAGTCTTGAAATCCATATCCTCAAATTACAAATTTCAAGGTTTGCCACTGCATCAGTGGAAAATATATCCGCAGATTCCACATTTCAAATTTTGGGCCATGTACCTCCCTCCCTCACCAACACCATCTCCATAACCTGTCCACAAATAAAGAATCACCAAAATCTAAACATGCCATCCTGCCAAATATTCAGTACACCTCACTTGTACTTTTTATCATTACCTAAACATTTTGTGTCCACTTGACTTCTCCTTTCTTCCTTCTTAATGTTCCTTTTTCATTTTCTTATCCACCCCATTCCCTTGGCATTCATATCCTATCAAACATCCAAGGTCCAATTACATCAACCGCCCACGACCACCAAAAAAACCATGTAACCTTGACTAAATCCAAAAAGAAGTAAATGCATGAGCTGATCAAACATGAAGATAAACTAATTCTGAATTTAAAAGCAACCCAAGAAAATGACCATTTCACTTCCATCTATCTCCACGTTCTCCAACAAAATTGAATACAACCAAAGGCATCCAATTGCTGCTACAAACAAAAATGTTTACTAGACCTGCAACTACTGTTCCATTTCTTCCGGGTATTATACTTTATTTGTATCCAATCTTCCCGTCATCATTTAGCACATCATACTGCATCATCTGAACGTTTACCATAAATCAACCAAGTAAACCGATGACTGCATTACCTCGACACCCATACCATATCAAACTAAAATCACTATCTACATTACATCAACCGCCCCCAAACACCTATGATAATACAACAACGACCTTGAATATCGGCCATTCTACAATTTTGCAAAAAAGATCTCCGAACACTAAATATAAGTCATCGGTTCCATCAGAGTATTTCAAATGGGCAAGGTAAACTGGTTTCGTGTGGGTATGGGCATTGGGAATTTCCTAATCAAGAAGAGCTCACGCAAGTGTGGAGAGAGTAAGTAATTGGAGATGCTATAAATCATCAATCCATTAGAGATTCTAACTGAGTAACGCAAAGTAGGTACATTAAGTATGGGTAGATATAGTTGTGGTTGATATGTAGGGTGTAAAATGCGACGTTCCTACAAATAGAATGATATAGGTCATCATTCCATGAAATTATTTCCACTGGGTGAGGTATATTAATTTAATTAAATCTGGGTAAATGATGGTGTTGGTACTTAAAATTTTAGATTTGGAGGTCATATAGGTAATTTCCCAGGCTAATCAAACCTTGACTTTCCATTCCTCTTCTAATCAGAATACAGCTCTACGTGTTATTTCTAGTTTCTTGTTCTTTTAACTCTAGCTTATCGATAAGCAAACAGACATTTGTCAAGAACATTACTCGAACCCCATATACAAACTTAACCTCAACATTACTAAAGAGTTTTCAAAATTTCATGTAATCTAGTTCTGAAGACAAGCTCTAAATATCCAGCAACTCAATCAAATCATTTCCATTTCCTTCTCGGGATCGTGAATCTTTTTGATCTAATCACTTCATAGCCAAACAGCTATAGTCAAGAATATTTCTATTACACCACCACAATCCAACTCAGCATCAATACAACTTGGCAACCATTTACCTGACCTAGTGTAAATTAGACCGCCTAAACTAAAACCATATTTCAACTTCCATCCATACGCTTCTAACTAATCCCAATTCTGATATGAAACTATGTAAAATCACTTCACCAACTTCAACTTGAGTGGAAATCCACATCTTGATATCCAAATCAATCTTATCTAATAGTGTGAAGCAACCACAAAATGTGGCAGGTCCCTAACTAGGTTCATAAATCAAGCATATCCCTCGAAATCTCGACTCTTATGGGGCCCAAACATCAAACTATATCGTTTTATCCACCTCTACTTTGCTCACCTCTATCTCCTGCTTCTTCCTTTTCCATAACACCAACTCACCACAATAATACAACATTCAATATCAAAGCTCGTCGCACACTTGAAATTCATTTATACTACAAGAGGATCTCCTCTCCCAAATAAAATTTCGAGAGTTAACACAACAAGAAGATCCACTATATTCCTCCTATGTTTCTTTACATCAGTCATCTCTTTTTCTTCCTTGTCCTCTGCTATGAGACAATCGTACCGTCCACATATCATTTTCAACAAACACAAAACAGACGCTTAAACCATCAAATCTACGTCACTTTATTGTAGTTATTTAACCCCCCCCCCCCCCCCCCGTTATGTACATTTTAGAGAATAGGATTCCACACATAAGAACTTTCCAACTTCTTACACAATCAGGTGACAAGTTGCCGTTGGACCACATAAGATATGTTATTCACGACTAAAATAGTTGTAAATAAGTTCTTTAAATAGTCTCCACCAAAGAGTGTTTTACTCCGGCCTTAATCCCAGTCACCTTTCTTCCATATCTGTTTCGCTCGACAAAAATACCCATCTCCAGCAACACACATCAAACATCTCATTTCCTCTAAAGTCCAAACTCATACAATTGGATTCTGAACATGCTCAATTCAATATTTTTTCTACGCCCTCGATGTTCCTGGCCTAAAATTTCAGTATCCAATGTTTGTGAAACATGACTTCCACGTAATAGTGTTCTCCACACGTTCAGATCACTACATTTCACAACTCTACATGACATTGAAGGACCCATTTTATAATCGTGCTTTTAGAATAAATATAATCGTGTTTTAAGAGAACTCTCAACTGGGTTGACTTGCAAGCCTTATCGCTTCACCAAATCCAAAGTTTCAAGAGTCTACAAGAAACTTCAGCAATCTTCATCCACTAGTATCATTTCTAAGTAACCAAAGAAACTCTCCCCCAGTTGAAAACCAAGACACAACTAACCAAGACACAACTAAATCACCATTACTACTTCGTTACTAAATCAAACTGTACTAAGACATCTACAGTAAAATCTAAAATCCATTCAGCCTCAACAAACTCCAAAATTCTGCAAAAGGTTATATCTCCAAAAACATGTAATCACATTTACTGATCTCAAAAGTTAAAATCATACATAGCAATAAAACAAACTGATTCAAGTTCAAGATGGACAGAGAATAATATAATAAAAAACAGCCCCATTTTCATCCCCTTCTGCTCCATTTGTCTCAAATTATCCAATACTGCTTAACCAAAATCTAGGCGTCTGAACAACATTTATGGCCAACAAACAAAAACGTTGACCAAGGTTTGCCAACAAAGACTTTTTTGTTTCTTCCTTATTATTCTCTTTTAATTTTCCTATACCACGTACTATGGGGCACATTCTTGCATCTTTGAAAGAATTTCACAAAATTAAGCATGTAAAACTCTAACTACAGTACCTCGTGATACATATAATATCAAACTGAATCCGAAGTTCTTTTTGATCATACACTTATTGATTTCGGGAATGCTGGGTACATATGATAGTGTTGGGGTCATAAAATTTTGGGGCCATAGAAATTGGAAATGTTCAATTCCATATTTCAGCAGAAGATTCTAGATAGGGAAGGAAAATAGAACAGATGGTGATTTGGAAAACATGTTGATCTTGTTGCTTCAGTTCAGAAAATTTGAGGTTTTCAAAATCATAAATGATGAGGTTCATCATTTCAATCGGCTACATTTCATTAATGAAGAAAAAGGTTCCGAGAATGGAGATGATATAAGTTACGTTTCCACGGAGCTCTCTTAGTCGGACGAGTTATTGATCTCTGGAACGTTGGGTACATATGACAGTGTCGGGTAATAAAAATTTGGTGCTATAGAAATTGGAAATGTTCAGGTCCATATTTCTCAATAAGATTCTTGCTAAGGAACGCAAATATAATATATGATGATTTATCAAACATGTTGACGGTTACTTCAGTTCAGAAAATTTGGGGTTTTCGGAATCATAGATGTTAAGGTCATCGTTTCAATCAGATACTTCTCATCCCAAGTTACCAGGATCGCGGGTTGTCAAGGTAAGTGGAACGGGAACGGGGACGCAGTACGTGATATGTCATGGTACGGGGTACGCTGGGGGTAGGCTTCTTCCAAAAGGGTCTCTGGAATGAAGGATGGTTTAACCTATAACACCTTTGAATAACTACACGCATAATTTATTTCAATGACAGATACACAAAATAAAGTGTTACCACATCTTATGTAGTGCAATTGTGATTAATTAACCAAAAGTATTGTCCCCTAGAGGGAGAAACCCTCGACAAAAAGTCATGAAGTAGGCGGGTGAACTATCAAATAGTCTTGCGATCATCAAAGGCAAACTATCTTGTTCTCAATTATGTTGAAAGATTTCGGGTCGCCTATTTGCGTTCCAGATCGCAAACATACCGGTTTCGGGTCGTGTGACCCCGGAACAGGTAACGCGGTCAATTCAGCGTTTTCGGTAACATAGTTGTCATCGGATAAGGTAAAAACAGGTTTCGATAATGAAGATGATAAGTTACATTTTCACAAAAAGTTCGGGCAATAGAAATTGGAAACGTACAAGTCCAAATTTCACAAGAGGATTCTAGCTAGGGATGGTAAGGGTAGTGACTATTATGTTCTGAAACACAAATACAAACTTACCCTCACCATTATATATAATCAGGTTCTGAAGACAAGCCCTAAATATCCAGCAACTCAATCAAATCCTTTCCATTTCCTTCTCAGGCTCGTAAATCATTTTGCTCTAATCACTTCATAGCAAACAGACTATAGTCATGAATATTTCTATTACGCCACCACAATCCAACTAAACATCAATACAACTTAGCAACCATTTACCTGGCTTAGGGTAAATTAGACTACCTAAACAAAAACCACAGTCCGACTAGCTTTTCTATCCATACGCTTTTAACTAATGCCAATTCCGATATGAAACTACATAAAATCAGTTCACCAACTTCAACTAAAGTGCCACACATCTGGATGACCAAATCAATCTTACCTAATAGTGTCAAGCAACCAAAAATGTGGCAAGTCCCTAAGTAGACTCAAAAATCAAGAATATCCCTCAAAATTTCAACGCTTATGGGGCCCAAACATCAAACTACATGTCTTTACCTTATCCTTTTATCCACCTCTTGGTTGCTCACTTCTATCTCCTGCTTCTTCCCTTTCCATAACATGAACTCACCACAAGAACACAAATTCAATATCAAAGATCGTTGCACACTTCAAATTCATTTCTACTACAAGAGGATCTCCTCTTCCAAATAGAATTTCGAAAATTAATACAAAACAAGCAAATCCATTATCTTCCTCCTCCGTTTCTTAGCATCAAACATCTCTCTTTCTTCCTTGGCCTCTTCTATTATGAGACACTCATACAGGCCACATATCATTTTCAACTAGCACAAAATCGCGCTTAAACCGTCAATCTACTTCACTACATCCTTGTTATTTAATCCCCCCCCCCCCACACACTCAGAATCGTCAAAAAGTTCCTTTACTGTACATTCAGAGAGTAGGATTCCACACATAAGAACTTTCCAACTTCATACACAATCATGTGACAAGTGGCCCTTTGACCACATAATATATATTATTCGTGACAGATATCATACACAATCATGTGACAGATATCATACACAATCATGTGACAAGTGGCCCTTTGACCACATATATCATACACAATCATGTGACATGATGATGTCATCACTTTCATTGGATACTTTTCATTGGGTAAGGTAAAAACCGGTTTCGTAAATGGATATGATAATGCTCATCATTCCATTAGATCGTTCTAACTGGGTTTAGATAATTGAATCATGAAAACTTTGTTGTTTGTATTGGTAATGGTTATTACGTTCAAATAATAAGTTGATGTTGTTGCTTCAGTTCAAAAAAATTGAGGTTTTCAAAATCGTAAATAATGAGGTCATCATTTCAATCGGATACTTTTCATTAAGGTAAAAAACAGATTCTGAGAATGGAGATGATATAAGTTACATTTCCACGGGGCTCTGGTCGGACGAGTTATTGATCTCTGGAATGTTGGGTACATATGATTGTGTTTGTGTCGGGCCATAAAAATTTGGGGCTATAGAAATTGGAAATGTTCAAGTCTATATTTCTCGATAGGATTATTGCTAAGGAAGGCAAATAGAATAGATGATGATTTAGTAAACATGTTGCTAGTTAATTCAGTTCAGAAAATTTGGGGTTTCGGAATCATGAATGATGAGGTCATCATTTCAATCAGATACTTCTCATTGGGCAAGGTAAAAACAGGTTTCGAGAATGGAGATAAGTTACATTTCCATAAAAAATTGGGGCTATAGAAATTGGAAAGGTTCGAGTCCATATTTCACCGAAGGATTCTAGCTAGGGATCGTGAGGGCAGTGATTATTAGGTTCAAAATATAAGAGGTCTGTGATATTGTATTTTTCTCGCCGGATTATTTGAATGGGACAAGGAAATTTGGTTTTTCGAGAATTTCCGGCACATATTGTTGTGGTGGATTTATAAAATTAAGCGTCTCAAGAACAGGAAATATATAAATCATCATTCCTTGGCATTTGTACTTAGGGAAGTAAAATTTTGGTAAATGTTCATAACTGTTGTTTTGACTTTATTAAACAGAGTACATGATCATTTTCTAACATGATAGTTCAGAAATTTGGAAGTTTCGGAATCGTAAATGATGAGGTCATCATTTCCATCAGATACTTTTTTTTAGTAAACATTGGATACTTTTCATTGGTAGTGTAAAACAAGTTTCGTGAATGAAGATGATATAGATTATCATTGGACGACATTGTTTTAACTGGGTTCGAGAAATTTAAATCGTGATCTTTTTGTGATGGTGTTGGTAGTTGTTATTAGGTTCAAAATATATGAGGCTTTGTGGAATTGGAAATATATAACTCTATATTTTTCATGGGATTACTTTGATAGGGCAAGATAAATTGGTTATGTGAATATCGGGCACATTGTTTTGGTTTTAAAGGAATTGGGCTTCAATTGGGCATATATGTCTTCATGACCGGACAGTTCTAGTTAGTATTGGAAATCGAATACATGAACCTTTGATAGATAAGTCGACAATGGCTATTTGGCTTTGATTTTTTTTCTTTTTTTTTTTTTGCGAAATCGGAATAAATGTAAGTCATAGGTTCCATGTGATTATTTCAATTGGGCACGGTAAACTGGTTTCGTGTGGGTATGGTCATTGGGTTTCAGTAATTTGGAATTTCCTAATCAAGAAGAGCTCATGTGACTGTGGAGAGAGAGAGAGAGTAATTGGAGATGCTTTAAATCATCAATCCATGCGAGATTCTAGTTGAGTAAGGAAAAGTAAGTACATTAAGTCTCGGTAGATATGGTTGTGGTGGATATGTAGGGTCTAAAATGCGGGGTTCCTACAATTACTCAAACCCCAAATACAAACTTAACGTTACTACAGTTTTCAACATTACATGAATCCAGTTCTGAAGACAAGCCATAAATATCCAGCAACTAAATCAAATCTTACCATTTCCTTCTCGGGCTCGTAAATCTTTTTGCTCTAATCACTTTATAGCCGAATAGACTATAGTCAAGCATATTTCTAGTACACCACCACAATCCAACTAAACAGCAATACAACTTAATTAGCAACCATTTTACCTGTCCTAGGATAAGTATACTGCCTAAACTGAAATCATAATTCAACTTACTTTACTATCCATACGCTTCTAACTAATCCAATTCTGATACGAAACTATGTAAAATCACTTCACCAACTTCACCCCCAACTTCAAATAGAGTGGAAATCCACACATCTTGATGACCAAATCAATCTTACCTAATAGTGTGAAGCAGGTCCCTAACTAGGTTCATAAATCAAGCATATCCCTCGAAATCTCGACGATTATGGGGCCCAAACATCAAACTACATGTCTTTACCTTATCCTTTTATCTACCTTTTCTTTACTCACTATCTCCTGCTTCTTCCCTTTCCATAACATGAACTCACCACAGTAACACAACATTCAATATCAAAGATCGCCACACACTTCAAATTCATTTATACTACATATAAAAGTTTGAGAACTAACACAAAACCGTCGCTTAAACCCTCAATCTACTTCACTATATTCTTGTTATTTAATCCCCCCCCCAACACTCAGAATTATCAAAAAAGTTACTTTAATGTAAATTCAGAGAATAGCATTCCACACATAAGAACTTTCCAATTTCCTACACAATCACGTGGCAAGTGGCTGTTGGACCACATAAGATATGTTATTCATGACTAAGCAGTTGTAAATTTATTCATCAAAAAAAAAAAAAAAAAAAAAAAAGTTGTAAATAAGTTCTTCAAATAGTCTCCACAAAACAGTGTTTTTTTTCCTGCCTTAATCCATGTCAGCTTTCCTCCATCTCTATTTCGCTCAACAAAGTTACCCATCTCCAGCAACAAACATCGAACATCCCATTTGCTCCAAACGCATACCATTGGATTCTCAACCTGCTCAATTCAATAAAGTAACTACCCCCTCCATGTTCCTGGCCTTAAATTTCAGTGAACCACTCCAAAAATTTAGCGTGTGTGACTGTATCCACTGTTTGTGAAACATGGCATCCATGTAATAGTTTTCTCCAAACCATCAGATCACTACAACTTGCAACTCCACATGACATTGAAGGACCCACTTTATAATCGTGTTTTTATTGAACTCTCAACTGGGTTGACTTGCAAGCCTTATCGCTTCACCTAATCCAAAGTTTAAAGAGTCTACAAGAAACTTCAACAATTTTCATCCAATAGTATCATTTCTAAGTAACCAAAGAAACTCTCCCCAGTTGAACACCAAGACACAAGTAACCAAGAGTAGGTTCATGCTAAATCACCATTATTACTTCATAATAAATCAAACTGTACTAAGACATCTATAGTAAAATCTAAAATCCGTCCAGCCTCAACAAACTCCAAACTCACATTTACTGATCTCAAAAGTCAATATCATACATAGCAATACAATAAACTGATAAGCTGCTTCAAGTTCGAGAATTGATTCCTATCGGTAATGTACCAAATCTGCAGCCGCTTGCAATGGCAATGGGTTTCAAAGTGGGGTCGTTGCCGGTGAAGTATTTGGGTATGCCCACTTGGAGCGGGTTTTAAAACAATCTCCATTTGGGACCCGATAATTGAACGCATGGAGAGGCGATTGACAACATGGAAAAAACAATATTTGTCGAAAGGTGGGAAGATTACTTTGCTAAGAAGTACGTTGTCTTCCTTGCCCACCTACTTCCTATCTTTATTCCCGCTGCCAGCTTCAGTTGAGAAGAGATTGAATAAGTTGCAACAGGATTTTCTTTGGGAAGATGAGATGGAGAAAGGAAGTTGCCGCTAGTATCTTGGAAATCTGTTTGCACTCCACTTTCAAGTGGAGGGGCAATGATTCATGATCTCAGGCGATTTAACCATGCTTTGTTGGTAAAATGGTTATGGCGGTTTATGTGTGAAGATAACAGTCTATGGAGGAGGGTTATTGCCACCAAGTTTGGTGTTTTAGAAGGAGGATGGATGTCTAAGGAAGGAAGAGAGAGACATGGTGTTGGTGTGTGGAAGTTTATTCGCCAAAAGTGGTCTGTTTTCTCAAGGAATATTCACTTTCACGTTGGTGTTGGCACTCGGATAAGCTTTTGGAAGGACATATGGTGCGGAAATGAAGCATTATTTACTTCCTATCCTGTCTTATTTAACCTCTCTACTAATAAAGACGCCAAGGTTGCAGATTTCTTGAAGATCACATATGGAAGTGTTGTTTGGGATCCTCTGTTCATTCGTAATTTGCATGACTGGGAGTTTGATTCCTTGCATCAGTTTTTACAAAACTTGTACAGTGTTCAAGTGGATGTGGGCAACTGTGATAAGGTTTTTTGGGCTGGGGGTCAAGAAAAGTTCTCTGTGAATGGCTTTTATTCCAACTCTTTTTTTGTTGAGAATCATTATCCAGTTAAAGCAATTTGGAAATCAGGTAGTCCCTTGAAAGTAAGTTTTTTGCATGGTCGGCTGTGAAAAATGCTATTCTAACATTGGACAACCTGCAACGAAGATAGTTCAGACTACCTAACCGGTTTGTTATGTGCAAATGCTCAGAAGAAACAGTGTCACATTTGTTGCTACACTGTTCAGTTGCTAGGGCTCTTTGGGAAGCTATTTGGGGTTTGTTCGGCATTCAGTGGGTCCAATCAGCTGACTTAGTGACCCAACTTCAATGCTGGTCGGCAGGTTGCAAAGGTTCTAGTAGAAGGAAGATTTGGCGAGTAGCTCCTTTGTGTATAATTTGGCAAGTCTGGAGAGAGAGGAATCGTCGTATTTTTGGTAAACATGTTGATGGTTACTTCAGTTTAGAATATTTGGAGTTTTCGATATTGCAAATAATGAGGTCATCATTTCAATCGGATACTTTTTCATTGGGTAAGGTAAAAACAAGTTTCGAGAATTGAGTTGACATAAGTTACATTTCCACAGGGACTCTCTTAAGTCGACAAGTTGTTGATTTCGGGAATGTTGGATGCATATGATTGTGGTGGGTCTGAAATCTTTAATGCTATAGAATAGGAACGTTCAGCCCATACACCGCGAGCGAACTCTAGTTAGGGAAGGCACATAGAATAGATATTTCGGTAAACATGTCGATGGTTACTTAAGTTCAGATTATTTTGGGGTTTTTGGAATCGTAAATGATGAGGTCATCATTTCCATCTGATACTTTGCATTGGGCAAGGTAAAAAGAGGTTTTGAGAATGGTGATGACGTAAGTTGCATTTCCACCAGGCTCTATTATTTGGACGAGTTATTGATTTCTACAATGTTGGGTACATATGATAGTGTTGGTCATAAAAATTTGGTAAATTAGGAATCGAAAAAGTCAATATTTCACGAGAGGATTCTAACTAGGCGAGTCAAATAGATTTCAGGAATGCTGGGTACATATGATAGCGTTGGGTCGAAAAAAAATTGGGGCAATAGAAATTGGAAATATTCAATATGATGATTTGGTAAACATGTTGATGGTTACTTCAGTTTAGAATATTTGGAGTTTTCTAAATTCCAAATGATGAGGTCATCATTTCAATCGGATACTTTTTCATTGGGTAAGGTAGAAACAGGCTTCGTGAGTTGACATAAGTTACATTTCTATGGGAACTCTCTTATGTCGACAAGTTATTGATTTCGGGAATGTTGGATACATATGATTGTGGTGGGTCTGAAATCTTTGGTGCTATAGAATAGGAATGTTCAGCCCACACACCACGAGCGAATTCTAGTTGGGGAAGGCACATAGAATAGATAATTCGGTAAACATGTCGATGGTTACTTTAGTTCAGATAATTTTGGGGTTTTTGGATTCGTAAATGATGAGGTCATCATTTCCATATGATACTTTGCATTGGGCAAGGTAAAAAGAGGTTTCGAGAATGGTGATGACGTAAGTTGCATGTCCACCAGGCTCTATTATTTGGACGAGTTATTGATTTCGGCAATGTTGGGTACATATGATAGTGTTGGTTAAAAAAAGGTTGGTGATTTAGGAATCGGAAAAGTCAATATTTCACGAGAGGATTCTAACTAGGTGAGTCAAATAGATTTCAGGAATGTTGGGTACATATGATAGTGTTGGGTCGAAAAACATTTGGGGCAATAGAAATTGGAAATATTCAATACAGTAGATGATGATTTGGTTAACATGTTGATGGTTACTTCATTTAGAATATTTGGAGTTTTCGAAATTCCAAATGATGAGTTCATCATTTCAATCTGATACATTTTCATTGCGTAAGGTAAAAAGAGGTTTCGAGAAGTGAGTGGACATAAGTTACATTTCCACAGGGGCTCTCTTATGTCGACAAGTTATTGATTTCGGGAACGTTGGATACATATGATTGTGGTGGGTCTGAAATCTTTGGTGCTATAGAATAGGAATGTTCAGCCCATACACCGCGAGCGAATTCTAGTTAGGGAAGGCACATAGAATAGATAATTCGGTAAACATGTCGATGGTTACTTTAGTTCAGATTATTTTGGGGTTATTTGAATCGTAAATGATGAGGTCATCATTTCCATCTGATACTTTGCATTGGGCAAGGTAAAAAGAGGTTTTGAGAATGGTGATGACGCAAGTTTCATTTTCACCAGGCTCTATTATTTGGACGAGTTATTGATTTCGGCAATGTTGGGTACATATGATAGTGTTGGTCATAAAAATTTGGTGATTTAGGAATCGGAAAAGTCAATATTTCACGAGAGGATTCTAACTAGGTAAGTCAAATAGATTTCGGGAATGTTGGGTACATATGATAGTGTTGGGTCGAAAAACACTTGGGGCAATAGAAATTGGAAATATTCAATACAGTAGATGATGATTTGGTAAACATGTTGAGGGTTAGGGTTTTCGAAATTCCAAATGATGAGGTCATCATTTCAATCAGATACTTTTTCATTGGGTAAGGTAAAAACAGGTTCCGAGAAGTGAGTTGACAATAGTTACATTTCCACAGGAGCTCTCTTATGTCAACAAGTTATTGATTTCGGGAATGTTGGATACATATGATTGTGGTGGGTCTGAAATCTTTGGTGCTATAGAATAGGAATGTTCAGCCCATACACCGCGAGCGAATTCTAGTTAGGGAAGGCACATAGAATAGATAATTCGGTAAACATGTCGATGGTTACTTTAGTTCAGATTATTTTGGGGTTATTTGAATCGTAAATGATGAGGTCATCATTTCCATCTGATACTTTGCATTAGGCAAGGTAAAAATAGGTTTTGAGAATGGTGATGACGTAAGTTTCATTTTCACCAGGCTCTATTATTTGGACGAGTTATTGATTTCGGCAATGTTGGGTACATATGATAGTGTTGGTCATAAAAATTTGGTGATTTAGGAATCGGAAAAGTCAATATTTCACGAGAGGATTCTAACTAGGTAAGTCAAATAGATTTCGGGAATGTTGGGTACATATGATAGTGTTGGGTCGAAAAACACTTGGGGCAATAGAAATTGGAAATATTCAATACAGTAGATGATGATTTGGTAAACATGTTGAGGGTTACTTAAGTTTAAAATATTTTGGGTTTTCGAAATTCCAAATGATGAGGTCATCATTTCAATCAGATACTTTTTCATTGGGTAAGGTAAAAACAGGTTTCGAGAAGTGAGTTGACAAAAGTTACATTTCCACAGGAGCTCTCTTATGTCGACAAGTTATTGATTTCGGGAATGTTGAATACATATGATTGTGGTGGGTCTAAAATCTTTGGTGCTTTAGAATAGGAATGTTCAGCCCATACACCGCGAGCGAATTCTAGTTAGGGAAGGCACATAGAATAGATAATTCGGTAAACATGTCGATGGTTACTTTAGTTCAGATAATTTTGGGGTTTTTGGAATTGTAAATGATGAGTCATCATTTCCATCTGATACTTTGCATTGGGCAAGGTAAAAAAAGGTTTTGAGAATGGTGATGACGTAAGTTGCATTTCCACCAGGCTCTATTATTTGGACGAGTTATTGATTTCGGCAATGTTGGGTACATATGATAGCGTTGGTTAAAAAAAAGTTGGTGATTTAGAAATCGGAAAAGTCAATATTTCAAGAGAGGATTCTAACTAGGTGAGCCAAATAGATTTCGGGAATGTTGGGTACATATGATAGTGTTGGGTCGAAAAAATTTGGGGCAATAGAAATTGGAAATATTCCATACTAGTAGATGATGATTTGGTAAACATGCTGATGGTTACTTCAGTTTAGAATATTTGGAGTTTTCGAAATTCCAAATGATGAGGTCATCATTTCAATCGGATAATTTTTCATTGGGTAAGGTAAAAACAGGTTTCGAGAAGTGAGTTGACAAAAGTTACATTTCCACAGGGACTCTCTTATGTCGACAAGTTATTGATTTCGGGAATGTTGGATACATATGATTGTGGTGGGTCTGAAATCTTTGGTGCTATAGAATAGGAATGTTCAGCCCATACACCGCGAGCGAATTCTAGTTAGGGAAGGCACATAGAATAGATAATTCGGTAAACATGTCCATGGTTACTTTAGTTCAGATACTTTTGGGGTTTTTGGAATCGTAAATGATGAGGTCATCATTTCCATCTGATACTTTGCATTAGACGAGTTATTGATTTCGGCAATGTTGGGTACTATATGATAGTGTTGGTTAAAAAAATGTTGGTGATGTAGGAATCGGAAAAGTCAATATTTCACGAGAGGATTCTAACTAGGTGAGTCAAATAGATTTCGGGAATGTTGGGTACACATGATAGTGTTGGGTCGAAAAAAAAATTGGGGCAATAGAAATTGGAAATATTCAATACATTAGATGATGATTTGGTAAACATGTTGATGGTTACTTCAGTTTAGAATATTTGGAGTTATCGATATTACAAATGATGAGGTCATCATTTCAATCGGATACTTTTTCATTGGGTGAGGTAAAAACAAGTTTCGAGAATTGAGTTGACATAAGTTACATTTCCACAGGGACTCTCTTAAGTCGACAAGTTGTTGATTTCGGGAATGTTGGATGCATATGATTGTGGTGGGTCTGAAATTTTTGGTGCTATAGAATAGGAATGTTCAGCCCATACACCGCGAGCGAATTCTAGTTAGGGAAGGCACATAGAATAGATAATTCGGTAAACATGTCGATTGTTACTTAAGTTCAGATAATTTTGGGGTTTTTGGAATCGTAAATGATGAGGTCATCATTTCCATCTGATACTTTGCATTGGGCAAGGTAAAAAGAGGTTTTGAGAATGGTGATGACGTAAGTTGCATTTCCACCAGGCTCTATTATTTGGACGAGTTATTGATTTCGACAATGTTAGGTACATATGATAGTGTTGGTCATAAAAATTGGTGATTTAGGAATCGAAAAAGTCAATATTTCACGAGAGGATTCTAACTAGGCGAGTCAAATAGATTTCAGGAATGTTGGGTACATATGATAGCGTTGGGTCGAAAAAAAATTGGGGCAGTAGAAATTGGAAATATTCAATACGATGATTTGGTAAACATGTTGATGGTTACTTCAAATTAGAATATTTGGAGTTCTCTAAATTCCAAATGATGAGGTCATCATTTCAATCGGATACTTTTTCATTGGGTAAGGTAAAAACAGGCTTCGTGAGTTGACATAAGTTACATTTCCACAGGGACTCTCTTAAGTCGACAAGTTATTGATTTCGGGAATGTTGAATACATATGATTGTGGTGGGTCTGAAATCTTTGGTGCTATAGAATAGGAATGTTCAGCCCATACACCACGAGCGAATTCTAGTTGGGGAAGGCACATAGAATAGATAATTCGGTAAACATGTCGATGGTTACTTTAGTTCAGATAATTTTGGGGTTTTTGGATTCGTAAATGATGAGTCATCATCTCCATATGATACTTTGCATTGGGCAAGGTAAAAAGAGGTTTCGAGATGGTGATGACGTAAGTTGCATGTCCACCAGGCTCTATTATTTGGACGAGTTATTGATTTCGGCAATGTTGGGTACATATGATAGTGTTGGTTAAAAAAAGGTTGGTGATTTAGGAATCGGAAAAGTCAATATTTCACGAGAGGATTCTAACTAGGTGAGTCAAATAGATTTCAGGAATGTTGGGTACATATGATAGTGTTGGGTCGAAAAAATTTGGGGCAATAGAAATTGGAAATATTCAATACAGTAGATGATGATTTGGTTAACATGTTGATGGTTACTTCATTTAGAATATTTGGAGTTTTCGAAATTCCAAATGATGAGGTCATCATTTCAATCCGATACATTTTCATTGGGTAAGGTAAAAACAGGTTTCGAGAAGTGAGTGGACATAAGTTACATTTCCACAGGGGCTCTCTTATGTCGACAAGTTATTGATTTCGGGAATGTTGGATACATATGATTGTGGTGGGTCTGAAATCTTTGGTGCTATAGAATAGGAATGTTCAGCCCATACACCGCGAGCGAATTCTAGTTAGGGAAGGCACATAGAATAGATAATTCGGTAAACATGTCGATGGTTACTTTAGTTCAGATTATTTTGGGGTTATTTGAATCTTAAATGATGAGGTCATCATTTCCATCTGATACTTTGCATTGGGCAAGGTAAAAAGAGGTTTCGAGAATGGTGATGACGTAAGTTTCATTTTCACCAGGCTCTATTATTTGGACGAGTTATTGATTTCGGCAATGTTGGGTACATATGATAGTGTTGGTCATAAAAATTTGGTGATTTAGGAATCGGAAAAGTCAATATTTCACGAGAGGATTCTAACTAGGTAAGTCAAATAGATTTCGGGAATGTTGGGTACATATGATAGTGTTGGATCGAAAAAAATTTGGGTCAATAGAAATCGGAAATATCCAATACAGTAGATGATTTTGGTAAACATGTTGATGGTTACTTCAGTTTAGAATATTTGGAGTTTTCAAAATTCCAAATGATGAGGTCATCATTTCAATCGGATACTTTTTCATTGGGTAAGGTAAAAACAGGTTTCATGAGTTGACATAAGTTACATTTCCACGGGGACTCTCTTATGTCGACAAGTTATTGATTTCGGGAAAGTTGGATACATATGATTGTGGTGGGTCAGAAATCTTTGGTGCTATAGAATAGGAATGTTCAGCCCATACACCACGAGCGAATTCTAGTTAGGGGAGGCACATAGAATAGATAATTCGGTAAACATGTCGATGGTTACTTTAGTTCATATAATTTTGGGGTTTTTGGTTTCATAAATGATGAGGTCATCATTTCCATCTGATACTTTGCATTGGGCAAGGTAAAAAGAGGTTTTGAGAATGGTGATGACGTAAGTTGCATTTCCACCAGGCTCTATTATTTGGACGACTTATTGATTTCGGCAATGTTGGGTACATATGATAGTGTTGGTTAAAAAAAAGTTGGTGATTTAAGAATCGGAAAAGTCAATATTTCACGAGAGGATTCTAACTAGGTGAGTCAAATAGATTTCAGGAATGTTGGGTACATATGATAGTGTTGGGTCGAAAAAAATTTGGGGCAATAGAATTGGAAATATTCAATACAGTAGATGATGATTTGGTAAACATGTTGATGGTTACTTCAGTGTAGAATATTTGGGGTTTTCGAAATTCCAAATGTTGAGGTCATCATTTCAATCGGATACTTTTTCACTGGGTAAGGTAAAAACTGGTTTCGAGAAGTGAGTTGACATAAGTTACATTTCCACATGGGCTCTCTTATGTCAACAAGTTATTGATTTCGGGAATGTTGCATACATATGATTGTGGTGGGTCTGAAATCTTTGGTGCTATAGAATAGGAATGTTAAGCCCATACTCCACGAGTGAATTCTAGTTAGGGAAGGCACATAGAATAGATAATTCGGTAAACATGTGGATGGTTACTTTAGTTCATATAATTTTGGGGTTTTCGGAATCGTAAATGATGAGGTCATCATTTCTATCTGATACTTTGCATTGGGCAAGGTAAAAAGAGGTTTTGAGAATGGTGATGACGTAAGTTGCATTTCAACCAGGCTCTATTATTTGGACGAGGTGTTGATTTCGGCAAGGTTGGGTACACATGATAGTGTTGGTCATAAAAATTTGGTGATTTAGGAATCGGAAAAGTCAATTTTTCACGAGAGGATTCTAACTAGGTAAGTCAAATAGATTTCGGGAATATTGGGTACATATGATAGTGTTGGGCCGAAAAAAATTTGGGGCAATAGAAATTGGAAATATTCGATACAGTAGATGATGATTTGGTAAACATGTTGATGGTTACTTCAGTTTAGACTATTTGGGGTTTTCAAAATTCCAAATGATGTGGTCATCATTTCAATCGGATACTTTTTCATTGGGTAAGGTAAAAACAGGTTTCGAGAAGTGAGTTGACATAAGTTACATTTCCACAGGGGCTCTCTTATGTCGACAAGTTATTGATTTCGGGAATGTTGGATACATATGATTGTGGTGGGTCTGAAATCTTTGGTGCTATAGAATAGGAATGTTCAGCCCATACTCCACGAGCGAATTCTAGTTAGGGAAGGCACATCGAATAGATAATTCGTTAAACATGTACTTTAGTTCAGATAATTTTGGGGTTTTTGGAATCGTAAATGATGATCATCATTTCCATCTGATACTTTGCATTGGGCAAGGTAAAAAGAGGTTTTGAGAATGGTGATGACGTAAGTTGCATTTCCACCAGGCTCTATTATTTAGACGAGTTATTGATTTCGGCAATGTTGGGTACATATGATAGTGTTGGTCATAAAAATTTGGTGATTTAGGAATCGGAAAAGTCAATATTTCACGAGAGGAATCTAACTAGGTAAGTCAAATAGATTTCGGGAATGTTGGGTACATATGATAGTGTTGGGACGCAAAAATTTTGGGGCAATAGAAATTGGAAATTTTCAATACAGTAGATGATGATTTGGTAAACATGTTGATGGTTACTTCAGTTTAGAATACTTGGGGTTTTCGAAATTCCAAATGATGAGGTCATCATTTGAAAAGTTGATAAAAATTCCCAATTTCGCGAATGGAGATGATATAGTTTACATTTCCACAGGGCTCACATAGTTGGACGAGTTATTAATTTCGAGAATGTTGGGTTGTTGGATAAAAAAAATGGCGCTGTAGAATTTGGAAATGTTCGAGTTAATAAATTTCATGAGAGGATTCTACCTAGGGAAGGTAAAAATAATTGGTGATGATTTGGTAAACACGTTGATCATTCCCTCAATTGAAAATATATGGGGTGTTCAGAATCGTAAATGACAAGGTCATCATTTAAAACAGATACTTCTCATTAGGTAGGGTAAAAACAAGTTCGAGAATGGGGATGATATAAGTTACATTACCACAGGGCTCTCCTAGTTGGACGAGTTCATGATTTCGGGAATGTTGGGTACATATAATAGTGTGGGATCATAAAAATTTGGGGCTATAAAAATTGGAATAATCCATCCATATCTCCCGAGAGGATCCTAACTAAGGAAAGCAAATAGAATAAATGATGATTTGGTGAACACTTTGATGGGTACTTCGCGTTTCCGAATCGTAAATGATGAGGTCATCATTTCCATCAGATACTTTTCACTGCGTAAGGTAAATACCAGTTTCGAGAATGGAGATGGTATAAGTTACATAGCTCTCTTAGTTGGACACTTATCGGGGATGTTGGATAAATATGATAGTGTTGGGTCATACCATTTAGGAACAGAAATTGGAAATGTTTAAGTACATGTTTCACCAGAGGATTCTAGCTATGGAAGACAAATAGAGTAGATGATAATTTGGTATTCACGTTGTTGATGGTTACTTCAGTATAGAAAATTTGGGGTTTTCTGAAAGGTAAATTATGAGGTCTTCATTTCCATGGGATACTTTTCATTGGGCAAGGTAAAAACAAGTTTCGAGAATTGAGATGATATAAGTTATATTTCCAAAGAGGGCTCTCTTAGTTGGACGATTTATTGATTCTGGGAAAGTTGGGTACATATGATTGTAGTGGGTCTGAAAAGTTTGGGTCCATAGAAATTGGAAATGTTCAGTCAATATTACACGAGAGAATTCTAGCCGAGGAAGGCAAATAAAATAGAAAAGATGATGATTTATTAAACGTGTTGATGGTTACTTCAATTCATATAATGTGGGGTTTTCGGAATCGTATATGATGAGGTCATCATTTCCATCCGATGAGGTCATCATTTCCATCCGATGCTTTTCTTTGGGTAAGGTAAAAACTGGTTTCGAGAATGGAAATGGTAAAAGTTACATCTCCCTAAGGATCTCGGGCAAATTATTGATTTCAGGAATGTTGGGTACATATGGTTACTTCAGTTCAGAAAATTTGGGCTTTTCGGATCATAAATGAAGAGCTCATCATTTCAATCATCGTGTATACTTCTCATTGGGTAAGGTAAAAACAGGTTTCGGGAATGGAGATGATAAGTTACATTTCCACAATTTTGGGGCTATGGAAATTGGAAATCTTCAAGTCCGTATCTCACGAGTGGATTCTAGCTAGGTATGGTAAGGGTAGTGATTATAATGTTCAAAATATGAAGGGTTTGTGATATTGAAAGTTTCGCCTGATTATCTGAATGGGGCAAGGTAATTTGGTCTCGTGAATGTCGGGCACAAATTGTTGTGGTGTATTTATAAAATTAATCGCCTCAAGAAAAGGAAATATATAAATTGTCATTCCTAGGCATTTGTATGTAGGGAAGAAAAATTGAATATATAAAATTTTGGAAAATGTTCAAAATGTCCGGCACAAATTGTTGTGATGTATTTATAAAATTAACCGCCTCAAAAGGAGGAAATATATAAATTGTCATTCCTCGGCATTTGTATGTAGGGACGTAAAACTGAATAT
Source organism: Linanthus parryae (assembly GCA_023055425.1). Taxonomy (NCBI): domain Eukaryota; kingdom Viridiplantae; phylum Streptophyta; class Magnoliopsida; order Ericales; family Polemoniaceae; genus Linanthus; species Linanthus parryae. Next base: position 143,268,570 of record JALGPY010000004.1, on the reverse strand, counting down.
ATAAAATTTTGGAAAATATTCATAATGGCTGTTTTGAATATATTAAACAGATACATGATTATTTGTTGTAATCAGGAATGATTAAGATAATGATGGGACTGTCCTAATTGGCTAAGGAAATCTAATTCACAATTCCAGCAAACCCACCTAGGAATTTCAAAAGACAAAGACCACCAAATATCTAATTGCATGTCATTACTTTATCCCTCTTCTACTTGACTTCTCTTTACTAACCTCAATCTCTTTGCTTTTTCCTTTTTCATGACTTCAACTAAACACCAAAACAAGACTCTATATCACAGAACTCAACTGACAGGATTGTTCGTTAATCTAGTCTCATAGTTCTTATTTCTTACTTGCACTCCCAACCACGCTTAATCAAAATGGTGGGATATTAATCCTCCAGGTAATTTCCCAGGCTAACCAAACCATAGCTTTCTAATCTGAATACAGCTCTACCCCTTCTATCCAGTTTCTTATTCCTTTAATTCTAGCTAATTGATAAGGAAACACAGATTTTTCGAGAACATCACTTGAACCCCAGATACAAACTTAACCTCAACATTACTACACAGTTTTCAACATTACATGTAATCTAGTTCTGAAGACAAGCCCTAAATATCCAGCAACTCAATTTCCTTCTCGGGCTTGTAAATCTTTTTGCTCAAATCACTTCATAGTCAAGAATATTTCTAATGCACCACCACAATCCAACTACACATCAATACAGCTTAATTAGCAACCATTTACCTGTCCTAAAATTCAACGAACTTTTTTATCCATACGCTTCTAACTAATTCCAATTTTGATATGAAACTATGCAAAAATCACTTCACCAACTTCAACCCCAACCTCAACTAAAGTGGAAATCATGTCCAAATCAATCTTACCTAATAGTGTGAAGCAACCACAAAATGTGGCAGGTCCCTAACTAGGCTCATAAATCAAGTGTATCCCTCAAATTCTCGACCCTTATAGGGCCCAAACATCAAACTCTATGTCTTTACCTTATCCATTTATCCACCTCTTCATTGCTCACCCCTATGTCCTGCTTCTTCCCTGTCCATAACATGAATTCTTCACAAGAACACAACATTCAATATCAAAGATCGTCGCACACTTCAAGTTCACTTCTACTACAAGAGGATCTCCTCTTCCGAATAGAATATCGTCGAGAACTAACAGAAATCAAGCAGATCGACTATCTTCCTCTTCCGTTTCTTAGCTTCAGTCATCTCTCTTTCTTCCTTGTCCTCCTCTAGTATGAGATAATCATGCAGGCCACATATCATTTTCAACTAACACAAAACCGTCGCTTAAACCCTCAATCTACTTCACTATATTCTAGTTATTTGATCCCCCCCCCACTCAGAATTATCAAAAATATCCTTTAATGTACATTCAGAGAATAGGATTCCTCACAGAAGAACTTTCCAACTTCATGACTAAACAGTCGTAAATAAGTTCTGTAAATAGTCTCCACCAAACAGTGTTTTCTCCAGCCTTAATCCATGTCACCTTTCCTCCATCTCTGTTTCGCTCAACAAAAAACTCATCTCTAGCAAAACACATCAAACATCTCCTTTCCTCCAAATGCATACCATTAGATCCTCCATAAATTACATGACTTCCACGTAAATTACGCAATAGTTTTCTCCGAACAATCAGATCACTACAATCAGATCACTACAATTCACAACTCCAAATGTAATCACATTACTGATCTGTATCCACTGTTTGTAAAACATGACTTCCACCTAAATTACATAATAGTTTTCTCCAAACAATCAGATCACTACAACTCACAACTCCGAATGTAATCACATTTACTGATCTCAAAATTATTTTCATACATAGCAATAAACTAAACTGATAAGCTTGTTTCAAGTTCGAGATGGACAGAGAAAATAATCAAAAACAGTCCAATTTCCATACATTCATCTCCATTTGTCTCCAAACACTGCTTAACTACGCGTCTAAACAACACTCATGGCCCACAAACAAAAGATATGTTGACCAATGTTTGCTAACAAAGACCTTTTCGTTTCTTTCTTATTATTCTCTATTCAATTTTCCTATACCACTTACTGTGAGGCACATTCTTGCATCTTTGAAACAATTTCACAAAAATAAGCATGTAAGGCTCTAACTACATTCATGATACATAAAATATCAAACTGAATCCAAAGTTCTTTTACATAATACAACCCCCCCCCCACCTACCCCAACCCCAGCCCGTGAAAGAAACAATGACGTAAATGTTACTTTAAAAGTGACTGGACACATATGTCTACAAGGATGTCTAAGCAAGTGGCCGTTTATTTAAGCTCGATGAGGCACCAAATAAAAAATGGTTGACAGCTCTTAATGAATACCGTTAAATTGTAGCGAAAGGGTTCAGCCCAAAAAAAAAAGTTATTTGGATTTATATCATTAGGAAAGCTAATTAGGGTAACTAAACCTTCTTATTATGTTTAACCAGGACTGCACACAGTTAGTTGCTTAAATATTAATTAAAATATGCCTAGCAAATAACATAGACAATACAGAAAGTGTAAATACCTTTCAGTGCTCCTAAAACATAGAATAGCCAAACAGATTACTTTGAAAAGCAGGTCTCCTCTTCTTGCAGCCCCTTTTTCTTCAGTGAACAGAGTTTCCAAAAAAATCAAGCAGATCGACTATCTTCCTCTTCCGTTTCTTAGCTTCAGTCATCTCTCTTTCTTCCTTGTCCTCCTCTAGTATGAGATAATCATGCAGGCCACATATCATTTTCCACTAACACAAAACCGTCGCTTAAACCCTCAATCTACATCACTATATTCTAGTTATTTGATCCCCCCCCCAACACTCAGAATTATCAAAAAGATCCTTTAATGTACATTCAGAGAATAGGATTCCTCACAGAAGAACTTTCCAACTTCATGACTAAACAGTCGTAAATAAGTTCTGTAAATAGTCTCCACCAAACAATGTTTTCTCCAGCCTTTCCATGTCACCTTTCCTCCATCTCTGTTTCGCTCAACAAAAAACTCGTCTCTAGCAACACACATCAAACATCTCCTTTCCTCCAAATGCATACCATTAGATTCTCCGTAAATTACATTACTTCCACGTAAATTACGTAATAGTTTTCTCCAAACAATCAGATCACTACAATCAGATCACTACAATTCACAACTCCAAATGTAATCACATTTACTGATCTGTATCCACTGTTTGTAAAACATGACTTCCACCTAAATTACGTAATAGTTTTCTCCAAACAATCAGATCACTACAACTCACAACTCGAAATGTAATCACATTTACTGATCTCAAAGTCAAAATCATGCATAGCAATAAACTAAACTGATAAGCTGTTTCAAGTTCGAGATGGACAGAGAAAATAATCAAAACAACCCAATTTTCATACCTTCATCTCCAGTTGTCTCCAAATACTGCTTAACCAAAATCTACGCATCCGAACAACACTCACGGCCCACAAACAAAAAACAAGTTGACCAAGGTTTGCTAACAAAGACTTTTTTCTTTCTTTCTTATTATTCTCTATTCAATTTTCCTATACCATTTACTGTGGGGCACATTCTTGCATCTTTGAAACAATTTCACAAAATTAAGCATGTGAGGCTCTAACTACATTGCCTCATGATACATATAATATCAAACTGAATCCAAACTTCTTTTACATCATACAAACCCCCACCCCCAACCCCAGCCCATGAAAGAAACAATGACGTAAATGTTACTTTAAAAGTGACTGGACACATATGTGTTGTAACTCTTCTCTACAAGGATGTCCGTTTATTTAAGCTCGATGAGGCACCTAATAAAAAATTGTTGACAGCACTTAATGCTGTAGCGAAAGGGTTCAGCCCAAACAAAAAAAGTTATTTGGATTTATATCACTAGGAAAGCTAATTAGGGTAACTAAACTAGTATGTTCAACCAGGACCGCACACAGTTATGCATAGCAAATAACATAGATAGAAGGAAAGTGTAAAGTACCTTTAAGTGATTCTTAAACTAACCTAGAATAGCCAAACAGATTACTTTGAAAAGCAGATCTCCTCTTCTTGCAGCCCCTTTTTCTTCAGTCAACAGAGCAGCACATACTGTAACCTAATCGTGGAGCAAATCAACATAGAATAACTCAACCACACAACAACAATTCGAAACACTAATCAACGCAAAGGATGGGCAAAACAGAGAGAGATAGAGAGCGAAGACTTACTTTGGTTTTGGATGCCCTAATCACCGCCGCTGATAGGCCAGAGACCTGCGTTGACCGAACTTTGACTTCGGAGTCAAATCCGCAGAAAGAGCACGCACGGCGAGAAATCGAGGCTCCGTCCGTCGCCGGCGATGATAGGGAGCCTCCACCGTCGTCATCTCCCTCTCTCTCTCACTCTTCTCTGCAATCACACACAATTGCTATTTTGGAAATATGGGTTTGAGACCTAGATTGAGGCGGTGACACGAAACGATCGCTAGGCACTGGTTAATTGCGTAGTGAGTGGTACGCGGAAAGGAAGCTTATCTCGTAAATATAACGCGCTTTAACACGCTGGCACTGCGGTAATATTACGCACAGTAGTACTTACCATTCCCGGCCGTTGGGATGGGTAAAAGACATTTTCACCCCTTTAAGTTTAAAAAATAACACTTTCAACTCTTTGCGTGTGCCGAATCTGTTTCGTGAATCATTTTACAGTAAGAACATTTCTCCTTGTTTTGATATTTGGTTGGATATTTGTCTCGCAAACTATTCATCCACTTTGGGATTTAATCGATAGTCGGAGGGTGTAAAAAGTATTTATCGATAGATCAGGGGGCAAAATGTATTTAATCGATAGTCGGAGGATGAAAAATATCTTTTACCCTACTTTTTACAGGATTCCCAATATTGAGACGATCATAGACTTCATGTTGTTGACACAAATGTTTAAAATATTTTACCCCTTTAAGTTTAAAATATAACACTTTCAACTCTTTGCATTTGCCTAATCTGTTTCGTGAATCATTTTACAGTAAGAACATTTCTCCTTGTTTTGATATTTGGTTGGATATTTGTCTCGCAAACTGTTCATCCACTTTCGGATTTAATCGATAGTCGGAGGGTGTAAAAAGTATTTATCGATAGATCAGGGGGAAAAATGTATCTAATCGATAATCGGAGGATGAAAAATATCTTTTACCCTACTTTTTATAGGATTCCCAATATTGAGACGATCATAGACTTCCAGTTGTTGACATAAATGTTTAACATATTTTCTCATTTGAAACATCACAGCTATTCTCACTTTCTTTGGAGATGGCCAAACACGTTTGCGGTATTCTCCAAGCGCCTACATTGCAAAGATGTTCTTACATTACGCATGATCTATCATACAATTCTTCATATACACACCCATAATTTCCTGTTCATTACATATTTCATTATAAAAAACGATGTTGGATAATAGAAATATGGCTAGAAATATAGAATACTACTAATGAAGTTGCTAATATTCGCGATAACGGTGAACTCGCCTGTCCGGAAAATCGCCTTCATGCATTTGTGCATTAATCAACAACTTGGCTGCTTTGTGTAAAGGAGTCCCTCTCGGCCTAAATATCAAAAACATGTTAAAGGGAAAAAGACATAACTAATTTGTGTGTTTAGAAATGCAGTTTCAACAAATGAAAGTCTTACAAAAAATCTCAGCCCCATAAAATGTTATGCACCAATCTGTCTACTAGAGCTGCCAATCGGTTTGGTTTAACCGGCGGTTCCGGTTAAAACCGAACCGAATGAACCGGCCAAAGAGAACCGTGGACAAAACCGAGAACCTGGGGACCGAAACCGGACCCGGACCCGGTAATACTCGGTTACGGTTCGGTTTGTCATTTTCTTGGAACCGGGGGCCGGAACTGATTCGAACCGGAACCGACCCGGAACCGAACGAACCGAAACGAGAACCAACGGGCGAATTGTTAAGAAAAGTGAACGTTGTGTGTGGTCACCATCACGGTCAGTGACCGTTTGGGTGGCCGTTTGGCCGGATTTTTTTTTATGTTTTTGAGTTTTTTTATTACAATCACTCCCCCCCCCCCCTTCCCTCCATTCAACTCCTATAAATACCCAACCACTTCCACCATTTTTTCACACTTCCTCATCAAACACTCTCCATATTTCTCACACTTCTTCACTCAAAATTCATCAAACACTCTCCAACTTCTTCATCTTTCCTCACTAAAAATCATCAAACACTCTCAAGTTTCCTCAATTCCTCAAACTTCCTTGGTTTTCGACGGCGAATTTCTCACATTCCTTCTCGACATGCAACGCATCTTCAATCTTCGACATTTATCCTTCAAGAATTATTCTTGGAGTTTGTAAGTTTTATTTTTTGTTGTTTACTATTTGATTGTTATCTTATTTGTGCATTATTTGTTAAACTTAATTTTTTTCATCCAATTTTCCTAAGAAAAAATTGCTTCCTCTTCTCATAACCAAAACCTTGACGTAGACATGACTATTGATGACGAAATTGATGAATTATTTGGCGAAGGTGTCGCTAATGATTTTGGTGGTTTAGAGGAAAATGATCCGAATTTAGGTGCTAAAAAAAGAACTCGTAAGGAAAATAATAAAAAAAGAAGCTCCGTTTGGGATCATATGGAAAAATACCCGATGGCGTAGAAGACAAAGGTAAACCAAAATATACGTTTGCAAACATTGTCAAGCAAGTTTTGTATATCATCAAACCGGTGGATTAGGATCAATGAAAAAACATTTACAAAATAACACGGACTTTTGAAAGATACACCCGCCGTAGGTGACACGATGGTCCAAACCCAACTAGGATATGACGCACACGGTAACGTAGTTGCTTTTGTCTACGATGAACCTAGGGCAAGAAAAGCATTAGCTCATTATGTCACCGCCACTGAAAAACCTATCAATATGATCGACGACGTAGAGTTTGACACATTAATACAAACCGCGTTTTGTCCGAGTTATAGGCATATTAGTAGAAATACTACTAGGAAAGATATAATTGATCTATATAGTGAGAGGAAAGCGGAAATTATGCAAAAAAAATTAAAATTCTAATTTTACAATTGCTTGCACTTCCGATATGTGGTCCGGTAGAAATAATACAGGATATATTTGTGTCACCGCACACTACATTGACCCAAGTTGGACTTTACAAAAACGTGTAATTGCATTTCGACAAGTTTCATATCCTCACAACGGTGTAAACATGGGAGAAGCTATAGTCGATGTTTTTGAAGAGTGGGGTATTAGTGAACGAATTACAACAATGACTTTTGACAATGCATCGGCATGTGATAGTGCGATAGACCATGTGCAAACTTTGATACAAACACCCTTTTACGAGAAAATTGACCATATTCGTTGTGTATGTCACATTATCAATTTAAATGTACAAGATGGTTTGAAACAACTAGATGAGCATATTATTCCTATTCATGATGCTATTCTCTTTATTGCGTCTTCAAACAATAGAACCAAACAATTTGTGGATTATTGTGTTCAAAACGGCAAGAAAAAAAAAAGAAAGTTTGGGGGAGATTGTAGGAAAAGATGGAACCCGACTTACTTGATGTTGAAAAGTGTTAAAGGTTACCAGACCACAATCACACGTTTTTTGAATGAATCACACAATCCCGTTTCCGTTTCACTTCAAGATTGGAAGGCCGCCATCGTCTTAAGAGATTTTCTTGAACCATTTTATACCGCAACTAATCTTCTTTCGGGTGTTTATTATCCATCTACTAACAACGTTATTCCACAACTAATGTTTATAAATAAAGCTTTTAAAGGTAATAGGAATAATATAATTTTATCCAACGCAATTGGGGAAATGGAAGAAAAATATCTCAAATATTTTGAAAAAATCCCTATGATTTTTTGTTTCCAAGTATTTTGGACCCAAGATGTAAGGATGAAACCACAAGTTTTATTGCTAGAAACAATTTCGGAAAACATGAGTACCGATTATAGAAAGGTAGTGATATCACCAACTTTTGAAGAAGTTAAACAAACTCTTAATGCTATGTATGAAAAATATGTTGTTAAGTTTGGTATTGGTAATCAAGGTTCTCAAGCACCATCGAGTGCGAGGGATCCGAGGGATAAGGTAAAAATGAGTTCTTATATAAGAGTAGACAAACCACCCCCACCGGGTCGAGTTGCGTCTCGGAATTATTGTTGTACATTAACCAAAATTATTTCTTACAACAAACGGAGGAAGAAATAGAAAATGTAGATGTACTTGATTGGTGGAAAAAGTAAGAAATCAACTATCTGATTGTTTCTAAAATGGCACGTGATTTACTAACTGATAATGTTTTAATTCATTTTGGATAGCCTGCTCTGATACCACCAGTGACACCCCGCACTTCGTCGTGGGAGAAATACGGGATGTCGCCCCACACCCAAGATCGCTCTCGGGTGCAAGGAACAATGGTAATCAAGAAACAAACAACACCATAATTATTTATTAGAAACCAAGAGTCTTCAACAGTGAAATATTACATACTATTAAACATGTGGAAACATTGTTTAGGTGTTTCAATTATTTAAATACTATATAAACTAGGTGTGTCCGCAATTCCCGTTAAACCGAGCTCCCTTCACCCAGACCTGCGGGGGAAAAAAACAAGACCGCAGTTTTTTCAAAGTCAGCACAAAAATGCTGAGCAAATAAACACCCCAACATGTAAATAGAAAAGTGGCATATTTTTATTTTAATAAAAAGAGAAATAATGAGGAAGTAAACAACATATTATTTCAAGTGACCAAATATAAATTATCCAACTCATTATTTAGCACTCTCGACCCATTTCAATATTTTTCAAAATAAATCAATTCCTTCCATCATCCATATGAAAATTCCACATTTGTTATGTAGTTGTAGTGGGGAACAAACCAATCCAAAAATATAGAACCAACCATCTCGCATGCAACCAAGACCTTAAGTGTCGACACCCCCTTAAGACTCTAGCGGCCAGAAGGGTGAGTACATGGTGCGACTCGAGGCAATGGCAACCGAGCAAAAAACAATAATCACAATATATAAGAATTTGAATAGGGTTCCACCGCACAACTGTTTCCACTTTACGTTATTACCCATTATTACTTCATGTGACAGTTTGAAAGATTCATTTGTACACAAAATTGGAATATCAAGTTAAGCACGTAAATCACAATCACAGTTGAGACGTAAAAATCATAAAAATATTTGGACACGAAAGAAGGACGGGCACACTAGGTTAGACATATTTACTCACCTCAAGTAGTAAGGCAAATAGCGCGATAAAGCTTCTATGGATACACATAGCCCTCGTTTATGAACTCATCACCTACAATTTATAATTCCTAAATTAATTACAAGTCTAATTATGCAAGTATGATATGTAAAATGCTATATCTCCTAATGTGTCATTTGAATTTATCCCCTTAACCCCATTACTTATTAGCATACAACAATTATTTAATAAACTTGTGACATTAACACTTGTGTTTTTCTCATAAAAAATATTACAACTTATATACATACAAATTCATAAGTTATTGAGAAATAACTCCAATATTAAGTTTATACACTCGTTTTATCTAGAAATAATAATTTAATAAACAAACTATTTATTCATATGTGACTATAAAAATTAATTCAAACTAATTCAATTTTAGCTATTTATTTATTAGAAAATATATATACTAGAAAAGAATTAAATTTGTAATTGAAATTCACAAAATATTTATTCTAATAAAAACAAGTCATGTATATAATTATAAACTTATGTTGGATAAATAATTTCTAATATCTAGGAAAAATGATCAAGTAATATCAACAATAGAAATATGGATTTTTAAAGAGTCTACTTTATTAGTTATTTCAGAATTTAACTTCCAACCTATTTATTTTTATCAATATTCTCAAAATAATCTATTTTACTCAAAATACTAGTTTACAAGAACCTAAAATATTTAGTTAAACAATCCGAAATTATATAATTTAACCAAAGTGTATTTTTATCTTTTTATTTTTAATAGAAACAACATTTCATAAAAAATAAATTCATATGTAATTTTTACAACCTATTTACTTTTATGTAGCTAAAATAATATTTATAAATATCAGGATATAACATTAATCCAAAAATCATATTTTTAATCTCATATATTATATGCAGTTTCATATTATACACAAATCACCCCCAACTTTTCAGAAACTATACATGCTGTGCACTACTCACCCTCAACTTTTCAGAAACTACATAAACAACCCCCCTTCAAGAATATATGCATACAACTTCAACCCAACATACCCGATTTGATTTAGACTATCCAGATGCAATTTTGATGATTAAAAGTGAACTAGAGGGTGATTTAGGACTCACCTACGCGAAAAATCGCGAGAAATTGTCAAGAAACGGAGCGGGTCTCGTCTTTGAAGGTGGTGATCGGCGGTGATGAACACCAATGGTGAATCCCACGTTATGGCCTCTGTTTGATGTTTCTAAAGGACCCCTCGGACCTCCAGGAGTTGTTTGGTACCAACGGGAGAGAGTGGGTCGCTCCGGTTAGCTCGGGTGAGCTTCTCGCCGGAAAAGATGGTGGCCGGCGGCGGACGTGGCGGTTCTGGGTACACCGCAGCGATCTGCTACTGTTCTTGCTTCTCCTTGTGACGAAACAGAGAGGAGGATAAGATCGGAGGCCCAAAAAAGAGTGAGGGAAAGAGAGGACGGAGGTGGCAGTGGTTTTCCCCGTCGGGGTGGTTAGCCAGAGGTGGTTGGCTTCTCCTCGTCGGGGAGCTGCTGCTGCTGTTGGTGGTGTGTGGCAGAGAGGGAGAGGGGAGAGTGAGGGAGAGATGAGGAGGTGGCTGTAGTGGTGAAGGTGGTTCGGGTGGTGGTGATGGAGGTACGGTGGTGGTGGTGATTTTTGTGTCCCGTGGGTTTTCAAGAGAGAGAGAGGAGAGAGATGTTTCGTTGGTCTGATGTGTTTTGAGTGAGAGAGAGAGATGAAAAGGACATCTATTAAATAATAAGTGTTACTTGGAGAGGTCAATTTCCTCAACCGACCTTGCATTTTTTTTGTCTTCTAGTTAGTTAAGCTAGAGTGTTTTAGGAGTACCAAATGGGTTGGTCAATCTAGAGGGTTGGGTACACACTTTGTTATATTTAAATAAACTACATAAAATGCTAAATATAATACACAACTAAATATCGTTTTCTATAGAATTATTATATGAACTTCCCGAGTATATTTTGAACCCAAAAATAACTCAACTCGTCACTCGAAATAAAAATTAAATTTACGTCTCAATTACCAATTTACACTTCAAAATTAAACGTGGTATTATATATGAGATTGGTGAAAAGATGCCCGAACCACGGTTTTGGAGATGCGAAGATCCTGCAGGTATTCTACCACGCCCTAGACAGGGAGAGTGCTGACAGGATTGACAGAGAAGCCGGGGGAAACTTCCTGTACCATGTGGACAAAGATGGTGCATATGACCTGATGAAGCAGTTAGCCAAACAGGACACCCGACTGTTTGACGACGCAGGATGGCGGCTAAAGCCGAGCCAGCGGAAGACGATCGGATAGATAATCTGGCCAAGATCGTTCAGGACTTGGTTAAGAAAGTCTACTCGGACAAGAAGGCCATTGCAGCAGTAGGAGAACCTGATTTGGACGCGGCCATATAGGTGCTCAGAACCGAAGACACCAATTACGTACAACAGCAGTGGGACCCGAGCCGGTACGGAACGGGTACGAGAGATCATCCCGGGTTCCGGTATGGAAACCCGAATTCCCCAGTTTATGCACCGGGATTCCAGCACAGGCCACCGGCCCAGTAGGCTGCACCGACACATCAGGTTCAGCCAGGCCCATCTGCACAGCAGTACGATGCCCAGATGAAGAAGATCGAGTCCATGTTTCAGACCATGGAGGCCCGGTTCACGCATATGGATGCCCTGACAGCCGACGTGCAGACGACCAAAACGTCACTACGCGCTTTGGAGGTACAAGTTGGGCAGTTAGCACAACAGCTATAGGAGAGAAAGCCAGGGAACTTGCCCTCGAATACAGTAAATAATCCACGTGCTCAGATCAATGCTATCACCACTCGGAGTGGATTAACACAACTAGATCCACAGTATCCTAGCCAAGCTCGTGCAGAAAGTTGAAAGAAGTGGAACGCAAACTGTTTGGCCAGGATAACAGCTCAGTCGACCGCCCCCACCCAAAGGGCTCGGTTGAGCAGGATGCAGTGCAGAACGAGACAGATGCAGAAACGGTACATGTTTCCAAGGAGGTTTCATACCCCTTGAGGACACGAAAGAGGGATGATAGCAAGGACTACGCCAGGTTTCTCGAGATGTTCAAGCAGCTACAGATCAACATACCCTTTGTTGAGGCTTTGGCAAAGATGCCCACTTACGCCAAATTCCTCAAAGACATTTTGTATGGGAGGAGGCGAATGAGCGATTTCGAGACTATAAACCTGAAGGCAGAAGTGAGCAACTGTGTGAAGAATGGGCTACCGAGGAAGAGAAAGGATCCTGGCAGTTTTGTTATACCGGTCACCCTAGGTAATTCTTACACAGGAAAGGCTCTGTGTGACCTATGGGCCAGCATCAACCTGATGCCATTAACGATTTTCAAGAGTTTGAAAGTCGGTGAGCCCCGACCCACCAGAATCATGCTGCAGATGGCAGACAGGTCCGTAAAACAGGCATATGGAGTTATCGAGGATATTTTGGTAAAGGTCGGCGAGCTGATTTTTCTGGCAGATTTCGTGATCCTGGACATGGAGGCAGGGGAGGTTCCGCTCATACTAGGCAGGCCGTTTTTGGCCACTGGAGAAGCTATGATAAACTGCAAGAGCGGAGAACTGACCATGCAGATTAACGAGGACAAGGTTAAATTTAACGTTTTCAAAAATCAGCAACTGCCAAATTATTATGACCACGAAGATATCTTCGCTATAGACGTAGTTGATGAAGGCTGGGAAAATGAGGATATGGATCTGTTATGGGAAGAGATTGATAGCATGTACGGAGAAGAAAAGGAGATGACTCGGTGCGGGCAGGCCATGAGAACCGAAGACTAGACCACTTTGCACCGAGACGAAGATGGCGGGCAGAAGATGATCCTGGTTCCGTCGCTCAAGGAGCCACCCGCACTCGAGCTTAAACCGCTCCCGCTCCCGTAATTGTTTCTTCTCTTTTATCTCAGGAACAGGAAGAGAAACTGCTGGAAGTATTGCGAGAGCACAAGAAAGCAATCGCCTGGACGATTGCGGATATTAAGGGGATCAGCCCCTCCTATTGCATGCACAAGATCAAAATTTAAGAAGGCAAGAAACCGGTGATTCAGCCCCAGCGGAGACTGAATCCAAACATGAAGGATGTTGTGCGCAAGGAGGTCATGAAGTGGCTGGAAGCAGGAATCATATACCCCATTTTAGACAGCCCTTGGATCGGCCCGGTCCAGTGCGTACCCAAAAAGGGAATATTACGGTGGTGCAGAATGAGGACCAGGAACAGATTGCACAGTGCACCGTTACAGGCTGGCGGATCTCTATGGATTATCGGAGGCTAAACGATGCAAAACTGAAAGATCACTTCCCGCTACCATTCATGGACCAGATGTTGGACAGGCTAGCCCATCACGCCTATTACTGGTTTCTGGACGGGTACTCCGGGTACAACCAGATTTGCATAGCCCCGGAAGATCAGCAGAAGACAACGTTTACCTGCCCGTATGGTACATTTGCATTCCGGCGCATGCCATTCGGGTTTTGTAACGCCCCAACTACGTTCCAGAGATGCATGATGGCGATATTTTCCGACATGATCGAGAAAAATCTGGAGGTCTTTATGGACGATTTTTCACTGTTCGGGGACAGTTTTGACGACTACCTGCATCACCTGGGCAGGTTCTAATTCAATGCAAGAAGGCGAATTTAGTACTAAAACTGGGAGACGTGTCATTTTATGGTCACCGAGGGGATCGTGCTGGGTCACAAAATTTCCAGCAAGGGACTCGAGGTGGACAGGGCCAAGATCGAGGTGATAAAACAGCTCCCATACCCAACAACCGTAAAGGCGATCAAGAGCTTTCTAGTACATGCAGGATTTTACCGGAGGTTCATCAAAGACTTTTCCAAGATCACAAAGCCACTCTGCTCTTTGCTCGGAAAAGACGTGCCCTTTGAGTTTGATACAGCATGTCAGCAGGCCTTTGACCATTTGAAGGAGAAGCTGACCACAGCCCCGGTAATCACTACGCCGGATTGGTCACTTCCGTTTGAGCTAATGTGTGATGCCAGCGACTACGCAGTCGGTGTAGTTTTGGGGCAGTGGAAGGACAAGGTCTGCCATGTGATATATTATGCGAGTCGGGTGCTCAACGATGCCCAGATCATCTATGGCACTACAGAGAAGGAATTACTTTCCGTGGTATATGCCCTGGATAAATTCAGGCCTTAATTGGTCGGGTCAAAAGTGATAATTTTTACCGACCATAGCGCCCTGAAATATCTGCTGGACAGGAAGGACGCAAAACCGAGACTGCTGAGGTGGGTATTATTGATGCAGGAATTTGATGTGGAAATCCGGGGCAAGAAGGGAGTTGAGAACGTATTAGCGGACCACATGTCCAGGCTTGAGAATGCTAAGGTGGACCCGGTACCAATCAAAGAAAACTTTCCGGAAGAGCACATCATGGCAGTCAAATTGGGGAGACCGTGGTACTATGCTATAGCCAACTATCTGGTGAGTGGCACGTAACCTCGGCACAGCGGAAACAATTTATTTCTGAGAGCCGGCAGTATTTCTGGGACGACCCGTATCTGTTCAAGCAGGGAGCCGACAACATTATGAGAAGGTGTGTTCCGAGCCACGAGGCCTGGAACGTGATCAGGCACTGTCACTCGGCTCAGTGTGGGGGTCACTTCGGAGGGACCCGCACGGCTTACAAGGTACTGCAGTCAGGTTTCTTTTGGCCAACACTTTTCAAGGATTGTCATGATTATGTACAGGGATGTGATAGATGCCAGAGGACAGGGAGTACGTCACAGAGGGACGAGATGCCATTGATTATTTGGCAGGAAGTTGAACCCTTTGATGTATGGGGGATTGACTTCATGGGGTCATTCCCGTCTTCTATGGGAAATCTGTACATACTGCTGGCAGTGGACTATGTTACGAAGTGGATCGAGGCAATAGCGTGTCAGAAAAACGATGCAGCGACAGTTAAGCATTTTCTGAAACGCAACATATTTACACGGTTCGGGACCCCCAGAGCGATGATCAGCGATGAAGGGTCACACTTCATTAACAAAGTGTTTGCCAGGGTACTTAAGCAATACGGAGTGTCTATCCATAAGGTATCACTGCCTTACCACCCCAGACTAACGGACAGGCTGAGGTATCAAACAGAGAGATCAAGGGCATTCTCGAGAAAACCGTAAATCTGGGCCGGAAGGATTGGTCGATGAGACTTGATGATGCGTTGTGGGCATACATGACAGCCTTCAAAACACCGCTGGGAATGTCACCATACCAGCTCGTGTTTGGGAAAGCGTGTCCCCTTCCGGTTGAGCTAGAGCACAAGGCCTATTGGGCTATCAAACTGCTCAACATGGATGAGAGTCTGGCCGGAGATAAGAGAAAGATGGCGCTGCTGGAATTAAAGGAGTTCCGCGGAACGATATTTGAGAGCGCCAAAATTTACAAAGAGAAGACTAAGAAGTGGCATGATCAGCGTATCACGCCAAAGCAGTTTAACGAAGGGGACAAAGTACTTCTCTACAACACAAAAATGAGGTTCTTTCCGGGAAAGTTGAGATCTCGTTGGTCGGGGCCGTTCATCATCAAAAAGATATTCGCATGGTGCGCATTTGAGCTGGAGAATCCAAAAGATAACTCGAGCTTCAGGGTGAACGGAAACCGGATCAAGCCGTACCTCGAGAACGCCGAAGTCGCCAAGGTAGACCCAATCTACTTCGACGACCCGTAGTCAAACTTGAGGTAACTGGGTCGGGCCGTCGACTGTAAATTACAAGCGCTGGTTGGGAGGCAACCAAACGTAGTAAGTTTAATTTATTTTATTTACAGCTTTAATTTTAAGTTTTGAAATTTGAGAGAATTGAGATGAGTGGGTATTTAATGAAAAACTAAGCATGTGCAGGCACAGCAGAAGCAGACAAAGCAAACGAAAAGAAACAGAAAGGAGAGAGAGAGAGAGAGAGAGAGAGAAAAATTTCCCCTTATGGCCAAAAAAAAATTGAAAAATTTATTTTTGCTACTGTCTGCGTATTTTACGCAGGTTCTGCTTATTATACGCAGCCAACAGTGAAAATCATGAATTTTGAAAAAAAAAAATTGAAAATTTGAATTTTAACTGCTGTCTGCGTATTTTACGCAGGTTCTGCTTATTATACGCAGCCATCAATAGAAATTCATGAGTTGTTTTGAAAAAAATAAAAAATTATACCTGTTGTTTGCGTATTTACGCAGGTCCTGCGTATTATACGCAGCCGCAGGTAAAATTGCATTTTTTTTTCATTTTTTATCACCCCAGTACCCCTGTGTGCGTAAAATACGCACAATATGCTTATTATACGCACAAATAATCAGTTTTTGAGCATTTTAGAGAGGGGCATTTTGGTCATTTTGGCAATTAAGGTTTAAATGAAGAGGAGGCCGGCCATGGGAGGCCATTTTTGCCTTCAAGCTTTCTCTCTCTACCTCCATTGCTCTCAAGCTCAAACACACAAATTTTTCAAAAGTGCCCGGAATAAAAAATCGAAGGCATATTTGGAACCCCTCGTCGCAAGGAGCACGGAACTAATCTCGGTTTTTAGAAATTTGCATCGAGCTAGTGTGGGGGTTGAAGGAAACCGAAGGGTGTTCTTGATGAAAATCTCAGATTCGTGGAGTTTGAAGCAAAACCGGAAAAATTCGTAGAAGGAAAGGTTGAAGAGGAGGAAGAAAGCTACGTGTGGGTGTGCCCGGATTTTCATTCCAGCAAAGTCGACTTTCCGGCGCCTTTTTCGGCGACAACCTTGCCGGATTCTGCACTTCACCCCCTTTGTGGGAAGGTCCAAATTTCACTCCCTCTCTTTGCTTTTCCGTTTTAAGCACGACCCGTAGGCGGGTCATTATTTCTGCAATTTTTCTCGGTTTCCGTGCCATGTGGACCTCTGGTAGATCTTAGGGGGCTTATTTGCTGAGACGCACGAATTCACGCGCATGTATCATAGATTTCTGTTTCTGCTCGTTTTTTTCATATTTATTGTCATGGATTTGGTCAAACCGGTCATAGACCCGAACCGTGCCCACGAGCCAGTTGATATCCCTGCAAAAGACATTAGGCCGCATTACTATGATAGCTACCGTTTTGTGACCCACGCGGCCCATACATATTATCTGACGGGTAAGAAGCCGAACTATAGGTTGGCTAAGGATTACCGCTATGAAATAAATGAGGATATGATGCCTTTTAAGATGGTAAATTTTGCCAGTCAATCAGACATTTTAGCACATCACTGACCGGGTTTGAGGGTGCGTCTAGTTCATCTTTAACTAGGGAGTTCTTTTGAAACCTGTTATATGATGGAGACGCCGAGAACACTGACACGCGGTGGGTTTATTGCCGTTGCGACTATATTCTGCTGACCCCCGAGTCCATTAGGCAGGCTTACGGGATTTCACCATCCCAAGAGCCGTGTGCGTATCAGTTGGCTAACAACAACCCTCCATCGGATGAGGAAATTTTGAGGGTATTGACTGGTGGGGCCGCGGGGGCCCACTTCGAGGGAGACGACGATGGACACCTAGGGCTTAAGCTACATTCTATATTTCTGTGCAAACCCGCGAGGTGGTGGGCCGAGTGGGTGGTGAACCGCATTGTGGGGATCCAGCACTTTACCCACCTCGAGAATGAGTCTACCCTTATCGTGTACTGTCTTATGATGTGTAGGAGGATCGATGTCGCCCATCTTACATGGGCTTACATTCAGGATCGAAACGCATCCGCGAGCCGTAAGGGACTCGGGTATAGCAACCTGATTATCCAACTGGCTCGTAACTACCAGATTCCCTTCGCGGAGAGAGAGGGTGACTGGCCACCCCCTATACTTAAGGCCAATAGGAAGATTAGAGGGGGAGTTCCGGGACCGAATGACCCAGTGATTGACCTTGATGTTGACCCTATGGAGTAGGATGAGCCTGCCCCTGCCCCTAGTAGGAGATCGACCCAGGATAGACCCGCTCGGGGGACGGGGGCGTCCAGACTTAGGCATTCTCAGTCCACCCATGACCACGGGGAGTCGAGCCAGAGATCCGGGCCGAGTCAGAGAGCCAGACCTAGTACGAGAGCTACGACCGGTCCGCCACCGCTTCCGGTCATGAACCGTAGGTTGGCCCGAGTTGAGGAGGGAGTTGAGGGATGTCGAGCTGGCCACGAGTCCCTTGGTGAGAAGATGCTTAAGAAATTAGGGAAAATCTTTCGATACCTAAAGCACACTAATATGACCCAGAAGAAGATGGCCAAAGACCATGGCAACACTATTGCTGCTATTCGAGAGGAGCAGCGAGAGGCAGCACGACATGCGGGCTGAGAGGTGCCCCTACCCATTATATTCCCTGCCTCCTATTCCAGTGACTACACTACCAGCTGGTCGGACGAGGCGAGATTGAGTGATTTTGCCACAGATCCGGATCCACTGCTACCTAGCAGGATCCCGGGCACAGTCCCGACAGACGTCGAGCTCACGGTCGCGCCAGTCGTCGAGCTCACACCCACGACAGTCTAGTAGTGCCAGGTTCCGACAGACTAGCAGCTCACCTAGCAGCATATCCGGTACCTCCGAGACCAGGTCAGACCCGCCATACAGTCCAGATGAGTCAGTGCCATGAGGGAAATGTCACCTCTTAGTGTGGGGGTGGGAGTCGTGTCTGCATTAACCCCGGTCTGCACGTTTTTTCATATTTATTTGCAGTTTTTGTTTTATTTTTTGAGTCTGCATATTTTCGTTATTTGAATCAACCCACCACAACGTTCTGGCCTTTCATTGTGTATATCTAAAAAAAAAATCAAAAATTTTCAGAAAATCCTAAAAATAAAAAAAAAATCAGAAAATTTTGAGAAAGGGCAATCGAGATAACAAAAACTATGAAGAAATTGAGGTTAAATTCTTTGACAGAAAAGAAAACTTGCATCGAGGTATAGTAGATAGTTGAGAGCCAGTGACCCTTGGAATCCGCAAGTAGTTATCACTTGAGCTAAGGATCCGACTAGTTGCCACACCGCCGTCATCTAGGTAGTCGACAACCCGCCCACGGGCGCCGTCACTGTCATCGCATCTTTCGGTGGAGTGACTGGCTATCAAGGGACCTCACGTCCTGTTTCTTACCCTAGGTCCAACTAGTAAACCCATTTGAAGCTGTTAACCCCTTTTATTCATAGCCACTGTAGCCTAGGGAGCCTTCTTTGAGACCTTCATCAGTCGTTAGTTGCCTATTCTACGCGTTATGACAGAGGGAGTGAGTTAGGGAGGGATTTAGATGGGAGAGCTTCATGCCATATCAGTTGTGGACAGTTTTGACATTGACACGTTTTTCGAGGAAAGGACAGGGTGAGTTGGTGGCGACTGCATTAATTTGCGGAGGTGGATCACTGCATTACATAGTGACCACATAAGGAGTTAGTCGCGTGCGAGACATCTGTCTGCACAAAATGGGGTCCAGGGGTTGTGAGGTTAATTGGTGGTTGTGCCGTTTTTCTACATCTTTGGTCATGAGGAGGTTCGGTGGGACTGCACAGTATCATTCCGACTACAGGATCAGCGCTTCAGGATTAGTGTGGGGGTACTTCACATGAGGACATCTTTCGTACCCCACGACAACAGTTTATTTTTACTCACTCAGCTTTAGTCCGTTTATATATTGATATTCGTGTATTCATGTATATATAGCGTCTTATTATTATTAAAAAAAAAACAAAAAAAAAACAAAAAAATATAAAGAAAAAAAAAGAAGAAAATGTCCTAGGTTTGCAGTTTTTTTTAGTTATTTATATTATTGAGTCACAAAGCTGAGTGAGTAAGCACGATTTTCGAGACATTTACACCGCTTCACATTTGTGGCCGCGAGCACGGCGAAGATACACTGGGGGCCAGGGAGATTGAGATGGTAGGAACTTAGTTGTTTCAGGCAGTTTTTCGGAACTCGGTGAGGGGTGTGAGTTTGGGGAAATTGTGAGAATGTCATAACGAATAGGACTGTGCCGTACCTATACACACATATATATCCTACCTGTTAGACTTATAACCTTGATTCGTAAATAGCTCGGATGGTAGGTTAACTAGGGATTCACTCAGGTTGATAGCAAAAGTTACAGTACTTGGGTCCAGTGCTTAAATCCACCAAAGAAATCTGTTCAGACTTACCGATCGCTTGCTGATAACTCCTTAATAAGAGTTATCCTACGTATGTTTCACATTGTTATTTGTGTGTGTTTCGGTGCAAAGTGATTGATTTTGGGCTAATTTGAGAAGAAAATGCACTTTTGGATGTTTTTGAGCTTTAATGCACAATCCGGGCGTTTCTTAATGGTTTTCAGTATGATTTTGATAATTTATCACATTTGATCTTCGCGGTAGTGTTCATGTTGTTTTTTGACAGGAATTATATATGCGGGAATCAAGTGGAGAGAAGAAACGAGCTTCGGAATAGAAGAAAAGACGAATTTGGCGCGTTTTGGATGTTTTCGCCAAATATTAGGCAATAATTGAGAAAAACGAGAAAATGATCCGGAAAACGGGAATTTCTCTACATGGATGAAGTCTACGTCGCAAAAGGAATCTAAAGGTGCAAAAATCACATTTATCGGAGTTCGGACGAAAAAGTTATGTCAAAAAGGATGCTCAAAGAGATAATACGCGGCCACAAGCATCCGGAAATGCCAAACACGCCTTTCGAGGAGCTAAATTGATGAATGAAGGGTTCCCCGGAATTTGGGAATGTTTTATAGCATAAAAGGAGTCTCGAGGTCGAGGAGATACTTAAGGAAGCAAAGGCGCGGGCAAGGAATCGAAAATTAGTCGAAAAAGGATGTTTTTGGGTGACCCAGACTTCTCTTCGTACGAAGAGATTTGTCTTCGTACGAAGAGATTATACTTAGCCAAATTTTGAGTTGCTGAAATAGTCTTCCTAAAACAGCTTGCAGTATCTATCTGGGAAGACCTTCCTACGAAGAGAAAAAGTCTTCGTACGAAGACTCTTCCTACGAAGACCTTCCTACGAAGAGAAAATGTCTTCGCATGAAGACTCTTCCTACGAAGAGAAAAGTCTTCGTACGAAGACACTGTGCAGAGGCGGCCAAAATTAAGGAAACGATGCTTAAAACTTTCCTAATTGACCCGGGACTCTTAGGGAACATATTTTAGACATATTAGGTCATATTTTCAGAGGAGAGACGCATTATTGAAGGACGGGACATCAACTGGGAGCTTGGATCACATCGTGGAGCTTGGGAAACCTTGTTTGATCTCTTTTCTCCTTCTTTTCTTTGTTTTTGATCATGATCACGCGAACGCTTGTATTTGTGATCATGAATATGCGTAGCTAAACTTCTTAGATCAGGACCCGAATTTGGGGTAGGGTTTTCACATTGATTATGCGTTTTATGAATTGAGATTCATGTTTTGATAAACCTAATTGATGATTTTACGTTTGCTATGATTGTTTTGTGATCTTCATCCTATCTAGTTAATTGGAGACGTCTTGTTAGCTAGAACTTAGTTTGCAATTATTTGGTAACTCGGTAATTGTTAAACCGGAAAATCAAACAATCACCCGTTCATAGGCTTGGTAACTCGGCTACGTCGAATGGGATCGTTAGAGTAGAATTCATCGTTAATGCATGTTTAGGGATAATTAGAACTTGGTAACTCGGTTTTAATCTAAACTAGGCATAGGATGCTCACTCGGTAACTCGGTGAGTTAGTATTGCTCGATTGGCATAGTGAATTTTGTCTGTGTTTCACAAATCATAGAACGTCGTCAACAAGAAAATCCTAGCAATCCCCCAAACGAGGTGTCCTGGTTGTTTCTCCCATATTAAATCATAATATTTAAATACTTAATTTGTCTTTTTAATTATTTAGTTTAGAAAAATCTCTCAATTGCTAGCCCACATAAAGTTAATCATACTAACTAGTTCACGACAAGTCCTTTGGGTTCGATAAACCTGGATTACCGGATATTACTACACGCGACAGCCGTACACTTGCGGTTAGATCGTGTCAAGTTTTTGGCGCCGTTGCCGGGGACTTAGGTTGAATCGATTAGAATTATTAACTTTAGGGAAATTTGTTTTTTGCTTTTGTTTATTTATTTGTTGATCTCAACTGCTTCCTAGCGAATTGTTGTGCAGGTATCTTGGTGATCATGTGGGGGCAGAATTACTATGGGCATTCTTCAGGCTATTCACCGTACTACTCCTATGGAGATATGTACACCCCTCCTCCTTGCAATCAAGAAGATGAGGAGATGAAAGAAATATTGAAGCTCATGATAGCTCAAAGGGACATAATGGAGGAAGGGCTGGATAGGATGGAGGAAACTGTCATGCGTCATGGACAACGCTTGGCAGAACTTTCGAGTGCATTGGCATATGCAGATAATGACGATGGGCCAAGTAGCATCATTCCTGACTTAGTGGAGGAGTGCAAAGAGGAAGACGAAGAACTCCCAGAGATCTATGTTTATAATACTGTCCATCATGAAGTAATAGATCCTCTGGTCGCTTCAGACTCGGATTCGGACTCAGATTGGGATGATATTGTGAAGGCTGTACGACTTGTGCCTCGAATAATTCCGGATCCATGGCATGAATGGGAGAGTGTGGACATCGCAAGCTTATGGCCCACTGAAGATATTTTCTTTGAGGAAGAAAGTCATGAAGCTAATGAATTACTGCATGGAGATGTTTGCAAGGACATGTATCATAAAGTTCCTCCGCCTAATTCATATCTCTTGGAGATCATAAAATTGGGTGAATCACATGAGAAAGACCAAATACCACAGTTTTATGCAATCCATGATTTACCACCCGTGATTCCAAGACAAGAACGAATAAAGGAAGTAGGAAAGGAAGAACGCATGGTTGTAATCGTTCCACTTGAGATACTAGATTCAAAGAGCCAATCCTCAACGACTGGAGTTTTGAAGAACTGGAAGAAGAAGAAGAAGAAGACGAGGAAAGGTAGAGTGAGGCATGTGGCGGCTAACAACTTTTCTTTCTTCTTGCCATTATCTTGTGCATGCTCGCTTGAGAAGAGGCAGAAAGAGAAGCGATGGTGGAAGAAGAAAAAATGGAGAGAAAAACCTCCTTAACATCTTTTGAGGTAACGGGGTTGGGTCGTCGACCTTAAATTACACGACGCTTGTTGGGAGGCAACCCAACGTATTTTTTTCTTAAGTTAGGGAGTGAGTTTTTAATACAATTTTGTCTTTTTAGTTATTTATATCGAGAGATGAGAGAGAGAGGGACTAATGATGTTTCCTAGTGACATACATGAGCAGGTTATGGTAGAATCGACCCCGGTGTGCCATGGCACACGTGACCTTTACAGGGACTCGTGCATGCGAGTTGGGGATTCTTCAGACATGGATTTTAGTAGAGGAGGGCAGTCGACCCCGGTGTGCGAGTACACATTGACTGTATAGGAGCATGGTGGCACCACTACTGTGCTTGGGGACTGCTTGGCGTGATTTCTTCCCCACCCTTGAGGTGGTTGTGAGTATCTTTTTCTCTTGCTAAATTTTGTGTTTCTTTTATATAAGTATGTCATGCTCCATCTCATCTACTGGCCTTCCGCATTGATTGCTGAGTCCTATGTATACTCTCTAAATTCGTTGAGGACAACGAAGCATTCAGTGTGGGGGTGGTTTAACTGTTTGCTAGCCATAGTGTCTTGCATAGCCAGTTACATGTAGGATGTGTTTAGATTGTATTGTGAGTCGTATTGTGGTTTATGTTGAGTTTTTACTTATAGTGTCGTATTGTGTAGAATAGTTTATATTCTGTTTGCACTTTTAAATAATTGGGTCTACCTACCAAAAAAAAAAAAAAAAATTGAATTGCGTTTTGTGGAATTTTTTTCCGTGTCTAGCCTTGCATATAGAGTTAGGACCTTATGAAAAATGAAAAAAAATGAGAAAAGAAAAAATTCATAAAAAATAGAAAATTGAAAATTTGAGAAAAGGCAATCGAGGATCTTGAAACTGAAGAGAGCTTAGTGAATGAATCCTTTTGAGTACGAAGTGCCGTAGTAGGAAAATTTTTATTCTTTAAATATTTTGTGTAGAGGGTTCACTAAGGATGTCCTGGGAATTTTTGGAAGTTGTGAAAGAATGACATGTAAAGTATACCTAAGTTTCCTATAGTGTGCTAATTAGATTGAGTTTTTCTTGTAGCTGAATATTCTGTTTTCAAGTGGAAACTTGTGGTCTCTTGTTGATCTGGGGTGGACCTTCGTGTAGAGTCGGTTTCATGTGGTACGGTTGCCTCAACCTAAGTGAAGTTGGGGGGCGTACACCACCATCCCTTACGGTGGTCACAAGAGTTAACCGAAAAAGCCCACGCTTTTTCTGGCTCTACTGCACGGTTGTAAAAACAGAGGAGAAAATAAAAGAAAATGAGAAAAGCAAGAAAAAAAAAAAAGAAAAAAAAATTGTGCTTCAAGGAGAAACAACCTAATGTGCTTCCGGTCACACGGAAAATTTGGATTCCATCCAAATAGAGCTTAGAGAGGAAAACTAGAGTCAAGCCTTATTTCACAGGAGTTGTGACTCCCTTCACCGGGACAATTTGCATTCAAACGCAATAAAGGCTAAGAGGGTCTGAAAACCTCAGATGATTCGGCGAAGAAAGGCTACAGTGAAGTTTGAGCTTAATTAGACCCAATGAAGCTTAGGACGTGCTTGTGTCTTGGTTTGAATTGGTGGAGGAAAGGGGACGCCTTAGTGAGATTTTGCACTGAATCAAATTTTTATTTCAAATTCTTGCTACGTGTATATGAATTTCAAACAGGATTAGTGAGAGTTTGATGATTTTCAGTTGATGAGAGGGAGATTGCCTGATCTTAACAAAAAGAAAGATTTAAAGCGCTTTGTGTGTTGTGTTAAGATAGAGTCTAGAATTTCCATTTGCATCATATTGCTGCATTGTTGTGTCTTGAGTCATGTTAGAGTCGTTTGGGCCTTGTCGGCTAATATACAGTTAAATGCAGTAAATGAGACTTTGCTCGGGACGCGCAAATGGCAAGTGTGGGGGTATTTGATAACTCCTTAATAAGAGTTATCCTACGTATGTTTCACATTGTTATTTGTGTGTGTTTCGGTGCAAAGTGATTGATTTTGGGCTAATTTGAGAAGAAAATGCACTTTTGGATGTTTTTGAGCTTTAATGCACAATCCGGGCGTTTCTTAATGGTTTTCAGTATGATTTTGATAATTTATCACATTTGATCTTCGCGGTAGTGTTCATGTTGTTTTTTGACAGGAATTATATATGCGGGAATCAAGTGGAGAGAAGAAACGAGCTTCGGAATAGAAGAAAAGAAGAATTTGGCGCGTTTTGGATGTTTTCGCCAAATATTAGGCAATAATTGAGAAAAACGAGAAAATGATCCGGAAAACGGGAATTTCTCTACATGGATGAAGTCTACGTCGCAAAAGGAATCTAAAGGTGCAAAAATCACATTTATCGGAGTTCGGACGAAAAAGTTATGTCAAAAAGGATGCTCAAAGAGATAATACGCGGCCACAAGCATCCGGAAATGCCAAACACGCCTTTCGAGGAGCTAAATTGATGAATGAAGGGTTCCCCGGAATTTGGGAATGTTTTATAGCATAAAAGGAGTCTCGAGGTCGAGGAGATACTTAAGGAAGCAAAGGCGCGGGCAAGGAATCGAAAATTAGTCGAAAAAGGATGTTTTTGGGTGACCCAGACTTCTCTTCGTACGAAGAGATTTGTCTTCGTACGAAGAGATTATACTTAGCCAAATTTTGAGTTGCTGAAATAGTCTTCCTAAAACAGCTTGCAGTATCTATCTGGGAAGACCTTCCTACGAAGAGAAAAAGTCTTCGTACGAAGACTCTTCCTACGAAGACCTTCCTACGAAGAGAAAATGTCTTCGCATGAAGACTCTTCCTACGAAGAGAAAAGTCTTCGTACGAAGACACTGTGCAGAGGCGGCCAAAATTAAGGAAACGATGCTTAAAACTTTCCTAATTGACCCGGGACTCTTAGGGAACATATTTTAGACATATTAGGTCATATTTTCAGAGGAGAGACGCATTATTGAAGGACGGGACATCAACTGGGAGCTTGGATCACATCGTGGAGCTTGGGAAACCTTGTTTGATCTCTTTTCTCCTTCTTTTCTTTGTTTTTGATCATGATCACGCGAACGCTTGTATTTGTGATCATGAATATGCGTAGCTAAACTTCTTAGATCAGGACCCGAATTTGGGGTAGGGTTTTCACATTGATTATGCGTTTTATGAATTGAGATTCATGTTTTGATAAACCTAATTGATGATTTTACGTTTGCTATGATTGTTTTGTGATCTTCATCCTATCTAGTTAATTGGAGACGTCTTGTTAGCTAGAACTTAGTTTGCAATTATTTGGTAACTCGGTAATTGTTAAACCGGAAAATCAAACAATCACCCGTTCATAGGCTTGGTAACTCGGCTACGTCGAATGGGATCGTTAGAGTAGAATTCATCGTTAATGCATGTTTAGGGATAATTAGAACTTGGTAACTCGGTTTTAATCTAAACTAGGCATAGGATGCTCACTTGGTAACTCGGTGAGTTAGTATTGCTCGATTGGCATAGTGAATTTTGTCTGTGTTTCACAAATCATAGAACGTCGTCAACAAGAAAATCCTAGCAATCCCCCAAACGAGGTGTCCTGGTTGTTTCTCCCATATTAAATCATAATATTTAAATACTTAATTTGTCTTTTTAATTATTTAGTTTAGAAAAATCTCTCAATTGCTAGCCCACATAAAGTTAATCATACTAACTAGTTCACGACAAGTCCTTTGGGTTCGATAAACCTGGATTACCGGATATTACTACACGCGACAGCCGTACACTTGCGGTTAGATCGTGTCAAGTTTTTGGCGCCGTTGCCGGGGACTTAGGTTGAATCGATTAGAATTATTAACTTTAGGGAAATTTGTTTTTTGCTTTTGTTTATTTATTTGTTGATCTCAACTGCTTCCTAGCGAATTGTTGTGCAGGTATCTTGGTGATCATGTGGGGGCAGAATTACTATGGGCATTCTTCAGGCTATTCACCGTACTACTCCTATGGAGATATGTACACCCCTCCTCCTTGCAATCAAGAAGATGAGGAGATGAAAGAAATATTGAAGCTCATGATAGCTCAAAGGGACATAATGGAGGAAGGGCTGGATAGGATGGAGGAAACTGTCATGCGTCATGGACAACGCTTGGCAGAACTTTCGAGTGCATTGGCATATGCAGATAATGACGATGGGCCAAGTAGCATCATTCCTGACTTAGTGGAGGAGTGCAAAGAGGAAGACGAAGAACTCCCAGAGATCTATGTTTATAATACTGTCCATCATGAAGTAATAGATCCTCTGGTCGCTTCAGACTCGGATTCGGACTCAGATTGGGATGATATTGTGAAGCCTGTACGACTTGTGCCTCGAATAATTCCGGATCCATGGCATGAATGGGAGAGTGTGGACATCGCAAGCTTATGGCCCACTGAAGATATTTTCTTTGAGGAAGAAAGTCATGAAGCTAATGAATTACTGCATGGAGATGTTTGCAAGGACATGTATCATAAAGTTCCTCCGCCTAATTCATATCTCTTGGACATAAGATCTATGCAGATCGAAGGTTTGGGAATGGCTCAGATCTGTTTACAGAACGAATCCACCTTAGTTCCAACTACAGTGGCCATAAACCTCCGAGTTGCCCCGCCAACAAGCGGATCCGATCTCCATGCCTGAATCATCTGCTCGAGAAAGTTGCATCGTCACAGCCTCTCTCGCATAGTGTGTTTTAAACCCAAACCACATGGGGGTGCAAAGTGCAATTTATCCAAACGGATGCATACACATACATACATTTTTCAAAGACCAATTCGCCAGCAGGATAGCAAACCAATTTTGTAAACATACACACACACACACCGTCGAACCCAAGATCTATGCAGTAGGAATTGTTCGGGAATGCAGCGGGAGGCGAAAGAGGCAGAAAAAGAGCAGCATGCCTTGCTGGCTGCGTATTTTACGCAGACAGGCTGCGTATTATACGCAGACAGCAGGGCAGGGGGCAGATTTTGGCCAGTTTTCTCCCCTGTTTGCGTATTTTACGCAGCATCCTGCGTATTATACGCAGCCAGGGGAGAAAATACGCAGGAAGAAGAGCAAAAAGGCACAACAGAAGACCCTGGCTGCGTATTTTACGCAGCAGGCTGCGTATAATACGTAGAAAGCACAAAAATTGAGGTGGTTTCGGGCAGTGGCAGTTTCGTAAATAAAGGCAAGATCCAGAAATTTCTCCAACACTATATAAAGACTCGTCCATACTCGTTTTGAAGACACAATACATCCAAGGAGAAGTCTGAGCATCCCCGGAGAGCAGGGAAGCGCGAATCCAGATTCGAAGACTTAGTTTGATCATATTCTCTCTTTTAATTTCAGAAACTTTGTTAATTCGTTATGTCGTTTAGTAGCTAAAACTTTTACCTAGGTTCTCGGTGAACCTAGGGTTTCATTTTCAGACATTGTTCTGCAGTTTGATTATGAATTTATGATTACGTTATCTTAATTCAGCAGTATTACCAGTTATTCTGTCTTTGATTATATTCGTTTATGCATGATCGGAGTCGCGAACCAGAATTGCTATAGACCCGAGCCTCTAGGTGAAAACGTCAGGCTAGGGTTAGGAAGAAAAGACAGGATTTAGTACCTTACCCTGATAGACCGACCAGAGAAAGGGAGATAGGACTAGCCAAAACGTATAGACCAACTGTTAGAGAATTTTACCCGGGCTTTTAGGACAGGTTAGAAACCCTAGCAGACTTAGAACGAGACTGCAGACTTAGGCAGCTTAACAGGAACCCGAAAGTCTGCAGGATCGTGACAGCATGTGGAATCTGAAAGGTTACTGCACAATCGGTACGTGGCACGGGTAATTAAAACTGCTGAGTGTTTTCATATCAAACAAAGACACATAACTCTAAAGAAACCCTAGGGGATCCTGGGACCTAGTATTCCAAACCCTAGATTTACAAACTTTCAAGATTTTTCAGAAGACCGTCAAAAAAAAAATTACGTTTTATTTGTTTATTTTTAGTTCATAGTTAATCACACTCTCAAACTACTCCTCCTTTACACTCTGCAAGTTAAAACTGATTTCTCGAAAAACTCAAAATAGTCCTCGTTGGAACGATCACCCGAGGTAAAATACACCCGGTATTACTCGATTCGTATACTTGCGATTAGCACGTTAGTTTGCGCATCACTAACCCCTCCCGCTTCTACAGTCCCTTCGGAATCAACTTTTAGTGCAGGTAAACGAGTCTTGTCAGAGAAAAGATCGTGTCTAACTTCGGAGATGTTGGAGGTACTCATATGCTCAAAGGATTGGAGCGACACCAACAAACGCACACAAGACCTACACCCTTTGGACGTGGCCGTGTATGAACTTTACCAAGAATTGGGAATAGGCGAGGACACTCCGCTAGATCTAGACGCAGTTAGAAAAAATAAGTTCGTATTTCAATAAGTTCATTTCAATAAGTTCGTATGTAAGTTAGAAAAAATGCAAATGATTGGTAGTTAAATGGGTGTCAACCTAGTTGGGATGTACTTAAACTATAGTAATGCAATTTGTTCTAACATTTTATTTTTTAATTAATAATACAAGTTTGTGTCTTTTTTTAATTATTTGTCTAATTTTATGTTTTACATTTATTATTTTCCACAATAAAAAAAATGAAGAAAACAAAATACAAACTGTCCGGAACCGGTTAGGAATCGGAACCGAACCGGTTAAACCAACCGGTTTCGGTCCACGGTTCTGGGCCGGTTCCGGATAAACCCTAATACCGGTTCCGGTTTAACCGAACCGAAAACTTCACAATAATCGCCCAACCGAACCGAAACCGACCGGTTTTGCTTCAACCGGTTCGGTTCCGGTTCGATTCTAACCGAAATCGCAGCTCTACTGTCCACCGTACATAAGACCAAGTCTAGCCTATGAAGTTTGCACCAAATTTGTTTTCCTTCTATCAAGTGACTGATATTTCTTTTTCCGCATGAAACTTTGTAAAAATCAAAAATTAAAAAATATTATTAAGAATATTTAAAAGAAAAATTCTCATAAAATTAGTGAAGTTGTTAAGAAAGTGCACGAGACCAAGGCATGATAAGAGTACCCATGGTGGGTCGTGACATTTTAGAATGCAATACGATCCGGTCCGATCGAGCTATCTGAATGAACCAGGTCCGCATTCGATCCCATTGAAGTGTATCGGATTTGGACGAAGAAAACCAACACGGTCGGTTTGGATCCGGATTCATATCACTGGGCAGATCCGCTAGGGATCCAACCCGATCCGACATATACATGCTTTACAAATACTAGTTATACCGGCACGCGTTGCGTACGTGGTAGCTTCGAACCAAGGTTGTGCAAATTAGCTGTTGTTCGGTTGTATGTGATATAGGCCAAAAAAATAGGCCATGTTTGAATCGTGCTTAACATAAAATTTAAGAATTCGCCATAGTTCACCCCAAAATCGAAGCATTCGGCAACCAATAATAACCTGTTTAATAACCATTATCATACTACACATCAAATTGCGACCATCTAATTTTACCAATATCAGAAGTTACAAATAATCATATTACACACAATTCTTAGATAAAAAAGGCATAAGATCTGTCACTCTTGGATGCCAAATAACAAACATTTGTTCATATGTCAGCAACGTTCCGAGTCCGCAATCCAAATAATCGAAACAATAGTTAAATTAAAAAAAAAAAAAAAAAAAAAAACCACAAAAACTGCTTGGATACAAATGGACTTCATATCGTAGTTCTCCATAAGTGGATTGTTGTAGTTACATCTGGTGTAGCGAGGGTAGCAAAAGCTGCATAATCAGAGAAGTATTTCATTTAAGTAATAACACAACCTCAACAACAACAACAACAACAACAACAACAAAAAGAAAAATCCTAGATCAAAATTTGTTCACAAAATCCTAGACAAATTTATGGGCCGACAACAATGCAACAACTGATTTCAATTTTACATATCTATACATCAACAAAAATTAATTCGCCACAAACTTGTGAGTTGAAAGAGAAGAAGATTAAGAAAAAGAAAAAGAAAAAGAACAATAACAGAAGGAGGATTTTTTCAGATGATTTATTTGAGTATGTTTACCATTTACTGCCAAAGAGATGTGTGTGTGTGTATATTGAGTATGTTTACCATATACTGTACAAAAGATGTAAATATATATTGAATATATAACAAAAGGAGGATTTTTTCAGATGATTTACGTGAGTATGTTTACCATTTTTTTTTTGCAAAGGTATGTTTACCATTTACTGTCAAAGAGATGTATACATATATATATATATATATATATATATATATTTACTCGAGTATGTATACCAATATATATATTTACTCGAGTATGTTTACCATTATATATATATATATATATATATATGTATACATCTCTTTGACAGTAAATGGTAAACATACTCGAGTAAATCATCGGAAAAAATTCTAACATAAGATCCATAAAATATGTATCCATGTACAGTTAAAATATAAAGCACAGTTATCAACTGACAACATAATCCTCAATACATAAATTAAAAATCCTAAATCCATGCATCAATTTTGCAACATATGACTTACAATAGTGTATGTGTTTCCCCATGTTAAACTCCTATCAGTCGACATTATCCCAAAACCAATCTCATCGTTTCCAAAACGTTTCTCACGAGGTACCAGCCCAGCATAAAACACCATCGTTTACAAAAATCCATGTCACCTTTCCTCCATCTCTGTTTTCCTCGATAAAAATACCCATCTCCAGCAACATACATCAAACATCTCATGATATTTACTCGAGTATGTTTACCATTGGATTCTTAACATGCTCAATTCAATATTGTAAAACCCCCCTCCATGTTCCTGGCCTAAATTCTCCGTAAACCACTCCAAAGATTTAGCGTGTGTGTCCGTATCCACTGTTTGTGAAACATGACTTCCACGTAGTTGTTTTCTCCAAACATTCAGATCACTACAACTCACAACTCTACATGATATTGAAGGACCCATTGTATAATCGCGTTTGAGTGAACTCTCAATTGGGATGACTTGCAAGCCATATCTCTTCACCCAATCCAAAGTTTAAAGAGTCTACAAGAAACTTCAACAATTTTCACCCACTAGTATCATTTCTAAGTAACCAAAGAAACTCTCCCCCCAGTTGAACAACAAGACACAACTAACCAAGTGTAGTTTCATGCTAAATCACCATTATTATTACTTCATTAATAATGTTAAGTATTCGTGGGGTTCCACCTCAAAACCAATTGGCGATGAGGGGAGTAGCCCAAGACACTTATTAGCTATTTTAGCTCTTTTTGAAGGTCCGATGTGGGACATCTTAATACGCCCCTCACGTGTATGCATTCGTGGAATGTTACACGTGAAAATCATTTTGTCGGCTTATGAATGGGCTTGCGATTGGCGACATAGTGGACCGTGTACCGTGTAGGAAGGTTCCTACAGGCTCTGATACCATGTTAAGTATCCGTGGGGTTCCACCTCAAAACCAATTGGCAATGAGGGGAGTAGCCCAAGACACTTATTAGCTATTTTAGCTCTTCTTGAAGGTCCAATGTGGGACATCTTAATAAATAAATCAAACTGTACTAAGACATCTACCGTAAAATCTAAAATCCCTCCAGCCTCACCAAACTCCGAACTTCTGCGAAGGTTATATCACATTTACTGATCTCAAAAGGCAAAATCATACATAGCAACAAACTAAACTGATAAGCTGCTACAAGTTCGAGATGGACATAGAAAATAATCAAAAATAGCCCAATTCTCATCTCCATTTGTCTAAAAGATATCCAATACTGGTAATTCAAAATCTAGGCGTCCGAACAACCCTCATGGCCCACAAACATAAACATTGACCAAGGTTTGTAGCTACTGCTAAATTGTAGCGGAAGGGTTCAGCGCCAATTTAAATAAAGTTGTTCTCTAGAATTAAATTACTAGGAGAGCTAGTTACGGTAACTAAACCTTCTTATTATGTTCAAAGAACCAGGACTTCACACAGTTAGTTGCTCAGATATAAATAAAAATATGCCTAGCAAATAACATAGATAGACAAAAAGTGCAAAGTGCCTTAAGTGCTTCTGAAACATAATATAATATCCAAACACAATATCTTTAAAAGCAGGTCTCCTCCACTAGTCTTCTTGCCACCCCTTTTTCCTTTTTCTTCAGCACACTGCTAGCCAAATCAAGCAAAAAAATCAACATAGAATAATTCAACCATACAACAATTCGAAATCATAATCAAGGCAGAGGATTGGCAAAACAGAGAGAGAGCGAGCGAATAGTTACTTTGGTTTTGGATACCCTAATCAACAGGAGGGAGAGTATTGATCACACAAAACGGATATAGTTCCCTGAAACCTCTCCTCACAAAATGTTCCCAATCAGCTGTCCTTCCACAACCACATCCAAAAAGTTCAAGAACAGTGCTAAAGCACCAACCTTCTCTACCTGAACAAAACCTAGCATCAACAACTTTCCTCAACAAGCTTTATCGCTGCATTCCAAATCTCCAAAAGCACTTCACCAATAAGGACCAATTAGAAAGGATGAGAAATCAACATTAGTGCCCCGTACTGACCAACCTGAAAACCCCTCCCTCAAATGATCTCTCTAGCATCTTACTAAGAGCCCTCACCATGATATCTCAAATGTTCTCTCTAGCAACTTACTAAGAGCCCTCATCACCATGATTTATGATAAGGGTGAAAAAACCATTAAGGAGTTCATTTCCAAGAATGGAAAGGCTAACCAAAAGAAATACAAGCATAAATACAACCTATCCACCGATGACTAAAACTCTTCATCCCTTGGATTTAAAGCAGAAACTGTCAGTGACGAAAATATTATACGAGCGATTCAGCAGATTGATACGTGTGCCCGGCCTCCTCCCCAGCAAAAGCTTACTCTACCTACTTGACTCAGGCAATAAAATTTGACGCTCTTTGAGAGTTAGCTAACCAGTTAAAGATCTTGAACACCTATCACCATCCTTAACCACAAAACACTTTGACTTTTAATGTACCAAATTCACTATACGAGCACATGCACCCATAAAAGAGGCAGCTCTCTCGTTCTGACCCACAACACTCCCCCATCACTCCTCCCCACGAAGTTTGCGTCACCTCTATCCATCGCATCTATGTCAGTCAAAACATAAAAGGAAATTACCTTAATCCAACTTTTGACATCCTCTTTGACAGAGAAAATCGTAAACCAAAAAACATAACTCCCACAGCCCAGGATTCCTTAACCCTTGCACCAAGACATGACTCAGATCCTCAAAACTCAGCCCGGATAATATTGTACGTTAACTGATTGACAGTCGGACCCGAATAATAATGCATCAGGCCTGGACTGTCGATTGATTAAGAACTTCATTACTGTAAACCCGGATAAGATCTTACGCTTCATCCTATGCAGCCCAACAGGTAAGACTCTTGGAATGAGAGTGAACAGCCTCTAAAATCATGCTGGAACTTCGCCACCAAAGCGAAAGACCAGTCATCCACTTTCATAGTCTCGAACGCAGGTCTGACACTTGGAAGTCTCCCAACAACTCAGGCACCTGTGATGGCTGACTAGACTGCTGTATCCTCTCTATTCACTAGTCGCCAATTGAAAGATACTTTTCTCGATTAGCTTGTTCGGCCTAGATGAAACACAAATTAAAATCAATGCACTGACAAACTAGTTGGATACCAAATTTATAACGGCCCCTGTCTCTGTCACTCCTCACGTTCATTCTGTAAAACTGAGGTATTTAGGCCTAATCAATCCCCCCCCCCCCACCCGGGCTTCTCAAAAACAAGGATCAAGGACTGGAACAAAGACATGTTGGTGACCCCTAAAATTAATTGTGACTCAATAGTCTAGAAATCTACATAAAAAATAAGAAAGGCCAACAAATAAAATGTTGGTTGCCCCTAAAATTCAATTTCAAGATGACGAGGGAAATTTACAATTGAAAATCACTCTGCAACAGACTATTGATGCATCCAGTTCAAGATAAAAATAAAATAAAATAAAAGAGGACCACATGAAACCAATCGTATCAGAAATCCGAAGTTGTTGTCTTTTATGTTAGCTCACACTGAGACATGTATTATCTATCTCCTTGCATCCTTTTCTTCTTATTTTTCCTCCGCCCTCCTGTACTTATATCCTTGCTCAACCTCCAGCATTTTACCTTGATATCAATATCTTTATACGGAACCATGTTAGATTTCAATGTTCAGTAATCTATAAATCTACACTTCCAGACCATCCAAATCAATGTTTCAACAAATTGTAAAAAATAACAATTGCAAAATGCATGCACGTACTTAAAAGGGTGGTATTTTGGGATTTTTACTACTAAATAGGGGTATTTTGGGAAATTCCTCCATGAGAGACACATAGTTGACAAGCCTGAACTCTCTCGCGCACAAAGTGGAAATCCAATGCCAGATGCTTCATGCGAGAGCGGAAAACGGGATTGGAGCACAGGTAAGTGGCACCAATTATCGCAGTAGATAACCGGAGACGAGCTGAGGGTAACTCCAAGTTCAGCAAGCAGATAAAACACGCAACATAGCTCAGCAGAAGTGGCAGCCACAACACAATACTTTGCCTCAGTAGGCGATCGAGCCACAGTCTTCTGCTTCTTAGCATAGTTGTCAAATCGGGATTCAGATAGTGAATCGAAACTCACCTTCATTCAATCGTGAATCGAATCGAATCGTGAATCGTAAAGATTCACTTTCACTTATGTTAGGTTTATATAATAACATATTTTACTAAACTATAACATGTGTGAGCTAATATATTCATAATTTTACAAAAAGAAAGCTCAAAGTTTCAGAAACTCGCATCCCTAGCTAGTGATAAGAAACTTTACACAATTTTTATAATGAAGATATAGAAATACAGGTGGAGCAAGGAACTATTGAGATGCCAGAGAGATATAAAATAATAGAAAACTATTAGCCTTTGACTAAAAGGAATGTACAAGTCATTTTAAAACTAACACATGTTGCAAAACATTCAGAAAAAATGAAAGTTTTATTTCGTACACTTGAGCTCCAACTCAAATAAGCCTTCAGCTGAATTGATTGTGAATCGTATGAATCGGATTGAATCGCAACTGAATCGTAAGATTCGGAAACTTGAATCGGGATTCAGTGAAATTTTTGACCCTTTAAGATTCACCAAGGGATTTGCATCGTTTCATGGGTGAATCGTATCGAATCGTAGGATACGAATCGTGAATCGTAAGATTTTGATAACTATGCTTCTTAGAACACCAAGCGATGAGGGAACCACCGATGTAGACCAAGTAGCCAGTCGTAGAGCAAAAATCATCCTTGTCCCCTGCCCAGTCAACATCGGAAAAGGCATAGAGTAAAGTCGGACCACGACAAATAACAATTCCCATATCGATAGTACCCTGTAGATATCGAAGGAGACGCCGGACAGCATGCCAGTGAGTAGTGGTGGGACGATGTATAAACTGAGACAGCTTGTTAACAGCATAGGTACTATCTGGCCTAGTAAGAGACAAGTACTGCAAGCTCCCAACAACAGTCCTATAAGAAATAGCATCCGAGAGAGCCGAATCACTAGTAAGGGAGAGAGGGGCAGATGGATCTAGCGGAGTCTGAACCGGGTTGGCATTGGTCACGGGTCATGTCGTGTAGCTGGATGAGGTCATAAACATAACCACTCTAAGACAGCAACAAACCGTCGCGATGGCGAAGAACCTCAACCCCCAGAAAAATAAGATAAGTCACCTAAGTCTTTGAGATAAAACTTGTGAGACAAGGCAGAGATACACTTCTGGACACAGAAAGCATCAGAACCCTTGCTGAAGAAGGAACTGGCGCAACTCAGCGTACCAAGCCCTTGGAGCCTGTTTAAGGCCATAGATCGCCTTTTTGAGGCGACAGACATGAGAAGGATGATCCCGGTCAATGAACCCCTGAGGCTGAGCCATGAATACATCCTCATGAAGAGTACCTTGTAGGAAGGCACTGTTGACATCCAACTGCTTCCGTGACCAACCCTGACTGACAGCAATAGTGAGAATAACACGAATGGTAGTCGACTTCACAACCAAGGCGGTGATGAAAACCCTTGGCCACAAGCCGGGCTTTATACCTGTCAACCGAGTCATCATGTCGTCACTTGATGCGAAACACCGACCTGCAACTAACCAGATTTCGTCCGGAAGTGGCAGAAACTAATTCCCAAGTGTCATTGCTCAGGAGAGCATCAAACTCAGCAGCCATAACAGACCTCCACTGAGGGTCACGCAAAGCCTGAGTGGCTGTAGAAGGCTCAGCATCAGAAGAACTGACTGTGGCACTGAGAGAGTACTTCTCACGAGACGTAGTGTTCCATCTTTAGAGCGGGTAACCATGACATGGCAAGATGGAACTAAAGGACCCACGAAAACTAAAGTTGGAGTAGTTACCTGAGAGTCCGATGCAACAGTGGGGACCGCCGGATCCAGTGAGGCCGTGGGGGCCACTAAATCAATAGATGCTTGTGGAGCCGACACTTTAGGCAGTCTACTATACTGTAATCCAGAGTACCTCTGAGGGGGAGGAAGAAGGGGATCAGTGGGGAACAGCATGATGACCAAGGCGATGATGCCACGAGCTGAAAGTGGGTCTATACTCCATGGTAAGTGCAAGAGGAGGTGAATGATTGGCTGGCCAGATAGACTCCATTCCAAAGATGTCCTGTTAGAAGTGGCGCCCCCGTAGTTCGATCCTTCAAAACAAAACCAGTATGTGAAAACTCAACAGTCAGATGATTTTGTTCACACAATTTCGCAACAGATGTCAAGTTTTGTTTAACTGAAGGAACACATAAAACTCCATATAAAGAAAAATGATGGGCACCATGCTGAAGATAAAAAGAACCAGTGTGACTAATCGGAAGACCTATACCATCACCAATCATGACATCCTCAGTATGCTTATAAGGCTGATGGAAGGAGAGATTCTGCAGATCGAAAGTGATGTGATGAGTGGCGCCACTGTCTAAGAGCCACGCCGGAGTCACTGGACTAGGTGCTGAGGGAGCAGTGGCAAGGTTAGCCCCGGCGGGAGGCCTGAATGATCCAAACTGAAGAGGTCCGAATTTAACAGACACTGAACTGGGGGCAGTCTCGAATCTGATGACCCTGGGCATTACACCCTTGACAGAACCCTTTAAAGGTTTGGGAACGCGGTTACCAGATGACAGCTGCTGGGAACCGATTGGGTTCCATGGAGCGGACGGAGCCGACCACTGCTGTGGCTGTGGAGGTGCCCACTGCTGAGACGGGGGGTTCGGCCAGTACTGCACATGGGTTACATTTCCACATGGGCTCTCTTATGTCGACAAGTTATTGATTTCGGGAATGTTGGATACATTTGATCGTGGTGGGTCTGAAATCTTTGGTGCTATAGAACAGGAATGTTCAGCCCATACTCCACGAGCGAATTCAATTCTAGTTAGGGAAGGCACATAGAATAGATAATTCGATAAACATGTCGATGGTTACTTTAGTTTGGATAATTTTGGGGTTTTGGAATCGTAAATGATGAGGTCATCATTTCCATATGATACTTTGCATTGGGCAAGGTAAAAAGAGGTTTTGAGAATGGTGATGACGTAAGTTGCATTTCCACCGGGCTCTATTATTTGGACGAGTTATTGATTTCGGCAATGTTGGGTACATATGAAAGTGTTGGATCTAAAAATTTGGTGATTTAGGAATCGGAAAAGTCAATATTTCACGAGAGAATTCTAACTAGGTAAGTCAAATAGGTTTCGGGAATGTTGGGTAAATATGATAGTGTTGGCTCCAAAAATATTTGGGGCATTAGAAATTGGAAATATTCAATACAGTAGATGATGATTTGGTAAACATGTTGATGGTTACTTCAGTTTAGAATATTTGGGGTTTTCGAAATTCCAAATGATGAGGTCATCAGGATACTTTTTCATTGGGTAAGGTAAAAACAGGTTTCGAGAAGTGAGTTGACATAAGTTACATTTCCACATGGGCTCTCTTATGTCGACAAGTTATTGATTTCGGGAATGTTGGATACATTTGATTGTGGTGGGTCTGAAATCTTTGGTGCTATAGAATAGGAATGTTCAGCCCATACTCCACGAGCGAATTCAATTCTAGTTAGGGAAGGCACATAGAATAGATAATTCGATAAACATGTCGATGGTTACTTTAGTTCAGATAATTTTGGGGATTTGGAATCGTAAATGATGAGGTCATTATTTCCATATGATACTTTGCATTGGGCAAGGTAAAAAGAGGTTTTGAGAATGGTGATGAAGTTGCATTTCCACCGGGCTCTATTATTTGGACGAGTTATTGATTTCGACAATGTTTGGTACATATGATAGTGTTGGTCATAGAAATTTGGTGATTTAGGAATCGGAAAAGTCAATATTTCACGAGAGAATTCTAACTAGGTAAGTCAAATAGGTTTCGGGAATGTTGGGTAAATATGATAGTGTTGGGTCCAAAAATATTTGGGGCAATAGAAATTGGAAATATTCAATACAGTAGATGATGATTTGGTAAACATGTTGATGGTTACTTCAGTTTAGAAAATTTGGGGTTTTCGAAATTCCAAATGATGAGGTCATCAGGATACTTTTTCATTGGGTAAGGTAAAAACAGGTTTCGAGAAGTGAGTTGACATAAGTTACATACATTTCCACAAGGGCTCTCTTATGTCGACAAGTTATTGATTTCAGAATGGTGGATACATATGATTGTGGTGGGTCTGAAATCTTTGGTGCAATAGAATAGGAATGTTCAGCCCATACTCCACGAGCGAATTCTAATTAAGGAACGCACATAGAATAGATAATTCGGTAAACATGTCAATGGTTACTTTAGTTCAGATAATTTTGGGGTTCTGGAATCGTAAACGATGAGGTCATCATTTCCATCTGATAGTGGGCAAGGTAAAAAAAGGTTTTGAGAATGGTGATGACGTAAGTTGCATTTCCGCCAGGCTCTATTATTTGGACGAGTTATTGATTTCGGCAATGTTGGGTACATATGATAGTGTTGGCCATAAAAATTTGGTGATTTAGGAATCGGAAAAGTCAATATTTCACGAGAGGATTCTAACTAGGTAAGTCAAATATGGGTGCATATGATAGTGTTGGGTCAAAAATAATTTGGGGCAATAGAAATTGGAAATATTCAATACAGTAGATGATGATTTGGTAAACATGGTGATGGTTACTTCAGCTTAGAATATTTGGGGTTTTCAAAATTCCAAATTATGAGGTCATCATTTCAATCGGATACTTTTTCATTGGGCAAGGTAAAAACAGGCTTCGAGAAGTGAGTTGACATAAGTTACATTTCCACAGGGGCTCTCTTATGTCGACAAGTTATTGATTTCGGGAATGTTGGATACATATGATTGTGGTGGGTCTGAAATCTTTGGTGCTATGGAATAGGAATGTTTAGCCCATACTCCACGAGCGAATTCTAGTTGGGGAAGGCACATAGAATAGATAATTCGGTAAACATGTCGATGGTTACTTTAGTTCAGATAATTTTGGGGATTTTGGAATCGTATTTCCATCTGATACTTTGCATTGGGCAAGGTAAAAAGAGGTTTTGAGAATGGTGATGACGTAAGTTGCATTTCCACCAGGCTCTATTATTTGGACGAGTTATTGATTTCGGCAATGTTGGGTACATATGATAGTGTTGGCCATAAAAATTTGGTGATTTAGGAATCGGAAAAGTCAATATTTCACGAGAGGATTCTAACTAGGTAAGTCAAATAGATTTCGGGAATGTTGGGTACATATGATAGTGTTGGGTAAAAAAAAATTTGGGGCAATAGAAATTGGAAATATTCAATACAATAGATGATGATTTGGTAAACATGTTGATGGTTACTTCAGTTTAGAATATTTGGCGTTTTCGAAATTCAAAATGATGAGGTTATCATTTCAATCGGATACTTTTTCATTGGGTAAGGTAAAAACAGGTTTCGAGAAATGAGTTGACATAAGTTACATTTCCACAGGGGCTCTCTTATGTCGACAAGAATGGTGGATACATATGATTGTGGTGGGTCTGAAATCTTTGGTGCTATAGCATAGGAATGTTCGGCCCATACTCCACGAGCGAATTCAATTCTAATTAGGGAAGGCACATAGAATAGATAATTCGGGAATGTTGGGTACATATGGTTACTTCAGTTCAAAAAATTTGGGCTTTTCGGATCATAAATGAAGAACTCATCATTTCAATCATCGTGTATACTTCTCATTGTGTAAGGTAAAAACAGGTTTCGGGAATGGAGATGATAAGTTACATTTCCCCAATTTTTGGGCTATGGAAATTGGAAATCTTCAAGTCCATATCTCACGAGAGGATTCTAGCTAGGTATGGTAAGGGTAGTGATTATAAGGTTCGTGAATGTCGGGCACAAATTGTTGTGGTGTATTTATAAAATTAATCGCCTCAAGAAAAGGAAATATATAAATTGTCATTCCTAGACATTTGTATGTGGGGAAGTAAAATTGAATATATAAAATTTTGGACAATGTTCATGATGTCGGGCACAAATTGTTGTGATGTATTTATAAAATTAATCGCTTCAAAAAGAAAAAATATATAAATTGTCATTCCTCGGCATTTGTATGTAGGGAAGTAAAATTGAATATGAAAATTATGGAAAATGTTCAAAATGGCTGCAATGAATATATTAAACAGATACATGATGACTTGTTGTAATCAGGAATGATTAAGATAATGATGGGACTGTTCTAATTGGCTAAGGAAATCTAATTCACAATTCCAGCAAACCCACCTAGGAATTTCAAAAGACAAAGACCACCAAATATCTAATTGCATGTCATTACTTTATCCCTCTTCTACTTGACTTCTCTTTACTAGCCTCAATCTCTTCGCTTTTTCCTTTTTCATGACTTCAACTAACACCAAAACAAGACTATATCACAGAACTCAACTGACAGGATTGTTCGTTAATCTAGTCTCATAGTTCTTACTTCTTACTTCCACTCCCAAGCTTAATCAAAATGGTGGGATATTAATCCTCCAGGTAATTTCCCAGGATAACCAAACCATAGCTTTCGATCCCTCTTCTAATCTGAATACAGCTCTACCCCTTCTATCCAGTTTCTTATTCCTTTAACTCTAGCTAACTGATAAGGAAACACAGATTTTCGAGAACATCACTTGAACCCCAAATACAAACTTAACCTCAACATTACTACACAGTTTTCAACATTACATGTAATCTAGTTCTGAAGACAAGCCCTAAATATCCAGAAACTCAATTTCCTTCTCGGGCTTGTAAATCTTTTTGCTCAAATCACTTCATAGCCAAACAGACTATAGTCAAGAATATTTCTATTGCACCACCACAATCCAACTAAACATTAACACAGCTTAATTAGCAACCATTTACCTGTCCCAAGGTAAACAACACTGCGTAAACTAAAACCATAATTCAACTAACTTTTCTATCCATACGCTTCTAACTTATTCCAATTTTGATATGAAACTATGCAAAATCACTTCAACTAAAGTGGAAATCCACACATCCTGATGTCCAAATCAATCTTACCTAATAGTGCGAAGCAACCACAAAATGTGGCAGGTCCCTAACTAGGCTCATAAATCAAGCGTATCCCTCAAATTCTCGACCCTTATGGGGCCCAAACATCAAACTCTATGTCTTTACCTTATCCATTTATCCACCTCTTCATTGCTCACCCCTATCTCCTGCTTCTTCCCTTTCCATAACATCAACTCTTCACAAGAACACAACATTCAATATCAAAGATCGTTGCACACTTCAAGTTCACTTCTACTACGAGAGGATCTCCTCTTCCGAATAGAATTTCGTCGAGAACTAACAGAAATCAAGCAGATCCACTATCTTCCTCATGGATTCAGCAGCAGTTCGAAAGGTTAACCTATTCGGGAATCTCCGGATCTCCGCTTATTTTCAGGTTTTTATGATCCGATAAAGAATCAAACCTATTTAAATGTTCCTGCTATTCTATATTTCCTTGAAAGGGGGGCTCAACCTACAGAAACCCATTCTCTGTACTATCAATAGAATCAATTATAACAAGTCACACACTCATATTCCGGAAATAGAAAAAAGAAATTTCGCGGTCGAACTACCAAAATCTGCTAACGCACCCTTTCCTTTCACCTTAGCTCTTCCAACTCGTCCTAGAATGGGTGTTATGGCAAAGAACAAGAAGAAAACAAAAGATGAAATTACCAAGGTTAGCACGATTAATGATATCAGCCCAAGTATTAATTACACGGCCTTGACTATCAACGATGATTCTTTATAATAAAAAGTTTCTTAGCTTCAGTCATCTCTCTTTCTTCCTTGTCCTCCTCTAGTATGAGATAATCATGCAGGCCACATATCATTTTCAACTAACACAAAACCGTCGCTTAAACCCTCAATCTACTTCACTATATTCTAGTTATTTGATCCCCCCCCCCCAACACTCAGAATTA
This sequence comes from Linanthus parryae, assembly GCA_023055425.1. NCBI lineage: Eukaryota > Viridiplantae > Streptophyta > Magnoliopsida > Ericales > Polemoniaceae > Linanthus > Linanthus parryae. The sequence goes on along the minus strand of JALGPY010000004.1, from coordinate 143,224,554 downwards.
TCAAAAAGATCCTTTAATGTACATTCAGAGAATAGGATTCCTCACAGAAGAACTTTCCAACTTCATGACTAAACAGCTGTAAATAAGTTCTGTAAATAGTCTCCACCAAACAGTGTTTTCTCCAGCGTTAATCCATGTCACCTTTCCTCCCTCTCTGTTTCCCTCAACTAAAACACCCATCTCTAGCAACACACATCAAACATCTCCTTTCCTCCAAATGCATACCATTATTTTCTCTGTCCATCTCTGATAAGCTGTTTCAAGTTCGAGATGGATAGAGAAAATAATCAAAGACTGCCCAATTTCCATACCTTCATCTCCATTTGTCTCCAAATACTGCTTAACCAAAATCTACGCGTCCGAACAACAATCATGGCCCACCAACAAAAAATATGTTGACCAAGGTTTGCTAACAAAGACTTTTTCGTTTCTTTCTTATTATTCTCTATTCAATTTTCCTATACCATTTACTGTGGGGCACATTCGTGCATCTTTGAAACAATTTCACAAAATTAAGCATGTAAGGCTCTAACTACATTGCCTCGTGATACATACAATATCAAACTGAATCCAAAGTTCTTTTACATCATACAACCCCCCACCCCCAACCCCAGCCCTTGAAAGAAACAATGGCGTAAAAATTACTTTAAAAGTTACTGGGCACATATGTGTTGTGTGTCTATGCAAGTGGCCGTTTATTCAAGCTCGATGAGGCACCTAATAAAAAATGGTTGACAACTCTTAATGCTGGCAGCAACCATTAAAAGCTAATTAGGGTAACTAAACCTTCTTATTATGTTCAACCAGGACTGCACACAGTTAGTTGCTTAAATATTAATTAAAATACGCCTGTTAAATAACATAGATTACCTTTAAAAGCAGATCTCCTCCACTCCTCTTCTTGCAGCCCCTTTTTCTTCAGTCAACAGAGCTTGAAAACAAATCAGCTCATACCGTAACCTAATCGTGGAACAAATCAACAGATCGAAACACTAATCAACGCAGACGATTGGCAAAACAGAGAGAGAGAGAGAGAGCGAAGACTTACTGTGGTTTTGGATGCCCTAATCAACGATTTTGGATGCCCTAATTCGGTGAACAAATCACCGCCGCTGATAGCCCAGAGACGACCGAACTTTGACTTGGGAGTCAAATCCGCGGAAAGAGCACGCACGGCGAGAAATCGAGGCCTCCGTCCGTCGCCGGCGAAGATATGGAGCCTCCACCGTCGTCATCTCCCCTCTCTCTCTCTCTGCAATCACTCACAATTGCTAATTTTGGAACTATGGGGTTTCAGACCTAGATTTAAGGCGGTGATACGAAACGATCACGGTAATGACATACTAGTATATAGGCTAGGCATTTGTTAATTGCGTAGTGAGTACGCGCTCGTAATTATAACGCGTTTTAACACTGCGGTAATATCACGCGTACTCACCATTCCCGCCCGGGTAAAAGACATTTTAACACCTTTAGGTTTGAAAAATAACACTTTCAACTATTTCCAAATTTGGAAGTATTTGTTTTGTCAATCTCGTGAGTCATTATTTCCGTCAACTATTTCCGCTCTACTTCAAAACGATGTAATGGACATGCAGCCCTTGACGATCTTTGATTTATAAAAGCAGTGGTTCCTAAAAAAAAATGTCTCCTAAATATTTTACAAAGTAAAAAAGTTTTCTAAAGTAAAATGACTTAGACTCGTTTCAAGTCCGCGAGTTATTTTGTGAAAAGTGAAGCGTTGTGACAACCACTCCATACTAACGGCTCGCTCTCTCTCTCTCCAATGACAATTGCGCATTTTGGTAATGATGGGGTTTGAGTCCTAGATTAAGGGAGTGACGCAAAATCATTGCGGTAATAGAACATAAAGGCACTGGTTAATTGTGTAATTAGTAATCGCTAAGAAAGCTAATCTCGTAGTTACAAAGCGCACAATGCAGTATATTAGGCATAGTACACTTCTATTCCTGCCCGTTGCAAGAAAGGATGGGTAAAAAGAAAGTTTCAACCCTTTATGTTTGAAAAATAACACTTTCACCTCTTTGCGTGAGCCGAATCTGTTTCGTGAATCATTTTCAGTAGAATATTTCTCCTTGTTTTGTAATTTGGTTCGAAATTTGTCTCGTAAACTATTCATCCACTGATAGGGATGCAAAAAGTATTTATCGATAAATCAGGGGGCAAAATGTATTTAATCGATACTCAGAGGGTGGAAAATATATTTTACCCTACTTTTTATAGGATTCCCAATATTGATACGATCATAGACTAGGACTGCAACTGGGGCGGGCTGGGCGGGTTGACACCCTTGTCCAAGCCCGAGCCTGATGTCTGTCGGGGTTTCCCAAGCCCAGCCCGGATTAGGAGCATCGCTAATGTAATACCCCGTTTATTTGTGAAGGGAAAATTGGGTAATTGAGAAAAATAAAATTTAATTTTGTTGCGAGAGACGAGTTGGGTTATTTTGGGTTGAAAATATACTCGGGAATTTCATATAACAATTTTATAGAAAACGGTATTTTATTGTGTATTTTATTGAGCATTTTATGTGATTTATTTAACTATACCAAAGTGTGTACCCAACCCACTAGATGACACATACACTAGTACACCCAAAACACTCTAGCATAACTAGCAAAAAAAAAAAAAAAGGAAAGTCGGTTGATGAAACCAACATCTCCAAGTAACTTTCAATATTTAAATCCCTCTCTCTCTCTCATTTGTTCTCTCACACCAAAAAGCCATCAGAAACAACAAAGCCTTCTCTCTCTCTCTCTCTCTCTCTCTCTCTCTCTCTTGTGCAACCCACGGCACCACCACCACCGCATCTCCATCACCACCACCCGAACCACCTTCATCACCAGCAACCACCTCCCTCTCCTCTCCCTCTCTTCTACGCCCTACCAGCAGCAGCAGCAGCTCCCCGACGAGGAGCCGCCACCAGCTACCTCCGGCGACCCACCCGACGGGAATCAACCGCCACCCGTCCCAGCCTCTCTCTCCCTCACTGTGTTGAGCCCCTAAGCCTCCTCCTCCCTCTGCAACGACCCAAGGAAGAGAAGCACAACAGCTGCGCCGCCGAGAAGGCCGCCGACCACCTCCGGCGAACAACCCGACGGGAAGCAACCACGCCACCTCTGCCTATTCTCTCTCTCACTCTGTTTTGACCTTCTCAAACCCTTCCCCACTCTGTTTCAACCCAAAGAGAAGCTTTAGCAGCAGCAACTCGCTGCAGTGCACAAGAACCACCACCATAGCCGCCGGCCACCATTAAATCCGGCGAGAAGCTCGCCCGAGCTAACCGGAGCGACCCACTCACTCCCTTTGGTACCATTCAACTCCTAGAGGTCCGAGGAGTACTTTAGCAACATCAAACAGCGGCCATAACGTCCGATTCATCGCCGGTGTTCATCACCGCCGACCGCCACCTTCGGAGACATAACCCGCTCCGTTTCTTGACCGTTTCTCGCGATTTTTCGCGTGGGTGAGTCCTAAATCACTCTCTGGTCCATTTCTAATCATCAAAATCTGAGCTTGATAGCTTACAATCGATTCGGGTTTGTTGGGTTGAGGATTTATGCTTTTGTTTATGAAGGGGGTTGTTTATGTAGTTTCTGAAAATTGGAGGGTGAGATGTGAACTGCATGTTTAAGGGAGTGACGCAAAAACATTGTGGTAATAAAACATATAGGCACTGGTTAATTGCGTAATTAGTAATCGCTAAGAAAGCTAATCTCGTAGTTATAAAGCGCACAATGCGGTATATTAGGCATAGTACACTTCTATTCCTGCCCGTTGCAAGAAAGGATGGGTAAAAAGAAAGTTTCAACCCTTTATGTTTGAAAAATAACACTTTCACCTCTTTGCGTGAGCCGAATCTGTTTCGTGAATCATTTTGCAGTAGAATATTTCTCCTTGTTTTGTAATTTGGTTTGAAATTTGTCTCGTAAACTATTCATCCACTGATAGGGATGCAAAAAGTATTTATCGATAAATCAGGGGGCAAAATGTATTTAATCGATACACAGAGGGTGGAAAATATCTTTTACCCTACTTTTTATAGGATTCCCAATATTGATACGATCATAGACTAGGACTGCAACTGGGGCGGGCTGGGCGGGTTGACACCCTTGTCCAAGCCCGAGCCCGATGTCTGTCGGGGTTGCCCAAGCCCAGCCCGGGTTAGGAGCATCGCTAACCCATCCAAGCCCAAATTCGAACAAACCAGTTCAGGTTCTGATTGAATTCGGGCTAGCTCATTAAACTAAATAAATTAACATAATTATCACATTCAACTTAATTAAATTTGTCCCCTTAAACTTAATAAATTAACATAATTATCACATTCAACTTAATAACTTACATGTAAAAAGAGATATCGAACGTAGACACTTCAATTTTTGATTTATATAAGGCTAAAAAATAACTACTATATATTGTTAGAGTGAATTTAACAATTATCCATTTATGCAAGAGTATACTGCATATTTTGTGAGAAAAAAAATATAGTTACGAACATAAGCATAATTGAAAATATCACTAATAATTAATAAAAAAGATAATAGATTCTTGATCAATATGCTATATAAGACTCTCCACATATAACATTTATAGGTAATGAGCATACAAATCGGGCAATTCGGGCTAGCCCGTTGTTTAATATTCGTACCGAAGCCTGACCCTAATTGCAATTCGGGTTGGTAATATTTGCCCGAGCCCGTCCAAATTACTCAAGACATGTGCCCAAGCCCGACTTTAGTCCGGGCTGGGTTCGGGTTGGTCGGGCTCAACACGTCCAAATTGCACCCCTATCATAGACTTCTTGTTGACACAAATGTTTAACATGTTGAATTAATGCGGTACAAAATCAAACACATTGGTTGAGGCATTAGAGAGAGAAAACGCTCTCTCCACTCTCTAGAAAACAACTCATCCTTTTGAAAACCCTATTTTTCCTCTGTCTCTTGGTTCTTAGCCGCCGCCGCCGAGAGTTATCCCCCCCCCTTTTTCCGTTCTCTTTCCGTTTTCTTCAGATCCGTTCCTCCTTAAGGTCTGCCTCTTGTGGGTAGATCGTACCTTCGCTCTGTCTTTTCTTATTTTTCGCCGCCGGCGATCTTTGTGCTTTTCTGGTAGAACACGTTCAGATCCACCTCTAGTTTATTTTATCCCTCCTGGTCACGACCGGGTTTCAGGCAAAGTCAACCCTTCTGCTTCGTATTTGTTCTTGTTTTCCCTCTACGTTTTCAGCCTCGGTGGTTTCCGTCTTACATCAGCCGGGGTCGCCAAACAGTTGCTCATCCAGTTTCGGTTCTGTTTGTTCGCAACTTACCCCTATCGTCTTACAACAGCCAAAGGTGGTCTTCAAGCATGTTTTCTAGAACGCTTTTACAACATCCACCACCGAATCCCCCACCAACACCACTTGCTCTCCCAGCCAAACCCATCCCATATCAACACCAACACCTATTTTCACGAACACAAACTTCCATTAGAAGATCCTAATCACCTACTCGAGACCCATCATCTCCTTCACTAGCAATCAAATTCACTCTCGCAAATCGACAATTAAAACCACCAAGTTTTGTTTGGTTGAGTCTGGTACAAATCAGACTCACTAGAGAAGCCACTCACCATCACCTTAACCACCTACCTTTCTCTTTACAATCTACAACACCACAACAACAACCGCTATTGCACTCACTACCGAATGCCAGAGACAAATAGCAATTGTTCCCAAATCCAAAAGCCCACCAAGAATCAATATCAACAATTGATTACTCAAATCAGAGGCCCTTTGCTTCGATAAATTAGAACCAGAGCATTATGGTCGGTTGAAGACTTATTTCCAGAAACACCAACACGTGGTTTGACCAATGTCCATTTCACAAAAATGTTGTAATCTGGTTGAAATTTCATTGATTTGCACACTTGAGGATACAAATGCATTTTTCCGTCATACTAATATGTTGTATATCCGGTATTTTTGTTGAGAAGTCCCACATCGGACGTTCAAGAAGAAGAAACACAATTAATAAGTGTCCTGGGCTACTCCCCTCATTGCCAATTGGTTTTGACGTGGAACCCCATGGATTCTTACATGGTATCAGAGCCTCGGCTCACGCACACGTGAATGGTCTAACAACCCACGTGCTCGCCGCCACCCGCAGACAAAAAGATCCACGGGTAGGCCAAAGAATGCCACACGTGAGGGGGGGTGTTGAGAAGTCCCACATCGGACGTTCAAGAAGAAGAAATATAATTAATAAGTGTCCTGGGCTACTCCCCTCATTGCCAATTGGTTTTGAGGTGGAAACCCATGGATTCTTACAATTTTCACTAAAAGAGTGAACACATGTTTGGTAGTCATAAGAGGTGTTAGTGAAGTTTTTCAAACTAGAAGGAAGGGGTGTAAATGAGGATCGTCACTACTAAAAGAGATAAGTAGTTGATTCATTTCAGATATGCTATCATAGGTCTGTCTAAATTTAACATACTAGAGTGCTTATACAAATCGGGCAATTCAACTAGCCACCAATTGAAATTTGTACCAAAAACTCGACCCTAATTACAGTTAAGCCAGCAAACTTTTGTCCGGCCCCGCCCAAGCCCATTTTTGGTTCGAGCTGGATCCGGGTTGCTCAAATTCAGCCTGTCCAAGTTGGCACCCCTACAACCACACCAACGGCTGGCTAATGAGAACCCTGAACAATTCAGACATTCCCCAAACAGTAGGCTAACATTAAACCAAATAACTTGAGTGAATTCCTTAAGGTTGCGTTTGGTAACCATGAATTGAATTTGAATTTGGATTTGAAATCTAAAATTTCAAATTACGAAATTTCAAATTTGAAGAGATTTGAAAATCTTGTTTGGATATAATTAAGAGTCGAATTTTGAATTTGGATTCGCTGGAGAAGTTTATTATTTATTGTTTGAAAGTTAACATCAATGACTTTGTCCAAGCGGCAAATGCCCCACTGCAAAGGCTTTGACCCGCCTGCCAGTCTGAGATACAGGGTTCGAATCCCGGCAGCAGCACTTTTTTACACGATTCTCTTGATGCCTAGAGATGAAAACTTGGTTTCATCTACTAACTGCGCATTATTGTAACTTGGTTTCATCACTTAGGCGCGGTGGATTTCAAATGACGGCAATTTTGTTGGAATTTCAAATATCCATGATTTGGAGGCTTGGATTTGTTTCAAAACAAATCCAAGCCCATGTAATATATCCAAATGTTGGATTTCATTTGAAATCATCCCAAATCCAAATTCACCCCCGAATCCATCGTTATCCAAATGAACCGTAAAGGAATTTTCCCGCAACGTCATGTGTTTTTTACGAACTTTGAACCACAGGCATTTCAAATGAACCTCAGCCAAGTTACAGTTATCTTAAGCCAAACCCAAATCAATCATATAAATCAACGGGAATTTACAAGCATAAAATTTTGAAGTCAAGAGATGCACTCACCCTTGATGTACATGAAACCCTTAAACCAACCATATACAGTCTTTCTTCGACCGCATAGCTTACCTCACATCTGAATGATGGGAAGTCAAACATGCTACTTAGGAAAGGAAATTAAAAGTCGATAGGAACATCTGTGCCTTCACTTTTCACTAGGAAATGTATTCTTCCGAAAAAATTTATTTCCTTTTCTTCTTCTTGCTACCTCATTATTCTCTGTAGCTATCACCCACTACCAAGTGCTCTAATTTTCACATAGCTTTCCTATCTATTTTTTTTTTTCTCGATGTCTATTGTCAATGTTCAATTCCTCTTCTACTTGACTTCTCTTTACTAACCTCCATCTCTGTGCTTTTTTCTTTTCATGACTTCAACTCAACACCAAAACAAGACTATATCACAGAACTCAGCAGGGGGGATTGTTCGATGAATTTTGGTCTCCAGTTCTTACTTCCACTCTAAACCACGCGCTTAATCAAAATGGCGGATAAAAATCCCTCCGGGTAATTTCCCAGGCTAACCATGCATTGGCTTTCAATCCCTCTTCTAATCTGAATACAGCTCGGTGCTTTATTTCTAGTTTCTTGTTCTTTTTTAACTCCAGTGTGAACTACCAAAAAATGTGGCAGGTCCTGAACTAGGCTTATAGGGCTGGTTTGGATATCAGGGTTTTACAGTTTGGTTAACTAAACCGTTGTTGCGTTTGGATAGGGAGGTTGGCATCCGAAAAACTCCGGTGACCCGGCATTGTTTTAGCCGGTCAACGGTTAATAAATCCTTTTTTATTAATTTTCAGTAACTTCAGGAACTGGTGCCCAGCAACTTGCCAGTGCCCTGCTTTTTGACAAAACAACCACCCGTAACTCACGTGGGTAATTCCCACCCACAAAACCCACATGCATCAGTACAGGACTTTCTTCCCCCTCATAATGTCACTGCCATGTATCTATCTATCTATCTCTCACTCTCTTTCTCCACACACACACACACACACACACACACATATATATTATATGCTTGTACTTACTTCATCATCACAGGGCACCTAAACAACACACCCCGGCCACTGGATATTTTAGGAAACCGGGCACTGGTCTCTCCACCCATGCACCGGCCTATCCAAACTAGCCCATAAGAACACAACATTCAATATCAAAGATCGCCGCGCTCTTCAAATTCATTTCTACTACAAGAGGATCTCCTCTTCCAAATAAAGTTTCGAGAACTAACACCAAAACAAGCAGATCCACTATCTTCCTCCTCCGTTTCCGAGCTTCTGTCATCTCTCTTTCTTTTGTGTCCTCCTCTATTAGATAATCATACAGACCACATATCATTATCAATTAACACAGAAACCGCCGCTTAAATCCTCAATCCACTTCACCATATTCTAATAATTTAACCCCCCCCCCCAACACTAAGAATTATCAAAAAGTTCCTTCAATGTACATGCAGAGAATGAGATTCCACACATCAGAACTTTCCAACTTCCTACACAATCATGTGACAAAACAGTTGTAAATAAGTTGTTTAAATAGTCTCTACCAACAGTGTTTTTCTCCAGCCTTAATCCATGTCAGCTTTCCTCCATCTCTGTTTCGCTCGACAAAGATACCCATCTCCAGCAACACACATCAAACACCTCATTTCCTCCAAACGCATACATTTGAATTCTCAATATGCTCAATTCAATATTGTAACTACCCCCTCCATGTTCCCGGCTTAAAATTTCAGTGAACCACTCAAAAAATTAGTGTGTCTGTATCCACTGTTTCTGAAATATGACTTCCACGTAATAGTTTTCTCCAGACATTCAGATCACTACAACTCACAACTCTACACGACATTGAAGGACCCACTTTATAATCGTGTTTTAATAGAACTCTCAACTGGGTTGACTTGCAAGCCTTATCGCTTCACCTAATCCAAAGTTTCAAGAGTCTACAAGAAACTTAAACAATCATCACCCACGAGTATCATTTTCAAGTAACCAAAGAAACTCTCCCCCAGTTGAACACCAAGACACAACTAACAAGTGCAGGCTCATGCTAAATCACCATTATCACTTCATTAATAAATCAAACTGTACTAAGACATATAGTAAAACCTAAAATCCATCCAGCCCCAACAAACTCAAATTCTGCAAAGGTTATATCTCCAAAAACTCACATTTACTGATCTCAAAAGTCAAAATCATACATAGCAATAAACTAAACTCATAAGCTGTTTCAAGTTTGAGATGGGCAGAGAACATAATCAAAAACAGCCCAATTTCCATCCCCCTTCATCTCCATTTCTCTAAAAATACTCAATACTGCTTAACCAAAATCTAGGCGTCCGAACAACACTCATGGCCCACAAACATAAACGTTGACCATGGTTTGCTAACAAAGACTTTTGTTTCTTTCTTATTATTCTCTATTCAATTTTCCCATACCACGTGCTGTGGGGCACATTCTTGCATCTTCGATAGAATTTCACAAAATTAAGCATGTAAAGCTCTAACTACATTACCTCATTATACAAATAATATCAAACTGAATCCGAAGTTCTTTTACATCATACGTTACGTTATTGCATCTTTGAAAGAAACAATAATGTAAATGTTACTTTACTAAACCTCTCTGCTTATTTAAAAGTGACATGGATACCTATGCATTGTAACTCTTCTCAACAAGGATGTCTAAGCCAGAGTTACAACACATGTATTGTAACTCTTCTCTACAAGGATGTCCAAACATTTAAGCTCAATGAGGCACCTAATAAAAATCGTTGACAGCTATTAATACCGGCAGCTACCATTAAATTGTAGTTAAAGGGTTCAGCCCAAAAAAAATTATATATGTTATTTGGATTTAAATTACAAGGAAAGCTAATTAGGGTAACTAAACCTTCTTATTATGTTCAACCAACCAGACTTCACAGTTAGTTGCTTAAATATAAATTAAAATATGCATGTTAAATAACATAGACAGAAAGTCCAAAGTGCCTTGAGTGCTACTGAAACATAATATAATAGCCAAACAGACTACCTTTAAAAGCAGATCTCCTCCACTCCTCTTCTTGACGCCCCTTTTTCTTCAGCACACTGATAGCCAAATCGTGCAAAAAATAACAAAGAATAATTCAACCATACAACAATTCAAAATCATAACCAAGGCAGAGGATTGGCAAAACAGAGAGAGAGAGAGAGAGAGAGAGAGAGAGAGAGAGCAAAGAATTACTGTGGTTTCGGATTGCACAAACAATTTTCAAACACCATCGGTGAACAAAACGGATACAGATCCCTGAAACCTCTCCTCGCAAAAAGATTCCAACCAGCTGCCCTTCCACAACCACATCCAAAAAGTTCAAGAACAGTGCTAAAGCCCCAACCTTCTCTCCCTGAGCAAAACCTAGCATCAATAACTTTCTACCACAAGCTTTACCGCTCCAGTCCAAACCTCCAAAACGACTTCATCAATAAGGACCAATAAAAATGGATGAGAAATCAATATTTAGTGCTCCCGTACTGACCGACCTGAAAACCCCTCCCTCAAATGTTCTCTCTAGCATCTTACTAAGAGCCCTCATCACCATAATATCTCAAATATTCTCTATAGCATCTTACCAAGAGCCCTCGTCACCATGATATATAATAAGGGTGAAAAAACCCATTAGGAGTTCATTTGCAAGAATGGACAGCCTGACTAAAGAAATACAAGCATAAATACAACCTATCCACTGATGACTAAAACTCGTCATCCCTTGTAGATAAAGCAGAAACCGTCAGTTCCCATGACCTTACACCTTCTCAAGGTCCCATTTATATAAAAATTCCGACTCACCCAGTAACAACCTATGATCTCATAATCATTCTCTGTCAGAACCGCATCCAAAATCTGCCTATCTACTAAAATAACATTATCAAGTTCAGAAATACGAGAAGGCGAAATGTGTTCTCACTTAAAAATAATCACCATGACGAAAATATTATACGAGAGACTCAGCAGATTCATATGCATGCCCGGCCTCCTCCCTAGCAAAACCTAATTCTACCTACTCGACTCAGGCAGTAAAATTCGACGTTCATTGAGGGTTAGCTAACCAGTTAAAGATCTTGCACACCTATCACCATCCTTAACCACAAAGCCCTCTATATTTATTGTGCCAAATCCACTATACGAGCAAACACACCCATAAAAGAAGCACCTCTCTCGTCCTCATCATCAACATGCACCCATCACTCCTCCCCCACAAAGTTACTTCACCCCTATTCATCGCATCTATGTCAGTCAAAACATAAAACAACATTATTCCTTATTCCACCTTTTGACATCCTCTGCGACCCAATAGTCTAGAACTCCACATTAAGAATCAGAAATGCCAACAATGTTACCCCTAGAATTCAATCTCAAGATGAAGAGGGAAATTAACAATTCAAAATCAGTCTGCAAAAGACTATTGAGGTATCAGAAATCCCCATGAAACCAACCGTATCAGAAATCCGAAGATGTTCTCTTTCACGTTCGCTCCCACTGAGACATGTATTATCTCCTTTCATCCTTTTCTTATTTTTCGTCCGCCATCCTATGTATCCTTGCTCAACCTCCAGAAGAAAAAGTAGCAAAAGTGATAACCATTTTACCTTGAACTCATATCTTTATACGGCACCAAATTAGAATTTCAATGTTCAGTATTCTATAAGTCTACAGTTCCAGACCATCCAAATCAACCGTTTCAACAAAACGGAAAGATAACTATTGCAGTATATGCATGCAAGTACATATATACTCCCATTTCTGTTTATTAAGTTTTCTACTCAGTTTTCGTAACTTCCCTTTTCCTCCCCGAGTAGAACTGACCAAAGAACGAAAGACCGGAAGTGAGTCACGCTTTTTCCCAGAAAATAGCTCCTACTTCCTTGATCAAGTTAAGTGTTGTACAAGCAATTATACTTTTTCCCTACTCCACGTATCTTTCTACTAGTAAAACAATCCACAAATCAAACACCCAGTATAACCAAATTACTGCCGGTGGACACTGGAACAATATCCTTGTGTCACAAATTCTGAACACCAACACACAACTTGCAAACTATCAGGAGCTGCAAGAAGTTCAAATTCTAAGATAATATTTATCCCACCAATGTCAAAAAATACACAGTAATTAACCCTTGAATAAAAAAGCAGATGGAAAAAACCCAATATGAATAGTCGCATAGTGATCCCATCAACACTAACTATATCCAGAATTAAGTCTTGCACACATATATTTTCCAACTGCTTTTCTCATAAACTTCTTCATTGTTGTTGTGATATCCTGTCTCACATCAGAAACTTGAGAAACGAAATCTTGGCCGTATAAGGTACCTTGTGAATTATAGCTAGGGAATAGGGCTTAAGTGTTTTCCTCCAGTAATTAGGAATTAGGATCAACCAGTAATCTGTTTAATAATTACAAATGGTATCAGAACCCACATGGTCGGCCGTTGGCTTTTGTGTTTCATAAGGGAACATACAAAAGTAGGTACATTAAGTATGGGCAGATATGGTTGTGGTTGATATGTAGGGTCTAATATGCGGCATTTCTACAAATAGAATGATATAGGTCATTATACCATGAAATTATTTTCACTGGGTGAGGTATATTAATGTAATTAATTCTGGGTAAATGATGATGATGGTACATAAAAATTACGATTTGGAGGTCATATAGGTAATTACCAGGCTAATCATGCCTTGACTTTCCATTCTTCTTCTAATTAGAATACAGCTCTACGCGTTATTTCTAGTTTCTTTTTTTTTTTTTTACTCTAGCTTATCGATAAGCAAACACAGATTTGTCAAGAACATTACTTCAACCCCAAATACAAACGTAACCTCAAAATTACTAGAGTTTTCAAAATTACATGTAATCTAGTTCTGAAGACAAGCCGTAAATATCCAGCAACTCAATCAAATCATTTCCATTTCCTTCTCGGGATCGTCAATCTTTTTGCTCTAATCACTTCATAGCCAAACAGCTATAGTCAAGAATATTACTATAACACCACCACAATCCAACTCAGCATTAATACAACTTAGCAACCATTTACCTGACCTAGTGTAAATTAGACCGCCTAAACTAAAACCATAATTCAACTAACTTTTCTATCCATAGGCTTCTAACTAATCCCAATTCTGATATGAGACTATGTAAAATCACTTCACCAACTTCAACAAAAGTGGAAATCCACACAGCTTGATGTCCAAATCAATCTTATCTAATAGTGTGAAGCAACCACAAAATGTGGCAGGTCCCTAGCTAGGTTCATAAATCAAGCATATCCCTCGAAATCTCGACTCTAATGGGGCCCAATCATCAAACTATATCGTTTTATCCACCTCTTCCTTGCTCACCTCTATCTCCAGCTTCTTCCTTTTCCATAACATGAACTCACCACAAGAATACAACATTGAATATCAAAGCTCGTCGCACACTTCAAATTCATTTCTATTACAACAGGATCTTCTCTTCCAAATAAAATTTCGATAACCAACACAACAAGCAGATCCACTATATTCCTCCTATGTTTCTTTGCATCAGTCATCTCTCTTTCTTCCTTGTTCTCCTCTGCTATGAGACAATCGTACAGGCCACATATCATTTTCAACAAACACAAAACAGTCGCTTAAACCATCAAATCTACGTCACTATATTCTAGTTAATTAACCCCCCCCCCCTTAATGTACATTTAGAGAATAGGATTCCACACATAAGAACTTTCCAACTTCTTACATAATCAGGTGACAAGCTGCCGTTGGACCACATAAGATATGTTATTCATGACTAAACAGTTGTAAATAAGTTCTTTAAATAGTCTCCACCTAACAGTGTTTTTCTCCGGCCTTAATCCTAGTCACCTTTCTTCCATATCTGTTTCGCTCGACAAAAACATCCATCTCCAGCAACACACATCAAACATCTCATTTCCTCTAAAGTCCAAACTCATACAATTGGATTCTGAACATGCTCAATTCAATATTTTTTCTACCACCTCGATGTTCCTGGCCTAAAATTTCAGTATCCAATTTTTGTGAAACATGACTTCAACGTAATAGTTTTCTCCACACGTTCAGATCACTACATTTCACAACTCTGCAGGACATTGAAGGGCCCATTTTATAATCGTGTTTTAAGTGAACTCTCAACTGGGTTGACTTGCAAGCCTTGTCGCTTCACCTAATCCAAAGTATCAAGAGTCTACAAGAAACTTCAGCAATCTTTATCCACTAGTATCATTTCTAAGTAACCAAAGAAACCCTCCCCCAGTTGAAAACCTAGACACAACTGACCAAGACAGCTAAATCACCATTATTACTTCGTTACTCAAACAAACTGCACTAAGACATCTATAGTAAAATCTAAAATCCCTTCAGCCTCAACAAACTCCAAAATTCTGCAAAGGTTATATCTCCAAAAACATGTAATCACATTTACTGATCTCAAAAGTTAAAATCATACATGGCAATAAAATAAACGGATTCAAGTTCAAGATGGACAGAGAAAATAATCAAAAACAGCCCAATTTTCACCCCCTTCATCTCCATTTGTCTCAAAATATCCAATACCGCTTAACCAACATCTAGGCGTCCGAACAACATTTATGGCCCACAAACAAAAACGTTGACCAAGTTTTGCCAACAAAGACTTTTTTTGTTTCTTTCTTATTATTCTATATTCATTTTCCTATACCTCTTACTATGGGGTTCTTGCATCTTTGAAAGAATTTCACAAAATTAAGCATGTAAAACTCACACTACAGTACCTCATGATACATATAAAATCAAAATGAATCCGAAGTTCTTTTTCATCATACCCTTATTGATTTCAGGAATGCTGGGTACATATGATAGTGCTGGGGTCATAAAAGTTTGGGGCCATAGAAATTGGAAACGTTCAATTCCATATTTCAGGAGAAGATTCTAGATGGGGAAGGAAAATAGAACAGATGAGGATTTGGCCAAAAAGTTGATGTTGTTGCTTCCGTTCAGAAAATTTGAGGTTTTCAAAATCATAAATGATGAGTTCATCTTTTCAATCGGATATTTTTCATTAATGTAAAAAAAAAGGTTCCGAGAATGGAGATGATATAAGTTACATTTCCACGGAGCTCTCTTAGTCGGACGATTTATTGATCTCTGGAATGTTGGGTACATATGACAGTGTCGGGTCATAAAAATTTGGTGCTATAGAAATTGGAAATGTTTGGGTCCATATTTCTCGATAAGATTCTTGCTACGGAGGGCAAATATAATAGATGATGATTTAGTAAAACATGTTGATGGTTACTACAGTTCAGAAAATTTGGGGTTTTCGGAATCATAAATGACGAGGTCATCATTTCAAACAGATACTTCGCAATCTCATCGGATAAGGTAAAGACAGGATTCGATATTGGAGATGATAAGTTACATTTCCATAAGAAGTTGGGACAATAGAAATTGGAAATGTTCAAGTCCATATTTCACAAGAGGATTCTATCTAGGGATGGTAAGGGTAGTGATTATTACGTTCTGAAACACAAATACAAACTTATCCTCACCATTATATGTAATCAAGTTCTGAAGACAAGCCCTAAATATGCAGCAACTCAATCAAATCCTTTCCATATTCTTCTCGGGCCCGTAAATCATTTTGCTCTAATCACTTCATAGCAAACAGACTATAGTCAAGAATATTTCTATTACGCCACCACAATCCAACTAAACATCAATATTTCTGGTGTTATCACATTTGATAGGTATGCTTCTGAAATCAAATCCAAGGTCTCTTAGCTGTTGAGAAATCCATAGTACTTGTGAACAACATGCTAAATTAGAGCGCCTAAACAAAAACCATAGTTGAACTAGCTTTTCTATCCATCCGCTTTTAACTAATCCCGATTCCAATATGAAACTATATAAAATCACTTCACCAACTTCAACTAAAGTGGAAATCCACGCATCTGGATGACCAAATCAATCTTACCTAATAGTGCGAGGCAACCAAAAATATGGCAGGTCTGTCCCTCAAAATTTCAACGCTTATGGGTCCCAAACATCAAACTAAACGTCTTAACCTTATCCTTTTATCCACCTCTTGTTTGCTCACCTCTATCTCATGATTTTTCCCTTTCCATAACATGAACTCACCACAAGAACACAACATTCAATATCAAAGATCGTTGCACACTTCAAATTCATTTCTACTACAAGAGGATCTCCTCATCCAAATAGAATTTCGAGAACAAACACAAAACAAGCAGATCCACTATCTTCCTCCTCCATTTCTTAGCATCAGTCATCTCTCTTTCTTCCTTGGCCTCCTCTACTATGAGACAATCATACAGGCCATGTATCATTTTCAACTAGCACAAAACTGCGCTTAAACCCTCAATCTACTTCGCTACATCCTTGTTATTTAATCCCCCCCCCCCCCCCCCCGTCCCCAAACACTCAGAATTGTCAAAATGTCCCTTTACTGTACATTCAGAGAGTAGGATTCCAGTATTCCACACATAAGACCTTTCCAACTTCCTACACAATCGTGTGACAAGTGGCCGTCGGACCACATAAGATATATTATTCATGACAAAACAGTTGTAAATAAGTTCCTCAAATAGACACCACCAAACAGTGTTTTTGTCCAGCCAAAGATCCATGTCACCTTTCCTCCATCTCTGTTTCGCTCGACAAAAATACCCATCTCCAGCAACACATCAAACATTTCATTTCCTCCAAAGGCATACCATTGGATTCCCTAACATGCTCAATTCAATATTGTAACCCCCCTCCATGTTCCTGGCCTAAAATCTCCGCGAACCACTCCAAAGATCGTCTACAAAGCCAGTCATCTCACTTCAATTTTTTTATATTCTATATACAGATCCTTTGCTTTTCTCTTGAAATATAACACAAGTAATTCCTTATGGACAAAATAGGTCGTGTTCCCAAGTCACCAACAAATAAACTCCAAACCCAAAAGAACAAGGCCAACTTGATTAACCTCAAAATCTGTATGCTTCTACTTACTTCAAGACAACACTCTATATTATACTCGGATGAGAGTACATCGTACACGGTTCCACCAAATTACTTCAATGTCTTTCTCGATAGTAATTATAATTTTTCTCAGTCGTAGCTTCCTCGAATCCTTCAGTTCCAAAATTACAAATTTGAAGGAACTACCACCAACATAACCATAATGTGATATAGCCTTGAAACCCATATCCTCCAATCACAAACTTCAAGGTTTGCCACTGTATCAGTGGAAAATATATGCGCAGATTCCACATTTCAAATTCTGGCCACAGAAGACAAACCCAATATTACAGCAATTACAAACCTCAAGGAACCCAACATCCTCAATCCCAAGATATATACCACTAAACAATACTTGAATTACATAATCCTCAATGAGACATTAACAAATCCTAAATCCATGCATCAATTTTGCAACCTATGACTTACAATAGTGTATTTGTGATCCCCCATGTAAAACTCCTATCAGTCGACATTATCCCAAAACCAATCTCATCATTTTCAAAAAGTTTCTCATGAGATATCAGTCCAGCATAAAACACTATCCAGAGCCCAGACTCAGCTTTTAAGTTCAGGACGACAATAAAAAAAAGAGCTCGAGCTCGGCCATGTCTCTCCCTCCCTAACCAAACCATCTCCATAACCTGCCCACAAATGAAAAATCGCCAAAATATAAACATGTCATCCTGCCAAATAATCAGTACACCTAACTTGTCCTTTTTTTTATTACCTAACCTTATTTGTCCACTTGACTTCTCATTTCTTCCTTCTTAATGTTCCTTTTTCATGTACTTATCCACCCCATTACCTTGGCATTCATATCCTATCAAAGATCCCAGGTCTTATAACATCAACTGCCCATGACCACTAAAAAAACACGTGCAACCTTGGCTAAATCCAATAAGAAGTGAATGCATGAGCTGATCCTGTACCAAACAATAAGATAAAACTAATTCTGAATTTAAAAGCAACACAAGAAAATGACCATTTCACTTCCCTCTTATCTCCACATTTTCCAACAAAACTGAATACAACATAAGGCATCCAACTGTTGCTCACAAACAAAAACGTTTACTAGACCAGCCAACTACTGTTCCATTTCTTCCGCGTATTATCCTTTATTTGTTTCCAATCTTCTCGTCATCATTTGGCACGTCATATTGCATCATCCGAGCGTTTACCATAACCAACCACGTAAACAGATGACTGCATTACCTTGCCATTCATATCAAATCAAACTAAAATCAATATTTACCTTATGTCAACCAACCCCAAACACCAATGATGATACAACGACCTTGAACATCTACCACTTCTACAATTTTGCACAAAATGATCTCCAAAGACAAATGACCACATTATTTGATCACAGAATCAAACATAAACATAACTTTATCAATTAATCTTATTGGCAGATCAAATCAAGATAAACTTAGCTCCGATGTGATGCAATCAAAGTGGTTTTGTTTCGAAAGATTTTTCTATTATAGCTCAAATTATTTGAATAGATTTTCATATAGTTAGCCTTGATTCTAGGAGTTAAATTGATTAGCCTTTAGTTGCCTTTCGTTCGTTTGCCTATAAATACAAATAGTTTTCCATACGCTTATATGGTATCAGAGCCTGCTATTCTCTAGTTTTGAGTCAAATCCTACGCGTCAAATTATTTCAAACTTCGATTCAGCTTTCATTCTTTCATGGCTGAGTCTTCTAATCCAGGAGCTACTCTAGGCAACCATGCGGTGTCTGCCGTGTCCAGCCAAAATCAAGCAGGAAGCTCCTCATCTCTTTTCCTGGAGGAGACCCTGGTCCCACTCATATCACAGTTCACAAGCTAGAGGGCATCACTTTCTTGCAGTAGGATCAGTCTGTGAAAATACTGATCTGTGGCCGTTACATGACTGTATTGGGTTCGGAAATTTTAGTGAGTCCTCTTTCCACGAGAGGATTAAAATTAGGGAAGGCAAATAGAATACATGATGATTTGGTAAACATGTTTGATGGTTACTTCAGTTCAGAAATTTGGGGTTTCGAAACGGTAAATGATGAGGTCATCACTTCCATTGGATACTTTCCATTGGGTAAGGTAAAAACCCGTTTCGTAAATGGAGATGATATTGGTCATCATTCCATGAGTTTGTTCTAACTGGTTTAGATAATTGAATCACGAAAACTTTGTTGTTTGCACTGGTAATGGTAAGTACATAATAAATTGATGTTGTTGCTTCAGTTCAAAAAAAAAATTGAGGTTTTCAAAATCATTAATAATGAGGTCATCATTTCAATCGGATGCTTTTCATTAAGGTAAAAACAGAATCCGAAAACGGATATGATATAAGTTACATTGCCACGGGGCTCTAGTCAGACGAGTTGTTGATCTCTGGAATGTTGCGTACATTTTCATCAAAAAAAAAGAATGTTGCGGACATATGATTGTGTCAGGTCATAAAATTTGTGGCTATAGAAATTGGAAATGTTGAAGTCTATATTTCTCGAGAGGATTCTTGCTAAGGCAGGCAAATAGAATAGATGATGATTTAGTAAACATGTTGATAGTTAATTCAGTTCAGAAAATTTGGGATTTCGGAATCATGAATGATGAGGTCATCATTTCAATCAGATACTTATCATTGGGCAAGGTAAGACTATCACGAAAGGATTCTAGCTAGTGATGGTAAGGGTAGTGATTATTAGGTTCAAAATATAAGAGGTTTGTGATATTGTATGTTTCGCCGGATTATTTGAATGGGACAAGGAAATTCGGTTATTCAGGAATTTCGGGCACATTGTTGTGGTGGATTTATAAAAATAAGCGCCTCAAGAATAGTAAATATATAAATCATCATTCCTAGGCATTTGTGTAAGTAGGGAAGTAAAATTGAATATATAAAATTTTGGTAAACGTTCA
Organism: Linanthus parryae; assembly: GCA_023055425.1. Taxonomy (NCBI): domain Eukaryota; kingdom Viridiplantae; phylum Streptophyta; class Magnoliopsida; order Ericales; family Polemoniaceae; genus Linanthus; species Linanthus parryae. The sequence continues at coordinate 143,204,130 of JALGPY010000004.1, read as the reverse complement.
TAATGGTTGTTTTGACTATATTAGACAGAATACATGATGACTTGCTAACATGATAGTTCAGAAATTTGGAATTTTCGGAATCGTAAATGATGAGGTCATCATTTCCATCAGATACTTTCCATTAGTAGTGTAAAACAAGTTTTGTGAATGGAGATGATATAGATTATCATTGGACGACAGTGTTCTAACTGGCTTCGATAAAACTAAATCATGATATTTTTGTGATGGTGTTGGTAGTTGTTATTAGATTCAAAATATATGAGGCTGTATGGAATTGGATATGATATAACTCTATATTTTCCATGGGATTACTTTGATAGGGCAAGGTAAACTGGTTATGAGAATAACGGCACGTTATTTCGGTTTCAAAAGAATTGGGGCTCCAATTGGGCATATATGTCTTCATGACCGGACAGTTCTTTCTTCATGACCGGACAGTCCTAGTTAGTATTGGAAATTGAATACATGAACCTTTGATAGATAAGTCGAGAATGGCTATTTTGGTTTGAATTTTTTTTTGAGAAATCGGAATAAATATAAGCCATAAGTTCCATGTGATTATTTCGATTGGGCACAGTAAATTGGTTTCGTGTGGGTATGGTCATAAATCAGGCATATCCCTCGAAATCTCGACGCTTATGGGGCCCAAACATCAAACTATGTCTTTACCTTATCCTTTTATCTACCTCTTCTTTACTCACCTCTATCTCCTGCTTCTTCCCTTTCAATAACATGAACTCACCACAGTAACACAACATTCAATATCAATGATCGCCGCACACTTCAAATTCATTTATACTACATATAGAAGTTTGAGAACTAACACAAAACCAAAGCTTAAAACCCTCAATCCATTTCACTATATTCTAGTTATTTAATCCCCCCCCCCCACCCCCTCACACTAAGAATTATCAAAAAAATTACTTTAATGTACATTCGGAGAATAGGATTCCACACATAAGAACTTTTCAATTTCCTACACAATCGGGTCACAAGTGGGCGGTGGACCACATAAGATATGTTATTCATGACTAAGCAGTTGTAAATAAGTTCTTCAAATAGTATCCACCAAACAGTGTTTTTCTCCAGCCTTAATCCATGTCAGCTTTCCTCCATCTCTATTTTGCTCGACAAAGTTACCCATCCCCAGCAACAAACATCGAACATCCCATTTCCTCCAAACGCATACCATTGGATTCTCAACATGCTCAATTCAATAATGTAACTACCCCCTTCCATGTTCCTGGCCTAAAATTTCAAATAACCACTCCAAAAATTAAGCGTGTGTGACTGTATCCACTGTTTGTGAAACATGACTTCCACGTAATAGTTTTCTCCAAACCTTCAGATCACTACAACTTGCAACTCCACGTGACATTGAAGGACCAACTTTATAATCGTATTTTAATTGAACTCTCAACTGGGTTGACTTCCAAGCCTTATCGTTTCACCTAATCCAAAGTTTAAAGAGTCTACAAGAAACTTCAACAATTTTCATCCACTAGTATCATTTCTAAGTAACCAAAGAAACTCTAACCAAGTGTAGGTACATGCTAAATCACCATTATTACTTCATTATAAATCAAACTGTACTAAGACATCTATATTAAAATCAAAAATCCCTCCAGCCTCAACAAACTCCAAACTTCTGCAAAAGTTAGATCACATTTACTGATCTCAAAAGTCAAAATCATACATAGCAATAAAATAAACTGATAAGCTGCTTCAAGTTAGAGATGGACAGAGAAAATAATCAAAAACAGTCCAATTTCATCTCCATTTGTCTCAAAAATATCCAATACTGCTTAACCAAAATCTAGGCGTCCGAACAACACTCATGGCCATGGTTTGTAGCTACCATTATATTGTAGTGAATGGTTTCAGCCCAAGGTTTGTTCTCTGCAGACACAACTGACCACTCAATATACCAATCGTACCAGAATTCCGAAGTTGTTCTCTTTCACGTTTGCTCCCACTGAGACATGTATTCTCTATCTCCTTGCATCCTTTTCTTTTTATTTTTCTCCCGCCCTCCTATACGTGTATACTTGATCATCCTCGAGAAGAAAAAGTAGGAAAAGTGATAACCATTTTACCTTGACATCCATATCTTTATACGGCACCAAGTTATATTTCAATGTTCAGCATTCTATAAGTCTACAGTTCCAGACCATCCAAATCAATGTTTCAACAAAATGTAAAAATAAGAATTGCAGTATATGCATGCAAGTACGCATATACTCCCCTTTCTGTTTCTTCAGTTTTCTACTCAGTTGTCCTAATTTCCCTTTTCCTCCTATAGATTAAACCTCTGACCAAAGAATGAAAGACCGTAAGCCAGTCACACTTCTTCCCATAAAACAGCACCTACTTCCTTGATCAAGTTAATAGTTGTACAATCAATTATACTTTTACCCAATTCCCACATATTTCGTATCTTTCTATAAATAAAATAATCCACAAATCAAAAACACAGTATAACAAAATTACTGCCAGAGGACACGAGAACAATATCTGTCACAAATTCTAAACACCAACACACGACTTGCAAACTATCAGTACGTAGTTGCAACAACTGCAACTTCTAAGACCATTTTTGTCCCACCAATGTTGTCAATAGAAACACAAGCATCTGTAAAACTAATATATTAACATCAAGATACAGATACACTATAGTTACCCTTTGAATAAAAATGCAGATGCAAGAAACCCTATATGAACTGGTCACATGATTATCCAATCATCAATTACTATATCCAGAATTGAAGTCTTGCGCACATATCTTTTCTGACTGCTTCTCACACACTTCTTCATTGTTGTTGTGATATCCCGTCTCAAGTCAGAAACTTGAGAAAAGGAAAATTGGTTGTATATGGTACCTTGTGAAATATAGCTAGCGAGTTGGGCTTAAGCATTTTCCTCCAGTAATTAGGAATTAGGATCAACCAGTAATCTGTTTAATAATTACAAATGGTATCAGAACCCACATGGTCTGTGGTGTTCACAGTGGAGTAATGCCTATGTCTCTCCCTACCTAACCAACACCATCTCCATAACCTGCCCACAAATAAAGAATCACCAAAATGTAAACATGCCATCCTGCCAAATATTCAGTATACCTCACATGTCCTTTTTATGATTACCTAACATTTTTTGTCCACTTCACTTCTCATTTCTTCCTTCTTAATGTTCTTTTTTCATTTTCTTCATCACCCCATTACCTCGGCATTCATATCCTATAAAACATCCTAGGTCTTATTATATCAACCGCCCACGACCACCAAAAATAACCCGTGTAACCTTGGCTAAATCAAAAAATAAGTAAATGCATGAGCTAATCTTGCACCAAACATTAAGATAAACTAATTCTTAATTTAAGAGCAACACAAGAAAATGATAATTTCACTTCCCTCTATCTCCACGTTCTCCAACAAAAATCTGAATACAACCAAAGGCATCCGATTGTTGCTAACAAACAGAAACATTTACTAGACCTGCCAACTACTGTTACATTTCTTCCGCGTATTAAACTTTATTCCAATCTTCCCTTCACCATTTGGCACATCATATTGCATCATCCGAACGTTTACCATAACCAACCAAGTAAACCAATGGCTGCATTACTTTGCCATCCATATCATATCAAACTAAAATCACTATTTACCTTACATCAACAAACCCCAAACACCTAAGATGGTACAACAACGACCTTGAACATCGACAACTTCTACAATTTTGCACAAAATGATCTCCAAACACAAATGAACACATTATCTGATCACAGAATCAACCATAAACATAGCTTTCTCATTGGGTAGGGTAAAAACAAGTGACGAGAACGGGGATGATTTAAGTTACATTTCCACAGGGCTTTCCTAGTTGGACGAATTCTTGATTTCGGGAATGTTGGGTACATATGTAGTGTGAGATCATAAAAATTTGGGGCTATAACAATTGGAAATATTCATCCATATCTCACGAGAGGATTCTAACTAAGGAAAGCAAATAGAATAAATGATGATTTGGTGAACACGTTGATGGTAATTCGGGTTTTCAGAATCGTAAATGATGAGGTCATCATTTCCGGTCATCATTTCCATCAGATACTTTTCATTGGGTAAGGTAAATACCAGTTTCGAGAATGGAGATGGTATAAGTTACATTTACAGGGAGCTCTCTTAGTTGGACGATTTATCGGGGATGTTGGATAAATATGATAGTATTGGGTCATACCATTTGGGGTTACAGAAATTGAAAATGTTTAGTCCATGTTTCACCAGAGGATTCTAGCTATGGAAGGCAAATAGAGTAGATGATAATTTGGTATTCACGTTGATGGTTACTTCACTAAAGAAAATTTGGGGTTTTCTGGAAGGTAAATGAAAATTGGGTACATATGATTGTAGTGGGTCTGAAAATTTTGGGTCCATAGAAATTGGAAATGTTCAGTCAATATTCCACGAGAGAATTCTAGCCGAGGAAGGCAAATAGAATAGAATAGATTATGATTTATTAAACGTGTTGATGGTTACTTCAATTCAGATAATGTGGGGTTTTTTGAATCGTATATGATGAGGTCATCATTTCCATCCGATGCTTTTTTTTGGGTAAGGTAAAAGCAGGTTTCGAGAATGGAAATGGAAAAAGTTACATCTCCCTAAGGATCTCGGGCGAATTATTGATTTCGGGAATGTTGGGTACATATGGTTACTTCAATTCAGAAAATTTGGACTTTTCAGATCATAAATGAAGAGCTCATCACTTCAATCATTGTGTATACTTCTCATTGTGTAAGGTAAAAACAGGTTTCGAGAATGGAGATGATAAGTTACATTTCCACAATTTTGGGGCTATGGAAATTGGAAATCTTCAAGTCCATATCTCACGAGAATAGATTTCGGGAATGTTAGGCACATATGATAGCGTTGGGTCGAAAAAAATTTGGGGCAATAGAAATTGGAAATATTCAATACAGTAGATGATGATTTGGTAAACAAGTTGATGGTTACTTCAGTTTAGAATATTTGGGGTTTTCGAAATTCCAAATGATGAGGTCATCATTTCAATTGGATACTTTTTCATTGGGTAAGGTAAAAAGAGGTTTCGAGAAGTGAGTTGACATACGTTAAATTTCCACAGGGGCTCTCTTATGTCGACAACTTATTGATTTCGGGAATGTTGGATACATATGATTCTGGTGGGTCTGAAATCTTTGGTGCTATAGAATAGGAATGTTCGGCCCATACTCCACGAGCGAATTCTAGTTAGGGAAGGCACATAGAATAGATAATTCGGTAAACATGTCGATGGTTACTTTAGTTCAGATAATTTTGGGGTTTTTGGAATCGTAAATGATGAGGTCATCATTTCCATCTGATACTTTGCATTGGGCAAGGTAAAAAGAGGTTTTGAGAATGGTGATGATGTAAGTTGCATTTCACCAAGCTTTATTATTTGGATGAGTTATTGATTTCGGCAATGTTGAGTACATATGATAGTGTTGGTCATAAATATTTGGTGATTTAAGAATCGGAAAAGTCAACATTTCACGAGAGGATTCTAACTAGGTAAGTCGAATAAATTTCGGGAATGTTGGGTACATATGATAGTGTTGGGTCGAAAAAAATTAGGGGAAATAGAAATTGGAAATATTCAATACAGTAGATGATGATTTGGTAAACATGTTGATGGTTACTTAAGTTTAGAATATTTGGGGTTTTCGAAATTCCAAATGATGAGGTCATCATTATCGGTTACTTTTTCATTGGGTAAGGTAAAAAAAGGTTTCGAGAAGTGAGTTGACATAAGTTACATTTCCACAGGGGCTCTCTCATGTCGACAAGTTATTGATTTCGGGAATGTTGGATCCATATGATTGTGGTGGGTCTGAAATCATTGGTGCTATAGAATAGGAATGTTCAGCCCATACTCCACGAGCGAATTCTAGTTAGGGAAGGCACATAGAATATATAATTCGGTAAACATGTCGATGGTTACTTTAGTTCAGATAATTTTGGGGTTTTTGGAATCGTAAATGATGAGGTCATCATTTCCATCTGATACTTTGCATTGGGCAAGGTAAAAAGAGGTTTTGAGAATGGTGATGACGTAAGTTGCATTTCTACCAGGCCCTATTATTTGGACAAGTTATTGATTTCAGCAATGTTGGGTACATAGGATAGTGTTGGTCAGAAAAATTTGGTGATTTAGGAACCGGAAAAATCAATATTTCACGAGAGAATTCTAACTAGGTAAGTCAAATAGATTTCGGGAATGTTGGGTACATATGATAGTGTTGGGTCGAAAAAAAATTGGGGCAATAGAAATTGGAAATATTCAATACAGTAGGATGATGATTTGGTAAACATGTTGATGGTTACTTCAGATTTAGAATATTTGGGGTTTTCGAAATTCCAAATGATGAGGTCATCATTTCAATCGGATACTTTTTCATTGGGTAAGGTAATACCAGGTTTCGAGAAGTGAGTTGACATAAGTTACATTTCCACAGGGGCTCTCTTACGTCGACAAGTTATTGATTTTGGGAATGTTGGATACATATGATTGTGGTGGGTCTGAAATCTTTGGGTGCTATAGAATATGAATGTTCAGCCCATACTCCACGAGCTAATTCTAATTAGGGAAGGCACATAGAATAGATAATTTGGTAAACATGTCGATGGTTACTTTAGTTCAGATAATTTTGGGGTTTTTGGAATCGTAAATGATGAGGTCATCATTTCCATCTGATACTTTGCATTGGGCAAGGTAAAAAGAGGTTTTGAGAATGGTGATGATGTAAGTTGCATTTCACCAAGCTTTATTATTTGGATGAGTTATTGATTTCGGCAATGTTGAGTACATATGATAGTGTTGGTCATAAATATTTGGTGATTTAAGAATCGGAAAAGTCAACATTTCACGAGAGGATTCTAACTAGGTAAGTCGAATAAATTTCGGGAATGTTGGGTACATATGATAGTGTTGGGTCGAAAAAAATTAGGGGAAATAGAAATTGGAAATATTCAATACAGTAGTTATGTTGATGGTTACTAAAGTTTAGAATATTTGGGGTTTTCGAAATTCCAAATGATGAGGTCATCATTTCAATCGAATACTTTTTCATTGGGTAACGTTTTTAAAAACAGGTTTCGAGAATAACATAAGTTACATTTCCACAGGGGCTCTCTTATGTCGACAAGTTATTGATTTCAAGAATGTTGGATACCATATGATTGTGGTGGGTCTTAAATCTTTGGAATGTTCAGCCCATACTCCACGAGCGAATTCTAGTTAGGGAAGGCACATAGAATAGATAATTCGGTAAACATGTCGATGGTCACTTTAGTTCAGATAATATTGGGGTTTAGGAATCGTAAATGATGAGGTCATCATTTCCATCTGATACTTTGCATTGGGCAAGGTAAAAAGAGGGTTTGAGAATGGTGATGACATAAGTTGCAATTCCACCAGGCTCTATTATTTGGACGAGTTATTGATTTTGGCAATGTTGAGTACACATGATAGTGTTGGTCATAAAATTTGGTGAATTAGGGATCAGAAAAGCCAATATTTCACGAGAGGACTCCAACTAGGTAAGTCAAATAGATTTCGGGAATGTTAGGTACATATGATAGTGTTGGGTCGAAAAAAATTTGGGGCAATAGAAATTGGAAATATTCAATACAGTTGATGATGATTTGGTAAACATGTTGATGGTTACTTCAGTTTAGAATATTTGGGGTTTTCGAAATTCCAAATGATGAGGTCATCATTTCAATTGGATACTTTTTCATTGGGTAAGGTAAAAAGAGGTTTCGAGAAGTGAGTTGACATAAGTTACATTTCCACAGGGGCTCTCTTATGTCGACAACTTATTGATTTCGGGAATGTTGGATACATATGATTCTGGTGGGTCTGAAATCTTTGGTGCTATAGAATAGGAATGTTCGGCCCATACACCACGAGCGAATTCTAGTTAGGGAAGGCACATAGAATAGATAATTCGGTAAACATGTTGATGGTTTCTTTAGTTCAGATAATGTTGGGGGTTTTTGGAATCGTAAATGATGAGGTCATCATTACCATCTGATACTTTGCATTGGGCAAGGAAAAAGAGGTTTTGAGAATGGTGATGACGTAAGTTGCATTTCCACAGGGCTCTATTATTTGGACAAGTTATTGGTTTCGGCAATGTTGGGTACATATGATAGTGTTGGTCAATAATAACTTGGTGATTTAGGAATCAGAAAAGTCATTATTTCACGAGAGGATTCTAACTAGGTAAGTCAAATAGATTTCGGGAATGTTGAGTACATATGATGGTGTTGGGTCGAAAAAAATTTGGGGCAATAGAAATTGGAAATATTCAATATAGTAGATGACGATTTGGTAAACATGTTGACGGTTACTTCAGTTTAGAATATTTGGGGTTTTCGAAATTCCAAATGATGAGGTCATCATTTGAAAAGTTGATAAAAAATTCTAAATTTCGCGAATGGAGATGATATAGTTTATATTTGCACAGGGCTCACATAGCTGGACTGAGTTATTAATTTCGAGAATGTTGGGTTGTTGGATAAAAAAATGGCGCTGTAGAAATTGGAAATGTTCGAGTAAATATTTCATGAGAGGATTCTATCTAGGGAAGGTAAAAATAATTGGTGATGATTTGGTAAACACGTTGATCATTCCCACAATTTAAAAAATATGGGGTTTTCAGAATCTTAAATGACAAGGTCATCATTTAAAACGGATACTTCTCATTAGTGAGGGTAAAAACAAGTTCGAGAATGGGGACGATATAAGTTACATTACCACAGGGCTCTCCTAGTTGGACGAGTTTATGATTTCGCGAATGTTGGGTACATATAATAGTGTGGGATCATAAAAATTTGGGTCTATAAAAATTGGAATAATCCATCCATATCTCACGAGAGGAATCTAACTAAGGAAAGCAAATAGAATAAATGATGATTTGGTGAACACGTTGATGGGTACTTCGGGCTTCTGAATCGTAAATGATGAGGTCATCATTTCTATCAGATACTTTACATTGGGTAAGGTAAATACCAGTTTCGAGAATGGAGATGGTATAAGTTACATTTACAGGGAGCTCTCTTAGTCGGACGATTTATCGGGGATGTTGGATAAATATGATAGTATTGGGTCATACCATTTGGGGTTACAGAAATTGAAAATGTTTAGTCCATGTTTCACCAGAGGATTCTAGCTATGGAAGGCAAATAGAGTAGATGATAATTTGGTATTCACGTTGATGGTTACTTCACTAAAGAAAATTTGGGGTTTTCTGGAAGGTAAATGAAAATTGGGTACATATGATTGTAGTGGGTCTGAAAATTTTGGGTCCATAGAAATTGGAAATGTTCAGTCAATATTCCACGAGAGAATTCTAGCCGAGGAAGGCAAATAGAATAGAATAGATTATGATTTATTAAACGTGTTGATGGTTACTTCAATTCAGATAATGTGGGGTTTTTTGAATCGTATATGATGAGGTCATCATTTCCATCCGATGCTTTTTTTTGGGTAAGGTAAAAGCAGGTTTCGAGAATGGAAATGGAAAAAGTTACATCTCCCTAAGGATCTCGGGCGAATTATTGATTTCGGGAATGTTGGGTACATATGGTTACTTCAATTCAGAAAATTTGGACTTTTCAGATCATAAATGAAGAGCTCATCACTTCAATCATTGTGTATACTTCTCATTGTGTAAGGTAAAAACAGGTTTCGAGAATGGAGATGATAAGTTACATTTTCACAATTTTGGGGCTATGGAAATTGGAAATCTTCAAGTCCATATCTCACGAGAATAGATTTCGGGAATGTTAGGCACATATGATAGCGTTGGGTCGAAAAAAATTTGGGGCAATAGAAATTGGAAATATTCAATACAGTAGATGATGATTTGGTAAACAAGTTGATGGTTACTTCAGTTTAGAATATTTGGGGTTTTCGAAATTCCAAATGATGAGGTCATCATTTCAATTGGATACTTTTTCATTGGGTAAGGTAAAAAGAGGTTTCGAGAAGTGAGTTGACATACGTTAAATTTCCACAGGGGCTCTCTTATGTCGACAACTTATTGATTTCGGGAATGTTGGATACATATGATTCTGGTGGGTCTGAAATCTTTGGTGCTATAGAATAGGAATGTTCGGCCCATACTCCACGAGCGAATTCTAGTTAGGGAAGGCACATAGAATAGATAATTCGGTAAACATGTCGATGGTTACTTTAGTTCAGATAATTTTGGGGTTTTTGGAATCGTAAATGATGAGGTCATCATTTCCATCTGATACTTTGCATTGGGCAAGGTAAAAAGAGGTTTTGAGAATGGTGATGATGTAAGTTGCATTTCACCAAGCTTTATTATTTGGATGAGTTATTGATTTCGGCAATGTTGAGTACATATGATAGTGTTGGTCATAAATATTTGGTGATTTAAGAATCGGAAAAGTCAACATTTCACGAGAGGATTCTAACTAGGTAAGTCGAATAAATTTCGGGAATGTTGGGTACATATGATAGTGTTGGGTCGAAAAAAATTAGGGGAAATAGAAATTGGAAATATTCAATACAGTAGTTATGTTGATGGTTACTAAAGTTTAGAATATTTGGGGTTTTCGAAATTCCAAATGATGAGGTCATCATTTCAATCGAATACTTTTTCATTGGGTAACGTTTTTAAAAACAGGTTTCGAGAATAACATAAGTTACATTTCCACAGGGGCTCTCTTATGTCGACAAGTTATTGATTTCAGGAATGTTGGATACCATATGATTGTGGTGGGTCTTAAATCTTTGGAATGTTCAGCCCATACTCCACGAGCGAATTCTAGTTAGGGAAGGCACATAGAATAGATAATTCGGTAAACATGTCGATGGTCACTTTAGTTCAGATAATATTGGGGTTTAGGAATCGTAAATGATGAGGTCATCATTTTCATCTGATACTTTGCATTGGGCAAGGTAAAAAGAGGGTTTGAGAATGGTGATGACATAAGTTGCAATTCCACCAGGCTCTATTATTTGGACGAGTTATTGATTTTGGCAATGTTGAGTACACATGATAGTGTTGGTCATAAAATTTGGTGAATTAGGGATCAGAAAAGCCAATATTTCACGAGAGGACTCCAACTAGGTAAGTCAAATAGATTTCGGGAATGTTAGGTACATATGATAGTGTTGGGTCGAAAAAAATTTGGGGCAATAGAAATTGGAAATATTCAATACAGTTGATGATGATTTGGTAAACATGTTGATGGTTACTTCAGTTTAGAATATTTGGGGTTTTCGAAATTCCAAATGATGAGGTCATCATTTCAATTGGATACTTTTTCATTGGGTAAGGTAAAAAGAGGTTTCGAGAAGTGAGTTGACATAAGTTACATTTCCACAGGGGCTCTCTTATGTCGACAACTTATTGATTTCGGGAATGTTGGATACATATGATTCTGGTGGGTCTGAAATCTTTGGTGCTATAGAATAGGAATGTTCGGCCCATACACCACGAGCGAATTCTAGTTAGGGAAGGCACATAGAATAGATAATTCGGTAAACATGTTGATGGTTTCTTTAGTTCAGATAATGTTGGGGGTTTTTGGAATCGTAAATGATGAGGTCATCATTACCATCTGATACTTTGCATTGGGCAAGGAAAAAGAGGTTTTGAGAATGGTGATGACGTAAGTTGCATTTCCACCGGGCTCTATTATTTGGACAAGTTATTGGTTTCGGCAATGTTGGGTACATATGATAGTGTTGGTCAATAATAACTTGGTGATTTAGGAATCAGAAAAGTCATTATTTCACGAGAGGATTCTAACTAGGTAAGTTAAATAGATTTCGGGAATGTTGAGTACATATGATGGTGTTGGGTCGAAAAAAATTTGGGGCAATAGAAATTGGAAATATTCAATATAGTAGATGACGATTTGGTAAACATGTTGACGGTTACTTCAGTTTAGAATATTTGGGGTTTTCGAAATTCCAAATGATGAGGTCATCATTTGAAAAGTTGATAAAAAATTCTAAATTTCGCGAATGGAGATGATATAGTTTATATTTGCACAGGGCTCACATAGCTGGACTGAGTTATTAATTTCGAGAATGTTGGGTTGTTGGATAAAAAAATGGCGCTGTAGAAATTGGAAATGTTCGAGTAAATATTTCATGAGAGGATTCTATCTAGGGAAGGTAAAAATAATTGGTGATGATTTGGTAAACACGTTGATCATTCCCACAATTTAAAAAATATGGGGTTTTCAGAATCTTAAATGACAAGGTCATCATTTAAAACGGATACTTCTCATTAGTTAGGGTAAAAACAAGTTCGAGAATGGGGACGATATAAGTTACATTACCACAGGGCTCTCCTAGTTGGACGAGTTTATGATTTCGGGAATGTTGGGTACATATAATAGTGTGGGATCATAAAAATTTGGGTCTATAAAAATTGGAATAATCCATCCATATCTCACGAGAGGAATCTAACTAAGGAAAGCAAATAGAATAAATGATGATTTGGTGAACACGTTGATGGGTACTTCGGGCTTCTGAATCGTAAATGATGAGGTCATCATTTCTATCAGATACTTTTCATTGGGCAAGGTAAATACCAGTTTCGAGAATGGAGATGGTATAAGTTACATTTACAGGGAGCTCTCTTAGTTGGACGATTTATCGAGGATGTTGGATAAATATGATAGTGTTGGGTCATACCATTTGGGGTTACAGAAATTGGAAATGTTTAAGTCCATGTTTCAACTGGGTCTTATTATATCAACCGCCCACGACCACCAAAAAATAACCCGTGTAACCTTGGCTAAATCAAAAAATAAGTAAACGCATGAGCTAATCTTGTACCAAACATTAAGACTAATTCTGAATTTAAGAGCAACACAAGAAAACGATAATTTCACTTCCCTCTATCTCCACGTTCTCCAACAAAACTGAATACAACCAAAGGCATCCGATTGTTGCTCACAAACAGAAACATTTACTAGACCTGCCAACTACTGTTACATTTCTTCCTCGTATTAAACTGTATTCCAATCTTCCCGTCATCATTTGGCACATCATATTGCATCATCCAGCCAAGTAAACCAATGTCTGCATTACTTTGCCATCCATATCATATCAAACTAAAATCATTATTTACCTTACATCAACAATCCCCAAACACCTATGATGATAAAACAACGACCTTGAACATCGACCACTTCTACAATTTTGCACAAAATGATCTCCAAACACAAATGAACACATTATCTGATCACAGAATCAACCATAAACATAGCTTTCTCATTGGGTAGGATAAAAACAAGTTTCAAGAATGGGGATGATTTAAGATACATTTCCTCAGGGCTCTCCTAGTTGGGCGAATTCTTGATTTCGGGAATGTTGATAACATATAATAGTGTGGGATCATAAAAAATTAAGGCTATAAAAATTGGAAATATTCATCCATATCTCACGAGAGGATTCTTACTAATGAAAGCAAATAGAATAAATGGTGATTTGGTGAACACGTTGATGGGTAATTCGGGTTTTCCGAATCGTACATGATGAGGTCATCATTTCCATCAGATACTTTTCATTGGGTAAGGTAAATACCAGTTTCGAGAATGGAGATGGTATAGGTTACATTTTTACAGGGAGTTCTCTTAGTTGGACGATTTATCGGGGATGTTAGGATAAATATGATAGTGTTGGGTCATACCATTTGGGGTTACAGAAATTGGAAATGTTAAAGTCCATGTTTCACCAGAGGATTCTAGCTATGAAAGGCAAATAGAGTAGATGATAATTCGGTATTCACGTTGATGGTTACTTCAGTATAGAAAATTTGGGGTTTTCTGAAAGGTAAGTGATGAGGTCTTCATTTCCATGGGATACTTTTCATTGGGTAAGGTAAAAACAAGTTTCGAGAATTGAGATGATACAAGTTATATTTCGAAAGAGGGCTCTCTTAGTTGGACGATTTATTGATTCTGGGAAAGTTGGGTACATATGATTGTAGTGGGTCTGAAAAGTTTGGGTCCATAGAAACTGGAAATGTTCAGTCAATATTCCACGAGAGAATTCTAGCCGAGGAAGGCAAATAGAATAGAATAGATTATGATTTATTAAACATGTTGATGGTTACTTCAATTCATATAATGTGGGGTTTTCGGAATCGTATATGATGAGGTCATCATTTCCATCCGATGCTTTTCTTTGGGTAAGGTAAAAACAGGTTTCAAGAATGGAAATGGTAAAAGTTACATCTCCCTAAGGATCTCGGGCAAATTATTGATTTCGGGAATGTTGGGTACATATGGTTACTTTAGTTCAGAAAAATTGGGCCTTTCGGATCATAAATGAAGAGCTCATCATTTCAATCATTGAGTATACTTCTCATTGTGTAAGGTAAAAACAGGTTTCGAGAATGGAGATGATCAGTTACATTTCCACAATTTTGGGGCTATGGAAATTGGAATTCTTCAAGTCCATATCTCACGAGAGGATTCTAGCTAGGTATGGTAAGGGTAGTGATTATAAGGTTCAAAATATGAAGGGTTTGTGATATTGAATGTTTCGCCTGATTATTTGAACGGGGCAAGGTAATTTGGTTTCGTGAATGTCAGGCACAAATTGTTGTGGTGTATTTATAAAATTAATCGCCTCAAGAAAAGGAAATATATAAATTGTCATTCCTAGGCATTTGTATGTAGGGAAGTAAAATTGAATATATAAAATTTTGGATAATGTTCATAATGGCTGTCTTAAATATATTAAACAGATAGTACATGATGACTTGTTGTAATCAGGAATGATTAAGATAATGATGGGACTGTTCTAATTGGCCAAGGAAATCTAATTCACAATTCCAGCAAACCCACCTGAGAATTTCAAAAGACAAAGACCACCAAATATCTAATTGCATGTCATTACCTTATCCCTCTTCTACTTGACTTCTCTTTACTAGCCTCAATCTCGGTGCTTTTTCCTTTTTCATGACTTCAACTAAACACCAAAACAAGACTCTATGTCACAGAACTCAACTGACAGGATTGTTCGATGAATCTAGCCTCATAGTTCTTACTTCTTACTTCCACTCCCAACCACGCTTAATCAAAATGGTGGGATATAAATCCTCCAGGTAATTTCCCAGGCTAACCAAACCATAGCTTTCGATCCCTCTTCTAATCTGAATACAGCTCTACGTCCTCTATCCAGTTTCTTATTCCTTTAACTCTAGCTAATTGATAATGAAACACAGATTTTTCGAGAACATCACTTGAACCACAAATACAAACTTAACCTCAACATTACTAAACAGTTTTCAACATTACATGTAATCTAGTTCTGAAGACAAGCCCTAAATATCCAGCAACTCAATTTCCTTCTCGGGCTTGTAAATCTTTTTGCTCAAATCACTTCATAGCCAAACACACTATAGTCAAGATTATTTCTAATGCACCACCACAATCCAACTAAACATCAATACAGCTTAATTAGCAACCATTTACCTGTCCTAAAATTCTAGTAACTTTTCTATCCATACGCTTCTAACTAATTCCAATTTTGATATGAAACTATGCAAAACCACTTCACCAACTTCAACCCCAACTTCAACTAAAGTGGAAATCCACACATCTTGATGTCCAAATCAATCTTACCTAATAGTGTGAAGCAACCACAAAATGTGGCAGGTCCCTAACTAGGCTCATAAAACAAGCGTATCCCTCAAATTCTCGACCCTTATGGGGCCCAAACATCAAACTCTATGTCTTTACCTTATCCATTTATCCCCCTCTTCATTGCTCACCCCTATCTCCTGCTTCTTCCCTTTCCATAACATGAACTCTTCACAAGAACACAACATTCAATATCAAAGATCGTTGCACACTTCAAGTTCACTTCTACTACGAGAGGATCTCCTCTTCCGAATAGAATTTCGTCGAGAACTAACAGAAATCAAGCAGATCCACTATCTTCCTCTTTCATTTCTTAGCTTCAGTCATCTCTCTTTCTTCCTTGTCCTCCTCTAGTATGAGATAATCATGCAGGCCACATATCATTTTCAACTAACACAAAACCGTCGCTTAAACCCTCAATCTACTTCACTATATTCTAGTTATTTGATCCCCCCCCCCCCAACACTCAGAATTATCAAAAAGATCCTTTAATGTACATTCAGAGAATAGGATTCCTCACAGAAGAACTTTCCAACTTCATGACTAAACAGTTGTAAATAAGTTCTGTAAATAGTCTCCACCAAACAGTGTTTTCTCCAGCGTTAATCCATGTCACCTTTCCTCCCTCTCTGTTTCCCTCAACAAAAACACCCATCTCTAGCAACACACATCAAACATCTCCTTTCCTCCAAATGCATACCATTATTTTCTCTGTCCATCTCTGATAAGCTCTTTCCATACCTTCATCTCCATTTGTCTCCAAATACTGCTTAACCAAAATCTACGCGTCCGAACAACAATCATGGCCCACCAACAAAAAATATGTTGACCAAGGTTTGCTAACAAAGACTTTTTCGTTTCTTTCTTATTATTCTCTATTCAATTTTCCTATACCACTTACTGTGGGGAACATTCTTGCATCTTTGAAACAATTTCACAAAATTAAGCATGTAAGGCTCTAACTACATTCATGATACATATAATATCAAACTGAATCCAAAGTTCTTTTACATCATACAACCCCCATCCAATGACGTAAATGTTACTTTAAAAGTGACTGGACACATATGTGTTTTAACTCTTCTCTACAAGGATGTCTAAGCAAGTGGCTGTTTATTTAAGCTCGATGAGGCTTCTAATAAAAAATAGTTCACAACTCTTAATTGCAACCATTAAATTGTAGCGAAAGGGTTCAGCCCAAAAAAAAGAGTTATTTGGATTTAAATCACTATGAAAGCTAATTAGGGTAACTAAACCTCCTTAGTATGTTCAACCAGGACTGCACACAGTTTGTTGCTTAAATATTAATTAAAATATGCCTAGCAAATAACATAGATAGACAGAAAGTGTAAAGTACCTTTCAGTGCTCCTAAAACATAGAATAGCCAAACAGATTACTTTGAAAAGCAGATCTCTTCTTCTTGCAGCCCCTTCTTCTTCAGTCAACAGAGCTTGAAAACAAATCAGCGCGTACTGTGACCTAATCGTGGAACAAATCAGCATAGAATAACTCAACCACACAACAACAGATCGAAACACTAATCAACACAGACGATTGGCAAAACAGAGAGAGAGCGAAGACTTACTTTGGTTTTGAATGCCCTAATCGGTGAACAAATCACCGCCGCTGATAGCCCGAAGACCTGCGATGACCGAACTTTGACTAGGGAGTCAAATCCGCAGAAAGAGCACGCACGGCGAGAAATCGAGGCCTCCGTCCGTCGCCGGCGATGATATCATCGCCTCCTCCGTCGTCATCTCCCTCTCTCTCTCTCTCTCTTCTGTGCAATCACTCACAATTGCTAATTTTGGAATTATGGGTTTCAGACCTAGATTTAAGGCGGTGAGACGAAACGATCGCGGTAATAAGGTAACACACCGGTTAATTGCGTAGTGAGCACGCGTTAAGAAAGCTAATCTCGTAGTAAATTATAACGCGCTTTAATATAACGCACTTTTACACTGCGGTAATATTACGCGTAGTACTTACCATTTCCGCCCGTTGGGATGGGTAAAAGACATTTTAACCCCTTGAAGTTTGAAAATAACACTTTCAGATATTTACAAATTTGGAAGTATTTGTTTTGTTTTACCGAATTTGTCTCGTAAATCATTTTTTCCGTCAAATATTTATTTATTTTTATTTTTTTTGCGGATACCGTCAAATATTCCCACTCTGCTTCAGAACGATGTAATGGGCATGCAGCCCTCGACGATCTTTAATTTATAAATGCAGTGGTTGCTAAAAAACATGTCTCCTAAATATTTTACAAAGTAAAAAAAAAAATCCGAAAAAAATTGACTTACCCGTTTCGAGTTCGCAAGTCATTTTGTGAAAAGTGAAGCGTTGTGACAACTACTCCATGCTAACGGCTCTCACTCTCTGCAATCACAATTGCGAATTTTGATAATGATGGGATTTCAGACCTAGATTAAGGCGGTGACGCAAGACGATTGCGGTAATAACATATATAGACGCGTAATTCGTAAGCGCTAAGAAAGTCATTCTCATAATTATGAAGCGCTTAACAATGTGGTAATATTACACATAGTACACTATTATTTTCGCCCGTTTCGAGAAAGGATGGGTAAAAGACTGTTTCACCCCTTTAAGTTTGAAAAATAATACTTTCACCTCTTTGCGTGAGCCGAATCTTTTTCGTGAATCATTTTCCAATAGAATATTTCTCCTTGTTTTGATATTTAGTTGGAAATTTGCCTCTTATAATATTTCACCACGTAAAAAAATCATTCAAATGACTTGCACCTTTCAAATACGTAAGTCATTTTTTCGAGAAGTGAAGCATTGTAGCAACAACTCCACAGTTAGGGTCAGCTGCTTCCCGATAGCATAAGCAGTTTTAGTGTATTTGGTAAAAATAATATTTTCAATTTTTCGGATAGTTTGCGTTGTCCCATAGCTGCTTTTAGGAAGCAAAGGGAGAGATGTTTTTCAAGAATTTTTTTTTATTAATTTATTTACAATCGATTATAACCTTGCAAATTTCTAAATTTCAATAAGTATCTTTACAAAATGACATGTCATATATTTTCGGAATTTCACTCTCTCGCAACTGGGCCGATGGCATAGTGGCCCGCCCAGCCCAACATGGTGTGGGTGTGTTTGGGTTCGTAAAATTTCAGTCCAGTGTGGGCTCGGGCCAACAAAACGAGCATGAACCATGAATGGGACGGCTTGGGTTTGACCTCCTCAAAAAGGAGGTCAAACATAAAGTGATGTTTATGATAAGATGTCATTAATAAAAAGTGGATGCAGATTATGAAGGAAATAGAAAGAAAAAATACAGTCGATTTTTAAGCATTTGCTGATGTGGACTATGCCACGTAACTTTTTGTTTAAATTTCTGTTTCATATTTTGTCCCCCTAACATGGCTCAAAAATATAATGAATCAGTAAGTGGCTGAGAAATTGTGGGAAGGTGTGAAGGTAGGATTTTGATATATCAAAAACCCACGTCACTAATTCAACTAAATATTGTAATGTTAATTCAATAAAACTGCATGTTGAAAGACGGGATCTTGATAATTTCAGAAAAATAAGACGGGATTTTGATATATCCAGTGCATCGACATCGGTCTGTCTTCAGAGGTTGATTTCTATAATCTTGTGATTAATCTACAAATGTTAATATTTAGTTATGTTAATAAAAAGTGTTATTTTTGTGTTTCTAGGTTAAAATGTTTTTTATATTTTAAGTTTTCAGGTTACATTATAATAATTATTTTTTTTTTATATATTTATAAAATTAAAAATGTATATATAAAAGTGCGGTTCGACAGGTTGGACCTTGAACCAGTGCTTCATCGGTTCGACGGTCGGTCCGGTTTTTAAAACTTTGCTTTCAAGGCTTTGGAAAATATTTCTCAAGGCTGTAAGAATTTCACACAAACAACATATATAATCTAATACTCTCCATAAATCAAGGCTACTGAATTTTGCTTCTTCGAATGTCAGCTTATTAGTGATGAGCCAAGAAATTGGCAACACCTGAAGTGCTCTTCCTGTCAACTTTGTATCTTGCAAAGTCTGCATCTTAATAACCACTCAAAAAGAAATTAGACATTTTTGGATACCGAAGCCCCAAGTCTATGATACCATTCAGATATCGAAAAATCCTTTTGACAACAATTAAGTGACATTCCTCGGGATCTGGTTGAAATCTTGCACACATACAGACACTAAACATGATATATGGTCTACTAACAGTCAAATACAATAGTGAACCAATCATACTTCTGTATTCCTTTTGATTCACACTCTTATCATTTGTATTTTTGTCTAAGGATAATGAAGAGCTCGGCTACCTTGGACTGAGACATATTATATTTATTCAGCGATTCCTTGGTAGATTTGCCTTGATGCACAAATATTCCTTTATTCATTTTATGTACATGAAGTTCAAGAAAGAAATGTAATTCTCCCATCAAGTTCATCTCAAATTTCCTGCACATAGACTCGAACAACTCTTTTGACGTAGCATCATTAGTAGCACCAAACAATATAATCAACATAAATATGTACTACTAGGATGTCTTTTTCATTAGTCTTAATGAAAATAGTCTTGTCTACTAGATCTCTCTTAAAATTATTCTCAAGCAAATATTTAGAAAGTTTGTCATACCAAGCCCTTAGAGCTTGTTTGAGGCCACAGAGAGCTTTGACAAGTTTCCAAACATGATAGCGGAAATTATTATTTTCAAAACCAGGAGGTTGAGCAACATATACTTCTTCTTGTTAATAGTCATTTAAGAAAGCACATTTGACATTCATTTGATACAACTTTTATGTGTTTGTGAGATGCAAATGCAAGAAGTATTCTAATAGCTTCTAACCTGGCAACGGGAGCAAATGTCTCCTCATAATCAATACCTTCTTCTTGATTAAACCCATGTCCCACAAGTGTGGCTTTGTTCCTGAAAATCTTACCATTCTCACAAGCTTGTTTCTGAATACCCACCTGGTTCCAATTACTGACTGAGTCTTTGGCCTATGAACCAAGTTCCATACCATGTTCCTCTCAAATTCATTTAGCTCACTCTGCATTGCAATGATCAAATCTGCTTCTTGTAATGCCTTCTTTGCATTCTTAGTTTCTACAAAGTGATACAAAGGCATTGAAGGCACACAAGTTCTTAGACTGTCCTCTGGTATGTATACCAGTTGTTGGATCAAAAATAATATTGTCTAGTAGATGTGATGTCAGATAATTGAACTTCTTTCTTGGTGTCCAGGGTTCCAGTTCTCCAGGAATCTTTTCAAGAACTTGAGAGCTTCATGCAGTGGCTGGAGCACTTTGTGATATGTGAAGTTCAATCCTCACTCAAGGAACCATCATTGCTTTCATCAAAAATCACATGAATGCTCTCCTCTACAGCTTCGGTTTTTTTTTATTGAAAACTCTATATGCTTTACTAGATTGAGAATAATTAAGAAATACTCTTTTATCACTTCTAGCATCAAATTGATCAAGATTATCCTTGCCATTACTATGCACATAATAGGTACACCCAAAAGGTTTAAAGTAAGAAGCACTTGGCTTTCTTCCCTTGAAAAGTTCATATGGAGTTTTCTTCAAATAGGCATAATCAAGCATCTATTAAGCACATAGTTGGCAGTGTTAACAGCTTCTGCCCAAAGATATTTTGGCAAATTATTTTCAATGAGCATGGTTCTAGACATATCTTAAAGTATCATATTCTTACTCTCTCTCTCTCTCAACTACTCCATGCTGCTGAAGAGATCTAGGTGAAGAAGATTTGTGTGAGATGCCATGATGTGCACAAAATAGTTCAAAGTCAAGTTGATCAAATTATCTGCCATGATCACTCCTAACAAAAACAACATGCAGGTTTTTCAAAGTTTGAAGCTCTTTACAAAGTTTTGAAAATTCATGTAGTGCTTCAGATTTTTCTCTAATAAATATAACCCAAGTAAATCTAGAGTAATCATCTACCACAACAAGCAAATATCTCTTACATTTGGGTGTTTGAACGCTCATAGGACCACATAAGTCCATATGCAGCAACTCTAAGGATCTAGTGGTACTTACAAAGTTCATTAGCTTGAATGAGCTCTCTGTCTGATTACCTTGGGTACATGCCTTGCATATCTCATCATCTTTAAACTTCATAGCTGGTAATCCTCTTAGCAAGTCCTTTGAGATAAGCTTGTTCATTGTGTGCATGCTTATATGCCCAAGTTTTCTATGCCAAAGCTTAGAGTCCTCCTTCAAAGCTTTGAGACACTTCAGACTTTCTCCTGCAACTTTGTTAGTGTTCATAGCATAAACATTGTATGACCTTGGAGCAGTGTGTATGCAATTGCTAGATTTCTCATATTGCTCCACCGTTTTCTACTAGTCAAAAATGACTTTATTACTCTTATCACAATTGAGAGATACTAGGCAAATTATACTTCAAACCATCTACAAGATAAACATCGGAAATATAACTTGCAGATTCATTACCAAAGTTACCTTTGCCAATAATGTTGTATTTTCCCTTGTCACCAAGTGTGACTGTTCCTCCATAATACTATTTAAGTTCTGTGAGTAGAGACTTCTTTCCACTCATATGCTTGGAGCAACCACTGTCCAAAAACAATTTATGATCCTTATCCTTGGTGATAGCCTTCAAAAGGTAAGAGTGTAGATTGTTAGTCCAAGTGTAGAACTTGGGATCATATTCAGAATCAACCATATTAGGTGGTCTGACTACATTAGGAACCCAAATTTGGGATCATATTCAAAATCAAGTATTTTGATTCACATTAGGAACCCAAATTTGGAATAGTCCAAGTATTTTGATTCACAACTTCCTTGGTGATAGGATAAGGATAGGTATTCCTCCTTATGTGAGATTTGGAGTCCTCTTTCAAACCTTTGTCTGTGTAGAACTTGGGATCATATTCATAATCAACCATATTAGGTGGTCTGACTACATTAGGAACCCAAATTTGCCTCACTTGTCCCTTAAGGTGATAAGGATAGGTATTCCTCCTTATGTGAGATTTCGTTGTGTCCTTCTAAAGGAGAAAGTTAACTTAACATGACCAAGCTTTCCACAGAATTTTTTATTGGAAAATGTCTGTTTCCTGATTTTACAAAGGTGGTTTGGTTATTCTTTAGAAAATCTGGATTGTAACCAATTCCACTTTTGTGTACAGAATGCAGACTTCAACTAAGCATGAGATTAAGGTTGTGTCCTGAGCCTGCAAATCTTGGCAAAACTTTTCTTGATTCTTGAAGTTTCTCTGTCAATGAAGTGTTATGTTTTTCTAAATTATCTGAATGCTGTTTCAAATCAATAAACTTATCAGTTAAAAGAGTATTTTGATTCACAACTTCCTTGACATGTGTCTTCAAGGCCTTGAACCTGCTGTCCAAATATTTGAGGTCACTATCAGTTTTTGACTAAGATACTTTCAACAGTCTTATTGTGAAAAATAAAATTTAGATTTTTGTTTCCTTTCTCATGAACTTTTACCTTTAAAGATTCAATCTCATTTCTGTAACTTTCCTCATTTAAAAACATGTTTTTGAGGATTTCGGATAAAACATCAGAAGGACTAGCAAGTTAACTTTTTACCATTTCCTCGATGTGTCTGTCTGTGCTGTTTTCTTCTGAATGCTTAGCCATTAGACAAAGATTGGCTTGTTCTTCATCTGAACCTGTATCACTTGATGCATTTGAATCACTCCATGAGGCAACAATATCTTTCTTCCTTCTGTTGTCATTTTAATTCTTAGGGAAATTCCTGTTCTTCTTCTTTTGTGGACAATCTCTCACCAGGTGATCTGCATCTCCACACTCAAAACAGTTAATTACTTTAGATTTATGTGAATGTGAAGAAGACTTACCTCTATGATCCTTGCTGCTTGAGGTTTCAAACTTGTCTTTGCTAGACCTTGTTTCCAAAGTTCTTCATTTTCAGGATTCTCGTCAAAGCTTTGGAGATCAAGGTTAAAGCATCCTCATCCTCATCATATTCCTCTTCAAGGCTTTGGTATTTCTCACTGTATTTTACCTTGAGTGTCAGGTTCTTGATGTTGTCACTCATATCACCATCCAATTCCTTCATAGAGATCTTATGAGTGAGCAGCTTTCCTTGCAGATCATCCAGCTCCAGAAGACTCAAATGAGCTTCCTCAGTTGCAGTGGTTTTGGTTCCTACTTGTCTTTTGCAAGGATTCTTAGAATCTTTCTGAATTTTTCTTCAGTGGAGAATGCTTTCCCCAAGGACTCTAGATTATTCACAATGTCTGTGAACTTTTTGAACATGTCTTTCATGGATTCATCAAAATTCATCATGAATAGCGCATACTGAGTGTTGATTTTGGTTTGCTTGACCTGGCTGGTTCCTTCATATGTCACCACCAGTTTGTCCTTAATCTCTGATAACGCCCAAATAGGGGTTATCTTATAGCCTGAAAAGACTTGTATTTGTGTCGGAAAGCCGCGTTTTAGCCAGAATTCACCCTCGGAAAGCCTCGGTTTTAGGAACGCGACGTTTATTTGCTCTTCGTAAATTTCTGCATGTTTCGTACTTTTATTGGATATGATCGCGGGTTTGTTCATGTTGTTTTTACAGGAACAGGCTCGGAAAGTGCATTGGGATGTATGCCGAGACAGAACCGGGATCGCCTCAGGAAACGTACAGAAAATGCTCGGAGCCGGATTCGACCGAGACTGGTAAAAGGGAGAGCGGAATGGAAAACGGAAAGACTGGAGGAAAAATGAGCAGTGAAAACCGACCGAGGAAGCTGAAAACGCCAAAACCGAGAATCACCGGGACGCGCTCGGTTGACAATATCTTGATCCTGACTTGGAATTTTGAAGTGAAACCAAGGGCAAAAGAACGCAGACGTCAAGGGCTTTCCGAAAACAGGTTATAATGCTGAAACGGAGTCCGGCCGGAAAACCGACTCCCGTCACGTGTGGGTCCCAGACAGGCCACGCCCGAGTATGGAGTCTCGGTTCCTGATGCCCGGAGTCATGAGCAACTATTTCATGTTCGTGACGATTTCCAGGACAATTCTGAGCCAGGGGTATTTTGGTCATTTTGGTACCAGGCCCGGGTTTTCGAAGTCAAGTTCAGATTTTGTCTCCCAAATTCAGTCATCAGTTTTCCTATAGCCAGAGTCAGGATTGGGCAGTATTTGGAGCGGTTTTGACCCAGGGGTATTTTGGTAATTTTGACATGTTTCGGGTCAAAACGCAAGACAGGAACACAGGAAAGAAGGGAGGCAAACCGGAGACTTCAGGCAGAAGTGTGGGACCCAGGAGACCCAACCGGGCCTAGCAGAGGACCAAGCCGGGCCAGGACACAGCCCCTGCCTGCGTATATACGCAGCCCTGCGTATATACGCAGCTGCTGTACGCAGGGCTGCGTATATACGCAGGCAGGGGGGTATGGGAGCATGATTCGTGGGCCCCTGGTTGCGTATATACGCAACCCTTGCGTATATACGCAGGGGCTGCGTATATACGCAGGGAGGGGGTATGGGAGCATGATTTGTGGGCCCCTGGTTGCGTATATACGCAACCCTTGCGTATATACGCAACCATGTTGAATTTTTTCCCGAGTCGGTGGACCGATGGCAGTTTTCGTAAATTCCGGCGCAAGCGTTTCGGGAAAAACAGCACTATTTAAAGACTCGTCCAGACTCGTTTGAAGAACACAATACACGACACACAACAGACAAGACAGCACAACCGAAGGAAAAGTCGGAGCATCCCCGGAGAGCATGGAAACGTGAATCCAGATTCAAGACACCCGTTTGCTCTTCTTCTCTCTCATTCAAAAACAGTGTTATTTACGTTATGAATTTCAGTAACTAAACTTTTTCCTAGGTTCTCGGTGAACCTAGGGTTTCGTTTTCAAAGATTAGTTCTACGTTTTGACTATGAATTCATGATCGTACTATCTTAATTCAGCAGTTTTTATCAGTTATTCTGTCTTTGAATTTTGCTGTTTATGCCTGATCGGAGTCGC
The DNA here is from genome assembly GCA_023055425.1 of Linanthus parryae. Classification (NCBI taxonomy): domain Eukaryota; kingdom Viridiplantae; phylum Streptophyta; class Magnoliopsida; order Ericales; family Polemoniaceae; genus Linanthus; species Linanthus parryae. The sequence goes on along the minus strand of JALGPY010000004.1, from coordinate 143,178,411 downwards.
GAACCAGAATTGCTACAGACCCGAGCCGGTAGGTGAAAACGTCCGGTTAGGGTTAGGAAGAGAAGACAGAATTTAGCGCCTTACCCCGATGGGCCGACTAGCGAAGGGGAGTTAGGACTAGCCTGAAATCGTTGAGACCAACTGTTAGAGAATCTGACCCGGGCCATCAGGACAGGTTGGAAACCCTAGCAACCTTAGAACGAGACTGCAGATTTAGGCAGCTTAACAGGAATCCGACAGTCTGCAGGATTGTGATAACCTGCAGGAAAAGAAAAGATACTGCACAATTGGTACGTGGCACGGATAACGAGACTGTTGTGTGTTTTCATGTCAAACAAAGAACGAAAATCTGAAGAACCCTAGGGTATCCCGGGACCTAGTATCTTAAACCCTAGTTTTACAACCTCAAGATTATTCAGAAAATTATCGCAAAAAGATTTACGTTTCTGTTATTTACTTTCAGCAACCTTTCAAAATATTCCTCCTTTTTACACTCTGTTCGTTAAGACTGATTACTAGAGAAACCTGCAAAGTCCATGTGGGATCGATAATCCGAGTCGAAAATACTCTCTATATTACTTGATTCGTATACTTGCGAATAGCACGCTAAAAAGCGCATCAATCTCCTTGGCACTTTTTTCAGTTGGATATCCTGTTAAACTCATCTGCACTAAGAGCACACTATAATAAGTTCATAGCTTTATAGTTCTTTGATACCTTCTCCAATTCATTAACTGAAAAATCATCTACAGTCTTAACAGTTTTGATCCCATTTACAGCAGAATAGGATATAGAGGGACCATTTTGAGTGATTGACCATAGCTCCATGTCCTGATCTATGATGAACATTTTCATCAATGCTTTCCAATGTACAAAGTTGTCAACACAGAACAGTGGAGGTCTGTTAGCTGCTCTTCCTTGTGATAATCCACAATCACCTACATTACTCATTGTCACAACATTGTTAGATATTTACAATGACCCAAGCTCTTATACCAATTGAAAGTGTGTAATGCTGGTAAAATACATTATCAAGATATTCTAGGGGGGGGGTTGAATAGAGTATGCAATCTTGTGGATTTTGAAACTTAACACAGAGGTTTGACAGGTTTTCAAAGCTTTGGACAAATACTATAGTAGTTTGAGAAAGTTTGAAAATGTCTTCAAAGATTTGAAGTAAGAACTCCTACAAAGCTTTGGAGAAACTCTGTGTAGATCAGTTATGTAAAGGGAATGAAATTAAGCAATGTAAAGCAAATGAACACAGTGATTTTTACGAAGTTCAGCCACCAATGGGCCTACTCTCCACCTGAGGGATACGATCCCTCCAGAATTTCAACAACTTCTTATTAATCACAAACCTAACCCTAGATCTCAAGCCTAAGTGAATTTTCTTACACCTATACAACTTGTGGTTCCAAACCAATCTAGTTTCAGCTACAATTTAATGAAACAATAAAGAACCTCTTGTTGTTCACTTGAACAAATTCAAATTCTAACAGTCAATGAGTATAGAAACTCAAATAAATACACATATTAAGCGCAAGTAAGAAGAACACAGAAAAACAGAGTAAGCATGAAGCTTGAAGTATTCTTCAGGAATTTGGAATGATTGAGATGAATGATCTTCTTCATTGTTGAGCCCTCAATCAGTTTAAATGGTTGAAGAGTTGTTGGTTGATCTCCTGCGTATGTTCTCTCTTCTTTTTCAAGTATAATCTCTGTTAATCACAATGTGTCTTGCTGCTTGAAATTCAAACCCAGTTTTAAACAAACTGGCAGCAACAACTTTAGATATTTTAGGAACCAACTCCTCCAAATACTCAACAACCTAACATCTATCTATAATAGCTCAATTCAAACGGCTCTCTTGACTTGATCATCCAGATTTGATCAAAGTCTAGCCCTGCAAAACATGAACAAAAGTTAAGTCACAATCCCGATTAAAAAAATGAATATAATGAACTGTTTGACAGACCAATTTAAACGAATAAACATAGCTAATCTCTGAGTGTAAACATTATAAATATATATTTCCAAATCATAATAAATATTAAGAATATAAATTAGAACAAGTCAATAAGCAATCATACAGGCTGATATGTCATCCTGCAACAAAGATTTGTTAGCCAGTATACCATTAGCAAGAATCCAGAACAACCTCTAAAGCTTTGGAGCTTTGGCCACCTTCAAAGCTTTGGCCATTATCCAGTAATCCTTACGACATATCAATCTGTATACTTGTCTAGCAATATATAAGCTTGAGAATATTTTTAAGAGACAGTATAGAGTCTATATTCATGCTTTAAATCTAATACAAGTCCTGCAACACAAAAATATGTCAGCCAATAGCAAGAATATAAACATTGTAAACTTCAAAGCTTTGGAGCGTTGAACATGTCTCTCAAAACAATCCTGTCTTTCATCATCTTCAAAGTATAAACACCACATTAATTCAGAAGGACTGAATTATCATGACCATTTTAAATTACCAATTTTTTTGTTTATTATTGAATTCATCATGTTTTTGATGTTCTTAAGCACCACCTCCACTACCACCAAATCTCCACCAGCAACACCACCACCACCACCACCTCGCTATAACCTCTCAGCACCACATCCATCTGATTGTTTCAGTTGATCAATCAGCAAAAATCAATCAAACCCACTTCAAACTCCTTTGTTTGGTTCATTTTCAAATTTCTTCTACTTAAATTATTTCCATGTCTCACAGAAATCCCTAGCTTACACATCAGAACTAATTATGAGAAGGAAGATTAGAATACCAACATGCAATCACACAACAATTCAAGTCCAAAACCATTGATCAAAGAAAGAATCACAACTCACAAGCTCAAATATCACAGAAGAAACAAAACTGGAAATGGGTGAAAGAGGACTAACCTCCCTCACAGCCTCCACCAAACGGAACCAAACACCCAGAAACAAAATTGAGGGAATGAGAAGCTCTGGGACAAAGAGACCCACCACCACAGCCACCTAAGAACCCAAATTTCACCATGTACAGTTCATGAACCCAGGTTTGTAAGGAACAACAACATCAAGATTGACTCAAAACCCAGAATGGTACGAACCAATTCACAAAGGATACAATACACCACCACTACACCTCCAGCGACCTCCCAAGCCTCCTCTATTCTTCATCACTCTCCCTCTACCTCGATATGTCACCCTCCCGTGTTTTGTCGCTGTGTCTCCCCGTTGGACCACAAGGAACTAGCTAGAGCCACAGTCAGCAAAGCCGACAGCGACCCAGGCCGAAACTGCCACCACCACACCTCCGACAACCGTCTAAACCTCTATTCTGCTTTGATTACTCAGCCTCGAATTTCGGTTTCCTTTGTCTCTTTTCTCGATCTGCAAGAAGATGGAGAGAAGAAGAAGAAGAAGAAGAAGAAGAAGAAGAAGAAGAAGAAGAAGAAGTGACGAGATCTGCAATCAGGCTTGTAGGCGTCGCCTCCCAAAACGACGATGAGAGAAAGGGGAAAAATTAAATAACACCATTTTCTTCTTCTTTCACCGTGAGAGATAAGAGAGGGTAAATATGTCATTTAGCCCATTCCGTTACCTCCATCCACTCTCCATCCACTGACATGGGTGCAAAAAATATTTATTGATAGATCAGGGGTAAAATATATTTAATTGATAGTCAAAGGGTTGAAAATGTCTTTTTACCCAAAGTTTAAAGTATTATGAAATATGTATTGGGCTAGTATGAATATTCACCACACAATTGGATTGATATTGAATTGTTATAGTCTAAGTCCAGAAGGTTCACCTAATGCCTATATAATGAGGGCTTATGGTTGAGATATGATAACCGTCAATAAGGCTTCTTTCAATTGTATCTATGTTATGATTCTCTTAAATTATCAATTCACAGTATGTTATCAGCACGATAACATTATCTAAGGTAAAAGACAAAATCCACCCTCGTTAGATGGGTTATATACAAAAACATCCCTATTGTTCGGGGATATACAGTTTGGTCCCCTGCTAACGGAAAATTAGAGGACAGATACCACCCTTCTGTTATGTTCAATCCATAAAGTAAATTTTTAGTAATTTTTTGACTATTTTACCCCTAATTTGAAAAAAGTCTACTATACCTTTATCCAACTAACAAAAGTACACTTTCTTAAAAAAAAAAAGAAAAAAAAAAAAAAAAACTAACAAAATTACACAACTCACCATCAACTCTAAAAAATTTGACATGAAGAACACGAAGAACATCATATTCATGTCTACAACCCTAAAATGTTTGCCCAACATTTCTCTCTTTTTTCCTTTTCTTTTAATTTTATACACAAAATCTATGCATCAAATGAACCAATTGGATTCATCAGCTCACCTCTCCCCAATACGTCCTCCTTTGTTTGGTTTTTCTCCTATATCAACTCACCTAATTATATAATATAATGCAGATTTTTTTTTTGGCAAAAGTAATTAAGATGCATATATAAATTCCTGAATTTTCTGGTACAAGAACTTTAAATCTCCAAAATTGAAAGGAAATGGAAAATGAACAAGCTAAATGAACCTTGAATGCTTTAGTTTGCCGATGAAATCCAGAAAACAAACAGAAATCTTCATATCAACCATTTCTTCAACTGGATGTTTAAAAAACTGAATACAGATCTAAATAAAACAAAAATCAAAATCAAAAACTAAACAAAACCTAATCACTAAACTAGTACAGATCTAAACCAAAGAAAAATTAGAGAAGAGTCGAAGCCAGAAGAACAGAGGAAGAACACCTCCACGACAAACCCAACCTCCATGACCACCAATTCAGCCATCATGTCTTCAATTCCCGACGAAACCGAACCCCACCTCTATGCCCACAACACCAGCTCAACAACCGCCTCTTCCACCTCTATGCTTCGATTAACCACCATCATCGCCTCCACAACCCAGAACCCTAATCAAGTCCGACGAACCTCAATTTCTTGTTCGATCTTCTCTTCATCGCGGACCTCGTCTTCAATCGCCGTCTTGATCGATTCTTCGGGTTCTCAATTGCTCCATTTGGGTGGAGCGGCTTCAGAGCCGCCGGAGTCTTGAAACCACAAACCCACGGTACTGGGTTTTCGTCGAGAAGAACAGAGAGAGGATAGAGAGGGGGAATCGGGTCAGGGGGACGAAGAAGGGGATCAGACGCGTAACGGTGGCGGTCTCCGCCTGGGTCGCTGGCGGCTGGGTGTGGTGGTCCGACAGTTGTTGTGGCTAGGGTTTTCAGATTGGAGAGATGAGGGGGAAGAGAGAGAGGGGGGGAGAGAGAGAGTGGTTGAGAAAAAATGATGCGTTGTAGAAGAGAAATGATATTTATATGCGTAATTTTGCATCAAAATTCAGGGTAGTTTCATCATTTGAACACATCCGTTAGCTCCGTCAGTTAAGAGGGGACCAAATTGTATATCCCCGAACAATAGGGATGTTTTTGTACATAACCCATCTAACGAGGGTGGATTTTGTCTTTTACCCCACTATCTAATTATCATTGAAAAAAGTTGAGCATTCTACATTAACTCCATACGACTGTTAATAGGAAATCGAGCAATTTTTTTCATTTTCATCAAGAAAAAGACTCAGTAGAGAGATCTGTGAATCTCTGATCTTAATAAGGCACGTTGTTACTTACCCAGTCAATAGAGAGATCTGTGAATTGTTTGGATGCATTTTATATTTGCCGCCATGAAAAAGAATTTATATCTAGGTTTGCAACGCTAAAACGTCACGTTCAAGTTAAGGCACACGTTGCCCATGATTTGGTGCATTTCATAAATTCACATAAACCTTCTAAAGCTGGATTTGTCAAAGGCTTTTGACAGAGTCCGCTGGAATTATCGTTATGCAGTGTTACTTCACTTTAGGTTCCATACGCATCTCACTAAGCTCATTATGTCTTGTGTCACCATAGTGTCCTACTCAGTGTTAGTAAATGGATCTCACTCGTAAACTTTCCAACCTAATTGTGGTTTGAGGCAAGGGGACCCATGTCACCCTTTATTTTCTTGCTTTGTGTTGAAGCTCTTTCAGCCTCCATTAAGCAAGCCATTCACATGAAAACCTTGCATGAAATCCAGCACAATCAAACTGGTCATATTGTCTCTCATCTACAATTCGCAGATGATACAATCCTCTTCTTCAGGGTGCATGAGGACATGGGTAATGTATAAGGTCTCTCTTGGATCACTACTGCGCCCAATCTTGTCATGTCATTAACCTTGACAAGTCTTCATTGGTGGTTAGCCCTAACTGCGGTTTTCATGCTAAGGCCATCATGAGCTTCCAGCTGCAAATTCCCTGTACGGAGGATTTTGACACATACTTAGGTCTTCCCCTTCAAGTTGATAGGAAGAATTCTAAATTATTTCAAAAAACAGTGGATCAAGTTGATCACATCCGTGCAGGTTGGATAGGAAAGTTTCTAAATAAAGCTAAAACAACTTTATCTGGTTGCCTAATTTACCCCTTTTTAGTTTATCGCTTTCCACAAAAAACATGTAAAGACAGTTTATCGCACTTCACAAAGTTTTTTTGGAAAGGTGATACCAACAAGAGAACCATCCACTGGATGTCATGGGATTACTTATGTCTCCCTTACACAAAGGGGGTATGGGTTTATAAGATCCTAATCTCCTTAACCAAGCCTTGTTAACTAAAAAATCCTGGAAACTCATCTCTTCTCCTACTTCTCTCTTCTCCTCATACTTCTTATCTCGGTATTGCAAGAGGAAGAGTTTCCTACAAAGTAAATCATTCATTTCTGCCTCTTTGATTTGGAAAGGTTTCTGTGAGAATAGGCAATTTGTTAAATCAAATCTTGGTTGGACGGTTGGTAATGGCTCTTCTATTAATCTTCACAAGGACAACTGGCTTACTGATGTGCCCTACTATTCTCTAACTTCTCACTTAGCTGACTCCCAAATCACTCATGTGAGTCATCTTCTGAAAAGTAACGGAAGTTGGGACATTGCTAAGCTGAATACTCTCTTCCCTAAGTGGCTGGTTTCCACCATCATCAAGACCCCATTACCACAATCTACCCAGGCTGACACTCCTTATTGGAGGCTCTCATGTACTATTACCCCTACTGCCAAGCATTGTTATGCTGCCTTGCAATCTATTCCCATGTGTCACTTTCCATGGAGAGATTTCTGGAAGCTTAAGCTCCCTAACAAGATTCCAATCCTTAGTTGGCAAGCAATCCACAACAGACTACCTCTTAATGCTGCCACTTATGAAACTAGGCATTACTTCACAGTCTCTTTGTTCCCTCTGCTTTCAATATGATGAAACACCCACTCATTTATTTCTTCAGTGTTCATGCATTGACAACATCAGGAAGTTTTGTCCTGTCCAACTATCAAATATTTGTTTTGAATCTTTATCCCATCTGTTCTTGCACATTTTAAATCACTAACATGCACATGTTCATGTACTTCTTGTTGCCTGGACTGGAGCTCTCATTTGGGAAACTTGGAAACAAAGAAATGCCATGACTTTTCATAATGAGCATTTCAATAGTGATCATCATCTGGAAATTTCCATTTACCATAAAATCATCACTTTTGCTTCTACAATGCACATGGGCTGGAGGGATTTGGCTTCAATTTCACCTGTCACTGCTAGGTCGCATGATGTTCCTATTATTAAGCTTTGGGGACATAACCGGTCTGTTCCAAAAGCCATTATTCAACCATTCTACAGGAAAACTAAGAGATATAACTCTTACGGATGGCTTATTTCCATGAATGGAGAGTCTTTATCTCGAGCACGTGTCCGCACAGGGTTGCTCTCTCTGACAGTGCTCTTGACGGCCACTGTGGATGCTCTTACCTGACTTTCGTCTCAAGGCATTGCGCATAGTTATATTCAGATTCCTAATACTGCTCTTTTCCACATGTTGGAGAATCAGGCGCCGGGGCAACATCAAGTGATCATGCTAAAGAGGGATCTGCTTATTTTCGAGAACAAGTTATGCTGCTCTCATTTTGGTCTTAGTACTTAGTTGTTTAGTTCTAGTGGTAGCCTTGCGCTTTTGGTCTTTGTCCCTGGCAATGGCTTGTTTATTTTGGCTTTGGTTCTAGTTGTGCTTGGATGTTGCAGTGCCCTTCAAGCTTCTTGCTGTGTATAGGTTGAGGGTTGGCTTAGATCCTTTTTCATGTGTTTCAAACTCTTGCTCTTCGTTGTGCTAATGCTAGTTTCTTTCTTGGTCAAAAAAGATAAGGACATGTTGCTCTACTCTATTCACATACATAATTACTGTGTCAAATATGAGCAACAAGTCACGAGTTTCACGAGGCTTAGAAGCTCCGATCTTTTTGGAGACTGAAAGGGCAAAAAAAGGGAAGGGATTGAGCCATGTATGTTGGAGTTCTGGACGGTGGTGCTTGAGACTTTTGTGTGACTATTCAATCCAATTGAAATGAATCGGATTTGGACCAAGAAAACCAGACCCAGTCGGTTTGGATCCAGATTCATATCACAAGGCTAATACGCCTGGGATCCGACCCGATCCGACGTATATATGCTTTACAAATACTGGTTTATACCCCGCACGCCTTGCGTACGGGGTAGCTTTGAATCAGGGTGGTGCAAATTAACTATTACTCGGTTGTATGTGATATGAGCCTACCTCAAATCATGCTTAACATAAAATTTAAGAAATCGCCATAGTTCACCACAAAATCGAAGCATTCGGCAACCTATAATAACCTGTTTAATAACCATATTCATATTACACACAATTCTTGGATAAAAAGGCATAAGATCTGTCACTCTTCGATGCTAAATAACAAACATTTGTTCATATGTCAGCAACGTCCCCAGTCCGTAGTACAAATAGTCCAAACAATAGTTAAATAAATAAAAAAAAAAACCCACAAAATCTGCTTGGATACAAAATGGACTTCATATCGTAGTTCTTCATAAGTGTATTGTTGTATTTACATCTGGTGTAGCGACGGTAGCAAAAGCTGCATAATCAGAGAAGTATTTTATTTAAGTAATAACACAAACTCAGCATCAACAACAACAAAAAAAATAAAAAATCTATAAAAATCCTAGACCAAAATTTGTTCACAAAATCCTAGACAAATTTATGGGCCGACAACAACGCAACAACTGATTTCAATTTTACATATCTATACATCAACAAAAATTAATTTGCCACAAACGTGTGAGTTGGAAGAGAAGAAGATTAAAGAAAAAGAACAAGAACAAAAGGAGGATTCTTCAGATTATTTACTTGAGTATGTTTATCATTTACTGTTAAAGAGATATATATTTAAATCTCTTTGACATATATATATATATATATTTAAATCTCTTTGACAGTAAATGGTAAACATACTCAAGTAAATCATCTAAAAAAATTCTAACACAAGACCCATACAATATGTATCCATGTTCAGTTAAAATGTAAAGCACGTTTATCAACTGACAACCTAGTCTTACTTCTTTCCATTACGAATTAGTTCACAAGACTATTAAAATAATAGTTCTTAAGACTTTTTTTAATGCAGGTAAGTTTGCAGGAAGATCTGGTTCATTAGGATTTAGTGAGCTAAATAGCATGGGGCAAATATAAACTTCAAGTCATGCTCCAAAGTGATTGCCCTGAAATCTATGTTATGAATATCTGCAGTGTATGATATCAAATAACTATGTATAACCTTATTTATTTTTTCTTTCCCCATAAAGTGAAAGTTAGCCTCTGTTTGAACCATTCTAACCGTTTTTTGTGCTTTTTAGGACTAGTAGCCTGCCTGAGGGGGATGCTAATTGCAAAACTCCGAAGTTTGGACCAAACATTATACTACATAAACTATTGCGAACACTGTTGGTATCGTCCGAACGGCGGAGTAAATATACATAAATGTAGAGATTGCTTAGTTATACCAGTATATTGTTTAAAACAAGGCAAGGGTTGAGCAAGCCTCCGACATCCTCCTTTAGAGACTCCTTGTGCAGTTGTGCTCATTGGCAGCTAGTTTAGGACGTGGAGGTGGTTTAGCTGGACAAGTCGTATCACCAGTAAGCCAATATGCTGAAGAATTTATTATGCCAATAGTGAGCTTTACAGAATAGTGTAAGTGTCTACATGGTTCATAGCATTCATAATCAGGTGCAATCCTAAATGATACTATGCCAAATTGCCAAGGTATATGCAAAGCGTATTTGTGTTTGAGAGATGATTCTTACTTGTTGATGAAGATGCTAGCGTTAGAACACAATAACAGTACAGCCAGAATCAAGCTGTGGCTACACAAAGGGATCAAAACATCGTGTTATCCAAGAATAGTCAAGCACCTCAAACAGAAACCAAAGAGCAGTTGCTCCACCTCAAACAAAAATAACCATTGTCGACTTATTTGTCAAAGGTTCATGTATTCAATTTCCAATACTAACTAGAGCTAATATGCACCCAGCATTCCCCAAATCAATAAGTGTATGATGAAAAAGAACTCGGATTCAGTTTGATATTATATGTATCATGAGGTAATGTAGTTTGAGCTTTACATGCTTAATTTTGTGAAATTCTTTCAAAGATGCAAGAATGTGCCCAACAGTAAGTGGTATAGGAAAATTTAATAGAGAATAATAAGAACGAAATAAAAAACTCTTTGTTAGCAAACCTTGGTCAACGTTTTTGTTTGTGGGCCATAAATGTTGTTCGGACGCCTAGATTTTGGTTAAGCGGTATTGGAAATTTTGAGACAAATGGAGATGACGGTAATTTTTTAATATTTTTTTTTTTTTGGTGTTTTACACTTTTATTAGTGATAAGAATTTATAAATTTTCTAAATTTACCTTTGGTACGGTGAATGTGAACATTGAAGGAGCAGCAGAGAATGAGGAGCAGAGCAATAAATCAGAGCTTTAATTTTTTACACCAGATTCAAATTGACTTCTGCTTAGGCCAGAACTAGTGCAATTATAGGTCTGGCTCAAATTTAGGCCAGATTTTGCACCAGAAGTTGGAGCTGGTTTTTGGGCAAAACTGGCCTAAATTTGTACCAAAGACTACTTATAAGGCCATCTCTTGGAGATGTTCTAACTAGACTCACAAATCAAGTATATCCGTCAAAATTTCAACGCCTATGGGGCCCAAATATCAAACAATATGTCTTTACCTTATCCTTTTATCCACTTCTTGTTTGCTCTCCTCTATCTCCTGCTTCTTCCCTTTCCATAACATGGACTCACCACAAGAACACAACATTCAATATCAAAGATCGTTGGACACTTGAAATTCATTTCTACTACAAGAGGATCATCTCTTCCAAATAGAATTTCGAGAACTAGCACAAAACAAGCAGATCCACTATCTTCCTCCTCCGTTTCTTAGCATCAGTCATCTCTCTTTCTTCCTTGGCCTCCTCTACAATGAGACAATCATACAGACCACATCATTTTCAACAAGCACAAAACCGCGCCTAAACCCTCAATCTACTTCACTACATCCTAGTTATTTAATTCCCCCCCCCCCCAACACTCAGAATTGTCAAAAAGTTCCTTTACTGTGCATTCAGAGAGTAGGATTTAACACATAAGAACTTTCCAACTTCCTACACAATCATGTTACAAGTGGTCTTTGGACCACATCAGATATATTATTCATGACTAAACAGTTGTCAATAAGTTTCTCAAATAGTCTCCACCTAACAGTGTTTCTGTCCAGCCAAAAATCCATGTCACCTTTCCTTCATCTCTGTTTCCCTCAGACAAAAATACCCATCTCCAGCAACATACATCAAACATCTAATTTCCTCCAAACGCATACCATTGGATTCTTAACATGCTCAGACTCAATATTGTAAAACCCCCTCCATGTTCCTGGCCTAAAATCTCAGTGAACCACTCCAGAGATTTAGCGTGTGTGTCTGTATCCACTGTTTGTGAAACATGACTTCCACGTAGTTGTTTTCTCCAAACATTCAGATCACTATGACTCACAACTCTACATGATATTGAAGAACCTATTTTATAATCGCGTTTTATGTGAACTCTCAATTGGGATGACTTGCAAGCCATATCACTTCACTTAATCCAAAGTTTAAAGAGTCTACAAGAAACTTCAACAGTATTCACCCATCTCTGTTTCCCTAAAAAAAAATGCCCATCTCCAGCAACATACATCAAACATCTCATTTCCTCCAAACGCATACCATTGGATTCTTAACATGCTCAATTCAAAATTTTAAACCCCCTCCATGTTCCTGGTCTAAAATCTCAGTGAACCACTCCAAAGATTTAGCGTGTGTGTCTGTATCAACTGTTTGTGAAACATGACTTCCACGCAGTTGTTTTCTCCAAACATTCAGATCACTACAACTCACAACTCTACATGATATTGAAGAACCCATTTTATAATCGCGTTTTAAGTGAACTCTCAATTGGGATGACTTGCAAGCCATATCGCTTCACCCAATCCAAAGTTTAAAGAGTCTACAAGAAACTTCAACGATCTTCACCCACTAGTATCATTTCTAACTCACCAAAGAAAGTCTCCCCCCAGTTGAACACAAGACACAACTAATCAAGTGTAGTTTCATGCTAAATCAACATTATTACTTCATTAAGAAATCAAACTGTACTAAGACATCTATAGTAAAATCTAAAATCCCTCCTGCCTCACCAAACTCCAAACTTGCAAAGATTATATCACATTTACTGATCTCAGAAGTCAAAATCATACATATCAACAAACTAAACTGATAAGCAGCTTTAAGTTCGAGATGGACATAGAAAGTAATCAAAATAGCCCAATTTTCATCTCCATTTGTCTCAAAAATATCCAATACTGCTAAACCAAAATCTAGGCGTCCGAACAACACTCATGGCCGACAAACAAAAACGTTGACCAAGGTTTGTAGCTACTGCTAAATTGTAGCGAAAGGGTTCAGCCCAAATTTAAATAAAGTTGTTCTTTGGAATTAAATTACTATGAGAGCTAATCAGGGTAACTAAACCTTCTTATTATGTTGAAACAACAGGACTTCACACAGTTAGTTGCTTAGATATAAATTAAAATATGCCTAGCAAATAACATAGATAGACAGAAAGTGCTAAGTGCCTAAAGTGCTTCTGAAACATAATATAATAGCCAAACAGATTACCTTTAAAAGCAGATCTCCTCCACTCGTTCTTGCCACCCCTTTTTCTTCAGCACACTGCTAGCCAAATCGTGCAAAAAAATCAACATAGAATAATTCAACCATACAACAATTCGAAATCATAGTCAATGCAGAGGATTGGCAAAACAGAGAGAGAGAGCGAAGAGTTACTTTGGTTTTGGATACCCTAATACGGGAGGGAGAATATGGATCATACTAACGATTTTGAAACACCATTGGTGAACAAAACGGATATAGTTCCCTGAAAACCCGTCCCTCAAATGTTCTCTCTAGCATCTTACTAAGAGCCCTCATCACCATAATTTATGATAAGGGTGAAAAAACCATTAAGGAGTTCATTTGCAAGAATGAAAAGGGTAACCAAAAGAAATACAAGCATAAATACAACCTATCCACCGATGACTAAAACTCTTCACCCCTTGGATTTAAAGCAGAAACTATCAGTTCCCATGATCTTACACCTTCTTAGAGTCCCTTTTGTAAAGAATTGCGACTCGCCTCCTCTTAACAGCCTATGATCTCACAATTATTCGCTGACAGAACCGCATCCAAAATCTGTCTATCTACTAAAATAACATTGTCAAATTCAGAAATAAGAAAAGGTGAGATGCGTTCTAACTTTAAAAAAGCACAATGACGAAAATATTATACGAGCGATTCAGCAGATTGATAAGCGTGCCCGGCCTCCTCCCAAGAAAAAACTAACTCTACGTACTCGACTCAGGCAATAAAATTCGACGTTCTTTGAGAGTTAGCTAACCAGTTAAAGATCTTGCACACCTATCACCATACTGAACCACAAAGCCCTCTATATTTACTGTGCCAAAATTCACTATACGAGCAAACACACCCATAAAAGAGGCACCTCTCTCGTCCTCATCATCAACTCATCAACACGCCCCCATCACTCCTCTCCCACAAAGTTTACTTCACCCCTATCCATCGCATCTATGTCAGTCAAAATATAAAACAAAATTATTCCTTATTCCACCTTTGACATCCTCCGCGACCCAATAGTCTAGAAATCCACATAAAGAATCAGAAATGCCAACTAAAGATATGTTGGTTACCCCTCAAATTCAATATCGAGATGAAGAGGGAAATTAACAGTTCAAAGTCAGTCTGCAACAGACTATTGATGTATCGGAAATCCCCATGAAACCAATCGTATCAGAAATTGAAGTTGTTCTCTTTCACATTCGCTCCCACTGAGACATGTATTCTCTATCTCCCTTCATCCTGTTCTTATTTTTCATCCGACATCCTATAGGTGTATCCTTTCTCAACCTCCAGAAGAAAAAGTAGCAAAAGTGATAACCATTGTACCTTGATATCATATCTTTAAACGGCACCAAATTAGAATTTCAATGTTCAGTATTCTATAAGTCTACAGTACCAGACCATCGAAATCAACCGTTTCAACAAAATGTAAAAATAACTATTGCAGTATATGCATGCTAGTACATATATACTCCCATATCTTTTCTGTTTCTTCAGTTTTCTACTTAGCTTTTGTAATCTCCCTTTTCCTCCCCGAATAGAACTGACCAAAGAACGAAAGAACGGATGCTAGTCACGCTTCTTCCCAAAAACCAGCTCCTACTTCCTTGAGTACAATCAATTATACTTTCACCCAATTACTCGTATCTTTCTACTAGTAAAACAATTCACAAATCAAACACACAGTATAACCAAATTAGTGCTGGTGGACACTGGAACAATATCCTTGTGTCACAAATTCTGAACACCAACACAGAACTTGCAAACTATCAGGAGCTGCAACAAGTTCAACTTCTAAGATAATATTTATCCCACCAATGTCAACAGATACACAATAGTTAACCTTTGAATAAAAAAGCAGATGCAAGAAACCCAATATGAACTAGTCACATAGTGATCCCATCATCACTAACTATATCCAGAATTAAGTCTTGCACACATATCTTTTCCAACTGCTTTTCTCATAAACTTCTTCATTGTTGTTGTGATATCCTGTCTCACATCAGAAGCTTGAGAAACTAAATCTTGGTTGTATAAGGTACCTTGTGAATTATAGCTAGCAAATTGGGCTTAAGTGTTTTCCTCCAGTAATTAGGAATTAGGATCAACAAGTAATCTGTTTAATAATTACAAATGATATCAGAGCCCACATGGTCCGTGGTGTGCGCACAGTGGAGTAAAGGCCGTGAAGAGGGCTAGAGGCTTCGTGCTAATGGACGGCCGTTAGCTTTTGTGTTTCCTAAGGGAACATACAATATCAACAAAGCAAACAAGGCATAGACATACTAAGAGTTACGCCGCATGTACAAAGCCAATCATCTAACTTCAATTTTTAATATTCTATATACAAATCCTTTGTTGGTCTCTTGACATATAACACAAGTAATTCCTTATGGACAAAATATGTCGTGTGCACAAGTCACCAACAAATAAACTCCAAACCCAAATAACAAGGCCAACATGGCTAACCTAGAAAAGTGTAGGCTTCTTCTTACTTCTAAGACAACACTCTTTATTATACTCCGATGAGAGTACATCGTACACGCTGCTACCAAATTACTTCATTGGCTTTCTCGATAGTAATTATAATTTTCCTCTTAGTAGCTTCCTCGAATCCTTCTGTTCCACGATATCAAATTTAAAGGTTTGATATAGTCTTGAAATCCATAATGAGATATAGTCTTGAAATCCATATCCTCAAATTACAAATTTCAAGGTTTGCCACTGCATCAGTGGAAAATATATCCGCAGATTCCACATTTCAAATTTTGGGCCATGTACCTCCCTCCCTAACCAACACCATCTCCATAACCTGTCCACAAATAAAGAATCACCAAAATCTAAACATGCCATCCTGCCAAATATTCAGTACACCTCACTTGTACTTTTTATCATTACCTAAACATTTTGTGTCCACTTGACTTCTCCTTTCTTCCTTCTTAATGTTCCTTTTTCATTTTCTTATCCACCCCATTCCCTTGGCATTCATATCCTATCAAACATCCAAGGTCCAATTACATCAACCGCCCACGACCACCAAAAAAACCCGTGTAACCTTGACCAAATCCAGAAAGAAGTAAATGCATGAGCTGATCAAACATGAAGGTAAACTAATTCTGAATTTAAAAGCAACCCAAGAAAATGACCATTTCACTTCCATCTATCTCCACGTTCTCCAACAAAATTGAATACAACCAAAGGCATCCAATTGCTGCTACAAACAAAAATGTTTACTAGACCTGCAACTACTGTTCCATTTCTTCCGGGTATTATACTTTATTTGTATCCAATCTTCCCGTCATCATTTAGCACATCATACTGCATCATCTGAACGTTTACCATAAATCAACCAAGTAAACCGATGACTGCATTACCTCGACACCCATTCCATATCAAACTAAAATCACTATCTACATTACATCAACCGCCCCCAAACACCTATGATAATACAACAACGACCTTGAATATCGGCCATTCTACAATTTTGCAAAAATGATCTCCAAACACTAAATATAAGTCATCGGTTCCATCAGAGTATTTCAAATGGGCAAGGTAAACTGGTTTCGTGTGGGTATGGGCATTGGGTTCCAATAATTTGGAATTTCCTAATCAAGAAGAGCTCACGCAAGTGTGGAGAGAGTAAGTAATTGGAGATGCTATAAATCATCAATCCATTAGAGATTCTAACTGAGTAATGCAAAGTAGGTACATTAAGTATGGGTAGATATAGTTGTGGTTGATACGTAGGGTCTAAAATGCGACGTTCCTACAAATAGAATGATATAGGTCATCATTCCATGAAATTATTTCCACTGGGTGAGGTATATTAATTTAATTAATTCTGGGTAAATGATGGTGGTGGTACTTAAAATTTTCGATTTGGAGGTCATATAGGTAATTTCCCAGGCTAATCAAGCCTTGACTTTCCATTCATCTTCTAATCAGAATACAGCTCTACGTGTTATTTCTAGTTTCTTGTTCTTTTAACTCTAGCTTATCGATAAGCAAACACACATTTGTCAAGAACGTTACTCGAACCCCAAATACAAACTTAACCTCGACATTACTAAAGAGTTTTCAAAATTACATGTAATCTAGTTCTGAAGACAAGCTCTAAATATCCAGCAACTCAACCAAATCATTTCCATTTCCTTCTCGGGATCGTGAATCTTTTTGATCTAATCACTTCATAGCCAAACAGCTATAGTCAAGAATATTTCTATTACACCACCACAATCCAACTCAGCATCAATACAACTTGGCAACCATTTACCTGACCTAGTGTAAATTAGACCGCCTAAACTAAAACCATATTTCAACTTCCATCCATACGCTTCTAACTAATCCCAATTCTGATATGAAACTATGTAAAATCACTTCACCAACTTCAACTTGAGTGGAAATCCACATCTTGATATCCAAATCAATCTTATCTAATAGTGTGAAGCAACCACAAAATGTGGCAGGTCCCTAACTAGGTTCATAAATCAAGCATATCCCTCGAAATCTCGACTCTTATGGGGCCCATATAGGAACTGTAGGGACTAAATAAGCAATTACTTTAGACCTAGCTTCTAGTAGCTTCTTGGTATTCTATATAAAGAGATGTAGTCTTGCACAATTATTCATTCAATAATGTATCCAGTCTATCATGGTACCAGAGCATAACGTCTTCTCTCAAAACCCTAACCCTAACCCTAGCCGCCCCACCCTCTGAACAGCCCCACCGTTCTACGAACACGGCGCAGCCACCATGGCTCAAACCACGCCGTTTTTCTCTTCCTCTCCCGCTGTTTTCGACGCCACCAAACCCTTGGTGGTGATCAACCCTACCAATGCCATCCAAAAACTTGATGTTGGCAACTACACCCTTTGGCAGTCACAAACCCTCTTCACCCTACGAGGGCATGGGCTCGCTGGGTTTATTGAAGGCACGGTCCTTCCACCGCCACCAACTGTGACGAAACAGGATGCTGCCGCAGCTCAGAAGCAGACGACGACCGAAACCACCACTGCCTCCACCGGTACCGGCACTGCCTCGTCCGGCGTGTCCTAATCCACCTCCGACACTTCGGCTACGCCGGCTGCTGGACAAGTGGTCCCTAGTCCAAGCAATATTGCTTGGTACCAGCAGGATCAGTTGATCGCTGCATACTTAGTCAGTACTCTGGCACCCACGGCGTTCTCCCATGTCGCACGCGCACAATCTGCGGTTCAGATCTGGGATACACTTCGCAACATCTACGCTAAACCCTCCAGGAGTCATATTATGCAGATCAAGGAGCACCTGAAGCGTCCTCTCCAAGGAACTCGCACAATTGCGGAGTTTCTCCGCTTTGTCAAAAACAAAGCCGATGAACTCGCGCTCCTTGGCAAACCCATGGACGAAGTTGATGTGGTTGATCAGATCTTAGATGGCCTCAATGAGGTTTATCATCCAGTGGTTGCAGCTATCAGGAGTAGGGACACTGATATTGGATACGAAGAACTATTTGAAAAGCTGTGTCATCAGGAACTTACACTCCACAGTCAGTCTCTAACTCCGATCGGTGGATCTCCTGCATCTGCCAATTACAGCACGGGGCCTTCAGCCAAGAATAAAGGGCGCAACCGTGGCCACCAGCAACCACAGTTGCAGCCCTCTCAACCCGCTCAGCAGTACTGGCCGAACCCCCCGTCGCAGCAGTGGCCATCTCCACAGGCACAGCAATGGTCGGCTACGTCCGCTCCATGGAACCCAACCGGTTCCCAGCAGCAGTCATCTGGTAACCGAGGTCCCAAACCCTTTAAAGGGTTCTGTCAAGGGTGTCATGCCCAGGGTCATCAGATTCGAGACTTCCCCCAGTTCAGTGTCTCTGTTAAATCCGGACCTCCTTAGTTTGGATCATTCAGGCCTCCTGCCGGGGCTAACCTTGCCACTGCTCCCTAAGCACCTAGTCAAGGGACTCCGGCGTGGCTCTTAGATAGTGGCGCCACTCATCACATCACTTCCGATATGCAGAATCTCTCTTTTCATCAGCCTTATCAGCATACTGAGGATGTCATGATTGGTGATGGTACATGTCTTCCGATTACTCACACTGGTTCTGTTTATCTTCAGCATGGTGCCCATCGTTTTTCTTTATCTGGAGTTTTATGTGTTTCTTCAATTAAACAGAACTTGATATCTGTTGCGAAATTGTGTGAACAAAATCATCTAACTGTTGAATTCTCACACACTGGTTTTGTTTTGAAGGATCAAACTACGGGGGCGCCACTTCTCACAGGACCTCTTAGGAATGGAGTCTATCTCTGGCGAGCCAACCATTCACCTCCTCTTGCACTTTATTTCTTGGCATCATCGCCTTGGTCATCCTGCTGTTCCCATTGTCAGCATCTTATTTCTAGGTTTTCTCTTTCAGTAGCTAATAAGTCTGAGTCGCACATTTGTCCTGTGTGTCAGTGTGCTAAGAGTCATAAATTGCCTTTTCAGGCCTCTAGTATTAGGTCTACTCGGCCGCTAGAGTTTATATTTTCTGATGTTTGGACTCCTCCAGTTTACTCCTTCGATGGGTCTAAATACTTTGTCATATTCATTGATCATTTTTCGAAATATATTTGATTTTATCCCATGAAACGAAAGTCTCAGTTGTCCGACATTTTTATTCTCTTTCGTGCTCTAGTTGAAAAATATTTTTCCCTACAAATCAAAACATTATTTTCTGACAATGGTGGTGAGTACATTGGTCTTCGTGATTATATGTCGTCCAATGGAATCTCACATCTTACATCCCACCTCACACGCCTGAGCATAATGGCTACGCCGAGCGCCGACACCGACACATTGTCGAAACTGGTCTAGCTCTTCTCCACCACGCCTGTATGCCCACTACCTACTGGCCCTATGCCTTTGCCACAGCTGTCTATCTCATCAATAGACTTCCCACCCGTACTCTCAACATGGTGTCTCCCTTCGAAGTGATTTTTAAACAAACTCCCAACTATCTCAAGCATCTTATCTTTATTTGTAGGTGCTATCCTTGGTTGCGTCCCTACACCTCCCATAAGCTTGAGCCTCGATCTGTTCCATGCATCTTTGTTGGCTACTCCCTTACTCAGAGTGCATATCTATGTCTTGATCCCGTCACTCATCGCTTGTATGTCTCCAGACATGTTCAGTTTGATGAGTCTCAGTTTCCCCTATCCCCATCACTTCTTCCTAGAACTAACACCGAGCTTCCTTCTGATGACTGGTTCCCTTCTGTCCAGTTCTTACCCCCTGTAGTGGCGCCCCCCACTGATCCCCCTGTTCCTCCCCCTCAGCGGTACTCTGGGTTACAGTACAGTAGACGGCCTAAACCGTCGGCTCCACCAGCATCTTCTGATCTAGTGGCCCCCACGGCCTCGCTGGACCCTGTGGTTCCCACTGTTGCATCGGATTCTCAGGAACCGACTCCCTCTTCAGTTTCCGCGGGTCCTTCAGTTCCGCGTGGTCATGGCATGGTTACCCGCTCTAAAGATGGAACACTACCGCCTCGTCAGAAGTACTCTCTCAGTGCCACAGTCAGTTCTTCAGATGATGAGCCGTCTACAGCCACTCAGGCTTTGCGTGACCCTAAGTGGCGGTCTGCTATGGTTGCCGAGTTTGATGCTCTCCTGAGCAATGACACTTGGGACCTAGTTCCTGCCACTTCCGGACAAAATCTGGTTGGTTGCAGATGGGTGTTTCGCATCAAGCGACGACAGGATGGCTCTCTGTTGACAGGTATAAAGCTCGGCTTGTGGCCAAGGGTTTTCATCAGCGCCCTGGTATTGACTATCATGATACTTTCAGTCCGGTTGTGAAGCTGACTACCATTCGTGTTATTCTCGCTATTGCTGTCAGTCAGGGTTGGCCACTGAAGCAGTTGGATGTCAACAATGCCTTCCTCCAGGGTACTCTTCATGAGAATGTATTCATGGCCCAGCCTAAGGGGTTCATTGACCGGGATCGTCCCACTCATGTATGTCACCTCAAAAAGGCGATCTATGGCCTTAAACAGGCTCCACGGGCTTGGTATGCTGAATTGCGCCAATTTCTTCTTCAGCAAGGGTTCACTAACTCCAAGGCCGACACCTCTATTTTTATGTATCGTGGTTCAGGCACGACTGTATTCCTCCTGGTTTACGTTGATGACATCATTGTTACTGGTTCTGATGCTTCCTCTGTCCAGAAGTGTATCTCTGCCTTGTCTCACAGGTTTTCTCTCGAAGACTTAGGTGACTTATCTTATTTTCTGGGAGTTGAGGTTCTTTGCCATCGTGACGGTATGTTGCTCTCTCAGAGTGGTTATGTTCGTGACCTCCTCCAGCGACAGGGCATGACCGATGCCAATCCGGTTCAGACTCCACTGGATCCATCTGCAACACTCTCCCTCACTAGTGGTTCGGCTCTCTCGGATGCTACTGCTTATAGGACTGTTGTTGGGAGCTTGCAGTACTTGTCTCTTACAAGGCCAGATATTGCCTATGCTGAACAAGTTGTCTCAGTTCATGCATCGTCCTCCCACTACTCACTGGCATGCTGTCCGGCGTCTTCTTCGCTATCTACAGGGTACTCTCGATATGGGAATTGTTATTCGTCGTGGTCCGGCTTCCCTGCCTTTTCCGATGCTGACTGGGCAGGGGACAAGGATGATTTTTGCTCTACGACTGGTTACTTGGTCTACATCGGTGGTTCCCTCGTAGCTTGGAGTTCTAAGAAGCAGAAGACTGTGGCTCGATCGTCTACTGAGGCTGAGTATCATGCTGTGGCTGCCACTTCTGCTGAGTTATGTTGGGTGTCTTATCTGCTTGCTGAACTTGGCGTTACCCTCAGCTCCTCTCCGGTTATCTACTGCGACAATATTGGTGCCACTTACCTCTGCTCCAGTCCCGTCTTCCACTCTCGCATGAAGCATCTGGCATTGGATTTCCACTTTGTGCGCGAACAAGTTCAAGCACGTCAACTACGCGTCTCTCATGTCTCCTCAGCTGATCAGCTTGCGGACTGTCTTACCAAGGCTCTTTCAAGAGTTACGTTTCTTGGTCTTCGTGGCAAGATTGGAGTCACGTCACGACCCTCCATCTTGCGGGGGCGTATAGGAACTGTAGGGACTAAATAAGCAATTACTTTAGACCTAGCTTCTAGTAACTTCTTGGTATTCTATATAAAGAGATGTAGTCTTGCACATTTATTCATTCAATAATATATTCAGTATATCAGCCCAAACATCAAACTATATCGTTTTATCCACCTCTTCTTTGCTCACCTCTATCTCCTGCTTCTTCCTTTTCCATAACATCAACTCACCACAATAATACAACATTCAATATCAAAGCTCGTCGCACACTTGAAATTCATTTATACTACAAGAGGATCTCCTCTTCCAAATAAAATTTCGAGAACTAACACAACAAGAAGATCCACTATATTCCTCCTATGTTTCTTTACATCAGTCATCTCTTTTTCTTCCTTGTCCTCTGCTATGAGACAATCGTACCGTCCACATATCATTTTCAACAAACACAAAACAGACGCTTAAACCATCAAATCTACGTCACTTTATTGTAGTTATTTAACCACCACCCCCCTTACGTACATTTAGAGAATAGGATTCCACACATAAGAAGTTGGACCACATAAGATATGTTATTCACGACTAAAATAGTTGTAAATAAGTTCTTTAAATAGTCTCCACCAAACAGTGTTTTACTCCGGCCTTAATCCCAGTCACTTTTCTTCCATATCTGTTTCGCTCGACAAAAATACCCATCTCCAGCAACACACATCAAACATCTCATTTCCTCTAAAGTCCAAACTCATACAATTGGATTCTGAACATGCTCAATTCAATATTTTTTCTACCCCCTCGATGTTCCTGGCCTAAAATTTCAGTATCCAATGTTTGTGAAACATGACTTCCACGTAATAGTGTTCTCCACACGTTCAGATCACTACATTTCACAACTCTACATGACATTGAAGGACCCATTTTATAATCGTGCTTTTAGAATAAATATAATCATGTTTTAAGAGAACTCTCAACTGGGTTGACTTGCAAGCCTTATCGCTTCACCTAATCCAAAGTTTCAAGAGTCTAAAAGAAACTTCAGCAATCTTCAACCACTAGTATCATTTCTAAGTAACCAAAGAAACTCTCCCCCAGTTGAAAACCAAGACACAACTAACCAAGACACAACTAAATCACCATTACGACTTCGTTACTAAATCAAACTGTACTAAGACATCTACAGTAAAATCTAAAATCCATTCAGCCTCAACAAACTCCAAAATTCTGCAAAAGGTTATATCTCCAAAAACATGTAATCACATTTACTGATCTCAAAAGTTAAAATCATACATAGCAATGAAACAAACTGATTCAAGTTCAAGATGGACAGAGAATAATATAATCAAAAACAGCCCCATTTTCATCCCCTCCTGCTCCATTTGTCTCAAATTATCCAATACTGCTTAACCAAAATCTAGGCGTCTGAACAACATTTATGGCCAACAAACAAAAACGTTGACCAAGGTTTGCCAACAAAGACTTTTTTGTTTCTTCCTTATTATTCTCTATTAATTTTCCTATACCACGTACTATGGGGCACATTCTTGCATCTTTGAAAGAATTTCACAAAATTAAGCATGTAAAACTCTAACTACAGTACCTCGTGATACATATAATATCAAACTGAATCTTAAGTTCTTTTTGATCATACACTTATTGATTTCGGGAATGCTGAGTACATATGATAGTGTTGGGTTCATAAAATTTTGGGGCCATAGAAATTGGAAATGTTCAATTCCATATTTCAGCAGAAGATTCTAGATAGGGAAGGAAAATAGAACAGATGGTGATTTGGTAAACATGTTGATCTTGTTGCTTCAGTTCAGAAAAATTGAGGTTTTCAAAATCATAAATGATGATGTTCATCATTTTAATCGGCTACTTTTCATTAATGAAAAAAAAGGTTCCGAGAATGGAGATGATATAAGTTACGTTTCCACGGAGCTCTCTTAGTCGGACGAGTTATTGATCTCTGGAACGTTGGGTACATATGACAGTGTCAGGTCATAAAAATTTGGTGCTATAGAAATTGGAAATGTTCAGGTCCATATTTCTCAATAAGATTCTTGCTAAGGAACGCAAATATAATATATGATGATTTATCAAACATGTTGACGGTTACTTCAGTTCAGAAAATTTGGGGTTTTCGGAATCATAAATGTTAAGGTCATCGTTTCAATCAGATACTTCTCACCCCACGTTACTAGGATCGCGGGTTGTCACGGTAAGTGGAACGGGAACGGGGACGCAGTACGTGATATGTCATGGTACGGGGTACGCTGGGGGTAAGCTTCTTCCAAAGGGTCTCTGGAATGAAGGATGGTTTAACCTACAACACATTTGAATAACTACGCACATAATTTATTTCAATGACAGACCCACAAAATAAAGTGTTAGCACATTGTTAGAAATACTCAAATACACATCTTATGTAGTGCAATTGTGATTAATTAACCAAAAGTATTGTCCCCCAGAGGGAGAAACCCTCGACAAAAAGTCATGAAGTGGGCGGGTGAACTATCAAATAGTCTTGCGATCATCAAGGGAAACTGTCTTGTTCACAATTATGTTAAAAGATTCGGGTCACCTATTTGCGTTCCAGATCGCAAACATACCGGTTTCGGGTCGTGTGACCCCGGAACGGGTAACGCGGTCAATTCAGCGTTTTCGGTAACATAGTTGTCATCGGATAAGGTAAAAACAGGTTTCGATAATGAAGATGATAAGTTACATTTTCACAAAAAGTTCGGGCAATAGAAATTGGAAACGTTCAAGTCCATATTTCACAAGAGGATTCTAGCTAGGGATGGTAAGGGTAGTGACTATTATGTTCTGAAACACAGATACAAACTTACCCTCACCATTATATGTAATCAGGTTCTGAAGACAAGCCCTAAATATCCAGCAACTCAATCAAATCCTTTCCATTTCCTTCTCAGGCTCGTAAATCATTTTGCTCTAATCACTTCATAGCAAACAGACTATAGTCATGAATATTTCTATTACGCCACCACAATCCAACTAAACATCAATACAACTTAGCAACCATTTACCTGGCTTAGGGTAAATTAGACTACCTAAACAAAAACCACAGTCCGACTAGCTTTTCAATCCATACGCTTTTAACTAATGCCAATTCCGATATGAAACTACATAAAATCACTTCACCAACTTCAACTAAAGTGCCACACATCTGGATGACCAAATCAATCTTACCTAATAGTGTCAAGCAACCAAAAATGTGGCAGGTCCCTAAGTAGACTCAAAAATCAAGAATATCCCTCAAAATTTCAACGCTTATGGGGCCCAAACATCAAACTACATGTCTTTACCTTATCCTTTTATCCACCTCTTGTTTGCTCACTTCTATCTCCTACTTCTTCCCTTTCCATAACATGAACTCACCACAAGAACACAAAATTCAATATCAAAGATCGTTGCACACTTCAAATTCATTTCTACTACAAAGGATCTCCTCTTCCCAATAGAATTTCGAGAATTAATACAAAACAAGCAAATCCATTATCTTCCTCCTCCGTTTCTTAGCATCAAACATCTCTCTTTCTTCCTTGGCCTCTTCTATTATGAGACAATCATACAGGCCACGTATCATTTTCAACTAGCACAAAATCGCGCTTAAACCGTCAATCTACTTCACTACATCCTTGTTATTTAATCCCCCCCCCACACACACACACACTCAGAATCGTCAAAAAGTTCCTTTACTGTACATTCAGAGAGTAGGATTCCACACATAAGAACTTTCCAAACTTCCTACACAATCATGTGACAAGTGGCCCTTTGACCACATAATATATATTATTCGTGACAAAACAGTTGTAAATAAGTTCCTCAAATAAACTCCACCAAACAGTGTTTTTGTCCAGCAAAATATCCATGTCACCTTTCCTCCATCTCTGTTTCGCTCGACAAAAATACCCATCTCCAGCAACACATCAAACATTTCATTTCCTCCAAACGCATACCATTGGATTCTTAACATGATCAATTCAATATTGTAAAACTCCCCTCCATGTTCCTGGCCAAGAATCTCAGTGAACCACTCCAAAGATTTAGCATCAGGAAAGCCAGTCATCTCACTTCAAATTTTTAATATTCTATATACAGATCCTTTGCTTTTCTCGTGAAATATAACACAAGTAATTCCTTATGGAGAAAATATGTCGTGTTCCCAGGTCACCAACAAATAAACTCCAAACCCAAAAGAACAAGGCCAACTTGATTAACCTCAAAACTTGTATGCTTCTTCTCACTTCAAAACAACACTCTTTATTATACTCAGATAAGAGCACATCGTACACGCTTCCACCAAATTACTTCATTGTCTTTCACAATAGTAATTATTATTTTTCTCTGTCGTAGCTTCCTCGAATCCTTCAGTTCAAAAATTTCA
Source organism: Linanthus parryae (assembly GCA_023055425.1). Classification (NCBI taxonomy): domain Eukaryota; kingdom Viridiplantae; phylum Streptophyta; class Magnoliopsida; order Ericales; family Polemoniaceae; genus Linanthus; species Linanthus parryae. The sequence goes on along the minus strand of JALGPY010000004.1, from coordinate 143,151,759 downwards.
AATTTTAAGGAACTACCACCAACGTAACCATAATGTGATATAGCCTTACTTGAAACCCATATCCTCCAATCAAAAATTTCAAGGTTTGCCACTGTATAAGTGGAAAATATATGTGCAATTTCCCCATTTCAAATTGTGGCCCAGAAGACAAATCCAATATTACAGCAATTATAATCCTCAATCCCAAGATAAATACCACTAAACAATAATTGAATTACATAATTCTCAATGCAGACATTGGAAAATCCTGAATCCATGCATGAATTTTGAAACCTTTGACTTACAATAGTGTATGTGTGTTTCCCCATGTTTTTTCCGATCGGTAAAGAAAATTTTATTCACCAAAAAAACAGGGTAAACAAAACCAAGATCAACTTAGCTGTTGATCAAGTCTAGAAAGCCTTGAACTCCTATCAGTCGACATTATCCCAAAACCAAATTTAATCATTTTCAAAAAGTTTCTCAAGAGATATCAGTCCAGCATAAAACACTATCCAGAGCCCAGACTCAGCTTTTAAGTTCAGGACAACAACCAAAAAAACGAGCCCGAGCTCGGCCTTGTCTCTCCATCCCTAACCAAACCATCTCCAACCTGCCCACAAATAAAGAATCACCAAAATATAAACATGCCATCCTGCCAAACATTCAGTACACCTCACTTGTTCTTTTTAAGATTACCTAACCTTTTCGTCCACTTGACTTCTCATTTCTTCCTTCTTAATGTTCCTTTTTCATTTACTTATCCACCCCATTACCTTGGCATTCATATCCTATCAAACATCCTACGTCTTATTGCATCAACTGCCCGTGACCACTAAAAAAATCTCGTGTAACCTTGGCTAAATCCAAAAAGAAGTGAATGCATGAGCTGACCTTGTACCAAACAATAAGATAAACTAATTCTATATTTAAAAGCAACACAAGAAAATGACCATTTCACTTCACTCTATCTCCACATTCTCCAACAAAACTGAATACAACCAAAGGAATCCAATTGTTGTACACAAACAAAAACGTTTACTAGACTTGCCAACTACTGTTCCATTTCTTCCGCTTATTATACTTTATTTGTTTCCAATCATCCCGTCATCATTTGGCACATCATATTGCATCATCCGAACGTTTACCATAACCAACCAAGTTAACAGATGACTTCATTACCTTGCCAACCATATCGTATCAAACTAAAATCACTATTTACCTTACATCAACCAACCCCAAACACCAATGATGATACATAGACCTTGAACATCGCCCACTTCTACAATTTTGCACAAAATGATCTCCAAACACAAATGACCACATTATCTGATCATGGAATCAAACATAAACATAACATTATCAATTAATCTTATTGGCAGATCAAATCAAGATAAACTTAGCTCCGATGTGATGCAGTCAAAGTGGTTTTGTTTCGAAAGATTTTTCTATTATAGCTCACATTATTTGAATAGATTTTCATATAGTTAGCCTTGAATCTAGGAGTTAAATTGATTAGCCTTTAGTTACCTTTCTTTCCTTTGCCTATAAATACAAATAGTTTTTCCATACGCTTATATGGTATCAGAGCCTGCTATTCTCTAGTTTTGAGTCAAATCCTACTTGTCAGATTATTATTTTAAACTTCGGTTCCGCTTTCATTCTTTCATGGCTGAGTCTTCTGATCCAGGAGCTACTCTAGGCAATCATGCTGTGTCTGCCGAGTCCAGCCAAAATCAAGCAGGAAGCTCCTCATCTCTTTTCCTGGAGGAGACCCTGGTTCCATTCATATCACAGTTTACAAGCTAGAGGGCATCACTTACTTGCAGTTGGATCAGTCTGTCAAAATACTGATCTGAGGCCATTACATACGACTGTATTGGGTTTGAAAATTTTAGTGAGTCCTTATTCCACGAGAGGATTAAAAATAGGACAGGCAAATAGAATACATGATGATTACTTCAGTTCAGAAATTGGGGTTTCGGAACGGTAAATGATGATGTCATCACTTTCATTGGATACTTTTCATTGGGTAAGGTAAAAACCGGTTTTGTAAATGGATATGATAATGGTCATCATTCCATTAGATTGTTCTAACTGGGTTTAGATAATTGAATCATGAAAACTTTGTTGTTTGTATTGGTAATGGTTATTACGTTCAAATAATAAGTTGATGTTGTTGCTTCAGTTCAAAAAACTTGAGGTTTTCAAAATCGTAAATAATGAGGTCATCATTTCAATCGGATACTTTCATTAAGGTAAAAAACAGATTCTGAGAATGGAGATGATATAAGTTACATTTCCACGGGGCTCTGGTCGGACGAGTTATTGATCTCTGGAATGTTGGGTACATATGATTGTGTCGGGCCCCAAAAAATTTGGGGCTATAGAAATTGGAAATGTTCAAGTCTATATTTCTCGATAGGATTATTGCTAAGGAAGGCAAATAGAATAGATGATGATTTAGTAAACATGTTGCTAGTTAATTCAGTTCAGAAAATTTGGGGTTTCGGAATCATGAATGATGAGGTCATCATTTCAATCAGATATTTCTCATTGGGCAAGGTAAAAACAGGTTCCGAGAATGGAGATAAGTTACATTTCCATAAAAAATTGGGGCTATAGAAATTGGAAAGGTTCGAGTCCATATTTCACCGAAGGATTCTAGCTAGGGATCGTGAGGGTAGTGATTATTAGGTTCAAAATATAAGAGGTCTGTGATATTGTATTTTTCTCGCCGGATTATTTGAATGGGACAAGGAAATTTGGTTTTTCGAGAATTTCCGGCACATATTGTTGTGGTGGATTTATAAAATTAAGCGTCTCAAGAATAGGAAATATATAAATCATCATTCCTTGGCATTTGTACGTAGGGAAGTAAAATTTTGGTAAATGTTCATAACTGTTGTTTTGACTTTATTAAACAGAGTACATGATCATTTTCTAACATGATAGTTCAGAAATTTGGAATTTTTGGAATCGTAAATGATGAGGTCATCATTTCCATAAGATACTTTTTTTTAGTAAACATTGGATACTTTTCATTGGTAGTGTAAAACAAGTTTCATGAATGAAGATGATATAGATTATCATTGGACGACAGTGTTTTAACTGGGTTCGAGAAATTTAAATCGTGATCTTTTTGTGATGGTGTTGGTAGTTGTTATTAGGTTCAAAATATATGAGGCTTTGTGGAATTGGAAATATATAACTCTATATTTTTCATGGGATTACTTTGATAGGGCAAGATAAATTGGTTATGTGTATATCGGGCACATTGTTTTGGTTTTAAAGGAATTGGGCTTCAATTGGGCATATATGTCTTCATGACCGGACAGTTCTAGTTAGTATTGGAAATCGAATACATGAACCTTTGATAGATAAGTCGACAATGGCTATTTGGCTTTGATTTTTTTTTTTTTTTTTTTTTTTTGCGAAATCGGAATAAATGTAAGTCATAGGTTCCATGTGATTATTTCAATTGGGCACGGTAAACTGGTTTCGTGTGGGTATGGTCATTGGGTTTCAGTAATTTGGAAGTTCCTAATCAAGAAGAGCTCATGTGACTGTGGAGAGAGAGAAAGTAATTGGAGATGCTTTAAATCATCAATCCATGCGAGATTCTAATTGAGTAAGGAAAAGTAAGTACATTAAGTCTGGGTAGATATGGTTGTGGTGGATATGTAGGGTCTAAAATGCGGGGTTCCTACAATTACTCAAACCCCAAATACAAACTTAACGTTACTACAGTTTTCAACATTACATGAATCCAGTTCTGAAGACAAGCCATAAATATCCAGCAACTAAATCAAATCTTACCATTTCCTTCTCGGGCTCGTAAATCTTTTTGCTCTAATCACTTTATAGCCGAATAGACTATAGTCAAGCATATTTCTAGTACACCACCACAATCCAACTAAACAGCAATACAACTTAATTAGCAACCATTTTACCTGTCCTAGGATAAGTATACTGCCTAAACTGAAATCATAATGCAACTTACTTTACTATCCATACGCTTCTAACTAATCCAATTCTGATACGAAACTATGTAAAATCACTTCACCAACTTCACCCCCAACTTCAAATAGAGTGGAAATCCACACATCTTGATGACCAAATCAATCTTACCTAATAGTGTGACGCAGGTCCCTAACTAGGTTCATAAATCAAGCATATCCCTCGAGATCTCGACGATTATGGGGCCCAAACATCAAACTATATGTCTTTACCTTATCCTTTTATCTACCTTTTCTTTACTCACTATCTCCTGCTTCTTCCATTTCCATAACATGAACTCACCACAGTAACACAACATTCAATATCAAAGATCGCCACACACTTCAAATTCATTTATACTACATATAAAAGTTTGAGAACTAACACAAAACCGTCGCTTAAACCCTCAATCTACTTCACTATATTCTTGTTATTTAATCCCACCCCCCCCCCCAAACACTCAGAATTATCAAAAAAGTTACTTTAATGTAAATTCAGAGAATAGCATTCCACACATAAGAACTTTCCAATTTCCTACACAATCACGTGGCAAGTGGCTGTTGGACCACATAAGATATGTTATTCATGACTAAGCAGTTGTAAATAAGTTCTTCAAATAGTCTCCACAAAACAGTGTTTTTCTCCAGCCTTAATCCATGTCAGCTTTCCTCCATCTCTATTTCGCTCGACAAAGTTACCCATCTCCAGCAACAAACATCGAACATCCCATTTGCTCCAAACGCATACCATTGGATTCTCAACTTGCTCAATTCAATAAAGTAACTACCCCCTCCATGTTCCTGGCCTAAAATTTCAGTGAACCACTCCAAAAATTTAGCGTGTGTGACTGTATCCACTGTTTGTGAAACATGACATCCATGTAATAGTTTTCTCCAAACCATCAGATCACTACAACTTGCAACTCCACATGACATTGAAGGACCCACTTTATAATCGTGTTTTTATTGAACTCTCAACTGAGTTGACTTGCAAGCCTTATCGCTTCACCTAATCCAAAGTTTAAAGAGTCTACAAGAAACTTCAACAATTTTCATCCAATTATCATTTCTAAGTAACCAAAGAAACTCTCCCCAGTTGAACACCAAGACACAAGTAACCAAGAGTAGGTTCATGCTAAATCACCATTATTATTTCATTATAAATCAAACTGTACTAAGACATCTATAGTAAAATCTAAAATCCGTCCAGCCTCAACAAACTCCAAACTTCTGCAAAGGTTAGATCACATTTACTGATCTCAAAAGTCAATATCATACATAGCAATACAATAAACTGATAAGCTGCTTCAAGTTCGAGAATTGATTCCTATCGGTAATGTACCAAATCTGCAGCCGCAATGGGTTTCAAAGTGGGGTCGTTGCCGGTGAAGTATTTGGGTATGCCCACTTGGAGCGGGTTTTAAAACAATCTCCATTTGGGACCCGATAATTGAACGCATGGAGAGGCGATTGACAACATGGAAAAAACAATATTTGTCGAAAGGTGGGAAGATTACTTTGCTAAGAAGTACGTTGTCTTCCTTGCCCACCTACTTCCTATCTTTATTCCCGCTGCTAGCTTCAGTTGAGAAGAGATTGAATAAGTTGCAACGGGATTTTCTTTGGGAAGATGCAGATGGAGAAAGGAAGTTGCCGCTAGTATCTTGGAAATCTGTTTGCACTCCACTTTCAAGTGGAGCGGCAATGATTCATGATCTCAGGCGATTTAACCATGCTTTGTTGGTAAAATGGTTATGGCGGTTTATGTGTGAAGATAACAGTCTATGGAGGAGGGTTATTGCCACCAAGTTTGGTGTTTTAGAAGGAGGATGGATGTCTAAGGAAGGAAGAGAGAGACATGGTGTTGGTGTGTGGAAGTTTAATCGCCAAAAGTGGTCTGTTTTCTCAAGGAATATTCACTTTCAGGTTGGTGTTGGCACTCGGATAAGCTTTTGGAAGGACATATGGTGCGGAAATGAAGCATTATTTACTTCCTATCATGTCTTATTTAACCTCTCTACTAATAAAGACGCCAAGGTTGCAGATTTCTTGAAAATCACATATGGAAGTGTTGTTTGGGATCCTCTGTTCATTCGTAATTTGCATGACTGGGAGTTTGATTCCTTGCATCAGTTTTTACAAAACTTGTACAGTGTTCAAGTGGATGTGGGCAACTGTGATAAGGTTTTTTGGGCTGGGGGTCAAGAAAAGTTCTCTGTGAATGGCTTTTATTCCAACTCTTTTTTTATTGAGAATCATTATCCAGTTAAAGCAATTTCAAGAAAAGTTCTCTGTGAATGGCTTTTATTCCAACTCTTTTTTTATTGAGAATCATTATCCAGTTAAAGCAATTTGGAAATCAGGTAGTCCCTTGAAAGTAAGTTTCTTTGCATGGTTGACTGTGAAAAAAGCTTAACATTGGACAACCTGCAACGAAGAGGGTTCAGACTACCTAACCGGTTTGTTATGTGCAAAAGCTCAGAAGAAACGGTGTCACATTTGTTGCTACACTGTTCAGTTGCTAGGGCTCTTTAGGAAGCTATTTGGGGTTTGTTCGGCATTCAGTGGGTCCAATCAGCTGACTTAATGACCCAACTTCAATGCTGGTCGGCAGGTTGCAAAGGTTCTAGTAGAAGGAAGATTTGGCGAGTAGCTCCTTTGTGTATAATTTGGCAAGTCTGGAGAGAGAGGAATCGTCGTATTTTTTATGGCCAAGAGATGTCAGCTCACCTATTAAGGGCCCAGTTCGTACGGACCTTACGATTTTGGTTCGATGGGACTTATTCCAACTCTCCTTATGCACTATTAGGCTTTCTAGACTTGATCAACACCTAAGTTGATCTTGGTTTTGTTTGCCATGTTTTTTTGGTGAATAAAATTTTCTTTACCGATCAAAAAAAAAGTTCGTGATAGACATAGATAATAATCAAAAACAGCCCAATTTTCATCTCCATTTGCCTCAAAAATATCCAATACTGCTTAACCAAAATCTAGGCGTCCGAGCAACACTCATGGCCCACAAACAAAAATGTTGACCATGGTTTGTAGCTACCATTAAATTGTAGCGAAAGGGTACAGCCCAATGTTTGTTCTCTCCAGACACAAGTGACCACTCAAAATACCAATCGTACCAGAATTCCGAAGTTGTTCTCTTTCACGTTCGCTCCCACTTGGACATGTATTCTCTATCTCCTTGCATCCTTTTCTTCTTATTTTTCTCCCGCCCTCCTATACGTGTATCCTTGCTCAACCTCGAGAAGAAAAAGTAGGAAAAGTGATATTTTACCCTGATATCCATAAATTTATACGGCACCAAGTTAGATTTCAATGTTCAGTATTCTATAAGTCTACAGTTCCAGACCATCCAATTCAATGTTTCCACAAAATGTAAAAATAAGATTGCAGTATATGCATGCAAGTACGTATATACTCCTCTTTCTGTTTCTTCAATTTTCTACTCAGTTGTCCTAATTTCCCTTTTCCTCCTAGAATAGACCTCTGACCAAAGAACGAAAGACCGTAAGCCAGTCACACTTCTTCCCATAAAACAGCACCTACTTCCTTGATCAAGTTAATTATTGTACAATCAATTATACTTTTACCCTATTCCCACATATTTCGTATCTCTCTATTAATAAAATAATCCACAAATCAAACACCCAGTATAACAAAATTACTGCCGCAGGACACGGGAACAATATCCTTGTGTCACAAATTCTAAACACCAACACACGGCTTGCAAACTATCAGTACGTAGTTGCAACAAGTGCAACTTCTAAGACCACTTTTGTCCCACCAATGTTGTCAATAGAAACACAAGCATCTGTAAAACTAATATATTCACATCAAGATACAGATACACAATAGTTACCCTTTGAATAAAAAAGCAGATGCAAGAAACCCAATATGAACTAGTCACATGATTATCCAATCATCAATTACTATATCCAGAATTGAAGTCTTGCGCACATATCTTTTCTGACTGCTTCTCACACACTTATTCATTGTTGTTGTGATATCCTGTCTCATGTCAGAAACTTGAGAAAGGGAATCCTGGTTGTATACGGTACCTTCTGAATTATAGCTAGCAAGTTGGGCTTAAGCGTTTTCCTCCAAGAATTAGGAATTAGGATCAACCAGTAATCTGTTTAATATTTACAAATGGTATCAGAGCCCACATGGTCTGTGGTGTTCACAGTGGAGTAAAGGCTATGTCTCTCCCTCCCTAACCAACACCATCTCCATAACCTGCTCACAAATAAAGAATCACCAAAATATAAACATGCCATCCTGCCAAATATTCAGTACACCTCACTTATCCGTTTTATGATTACCTAACTTTTTTGTCCACTTCATTTCTCATTTTTTCGTTCTTAATGTTCCTTTTATCATCTTCTTCATCAACCCATTACCTTGGCACTCATATCCTATAAAAAATCCTGGGTCTTATTATATCAACCACCCACGACCACCAAAAATAAATAACCCATGTAACCTTGGCTAAATCAAAAAATAAGAAAATGCATGAGCTAATCTTGTACCAAACATTAAGATAAACTAATTCTGAATTTAAGAGAAACACAAGAAAATGATAATTTCACTTCCATGTATCTCCATATTCTCCAACAAAACTGATACAACCAAAGGCATCCGATTGTTTCTCACGAACAAAAACATTTACTAGACCTACCAACTACAGTTCCATTTCTTCCGCGTATTATACCTTATTCCAATCTTCCTGTCATCATTTGGCACATCATATTGCATCATCCGAAAGTTTACCATAACAACCCAAGTAAACCAATGGCTGCATTACTTTGCCATCCATATCATATCAAACTGAAATCACTATTTACCTTACATCAACAAGCCCCAAACACCAATGATGATACTAACGACCTTGAACATGGACCACTTCTAAAATTTTGCACAAAATGATATCCAAACACAATGACCACATTATTTGATCACAGAATCAACCATAAACATAGCTCTATCAATTATCTTACTGGCAGATCAAATCAATATAAGCTTAACCCCGATTTGATGCAGTCAAAGTGGTTTTGTTTGGAAAGAATTTTCTATTATAACTCACATGATTTGAATAGATTTTCATCTAGTTAGCCTTGATTTTAGGAGTTAAATTGATTGGCCTTTAGTTACCTTTCTTTCCTTGGCCTAGAAATACAAATAGTTTTCCGTACACTTATATGGTATCGGAGCCTGCTTTTTCTAGTTGTGAGTCAAATCCTACTCGTCAGATTATTTCAGAATTCGGTTCAGCTTTCGTTCTTTCATGGCTGAGTCTTTTAATCCTGGAGCTACTCTAGGCAACCATGGTGTGTCTGCCGAGTCCAGCCAAAATCAAGCAGGAAGCTCCTCATCTCTTTTCCTGGAGGAGACCTGTTTCCATACATATTACAGTTCACAAGCTAGAAGGCATGACTTACTTGCAGTGGGATCAGTCTGTCAAGATAGTGATCTGTGGCCGTTACATAAGATCGTAGTGGGTTTGAAACTTTTAGTGAGTCCTTATTCCACGAGAGGATAAAAAATAGGGAAGGCAAATAAAATACATGAAGATTTGGTAAAAATGTTTGATAGCTACTTCAGCTCAGGAATTTGGGGTTTCGGAACAGTAAATGATGAGGTCATCACTTCCATCGGATATTTTTCATTGGGTAAGCTAAAAATGGTTCATTAATGGAGATGATAATGGTCATCATTCCATGAGATTGTTCTAACTGGGTTCAGAAAATTGAAATCATGAAAATTTTATTGTTTGTATTGGTAGTGGTTATTACGTTCAAGTACTAAGGGGCTATGCAAATTGGAATTTTTTCTCGATTATTTGGATAGCGCTACACAAATTGGTTTCGCCAATGTTGGCCACATATCGATGTGGTGGATTCGTAAAACATTGTATTTAAGCAATAGGAAATTCATAATTCCTGGGGAAGTCTTTTCAGGTAAGGAAAATTCAATACATTGAGCTTTGCTATATATGTTTGTTGTGGCTATATCAACTTGAAAAGTTCATTGCATTCAAATGTTTCTAAATGGGCGAGGCAAATTAAAATCATGAAGTTAAGATAACTGTGTTGACGCCTTGGCAGTGATTACTTATATCCACAACATTTGGGTCTTCTAGAATGATACAAGTTATATTTCCATGGGACCATTTTAGTTGGACAAGTTATTGATTTCGGCAATGTTGGATATTCCATGAGAGGATTCTAGATAAGGGAGAAAAAAAATGACAGTGGTGGATCTGAAATTTGGGGCTACAGAAATTGGAAATGTTCAAGTCAATACTCCATGAGAGGATTCTAGATAAGGAAGAAAATAGAACACATGATGATTTGGTAAATTGATTGTTAACTTCCGTTCCGAAATATGGGATTTTCGGAATCGTAAATGATGAGGTCATCATTTCCATCGGATACTTTTCATCGGGTAAGGTAAAACAGGTTTCGTGAAATGGACATAAGATTGTTCTACCTGGGTTAGAGATATTGAAATCATTAAAACATTGGTGATTGTGAGGGTAGTGGTTATTAGGTTTAAAATATATGGGGCCTGTGGAATTGGAATTCTCGCTGGATTATATGAATGTAGAAAGGTGAACTAGTCTCGTGGATGTTGGACAGATATTGTTGTGACTGATTCGTAAAATTTAGAACTTCAAGGAGTTTGAAGTGGGTAAGGATAATTGAATACCTTAAGTTTTGGTATAAATGTTGGTGATGATGGCTATATCAATTCGAAAGATTAAGCGGTTCTAATATTGGAAATGATATAGGTCATCATTTCCAATGGGACTATTTTATTTTAATACAATAAAATGGTGGGTAAAGAAAATATGTTGGTTTATTTCCATTCGAAAGTGAAGGGATTAAATATTGGAAATGATACAGGTCATAGTTTCCATTGCGGCTATTTTATTTGGGTTGAGGTAAGCTGGTTTCATAAATGATATACGCAACCATTCCCTGAGCTTTTCGTTAATGGACCAGGCAAATTAAAAGATAATTGTGTTGGCGGTGATTATTTTTGTCCAAATAATTGGGGCTTCTTGAATTAAGTAAGTTACATTTCCACGGGACTATTTTAGTAGTTGGACGAATTATTAATTTAGGGAATGTTGGGTACACATGTCTGGTGACTCTGAAAAATACAGTGCTAAAGAAATTAAAAATTTTGAGTCCATATTCCACTAGAGGATTCTAGTTCAGCAAGGCAAATAGAAATTGGTCAACATCTTTGATGGTTACTTCAGCTGAGAAATTTGGGGTTTTAGAAATCAAAACGTGTTGATGTTCAGTTTATATAATTTGGGGTTTTAGTAATTGTAAATGATGTGATCATCATTTCCATTGGATATTTATCATTAGGTAAGGTAAAAACAGGTTTCCGTAACGGAGACGATACAAGTTACATTTACAAAGGGCTCTCATAGTTGAACGAGTTATTGATTTCGGGAATGATGGGTACATATGATAGTGTTGGGTCAAAAAAACTTTGGGGCAATAGAAATTGGAAATATTCAGTACAGTAGATGATGATTTGGTAAACATATTGAAGGTTACTTCAGTTTAAAATATTTGGGGTTTTCGAAATTCCAAATGATGAGGTCATCATTTCAATCGGATATTTTTCATTGGGTAAGGTAAAAACAGGTTTCGAGAAGTGAGTTGACATAAGTTCCATTTCCACAGGGGCTCTCTTATGTCGACAAATTACAGATTTCGGGAATGTTGGATACATATGATTGTGGTGGGTCTGAAATCTTTGGTGCTATAGAATAGGAATGTTCAGCCCATACTCCACGAGCGAATTCTAGTTAGGGAAGGCACATAGAATAGATAATTCGGTAAACATGTCCATGGTTACTTTAGTTGAGATAATTTTGGAGATTTTGGAATCTTAAATGATGAGGTCATCATTTCCATCTGATACTTCGCATTGGGCAAGGTAAAAAGAGGTTTTGAGAATGGTGATGTCGTAAGTTGCATTTCCACCAGGCTTTATTATTTGGACGAGTTATTGATTTCGGCAATGTTGGGTACATAAAATTTGGTGATTTAGGGATCGGAAAAGTCAATATTTCACGAGAGGATTCTAACTAGGTAAGTCAAATAGATTTCGGGAATGTTGGGTACATATGATAGTGTTGGGTCAAACAAAATTTGGGGCAATAGAAATTGGAAATATTCAATACAGTCGATGATGATTTGGTAAATATGGTGATGGTTACTTCAGTTTAGAATATTTGGGGATTTCGAAATTCCAAATGATGAGGTCATCATTTCAATCGGATACTTTTTCATTGGGTAAGGTAAAAACAGGTTTCGAGAAGTGAGTTGACATAAGTTACATTTCCACAGGGGCTCTCTTATGTCGACAAGTTATTGATTTCGGGAATGTTGGATACATGTGATTGTGGTGGGTCTGAAATTTGTGGTGCTATAGAATAGGAATGTTCAGCCCATACTCCACGAGCGAATTCTAGTTAGTGAAGGCACATAGAATAGATAATTCGGTAAAAATGTCGATGGTTACTTTAGTTGAGATAATTTTGGGGATTTTGGAATCTTAAATGATGATGTCATCATTTCCATCTGATACTTTGCATTGGGCAAGGTAAAAAGAGGTTTTGAGAATGTTGATGACGTAAGTTGCATTTCCACCCGGCTCTATTATTTGGACAGAGTTATTTATTTCGGCAATGTTGGATAGATATGGTAGTGTTGGTCATAAAAAATTTGGTGATTTAAGAATCGGAAAAGTAAATATTTCACGAGAGGATTCTAACTAGGTAAGTCAAATAGATTTCAAGAATGTTGGGTACATATGATAGTGTTGGGTCAAACAAAATTTGGGGCAATAGAAATTGGAAATATTCAATACAGTAGATGATGATTTGGTAAACATGGTGATGGTTACTTCAGTTTAGAATATTAGGGGTTTTCAAATTCCAAATGATGAGGTCATCATTTCAATCGGATACTTTTTCATTGGGTAAGGTAAAAACAGGTTTCGATAAGTGAGTTGACATGAGTGACAATTCCACATAGGGCTCTCTTATGTCGACAAGTTATTGATTTCGGGAACGGTGGATACATATGATTGTGGTGGGTCTGAAATCTTTGGTGCTATAGAATAGGAATGTTCAGCCCATACTCCACGAGCAAATTCTAGTTAGGGAAGGCACATAGAATAGATAATTCGGTAAACATGTCGATGGTTACTTTAGTTCAGATAATTTTGGGGTTTTTGGAATCGTAAATGATGAGGTCATCATGTTCATCTGATACTTTGCATTGGGCAAGGTAAAAAGAGGTTTTGAGAACGGTGATGACGTAAGTTGCATTTCCACCAGGCTCTATTATTTGGACGAGTTATGGATTTCGGCAATGTTGGGTGCATATGGTAGTGTTGGTCATAAAAATTTGGTGATTTAGGAATTGGAAAAGTCAATATTTCACGAGAGGATTCTAACTAGGTAAGTCTAATAGATTTCGGGAATGTTGTGTACATATGATAGTGTTGGGTCAATAACATTTGGGGCAATAGAAATTGGAAATATTCAATACAGCAGATGATGATTTGGTAAACATGGTGATGGTTACTTCAGTTCAGAATATTTGGGGTTTTTGAAATTCCAAATGATGAGGTCGTCATTTCAATCGGATACTTTTTCATTGGGCAAGGTAAAAACAGGTTTCGAGAAGTGAGTTGACATAAGTTACATTCGCACAGGGGCTCTCTTATGTCGACAAGTTATTGATTTCGGGAATGTTGGATACATATGATTGTGGTGGGTCTGAAATCTTTGGTGCTATAGAATTGGAATGTTCAGCCCATACTCCACGAGCGAATTCTAGTTAGGGAAGGCACATAGAATAGATAATTCGGTAAACATGTCGATGGTTACTTTAGTTCAGATAATTTTGGGGATTTTGGAATCGTAAATGATTGAGGTCATCATTTCCATCTGATACTTTGCATTGAGCAAGGTAAAAAGAGGTTTTGAGAATGGTGAGGACGTAAGTTGCATTTCCACCGGGCTCTATTATTTGGACGAGTTATTGATTTCGGCAATGTTGGGTACATATGATAGTGTTGGTCATAAAAATTTGGTGATTTAGGAATCGAAAAATCCAATATTTCACGAGAGGATTCTAACTAGGTAAGTTAAATAGATTTCGGGAATGTTGGGTACATATGATAGTGTTGGGTCAAACAAAATTTGGGGCAATAGAAATTGGAAATATTTAATACAGTAGATGATGATTTGGTAAACATGGTGATGGTTACTTCAGTTTAGAATATTTGGGGTTTTCGAAATTCCAAATGATGAGGTCATCATTTCAATCGGATACTTTTTCATTGGGTAAGGTAAAAACAGGTTTCGAGAAGTGAGTTGACATAAGTTACATTTCCACATAGGGCTCTCTTATGTCGACAAGTTATTGATTTCGGGAATGTTGGATACATATGATTGTGGTGGGTCTGAAATCTTTGGTGCTATAGAATAGGAATGTTCAGCCCATACTCCACGAGCAAATTCTAGTTAGGGAAGGCACATAGAATAGATAATTCGGTAAACATGTCGATGGTTACTTTAGTTCAGATAATTTTGGGGTTTTTGGAATCGTAAATGATGAGGTCATCATTTCCATCTGATACTTTGCATTGGGCAAGGTAAAAAGAGGTTTTGAGGAACGGTGATGACGTAAGTTGCATTTCCACCAGGCTCTATTATTTGGACGAGTTATGGATTTCGGCAATGTTGGGTGCATATGGTAGTGTTGGTCATAAAAATTTGGTGATTTAGGAATCGGAAAAGTCAATATTTCACGAGAGGATTCTAACTAGGTAAGTCAAATAGATTTCGGGAATGTTGTGTACATATGATAGTGTTGGGTCAATAAAATTTGGGGCAATAGAAATTGGAAATATTCAATACAGCAGATGATGATTTGGTAAACATGGTGATGGTTACTTCAGTTTTAGAATATTTGGGGTTTTCGAAATTCCAAATGATGAGGTCGTCATTTCAATCGGATACTTTTTCATTGGGCAAGGTAAACACAGGTTTCGAGAAGTGAGTTGACATAAGTTACATTTCCACAGGGGCTCTCTTATGTCAACAAGTTATTGATTTCGGGTAGATTTCGGGAATTTTGGACACATATGATTGTGGTGGGTCTGAAATCTTTGGTGCTATAGAATAGGAATGTTCAGCCCATACTCCACGAGCGAATTCTAGTTAGGAAAGGCACATAGAATAGATAATTCGGTAAACATGTCGATGGTTACTTTAGTTCAGATACTTCGGGGATTTTGGAATCGTAAATGATTGAGGTCATCATTTCCATCTGATACTTTGCATTGGTCAAGGTAAAAAGAGGTTTTGAGAATGGTGATGACGTAAGTTGCATTCCACCAGGCTCTATTATTTGGACGAGTTATTGATTTCGGCAATGTTGGGTACATATGATAGCGTTGGTCATAAAGATTTGGTGATTTAGGAATCGAAAAAGTCAATATTTCAGGAGAGGATTCTAACTAGGTAAGTCAAATAGATTTTGGGAATGTTGGGTACATATGATAGTGTTGGGTCAAACAAAATTTGGGGCAATAGAAATTGGAAATATTCAATACAGTAGATGATGATTTGGTAAACATGGTGATGGTTACTTCAGTTTTAGAATATTTGGGGTTTTCGAAATTCCAAATGATGAGGTCATCATTTCAATCGGATACTTTTTCATTGGGTAAGGTAAAAACAGGTTTCGACAAGTGAGTTGACATAAGTTACATTTCCACATAGGGCTCTCTTATGTCGACAAGTTATTGATTTCGGGAATGTTGGATACATATGATTGTGGTGGGTCTGAAATCTTTGGTGCTATAGAATAGGAATGTTCAGCCCATACTCCACGAGCAAATTCTAGTTAGGGAAGGCACATAGAATAGATAATTCGGTAAACATGTCGATGGTTACTTTAGTTCAGATAATTTTGGGGTTTTTGGAATCGTAAATGATGAGGTCATCATTTCCATCTGATACTTTGCATTAGGCAAGGTAAAAAGAGGTTTTGAGAATGGTGATGACGTAAGTTGCATTTCCACCAGGCTATATTATTTGGACGAGTTATTGACTTCGGCATTGTTGGGTGCATATGATAGTGTTGGTCATAAAAATTTGGTGATGATTTGGTAAACACGTTGATCATTCCTTCAATTGAAAAAATATGGGGTTTTCGGAATCTCATTAGGTAGGGTAAAAACAAGTTCGAGAATGGGGATGATATAAGTTACATTTCCACATGGCTCTCCTAGTTGGACGAGTTCATGATTTCGGGAATGTTGGGTACATATTATAGCGTGGGAATATAAAAATTTAGGGCTATAAAAATTGGAATAATCCATCCATATCTCACGAGAGGATTCTAACTAAGGAAACCAAATAGAATAAATGATGATTTGGTGAACACGTTGATGGGTACTTCTGGCTTCCGAATCGTAAATGATGAGGTCATCATTTCCATCAGATACTTTTCATTGGGTAAGGTAAATACCAGTTTCGAGAATGGAGATGGTATAAGTTACATTTACAGGGAGCTCTCTTAGTTGGACGATTTATCGAGAATGTTGGATAAACATGATAGTGTTGGGTCATACCATTTGGGGTTACAAAAATTGGAAATGTTTAAGTCCATGTTTCACCGGAGGATTCTAGCTATGGAAGGAAAATAGAGTAGATGATAATTTGATATTCACGTTGATGGTTACTTCAGTATAGAAAATTTGGGGTTTTCTGAAAGGTAAATGATGAGGTCTTCATTTCCATGGGATACTTTTCATTGGGCAAGGTAAAAACAAGTTTCGAGAATTGAGATGATATAAGTTACATTTCCAAAGAGGGCTCTCTTAGTTGGACGATTTATTTATTCTGGGAAAGTTGGGTACATATGATTGTAGTGGGTCTGAAAAGTTTGGGTCCATAGAAATTGGAAATGTTCAGTCATTCTCTCTAGCCGAGGAAGGCAAATAGAATAGAATAGATTATGATTTATTAAACGTGTTGATGGTTACTTGCTCTGTTTCTCTTCTTTCTTCCTACTTGCCTAAAACGGACGTTTCCTCTCTTTCTTCCAATTTCCTCTTTTGGTAACCTTTGCAAGAGTAATTGGCAAAAATACCCTTTTCTAAACCTACCCACAAACCCACCCAACTACTCCCACCAGCTCCTTCATTTCCTCTCTATCTCAACATCTACGCTTCTCTCTCTACCTTATCCTCACAACTCACCCTCTCCCTCCAGAAACACACGGTTGCAGTAGCAACCTCCGGTTCTCTACCCGATACCCCCTTCTCTTTCTCTTCTCTCTCCGATCCCCTCCTCTCTCTGCTTTTCCCCGATCCCTTCTTTGTCCCTCTCTGCTTCCCTACCTCTGCAATCCGCACGGTGGAGCCGACGGTGGCCACCGAAGCTCTGGATTGGTGAGGCTTCGGCGTTCGGGATCGGGTTAAGGACGTTCGGGTTCGAGCGGCGGCGGCGGCGATGTAGCGGTGGCGAGACGGTGGCGGTGACGCTGTCTTCATCTGTTCTTCCTCTCTTCTTTTTCTTCCTCTTCATGATGTTATTGTAGATCTGTTTTTTTCTCCTTTTCTTCATTTTGTTTACAAATGTTTTTTTTTTTCATTTTGTTTTTTGTATCTAGATCTGTTGTATTGGAGACGTATCTTGATCTATTTTGCTGTTTACAGTTTTGATTATGTTGTTGATACGGTTGGTTGTGGTGGTGTTTGTGGAGGAGGCAGGGAGAGGGGAGGAGAGGAGAGAGAGGGAGACTGAGGTTGAGAGGCAGGGACAGTGGGGAATTCATGTGAAAAGGAAAGGGTAATTTAGTCTTTTCATTGAGTTTCTTAATCTACGCGAGTACAGTAAATGGAAGAAACAAGAGAAACAGAGGAAGTACTTCAATTCAGATAATGTGGGGTTTTCGGAATCGTATATGATGAGGTCATCATTTCCATCCCATGCTTTTCTTTGGGTAAGGTAAAAACAGGTTTCGAGAATGGAAATGGTAATAGTTACATCTCCATAAGGGTCTCGAGCAAATTATTGATTTCGGGAATGTTGGGTACATATGGTTACTTCAGTTCTGAAAAATTTGGGCTTTTCGGATCATAAATGAGGAGCTCATAATTTCAATCATCTGTGTACACTTCTCATTGTGTAAGGTAAAAACAGGTTTCAGGAATGGAGATGATAAGTAACATTTCCACAATTTTTGGGCTATGGAAATGGGAAATCTTCAAGTCCATATCTCACGAGAGGATTCTAGCTAGGTATGGTAAGGGTAGTGATTATAAGGTTCAAAATATGAAGGGTGTGTGATATTGAATGTTTCGCCTGATTATTTGAACGGGGCAAGGTAATTTGGTTTCGTGAATGTCGGGCACAAATTGTTGTGGTGTATTTATATAATTAATCGCCTCAAGAAAAGGAAATATATAAATTGTCATTCCTAGGCATTTGTATGTAGGGAAGTAAAATTGAATATATAAAATTTTGGAAAATGTTCATAATGTCGGGCACAAATTGTTGTGATGTATTTATAAA
The DNA here is from genome assembly GCA_023055425.1 of Linanthus parryae. Classification (NCBI taxonomy): domain Eukaryota; kingdom Viridiplantae; phylum Streptophyta; class Magnoliopsida; order Ericales; family Polemoniaceae; genus Linanthus; species Linanthus parryae. The sequence goes on along the minus strand of JALGPY010000004.1, from coordinate 143,133,141 downwards.
ATTAATCGCCTCAAAAAGAGGAAATATATAAAATGTCATTCCTCGGCATTTGTATGTAGGGAAGTAAAATTGAATATATAAAATTTTGGAAAATGTTCATAATGGCTGTTTTGAATATATTTAGATACATGATGACTTGTTGTAATCAGGAATGATTAAGATAATGATGGGACTGTTCTAATTGGCTAAGGAAATCTAATTCACAATTCCAGCAAACCCACCTAGGAATTTCAAAAGACAAAGACCACCAAATATCTAATTGCATGTCCTTACTTTATCCCTCTTCTACTTGACTTCTCTTTACTAGCCTCAATCTCTTTGCTTTTTCCTTTTTCATGACTTCAACTAAACACCAAAAAACAAGACTCTATATCACAGAACTCAACTGACAGGATTGTTCGTTAATCTAATCCCATAGTTCTTACTTCTTACTTCCACTCCCAACCACGCTTAATCAAAATGGTGGGATATTAATCCTCCAGGTAATTTCCCAGGCTAACCAAACCATAGCTTTCGATCCCTCTTCTAATCTGAATACAGCTCTACCCCTTCTATCCAGTTTCTTATTCCTTTAACTCTAGCTAATTGATAGGGAAACACAGATTTTTCGAGAACATCACTTGAACCCCAAATACAAACTTAACCTCAACATTACTACACAGTTTTCAACATTACATGTAATGTAGTTCTGAAGACAAGCCCTACATATCCAGCAACTCAATTCCCTTCTCGGGCTTGTAAATCTTTTTGCTCAAATCACTTCATAGCCAAACAGACTATAGTCAAGAATATTTCTAATGCACCACCACAATCCAACTACACATCAATACAGCTTAATTAGCAACCATTTACCTGTCCTAAAATTCAACTAACTTTTCTATCCATACGCTTCTAACTAATTCCAATTTTGATATGAAACTATGCAAAATCACTTCACCAACTTCAACCCCAACTTCAACTGAAGTGGAAATCCACAATCTTGATGTCCAAATCAATCTTACCTAATAGTGTGAAGCAACCACAACATGTGGCAGGTCCCTAACTAGGCTCATAAATCAAGCGCATCCCTCAAATTCTCGCCCCTTATGGGGCCCAAACATCAAACTATATGTCTTTACCTTATCCTTTTATCCACCTCTTCATTGCTCACCCCTATCTCCTGCTTCTTCCCTTTCCATAACATGAACTCACCACAAGAACACAACATTCAATATCGAAGATCATCGCACACTTCAAGTTCACTTCTACTACAAGAGGATCTCCTCTTCCGTATAGAATTTCGAGAACTAACAGAAATCAAGCAGATCCACTATCTTCCTCCTCCGTTTCTTAGCTTCAGTCATCTCTCTTTCTTCCTTGTCCTCCTCTAGAATGAGACAATCATACAGGCCACATATCATTTTCAACTAACACAAAACCGTCGCTTAAACCCTCAATCTACTTCACTATATTCTAGTTATTTAAGCCTCCCCCCCCCCCAACACTCAGAATTATCAAAAAGATCCTTTATTGTACATTCAGAGAATCGGATTCCACACAGAACTTTCCAACTTCATGACTAAACAGTTGTAAATAAGTTCTTTAAATAGTCTTCACCAAACAGCGTTTTCTCCAGCCTTAATCCATGTCACCTTTCCTCCATCTCTGTTTCGCTAAACAAAAATACCCATCTTTAGCAACACACATCAAACATCTCCTTTCCTCCAAATGCATACCATTAGATTCTCAACGTGCTCAATTCAATATTGTAACTACCCCCTCCATGTTCCTGGCACAAATTTCAGTGAACCACTCCAAAATTAGCATGTGTGTCTGTATCCACTGTTTGTAAAACATGACTTCCACGTAAATTACGTAATAGTTTTCTCCAAACAATCAGATCACTACAACTCACAACGCCGAATGTAATCACATTTACTGTAACCTAATCGTGGAACAAATCAGCATAGAATAACTCAACCACACAACAACAGACGATTGGCAGAACAGAGAGAGAGCGAAGACTTACTTTGGTTTTGAATGCCCTAATCGGTGAACAAATCACCGCCGCTGATAGCCCGAAGACCTGCGATGACCGAACTTTGACTAGGGAGTCAAATCCGCAGAAAGAGCACGCACGGCGAGAAATCGAGGCCTCCGTCCGTCGCCGGCGATGATATCATCGCCTCCTCCGTCGTCATCTCCCTCTCTCTCTCTCTCTCTTCTGTGCAATCACTCACAATTGCTAATTTTGGAATTATGGGTTTCAGACCTAGATTTAAGGCGGTGAGACGAAACGATCGCGGTAATAAGGTAACACACCGGTTAATTGGCGTCGTGAGCACGCGTTAAGAAAGCTAATCTCGTAATTATAACGCGCTTTAATATAACGCGCTTTAACACTGCGGTAATATTACGCATAATACTTACCATTCCCGCCCGTTGGGATGGGTAAAAGACATTTTAACCCCTTGAAGTTTGAAAAATAACACTTTCAAGTATTTCGAAATTTTGGAAGTATTTGTTTTGTCAATCATTTTAGGATTAGCAGTATTACTTGGTATTGGACTAAAGGCTAGTTTGGGAATGCTTTGGCGGTGATAGGAAGCTGCTGTGTGAAAACACAGTAGAAAGCTGTTGTGAATTTTTGATAAAATGTTGTTTGGTAAATATTACGTAGAAGCTGCTGTGAAATATTGAATTAGTAATTTTTTGTTTGGTAAAATCAACTGTGAAGTTGCTGTGAGAGGGTAAAATGACAAAAATATATGACACGTGTCATTTTCGAAAAAATAACAATTGGTATTTTAAAATATTGTAAGGTCAAAATCGGTTGTAGATAAATTAATCAAAAGCACTTTCTGAAAAAGCATCTCCCCCATTGCTTCCTGAAAACTGCTGTGGGACAGCAGAAACTGTTCGGAAAAGCAGAAATTTTATTTTTACCAAACACACTAAAACTGCTTCTGCTGTCGGAAAGCAGCTGTGCTGGCAGCAGAAGCATTCCCAAACTCACCCTAAATATAGTCCATGTATTAGTTAATATTGTGTTTGGTTGTTCATGACTAATTTTAATAGTGGTACTAAATAGTGAAAACATAGTCTTTAATACCCTAAATTAGTCCCCTCTCTCATGAGGGTATTAGCTAGATTGGACTATTTGTACATTAATATTGAATTAATACTGCACAAAACCAAACACATTATTAATTATAGTTCAGCTAATCCAATCCAGTCCTATCCGGAAAATTTAATTCAGTCCAGTTCAATCCGATTAGTCTGGAAAACCTAACGTGCCCTTACCGAATTTGTCTCGTAAATCATTTTTTTCGTCAAATATTTCCACTAGGGGTGTTCACGGTCCAGTTCGGTCGGTTTTAGAGGATATGAGACACCTAAACCGAAATGTTCGGTTTTAATATTTTCGAAACCGAAATACCTTCGCTTTGAAACTTAGAAATTTAAAAACCGCACCGAAAATTCCGATTCGGTCCGGTTAAACCATTCGGTTTGGAACCCATTGTATTTTGTATTCATTCCTAATTTCGACGCCAAGTAAACTAACTATAACAAAAATGCCGATTTACTTATATCTTTGTTACTTACCGAATACATCTAAAAAAACTAAGATAAACTCAACATTTAAAAAAAATTAGTGATTCCCTACTTCTCTTTTTAACTCAACATGGAGAGATAAAAAAAATTATTTACTAGATTAGGACTATGGTGTGGTTGTACGACTTAAACTGTTTAACTCAAACAGTGAGGAGTAAGTCAGAACATGGGATGTAGTAAGAAAAGCACTAAAATTTGTATTAAAAACTTTTCTCAGTGCGGTGCGATTTTCAATTTTCTCTGTAGCATAAGAAGTTTTAGTATATTTGGTAAAACTTATATTTTCAATTTTTCGAATAGTTTGCAATATCCCACAGTAGCTTTTAGAAAGCAAGGAAGAGATGTTTTTCAAGAACCTATTTTTTGATTATTTTAAGATATTTTTTAGAAAATCTCAATATTTTACGATTATCTATTAAGATAATGCCAAATATTATTTGATCCAGTTTTTGAATAGAATAAGCAGAATTGTTCTCCCAACTTTGAAGTTGAGGTCAAAAGCTTTGGTGGACTGCATAGCAACTAGAAATTTTCAAACCTTTGAAGGATACTTCCAAGCATAGTTTTAAAAACCGAACCGGACCGGCGACCGTTCGAACCGGTACACCAGTGCCTCCCTGGTCCCGGTCAAGTTATTCGCCCATGTAAAGAACCGGGTAGAAACCGGTCAAAACCGCCGGTTCATCCTTAAACCGTTCAACCGGCCGGTTTTTTCCGGTTTGGCCGATTTTTGTTTTTTTGCTTGCTGATGCCCTCATCCACACTCTGTCTTGACAACACTTGCGAAAAAATGATAAGAACATATGACGATCGTTTGTAATCTGCAAGAATGGTGTTGGATCTCTGTGAATCAGTTTCGTCCATATGTGAGAACATAGAAAGACCAACTTACTTTGTGCGGAGAGAGAGTTGTAAGTGAATAGATTTGGAAGAGGGGAGTTACAAGAGAGAGAGGGAGAAAGAGAAGTGAGAGAGATGAAGAGATTGAATAGGGGGCCGAATAGATAAGAACCAAAAAAATATAGGAAAAGTCTAGTTGAACAAAAATTCCTACAAAAAGTTAAACATAAAGTGATGTTTATGATGAGATGTCATTAATAAAGAGGGGATGAAGATTATGAAGGAAATAGAAAGAATAAATATGGGTGAATTTTAAGCTTTTGCTGATGTGGAATATGCCACGTGACTTTTTGTTTAAATTTCTGTTTCATTTTTTGTCCCCCTAGCATGGCTCAAAAACATAATGAATCAGTAAGTGGGTGAGAAAATTGTGGGAAGGTGTGAAGGTGAGATTTTGATATATCAAAAAGCCACGTCATTAATTCAACTAAATATTGTAATGTTAAGACGAGATTTTGATATATCCAGTGCATCGACATCGGTCCGTCTTCAGAGGTTGAATTTTTTAGAATCTTGTGATTAATCTACAAATGTTAATATTTAGTTATGTTAATAAAAAGTGTTATTGTTGTGTTTCTAGGTCAAAATGTTGTTTATATTTTAAGTTTTCGGGTTACATTATAATTATTATTATTCTTTATATATCTATAAAATTAAAATTATATATAGAAAAAAGTGCGGTTCGACCGGTTGAACCTTGAACCAGTGCTTCACCAGTTCTACGGTCGGTCCGGTTTTTAAAACTTTGCTTCCGAGGCTTTGGAAAATATTTCTCAAGGCTTTAAGAATTTCACACAAACAACATATATAATCTAATACTCCCCATAAACCAAGGCTACTGAATTTTGCTTCTTCGAATATCAGCTTATCAGTGATGAGCCAAGAAATTGGCAACACCCTGAAGTGCTCTTCCTGTCAACTTTGTATCCTGCAAAGTCTGCATCTTAATAACCACTTAAACAGAAATTAGACATTTTTCGATACCAAAGCCCCAAGTCTATGATACCATTCAGATATCGAAAAATCCTTTTGACAGCAATTAAGTGACATTCCTTGGGATCTGTTTGAAATCTTGCACACATACCGACACTAAACATGATATATGGTCTACTAACAGTCAAATACAATAGTGAACCAATCATACATTTGTATTCTTTTTGATTCACACTCTTATCATTTGTATTTTTGTCTAAGGATAATGAAGAACTCATGGGAGTCTTGGCTACCTTAATCTGAGACATATTATATTTATTCAGCGAGTCCTTGGTAGATTTGCCTCGATGCACAAAAATTCATTTATTCATTTGATGTACATGAAGTTCAAGAAAGTAATGTAATTTTCCCATCAAGCTCATCTCAAATTCCCTGCACATAGACTAGAAAAAATATTTTGACTTAGCATCATTAGTAGCACCAAACAATATAATCAACATAAATCTGCACTACTAGGATGTCTTTTTCATTAGTCTTAATGAAAGAGTTTTGTCTACTAGACCTCTCTTAAAATTATTCTCAAGCAAATATTTAGAAAGTCTGTCATACCAAGCCCTTAGAGCTTGTTTGAGGCCATAGAGAGCTTTGTCAAGTTTCCAAACATGATCGCGGAAATTATCATCTTCAAAATCAGGAGGTTGAGCAACATATACTTGTTATTGTAAATAGACATTTAAGAAAGCACATTTGACATTCATTTGATAAATCTTTATGTGTTTGTGAGATGCAAATACAAGAAGTATTCTAATAGCTTCTAACCTGGAAACGGGAGAAAATGTCTCCTCATAATCAACACCTTCTTCTTGATTATACCCGTGTCCCACAAGTCTGGTTTTGTTCCTGACAATCTTACCATTCTCAAAAGCTTGTTTCTCAATACCCACCTGGTTCCAATTACTGACTGAGTCTTTGGCCTAGGGACCAAGTTCAATACCATGTTCCTCTCAAATTCATTTAGCTTACTCTGCATTGCAAAGATCCAATCTGCTTCTAGTAATGCCTTCTTTGCATTCTTAGTTTATACAAGTGATACAAAGGCATTGAAGGCACACAAGTTCTTAGACTGTCATCTGATATGTGTACCAGTGGTTGGATCAAAAATGATATTGTCTACTGGATGTGATGTCAGATAATTGAACTTATTTCTTGGTGTCCAGGGTTCCAATTCACCAGGAATCTTTTCAAGACCTTGAGAGCTCGATGCAGTGGCTGGAGCACTTTGTGATATGTGAAGTCCAGTCTCAAGGCTTTGAGGATTTGATTCAGGAAGTTGTTCAAAGCTTTGAGATTCTCTTGGTTGTTCCTCCATGTTAGTATTGCAGCTTTTCTCTTTCTCAAAGTCATCATCTACTTCATACTTATTTAGATTGAGATCTACAAAATCTTCACTCAAGGAACCATCATTACTTTCATCAAAAATCACACGAATGCTCTCCTCTTCAGCTTCGTTTTTTTTTATTGAAAACTCTATATGCTTTACTAGATTGAGAATAATTAAGTAATACACTTTTATCACTTCTAGAATCATATAGATCAAGGTTATCCTTGCCATTACTATGCACATAACAGGTACAACTAAAAGGTTTAAAGTAAGAAACACTCGGCTTTCTTCCCTTGAAAAGTTCATATGGATTTTTCTTCAAATAGGCCTAATCAAGCATCTATTAAGCACATAGTTGGCAGTGTTAACTGACACGATCCAACCGCAAGTGTACGGGTGTCGCGTGTAGTAATTTCCGGTAATCCGGGTTAGTCGAACCCAAGGGACTTGTCGTGAACTAATTAAGATGATTAACTTTAATGTGGGCAAGTAATTGAGATTGTTTGACTAATCTAAGAAATTAAATAACAAGCTAATTTTTAAAATTGAGATTAATACGAGGGACAAGTATCAGGATATCTCTTCGGGTTCACTAGGGATCTCACACCACTTATGATTTATGTTCTAGTAACACGAACGTCTTTTACTTAGCCAAACGAGCACCTATGCTTTGAAGATTCCTCAACCAAAGCCTATATTCAAACTCTTGTACCTGATTCCTCTAGCCTACTCAAGTTCAAATAAGCATTATGTTCTTGTGGTCTACTCTTAGTTCTAGCTAACTAGCAAGATTCCTCAACCCTAGATACGGCTAGTGCTTGATTCAAGTTTCCGGGTAAAGAATGTTGATTCCTCTAACATCCTATACCTATAATCATCCTATTGAGAGCTCAAACAATAGAAACGATAGAATTAAGTACATAAATCAAGCATAGCTAAGAAAAACACATTCAATTAAGCTAAAAGCATGAAAAAGATCCATAAATCACCAACATGGTGTTCAAACCCTAGCTACCTATGAGATATCCCAACAAATAAATTTACTCAAATATACTGAAAATAGATGCTAACAAGTTCATAGTAACAAGAAAAGATAGAAAATATGGGAGGGATAGTCAAACTCGTGACGAAATTCGCGTTTCGGCGACTCCGGCGTCGTTCTCCATGTCCCTCTTGCTCCCTAGCCTTCTTGATAGTCTCCAGCAGCCTCCTCCCCGTGTTTTAGGGCTTAGAAGTCGTTTCATAAGGCCTGGGCACGTTTTTTAATGAACTTTGGCCGAATTTGCACTTCAGCCCCTCCAGTTTGTAATTCCCGGACAGAATTGTAAGCTGATTTTGCGCGGGATGTATCTCCCTCATCCGGACTCGTCTTTGGGCCTACCATATATCGTCGGAAAGCTCTGGATGTCTACTTTAAAATGGCGCAGGCCTTGCTCCCAAATTATGTATAGATTTTCCTGAGAATCGAAAATAGTACAGGCTGGTCAGGAGTGACTTTTTCAACTTTTCTTCATCTTTGCGTCTTCTTTTCTCCTCTTCATCTAGCTCCATACCAAGTTTATCCAAGCCTCTCATAAGCTCCATTTCACCTATTTTACCTGAGAAACACAACAAAATACTACCCGTGCAATTATCACCGCAAATATGAGGGAAATCATGCTCAAATAAGCTAGAAACACAACTTTTGACTCTTAGGCTTATAAATCGTCAAATTCACTTTTTGTGCAAATATAACATATAAATCATGTGAAATAAGCCTAATAAAATTAATATGGAAGTATATTAATAGCTCATAAAAGAGAGTTATCATTAACAGCTTCTGCCCGAAGATATTTTGGCAAATTATTTTCAATGAGCATGGTTCTAGACATATCATCAAGTATCCTATTCTTACTCTCTCTCTCTCAACTACTCCATGCTGCTGAAGAGATCTAGGTGGAGAAAATTTGTGTGAGATGCCATGATGTGCACAGAATAAATCAAAGTCAAGTTGATCAAATTCTCTTCCATGATCACTCCTAACAAAAGCAACATGGAGGTTTTTCAAAGTTTGAAGCTCTTTACAAAGTTTTGAAAATTCATGTAGTGCTTCAGATTTTTCTCTAATAAACATAACCCAAGTAAATCTAGAGTAATCATCTACCACAACAAGCACATACCTCTTACCTTTGGGTGTTTAAACTCTCATAGGGACACATAAGTCCATATGCAGCAACTTTAAGGGTCTAGTGGTACTTACAAAGTTCTTTGGCTTGAATGAGCTCCTTGTCTGCTTACCTTGGGTAGATGCCTTGCATATCTCATAATCTTTAAACTTCATAGCTGGTAATCCTCTTAGCAAATCATTTGAGATAAGATTATTCATTGTGTGCATGCTTATATGCCCAAGTTTTCTATTCCAAAGCTTTGAGTCCTCCTTCAAAGCTTTGAGACACTTCCGACTTTCTCTTGCAACTTTGTTAGTATTCATAGAATAAACATTGTATGACCTTGGAGCGGTGTGTATGCAATTGCCATATTTCTCATATTGCTCCACCGTTTTCTACTAGTCAAAAATGACTTTATTACTCTTATCACACAATTGAGAGATACTAAGCAAATTATACTTCAAACCATCTACAAGATAAACATCGAAAATATAACTTGCAGAGTCATTACCAACGCTACCTTTGTCAATAATGTTGCATTTTTCCTTGTCACCAAGTGTGACTGTTCCTCCATAATACTATTTAAGTTATGTGAATAGAGACTTCTTTCCACTCATATGCCTGGAGCAACTACTGTCCAAAAACAATTTCTGATCCTTATCCTTAGTGATATTCTGCAAAATTCAATCAATACCTTAACAGACTATTAGACCAAATGTAGAACTTTGGCTCATATTCAGAATCAACCATATTAGGTGGTATGACTACTTTAGGAACCCAAATTTGCCTCACTTGTCCCTTAAGCTGATAAGGATATGTATTCCTCCTTATGGGAGGTTCTGTTCTGTCCTTCTAAAGGAGCAAGTTAGCTTAACATGACCAAGCTTTCCACAGTAAAAACATTTTGGGAAATGTCTGTTTCCTGATTTCACAAATGTGATTTTGTTATTCTTTGGAAAATTTGGATTGTAACCAATTCCACTTTTGTGTACAGAATGCAGACTTCCTCTAAGCATGAGATTAAGGTTGTGTCCTGAGCCTGCAAATCTTGACAAAACTTTTCTTGATTCTTGAAGTTTCTCCGTCAATGAAGTGTTCTATTTTTTTAAATTATCTTAATGATGTTTCAAATCAATAAACTTATCAGTTAAAAGAGTTTTTTTTATTCAAACTTCCTTGACATGTGCCTTCAAGGCCTTGAACCTGCTGTCCAAAGATTTCAGGTCACTATCAGTTTTTGAGTAAGATACTTTCAAGAGTCTTATTGTGAAAAATCAAATTTAGATTTTCCTTTGCTTGCTCATGTACTTTTATCTTCAAAGATTCAATCTCATTTCTGTAACTTTCCTCATTTAAAAACATGCTTTTGAGGATTTCAGGTAAAACATCAGAAGGACTCGCAAGTAAACTTTTTACCATTTCCTCGATGTGTCTGTCTGTGCTGTTTCCTTCTTCATGCTTAGCCATTAGACAAAGATTGGATTGTTCTTCATCTGAACCTGTATCACTTGATGAATTTGAATCACTCCATGAGGCAACAATATCTTTCTTCCTTCTGTTGTCATTTTAATTCTTAGGGAAATGCATGTTCTTCTTATTTTATGGACAATCCCTCACCAGGTGATCTGCATCTCCACACTCAAAGCAGTTAATTATTTTAGATTTATGTGAATGTGAAGAAGACTTACCTTTATGATCCTTGTTGCTTGAGGTTTCAAACTTGTCTTTGCTATAGTCCTTGTTTCTAAAGTTCTTCATTTTCAGGATTCTCGTCAAACCTTTGGAGATCAAGGTTAAAGCATCCTCATCCTCATCATATTCGTCTTCAAGGCTTTGGTATTTCTCACTGTATTTTACCTTGAGTGTCATGTTCTTGATGTTGTCACTCATATCACCATCCACTTCCTTCATAGATATCTCATGAGTGAGCAGCTTTCCTTGCAGATCATCTAACTCCAGAAGAATCAAATCATGATCTTCCTCAATTGCAGTGGTCTTTGGTTCCCACTTGTCTTTTGCAAGGCTTCTTAGAATCTTTATGACTTTTTCTTCAGTGGAGAATGCTTTCCACATGGACTCTAGATTATTCACAATGTCTGTGAACTTTTTGAACATGTCTTTCATGCATTCATCAGAATTCATCTTGAATAGCTCATATTGAATGTTGATTTTGGTTTGCTTGACCTGGCTCGTTCCTTCATATGTCACCACCAATTTGTCTCAAATCTCCTTGGCACTTTTGCAGTTGGATATCCTTTCAAACTCATCTGCACTAAGAGCACAATATAATAAGTTCACAACTTTATAGTTCTTTGATACCTTCTCCAATTCATTAATTGAAAAATCATCTACAGTCTTAACAGTTTTGATCCCATTTTCACTAGAATAGATATAGAGGGACCATTTTGAGTGATTGACCATAGCTCCATGTCATGATCTATGATGAACATTTTCATCAATGCTTTCCAATGTACAAAGTTGTCAACACAGAACAGTGGAGGTCTGTTGGCTGCTCTTCCCTGTGATAATCCACCATCACCTACATTACTCATTGTCATAACATTGTTAGATATTTATAGTGACCCAAGCTATGATACCAATTGAAAGTGTGTAATGCTGGTTAAATACATTATCAAGATACTCTAGAAGGGGGGGGGGGTGAATAGAGTATGCAATCTTCTGGATTTTGAAACTTAACACAGAGGTTCGATAGGTTTTCAAAGCTTTGGACAAATACTGTTGTAGTTTGAGAAAGTTTGAAAATGTTTGAAACTTCAAAGATTTGAAGTAAGAACTCCTCCAAAGCTTTGGAGAAACTTTGTGTAGATCAGTTATGTAAAGGGAATGAAATTCAGCAATGTAAATCAAATGAACACAGTGATTTTTACGAAATTCAGCCACCAATGGGCCCACTCTCCACCGGAGGAATACGATACCTCCAGAATTTCAACAACTTCTTATTAATCACAGACCTAACCCTAGATCTCAAGTCTAAGTGAATTCCCTTACACCCATACAACTTGTGATTCCAAACTAATTTAGTTTCAGCTACAATCTAATGAAACAATAAAGAACCTTTTGTTGTTCACTTGAACAAGTTCAACTTCTAAGAGTCAATGAGGTATAGAAACTCAAATAAATACACATATTAAGCGCAAGTAAGAAGAAAACAGAAAACAGAGTAAGCATGAAGCTTGAAGTGTTCTTCAGGAATTTGGAATGATTGCGATGAATGATATTCTTCATTGTTGAGCTTTCAATCTGTTTGAATGGTTGAAGAGTTGTTGGTTGATCTCCTGCGTATGTTCTCTCTTCATTTTCAAGTATAATCTCTGTTAATCACAATGTGTCTTGCTGCTTGAAATTCAAACCCAGTTTTAAACAAACTGGCAACAACAACTTTAGATATTTTAGTAACCAACTCCTGCAAATACTCAACAACCTAACAGCTATCTATAATAGCTCAATTCAAACGGATCTCTTGACTTGATCATCCAGATTTGATCACAGTCTAGCCCTGCAAAACTTGAACACAAGTTAAGACACAATCCCGATTAAATAGCATGAATATAATGAATTGTTTGACAGACCATTTTAAACCAATAAACATAGCTAATCTCTGAGTGTAAACATTATAAATATATATATTTCCAAATCATAATCAATATTAAGAATATAAATTAGAACAAGTCAATAAGCAATCATACAGGCTGATATGTCATCCTGCAACAAAGATTTGTTAGCCAGTATACCATTAGCAAGAATCCAGAACAACCTCCAAAGGTTTGGAGCTTTGGCCACCTTCAAAGCTTTGGCCAATATCCAATAATCCTTACGACATATCAATCTGTATACTTGTCTAGCAATATATAAGCTCGAGGATATTTGTAAGACATTATAGAGTCTATCTTCATGCTTTAAATCAAATGCAAGTCCTGCAACACAAAAAATTGTCAGCCAATAGCAAGAATATAAACATTGTAAACTTCAAAGCTTTGGAGCGTTGAACATGTCACTCAAAATAATCATGTCTTTCATCATCTTCAAAGTATAAACACCACATTAATTCAGAAGGAGTGAATTATCATGACCATTTTAAATAAAACATTTTTTTTGTTAATTATTGAATTCATCATGTTCTTGATGTTCTTGAGCACCACCTCCACTACCACCAAAATTCCACCAGCAACAACCCCACCACCACCTCGCTATAACCTCTCAGCACCACATCCATCTGATTATATTAGTTGATCAATCAGCAAAAATCAACCGAACCCACTTCAAACTGAAACAACCCTGGAACCTACGATTCCTTGCTAGTTCAACCAAACGGAAATCCAAAGTGCATTCAATTGATAAAACCGGAGAAACCCTCCAACAATAGTTCGAATGAAATAAAAGACATTGTTCAAATCTAAATTCCGAAATAAAAGCGTCCTAAGATAAATGAAATACTTCCTAGCTGCCTGATCCTAATCTTCAAAGCTCGTGTGCGCGTTCCCCCACTTTATTCATAACTTGCGGGTTTTAAAATAGCAACAGCCGACCGCAGAAAACGTTTATCAGTAAAAACTGAGTAAGCATACACCACAATATGTAAAACAGAGTAGGCTAACAGTAAAAGAAATAACCACATTTTAATCGATGCTTTGGTTGAGGCGTAGCCTACCAGCCCCAACAGGTACGATGTAAACACAGAGGTCACGATGCAATAAATCCAATAATGGGGTACATTCTTGGGTATACCAATTTCTCCCCGGACGTTAGTAGATAGCCCTTCGCTATCCCGTCCTAACCATTCTAATGAGACCTTAAGTGTCGACACCCCTATACAGTCATGACCTAAACATGCATAGGTAGTACTCATAGATTCCACGATAAATATAAAGGGTATGAACCCTAGGGAAATCACTCGATGGTGTTCCCGGCAGTAGCCTTCACGCACATCCTCTGTACATCATTCCCAATTCCATTATCATTCATTAACTCTTCCACATGCTTCACACGAGTACTATAAGTTTGAAATCCACATGCTTCTCAAAACAGTTTCACAGTATTGAAGTAACTCACACAAAAGCATCACACACATTTTGATAGTTGAAGGTGTTGTGCATATAAACTTACTTGGATTGGAAGAGAGATCGTCACACGAACGCAAGTACTCCTAGTAGTCGTAGTATGGATCCTCCACAAATTCACCGTCTACGAAACCGGTGTCTACAATAACAAATATTTCCTAATTAACACTCAATTATCACGACATAGTGCATACAAATCCTATATGCAATATAAATATAATCCCCTCTATTTATTTTTCCCAAAATTTGCTAAATAAGAATATGACGTAATTATACAATATACATATATAATAGAGAAACTAATTCACTTTATTATATTCTTTTTAAAAAAATAAAATAAAGAATTTAGCTTGAGAATCATTTTTACATATGGATTAGTAAACTAGATAATATATTACGAATTAATCAAACAAACCTTTTCATAAAAAACTATATAATTGTAAATAGTCATATCATACATACAATAATGAATAAACAAGGAAACAATATACATCTCCTTGTTCCAATATTCACACAATACTAAAAAATTTTGTTTTGTTTTGAGAAAACACAATACGATTTACTAACTAAAACACTTTTTTTTTTGTAAAGTAACTATAGAAATAAAATATTTATTTTCGGAGTTTAGAAACTATCTAACTATAATTAACATTTCAATATACAATACAAATTACATAGGACCAGCCCACTAGCAAAGATAGGCTAGCAAAGGTAGTCTTTGACTATCCAACACATACAACAACTCTCAAAAGCATCTCGTCATTACCATGGTACCATCTTCCCAAAAATTGCAATCACCCTTTACTACTTCAATACCCAGTGTAACAATAGCATATTACAACACCCAAACCAATTCACTTTCTTACTCATCTAAAACCCACTGCAACATCAACCTAGTCCAAAGCAACTAGAACAAAAATTGAAACAGCAAATTGATTTGGAATTTACCGAAAGATGAACGGGAAATCGAAGGCGACGGCGACGGCGACGACGGGAAGGAAGCAAGGCGGCGATGGCGACGACGGCGAAGGAGGAGGACGACGGCGGCGATGGCGGAGGGCGGAGCTGGGCTGCCGGCTCGGTTTCCCGGTCGGGCTTGCTTCGGCGATGCGAGACAGAGAGCGAGAGAGATTGAGGGAGAGAGTGATTTAGGTGTGGGAAATTTGATGGGTTCTCAGGGTTTATATAGGCTGTGAGAGGAGAGTTTCCGAGAGGGAGGCGGAGTTCGCCGCCGGTGATTTCGGGTGTGAATGGGGGTTCGATTTTGGGCGAGTTCAAGGTTTGAGAGAGAGAGTCGAATTAGTCTTATGAATCTGGACTTGAATCCGGCAGTGGTGGTGGCGTTTGGAGGAAGAAACGGAGAGGCGGAGAAGGAGTCGGAGATGGCGGAGGAGAAGCCGTTCTCCTGTAAGGTGAATGAAGGTTGAAGATAAAATGAAAATTATCCGGTGTGGCGCGGAGCACCGGTCACGTGGTGGTTGACACGTTATTATTAATTAAAACGTGACATTTTGGACACGTTAAAAAAATGTTACACGACCCGCAATTTTTAATAAGTAAAAACTTATCTAACTTTATAATTTTTATAAAAATAGTATATAAAAACAAAAGTGAATTATTATTATTTATATTTTTTAAAACATAATTATATATATATATACATATATATACATAAAAATACAATATATAACTCATAAAAATTAAAAGAAATACTTTTATAACCCCTACTAACGCCCCAAAATATTTGTTAAACTCCTAAAAATACCCCCAAAATTACGGGGTATACACAAACTCCTTTGTTAGGTTCATTTTCAAATTTCTTCTACTTAATTTTGTCCATGTCTCACAAAAATCCCTCGCTTACACATCAGAACTAATTATGAGAAGGAAGATTAGAATACCAACATGCAATCACACAACAATTAAAGTCCAAAACCATTGATCAAAGAAAGAAGGCTAAATTGCACCGGAGGTATCCAAAATTTGCCAAAATGAGCACGTAGGTACCCAAATTTCAAAATCGAGCACCACAGGTCTCAAACTTTCGATTTTCGAGCAAGTAGGTACCCTTCCGTTAACTTTCCGTTAACATTGGACGGAAAAATATAAAAAGACTTTTGTACCCCTTATTTCAAAAATATAAGGGAAATAAGGGGTACAAAAGTCTTTTTATATTTTTCCGTCATTTGGAAATGGGTGAAAGAGGACTAACCTCCCTCACAGCCTCCACCAAACGGAACCTCCGTTAACTAAGGGGTACAAAAAGTTAACGGAAAGTTAACGGAAAATATAAAAAGTTAACGGAAGGGTACCCGTTTTGTGGAGGCTGTGAGGAAGGGGTTTCTGGGTGTTTGGTTCCGTTTGGTGGAGGCTGTGAGGGAGGTTAGTCCTCTTTCAAAAATATAAAAATGTGTTATGTATCACTCGTTCAGCAGATAGAGAGAGAGGGAGGAATGGAGAGAGAGAGGGGATTGACGAACGGATGAAGAACGAAGAGGAGAACCGACCGAAGAAACACCATCCCCTCTCTCAGTCTTTATTCCTCTTCTGAAATTGAGGAGATAAACAGATGAACCACGAACGACGCCTCCATAGACAAGAACAGATCGGTGTATATTTGGACCAATCGATCTGCGTAACGATGGTGACGAGTGACGACGGCGGCGGATAGGTCACGGCGGTGTATATTTCGGCGAAGGTGGAGCAGTCGGCGGCGATGGCTTCGACCAGAGTAAGAGTTCTTCCTCTGGTTCATCTTCTTCCATCTTCTGCTAATTTTCTTCTCTTCTACTGATTCTTGTTCTCATCTCCTCGTAGGTGGATTTAGGGTTTAGTCAGACCAAGAAAGAGGATTTATGGTGGAGTCAGACCCGTGTGGTTAATAGATCTGACTTCTCTCTCATGTTCTGGGTCTATCTTGTTCTTGGTTCTTCTTTTTCATTCTACAAATTTGTTTGGTTTTTATTTAGATCTGAAATAATTCTGTATAGATCTGGGTTTTCTTGTTAATCTGCCAATGTTGTGGTTGTCATGGTGATGGTGTTACTTAATTTTTTTCTATACAAATCTGATAATTTTTGTTGTTGTAGAATCTATAATCAAGATGATTCTGCAATTTTGTTGGTGTTCTTGGTGATGATGTTCATGTTCTTGTTAAACTGATGGTGCTGATGTTATGTTGTGTTTAAACCAGGAGAGAGGGAGTGTCACCTGTTTTCCACCCACTGAATTTTGGTGAATCATAGGGGCAAATTAGAGCATTCACCACCTTTCTTAATTTCCGTGCCCATAAAATTTTTGAAGTATCTAGTGAAACGGAGGGAGTATGTATTGGGCTAGTATGAATATTCGCCACACAATTGGATTGATATTTTATTGTTATAGTCCAAGTCCAGA
The DNA here is from genome assembly GCA_023055425.1 of Linanthus parryae. Classification (NCBI taxonomy): domain Eukaryota; kingdom Viridiplantae; phylum Streptophyta; class Magnoliopsida; order Ericales; family Polemoniaceae; genus Linanthus; species Linanthus parryae. The sequence continues at coordinate 143,115,712 of JALGPY010000004.1, read as the reverse complement.
AGGTTCACCTAATGCCTATATAATGAGGTCTTATGGTTGAGATATGATAACCGTCAATAAGGCTTCTTTCAATTGTATCTATATTATGATTCTCTTAATTTATCAATTCACATTACGTTATCAGCACGATAACGCTATCTAATTATCATTGATAAAAGTTGAGCATTCTACATAAACTCCATACGACTGTTAATAGAAAATCAAGCAATTTTTTTCATTTTCATCAAGAAAAAGACTCAGTAGAGAGATCTGTGAATTTCTGATCTTAATAAGGCACGTTGTTACTTACCCAGTCGATAGAGAGATCCGTGAATTGTTTGCATGCATTTTATATTTGCCGTCATGAAAAAGAATTTATATCTAGGTTTGCAACGCTAAAACGTCGCGTTCAAGTTAAGGCACACGTTGCCCATGATTTGGTGCATTTCATAAATTCACATAAACCACCTTCTTCAGATATGTTTGGTTTCTAAAGCTGGATATGTCAAAGGCTTTTGACAGAGTCTGCTGGAATTATCTTTATGCAGTGTTACTTCACTTTAGGTTCCATACGCATCTCACTAAGCTCATTATGTCTTGTGTCACCATAGTGTCCTACTCAGTGTTAGTAAATGGATCTCACTGAGAAAAATTCCAACCTAGTTGTGGTTTGAGGCAAAGGGACCCCATGTCACCCTTTATTTTCTTGCTTTGTGTTGAAGCTCTTTCAGCCTCCATTAAGCAAGCCATTCACAGGAAAACCTTGCATGAAATCCAGCACAATCAAACTGGTCGTATTGTTTCTCATCTGCAATTCGCAGATGATACAATCCTCTTCTTCAGGGTGCATGAGGACATGGGTAATGTAATAAGGTCTCTCCTGGATCACTATTGCGCCCAATCTTGTCAGGTCATTAACCTTGACAAGTCTTCATTGGTGGTTAGCCCTAACTGCGGTTTTCATGCTAAGGCCATCATGAGCTTCCAGCTGCAAATTCCCTGTACGGAGGATTTTGACACATACTTAGGTCTTCCCCTTCAAGTTGATAGGAAGAATTCTAAATTATTTCAAAAAACAGTGGATCAAGTTGATCACATCCGTGCAGGTTGGAAAGGAAAGTTTCTAAATAAAGCTAAAACAACTTTATCTGGTTGCCTAATTTACCCTTTTTTAGTTTATCGCTTTCCACAAAAAACATGTAAAGACAGTTTATCGCGCTTCACAAAGTGTTTTTGGAAAGGTGATACCAACAAGAGAACCATCCACTGGATGTCATGGGATTACTTATGTCTCCCTTACACAAAGGGGGTATGGGTTTATAAGATCCTAATCTCCTTAACCAAGCCTTGTTAACTAAAAAATCCTGGAAACTCATCTCTTCTCCTACTTCTCTCTTCTCCTCATACTTCTTATCTCGGTATTGCAAGAGGAAGAGTTTCCTACAAAGTAAATCATTCATTTCTGCCTCTTGGGTTTGGAAAGGTTTCTGTGAGAATAGGCAATATGTTAAATCAAATCTTGGTTGGACGGTTGGTAATGGCTCTTCTATTAATCTTCACAAGGACAACTGGCTTACTGATGTGCCCTACTATTCTCTAACTTCTCACTTAGCTGACTCCCAAATCACTCATGTGAGTCATCTTCTGAAAAGTAACGGAAGTTGGGACATTGCTAAGCTGAATACTCTCTTCCCTAAGTGGCTGGTTTCCACCATCATCAAGACCCCATTACCACAACCTACCCAGGCTGACACTCCTTATTGGAGGCTCTCATGTACTATTACCCCAACTGCCAAGCATTGTTATGCTGCCTTGCATTCTATTCCCATGTGTCACTTTCCATGGAGTGATTTCTGGAAGCTTAAGCTCCCTAACAAGATTCCAATCCTTAGTTGGCAAGCAATCCACAACAGATTACCTCTTAATGCTGCCACTTATGAAACTAGGCATTACTTCACAGTCTCTTTGTTCCCTCTGCTTTCAATATGATGAAACACCCACTCATTTATATATTCAGTGTTCATGCATTGAAAACATCAGGAAGTTTTGTCCTGTCCAACTATCAAATATTTGTTTTGAATCTTTATCCCATCTGTTCTTGCACATTTTAAATCACTAACATGCACATTTTCATGTACTTCTTGTTGCCTGGACTGGAGCTCTCATTTGGGAAACTTGGAAACAAAGAAATGCTATGACTTTTCATAATGAGCATTTCAATAGTGATCATCATCTGGAAATTTCCATTTACCATAAAATCATCACTTTTGCTTTTACAATGCACATGGGCTGGAGGGATTTGGCTTCAATTTCACCTGTCACTGCTAGGTCGCATGATGTTCCTATTATTAAGCTTTGGGGACATAACGGGTCTGTTCCAAAAGCCATTATTCAACCATTCTACAGGAAAACTAAGAGATATAACTCTTACGGATGGCTTATTTCCATGAATGGAGAGTATTTATCTCGAGCATGTGTCCGCACAGGGTTGCTCTCTCTGACAGAGCTCTTGACGGTCACTGTGGATGCTCTTACCTGACTTTCGTCTCAAGGCATTGCGCATAGTTATATTCAGATTCCTAATACTGCTCTTTTCCACATGTTGGAGAATCAGGCGCCGGGGCAACATCAAGTGATCATGCTAAAGAGGGATCTGCTTAGTTTCGAGAACAAGTTATGCTGCTCTCATTTAGGTCTTAGTACTTAGTTGTTTAGTTCTAGTGGATGCTGCTCTCATTTAGGTCTTAGTACTTAGTTGTTTAGTTCTAGTGGTAGCCTTGCGCTTTTGGTCTTTGTCCCTGGCAATGGCTTGTTTATTTTGGCTTTGGTTCTAGTTGTGCTTGGATGTTGCAGTGCCCTTCAAGCTACTTGCTGTGTATAGCTTGAGGGTTGGCTTAGATCCTTTTTCATGTGTTTCAAACTCTTGCTCTTCGTTGTGCCAATGCTAGTTTCTTTCTTTGTCAAAAAAGATAAGGACATGATTGCTCTACTCTATTCACATACATAATTACTGTGTCAAATATGAGCAACAAGTCACGAGTTTCACGAGGCTTAGAAGCTCCGATCTTTTTGGAGACTGAAAGGGCGAAAAAAGGGAAGGGATTGAGCCATGTATGTTGGAGCTCTGGACGGTGGTGCTTGGGACTTTTGTGTGACTATTCAATCCAATTGAAATGAATCGGATTTGGACCAAGAAAACCAGACCCAGTCGGTTTGGATCCAGATTCATATCACAAGGCAAATACGCCGGGGATCCGACCCGATCCGACGTATATATGCTTTACAAATACTAGTTTATACCCCGCACGCGTTGCGTACGGGGTAGCTTCGAATCAGGGTGGTGCAAATTAACTATTACTCGGTTGTATGTGACATGAGCCTAACTCAAATCATGCTTAACATAAAATTTAAGAATTCGCCATAGTTCACCCCAAAATCAAAGCATCCTGCAACCTATAATAACATGTTTAATAACCATATCATACTACAGATCAAATTGCAACCATCTAATTTCAGCCATATCAGAAGTTCTAAATGATCATGTTACACACAATTCTTGGATAAAAAGGGATAAGATCTGTCACTCTTCGATGCTAAATAACAAACATTTGTTCATACGTCAGCAACGTCCCCAGTCCGTAGTACAAATAGTCCAAACAATAGTTAAATAAAAAAAAAAGGCCACAAAATCTGCTTGGATACAAAATGGACTTCATATCGTAGTTCTTCATAAGTGTATTGTTGTATTTACAACTGGTGTAGCGACGGTAGCAAAAGCTGCATAATCAGAGAAGTATTTCATTTAAGTAATAACACAAACTCAGCATCAACAAAAATAAAAAATCTATAAAAATCCTAGACCAAAATTTGTTCACAAAATCCTAGACAAATTTATGGGCCGACAACAACGCAACAATTGATTTCAATTTTACATATCTATACATCAACAAAAATTAATTCGCCACAAACGTGTGAGTTGGAAGAGAAGAAGATAAAGAAAAAGAACAAGAACAAAAGGAGGATTTTTCAGATTATTTACTTGAGTATGTTTATCATTTACTGTTAAAAAGATTTAAATATATCTATATATATATATATATATATATATATTTAAATCTCTTTGGCATATATATATATATATTTAAATCTCTTTGACAGTAAACGGTAAACATACTCAAGTAAATCATCTAAAAAAAATCTAACATAAGACCCATACAATATGTATCCATGTTCAGTTAAAATGTAAAGCACATTTATCAACTGACAACCTAGTCTTACTTCTTTCCATTACGAATTAGTTCACAAGAATATTAAAATAATAGTTCTTAAGACTTTTTTTAATGCAGGTAAGTTTGCAGGAAGATCTGGTTCATTAGGATTTAGTGAGCTAAATAGCATGGGGCAAATATAAATTTCAAGTCATGCTCCAAAGTGATTGCCCTGAAATCTATGTTATGAATATCTGCAGTGTATGATATCAAATAACAATAACCTTATTTATTTTTTCTTTCCCCATAAAGTGAAAGTTAGCCTCTGTTTGAACCATTCTAACCGTTTTTTTGTGCTTTTTAGGACTAGTAGCCTGCCTGAGGGGGATGCTAATTGCAAAACTCCGAAGTTTGGACCAAACATATACTACATAAACTATTGCAAACACTGTTGGTATCGTCCGAACGGCGGAGAAAATATACATAAATGTAGAGATTGCTTAGTTATACCAGTATATTGTTTAAAACAAGGCAAGGATTGAGCAAGCCTCCGACATCCTCCTTTAGAGACTCCTTGTGCAGCTGTGCTCCTTGGCAGCTAGTTTAGGATGTGGAGGTGGTTTAGCTGGACAAATCGTATCACCAGTAAGCCAATATGCTGAAGAATTTATTATGCCAATAGTGAGCTTTACAGAATAGTGTAAGTGTCTACATGGTGCTGCATTCATAGCATTCATAATCAGGTGAAATCCTAAATGATACTATGCCAAATTGCCAAGGTATATGCAAAGCGTATTTGTGTTTGAGAGATGATTCTTACTTGTTGATGAAGATGCTAGCGTTAGAACACAATAACAGTACAGCCAGAATCAAGCTGTGGCTACACAAAGGGATCAAAACATCGTGTTATCCAAGAATAGTCAAGCACCTCAAACAGAAACCAAAGAGCAGTTGCTCCACCTCAAACAAAAATAACCATTGTCAACTTATTTGTCAAAGGTTCATGTATTCAATTTCCAATACTAACTAGAGCTAATATGCACCCAGCATTCCCGAAATCAATAAGTGTATGATGAAAAAGAACTTCGGATTCAGTTTGATATTATATGTATCATGAGGTAATGTAGTTTGAGCTTTACATGCTTAATTTTGTGAAATTCTTTCAAAGATGCAAGAATGTGCCCCATAGTAAGTGGTATAGGAAAATTTAATAGAGAATAATAAGAAATAAATAAAAAACTCTTTGTTAGCAAACCTTGGTTAACGTTTTTGTTTGTGGGCCATAAATGTTGTTCGGACGCCTAGATTTTGGTTAAGCGGTATTCGAAATTTTGAGACAAATGGAGATGACGGTAATTTTTTTTTTTTTTTTTTTTTTTTGGTGTTTTACACTATTATTATTGATAAGAATTTATAAATTTTCTAAATTTACCTTTGGTACGGTGAATGTGAATATTGAAGGAGCAGAGCAATATATCAGAGCTTTAATTTTTTACACCAGATTCAAATTGACTTCTGTTTAGGCCAGAACTAGTGCAATTATAGGCCTGGCTCAAATTTAAGCCAGATTTTGCACCAGGTGTTGTAGCTGGTTTTTGGGCAAAACTGGCCTAAATTTGTACCAAAGACTACTTATAAGGCCATCTCTTGGAGATGCTCTAACTAGACTCACAAATCAAGTATATCCATCAAAATTTCAACGCCTATGGGGCCCAAACATCAAACAATATGTCTTTACCTTATCCTTTTATCCACTTCTTGTTTGCTCTCCTCTATCTCCTGCTTCTTCCCTTTCCATAACATGAACTCACCACAAGAACACAACATTCAATATCAAAGATCGTTGCACACTTGAAATTCATTTCTACTACAAGAAGATCATCTATTCCAAATAGAATTTCGAGAACTAGCACAAAACAAGCAGATCCACTATCTTCCTCCTCCGTTTCTTAGCATCAGTCATATCTCTTTCTTCCTTGGCCTCCTCTACAATGAGACAATCATACAGGCCACATATCATTTTCAACAAGCACAAAACCGCGCCTAAACCCTCAATCTACTTCACTACATCCTAGTTATTTAATCCACCCCCCCCCCCCCCCAACACTCAAAATTTTCAAAAAGTTCCTTTACTGTACATTCAGAGAGTAGGATTTAACACATAAGAACTTTCCAACTTCCTACACAATCATGTTACAAGTGGCCTTTGGACCACATCAGATATATTATTCATGACAAAACAGTTGTCAATAAGTTCCTCAAATAGTCTCCACCTAACAGTGTTTCTGTCCAGCCAAAAATCCATGTCACCTTTCCTTCATCTCTGTTTTCCTCAGACAAAAATACCCATCTCCAGCAACATACATCAAACATCTAATTTTCTCCAAACGCATACCATTGGATTCTTAACATGCTCAGACTCAATATTGTAAAACCCCCTCCATGTTCCTGGCCTAAAATCTCAGTGAACCACTCCAAAGATTTAGCGTGTGTGTCTGTATCCACTGCTTGTGAAACATGACTTCCACGTAGTTGTTTTCTCCAAACATTCAGATCACTATGACTCACAACTCTACATGATATTGAAGAACCTATTTTATAATCGCATTTTATGTGAATTCTCAATTGGGATGACTTGCAAGCCATATCACTTCACTTAATCCAAAGTTTAAAGAGTCTACAAGAAACTTCAACAGTATTCACCCATCTCTGTTTCCCTCAACAAAAATGCCCATCTCCAGCAACATACATCAAACATCTCATTTCCTCCAAACGCATACCATTAGATTCTTAACATGCTCAATTCAAAATTTTAAAAACCCCTCCATATTCCTGGTCTAAAATCTCAGTGAACCACTCCAAAGATTTAGCGTGTGTGTCTGTGTATCCACTGTTTGTGAAACATGACTTCCACGTAGTTGTTTTCTCCAAACATTCAGATCACTACAACTCACAACTCTACATGATATTGAAGGACCCATTTTATAACCGCGTTTTAAGTGAACTCTCAATTGGGATGACTTGCAAGCCATATCGTTTCACCCAATCCAAAGTTTAAAGAGTCTACAAGAATCTTCAACGATCTTCACCCACTAGTATCATTTCTAACTCACCAAAGAAAGTCTCCCCCCAGTTGAACACAAGACACAACTAATCAAGTGTAGTTTCATGCTAAATCACCATTATTACTTCATTAATAAATCAAACTGTACTAAGACATCTATAGTAAAATCTAAAATCCCTCCTGCCTCACCAAACTCCAAACTTGCAAAGATTATATCACATTTACTGATCTCAGAAGTCAAAATCATACATATCAACAAACTAAACTGATAAGCAGCTTTAAGTTCGAGATGGACATAGAAAGTAGTCAAAATAGCCCAATTTTCATCTCCATTTGTCTCAAAAATATCCAATACTGCTAAACCAAAATCTAGGCGTCCGAACAACACTCATGGCCCACAAACAAAAACGTTGACCAAGGTTTGTAGCTACTGCTAAATTGTAGCGAAAGGGTTCAGCCCAAATTTAAATAAAGTTGTTCTTTGGAATTAAATTACTAGGAGAGCTAATCAGGGTAACTAAACCTTCTTATTATGTTGAAACAACCAGGACTTCACACAGTTAGTTGCTTAGATATAAATTAAAATATGCCTAGCAGATAACATAGATAGACAGAAAGTGCTAAGTGCCTTAAGTGCTTCTGAAACATAATATAATAGCCAAACAGATTACCTTTAAAAGCAGATCTCCTCCACTCGTCTTCTTGCCACCCCTTTTTCTTCAGCACACTGCTAGCCAAATCGTGCAAAAAAATCAACATAGAATAATTCAACCATACAACAATTCGAAATCATAGTCAAGGCAGAGGATTGGCAAAACAGAGAGAGAGAGCGAAGAGTTACTTTGGTTTTGGATACCCTAATAAGGGAGGGAGAATATGGATCATACTAACGATTTTGAAACACCATTGGTGAACAAAACGGATATAGTTCCCTGAAAACCCCTCCCTCAAATGTTCTCTCTAGCATCTTACTAAGAGCCCTCATCACCATAATATATGATAAGGGTGAAAAAACCATTAAGGAGTTCATTTGCAAGAATGAAAAGGGTAACCAAAAGAAATACAAGCATAAATACAATCTATACACCGATGACTAAAACTCTTCATCCCTTGGATTTAAAGCAGAAACTATCAGTTCCCATGATCTTACACCTTCTTAGAGTCTCTTTTGTAAAGAATTGCGACTCGCCTCCTCTTAACAGCCTATGATCTCACAATTATTCGCTGACAGAACCGCATCCAAAATCTGTCTATCTACTAAAATAACATTGTCAAATTCAGAAATAAGAAAAGGTGAGATGCGTTCTAACTTTAAAAAAGCACAATGACGAAAATATTATACGAGCGATTCAGCAGATTGATAAGCGTGCCCGGCCTCCTCCCGAGAAAAAACTAACTCTACATACTCGACTCAGGCAATAAAATTCGACGTTCTTTGAGAGTTAGCTAACCAGTTAAAGATCTTGCACACCTATCACCATCCTTAACCACAAAGCCCTCTATATTTACTGTGCCAAAATTCACTATACGAGCAAACACACCCATAAAAGAGGCACCTCTCTCGTCCTCATCATCAACTCATCAACACGCCCCCATCACTCCTCCCCCACAAAGTTTACTTCACCCCTATCCATCGCATCTATGTCAGTCAAAACATAAAACAAAATTATTCCTTATTCCACCTTTGACATCCTCTGCGACCCAATAGTCTAGAAATCCACATAAAGAATCAGAAATGCCAACTAAAGATATGTTGGTTACCCCTCAAATTCAATCTCGAGATGAAGAGGGAAATTAACAGTTCAAAGTCAGTCTGCAACAGACTATTGATGTATCAGAAATCCCCATGAAACCAATCGTATCAGAAATTGAAGTTGTTCTCTTTCACATTCGCTCCCACTGAGACATGTATTCTCTATCTCCTTTCATCCTGTTCTTATTTTTCGTCCGACATCCTATAGGTGTATCCTTTCTCAACCTCCAGAAGAAAAAGTAGCAAAAGTGATAACCATTTTACCTTGATATCATATCTTTAAACGACACCAAATTAGAATTTCAATGTTCAGTATTCTATAAGTCTACAGTTCCAGACCATCGAAATCAACCGTTTCAACAAAATGTAAAAATAACTATTGCAGTATATGCATGCTAGTACATATATACTCCCATATCTGTTTCTTCAGTTTTCTACTTAGCTTTTGTAATCTCCCTTTTCCTCCCCGAATAGAACTGACCAAAGAACGAAAGAACGGATGCGAGTCACGCTTCTTCCCAAAAACCAGCTCCTACTTCCTTGAGTACAATCAATTATACTTTCACCCAGTATCTTTCTACTAGTAAAACAATTCACAAATCAAAAACACAGTATAACCAAATTAGTGCTGGTGGACACTGGAACAATATCCTTGTGTCACAAATTCTGAACACCAACACAGAACTTGCAAACTATCAGGAGCTGCAACAAGTTCAACTTCTAAGATAATATTTATCCCACCAATGTCAACAGATACACAATAGTTAACCTTTGAATAAAAAAGCATATGCAAGAAACCCAATATGAACTAGTCACACAGTGATCCCATCATCACTAACTATATCCAGAATTAAGTCTTGCACACATATCTTTTCCAACTGCTTTTCTCATAAACTTCTTCATTGTTGTTGTGATATTCTGTCTCACATCAGAAGCTTGAGAAACTAAATCTTGGTTGTATAAGGTACCTTGTGAATTATAGCTAGCAAATTGGGCTTAAGTGTTTTCCTCCAGTAATTAGGAATTAGGATCAACAAGTAATCGGTTTAATAATTACAAATGATATCAGAGACCACATGGTCCGTGGTGTGTGCACAGTGGAGTAAAGGCCGTGAAGAGGGCTAGAGGCTTCGTGCTAATGGACAGCCGTTAGCTTTTGTGTTTCCTAAGGGAACATACAATATCAACAAAGCAAACAAGGCATAGACATACTAAGAGTTACGCCGCATGTACAAAGCCAATCATCTAACTTCAATTTTTAATATTCTATATACAAATCCTTTGTTTGTCTCTTGACATATAACACAAGTAATTCCTTATGGACAAAATATGTCGTGTGCACAAGTCACCAACAAATAAACTCCAAACCCAAAGAACAAGGCCAACATGGCTAACCTCGAAAAGTGTAAGCTTCTTCTTACTTCTAAGACAACACTCTTTATTATACTCCGATGAGAGTACATCGTACACGCTGCCACCAAATTACTTCATTGGCTTTCTCGATAGTAATTATAATTTTCCTCTGTAGTAGCTTCCTCGAATCCTTCTGTTCCACAATATCAAATTTAAAGGTTTGATATAGTCTTAAAATCCATAATGAGATATAGTCTTGAAATCCATATCCTCAAATTACAAATTTCAAGGTTTGCCACTGCATCAGTGGAAAATATATCCGCAGATTCCACATTTCAAATTTTGGGCCATGTACCTCCCTCCCTCACCAACACCATCTCCATAACCTGTTCACAGATAAAGAATCACCAAAATCTAAACATGCCATCCTGCCAAATATTCAGTACACCTCACTTGTACTTTTTATCATTACCTAAACATTTTGTGTCCACTTGACTTCTCCTTTCTTCCTTCTTAATGTTCCTTTTTCATTTTCTTATCCACCCCATTCCCTTGGCATTCATATCCTATCAAACATCCAAGGTCCAATTACATCAACCGCCCACGACCACCAAAAAAAACCATGTAACCTTGACTAAATCCAAAAAGAAGTAAATGCATGAGCTGATCAAACATGAAGATAAACTAATTCTGAATTTAAAAGCAACCCAAGAAAATTACCATTTCACTTCCATCTATCTCCACGTTCTCCAACAAAATTGAATACAACCAAAGGCATCCAATTGCTGCTACAAACAAAAATGTTTACTAGACCTGCAACTACTGTTCCATTTCTTCCGGGTATTATACTTTATTTGTATCCAATCTTCCCGTCATCATTTAGCACATCATACTGCATCATCTGAACGTTTACCATAAATCAACCAAGTAAACCGATGACTGCATTACCTCGACACCCATACCATATCAAACTAAAATCACTATCTACATTACATCAACCGCCCCCAAACACCTATGATAATACAACAACGACCTTGAATATCGGCCATTCTACAATTTTGCAAAAAAGATCTCCGAACACTAAATATAAGTCATCGGTTCCATCAGAGTATTTCAAATGGGCAAGGTAAACTGGTTTCGTGTGGGTATGGGCATTGGGTTCCAATAATTTGGAATTTCCTAATCAAGAAGAGCTCACGCAAGTGTGGAGAGAGTAAGTAATTGGAGATGCTACAAATCATCAATCCATTAGAGATTCTAACTGAGTAACGCAAAGTAGGTACATTAAGTATGGGTAAATATAGTTGTGGTTGATGTGTAGGGTGTAAAATGCGACGTTCCTACAAATAGAATGATATAGGTCATCATTCCATGAAATTATTTCCACTGGGTGAGGTATATTAATTTAATTAAATCTGGGTAAATGATGGTGTTGGTACTTAAAATTTTCGATTTGGAGGTCATATAGGTAATTTCCCAGGCTAATCAAACCTTGACTTTCCATTCCTCTTCTAATCAGAATACAGCTCTACGTGTTATTTCTAGTTTCTTGTTCTTTTAACTCTAGCTTATCGATAAGCAAACAGACATTTGTCAAGAACATTACTCGAACCCCATATACAAACTTAACCTCAACATTACTAAAGAGTTTTCAAAATTACATGTAATCTAGTTCTGAAGACAAGCTCTAAATATCCAGCAACTCAATCAAATCATTTCCATTTCCTTCTCGGGATCGTGAATCTTTTTGATCTAATCACTTCATAGCCAAACAGCTATAGTCAAGAATATTTCTATTACACCACCACAATCCAACTCAGCATCAATACAACTTGGCAACCATTTACCTGACCTAGTGTAAATTAGACCGCCTAAACTAAAACCATATTTCAACTTCCATCCATACGCTTCTAACTAATCCCAATTCTGATATGAAACTATGTAAAATCACTTCACCAACTTCAACTTGAGTGGAAATCCACACCTTGATATCCAAATCAATCTTATCTAATAGTGTGAAGCAACCACAAAATGTGGCAGGTCCCTAACTAGGTTCATAAATCAAGCATATCCCTCGAAATCTCGACTCTTATGGGGCCCAAACATCAAACTATATCGTTTTATCCACCTCTTCTTTGCTCACCTCTATCTCCTGCTTCTTCCTTTTCCATAACACCAACTCACCACAATAATACAACATTCAATATCAAAGCTCGTCGCACACTTGAAATTCATTTATACTACAAGAGGATCTCCTCTCCCAAATAAAATTTCGAGAATTAACACAACAAGAAGATCCACTATATTCCTCCTATGTTTCTTTACATCAGTCATCTCTTTTTCTTCTTTGTCCTCTGCTATGAGACAATCGTACCGTCCACATATCATTTTCAACAAACACAAAACAGACGCTTAAACCATCAAATCTACGTCACTTTATTGTAGTTATTTAACCCCCCCCCCCTATGTACATTTTAGAGAATAGGATTCCACACATAAGAACTTTCCAACTTCTTACACAATCAGGTGACAAGTTGCCGTTGGACCACATAAGATATGTTATTCACGACTAAAATAGTTGTAAATAAGTTCTTTAAATAGTCTCCACCAAACAGTGTTTTACTCCAGCCTTAATCCCAGTCACCTTTCTTCCATATCTGTTTCGCTCGACAAAAATACCCATCTCCAGCAACACACATCAAACATCTCATTTCCTCTAAAGTCCAAACTCATACAACTAACCAAGACACAACTAAATCACCATTACTACTTCGTTACTAAATCAAACTGTACTAAGACATCTACAGTAAAATCTAAAATCCATTCAGCCTCAACAAACTCCAAAATTCTGCAAAAGGTTATATCTCCAAAAACATGTAATCACATTTACTGATCTCAAAAGTTAAAATCATACATAGCAATAAAACAAACTGATTCAAGTTCAAGATGGACAGAGAATAATATAATCAAAAACAGCCCCATTTTCATCCCCTTCTGCTCCATTTGTCTCAAATTATCCAATACTGCTTAACCAAAATCTAGGCGTCTGAACAACATTTATGGCCAACAAACAAAAACGTTGACCAAGGTTTGCCAACAAAGACTTTTTTGTTTCTTCCTTATTATTCTCTATTAATTTTCCTATACCACGTACTATGGGGCACATTCTTGCATCTTTGAAAGAATTTCACAAAATTAAGCATGTAAAACTCTAACTACAGTACCTCGTGATACATATAATATCAAACTGAATCCGAAGTTCTTTTTAATCATACACTTACTGATTTCGGGAATACTGGGTACATATGATAGTGTTGGGGTCATAAAATTTTGGGGCCATAGAAATTGGAAATGTTCAATTCCATATTTCAGCAGAAGATTCTAGATAGGGAAGGAAAATAGAACAGATGGTGATTTGGAAAACATGTTGATCTTGTTGCTTCAGTTCAGAAAATTTGAGGTTTTCAAAATCATAAATGATGAGGTTCATCATTTCAATCGGCTACATTTCATTAATGAAAAAAAATGTTCCGAGAATGGAGATGATATAAGTTACGTTTCCACGGAGCTCTCTTAGTCGGACGAGTTATTGATCTCTGGAACGTTGGGTACATATGACAGTGTCGGGTAATAAAAATTTGGTGCTATAGAAATTGGAAATGTTCAGGTCCATATTTCTCAATAAGATTCTTGCTAAGGAACGCAAATATAATATATGATGATTTATCAAACATGTTGACGGTTACTTCAGTTCAGAAAATTTGGGGTTTTCGGAATCATAAATGTTAAGGTCATCGTTTCAATCAGATACTTCTCATCCCAAGTTACCAGGATCGCGGGTTGTCACGGTAAGTGGAACGGGAACGGGGACGCAGTACGTGATATGTCATGGTACGGGGTACGCTGGGGGTAGGCTTCTTCCAAAAGGGTCTCTGGAATGAAGGATGGTTTAACCTATAACACCTTTGAATAACTACACGCATAATTTATTTCAATGACAGATACACAAAATAAAGTGTTACCACATCTTATGTAGTGCAATTGTGATTAATTAACCAAAACTATTGTCCCCTAGAGGGAGAAACCCTCGACAAAAAGTCATGAAGTAGGCGGGTGAACTATCAAATAGTCTTGCGATCATCAAAGGCAAACTATCTTGTTCTCAATTATGTTGAAAGATATCGGGTCGCCTATTTGCGTTCCAGATCGCAAACATACCGGTTTCGGGTCGTGTGACCCCGGAACAGGTAACGCGGTCAATTCAGCGTTTTCGGTAACATAGTTGTCATCGGATAAGGTAAAAACAGGTTTCGATAATGAAGATGATAAGTTACATTTTCACAAAAAGTTCGGGCAATAGAAATTGGAAACGTACAAGTCCATATTTCACAAGAGGATTCTAGCTAGGGATGGTAAGGGTAGTGACTATTATGTTCTGAAACACAAATACAAACTTACCCTCACCATTATATATAATCAGGTTCTGAAGACAAGCCCTAAATATCCAGCAACTCAATCAAATCCTTTCCATTTCCTTCTCAGGCTCGTAAATCATTTTGCTCTAATCACTTCATAGCAAACAGACTTTAGTCATGAATATTTCTATTACGCCACCACAATCCAACTAAACATCAATACAACTTAGCAACCATTTACCTGGCTTAGGGTAAATTAGACTACCTAAACAAAAACCACAGTCCGACTAGCTTTTCTATCCATACGCTTTTAACTAATGCCAATTCCGATATGAAACTACATAAAATCAGTTCACCAACTTCAACTAAAGTGCCACACATCTGGATGACCAAATCAATCTTACCTAATAGTGTCAAGCAACCAAAAATGTGGCAGGTCCCTTAGTAGACTCAAAAATCAAGAATATCCCTCAAAATTTCAACGCTTATGGGGCCCAAACATCAAACTACATGTCTTTACCTTATCCTTTTATCCACCTCTTGGTTGCTCACTTCTATCTCCTGCTTCTTCCCTTTCCATAACATGAACTCACCACAAGAACACAAAATTCAATATCAAAGATCGTTGCACACTTCAAATTCATTTCTACTACAAGAGGATCTCCTCTTCCAAATAGAATTTCGAGAATTAATACAAAACAAGCAAATCCATTATCTTCCTCCTCCGTTTCTTAGCATCAAACATCTCTCTTTCTTCCTTGGCCTCTTCTATTATGAGACACTCATACAGGCCACATATCATTTTCAACTAGCACAAAATCGCGCTTAAACCGTCAATCTACTTCACTACATTAATCCCCCCCCCCACACACACACTCAGAATCGTCAAAAAGTTCCTTTACTGTACATTCAGAGAGTAGGATTCCACACATAAGAACTTTCCAACTTCATACACAATCATGTGACAAGTGGCCCTTTGACCACATATTATATATTATTCGTGACAGAACAGTTGTAAATCAGTTCCTCAAATAAACTCCACCAAACAGTGTTTTTGTCCAGCAAAATATCCATGTCACCTTTCCTCCATCTCTGTTTCGCTCGACAAAAATACCCATCTCCAGCAACACATCAAACATTTCATTCCCTCCAAACGCATACCATTGGATTCTTTAACATGATCAATTCAATATTGTAAAACTCCCCTCCATGTTCCTGGCCCAAGAATCTCAGTGAACCACTCCAAAGATTTAGCATCAGGAAAGCCAGTCATCTCACTTCAAATTTTTAATATTCTATATACAGATCCTTTGCTTTTCTCGTGAAATATAACACAAGTAATTCCTTATGGAAAAAATATGTCGTGTTCCCAGGTCACCAACAAATAAACTCCAAACCCAACAGAACAAGGCCAACTTGATTAACCTCAAAACTTGTATGCTTCTTCTCACTTCAAAACAACACTCTTTATTATACTCAGATAAGAGCACATCGTACACGCTTCCACCAAATTACTTCATTGTCTTTCACAATAGTAATTATAATTTTCTCTGTCGTAGCTTCCTCGAATCCTTCAGTTCAAAAATTTCAAATTTTAAGGAACTACCACCAACATAACCATAATGTGATATAGCCTTACTTGAAACCCATATCCTCCAATCACAAATTTCAAGGTTTGCCACTGTATCAGTGGAAAATATATGTGCAATTTCCCCATTTCAAATTGTGGCCCAGAAGACAAATCCAATATTACAGCAATTATAATCCTCAATCCCAAGATAAATACCACTAAACAATAATTGAATTACATAATTCTCAATGCAGACATTGAAAAATCCTGAATCCATGCATGAATTTTGAAACCTATGACTTACAATAGTGTATGTGTGTTTCCCCATGTTTTTTTCGAACGGTAAAGAAAATTTTATTCACCGAAAAAACAGGGTAAACAAAACCAAGATCAACTTAGCTGTTGATCAAGTCTAGAAAGCCTTGAACTCCTATCAGTCGACATTATCCCAAAACCAAATTTAATCATTTTCAAAAAGTTTCTCAAGAGATATCAGTCCAGCATAAAACACTATCCAGAGCCCAGACTCAGCTTTTAAGTTCAGGACAACAACCAAAAAAAACGAGCCCGAGCTCGGCCTTGTCTCTCCCTCCCTAACCAAACCATCTCCAACCTGCCCACAAATAAAGAATCACCAAAATATAAACATGCCATCCTGCCAAATATTCAGTACACCTCACTTGTCCTTTTTAAGATTACCTAACCTTTTTGTCCACTTGACTTCTCATTTCTTCCTTCTTAATGTTCCTTTTTCATTTACTTATCCACCCCATTACCTTGGCATTCATATCCTATCAAACATCCTACGTCTTATTGCATCAACTGCCCGTGACCACTAAAAAAATCCCGTGTAACCTTGGCTAAATCCAAAAAGAAGTGAATGCATGAGCTGACCTTGTACCAAACAATAAGATAAACTAATTCTATATTTAAAAGCAACACAAGAAAATGACCATTTCACTTCACTCTATCTCCACATTCTCCAACAAAACTGAATACAACCAAAGGAATCCAATTGTTGCACACAAACAAAAACGTTTACTAGACTTGCCAACTACTGTTCCATTTCTTCCGCTTATTATACTTTATTTGTTTCCAATCATCCCGTCATCATTTGGCACATCATATTGCATCATCCGAACGTTTACCATAACCAACCAAGTTAACAGATGCCTTGCCAACCATATCGTATCAAACTAAAATCACTATTTACCTTACATCAACCAACCCCAAACACCAATGATGATACATAGACCTTGAACATCGACCACTTCTACAATTTTGCACAAAATGATCTCCAAACACAAATGACCACATTATCTGATCATGGAATCAAACATAAACATAACATTATCAATTAATCTTATTGGCAGATCAAATCAAGATAAACTTAGCTCCGATGTGATGCAGTCAAAGTGGTTTTGTTTCGAAAGATTTTTCTATTATAGCTCACATTATTTGAATAGATTTGCATATAGTTAGCCTTGAATCTAGGAGTTAAATTGATTAGCCTTTAGTTACCTTTCTTTCCTTTGCCTATAAATACAAATAGTTTTTCCATACGCTTATATGGTATCAGAGCCTGCTATTCTCTAGTTTTGAGTCAAATCCTACTCGTCAGATTATTATTTTAAACTTCGGTTCCGCTTTCATTCTTTCATGGCTGAGTCTTCTAATCCAGGAGCTACTCTAGGCAATCATGCTGTGTCTGCCGAGTCCAGCCAAAATCAAGCAGGAAGCTCCTCATCTCTTTTCCTGGAGGAGACCCTGGTTCCATTCATATCACAGTTTACAAGCTAGAGGGCATCACTTACTTGCAGTCGGATCAGTCTGTCAAAATACTGATCTGTGGCCATTACATACGACTGTATTGGGTTTGAAAATTTTGGTGAGTCCTTATTCCACGAGAGGATTAAAAATAGGACAGGCAAATAGAATACATGATGATTACTTCAGTTCAGAAATTGGGGTTTCTGAACGGTAAATGATGATGTCATCACTTTCATTGGATACTTTTCATTGGGTAAGGTAAAAACCGGTTTCGTAAATGGATATGATAATGGTCATCATTCCGTTAGATTGTTCTAACTGGGTTTAGATAATTGAATCATGAAAACTTTGTTGTTTGTATTGGTAATGGTTATTACGTTCAAATAATAAGTTGATGTTGTTGCTTCAGTTCAAAAAAATTGAGGTTTTCAAAATCGTAAATAATGAGGTCATCGTTTCAATCGGATACTTTTCATTAAGGTAAAAAACAGATTCTGAGAATGGAGATGATATAAGTTACATTTCCACGGGGCTCTGGTCGGACGAGTTATTGATCTCTGGAATGTTGGGTACATATGATTGTGTCGGGCCATAAAAATTTGGGGCTATAGAAATTGGAAATGTTCAAGTCTATATTTCTCGATAGGATTATTGCTAAGCAAGGCAAATAGAACAGATGATGATTTAGTAAAAATGTTGCTAGTTAATTCAGTTCAGAAAATTTGGGGTTTCGGAATCATGAATGATGAGGTCATCATTTCAATCAGATACTTCTCATTTGGCAAGGTAAAAACAGGTTTCGAAAATGGAGATAAGTTACATTTCCATAAAAAATTGGGGCTATAGAAATTGGAAAGGTTCGAGTCCATATTTCACCGAAGGATTCTAGCTAGGGATCGTGAGGGCAGTGATTATTAGGTTCAAAATATAAGAGGTCTGTGATATTGTATTTTTCTCGCCGGATTATTTGAATGGGACAAGGAAATTTGGTTTTTCGAGAATTTCCGGCACATATTGTTGTGGTGGATTTATAAAATTAAGCGTCTCAAGAATAGGAAATATATAAATCATCATTCCTTGGCATTTGTACGTAGGGAAGTAAAATTTTGGTAAATGTTCATAACTGTTGTTTTGACTTTATTAAACAGAGTACATGATCATTTTCTAACATGATAGTTCAGAAATTTGGAAGTTTCGGAATCGTAAATGATGAGGTCATCATTTCCATCAGATACTTTTTTTTTTAGTAAACATTGGATACTTTTCATTGGTAGTGTAAAACAAGTTTCGTGAATGAAGATGATATAGATTATCATTGGACGACATTGTTTTAACTGGGTTCGAGAAATTTAAATCGTGATCTTTTTGTGATGGTGTTGGTACTTGGTAGTTGTTATTAGGTTCAAAATATATGAGGCTTTGTGGAATTGGAAATATATAACTCTATATTTTTCATGGGATTACTTTGATAGGGCAAGATAAATTGGTTATGTGAATATCGGGCACATTGTTTTGGTTTTAAAGGAATTGGGCTTCAATTGGGCATATATGTCTTCATGACCGGACAGTTCTAGTTAGTATTGGAAATCGAATACATGAACCTTTGATAGATAAGTCAGACAATGGCTATTTGGCTTTGATTTTTTTTTTTTTTTTTTTTTTTTTGCGAAATCGGAATAAATGTAAGTCATAGGTTCCATGTGATTATTTCAATTGGGCACGGTAAACTGGTTTCGTGTGGGTATGGTCATTGGGTTTCAATAATTTGGAATTTTCTAATCAAGAAGAGCTCATGTGACTGTGGAGAGAGAGAGAGTAATTGGAGATGCTTTAAATCATCAATCCATGCGAGATTCTAGTTGAGTAAGGAAAAGTAAGTACATTAAGTCTGGGTAGATATGGTTGTGGTGGATATGTAGGGTCTAAAATGCGGGGTTCCTACAATTACTCAAACCCCAAATACAAACTTAACGTTACTACAGTTTTCAACATTACATGAATCCAGTTCTGAAGACAAGCCATAAATATCCAGCAACTAAATCAAATCTTACCATTTCCTTCTCGGGCTCGTAAATCTTTTTGCTCTAATCACTTTATAGCCGAATAGACTATAGTCAAGCATATTTCTAGTACACCACCACAATCCAACTAAACAGCAATACAACTTAATTAGCAACCATTTTACCTGTCCTAGGATAAGTATACTGCCTAAACTGAAATCATAATTCAACTTACTTTACTATCCATACGCTTCTAACTAATCCAATTCTGATACGAAACTATGTAAAATCACTTCACCAACTTCACCCCCAACTTCAAATAGAGTGGAAATCCACACATCTTGATGACCAAATCAATCTTACCTAATAGTGTGAAGCAGGTCCCTAACTAGGTTCATAAATCAAGCATATCCCTCGAAATCTCGACGATTATGGGGCCCAAACATCAAACTATATGTCTTTACCTTATCCTTTTATCTACCTTTTCTTTACTCACTATCTCCTGCTTCTTCCCTTTCCATAACATGAACTCACCACAGTAACACAACATTCAATATCAAAGATCGCCACACACTTCAAATTCATTTATACTACATATAAAAGTTTGAGAACTAACACAAAACCGTCGCTTAAACCCTCAATCTACTTCACTATATTCTTGTTATTTAATCCCCCCCCCCAACACTCAGAATTATCAAAAAAGTTACTTTAATGTAAATTCAGAGAATAGCATTCCACACATAAGAACTTTCCAATTTCCTACACAATCACGTGGCAAGTGGCTGTTGGACCACATAAGATATGTTATTCATGACTAAGCAGTTGAAATAAGTTCTTCAAATAGTCTCCACAAAACAGTGTTTTTTTTCCTGCCTTAATCCATGTCAGCTTTCCTCCATCTCTATTTCGCTCAACAAAGTTACCCATCTCCAGCAACAAACATTGAACATCCCACTTGCTCCAAACGCATACCATTGGATTCTCAACCTGCTCAATTCAATAAAGTAACTACCCCCTCCATGTTCCTGGCCTTAAATTTCAGTGAACCACTCCAAAAATTTAGCGTGTGTGACTGTATCCACTGTTTGTGAAACATGGCATCCATGTAATAGTTTTCTCCAAACCATCAGATCACTACAACTTGCAACTCCACATGACATTGAAGGACCCACTTTATAATCGTGTTTTTATTGAACTTTCAACTGGGTTGACTTGCAAGCCTTATCGCTTCACCTAATCCAAAGTTTAAAGAGTCTACAAGAAACTTCAACAATTTTCATCCAATAGTATCATTTCTAAGTAACCAAAGAAACTCTCCCCAGTTGAACACCAAGACACAAGTAACCAAGAGTAGGTTCATGCTAAATCACCATTATTACTTCATAATAAATCAAACTGTACTAAGACATCTATAGTAAAATTCTAAAATCCGTCCAGCCTCAACAAACTCCAAACTTCTGCAATGGTTAGATCACATTTACTGATCTCAAAAGTCAATATCATACATAGCAATACAATAAACTGATAAGCTGCTTCAAGTTCGAGAATTGATTCCTATCGGTAATGTACCAAATCTGCAGCCGCTTGCAATGGCAATGGGTTCCAAAGTGGGGTCGTTGCCGGTGAAGTATTTGGGTATGCCCACTTGGAGCGGGTTTTAAAACAATCTCCATTTGGGACCCGATAATTGAACGCATGGAGAGGCGATTGACAACATGGAAAAAACAATATTTGTCGAAAGGTGGGAAGATTACTTTGCTAAGAAGTACGTTGTCTTCCTTGCCCACCTACTTCCTATCTTTATTCCCGCTGCTAGCTTCAGTTGAGAAGAGATTGAATAAGTTGCAACGGGATTTTCTTTGGGAAGATGCAGATGGAGAAAGGAAGTTGCCGCTAGTATCTTGGAAATCTGTTTGCACTCCACTTTCAAGTGGAGGGGCAATGATTCATGATCTCAGGCGATTTAACCATGCTTTGTTGGTAAAATGGTTATGGCGGTTTATGTGTGAAGATAACAGTCTATGGAGGGGGGTTATTGCCACCAAGTTTGGTGTTTTAGAAGGAGGATGGATGTCTAAGGAAGGAAGAGAGAGACATGGTGTTGGTGTGTGGAAGTTTATTCGCCAAAAGTGGTCTGTTTTCTCAAGGAATATTCACTTTCAGGTTGGTGTTGGCACTCGGATAAGCTTTTGGAAGGACATATGGTGCGGAAATGAAGCATTATTTACTTCCTATCCTGTCTTATTTAACCTCTCTACTAATAAAGACGCCAAGGTTGCAGATTTCTTGAAGATCACATATGGAAGTGTTGTTTGGGATCCTCTGTTCATTCGTAATTTGCATGACTAGGAGTTTGATTCCTTGCATCAGTTTTTACAAAACTTGTACAGTGTTCAAGTGGATGTGGGCAACTGTGATAAGGTTTTTTGGGCTGGGGGTCAAGAAAAGTTCTCTGTGAATGGCTTTTATTCCAATTTTTTTTTTTGTTGAGAATCATTATCCAGTTAAAGCAATTTGGAAATCAGGTAGTCCCTTGAAAGTAAGTTTTTTGCATGGTCAGCTGTAAAAAATGCTATTCTAACATTGGACAACCTGCAACGAAGAGGGTTCAGACTACCTAACCGGTTTGTTATGTGCAAATGCTCAGAAGAAACAGTGTCACATTTGTTGCTACACTGTTCAGTTGCTAGGGCTCTTTGGGAAGCTATTTGGGGTTTGTTCGGCATTCAGTGGGTCCAATCAGCTGACTTAATGACCCAACTTCAATGCTGGTCGGCAGGTTGCAAAGGTTCTAGTAGAAGGAAGATTTGGCGAGTAGCTCCTTTGTGTATAATTTGGCAAGTCTGGAGAGAGAGGAATCATCGTATTTTTGATGGCCAAGAGATGTCAGCTCACCAATTAAGGGCCCAGTTCGTACGGACCTTACGATTTTGATTCGATGGGACTTAGTCCAACTCTCCCTATGCACTATTAGGCTTTCTAGACTTGATAGACACCTAAGTTGATCTTGGTTTTGTTTGCCCTGTTTTTTTGGTGAATAAAATTTTCTTTACCGATCAAAAAAAAAAAGTTCGAGATAGACATAGAAAATAATCAAAAACAGCCCAATTTTCATCTCCATTTGCCTCAAAAATATCCAATACTGCTTAACCAAAATCTAGGCGTCCGAGCAACACTCATGGCCCACAAACAAAATGTTGACCATGGTTTGTAGCTACCATTAAATTGTAGCGAAAGGGTACATCCCAATGTTTGTTCTCTCCAGACACAAGTGACCACTCAAAATACCAATCGTACCAGAATTCCGAAGTTGTTCTCTTTCACGTTTGCTCCCACATGGACATGTATTCTCTATCTCCTTGCATCCTTTTCTTCTTATTTTTCTCCCGCCCTCCTATACGTGTATCCTTGCTCAACCTCGAGAAGAAAAAGTAGGAAAAGTGATATTTTACCCTGATATCCATATATTTATACGGCACCAAGTTAGATTTCAATGTTCAGTATTCTATAAGTCTACAGTTCCAGACCATCCAATTCAATGTTTCAACAAAATGTAAAAATAAGATTGCAGTATATGCATGCAAGTATGTATATACTCCTCTTTCTGTTTCTTCAATTTTCTACTCAGTTGTCCTAATTTCCCTTTTCCTCCTAGTTTAGACCTCTGACCAAAGAACGAGAGACCGTAAGCCAGTCACACTTCTTCCCATAAAACAGCACCTACTTCCTTGATCAAGTTAATTATTGTACAATCTATTATACTTTACCCTATTCCCACATATTTCGTATCTCTCTATTAATAAAATAATCCACAAATCAAACACCCAGTATAACAAAATTACTGCCGGAGGACACGGGAACAATATCCTTGTGTCACAAATTCTAAACACCAACACACGACTTGAAAACAATCAGTACGTAGTTGCAACAAGTGCAACTTCTAAGACCATTTTTGTCCCACCAATGTTGTCAATAGAAACACAAGCATCTGTAAAACTAATATATTCACATCAAGATACAGATACACAATAGTTACCCTTTGAATAAAAAAGCAGATGCAAGAAACCCAATATGAACTAGTCACATGATTATCCAATCATCAATTACTATATCCAGAATTGAAGTCTTGCGCACATATCTTTTCTGACTGCTCCTCACACACTTATTCATTGTTGTTGTGATATCCTGTCTCATGTCAGAAACTTGAGAAAAGGAATCTTGGTTGTATATGGTACCTTCTGAATTATAGCTAGCGAGTTGGGCTTAAGCGTTTTCCTCCAAGAATTAGGAATTAGGATCAACCAGTAATCTATTTAATATTTACAAATGGTATCAGAGCCCACATGGTCAGTGGTGTTCACAGTGGAGTAAAGGCTATGTCTCTCCCTCCCAAACCAACACCATCTCCATAACCTGCTCACTAATAAAGAATCACCAAAATATAAACATGCCATCCTGCCAAATATTCAGTACACCTCACTTATCCGTTTTATGATTACCTAACTTTTTTGTCCACTTCATTTCTCATTTCTTCGCTCTTAATGTTCCTTTTATCATCTTCTTCATCACCCCATTACCTTGGCATTCATATCCTATAAAAAAATCATGGGTCTTATTATATCAACCACCCACGACCACCAAATATAAATAACCCATGTAACCTTGGCTAAATCAAAAAATAAGAAAATGCATGAGCTAATCTTGTACCAAACATTAAAATAAACTAATTCTGAATTTAAGAGCAACACAAGAAAATGATAATTTCACTTCCATGTATCTCTATATTCTCCAACAAAACTGATACAACCAAAGGCATCCGATTGTTTCTCACGAACAAAAACATTTACTAGACCTACCAACTACTGTTCCATTTCTTTCGCGTATTATACCTTATTCCAATCTTCCCGTCATCATTTGGCACATCACATTGCATCATCCGAAAGTTTACCATAACAACCCAAGTAAACCAATGGCTGCATTACTTTGCCATCCATATCATATCAAACTGAAATCACTATTTACCTTACATCAACAAGCCCCTAACACCAATGATGATACTAACGACCTTGAACATCGACCACTTCTAAAATTTTGCACAAAATGATATCCAAACACAATAACCACATTATTTGATCACAGAATCAACCATAAACATAGCTCTATCAATTATCTTACTGGCAAATCAAATCAATATAAGCTTAACCCCGATTTGATGCAGTCAAAGTGGTTTTGTTTGGAAAGAATTTTCTATTATAACTCACATGATTTGAATAGATTTTCATCTAGTTAGCCTTGATTTTAGGAGTTGAATTGATTAGCCTTTCGTTACCTTTCTTTCCTTGGCCTAGAAATACAAATAGTTTTCCATACACTTATATGGTATCAGAGCCTGCTATTTTCTAGTTGTGAGTCAAATCCTACTCGTCAGATTATTTCAGAATTCGGTTCAGCTTTCGTTCTTTCATGGCTGAGTCTTTTAATCCTGGAGCTACTCTAGGCAACCATGGTGTGTCTGCCGAGTCCAGCCAAAATCAAGCAGGAAGCTCCTCATCTCTTTTCCTGGAGGAGACCTGTTTCCATACATATTACAGTTCACAAGCTAGAAGGCATGACTTACTTGCAGTGGGATCAGTCTGTCAAGATAGTGATCTGTGGCCGTTACATAAGATTGTAGTGGGTTTGAAACTTTTAGTGAGTCCTTATTCCACGAGAGGATAAAAAATAGGGAAGGCAAATAGAATACATGATGATTTGGTAAAAATGGTTGATAGTTACTTCAGTTCAGGAATTTGGGGTTTCGGAACAGTAAATGATGAGGTCATCACTTCCATCGGATATTTTTCATTGGGTAAGCTAAAAACGGTTCATTAATGGAGATGATAATGGCATCATTCCATGAGATTGTTCTAACTGGGTTCAGAAAATTGAAATCATGAAAATTTTATTGTTTGTATTGGTAGTGGTTATTACGTTCAAGTAATAAGGGGCTATGCAAATCGGAATTTTCGCTCGATTATTTGAATAGCGCTACACAAATTGGTTTCGCCAATGTTGGCCACATATCGATGTGGTGGATTCGTAAAACATTGTACTTAAGCAATAGGAAATTCATAATTCCTGGGGAAGTCTTTTGAGGTAAGGAAAATTGAATACATTGAGCTTTGCTATATATGTTTGTTGTGGCTATATCAACTTGAAAAGTTCATTGCATTCAAATGTTTCTAAATGGGCGAGGCAAATTAAAATCATGAAGTTAAGATAACTGTGTTGGCGCCTTGGCAGTGATTACTTACGTCCACAACATTTGGGGCTTCTAGAATGATACATGTTATATTTCCATGGGACCATTTTAGTTGGACAAGTTATTGATTTCGGCAATGTTGGATATTCCATGAGAGGATTCTAGATAAGGGAGAAAAAAAATGACAGTGGTGGATCTGAAATTTGGGGCTACAGAAATTGGAAATGTTCAAGTCAATACTCCATGAGAGGATTCTAGATAAGGAAGAAAATAGAACACATGATGATTTGGTAAATTGATTGTTAACTTCCGTTCCGAAATATGGGGTTTTCGGAATCGTAAATGATGAGGTCATCATTTCCATCGGATACTTTTCATCGGGTAAGGTAAAACAGGTTTCGTGAAATGGACATGAGATTGTTCTAACTGGGTTAGAGATATTGAAATCATCAAAACATTGGTGATTGTGAGGGTAGTGGTTATTAGGTTTAAAATATATGGGGCCTGTGGAATTGGAATTCTCGCTGGATTATATGAATGTAGAAAGGTGAACTAGTCTCGTGGATGTTGGACAGATATTGTTGTGACTGATTCGTAAAATTTAGAACTTCAAGGAGTTTGAAGTGGGTAAGGATAATTGAATACCTTAAGTTTTGGTATAAATGTTGGTGATGATGGCTATATCAATTCAAAAGATTAAGCGGTTCTAATATTGGAAATGATATAGGTCATCATTTCCAATGGGACTATTTTATTTTGATACAACAAAATGGTGGGTAAGGAAAATATGTTGGTTTATTTCCATTCGAAAGTGAAGGGATTAAATATTGGAAATGATATAGGTCATAGTTTCCATTGCGGCTATTTTATTTGGGTTGAGGTAAGCTGGTTTCATAAATGATATACGCAACCATTCCCTAAGCTTTTCGTTAATGGACCAGGCAAATTAAAAGATAATTGTGTTGGCGGTGATTATTTTTGTCCAAAATAATTGGGGCTTCTTGAATTAAGTTACATTTCAACGGGACTATTTTAGCAGTTGGACGAATTATTAATTTAGGGAATGTTGCGTACACATGTCTGGTGACTCTGAAAAATACAGTGCTAAAGAAATTAAAATTTTTGAGTCCATATTCCACTAGAGAATTCTAGTTCAGCAAGGCAAATAGAAATTGGTCAACATCTTTGATGGTTACTTCAGCTCAGAAATTTGGGGTTTTAAAAATCAAAACGTGTTGATGTTCAGTTTATATAATTTGGGGTTTTAGTAATTGTAAATGATGTGATAATCACTGCCATTGGATATTTATCATTAGGTAAGGTAAAAACAGGTTTCGGTAACGGAGATGATACAAGTTACATTTACAAAGGGCTCTCATAGTTGAACGAGTTATTGATTTCAGATATGTACTGATTTCGGGAATGTTGGGTACATATGATAGTGTTGGGTCAAAAAAAATTTGGGGCAATAGAAATTGGAAATATTCAGTACAGTAGATGACGATTTGGTAAACATATTGAACGTTACTTCAGTTTAAAATATTTGGGGTTTTCGAAATTCCAAATGATGAGGTCATCATTTCAATCGGATACTTTTCATTGGGTAAGGTAAAAACAGGTTTCGAGAAGTGAGTTGACATAAGTTACATTTCCACAGGGGCTCTCTTATGTCGACAAATTACAGATTTCGGGAATGTTGGATACATATGATTGTGGTGGGTCTGAATTTTTGGTGCTATAGAATAGGAATGTTCAGCCCATACTCCACGAGCGAATTCTAGTTAGGGAAGGCAGTTAGAATAGATAATTCAGTAAACATGTCGATGGTTACTTTAGTTCAGATAATTTTAGGAATTTGGGAATCGTAAATGATGACGTCATGATTTTCATCTGATACTTTGCATTGGCTAAGGTAAAAAGAGGTTTTGCGAATGGTGATGAGATCTATTATTTGGACGAGTTATTGATTTCGGCAATGTTGGGTACATATGATAGTGTTGGTCATAAAAATTTGGTGATATAGGAATCGGAAAAGTCAATATTTCACGAGAGGATTCTAACTAGGTAAGTCAAATAGATTCGGGAATTTTGGGTACATATGACAGTGTTGGGTCGAAAAAAATTTGGGGCAATAGAGATTGGAAATATTCAACACAGTAAATGATGATTTGGTAAAGATGTTGATGGTTACTTCAGTGTAGAATATTTGGGGTTTTCGAAATTCCAAATGATGAGGTCATCATTTCAATCGGATACTTTTTCATGGGGTAAGGTAAAAACAGGTTTCGAGAAGTGAGTTGACATAAGTTACATTTCCACAGGGGCTCTCTTATGTCGACAAGTTATTGATTTCGGAAATGTTGGATACATATGATTGTGGTGGGTCTGAAATCTTTGGTGCTATAGAATAGGAATGTTCAGCCCATACTCCACGAGCGAATGCTAGTTAGGGAAGGCAATAAGAATAGATAATTCAGTGAACATGTCGATAGTTACTTTAGTTCAGATAATTTTGGGGTTTTTAGAATCGTAAATGATGAGGTTAACATTTCCATCTGATGCTTTGCATTGGGCAAGGAAAAAAAGGTTTTGCGAATGGTGATTCGATCTATTATTTGGACGAGTAATTGATTTCGGCAATGTTGGGTACATATGATAGTGTTGGTCATAAAAATTTGGTGATTTAGAAATCGGAAAAGTCAATATTTCACGAGAGGATTCTAACTAGGTAAGTCAAATAGATTTCGGGAATTTTGGGTACATATGATAGTGTTGGGTCGAAAAAAATTTGGGGCAATAGAGATTGGAAATATTCAACACAGTAGATGATGATTTGGTAAAGATGTTGATGGTTACTTCAGTGTAGAATATTTGGGGTTTTCGAAATTCCAAATGATGAGGTCATCATTTCAATCGGATACTTTTTCATGGGGTAAGGTAAAAACAGGTTTCGAGAAGTGAGTTGACATAAGTTACATTTCCAAAGGGGCTCTCTTATGTCGACAAGTTATTGATTTCGGAAATGTTGGATACATATGATTGTGGTGGGTCTGAAATTTTTGGTGCTATAGAATAGGAATGTTCAGCCCATACTCCACGAGCGAATTCTAGTTAGGGAAGGCAGTTAGAATAGATAATTCAGTGAACATGTCGATAGTTACTTTAGTTCAGATAATTTTGGGGTTTTTGGAATCGTAAATGATGAGGTTAACATTTCCATCTGATGCTTTGCATTGGGCAAGGTAAAAAGAGGTTTTGCGAATGGTGATGAGATCTATTATTTGGACGAGTTATTGATTTCGGCAATGTTGGGTACATATGATAGTGTTGGTCATAAAAATTTGGTGATTTAGGAATCGGAAAAGTCAATATTTCACGAGAGGATTCTAACTAGGTAAGTTAAACAGATTTCGGGAATGTTGGGTACATATATGATAGTGTTGGGTCGAAAAACACTTGGGGCAATAGAAATTGGAAATATTCAATACAGTAGACGATGATTTGGTAAACATGTTGATGGTTACTTCATTTAGAATATTTGGAGTTTTCGAAATTCCAAATGATGAGGTCATCATTTCAATCCGATACATTTTCATTGGGTAAGGTAAAAACAGGTTTCGAGAAGTGAGTGGACATAAGTTACATTTCCACAGGGGCTCTCTTATGTCGACAAGTTATTGATTTCGGAAATGTTGGATACATATGATTGTGGTGGGTCTGAAATCTTTGGTGCTATAGAATAGGAATGTTCAGCCCATACTCCACGAGCGAATGCTAGTTAGGGAAGGCAATAAGAATAGATAATTCAGTGAACATGTCGATAGTTACTTTAGTTCAGATAATTTTGGGGTTTTTAGAATCGTAAATGATGAGGTTAACATTTCCATCTGATGCTTTGCATTGGGCAAGGAAAAAAAGGTTTTGCGAATGGTGATTCGATCTATTATTTGGACGAGTAATTGATTTCGGCAATGTTGGGTACATATGATAGTGTTGGTCATAAAAATTTGGTGATTTAGGAATCGGAAAAGTCAATATTTCACGAGAGGATTCTAACTAGGTAAGTCAAATAGATTTCGGGAATTTTGGGTACATATGATAGTGTTGGGTCGAAAAAAATTTGGGGCAATAGAGATTGGAAATATTCAACACAGTAGATGATGATTTGGTAAAGATGTTGATGGTTACTTCAGTGTAGAATATTTGGGGTTTTCGAAATTCCAAATGATGAGGTCATCATTTCAATCGGATACTTTTTCATGGGGTAAGGTAAAAACAGGTTTCGAGAAGTGAGTTGACATAAGTTACATTTCCAAAGGGGCTCTCTTATGTCGACAAGTTATTGATTTCGGAAATGTTGGATACATATGATTGTGGTGGGTCTGAAATTTTTGGTGCTATAGAATAGGAATGTTCAGCCCATACTCCACGAGCGAATTCTAGTTAGGGAAGGCAGTTAGAATAGATAATTCAGTGAACATGTCGATAGTTACTTTAGTTCAGATAATTTTGGGGTTTTTGGAATCGTAAATGATGAGGTTAACATTTCCATCTGATGCTTTGCATTGGGCAAGGTAAAAAGAGGTTTTGCGAATGGTGATGAGATCTATTATTTGGACGAGTTATTGATTTCGGCAATGTTGGGTACATATGATAGTGTTGGTCATAAAAATTTGGTGATTTAGGAATCGGAAAAGTCAATATTTCACGAGAGGATTCTAACTAGGTAAGTTAAACAGATTTCGGGAATGTTGGGTACATATATGATAGTGTTGGGTCGAAAAACACTTGGGGCAATAGAAATTGGAAATATTCAATACAGTAGACGATGATTTGGTAAACATGTTGATGGTTACTTCATTTAGAATATTTGGAGTTTTCGAAATTCCAAATGATGAGGTCATCATTTCAATCCGATACATTTTCATTGGGTAAGGTAAAAACAGGTTTCGAGAAGTGAGTGGACATAAGTTACATTTCCACAGGGACTCTCTTATGTCGACAAGTTATTGATTTCGGGAATGTTGGATACATATGATTGTGGTGGGTCTGAAATCTTTGGTGCTATAGAATAGGAATGTTCAGCCCATACACCACGAGCGAATTCTAGTTAGGGAAGGCACATAGAATAGATAATTCGGTAAACATGTCGATGGTTACATTAGTCTAGATTATTTTGGGGTTATTTGAATCGTAAATGATGAGGTCATCATTTCCATCTGATACTTTGCATTAGCAAGGTAAAAAGAGGTTTTGAGAATGGTGATGACGTAAGTTTCATTTTCACCAGGCTCTATTATTTGGACGAGTTATTGATTTCGGCAATGTTGGGTACATATGATAGTGTTGGTCATAAAAATTTGGTTATTTAGGAATCGGAAAAGTCAATATTTCACGAGAGGATTCTAACTAGGTAAGTCAAATAGATTTCGGAATGTTGGGTACATATGATAGTGTTGGTCGAAAAACACTTGGGGCAATAGAAATTGGGAATATTCAATACCGTAGATGATGATTTGGTAAACATGTTGAGGGTTACTTAAGTTTAGAATATTTTGGGTTTTTGAAATTCCAAATGATGAGGTCATCATTTCAATCAGATACTTTTTCATTGGGTAAGGTAAAAACAGGTTTCGAGAAGTGAGTTGACAAAAGTTACATTTCCACAGGAGCTCTCTTATGTCGACAAGTTATTGATTTCGGGAATGTTGAATACATATGATTGTGGTGGGTCTGAAATCTTTGGTGCTTTAGAATAGGAATGTTCAGCCCATACACCGCGAGCGAATTCTAGTTAGGGAAGGCACATAGAATAGATAATTCGGTAAACATGTCGATGGTTACTTTAGTTCAGATAATTTTGGGGTTTTTGGAATTGTAAATGATGAGGTCATCATTTCCATCTGATACTTTGCATTGGGCAAGGTAAAAAGAGGTTTTGAGAATGGTGATGACGTAAGTTGCATTTCCACCAGGCTCTATTATTTGGACGAGTTATTGATTTCGGCAATGTTGGGTACATATGATAGTGTTGGTTAAAAAAAAGTTGGTGATTTAGAAATCGGAAAAGTCAATATTTCACGAGAGTATTCTAACTGGGTCAGTCAAATATATTTCGGGAATGTTGGGTACATATGATAGTGTTGGGTCGAAAAAAATTTGGGGCAAAAGAAATTGGAAATATTCCATACTAGTAGATGATGATTTGGTAAACATGTTGATGGTTACTTCAGTTTAGAATATTTGGAGATTTCGAAATTCCAAATGATGAGGTCATCATTTCAATCGGATACTTTTTCATTGGGTAAGGTAAAAACAGGTTTCGAGAAGTGAGTTGACAAAAGTTACATTTCCACAGGGACTCTCTTATGTCGACAAGTTATTGATTTCGGGAATGTTGGATACATATGATTGTGGTGGGTCTGAAATCTTTGGTGCTATAGAATAGGAATGTTCAGCCCATGCACCGCGAGCGAATTCTAGTTAGGGAAGGCACATAGAATAGATAATTCGGTAAACATGTCGTTGGTTACTTTAGTTCAGATTATTTTGGGGTTATTTGAATCGTAAATGATGAGGTCATCATTTCCATCTGATACTTTGCATTGGGCAAGGTAAAAAGAGGTTTTGAGAATCGTGATGACGTAAGTTGCATTTCCACCCGGCTCTATTATTTGGACGAGTTATTGATTTCGGCAATGTTGGGTACATATGATAGTGTTGGTTATAAAAATGTGGTGATTTAGGAATCGGAAAAGTCAATATTTCACGAGAGGATTCTAACTAGGTGAGTTAAAATAGATTTCGGGAATGTTGGGTACATATGATAGTCTTGGGTCGAAAAAAATTTGGGTCAATAGAAATTGGAAATATCCAACACAGTAGATGATGATTTGGTAAACATGTTGATGGTTACTTCAGTTTAGAATATTTGGAGTTTTCAAAATTCCAAATGATGAGGTCATCATTTCAATCGGATACTTTTTCATTGGGTAAGGTAAAAACAGGTTTCCTGAGTTGACATAAGTTACATTTCCACGGGGACTCTCTTATGTCGACAAGTTATTGATTTCGGGAAAGTTGGATACATATGATTGTGGTGGGTCTGAAATCTTTGGTGCTATAGAATAGGAATGTTCAGCCCATACACCACGAGCGAATTCTAGTTAGGGAAGGCACATAGAATAGATAATTCGGTAAACATGTCGATGGTTACTTTAGTTCAGATAATTTTGGGGTTTTTGGTTTCATAAATGATGAGGTCATCATTTCCATCTTATACTTTGCATTGGGCAAGGAAAAAAGAGGTTTCGAGAATGGTGATGACGTAAGTTGCATGTCCACCAGGCTCTATTATTTGGACGAGTTATTGATTTCGGCAATGTTTGGTACATATGATAGTGTTGGTTAAAAAAAAGTTGGTGATTTAGGAATCGGAAAAGTCAATATTTCACGAGAGGATTCTAACTAGGTGAGTCAAATAGATTTCGGGAATGTTAGGTACATATGATAGTGTTGGGTCGAAAAAAATTGGGGCAATAGAAATTGGAAATATTCAATACATTAGATGATGATTTGGTAAACATGTTGATGGTTACTTCAGTTTAGAATATTTGGAGTTTTCGATATTGCAAATGATGAGGTCATCATTTCAATCGGATACTTTTTCATTGGGTAAGGTAAAAACAAGTTTCGAGAATTGAGTTGACATAAGTTACATTTCCACAGGGACTCTCTTAAGTCGACAAGTTGTTGATTTCGGGAATGTTGGATGCATATGATTGTGGTGGGTCTGAAATCTTTGGTGCCATAGAATAGGAATGTTCAGCCCATACACCGCGAGCAAATTCTAGTTAGGGAAGGCACATAGAATAGATAATTCGGTAAACATGTCGGTGGTTACTTAAGTTCAGATTATTTTGGGGTTTTTGGAATCGTAAATGATGAGGTCATCATTTCCATCTGATACTTTGCATTGGGCAAGGTAAAAATAGGTTTTGAGAATGGTGATGGCGTAAGTTGCATTTCCACCAGGCTCTATTATTTGGACAATGTTGGGTACATATGATAGTATTGGTCATAAAAATTTGGTGATTTAGGAATCGAAAAAGTCAATATTTCACGAGAGGATTCTAACTAGGCGAGTCAAATAGATTTCAGGAATGTTGGGTACATATGATAGCGTTGGGTCGGGAAAAAATTGGGGCAATTGAAATTGGAAATATTCAAAACGATGATTTGGTAAACATGTTGATGGTTACTTCAGTTTAGAATATTTGGAGTTTTCTAAATTCCAAATGATGAGGTCATCATTTCAATCGGATACTTTTTCATTGGGTAAGGTAAAAACAGGCTTCGTGAGTTGACATAAGTTACATTTCCACGGGGACTCTCTTATGTCGACAAGTTATTGATTTTGGGAAAGTTGGATACATATGATTGTGGTGGGTCTGAAATCTTTGGTGCTATAGAATAGGAATGTTCAGCCCATACACCACGAGCGAATTCTAGTTAGGGAAGGCACATAGAATAGATAATTCGGTAAACATGTCGATGGTTACTTTAGTTCAGATAATTTTGGGGTTTTTGGTTTCATAAATGATGAGGTCATCATTTCCATCTTATACTTTGCATTGGGCAAGGAAAAAAGAGGTTTCGAGAATGGTGATGACGTAAGTTGCATGTCCACCAGGCTCTATTATTTGGACGAGTTATTGATTTCGGAAATGTTTGGTACATATGATAGTGTTAGTTAAAAAAAAGTTGGTGATTTAGGAATCGGAAAAGTCAATATTTCACGAGAGGATTCTAACTAGGTGAGTCAAATAGATTTCGGGAATGTTGGGTACATATGATAGTGTTGGGTCGAAAAAAATTGGGGCAATAGAAATTGGAAATATTCAATACATTAGATGATGATTTGGTAAACATGTTGATGGTTACTTCAGTTTAGAATATTTGGAGTTTTCGATATTGCAAATGATGAGGTCATCATTTCAATCGGATACTTTTTCATTGGGTAAGGTAAAAACAAGTTTCGAGAAGTGAGTTGACATAAGTTACATTTCCACAGGGACTCTTAAGTCGACAAGTTGTTGATTTCGGGAATGATGGATGCATATGATTGTGGTGGGTCTGAAATCTTTGGTGCTATAGAATAGGAATGTTCAGCCCATACACCGCGAGTGAATTCTAGTTAGGGAAGGCACATAGAATAGATAAGTCGGTAAACATGTCGATGGTTACTTTAGTTCAGATAATTTTGGGGTTTTTGGAATCGTAAATGATGAGGTCATCATTTCCATTTGATACTTTGCATTGGGCAAGGTAAAAAGAGGTTTTGAGAATGGTGATGACGTAAGTTGCATTTCCACCAGGCTCTATTATTTGGACGAGTTATTGATTTCGGCAATGTTGGGTACATATGATAGTGTTGGTTAAAAAAAAGTTTGTGATTTAGAAATCGAAAAAGTCAATATTTCACGAGAGGATTCTAACTAGGTGAGTCAAATAGATTTCGGGAATGTTGGGTACATATGATAGTGTTGGGTCGAAAAAAATTGGGGCAATAGAAATTGGAAATATTCAATACATTAGATGATGATTTGGTAAACATGTTGATGGTTACTTCAGTTTAGAATATTTGGAGTTTTCGATATTGCAAATGATGAGGTCATCATTTCAATCGGATACTTTTTCATTGGGTAAGGTAAAAACAAGTTTCGAGAATTGAGTTGACATAAGTTACATTTCCACAGGGACTCTCTTAAGTCGACAAGTTGTTGATTTCGGGAATGTTGGATGCATATGATTGTGGTGGGTCTGAAATCTTTGGTGCCATAGAATAGGAATGTTCAGCCCATACACCGCGAGCGAATTCTAGTTAGGGAAGGCACATAGAATAGATAATTCGGTAAACATGTCGGTGGTTACTTAAGTTTAGATTATTTTGGGGTTTTTGGAATCGTAAATGATGAGGTCATCATTTCCATTGATACTTTGCATTGGGCAAGGTAAAAAGAGGTTTTGAGAATGGTGATGACGTAACGAGTTATTGATTTCGGCAATGTTTGGTACATATGATAGTGTTGGTTAAGAAAAAGTTAGTGATTTAGGAATCGGAAAAGTCAATATTTCACGAGAGGATTCTAACTAGGTGAGTCAAATTGATTTCGGGAATGTTGGGTACATATGATGGTGTTATATGATAGTGTTGGGTCGAAAAAAATTTGGGGCAATAGAAATTGGAAATATTCAATACTATGATGATTTGGTAAACATGTTGATGGTTACTTCGGTTTAGAATATTTGGGGTTTTCGAAATTCCAAATGATGAGGTCATCATTTCAATAGGATACTTTTTCATTGGGTAAGGTAAAAACAGGTTTAGAGAAGTGAGTTGACATAAGTTACATTTCCACAGGGACTCTCTTATGTCGACAAGTTATTGATTTCGGAAATGTTGGATACATATGATTGTGGTGGGTCTGAAATCTTTGGTGCTATAGAATAGGAATGTTCAGCCTATACACCACAAGCGAATTCTTGTTAGGGAAGGCACATAGAATAGATAATACGTTAAACATGTCGATGGTTACTTTAGTTCAGATAATTTTGGGGTTTTTGGAATCGTAAATGATGAGGTCATCATTTCCATCTGATACTTTGCATTGGGTAAGGTAAAAAGAGGTTTTGAGAATCGTGATGACGTAAGTTGCATTTCCACCCGGCTCTATTATTTGGACGAGTTATTGATTTCGGCAATGTTGGGTACATATGATAGTGTTGGTTAAAAAAAAGGTTGGTGATTTAAGAATCGGAAAAGTCAATATTTCACGAGAGGATTCTAACTAGGTGAGTCAAATAGATTTCAGGAATGTTGGGTACATATGATAGTGTTGGGTCGAAAAAAATTTGGGGCAATAGAATTGGAAATATTCAATACAGTAGGTGATGATTTGGTAAACATGTTGATGGTTACTTCAGTGTAGAATATTTGGGGTTTTCGAAATTCCAAATGTTGAGGTCATCATTTCAATCGGATACTTTTTCACTGGGTACGGTAAAAACAAGTTTCGAGAAGTGAGTTGACATAAGTTACATTTCCACATGGGCTCTCTTATGTCAACAAGTTATTGATTTCGGGAATGTTGCATACATATGATTGTGGTGGGTCTGAAATCTTTGGTGCTATAGAATAGGAATGTTAAGCCCATACTCAACGAGTGAATTCTAGTTAGGGAAGGCACATAGAATAGATAATTCGGTAAACATGTGGATGGTTACTTTAGTTCATATAATTTTGGGGTTTTCGGAATCGTAAATGATGAGGTCATCATTTCTATCTGATACTTTGCATTGGGCAAGGTAAAAAGAGGTTTTGAGAATGGTGATGACGTAAGTTGCATTTCAACCAGGCTCTATTATTTGGACGAGGTGTTGATTTCGGCAATGTTGGGTACACATGATAGTGTTGTTCATAAAAATTTGGTGATTTAGGAATCAGAAAAGTCAATTTTTCACGAGAGGATTCTAACTAGGTAAGTCAAATAGATTTCGGGAATATTGGGTACATATGATAGTGTTGGGCCGAAAAAAATTTGGGGCAATAGAAATTGGAAATATTCAATACAGTAGATGATGATTTGGTAAACATGTTGATGGTTACTTCAGTTTAGACTATTTGGGGTTTTCTAAATTCCAAATGATGAGGTCATCATTTCAATCGGATACTTTTTCATTGGGTAAGGTAAAAACAGGTTTCGAGAAGTGAGTTGACATAAGTTACATTTCCACAGGGGCTCTCTTATGTCGACAAATTACAGATTTCGGGAATGTTGGATACATATGATTGTGGTGGGTCTGAATTTTTGGTGCTATAGAATAGGAATGTTCAGCCCATACTCCACGAGCGAATTCTAGTTAGGGAAGGCACATCGAATAGATAATTCGGTAAACATGTACTTTAGTTCAGATAATTTTGGGGTTTTTTGAATCGTAAATGATGATCATCATTTCCATCTGATACTTTGCATTGGGCAAGGTAAAAAGAGGTTTTGAGAATGGTGATGACGTAAGTTGCATTTCCACCAGGCTCTATTATTTAGACGAGTTATTGATTTCGGCAATGTTGGGTACATATGATAGTGTTGGTCATAAAAATTTGGTGATTTAGGAATCGGAAAAGTCAATATTTCACGAGAGGAATCTAACTAGGTAAGTCAAATAGATTTCGGGAATGTTGGGTACATATGATAGTGTTGGGACGCAAAAATTTTGGGGCAATAGAAATTGGAAATTTTCAATATAGTAGATGATGATTTGGTAAACATGTTGATGGTTACTTCAGTTTAGAATATTTGGGGTTTTCGAAATTCCAAATGATGAGGTCATCATTTGAAAAGTTGATAAAAATTCCCAATTTCGCGAATGGAGATGATATAATTTACATTTCCACAGGGCTCACATAGTTGGACGAGTTATTAATTTCGAGAATGTTGGGTTGTTGGATAAAAAAAATGGCGCTGTACAATTTGGAAATGTTCGAGTTAATAAATTTCATGAGAGGATTCTACCTAGGGAAGGTAAAAATAATTGGTGATGATTTGGTAAACACGTTGATCATTCCCTCAATTGAAAAAATATGGGGTGTTCAGAATCGTAAATGACAAGGTCATCATTTAAAACAGATACTTCTCATTAGGTAGGGTAAAAACAAGTTCGAGAATGGGGATGATATAAGTTACATTACCACAGGGCTCTCCTAGTTGGACGAGTTCATGATTTCGGGAATGTTGGGTACATATAATAGTGTGGGATCATAAAAATTCGGGGCTATAAAAATTGGAATAATCCATCCATATCTCCCGAGAGGATCCTAACTAAGGAAAGCAAATAGAATAAATGATGATTTGGTGAACACTTCGATGGGTACTTCGCGTTTCCGAATCGTAAATGATGAGGTCATCATTTCCATCAGATACTTTTCACTGCGTAAGGTAAATACCAGTTTCGAGAATGGAGATGGTATAAGTTACATAGCTCTCTTAGTTGGACACTTATCGGGGATGTTGGATAAATATGATAGTGTTGGGTCATACCATTTGGGGTTACAGAAATTGGAAATGTTTAAGTACATGTTTCACCAGAGGATTCTAGCTATGGAAGACAAATAGAGTAGATGATACTTTGGTATTCACGTTGTTGATGGTTACTTCAGTATAGAAAATTTGGGGTTTTCTGAAAGGTAAATTATGAGGTCTTCATTTCCATGGGATACTTTTCATTGGGCAAGGTAAAAACAAGTTTCGAAAATTGAGATGATATAAATTATATTTCCAAAGAGGGCTCTCTTAGTTGGACGATTTATTGATTCTGGGAAAGTTGGGTACATATGATTGTAGTGGGTCTGAAAAGTTTGGGTCCATAGAAATTGGAAATGTTCAGTCAATATTCCACGAGAGAATTGTAGCCGAGGAAGGCAAATAGAATAGAATATATTATGATTTATTAAACGTGTTGATGGTTACTTCAATTCATATAGTATGGGGTTTCGGAATCGTATATGATGAGGTCATCATTTCCATCCGATGCTTTTCTTTGGGTAAGGTAAAAACTGGTTTCGAGAATGGAAATGGTAAAAGTTACATCTCCCTAAGGATCTCGGGCAAATTATTGATTTCAGGAATGTTGGGTACATATGGTTACTTCAGTTTGGGCTTTTCGGATCATAAATGAAGAGCTCATCATTTCAATCATCTGTGTATACTTCTCATTGAGTAAGGTAAAAACAGGTTTCGGGAATGGAGATGATAAGTTACATTTCCACAATTTTGGGGCTATGGAAATTGGAAATCTTCAAGTCCGTATCTCACGAGTGGATTCTAGCTAGATATGGTAAGGGTAGTGATTATAAGGTTCAAAATATGAAGGGTTTGTGATATTGAAAGTTTCGCCTGATTATTTGAATGGGGCAAGGTAATTTGGTCTCGTGAATGTCGGGCACAAATTGTTGTGGTGTATTTATAAAATTAATCGCCTCAAGAAAAGGAAATATATAAATTGTTATTCCTAGGCATTTGTATGTAGGGAAGAAAAATTGAATATATAAAATTTTGGAAAATGTTCAAAATGTCGGGCACAAATTGTTGTGATGTATTTATAAAATTAATCGCCTCAAAAGGAGGAAATATATAAATTGTCATTCCTCGGCATTTGTATGTAGGGAAGTAAAA
Source organism: Linanthus parryae (assembly GCA_023055425.1). Classification (NCBI taxonomy): domain Eukaryota; kingdom Viridiplantae; phylum Streptophyta; class Magnoliopsida; order Ericales; family Polemoniaceae; genus Linanthus; species Linanthus parryae. The sequence continues at coordinate 143,075,125 of JALGPY010000004.1, read as the reverse complement.
CTGAATATATACAATTTTGGAAAATATTCATAATGACTGTTTTGAATATATTAAACAGATACATGATTATTTGTTGTAATCAGGAATGATTAAGATAATGATGGGACTGTCCTAATTGGCTAAGGAAATCTAATTCACAATTCCAGCAAACCCACCTAGGAATTTCAAAAGACAAAGACCACCAAATATCTAATTGCATGTCATTACTTTATCCCTCTTCTACTTGACTTCTCTTTACTAGCCTCAATCTCTTTGCTTTTTCCTTTTTCATGACTTCAACTAAACACCAAAACAAGACTCTATATCACAGAACTCAACTGACAGGATTGTTCGTTAATCTAGTCTCATAGTTCTTATTTCTTACTTGCACTCCCAACCACGCTTAATCAAAATGGTGTGATATTAATCCTCCAGGTAATTTCCCAGGCTAACCAAACCATAGCTTTCTAATCTGAATACAGCTCTACCCCTTCTATCCAGTTTCTTATTCCTTTAATTCTAGCTAATTGATAAGGAAACACAGATTTTTCGAGAACATCACTTGAACCCCAGATACAAACTTAACCTCAACATTACTACACAGTTTTCAACATTACATGTAATCTAGTTCTGAAGACAAGCCCTAAATATCCAGCAACTCAATTTCCTTCTCGGGCTTGTAAATCTTTTTGCTCAAATCACTTCATAGTCAAGAATATTTCTAATGCACCACCACAATCCAACTACACATCAATACAGCTTAATTAGCAACCATTTACCTGTCCTAAAATTCAACTAACTTCTCTATCCATACGCTTCTAACTAATTCCAAATTTGATATGAAACTATGCAAAAATCACTTCACCAACTTCAACCCCAACTTCAACTAAAGTGGAAATCCACACATCTTGATGTCCAAATCAATCTTACCTAATAGTGTGAAGCAACCACAAAATGTGGCAGGTCCCTAACTAGGCTCATAAATCAAGTGTATCCCTCAAATTCTCGACCCTTATGGGGCCCAAACATCAAACTCTATGTCTTTACCTTATCCATTTATCCACCTCTTCATTGCTCACCCCTATGTCCTGCTTCTTCCCTGTCCATAACATGAATTCTTCACAAGAACACAACATTCAATATCAAAGATCGTCGCACACTTCAAGTTCACTTCTACTACAAGAGGATCTCCTCTTCCGAATAGAATATCGTCGAGAACTAACAGAAATCAAGCAGATTGACTATCTTCCTCTTCCGTTTCTTAGCTTCAGTCATCTCTCTTTCTTCCTTGTCCTCCTCTAGTATGAGATAATCATGCAGGCCACATATCATTTTCAACTAACACAAAACCGTCGCTTAAACCCTCAATCTACTTCACTATATTCTAGTTATTTGATCCCCCCCCCCCCCACTCAGAATTATCAAAAAGATCCTATAATGTACATTCAGAGAATAGGATTCCTCACAGATGAACTTTCCAACTTCATGACTAAACAGTCGTAAATAAGTTCTGTAAATAGTCTCCACCAAACAGTGTTTTCTCCAGCCTTAATCCATGTCACCTTTCCTCCATCTCTGTTTCGCTCAACAAAAAACTCATCTCTAGCAAAACACATCAAACATCTCCTTTCCTCCAAATGCATACCATTAGATCCTCCATAAATTACATGACTTCCACGTAAATTACGCAATAGTTTTCTCCGAACAATCAGATCACTACAATCAGATCACTACAATTCACAACTCCAAATGTAATCACATTACTGATCTGTATCCACTGTTTGTAAAACATGACTTCCACCTAAATTACATAATAGTTTTCTCCAAACAATCAGATCACTACAACTCACAACTCCGAATGTAATCACATTTACTGATCTCAAAATTATTTTCATACATAGCAATAAACTAAACTGATAAGCTTGTTTCAAGTTCGAGATGGACAGAGAAAATAATCAAAAACAGTCCAATTTCCATACATTCATCTCCATTTGTCTCTTCTGTGCAATCACTCACAATTGCTAATCTCGTATTTTTAACGCGTTTTAACACTGCGGTAATATTACGCATAGTAGTACTACTGCTTGCCATTCCCGTTGGGATGGATAAAAGACATTTTAACCCCTTTGAGTTTGAAAAATAACACTTTCCGTCAAAATAACACTACAAATTTGGAAGAATTTGTTTTGTCAATCATTTTACCGCATTTGTCTCGTGAATCATTTTTTCCGTCAAAAATTTTCCACTCTGCTTCTTCAGAACGATGTAATGGGGCATTCAGCCCTGACGATCTTTAATTTATAAAAGTAGTGGTTCCTCAAAAAATGTCTCCAAAATATTTAAAAAAAAAATCCAAAGTAAAATGACTTATCTGTTTCGAGTCTGCGAGTCATTTTGTGAAAACTGAAGCGTTGTGACAACTACTCCATACTAACGACACTCTCTCTCGTTGCAATCACATTTGCGAATTTTGGTAATGATGGGGTTTGAGACTTAGATTAAAGGAGTGACGCAAAACGATTGTGGTAATAAAACATATAGGCACTGGTTAATTGCGTAATTAGTAATCGCTAAGAAAGCTAATCTCGTAGTTACAAAGCTCACAATGCGGTAATATTAGGCATAGTACACTACTATTCCTGCCCGTTGCTAGAAAGGATGGGTAAAAAGAAAGTTTCAATCCTTTATGTTTAAAAAATAACACTTTCACCTCTTTGCGTGAGCTGAATCTGTTTCTTGAATCATTTTCCAGTAGAACATTTCTCCTTGTTTTGTAATTTGGTTCGAAATTTGTCTCGTAAACTATTCATCCACTGACGTGGATGCAAAAAATATTTATCGATAAATCAGGGGGAAAATGTATTTAATTGATACTCAGAGGGTGGAAAATATCTTTTACCCTACTTCTTATAGGATTCCCAATATTGAGACGACCATAGACTTCTTGTTGACACAAATGTTAACATGTTGAATTAATGCGGTACAAAATCAAACACATTGGTTGAGGCGTTAGAGAGAGAACGCTCTCTCCACTCTCTAGAAAACAACTCATCCTTTTGAAAATCCTATTTTTCCTCTGTCTCTTGGTTCTTAGCCGCCGCCGCCGCCGTTGAGAGTTATCCCCCCCCCTTTTCCGTTCTCTTTCCGTTTTCTTCAGATCCGTTCCTCCTTTAGGTTTGGCTTGTGGGTAGATCATACCTTCGCTCTCTGTTTTCTTTGGTTTTCGCCGCCGGAGATCTTTGTGCTTTTCAGGTAGAACATGTTCAGATCCACCTCTAGTTTGTTTTATCCCTCCTGGTCACGATCGGGTTTCAGGCGAAGTCAACCCTTCTGCTTCGTCTTCCCTCTACGTTTTCAGCCTCGCCGGTTTCCGTCTTACATCAGCCGGGGTCGTCAAACAGTTGCTCATCCAGTTTCGGTTTTGTTTGTTCGCAACTTACCCCTATCGTATTCAGTTTCCACTGGATTTTGTTTTAGTATTATTTTTCTTAATTTATTTCTCTTATGCACTGAGTGGTTTTATCCAAATTTGCATCTTCTTATAATATTCCTTCATGAAGTTTCATCATCTCTTGTTTTACTGGGTCTAGGCAGACCTTTTTCAAGGGTTTCGTCTCCTTCTTCTTATTCCATTTCTCTCTGGGCTCTCTCCCCTGATTTTATCTGTGTGAAATTGATCTTTTTTTATCATGAAGCGAGTCAGAACGTCTGTCTTTACTAAAGTGTGGGCTTTGAGCTACCAGGAACAACCGCGATCTCTTGCGAATTTATTCTGTACAGATTTTCAGGAATCCACAAGGAAGAAAGTGCGCTTTTTCTCCAAGAGGTTCAGATTCTGGGCTGAAACAACAGGTCAACAGTGCAAGAGGATTCGGATGAAAGGTGAGTTTCATCAGGCTATCCATGAAGTTCAACTGGTCAAATATAGGTATAGTCGAGATGAACTTTTAAGTCTTCGTTTCTCTCCGGTTAAGATTCGTGTGCCTGATCATACATGCAAGGAGATAGCTTGCATCCTTACAAGCTCCAATACCGGTACCCAAAAAGGCAAGTTCAGATTTGTCAATCTAAGGACCAAACAGGTGATCCTTGTTGATCAAGACTGGTATTGGAAAGCTGCGAAGAGACGACCTCATCTGCCTGCTGAGGGAACAGGATCTGTTCAAGTTCCTTATCGCCTGCTCTGTCGTCGTTTTCTCACTCCACACGAGCCTCACAACTCATCGGATCGATCAAAGCCGTGCAAATCCGAGGAGACCCGTTGCTAGAGATTTTCATCAGGTTACTTTACGCCAGTCGTTCCTATGAAGGTTCATGAGGAGCCCTCTTGTCCATCTGGGTCCTATGTTTCTGTATCGTTTCAACAGCAAATGGATAAATTGGAATAGACCGCACTCTCCGAATCATCATCCGAACAAGAAACTGAGGTCGAACTTAAAATTTCGGGAACCACTAGACTCGAGGACTCTGTTGGAATTGTGCCCTAGAGGCAATCAATTAATTGTGACATTTATGGACTTACGATTCATTATGTTATCGATATGGAGATATGTTAACATGAATGAAGTCCTTAGAATATAAGTGTTATATTCTTAAATATCCCTAGTCGATTATAATGATTAATAGGACAATCATCTATAGAATAGTATGGGGTTGGATTGATATGGAGATATCATGATCCAACACATGGGTATGCATTAGGAGTAATGGCATACTGGATTGACCCATCTCCGAGAAGGCTACATACACGTTATGTTAAGTCACAAGCGCTTCTCGCGGTGCAACGGTATTGTCATCCTTAGACTTGAAGTCACTAGATATTCTAGTTGTGGATTATTGTGATTTTGGTAGCGTCAAACGCTACACCGTAACTGGGTAGTTATAAAGGCGTGTATTGGATACAATAAGAAGCAAGCTTAGAGATCGTAGTGGACGTAGATAGAATTTGTCCCTCCCACATAACGGGAGCAAATATCCTGGGCCACTCGAGGGATAGTGCTTATAAAATGTCTGGCCAGACTCAAATAAATCAATATGGGATATTGATGTTATTTGCACGAATAAGGCTATTCCCAGGATCGAGAAACTATGGATTGGATATACGAGTGTGACTTGTATGTCTCGTGTCCAATCCGGATATTGAGACAAAGGGATGAGACAATTACTTGCACAAGGTTTGTCATGATGACTATTCTATTTGTTGGCTAGAATGGATGTCTTGCTAGAGGCCGCTCCATATTAGTAAATAGTTACTACCAACTAAATAGAACCTATGGGGTCACACACCATATAGGGGTGAACTAGACTTGGGAAATAATTAATTAATATGATTAATTAATTAGAAGGATCAAATCGCAACAACTTGATAACTTAGTAGGACTAATATGCAAGTTGGACTAATCCATGTATAGACATGATTAGGATTTGCCAAGGTGGCCTAATTCATGTAGAGACATGATTAGGATTAATTTGCAAATAGAACTAATCCATGTATTGACATGATAAGGACTATTTTTTGCAAAAAAGGGACTAATCCGAACTTGAGTAGGATTAGGAGAGGGGTTCTTTATGTAGTAGGACAAGGAGTTGTGGGACTATATAAAGAACACTCCTAGCTTATTTTTCTCTCTACACACAACACACATCTATATGATAGAAGAAAGGAGAGAACAAAGCAAGGAGAGAGCAAGTCCCAAAAGAGGGCCGAACCCCCTTGGGGATTGCCGCCCCTACCCGTCGGCCATGAAGAGTGCCGCCCCACCTCTTGGCACTCCATTGTTGCTTCGTTCCTTCTTCCTCCTCCATTCTTCCTAGCTAGCACATGGATTTGGAGGATCTAGATCTCACCTCTAGGCGTGGATCAACTGTAGAGACGTGACACAATTCGCGTTTGAAGTCATCAAAGGAGAACCCTAAGGTGTGTTAATTGATTTCTTCCCTTACCATCGTTATGTCTCTTGACTTGTGATCCTTGGAGGGTTTTGCATGGTTTATGATTGTTTGTGTTTCCGTTGCGCATCCATGAATCAAAACCCTACAGACTCATCTTTTTAAACCTTTATTCTTTGATCCCTCTATGTTATATGATATCTTCCTATTAGCCTCTTTTGATATCTCTCCTTGTCTTCTCCACAGGTGGTGTCCTCCAGTCTCTAATTTGCTTCCTGAAACCTATTGCTTCGTTTTTTATGTATTTTATTCGGTTCTTGGTCTTGTAGCTTTGTTTATCCTCTTAGTCGGATGTTATAGGTTTCTTGTGTATCTTGTTAGCCTAATAGTTGTTGCTACGCTTGTAATAGTATGTAGGTACTGTGTACTTTGCCTTATACTAATTGATCTTCTTCTTCTTCCGCAAAAAAATAATAATAATAATAATAATAATAATAATAATAATAATAATAAAAAAAATGTTTAGCATATTTTCTCATTTGAAACATCACATCTATTTTCACTTTCTTTGGATATGGCCAAACACGTTTACTGTATTCTCCAAGCGCCCACATTGGGAAGATGTTCTTATATTACGCATGTATCATACAATTCTTCATATACACACCCGTAATTTCCTGTTCATTACATATTTCATTGTAAAAAACGAAGTTGGATAATAGAAATATGGCTAGAATTATAGAATACTACTAATGAAGTTGCTAATATTCGCAATAAATGTGAACTCGCCTGTCCAGAAAATCGCCTTCATTGTGCATTAATCAACAACTTGGCTGCTTTGTAAAGGAGTTGGGTCCCTCTCGGCCTATAAGTATCAAAAACATGAAATACGGAAAAAGACATAACTAATTTGTGTGTTTAGAAATGCAGTTTCAACAAACGAATGTCTTATAAAACATCTCAGCCCCATAAAATGTTAAGCACCAACCCGTCCACCGTACATAAGACCAAGTTTGTTTTGCACCAAATTTGTTTTGCTTCTATCAAGTGACTGATATTTCTTTTTCATGCATGAAACTTTGTAAAAAATCAAAAATTCAAAAATATTATTAAGAATATTTACAAGAGTTCTCATAAAATTAGTGAAGTTGTCATGAAAGTACACGAGATCAAGGCATGATAGGAGTACCCATGGTGGGTCGTGACATCTTAGGATGACAATACGGTCCGATATGAGCTATCTGAATGAATCAGGTCCGCATTCGATCCCATTGAAGTGAATTGGATTGGACCAAGAGAACCAACCCGGTTTGGATCCGGATTCATATCACATGGCAGATCCGCTAGGGATCCGGCCCGATCCGACATATATGCTTTACAAATACTAGTTATACCCGCACGCGTTGCGTACGGGGTAGCTTCGAACCAAGGTTGTGCAAATTAACTATTGCTCGGTTGTATGTGATATGAGCCTTACTCAGAAGTTTGAATTATTATGTCTCTAATACACCATGTTTGAATACGCCAAAATAAAAAAATAGGCCGTGTTTGAATCGTGCTTAACATAAAATTTAAGAATTCGCCATAGTTGACCACAAAATCGGCAACCTATAATAACCTGTTTAATAACCATATCATACTAAACATCAAATTGCGACCATCTAATTTTACCAATATCAGAAGTTATAAGACCTGTCACTCTTGGATGCCAAATAACAAACATTTGTTCAAATGTCAACAACGTCCCGAGTCCGCAGTCCAAATAGTCCAAACAATAGTTAAATAAAAAAAAGCCACAAAATCTGCTTGGATACAAAATGGACTTCATATCGTAGTTCTCCATATGGATACAAAATGGACTTCATATCGTAGTTCTCCATAAGTAGATTGTTGTATTTACATCTGGTGTAGCGAGGGTAGCAAAAGCTGCATAATCAGAGAAGTATTTCATTTAAGCAGCAACAACAACAACAAAAATAAAAAAATATAGAAAAATCCTAGACTAAAATTTGTTCACAAAATCCTAGACAAATTTATGGGCCGACAACAATGCAACAACTGATTTCAATTTTACATATCTATACATCAACAAAAATTAATTCGCCACAAACTTGTGAGTTGGAAGAGAAGAAGATTAAGAAAAAGAAAAAGAACAATAACAGAAGGAGGATTTTTTCAGATGATTTACTTGAGTATGTTTACCATTTACTGCCAAAGAGGTGTGTGTGTGTGTGTGTACACCATTTACTGTCAAAGAGATGTAAATATATACTCCCTCCGTTCCCCCAGTTCCTTCAAAAAAATCTGGGGGCACACGGATTAAGAAAGGTAGGAAAAAGCCCATAAAGCCCCTGTGACTCACCCATTTACCCTGTCTTAATACAATCTCTCTCTCCTCTGGTTACACATTAACAAGAACACAACAACATTAACCATTGATTAACAGCAAGAACAACTGCCATGGTGGCGGATTAACAACAACAGCTTCTATTTGCCAGATTCACATTAACAACAGCAAGAACAATTGATTCACATTAACAAAAGCTTCTCCATTTTGTTTCCTCTGCTTCTATTTGCCAGATTTGAGGCTATTGTTGTTGCTCTCTTGTAAGAACAAGAAGAATAAGGCCGATCTAAGGCCTGGAAAGCAGAGGAGTGGGGGAAAAGAGTGCTACCCGGTGATTTTGCCCATGATTTCTCCGATCTACTTCCGGCACCACCAATATGCTCTCCCTCTTCACCCCCTTTACTTGAGTATGTTTACCATTAACATACTCAAGTAAATCATCTGAAAAAATTCTAACATAAGATCCATAAAATATGTATCCATGTACAGTTAAAATATAAAGCACAGTTATCAACTGACAACATAATCCTCAATACATACATTAAAAATCCTAAATCCATGCATCAATTTTGCAACATATGACTTACAATAGTGTATGTGTTTCCCCATGTTAAACTCCTATCAGTCGACATTATCCCAAAACTAATCTCCTCGTTTCCAAAACGTTTCTCACGAGGTATCAGTCCAGCATAAAACACTATCCAGAGCCCAGACTCACCTTTTAAGATACAAAAATCCATGTCACCTTTCCTCCATCTCTGTTTTCCTCGACAAAAATACCAATCTCCAGCAACATACATCAAACATCTCATTTCCTCCAAACGCATACCATTGGATTCTTAACATGCTCAATTCAATATTGTAAAACCCCCCTCCATGTTCCTGGCCTAAAATCTCAGTAAACCACTCCAAAGATTTAGCGTGTGTGTCCGTATCCACTGGAAACATGACTTCCACGTAGTTGTTTTCTCCACACATTCAGATCACTACAACTCACAACTCTACATGATATTGAAGGACCCATTGTATAATCGCGTTTTAAGTGAACTCTCAATTGGGATGACTTGCAAGCCATATCTCTTCACCCAATCCAAAGTTTAAAGAGTCTACAAGAAACTTCAGCAATTTTCACCCACTAGTATCATTTCTAAGTAACCAAAGAAACTCTCCCCCTAGTTGAACAACAAGACACAACTAACCAAGTGTAGTTTCATGCTAAATCACCATTATTATTACTTCATTAATAAATCAAACTGTACTAAGACATCTACCGTATCCCACCAGCCTCACCAAACTCCGAACTTCTGCGAAGGTTATATCACATTTACTGATCTCAAAAGGCAAAATCATACATAGCAACAAACTAAACTGATAAGCTGCTACAAGTCCGAGATGGACATAGAATATAATCAAAAATAGCCCAATTCTCATCTCTATTTGTCTCAAAAATATCCAATACTGGTAAACCAAAATCTAGGCGTCCGAACAACCCTCATGGCCCACAAACAAAAACATTGACCAAGGTTTGTAGCTACTGCTAAATTGTAGCGAAAGGGTTCAGCGCCAATTTAAATAAAGTTGTTCTCTAGAATTCAATTACTAGGAGAACTAATTACGGTAACTAAACCTTCTTATTATGTTCAAAGAACCAGGACTTCACACAGTTAGTTGCTTAGATATAAATAAAAATATGCCTAGCAAATAACATAGATAGACAGAAAGTGCAAAGTGCCTTAAGTGCTTCTGAAACATAATATAATAGCCAAACACAATACCTTTAAAAGCAGGTCTCCTCCACTCGTCTTCTTGCCACCCCTTTTTCCTTTTTCTTCGGCACACTGCTAGCCAAATCAAGCAAAAAAAAAAAAAAAAAATCAACATAGAATAATTTAACCATACAACAATTCGAAATCATAATCAAGGCAGAGGATTGGCAAAACAGAGAGAGAGAGAGAGCGAATAGTTACTTTGGTTTTGGATACCCTAATCAACAGGAGGGAGAGTATGGATCACACTAACAATTTTGAAACGCCATTGGTGAACAAAACGGATATAGTTCCCTGAAACCTCTCCTCACAAAAAGTTCACAATCAGCTGTCCTTCCACAACCACATCCAAAAAGTTCAAGAACAGTGCTAAAGCACCAACCTTCTCTACCTGAACAAAACCTAGCATCAACAACTTTCCTCAACAAGCTTTATCGCTCCATTCCAAATCTCCAAAAGCACTTCACCAATAAGGACCAATTAGAAAGGATGAGAAATCAACATTAGTGCCCCGTACTGACCAACCTGAAAACCCCTCCCTCAAATGATCTCTCTAGCATCTTACTAAGAGCCCTCGTCACCATGATATCTCAAATGTTCTCTCTAGCAACTTACTAAGAGCGCCCTCAACTTACTAAGAGCGCCCTCATCACCATGATTTATGATAAGGGTGAAAAAACCATTAAGGAGTTCATTTCCAAGAATGGAAAGGCTAACCAAAAGAAATACAAGCATAAATACAACCTATCCACCGATGACTAAAACTCTTCATCCCTTGGATTTAAAGCAGAAACTGTCAGTTCCCATGATCTTTCACCTTCTTAGAGTCCCTTTTGTAAAGAATTGCGACTCACCTCCTGTTAACAACCTATGATCTCACAATCCTTCTCTGTCAGAACCGCATCCAAAATCTGTCTATCTATTAAAATAACATTGTCTATTCAGAAATAAGAGAAGGTGAGATGCGTCCTAACTTAAAAAAAAAAAGCACAGTGACGAAAATATTATACGAGCGATTCAGCAGATTGATACGTGTGCCCGGCCTCCTCCCCAGCAAAAGCTAACTCTACCTACTTGACCCAGGCAATATAATTTGACGCTCTTTGAGAGTTAGCTAACCAGTTAAAGATCTTGAACACCTATCACCATCCTTAACCACATAACACTTTGACTTTTAATGTACCAAATTCACTATACGAGCAAATGCACCCATAAAAGAGGCAGCTCTCTCGTTCTGACCCACAACACTCCCCCATCACTCCTCCCCACGAAGTTTGCGTCACCTCTATCCATCGAATATATGTCAGTCAAAACATAAAAGGAAATTACCTTAATCCAACTTTTGACATCCTCTTTGACAGAGAAAATCGTAAACCAAAAAACATAATTCCCACAGCCCAGGATTCCTTAACCCTTGCACCAAGACATGACTCAGATCCTTAAAAACATCCTTCTGAAGCCACATCCTCAAAAATTAAAGGGAACAGTGGGGTTACCCCCACTCATAAACCTCCCCTCTCAGTGACTGGGCAGAGTCTAGAAACCGATCACATAGAAGAATGTCGTTCACCACAAAAGAACGTCGATTTGTTCTCTCCAGGCCTAACTGATCGCTCAATATACCCATATAACTCAGCCCGGATAATATTGTACGTTAACTGATTGACAGTCGGACCCGAATAATAATGCATCAGGCCTGGACTGTCAATTGATTAAGAACTTCATTACTGTAAACCCGGATAAGATCTTACGCTTCATCCTATGTAGCCCAACAGGTAAGACTCTTGGAATGAGAGTGAACAGCCTCTAAAATCATGCTGGAACTTCGCCACCAAAGCGAAAGACCAGTCATCCACTTTCATAGTCTCGAACGCAGGTCTGACACTTGGAAGTCTCCCAACAACTCAGGCACCTGTGATGGCTGACTAGACCGCTGTATCCTCTCTATTCACTAGTCGCCAATTGAAAGATACAATTTTCGCGATGAGCTTGTTCGGCCTTGATGAAACACAAATGAAAATCGACGCACTGACAAACTAGTTGGATACCAAATTTATAACGGCCCCTTTCTCTGTCACTCCTCACGTTCATTCTGTAAAACTGAGGTATTTAGGCCTAATCAATCCCCCCCCCCCACCCGGGCTTCTCAAAAACAAGGATCAAGGACTAGAACAAAGACATGTTGGTGACCCCTAAAATTAATTGTGACTCAATAGACTAGAAATCTACATAAAAAATAAGAAAGGCCAACAAATAAAATGTTGGTTGCCCCTAAAATTCAATTTCAAGATGAAGAGGGAAATTTACAATTGAAAATCACTCTGCAACAGACTATTGATGCATCCAGTTCAACATAAAAAAAATAAAAATAAAAGAGGACCGCATGAAACCAATTGTATCAGAAATCCGAAGTTGTTGTCTTTTATGTTAGCTCACACTGAGACATGTATTATCCATCTCCTTGCATCCTTTTCTTCTTATTTTTCTTCCGCCCTCCTATACTTATATCCTTGCTCAACCTCCAGCATTTTACCTTGATATCAATATCTTTATACGGAACCAAGTTAGATTTCAATGTTCAGTAATCTATAAATCTACAGTTCCGGACCATCCAAATCAATGTTTCAACAAATTGTAAAAAAAATAACAATTGCAGTATGCATGCACGTACGTATATACTCCCCTTTTTGTGTCTTCAATTTTCTACTCAGTTGTCCTAATTTCCCCTTTCCTCCTAGAGTAGAACTCTGACCAAAGAACGAAAGACCGTAAGCCAGTCACACTCCTTCCCATAAAACAGCTCCTACTTCCTTGATCAAGTTAATTGTTGTACAATCAATTATACTTTCATCCAATTCCCAGAAAATTCATATCTTTCTATTAATAAAGTAACCCACAAATCAAACACCTAATATAACAAAATTACTGCCGGGGGAAACAGGAACAATATACCTGTGTTACAAATTCTGGACACAAGACTTGCAAACTATCAGTACGTAGCTGCAACAAGTTCAACTTCTAAGATAACTTTTATCCCACCAATGTCGTCAATAGAAACACAGGCATCTGTAAAAGTAATATGTTAACATCAAGACACAGATACACAATAGTTAACCTTTGAATAAAAAAGCAGATGCAGGAAACCCAATATGAACTAGTCACATAGTTATCCCATCATCAATTACTTTATCCAGAATTGAAGTCTTGCGCACATATCTTTTTCCACTACTTCTCATGCACGTCAGAAACTTGAGAAAAGGAATCTTGGTTGTATATGGTACCTTGTGAATTATAGCTAACGAGTTGGGCTTAAGCATTTTCCTCCAGTAATTAGGAATGAGGATCAACCAGTAATCTGTTTAATAATTACAAATGGTCTCAGTGCCGACATGGTCTGTGGTGTGCACGGTGAAGAGGGCTAGAGGTTTCGTGCAAATGGACTGCCGTTAGCTTTTGTGTTTCCGAAGAGAACATACGATATCAGAAAAGCAAACAACGCATAGACATACTAAGAGTTATTCCGCATCTACAAAGCCAGTCATCTCACTTCAAATTTTTAATATTCTAAAAACATATCCTCTGCTTTTCTCTTGAAATAAAACACAAGTAATTCCTTATGGACAAAATATGTCGTGTTCCCAAGTCACCAACAAATAAACTCCAAACCCAAAAGAACAAGGCCAACTTGGCTAACCTCAAAACTTTTATGCTTCTTCTTACTTCAAGACAACACTCTTTATTATACTCAGATGAGAGTTCATCGTATACGCTTTCACCAAATTACTTTATTGTCTTTCTCGATACTAATTATCCTTTTGTTCCAAAATTTCAAATTTTAAGGAACTACCACCAACATAACCATAATGTGATATAGCCTTGAAACCCATATCCTCCAATCACAAATTACAAGGTTTGTCACTACATCAGTGGAAAATATATGCGCAGATTCCACATTTCAAATTCTGGCCAAAGAAGACAAATCCAATATTACAGTGAAAGTGTGTAATGTAGACTAAATACAGGACCTAAATACTGTAGAAGGGGGGGGGGGTTGAATAGAGTATGGAAACTTTTTGCAAAACTTAAAGTTTAACAGGAAAGCTTTGTGTGAAACTCAAATCTCAAGGCCTTGAGATTTTGTAAACTGTCTGAAACTCACTAAGACAAAAATTGTAAACTTCAAGGCCTTGAGATGTGAACAAAACTAAACAGCTTTTAAACCCTAATCTGTTTTAAGTTGTGTGCAGCAGATAATAATCAAACAAAAAAGTAAAGAACACAAAACAATTTACAGAGTTCAGTCCCAATGGACCTAATCTCTGCCTGAGGGATCTAATCCCACCAGGATTGGGCAAACACTTCTTATTACTCACACAGAAACAGCCCTAGATCCTCAAGCCTAAGTGATTTCCCTTACACCTATACAACTTGTGGTTCCAAACCTATCTAGTTCCAGCTACTAACTGTTGAGCTAACAAGAACCTCTTGTTGTTCACTTGAACAACCAACCACAGATGGAAGTACAAGTGAAGAACACAGTATGAAGATAAGCTGTTAAAGCCAGGAAGTGTTCTTCTGGTAAACTGGATTGATTTGATCTTCAAAAGTCTGGAATGAAGCTTGAATGATTGTGTGTTTGAATGGATGATCTCCCACGATTTTGTCACACCTCTCAGAGTATTCTGCAAGCCTCTCTCTCCTTCAAAAATCAAACCAGTCTCTTTTATCCACAACTGCAACTGATTGAGAGATTTTAGGATCTCAGTTCCTACAAATCCTCCTTCTGTTTTCAATTTAAATTCAAACAGCTTCAAGTGGATATCCGTTGGAATTTGTTGAGATTGCTCCTGCACGTTTAACAACCCTGCAACAGCATAGAAATACTGCAACAACAAAATCTAGACAACTAACAGTACTAAGACTGTTTGGTCATACAATTTCTGATAAAACTGTTTAATAAATTTAGAACCATAACCTGCATATCTTCTAAAACATATGAATCATGAAAAACAAGTTTAAGACACTTAAAAGTGAGTAATTAATCACAATACTAAGAGTCATAACCTGTAAGAGTGAATCAATTAAGTTCTGTAAAAACTGTCAGCAGCTCAAGGCATATCTCAAAGGCCTTGGAGCTCTGAACCTGCTTCACAGAATTTCAAAGTTAAACCCATATAACTTTGATTCTTCCTATTCTGATCATCTGCAATTGTGTTAGATATATAAATAGTATAATCCAAAAGTATATACTATAAACCACTGATTTGCATAATCAGAAATCCAATTCTGCAACACAGAAATGTTAGAACACACAGCAGAATAAGATAACTCAAGGCTTTGAAGTTCAGTCAATCTCAAGGCCTTGAGATTACAGGAATACTTTGTTGCTTGTGTCTTAGCCTTTTGTCTTTCATCACTCAAAACAATTACCAATCAAAGCACATTCAGGGATCTTGACTCAACATACAGCAATTATAAACCTCAAGGAACCCAACATCCTCAATCCCAAGATAAATATCACTAAACAATAATTGAATTACATAATCGTCAATACATACATTGAAAATTCTAAATCCATGCATCAATTTTGCAACCTATGACTTACAATAGTGTGTGATTCCCCATGTTAAACTCCTATCAGTCGACACTATCCCAAAACCAATCTCATCATTTTCAAAAAGTTTCTCATGAGGTATCAGTACAGCATAACACACTATCCAGAGCCCAGACTCACCTTTTAAGTTCAGGACAACAACCAAAAAAACAAGCTCGAGCTCGGCCATGTTTCTCCCTCCCTAACCAACACCATCTCCTCAACCTGCCAACAAATAAAGAATCACCTGAGTATAAACATCTCATCCTGCCAGATATTCAGTACACCTCACTTGTCCTTTTAATGATAACCTAACCCTTTTTTGTCCACTTGACTTCTCATTTCTTCCTTCTTAATGGTCCTTTTTCATTTACTTATCCACCCCATTACCTTGGCATTCATATCCTATTAAACATCCTAGGTCTTATTACATCAACCGCCCACGGCCACCAAGAAAAAACCCGTGTAACCTTGGCCAAATCCAAAAATAAGTGAATGCATGAGCTAATCTTGTACCAAACAATAAGATAAACTAATTCAGAATTCAAAGATTAACACAAGAAAATGACCATTTCACTTCCCTCTATCTCCATGTTCTCCAACAAAACTGAATGCAACAAAAGGCATCCAACTGTTGCTCACAAACAAAAAACATTTACTAGACCTGCCAATTACTGTTCCATTTCTTCCGCCTATTATACTTTTTTTTGTTTTCAATCTTCCTGTCATCATTTGGCACATCATATTGCATCATTCGAACGTTTACCATAACCAACCAAGTAAACAGATGACATTACCTTGCCATCCATATCATATCAAACTAAAATCACTATTTACCTTACTTCAACCAACCCCATGATAGACAAAGATGAATAATGAAATGTATATTGAATCAAAGTCAGAACTACACTTATATAGACTGACTCAGGACTAGACAATAAATTATAATAACAGAAATAATCCTAAAGTAATAGTATGTCTATTTATTGTCCATACGCCCCCGCAAGATGGAGGATCTAGAGAAGACTCCAATCTTGCCACGAATACCAAGAAACGTAACTCTAGAAAGAGCCTTGGTAAGACAGTCCGCAAGCTGATCAGCCGAGGACACATGAGAGACACGTAAGTGACGAACCTGAACTCTCTCGCGCACAAAGTGGAAATCCAATGCCAGATGCTTCATGCGAGAGCGGAAAACGGTATTGGAGCACAGGTTAAGTGGCACCAATATTATCGCAGTAGATAACCGGAGACGAGCTGAGGGTAACTCCAAGTTCAGCAAGCAGATAAGACACCCAACATAGCTCAGCAGAAGTGGCAGCCACAACATGATACTCAGCCTCAGTAGACGATCGAGCCACAGTCTTCTGCTTCTTAGAAAACCAAGCAATGAGGGAACCACCGATGTAGACCAAGTAGCCAGTCGTAGAGCAAAAATCATCCTTGTCCCCTGCCCAGTCAACATCGGAAAAGGCATAGAGGAAGCCGGACCACGACGAATAACAATTCCCATATCGATAGTACCCTGTAGATATAGAAGCAGACGCCGGACAGCATGCCAGTGAGTAGTGGTGGGACGATGTATAAACTGAGACAGCTTGTTAACAGCATAGGCAATATCCAGCCTAGTAAGAGACAAGTACTGCAAGCTCCCAACAACAGTCCTTTAAGCAGTAGCATCTGAGAGAGCCGAATCACTAGTAAGGGAGAGAGGGGCAGATGGATCCAGCGGAGTCTGAACCGGGTTGGCATCGGTCACGGGTCATACCGTGTCGCTGGAGGAGGTCATAAACATAACCACTCCGAGACAGCAACAAACCGTCGCGATGGCAAAGAACCTCAACCCCCAGAAAATAAGATAAGTCACCTAAGTCTTTGAGAGAAAACTTGTGAGACAAGGCAGAGATACACTTCTAGACAAAGGAAGCATCAGAACCAGTAACAATGATGTCATCAACATAAACCAAAAGGAATACAGTCGTGCATGAACCACGATACATAAAAAGAGAAGTGTCTGCCTTGGAGTAAGCGAACCCTTGCTGAAGAAGGAGCTGGCGCAACTCAGCGTAGCAAGCCCTTGGAGGTTTAAGGCCATAGATAGCCTTTTTGAGGCGAGAGACATGAGTAGGACGATCCCGGTCAGTGAACCCCCTGAGGCTCAGCCATGAATACATCCTCATGAAGAGTACCCTGTAGGAAGGCATTGTTAACATTCAAGTGCTTTAGTGGCCAACCCTGACTGACAGAAATAGTGAGAATAACACGAATGGTATTCGGCTTCACAACCAGGGCGCTGATGAGAACCCTTGGCCACAAGCCGGGCTTTATACCTGTCAACCGAGTCATCCTTGTCGTCGCTTGATGCGAAACACCCACCTGCAACCAACCAGATTTCGTCCGGAAGTGGCAGGAAATAATTCCCAAGTGTCATTGCTCAGGAGAGCTTCAAACTCAGCAGCCATAGCAGACCTCCACTGAGGGGCACGCAAAGCCTGAGTGGCTGTAGAAGGCTCAGCATCGGAAGAACTGACTGTGCACTGAGAGAGTAATTCTCACGAGACGGTAGTGTTCCATCTTTAGAGCGGGTAACCATGACATGACCACCAACCAGATTTCGTCCGGAAGTGGCAGGAACTAATTCCCAAGTGTCATTGCTCATGAGAGCATCAAACTCAGCAGCCATAGCAGACCTCCATTGAGGGTCACGCAAAGCCTGAGTGGCTGTAGAAGGCTCAGCATCGGAAGAATTGATTGTGCACTGAGAGAGTACTTCTCACGAGACGGTAGATTTCCATCTTTAGAGCGGGTAACCATGACATGACCAGCTGGAACTGAAGGACCCACGAAAACTGAAGTTGGAGTTGTTACCTGAGAGTCCGATGCAACAGTGGGGACCGCCGGATCCAGTGAGGCTGTGGGGGCCACTAGGTCAATAGATGCTGGTGGAGCCGACACTTTAGGCAGTCTATTGTACTGTAATCCAGATTACCTCTGAGGGGGAGGAACGGGGGATCAGTGGGGAACAGCAGGATGACCAAGGAGATGGTGCCAGGAACTGAAAGTGGGTCTGTAATCCATGGTAAGTGCAAGAGGAGGTGAATGATTGGCTGGCAAGATAGACTCCATTCCTAAGAGGTCCTGTGAGAAGTGGCGCCCCCGTAGTTTGATCCTTCAAAACAAAACCAATACGTGAAAACCCAACAGTCAAATGATTTTGTTCACACAATTTCGCAACAGATGTCAAGTTTTGTTTAATTGAAGGAACACATAAAACTCCATATAAAGAAAAATGATGGGCACCATGCTGAAGATAAACAGAACCAGTGTGAGTAATCGGAAGACCTATATCATCACCAATCATGACATCCTCAGTATGCTTATAAGGCTGATGGAAGGAGAGATTCTGCAGCTCGGAAGTGATGTGATGAGTGGCGCCACAGTCTAAGAGCCACGCCGGAGTCACTGGACTAGGTGCTGAGGGAGCAGTGGCAAGGTTAGTCCCGACGGGAGGCCTGAATGATCCAAACTGAAGAGGTCCGAATTTAACAGAGACACTGAAGTGGGGGCAGTCTCAAATCTGATGACCCTGGGCATTACACCCTTGACAAAACCATTTAAAGGGTTTGGGGACGCGGTTACCAGATGACTGCTGCTGGGAACGGGTTGGGTTCCATGGAGCGGACGGAGCCGACCACTGTTGTGGCTGTGGAGGTGCCCACTGCTGAGACGGGGGATTCGGCCAGTACTACAGAGAGGTCTGAGAGGGTTGCGGCTGTGGTTGCGGCTGGCCACGGTTGCGCCCTTTGTTTTGGCTAAAGGCCCCGTGCAGTAATTGACAGATGCAGGAGATCCACTGATCGAAGTTAGAGACTGACTCCGGGGGGTTCGTCCAGTACAGTTTTTCAAATAGCTCTTCGTATCCAATATCAGTGTCCCTACTCCTGATAATTGCAACCACTGGATGATAAACCTCATTTAGGCCATCTAAGATCCGACCAACCACATCAACTTCGTCCATGGGTTTGCCAAGGAGGGCGAGTTCATCGGCTTTGTTTTTGACAAACCGAAGAAACTCCGCAATTGTGCGTGTTCCTTGTTGAGAACGCTTCAGGTGTTCCTTGATATGCATAATATGACTCCTAGAGGGTTTAGCGTAGATGTTGCGAAGTGTATCCCAGATCTGAACCGCAGATTGTGCGCGTGCGACATGGGAGAACGTCGTGGGTGTAAAAGTACTGACTAAGTATGCAGCAATCAACTGATCCTGCTGGTACCAAGAAATATAGCTTGGATTAGGGACCACTTGTCGAGCAGCCGACGGAGCCGTGGTGGCGGAGGTGGATTCGGACACGCCTGACGAGGCAGTGCCGGTACTGGTGGGGGCAGCGGTGGTTTTGACGGTTCCCGTCGCCGTCTACGTCGATGTCGTCGTCTGCTTCTGGGCGGCGGCATCGTCATGTTTCGTCACATTTGGTGACGGTGGGAGGATCGTGCCATGAATAAACCCAGCAAGCCCATGCCCTCGTCGGGTGAAGAGGGTTTGTGACTGCCAGAGGGTGTAGTTGCCAACATCAAGTTTTTGGATGGCAGTGGTAGGGTTGATCACCACCAAGGGTTTGGTGGCGTCGAAAACAGCGGGAGCGGAAGAAAAGAATGGCGTGGTTTGAGCCATGGTGGCTATGCCGTGTTCGTCGAGCGTCAGGACTGTTCACAGGGTGGGGCGGCTAGGGTTAGGGTTTTGAAAGAAGACGCAGATCTTCTGCTATGATACCATGATAGACAAAGATGAATAATGAATTGTATATTGAATCAAAGTCAGAGCTACACTCATATAGACTGACCCAGGGACTAAATAATAAATTATAATAACAAAAATAACCCTACAGTAATAGTAAGTCTATTTATTGTCCATACCCCAAACACCTATGATGATAAAACGACATTGAACATCGACCACTTCTACAATTTTGCACATAACACAAATGACCACATTTTCTGATCACAGAATCAAACATAAACATAACCTCCGATGATCAAAAGACTCATACTTGGGAGTCAAATCCATTCCTGAAACTTGTGTTACACTACCAAGGAAAATAGAATACATGATGATATGGTGAATACGATGATGACTTCAGTTTAATAAATTTGGGGTTTCAGAATTGTAAATGATGAGGTCATCAATTCATTCGCATAGTTTTATTGAGTAAGGTAAAAGCATGTTTCGAAAATGGAGATGATATAAGTTATATTTCCACGGGGCTCTCATTGTTTAACAAGTTATTGATTTCGGGAATGTAGGGTACATATGACAGTGCTGGATCAAAATTTGGGTCTATAGAATTGAAAATGTTAGAGTCCATATTTCTTGAGAGGATTCTAGCTCAGGAGGGGCAATAGAATAAGTGAAGATTTGGTGAACACGTTGATGGTTATCAGTTCAGAAAATTTGGGGTTTTCTGAACCGTAAATGATGAGGTCATCATTTCCATCACATACTTTTCATTGAGCTAGGTAAAAAACAAGTTTTGAGAATTGAGATGATAGAAGTTACATTTCCACGGGACGCTCTCTTAGTTGGATGATTTATTGATTCTCGAGATGTTGAGTACATACGGTTGTTGTGGGTCTAAACACTTTGGGGCTATAGAATTGGAAATGTTCGGTCAATATTTCACCAGAGGATAGACGATTATTTGTAAATGCGTTGATGGTTATTTCAGTTCAGATAGTCAAGATAATGTGGAGTTTTCGGAATTGTACATGATAAGGTCATCATTTCCATCAGACACTTCTCATTAGGTAAGGTAAAACAGGCTTTGAGAATGAAATGGTACAAGTTATATCCCCACAGGCTTCTCATGCTCTGTTAGTTGGCCAGATTATTGATTTCGGGAATGTTGGGTACATGTGATCGTGTTGGGTCATAAAAGTTTGGGCCTATAAAAGTTAGAAATGTTCAAGTCCATATTTCACAAGTAGATTCTATCTAGGAATGGTAAGGGTAGTGATTATTAGGTTCAAAATATAAGAGGACTGTGATATTGGATGTTTGGCCGGATTATGTGAATGGGGCAAGGTAGTTTGGTTTCGTAAATGTCGAGCACATACTGTTTATAAAATTAAGCGCCTCAAGAAAAGGTAAAATATAAATCGTCGTTCCGAAGCATTTGTATGCAGTGAAGTAAAACTGAATATATAAAAGATTGATAAATGTTCATAATGGTTGTTTGAATATATTAAACAGAATACATGATGACATGATTACTTGTTAACATGATGGTTCAGAAATTTGGAATTTTCGGAATTGTAAATGATGGGGTCCTCATTTCCATCAGATACTTTTCAATGGTAGTCACAAGTTTCATGAATGAAGGTGATATAGATTATCATGGAATGATAGTGTTCTTACTCGGTTAGAGAAATTTAAATCATGAATGTTTTAGTGATGTCGTTCGTAGTTATTAAAAGGTTCAAAATAAATGAGGCTTTGTGGAATTAGAAATAACATAATTCCGTAATTTTCATGGGATCACGTTAATAGGGCAAGCTAAATTGGTTGTGTGAATATCGGGCACACTGTTAAGGTGAGTTGAAAAGAATTGGATTGGGCATATATGTGTTCATGACGGGATAGTTCTAGTTAGTATTGGAAATTGGATACATGAACCTTTGACAAATAAGTCCACAATGGCTATCTTGGTTTGATTTTTTTGCGAAATTAGAATTAATATAAGTCATCGGTTCCATGAAATTATTTGAATTGGGCAAGGTAAACTGGTTCCGTCCAATAATTTGGGATTTCCTAATCAAGAAGAGCTCATGTAAGTGTGGATAGAGAGTATGTAACTGGAGATCCTATTAATCATGAATCCATGGGAGATTCTTATTGAGTAAACATTTAACTGGCCTAGGTTAAATTAGACAGCCCAAACTAAAACCACAATTCAACTAACTTTTCACCATACGCTTCTATCTAATCCCAATTCTGATATGAAACTATATAAAATCACTTCACCAACTTCATCACCAACTTCAACTAAAGTGGAAATCCACACATCTTGATGTCCAAATCAATCTTACCTAATGGTATGAAGCAGCCACAAAATGTGGCAGGTCCCTAACTAGGCTCATAAATCAAGCATATCCCTCAAAATCTCGACGCTTATGGGACCCAAACATCAAATATCTGTCTGTACCTTATCCTTTTATCTACCTCTTCTTTGCTCACTATATTCTAGTTATTTAATCCCCCCCTTCAAAAAAAAAAAAAAAAAACTGTCAGAATTATCAAAAAAGTTACTTTAATGTACATTCAGAGAATAGGATTCAACACATAAGAACTTTCCAATTTCCTACACAATCATGTGACAAGTGGCCGTTGGACCACATAAGATATGTTATTCATGACTAAACAGTTGTAAATAAGTTCTTCAAAAGTCTCCACCAAACAGTGTTTTTCTCCAGCCTTAATCCACGTCACCTTTCCTCCATCTATTCCGCTCGACACAGTTGCCCATCTCCAGCAACAAACATCAAATATCCCATTTCCTCCAATTGCATACCTTTGGATTCTCAAAATGATCAATTCAGTAGTGTAACTACAACCCCCATAATCCTGGCCTTAAATTTCAGTGAACCACTCTAAAAATTTAGCGTGTGTCTGAACCCACTGTTTGTGAAACATGACTTCCACGTAAAACTTTTCTCCAAACCTTCAGATCACAACAACTTGTAACTCCACTTTAAGTGAACTCTCAACTGGGTTGACTTGCAAGCCTTATCGCTTCACCTATTCCAAAGTTTAAAGAGTCTACAAGAAACTTCAACAATCTTCACCCACTAGTATCATTTCTAAGTGACCAAAGTAACTCTCCCCCAGTTGAACACAAAGACACAACTAACCAAGTGTAGGTTCATGCTAAATCACCATTATTACTTCATTAATAAATCAAACTGTATAAGACATCTATAGTAAAATCTAAAATCCCTCCAGACTCAACAAACTCCAAACTTCTGCAAAGGTTAGATCACATTTACTGATCTCAAAAGTCAAAATCATACATAGCAATAAACTAAACTGATAAGCTGCTTCAAGTTTGAGATGGACATCGAAAACAATCAAAAACAGCCCAATTTTCATCTCCATTTGTCTAAAAAATATCTAACTGCTCACATTTTCACTAGAAAAAAAGTTATCAGCAAACGTGACCGCAGTAATATACAACGGAGTAGCATTTTCTCAAATACATCAAGAAATACTTGCTCAAGCTGCATTGAGTTTATATTGTTACCTGCTAGGAATTCACCGCTCATCCTGTGTATCGATCAATAGTTCTGGTGTTTTGTAAAGATGTCAGATGTCTCTGTCACAGCCTGATTCATATAAGAACAGATAGCACAGAAGGCAAAGTTTAAGCAAACATTAGAAACTAACAAACACTTGTATATTCATACACTCAGTCACAAGATAAGCATTACATAGTAATCACGGGTACACAAAATCTTCTATAGCTTGAATAAACACCAAATGCTTACAGTTACAGTTAATTTGTCTGATTAGTTTATGTTTCTCTTTTAGGTGAAAATGAGAAAGAAACAGAGCATGTAGAAACAGAATTTTCCAGTTTCGTCAAATTGGGAACAAACACCCATGTTATGTTGGTTTATAACTGGTCGACATATTTCTTTCATCTCCTTTTGGATAAAACATTTGAAACACAGAGATGCATAAGCATTTAGTAAGTTTTATCTGCAAGTTATTTCTGCGTAGACATGTATGGCGTACAAAACAACCCACTCTCCAAACCCTGCAAAAAATAACATAGAATAATTCAACCATACAACAATTCAAAATCATAACCAAGGCAGAGGATTGGCAAAACAGAGAGAGAGAGCAAAGAATTACTGTGGTTTCGGATTGCACAAACGATTTTCAAACACCATCGGTGAACAAAACGGATACAGATCCCTGAAACCTCTCCTCGCAAAAAGATTCCAACCAGCTGCCCTTCCACAACCACATCCAAAAAGTTCAAGAACAGTGCTAAAGCCCCAACCTTCTCTCCCCGAGCAAAACCTAGCATCACTAACTTTCTACCACAAGCTTTACCGCTCCAGTCCAAACCTCCAAAACGACTTCATCAATAAGGGCCAATAAAAATGGATGAGAAATCAATATTTAGTGCTCCCGTACTGACCGACCTGAAAACCCCTCCCTCAAATGTTCTCTCTAGCATCTTACTAAGAGCCCTCATCACCATAATATCTCAAATATTCTCTATAGCATCTTACCAAGAGCCCTCGTCACCATGATATATAATAAGGGTGAAAAAACCAATTAGGAGTTCATTTGCAAGAATGGAAAGCCTGACTAAAGAAATACAAGCATAAATACAATCTATCCACTGATGACTAAAACTCTTCATCCCTTGTAGATAAAGCAGAAACCGTCCGTTCCCATGACCTTACACCTTCTCAGAGTCCCATTTATATAAAAATTCCGACTCGCCTAGTAACAACCTATGATCTCACAATCATTGGCTGTCAGAACCGCATCCAAAATCTGCCAAACTACTAAAATCAAATTATCAAGTTCAGAAATAAGAGAAGGCGAAATGTGTTCTAACTTAAAAATAATCACCATGACGAAAATATTATACGAGCGACTCAGCAGATTCATACGCATGCCCGGCCTCCATAGCAAAAGCTAACTCTACCTACGCGACTCAGGCAGTAAAATTCGACGTTCATTGAGAGTTAGCTAACCAGTTAAAGATCTTGCACACCTATCACCATCCTTGACCACAAAGACCTCTATATTTATTGTGCCAAATTCACTATACGAGCAAACACACCCATAAAAGAAGCAACTCTCTCGTCCTCATCATCAACACGCCCCCATCACTCCTCCCCCACAAAGTTTACTTCACCCCTATTCATCGCATCTATGTCGGTCAAAACATAAAACAAAATTATTCCTTATTCCACCTTTTGACATCCTCTGCGACCCAATAGTCTAGAACTCCACATAAAGAATCAGAAATGCCTACAAAAGATATATTTGTTACCCCTAAAATTCCATCTCAAGATGAAGAGGGAAATTAACAATTCAAAATAAGTCTGCAACAGACTATTGATGTATCATAAATCCCCATGAAACCAATCGTATCAGAAATCCGAAGTTGTTCTCTTTCACGTTCTCTTCCACTGAGACATGTATTATCTCCTTTCATCCTTTTCTTCTTATTTTTCGTCTGCCATCCTATACGTGTGTATCCTTGCTCAACCTCCAGGCCCTCGTTTGGGTAGCGGATAAGGAGGGGGATATGATATGATATCCCCTCGCTTATCTTATCCCTTGTTTGGGTAGCGGATAAGGAGGGGAAATCATACCCTCCCCTTATCCTTCCCCATTTTTTTGGCTTGATTCTTATACCACCCACCGGATAAGGGGGTGAGGGGGATAAGAGGGGGTTCCATTCGTGACCAAAATACCCTCAACCATTATTTTTAATACCCAATATGTCCCTCGTGTAACCATTATTATATTGGTGTTTATCTAAAATTTTGTTTAATTTGGAATACATGAATGTTTATTTTGAATTTTATGGATGTTTTATTTGAAATTTTGTTTTATTTGGAATTGTATGAATGTTTATTTGAAATTGCGTTTAACATGTATTTTCAGTTTTATTCCTTTTTTTATGTTTCATTTTAACATACTGAAACATAAAAGTATTTTGAAAAAAAAAGATAAAGTGTAAATTTGGAGCAGGTTATGGAATATGAGTGCAAATTATTTTTTT
This sequence comes from Linanthus parryae, assembly GCA_023055425.1. Lineage (NCBI taxonomy): Eukaryota > Viridiplantae > Streptophyta > Magnoliopsida > Ericales > Polemoniaceae > Linanthus > Linanthus parryae. The sequence continues at coordinate 143,048,743 of JALGPY010000004.1, read as the reverse complement.
AGAAAACACGATGATTTTGTGACTCCTTGGTCTGTGGAGACTTTGAGATCAGTGGAGTGTTCGAGGTCTTTTCTTTTCTTCATGAAGCACTTCCTTTTGAATAATAATAATAATAATAATAATAATAATAATAATAGATTTTGAATTTCAAAAATTAGACTGTGGGCATACCATAGTCCTTGGCCAGCGGAGCCTTTGTAGTGAAATTCGGAATTGACTAATTTCATTGATGAAGTCTGCACCATACCATTTCTGAGTCTGGCATGTGCGTCGACATTCTAATTAAGGCGTAATGATGTACTCACATTAAATTTAAGTATTTCGTAACGACAATGTCAACTCTCTAATTTCAAACACGTTGTAATATTATTGTCGCTTCTTATTTAAATGTCGGTGTCGGCAGCGAGGTAAAATATCAATTATATTAAGTTACTCCATTATCTGTCAAGATTTTGCTATTTACAAACTTTCATACAATTCAGGCATCAATTTACATTTCACGTAGTTTTATACAAAATCACGCAGTGAGGGTATTATAGTCATTTGGAACATATCATGCTTCTTATCATGCACCACCCAAACATGGTAATTCATATCCTGCTTCTTATCCTGCCTCATATCCTACAGCACCCAAACACAGTAAGCCAGCATATCATATCAGGCCTTATCCGACAGCATACATATCCTACCTCGTACCCCAGCATAAGCCATATCCGCTGTATCTTATCCGCTACCCAAACGAGGCCCAGAAGAAAAAGTAGCAAAAGTGATAACCATTTTACCTTGATATCATATCTTTATACAGCACCAAATTAAAATTTCAATGTTCAGTATTCAATAAGTCTACAGTTCCAGACCATCCAAATCAACCATTTCAACAAAATGGAAAAATAACTATTGCCGTAAATGCATGCAAGTACATATATACTCCCATTTCTGTTTATTAAGTTTTCTACTCAATTTTCGTAACTTCCCCTTTCCTCCCCGATAGAACTGACCAAAGAATGGAAGACCGGAAGCGAGTCACGCTTTTTCCCAAAAAACAGCTCCTACTTCCTTGATCAAGTTAAGCGTTGTACAAGCAATTATACTTTCTCCCTACTCCACGTATCTTTCTACTAGTAAAACAATCCACAAATCAAACACCCAGTATAACCAAATTACTGCCGGTGGACACTGGAACAATATCCCTGTGTCACAAATTCGGAACACCAGCACACAACTGGCAAACTATCAGAGCCCACATGGTCGGCCGTTGGCTTTTGTGTTTCATAAGGGAACATACAATATCAACAAACAAAACAAGGCATAGACATACTAAGAGTTATGCCACATCTACAAAGCCAATCATCTAACTTCAATTTTTTAATATTCAATATACAAATCCTTTGTTTGTCTCTTGAAATATAACACAAGTAATTCCTTATGGACAAAATATGTCATGTGCCCAAATCACCAACAAATAAACTCCAAACCCAAAGAACAAGGCCAACATGGCTAACCTCGAAATGTGTAAGCTTCTTCTTACTTCTAAGACAACACTCTTTATTATACTCCGATGAGAGCACATTGTACACACTTCCACCAAATTAATTCATTGTCTTTCCCGATAGTAATTATAATTTTCCTCTGTATTAGCTTCCTCGAATCCTTCTGTTCCACATTATCAAATTTTGAAGGACCTACCACAAACATGACCATAATGTGATATAGCCTTGAAATCCATATCCTCAAATCACAAATTTCAAGGTTTGCCACTGCATCAGTGGAAAATATTGCGCAGATTCAACATTTCAAATTTTGGGCCATGTCTCTCCCTCCCTCACCAACACCATCTCCATAACCTGTCCACAAATAAAGAATCACCAAAATCTAAACAAGTCATCCTGCCAAATATTTATTTTTTCACCGGCAACGAAAGACTGCCAAATATTCAGTACACCTCACTTGTACTATTTATCATTACCAAAACCTTTTGTGTCCACTTGACTTCTCCTTTCTTCCTTCTTAATAATACTTTTTCATTTTCTTATCCACCCCATTCCCTTGGCATTCATATCCTATCAAACATCCAAGGTCCACTTACATCAACTGCCCACGACCACCAAAAAGAAGTAAAATGCATGAGCTGTTCTTGTCCAAACATGAGGATAAACTAATTCTGAATTTAAAAGCAACACAAGAAAATGACCATTTCACTTCCCTCTATCTCCACGTTCTCCAACAAAATTGAATACAACCAAAGGCATCCAATTGCTGCTTACAAACAAAAATGTTTACTAGACCTGCAACTACTGTTCTATTTCTTCCGGGTATTATACTTTATTTGTACCCAATCTTCCCGTCATCATTTAGCACATCATATTGCATCATCCGAACATTTACCATAAACCAACCAAGTAAACCGATGACTGCATTACCTCGACACCCAACCATATCAAACTAAAATCACTATCACCAGCCCGAAACACCTATGATAATACAACAACAACCTTGAATATCGGCCATTCTATAATTTTGCAAAAATTATCTCCAAACACTAAATATAAGTTATCGGTTCCATCAGAGTATTTCAAATGGGCAAGGTAAACTTGTTTCGTGTGGGTATGGTCATTGGTTTCCAATAATTTCCTAATCAACAAGAGCTCACGCAAGTTTGGAGAAAGTAATTGGAGATGCAATAAATTATCAATCCATTGGAGATTGTGAGTAACGAAAAGTAGGTACATTAAGTATGGGCAGATATGGTTGTGGTTGATATGTAGGGTCTAAAATGCGGCGTTTCTACAAATAGAATCATATAGGTCATCATTGCATGAAATTATTTTCACTGGGTGAGGTGTATTAATTTAATTAATTCTGGGTAAATGATGATGGTGGTACATAAAATTTTTGATTTGGAGGTCATATAGGTAATTTCCCATGCTAATCAAGCCTTGACTTTCCATTCTTCTTCTAATTAGAATACAGCTCTACGCGTTATTTCCAGTTTCTTTTTTATAACACTAGCTTATCGATAAGCAAACACAGATTTGTCAAGAACATTACTCGAACCCCAAATACAAACATAACCTCAAAATTACTACAGAGTTTTCAAAATTACATGTAATCTAGTTCTGAAGACAAGCCCTAAATATCCAGCGACTCAATCAAATCATTTCCATTTCCTTCTCGGGATCGTCAATCTTTTTGCTCTAATCACTTCATAGCCAAACAGCTATAGTCAAGAATATTTCTATTACACCACCACAATCCAACTCAGCATTAATACAACTTAGCAACCATTTACCTGACCTAGCTTAAATTAGACCGCCTAAATTAAAACCATAATTCAACTAACTTTTCTATCACGCTTCTAACTAATCCCAATTCTGATATGAAACTATGTAAAATCACTTCACCAACTTCAACTAAAGTGGAAATCCTCACAGCTTGATGTCCAACTCAATCTTATCTAATAGTGTGAAGCAACCACAAAATGTGGCAGGTCCCTAACTAGGTTCATAAATCAAGCATTTCCTCTAAATCTCGACTCTAATGGGGCCCAAACATCAAACTATATCGTTTTATCCACCTCTTCCTTGCTCACCTCTATCTCCAGCTTCTTCCTTTTCCATAACATGAACTCACCACAAGAATACAACATTCAATATCAAAGCTCGTCGCACACTTCAAATTCATTTCTACTACAACAGGATCTTCTCTTCCAAATAAAATTTTGATAACCAACACAACAAGCAGATCCACTATATTCCTCCTCTGTTTCTTTGCATCAGTCATCTCTCTTTCTTCCTTGTTCACCTCTGCTATGAGACAATCGTACAGGCCACATATCAGTTTCAACAAACACAAAACAGTCGCTTAAACCATCAAATCTACGTCACTATATTCTAGTTCCCCGCTACCTTCAATGTACATTTAGAGAATAGGATTCCACACATAAGAACTTTCCAACTTCTTACATAATCAGATGACAAGTTGCCGTTGGACCACGTAAGATATGTTATTCATGACTAAACAGTTGTAAATAAGTTCTTCAAATAGTCTCCACCTAACAGTGTTTTTCTCCGTCCTTTATCCTAGTCACCTTTCTTCCATATCTGTTTCGCTCGACAAAAACATCCATCTCCAGCAACACACATCAAACATCTCTTATCCTCTAAAGTCTAAACTCATACAATTGGATTCTGAACATGCTCAATTCAATATTTTTTCTACCACCTCGATGTTCCTGGCCTAAAATTTCAGTATCCAATGTTTGTGAAACATGACTTCCACGTAATAGTCTTCTCCACACGTTCAGATCACTACATTTCACAACTCTGCAGGACATTGAAGGACCCATTTTATAATCGTGTTTTAAGTGAACTCTCAACTGGGTTGACTTGCAAGCCTTATCGCTTCACCTAATCCAAAGTATCAAGAGTCTACAAGAAACTTAAGCAATCTTTATCCACTAGTATCATTTCTAAGTAACAACCAAAGAAACCCTCCCCCAGTTGAAAACCAAGACACAACTGACCAAGACAGCTAAATCACCATTATTACTACGTTACTAAATCAAACTGTACTAAGACATCTATAGTAAAATCTAAAATCCCTTCAGCCTCAACAAACTCCATAATTCTGCAAAGGTTAGATCTCCAAAAACATGTAAGCACATTTACTGGCAATAAAATAAACGGATTCAAGTTCAAGATGGACAGAGAAAATAATCAAAAACAGCCCAATTTTCACCCCCTTCATCTCCATTTGTCTCAAAATATCCAATACCGCTTAACCAAAATCTAGGTGTCCGAACAATATTTATGGCCCACAAACAAAAACTTTGACCAAGTTTTGCCAACAAAGACTTTTTTGTTTCTTTCTTATTATTCTTTTAATTTTCCTATACCTCTTACTATGGGGTTCTTGCATCTTTGAAATAATTTCACAAAATTAAGCATGGAAAACTCTAACTACAGTACCTCATGATAAATATAATATCAAACTAAATCCGAAGTTCTTTTTCATCATACATATTGATTTCAGGAATTCTGGATACATATGATAGTGTTGGGGTCATAAAAGTTCGGGGCTATAGAAACTGGAAATGTTCAATTCCATATTTCAGGAGAAAATTCTAGATGGGGAAGGAAAATAGAACAGATGATGATTTGGTAAACACGTTGATGTTGTTGCTTCAGTTCAGAAAATTTGAGGTTTTCAAAATCATAAATGATGAGGTCATCATTTCAATCGGATACTTTTCATTAATGTAAAAAAGAAGTTCCGAGAATGGAGATAATATAAATTACATTTCCACGGAGCTCTCTTAGTCGGACGATTTATTGATCTCTGGAATGTTGGGTACATATGACAGTGTCGGGTCATAAAAATTTGGTAGTATAGAAATTGGAAATGTTTGGGTCCATATTTCTCGATAAGATTCTTGCTACGGAAGGCAAATATAATAGATGACGATTTAGTAAAACATGTTGATGGTTACTTCAGTTCAGAAAATTTGGGGTTTTCGGAATCATAAATGACGAGGTCATCATTTCAAACAGATACTTCTCAATCTCATAGGATAAGGTAAAGACAGGATTCCATATTGGAGATGACACATTTCCATAAGAAGTTGGGACAATAGAAATTGGAAATGTTCAAGTCCATATTTCACAAGAGGATTCAAGCTAGGGATGGTAAGGGTAGTGACTATTACGTTCTGAAACACAAATACAAACTTATCCTCACCATTATATGTAATCAAGTTCTGAAGACAAGCCCTAAATATCCAGCAACTCAATCAAATCCTTTCCATTTCCTTCACGGGCCCGTAAATCATTTTGCTCTAATCACTTCATAGCAAACAGACTATAGTCAAGAATATTTCTATTACGCCACCACAATTCAACTAAACATTAATACAACTTAGCAACCATTTACCAGGCTTAGGGTAAATTAGAGCGCCTAAACAAAAACCATAGTTGAACTAGCTTTTCTATCCATACGCTTTTAACTAATCCCGATTCCAATATGGAAGTATATAAAATCACTTCACCAATTTCAACTAAAGTGGAAATCCACACATCTGGATGACCAAATCAATCTTACCTAATAGAGTGAAGCAGCCAAAAATGTGGCAGGTCCCTAACTAGACTCAAAAAACAAGCATATCCCTCAAAATTTCAACGCTTATGGGTCCCAAACATCAAACTAAATGTCTTTACCTTATCCTTTTATCCACATCTTGTTTGCTCACCTCTATGTCATGCTTCTTCCCTTTCCATAACATGAACTCACCAACATGAACTCACCACAAGAACACAACATTCAATATCAAAGATCGTTGCACACTTCAAAGTCATTTCTACTACAAGAGGATCTCCTCATCCCAATAGAAGTTCGAGAACTAACACAAAAGGAGCAAATCCATTATCTTCATCCTCCGTTTCTTAGCATCAGTCATCTCTCTTTCTTCCTTGGCCTCCTCTACTATGAGACAATCATACAGACCACATATCATTTTTAACTAGCACAAAACCGCGCTTAAACCCTCAATCTACTTCACTACATCCTTGTTATTTAATCCTCTCCCCGCCCCCAAACACTCAGAATTGTCAAAATGTTCCTTTCCTGTACATTCAGAGAGTAGGATTCCAGTATTCCACACATAAGACCTTTCCAACTTCCTACACAGTCGTTTGACAATGGCCGTCGGACCACATAAGATATATTATTCATGACAAAACAGTTGTAAATAAGTTCCTTAAAAAGACACCACCAAACAGTGTTTTTGTCCAGCCAAAAACCCATGTTGCCTTTCTTCCATCTCTGTTTCGCTCGACAAAAATACCCATCTCCAGCAACACATCAAACATTTCAATTCCTCCAAATGCATACCATTGGATTCTTAACATGCTCAATTCAATATTGTAAAACCCCCCTCCATGTTCCTGGCCTAAAATCTCAGTGAACCACTCCAAAGATAGTCTACAAAGCCAGTCACCTCACTTCAATTTTTTTATATTCTATATACAGATCCTTTGCTTTTCTCTTGAAATATAACACAAGTAATTCCTTATGGACAAAATATGTCGTGTTCCCAAGTCACCAACAAATAAACTCCAAACCCAAAAGAACAAGGCCAACTTGATTAACCTCAAAACTTATATACTTCTTCTTACTTCAAGACAACACTCTTTATTATACTCGGATGAGAGTACATCGTACACGCTTCCACCAAATTACTTCATTGTCTTTCTCGATAGTAATTATAATTTTTCTCTGTCGTAGCTTCCTCGAATCCTTCAGTTCCCAAATTTCAAATTTGAAGGAACTACCACCAACACAACCATAATGTGATATAGCCTTGAAACCCATATCCTACAATCACAAATTTCAAGGTTTGCTACTGTATCAGTGGAAAATATATGCGCAGATTCCACATTTCAAATTCTGGCCACAGAAGACGAACCCAGTATTACAGCAATTATAAATCTCAAGGAACCCAACATCCTCAATCCCAAGATAAATACCACTAATTTGAATTACATAATCCTCAACGAGACATTGAAAATCCTAAATCCATGCATCAATTTTGCAACCTATGACTTACAATAGTGTATTTGTGTTCCCCCATGTTAAACTCCTATCAGTCGACATTATCCCAAGACTAATCTCATCATTTTCAAAAAGTTTCTCATGAGATATCAGTCCAGCTTAAAACACTATCCAGAGCCCAGACTCAGCTTTTAAGTTCAGGACGACAGTCAAAAAAACGAGCTTGAGCTCGGCCACGTCTCTCCCTCCCTAACCAAACCATCTCCATAACCTGCCCACAAATAAAGAATCACCAAAATATAAATATGTCATCCTGGCAAATATTCAGTACACCTCACTTGTAATTTTTTTAATTACCTAACCATTTTTGTCCACTTGACTTCTCATTTCTTCCTTCTTAATGTTCCTTTTTCATGTACTTATCCACCCCATTACCTTGGCATTCATATCCTATCAAACATCCTAGGTCTTATAACATCAACTGCCCATGACCACTAAAAAAAACACGTGCAACCTTGGCTAAATCCAATAAGAAGTGAATGCATGAGCTGATCTTGTACCAAACAATAAGATAAAACTAATTCTGAATTTAAAAGCAACACAGGAAAATGACCATTTCACTTCCCTCTATCTCCACATTCTCCAACAAAACTGAATACAACCAAAGGCATCCAACTGTTGCTCACAAACAAAAACGTTTACTAGACCTGCCAACTACTGTTCCATTTCTTCCGCGTATTATACTTTATTTGTTCCCAATCTTCCCGTCATCATTTGGGACATCATATTGCATCATCCGAACATTTACCATAACCAACCACGTAAACAGATGACTGCATTACCTTGCCATCCATATCAAATCAAACTAAAATCAATATTTACCTTACATCAACCAACCGCAAACACCAATGATGATACAACGACCTTGAACATCTACCACTTCTACAATTTTGCACAAAATGATCTCCAAACACAAATGACCACATTATCTGTTAACAGAATCAAACATAAACACAACTTTATCAATTAATCTTATTGGCAGATCAAATCAAGATAAACTTTATCAATTGATTAGCCTTTAGTTACCTTTCTTTCCTTTGCCTATAAATACAAATAGGTTTCCATACGCTTATATGGTATCAGAGCCTGCTATTATCTAGTTTTGAGTCAAATCCTACTCGTCAGATTATTTCAAACTTCGGTTCAGCTTTCATTCTTTCATGGCTGAGTCTTCTAATCCAGGAGCTACTCTAGGCAACCATGCGGTGTCTGCCGTGACCAGCCAAAATCAAGCAGGAAGCTCCTCATCTCTTTTCCTGGAGGAGACCCTGGTCCCACTCATATCACAGTTCACAAGCTAGAGGGCATCACTTACTTGCAGTGGGAACAGTCTGTCAAAATACTGATCTGTGGCCGTTACACATGACTGTATTGGGTTCGGAAATTTTAGTGAGTCCTCTTTCCACGAGAGGATTAAAAATAGGGAAGGCAAATAGAATACATGATGATTTGGTAAACATGTTTGATGGTTACTTCAGTTCAGAAATTTGGGGTTTCGAAACGGTAAATGATGAGGTCATCACTTCCATTGGATACTTTTCATTGGGTAAGGTAAAAACCCGTTTCGTAAATGGAGATGATAATGGTCATCATTCCATGAGATTGTTCTAACTGGGTTTAGATAATTGAATCATGAAAACTTTGTTGTTTGTATTGGTAATGGTAAGTACGTTCAAATAATAAATTGATGTTGTTGCTTCAGTTCAAAAAAAATTGAGGTTTTCAAAATCATAAATAATGAGGTCATCATTTCAATCGGATACTTTTCATTAAGTTAAAAACAGAATCCGAGAATGGAGATGATATAAGTTAAATTTCCACGGGGCTCTAGTCAGACGAGTTGTTGATCTCTGGAATGTTGCGTACATTTTCATCAAAAAAAAGAATGTTGGGTACATATGATTGTGTCGGGTCATAGAATTTGTGGCTATAGAAATTGGAAATGTTCACGTCTATATTTCTCGAGAGGATTCATGCTAAGGAAGGCAAATAGAATAGATGATGATTTAGTAAACATGTTGATAGTTAATTCAGTTCAGAAAATTTGGGGTTTCAGAATCATGAATGATGAGGTCATCATTTCAATCAGATACTTATCATTGGGCAAGGTAAAAACAGGTTTCGAGAATGGAGATAAGTTATATTTCCGTAAAAATTGGGGCTATAGAAATTGGAAAGGTGCGAGTCCATATTTCACGAAAGGATTCTAGCTAGCGATGGTAAGGGTAGTGATTATAAGGTTCAAAATATAAGAGGTTTGTGATATTGTATGTTTCGCCGGATTATTTGAATGGGACAAGGAAATTCGGTTATTCGGGAATTTCGGGCACATATTGTAGTGGTGGATTTATAAAAATAAGCGCTTCAAGAATAGTAAATATATAATCATTCTTAGGCATTTGTAAGTAGGGAAGTAAAATGGAATATATAAAATTTTGGTGAACGTTCATAAAGGTTGTTTTGACTATATTAGACAGAATACATGATGACTTGCTAACATGATAGTTCAGAAATTTGGAATTTCGGAATCGTAAATGATGAGGTCATCATTTCCATCGGATACTTTTCATTGGTAGTGTAAAACAAGTTTTGTGAATGGAGATGATATAGAACAGTGTTCTAACTGGGTTCGAGAAAATTAAATCATGATATTTTGTGATGGTGTTGGTAGTTGTTATTAGATTCCAAATATATGAGGCTGTGTGGAATTGGAAATGATATAACTATATAATTTTCATGGGATTACTTTGATAGGGCAAGGAAAATTGGTTATGGAAATAACGGCACATTGTTTCAGTTTCAAAAGAATTGGGGCTCCAATTGGGCATATATGTCTTCATGACTGGACAGCCTAGTTAGTATTGGAAATTGAATACATGAACCTTTGATAGATAAGTCGAGAATGGCTATTTTGGTTTGAATTTTTTTTGAGAAATCGGAATAAATATAAGCCATAGGTTCCATGTGATTATTTCGATTGGGCACGGTAAATTGGTTTCGTGTGGATATGGTCATAAATAAAGCATATCCCTCGAAATCTCGACGCTTATGGGGCCCAAACATCAAACTATATGTCTTTACCTTATCCTTTTATCTACCTCTTCTTTACTCACCTCTATCTCCTGCTTCTTCCCTTTCCATAACATGAACTCACCACAGTAACACAACATCCAATATCAAAGATCGCCGCACACTTCAAATTCATTTATACTACATATAAAAGTTTGAGAACTAACACAAAACCAAGGCTTAAAACCCTCAATCCATTTCACTATATTCTAGTTAATTAATCCCCCCCCCCCCCTCACACTCAGAATTATCAAAAAAAATACTTTAATGTACATTCAGAGAATAGGATTCCACACATAAGAACTTCCCAATTTCCTACACAATCGTGTCACAAGTGGCCGTTGGACCACATAAGATTTGTTATTCATGACTAAGCAGTTGTAAATAAGTTCTTCAAATAGTCTCCACCAAACAGTGTTTTTCTCCAGCCTTAATCCATGTCAGCTTTCCTCCATCTCTATTTTGCTCGACAAAGTTACCCATCTCCAGCAACAAACATCGAACATCCCATTTCCTCCAAACGCATACCATTGGATTCTCAACATGCTCAATTCAATAATGTAACTACCCCCTCCATGTTCCTGGCCTAAAATTTCAGATAACCACTCCAAAAATTTAGTGTGTGTGACTGTATCCACTGTTTGTGGAACATGACTTCCACGTAATAGTTTTCTCCAAACCTTCAGATCACTACAACTTGCAACTCCACATGACACTGAAGGACCCACTTTATAATCGTATTTTAATTGAACTCTCAACTGGGTTGACTTCGAAGCCTTATCGCTTCACCTAATCCGAAGTTTAAAGAGTCTACAAGAAACTTCAACAATTTTCATCCACTAGTATCATTTCTAAGTATCTAAAAAAACTCTAACCAAGTGTAGGTACATGCTAAATCACCATTATTACTTCATTATAATTCAAACTGTACTAAGACACCTATAGTAAAATCTAAAATCCTTCCAGCCTCAACAAACTCCAAACTTCTGCAAAGGTTAGATCACATTTACTGATCTCAAAAGTCAAAATCATACATAGCAATAAAATAAACAGATAAGCTGCTTCAAGTTAGAGATGGACAGAGAAAATAATCAAAAACAGCCCAATTTTCATCTCCATTTGTCTCAAAAATATCCAATACTGCTTAACCAAAATCTAGGCGTCCGAACAACACTCATGGCCCACAAACAAAAACGTTGATCATGGTTACCATTATATTGTAGCGAAAGGTTTCAGCCCAAGGTTTGTTCTCTCCAGACACAACTGACCACTCAATATACCAATCGTACCAGAATTCCGAAGTTGTTCTCTTTCACGTTTTCTCCCACTGAGACATGTATTCTCTATCTCCTTGCATCCTTTTCTTCTTATTTTTCTCCCGCCCTCCTATACGTGTATCCTTGACCATCCTCGAGAAGAAAAGGTAGGAAAAGTGATAACCATTTTACCTTGATATCCATATCTTGATACGGCACCAAGTTATATTTCAATGTTCAGCATTCTATATTCTACAGTTCCAGACCATCCAAGTCAATGTTTCAACAAAATGAAAAAGTAAGAATTTCAGTATATGCATGCAAGTACGCATATACTCCCCTTTCTGTTTCTTCAGTTTTCTACTCAGTTGTCCTAATTTCCATTTTCCCCCTAGGTTAAACCTCTGACCAAAGAATTAAAGACCGTAAGCCAGTCACACTTCTTCCCATAAAACTGCACCTACTTCCTTGATCAAGTTAATTGTTGTACAATCAATTATACTTTTACCCGATTCCCACATATTTCGTACCTTTCTAAAAATAAAATAATCCACAAATCAAAAACCCAGTATAACAAAACTACTGCCAGAGGATACGAGAACAATATCCTTGTGTCACAAATTCTAAACACCAACACACGACTTGCAAACTATCAAACTATCAGTACGTAGTTGCAACAACTGTAACTTCTAAGACCATTTTTGTCCCACCAATGTTGTCAATAGAAACACAAGCATCTGTAAAACTAATATATTAACATCAAGATACAGATACACTATAGTTACCCTTTGAATAAAAAAGCAGATGCAAGAAACCCAATATGAACTGGCCACATGATTATCCGATCATCAATTACTATATCTAGAATTGAACCTTGCGCACATATCTTTTCTGACTGCTTCTCACACACTTGTTCATTGTTGTTGTGATATCCTGTCTCATGTCAGAAACTTGAGAAAAGGAATATTGGTTGTATATGGTACCTTGTGAAATATAGCTAGCGAGTTGGGCTTAAGCATTTTGCTCCAGTAATTAGGAATTAGGATCAACCAGTAATCTGTTTAATAATTACAAATGGTATCAGAGCCCACATGGTCTGTGGTGTTCACAGTGGAGTAAAGCCTATGTCTCTCCCTACCTAACCAACACCATCTCCATAACCTGCCCACAAATAAAGAATCACCAAAATATAAGCCCACAAATAAAGAATCACCAAAATATAAACATGCCATCCTGCCAAATATTCAGTACACCTCACTTGTCCTTTTTATGATTACCTAACTTTTTTGTCCACTTCACTCCTCATTTCTTCCTTCTTAATGTTCCTATTTTCATTTTCTTCATCACCCCATTACCTGGGCATTCATAACCAATAAAACATCCTAGGTCTTACTATATCAACCGCCCCCGACCACCAAAAATAACCCGTGTAACCTTGGCTAAATCAAAAAATAAGTAAATGCATGAGCTCACATTGTACCAAACATTTAGATAAACTAATTCTGAATTTAAGAGCAACACAAGAAAATGATAATTTCACTTCCCTCTATCTCCACATTCTCCAACAAAACTGAATACAACCAAAGGCATTCGATTGTTGCTCACAAACAGAAACATTTACTAGACCTGCCAACTACTGTTACATTTCTTCCGCGTATTAAACTTTATTCCAATCTTCCCGTCATCATTTGGCACATCATATTGCATCATCCGAACGTTTACCATAACCAACCAAGTAAACCAATGGCTGCATTACTTTGCCATCCATATCATATCAAACTAAAATCACTATTTACCTAACATCAACAAACCCCAAACACCTATGATGATACAACAACGACCTTGAACATCGACCACTTCTACAATTTTGCACAAAATGATCTCCCAACACAAATGTACACATTATCTGATCACAGAATCAACCATAAACATAGCTTTCTCATTGGGTAGGGTAAAAACAAGTTTCGAGAATGGGGATGATTTAAGTTACATTTCCACAGGGCTCTCCTAGTTGGCCGAATTCTTGATTTCGGGAATGTTGGGTACATATTATAGTGTGGGATCATAAAAATTTGGGGCTATAAAAATTGAAAATATTCACCCATAACTCACGAGAGGATTCTAACTAAGGAAAGCAAATAGAATAAATGATGATTTGGTGAACACGTTGATGGGTAATTCGGGTTTTCCGAATCGTAAATGATGAGGTCATCATTTCCATCAGATACTATTCATTGGGTAAGGTAAATACCAGTTTCGAGAATGGAGATGGTATAAGTTACATTTACAGGGAGCTCTCTTAGTTGGACGATTTATCAGGGATGTTGGATAAATATGATAGTGTTGGGTCATACCATTTGGGGTTACAGAAATTGGAAATGTTTAAGTCCATGTTTCACCAGAGGATTCTAGCTATGGAAGGAAAATAGAGTAGATGATAATTTGGTTTTCACGTTGATGGTTACTTCAGTATAGAAAATTTGGGGTTTTCTGAAAGGTAAATGATGAGGTCTTCATTTCCATGGGATACTTTTCATTGGGTAAGGTAAAAACAAGTTTCGAGAATTGAGATGATATAAGTTATCTTTCCAAAAAGGGCTCTCTTAGTTGGACGATTTATTGATTCTAGGAAAGTTGGGTACATATGATTGTAGTGGGTCTGAAAATTTTGGGTCCATAGAAATTGGAAATGTTCAGTTAATATTCCACGAGAGAATTCTAGCCGACGAAGGCAAATAGAATAGAATAGATTATGATTTATTAAACGTGTTGATGGTTACTTCAATTCAGATCATGTGGGGTTTTCCGAATCGTATATGATGAGGTCATCATTTCCATCCGATGCTTTTCTTTGGGTAAGGTAAAAAAAGGTTTCGAGAAAGGAAATGGTACAAGTTACATCTCCCTAAGGCTCTCGGGCGAATTATTGATTTCGGGAATGTTGGGTACATATGGTTACTTCAGAAAATTTGGGCTTTTCGCGAATGGAGATGATATAGTTTATATTTGCACAGGGCTCACATAGCTGGACTGAGTTATTAATTTCGAGAATGTTGGGTTGTTGGATAAAAAAATGGCGCTGTAGAAATTGGATACTTTTAATCGTAAATGATGAGGTCATCATTTCTATCAGATACTTTTCATTGGGTAAGGTAAATACCAGTTTCGAGAATGGAGATGGTATAAGTTACATTTTTACAGGGAGCTCTCTTAGTTGGACGATTTATCGGGATGTTAGGATAAATATGATAGTGTTGGGTCATACCATTTGGGGTTACAGAAATTGGAAATGTTTAAGTCCATGTTTCACCAGAGGATTCTAGCTATGAAAGGCAAATAGAGTAGATGATAATTCGGTATTCACGTTGATGGTTACTTCAGTATAGAAAATTTGGGGTTTTCTGAAAGGTAAATGATGAGGTCTTCATTTCCATGGGATACTTTTCATTGGGTAAGGTAAAAACAAGTTTCGAGAATTGAGATGATATAAGTTATATTTCCAAAGAGGGCTCTCTTAGTTGGACGATTTATTGATTCTGGGAAAGTTGGGTACATATGATTGTTGTGGGTCTGAAAAGTTTGGGTCCATAGAAACTGGAAATGTTCAGTCAATATTCCACGAGAGAATTCTAGCCGAGGAAGGCAAATAGAATAGAATAGATTATGATTTATTAAACGTGTTGATGGTTACTTCAATTCATATAATGTGGGGTTTTCGGAATCGTATATGATGAGGTCATCATTTCCATCCGATGCTTTTCTTTGGGTAAGGTAAAAACAGGTTTCAAGAATGGAAATGGTAAAAGTTACATCTCCCTATGGATCTCGGGCAACTTATTGATTTCGGGAATGTTGGGTACATATGGTTACTTTAGTTCAGAAAAATTGGGCTTTTCGGATCATAAATGAAGAGCTCATCATTTCAATCATTGTGTATACTTCTCATTGTGTAAGGTAAAAACAGGTTTCGAGAATGGAGATGATAAGTTACATTTCCACAATTTTGGGGCTATGGAAATTGGAAATCTTCAAGTCCATATCTCACGAGAGGATTCTAGCTAGGTATGGTAAGGGTAGTGATTATAAGGTTCAAAATATAGAGGGTTTGTGATATTGAATGTTTCACCTGATTATTTGAACGGGGCAAAATAATTTGGTTTCGCGAATGTCGGGCACAAATTGTTGTGCTGTATTTATAAAATTGATCGCCTCAAGAAAAGGAAATATATAAATTGTCATTCCTAGGCATTGTATGTAGGGAAGTAAAATTGAATATATAAAATTTTGGAAAATGTTCATAATGTCGGTCACAAATTGTTGTGTTTATAAAATTAATAACCTCAAGAAAAGGAAATATATAAATTGTCGCACAAATTGTTGTGTTTATAAAATTAATCGCCTCAAGAAAAGGAAATATATAAATTGTCATTCCTAGGCATTTGTATGTAGGGAAGTAAAATTGAATATATAAAATTTTGGAAAATGTTCATAATGGCTGTTTTGTATATATTAAACAGATACATGATGACTTGTTGTAATCAGGAATGATTAAGATAATGATGGGACTATTCTAATTGGCTAAGGAAATCTAATTCACAATTCCAGCAAACCCACCTAGGAATTTCAAAAGACAAAGACCACCAAATATCTAATTGCATGTCATTACTTTATCCCTCTTCTACTTGACTTCTCTATTCTAGCCTCAATCTCGGTGCTTTTTCCTTTTTCATGACTTCAACTAAACACCAAAACAAGACTCTATATCACAGAACTAACCTGACAGGATTGTTCGATGAATCTAGTCTCATAGTTCTTACTTCTTATTTCCACTCCCAAGGACATGCTTAATCAAAATGGTGGGATATTAATCCTCCAGGTAATTTCCCAGGCTAACCAAACCATAGCTTCCGATCCCTCTTCTAATCTGAATACAGCTCTACGCCTTCTATCCAGTTTCATATTCTTTTAGGTCACGTTTGGTTTTCCGGACTAGCCGGACTGGACTGTACTGGACTGGACTTGGTCGGATAGGATTGGACTGGATTAGTTGTATTATATAATACTCTCCTGGGGGAGGGTATTAAAATAGGGTATTAAACCCATGTTTTTCACTATTTAGTACCGGTATTAAATTTAATCCAGAACAAACCAAACAAAGTATTAATAATCACAATACTATAATTAGTCCAATACTAGTTAATACCACTAATACTAGAAAACCAAACATGCCATTAACTCTAGCTGATTGATAAGGAAACACAGATTTTTCGAGAACATCACTTGAACCCCAAATACAAACTTAACCTCAACATTTACTACACAGTTTTCAACATTACATGTAATCTAGTTCTGAAGACAAGCCCTAATTATCCAGCAACTCAATTTCCTTCTCGGGCTTGTAATTCTTTTTGCTCAAATCACTTCATAGCCAAACAGACTATAGTCAAGAATATTTCTAATGCACCACCACAATCCAACTAAACATCAATACAGCTTAATTAGCAACCATTTACCTGTCCTAAAATTCAACTAACTTTTCTATCCATACGCTTCTAACTAATTCCAATTTTGATATGAAACTATGCAAAATCACTTCACCAACTTCAACCCCAACTTCAACTAAAGTGGAAATCCACATATCTTGATGTCCAAATCAATCTTACCTAATAGTGTGAAGCAACCACAAATGTGGCAGATCCCTAACTAGGCTCAGAAATCAAGCGTATCCCTCAAATTCTCAGCCCTTGTGGGGCCCAAACATCAAACTATATGTCTTTACCTTATCCGTTTATCCACCACTTTCCATAACATGAACTCTTCACAAGAACACAACATTCAATATCAAAGATCAGCGCACACTTCAAGTTCACTTCTACTACAAGAGGATCTCCTCTTCCGAATAGAATTTCGAGAACTAACAGAAATCAAACAGATCCACTATCTTCCTCCTCCGTTTCTTAGCTTCAGTCATCTCTCTTTCTTCCTTGTCCTCCTATAGTATGAGACAATCATACAGGCCACATATCATTTTCAACTAACACGAAAAAACAGTCGCTTAAAGATCCTTTAATGTACATTCCGAGAATAGGATCGCTTAAAGATCCTTCACTGTATTCTAGTTGTTCAATCTCCCCCCCCCCCCCAACACTCAGAATTATCAAAAAGATCCTTTAATGTACATTCAGAGAATAGGATTCCACACAGAAGAACTTTCCAACTTCATGACTAAACAGTTGTAAATAAGTTCTTTAAATAGTCTCCACCAGACAATGTTTTCTCCAGCGTTAATCCATGTCACCTTTCCTCCCTCTCTGTTTCCCTCAACAAAAACACCCATCTCTAGCAACACACATCAAACATCTCCTTTCCTCCAAATGCATACCATTATTTTCTCTGTCCATCTCTGATAAGCTGTTTCAAGTTCGAGATGGACAGAGAAAATAATCAAAGACTGCCCAATTTCCATACCTTTATCTCCATTTGTCTCCAAATACTGCTTAACCAAAATCTACGCGTCCGAACAGCACTCATGGCCCACAAACAAAAAATATGTTGACCAAGAAGGTTTGCTAACAAAGACTTTTTCGTTTCTTTCTTATTATTCTCTATTCAATTTTCCTATACCGCTTACTGTGGGGCACATTCTTGCATCTTTGAAACAATTTCACAAAATTAAGCATGCAGGGCTCTACCTACATTGCTCCCTGATACATATAACATAAAACTGAATCCAAAGTTCTTTTACATCATACAACCCCCTCAACCCACCCCCAACCCAAGCCCATGAAAGAAACAATGATGTAAAAATTACTTTAAAAGCAAGTGGCCGTTTATTTAAGCTCGATGGGCACCTAATTAAAAATGATTGACAGCTCTTAATGCTGGCAGCTACCAGTAAATTGTAGCGAAGGGTTCAGCCCCAAAAAAAAGGTTATTTGGATTTCAATCACTAGGACAGCTAATTAGGGTAACTAAACCTTCTTATTATGTTCAACCAGGACAACAACACAGTTAGTTGCTTAAATATTGATTAAAATATGCCTAGAAAAAAAATAGACAATACAGAGAGTGTAAAGTACCTTTAAGTGCTTCTTAAACATAGAATTGAAAAGCAGATCTCTCTTCTTGCAGCCCCTTTTTCTTCAGTCAACAGAGCTCGAAACCAAATCAGCACATACAGTAACCTAATCAACATTGAATAACTCAATCACACAACAATTCGAAACACTAATCAACGCTCAGAATTATCAAAAAGATCCTTTAATGTACATTCAGAGAATAGGATTCCACACAGAAGAACTTTCCAACTTCATGACTAAACAGTTGTAAATAAATTCTTTGAATAGTCTCCACCAAAGAGTGTTTTCTCCAGCTTTAATCCATGTCACCTTTCCTCCATCTCTGTTTCGCTCAACAAAAATACCTATCTCTAGCAACACACAACAAACATCTCATTTCCTCCAAATGCATACCATTAGATTCTCAACGTGCTCAATTCAATATTGTAACTACCCCCTCCATGTTCCTGGCACAAATGTCAGTAAGCCACTCTAAAAATTAAGCATGCAGGGCTCTAACTACATTGCTTCCTGATACATACTCCTATAACATAAAACTGAATCCAAAGTTCTTTTACATCATACAACCCCCTCACCCCACCCCCAACCCCAGCCCATGAAAGAAACAATGATGTAAAAATTACTTTAAAAGCAAGTGGCCGTTTATTTAAGCACGATGAGGCACGTAATAAAAAATGGTTGACAGCTCTTTATGATGGCAGCTACCAATTAAATTGTAGCGAAAGGGTTCACAGCCCAAAAAAATGGTTATTTGGATTTAAATCACTAGGAAAGCTAATTAGGGTAACTAAACCTTCTTATTATGTTCAAACAGGACTGCACACAGTCAGTTGCTTAAATATTAATTAAAATAGGCCTAGCAAATAACATAGATAGACAGAAAGTGTATAGTACCTTTAAGTGCTTCATAAACATAGAATAGCCAAACAGATTACTTTGAAAAGCATATCACCTCCTCTTGCAGCCCCTTTTTCTTCAGTCAACAGAGCTTGATAAACAAATCAGCTCATACTGTAACCTAATCGTGGAACAAATCAACAGAGAATAACTCAACCACACAACAACAGATCGAAACACTAATCACCGCACCCCCAACCATAGCCCATGAAAGAAACAATTATGTAAAAATTACTTTAAAAGCAAGTGGCCGTTTATTTAAGCTCGATGAGGCACCTCATAAAAAAATAGTTGACAGCTCTTAATGCTTTCAGCTACCATTAAATTGTAGCGAAAGGGTTCACAGCCCAAAAAAATGGTTATTTGGATTTAAATCACTAGGAAAGCTAATTAGGGTAACATAGATAATATGCCTATCAACCCACCCCCAACCTTCTTAAACTAAATATTAATTAAATATTTAAAAGGGTTCACAGTCAATTGCTTAAATATTAATTAAAATATGCCTAGCAAATAATATAGATAGACAGAAAGAGTAAAGTACCTTTAAACATAGTATAGCCAAACAGATTACTACTTAAGCAGATCTCCTCTTCTTGCAGCCCCTTTTTCTTCAGTCAACAGAGCTTGAAACCAAATCAGCACCTAGTGTGGAACAAATCAACATAGAATATAACTCAACCACACAACAACAATTCGAAACACTAATCAACGCAGAGGATTGGCAAAACAGAGAGAGATGGAGAGAGCGAAGATTTACTTTGGTTTTGGATGCCCTAATCAACGATTTTGGATGCCCTAATCGGTGAACAAATCACCGCCGCTGATAGGCCAGAGACCTGCGTTGACCGAAGTTTGACTTGGGAGTCAAATCCGCAGAAAGAGCACGCACGGCGAGAAATCAAGGCCTCCGTCCGTCGCCGGCGATGATAGGGAGCCTCCACCGGCGTCATCTCCCTGCTCTCTCTTACTCTCTCTTCTCTGCAATCACTCACAATTGCTAATTTTGGAATTACTATAGGTTTGAGACCTAGATTTAAGGCGGTGACACGAAACGATCGCAGTAATAACATGGTATATAGGCACTGGTTAATTGGCGTAGTGAGTACGCGCTAAGATAGCTAATCTCCTCGTAATTATAACGCGCTTTAATATAACGCGCTTTAACACTGCGGTAATATTACGCATAGTACTTGCCATTCTCGTCCGTTGGGATTAGTAAAGGACATTTTAACCCCTTGAAGTTTGAAAAATAACACTTTCAAATATTTCCAAATTTAAGAGTATTTTAATAGTGGTACTAAATAGTGAAAACATAGTCTTTAATACCCCAAATTGGTCCCCTCTCTCATGAGGGTATTAGCTGGATTGGACTATTTGTACCTTAATACTGAATTAATACTGCAAAAAATCAAACACGTTATTAATTATAGTTCAGCTAATCCAATCCGGTCCTATCCGAAAAATTTAATTCAGTCCAGTTCAATCCGACTAGTCAGGAAAACCTAACGTGCCCTTACCGAATTTGTCTCGTAAATCATTTTTTCCGTCAAATATTTCCACTAGGGGTGTTCACGGTTCGGTTCGGTCATTTTTAGAGGATATGAGACACCTAAACCGAAATGTTTGGTTTCGATATTTTCGAAACCAAAATACCTTCGCTTTGAAACTTAGAAATTTAAAAACCGCACCGAAAATTTCGGTTCGGTCCGGTTAAACCATTCGGTTTGGAACCCATTGTATTTTGTATTCATTCCTAACTTCGACGCAAAGTAAACTAACTATAACAAAAATGCCGATTTACTTATATCTTTGTTACTTACCGAATACGTCTAAAAAAACTAAGATAAACTTAACATTTAAAAAAAAATAGTGTTTCCCTACTTTTCTTTTTAACTCAACATGGAGAGATAAAAAAAAATTATTTACTAGATTAGGAGTATGGTGTGGTTGTATGACTTAAACTGTTAAACTCAAACGGTGAGGAGTAAGTCAAAACATAGGAGGTAGTAAGAAAAGCACTAAAATTTGTATTAAAAACTTTTCTCAGTGCGGTGCGATTTTCAAATTTCCCAGTAGCATAAGAAGTTTTAGTATATTAGAACAGGAAGAATCAAAGTTATCTGGGTTTAATAAGGTTTAAGGTACGCCAAAGAATTTTTTCTCTCTAGAGAGAGAAAAACAAAACCCTAGAAACCATAGATCGTCAATAGCGGCGGAACCCTAACCACGATGGCGGAAAGCTCTCAGGGACGGCGGAAGCACCCGCTACGGACAGCAGAAGAGGAAGAAACGGTGGTCACTTTCGAGAAGGAGTACTGTGAAAAAGTGGCGCAAGAGTTCACGAACTGTCTGATTGGAACTTTCCTGGGCACAAAAACCATTCAAGGAGGGGATATGGTGCAGTTTTTTCAAAGGATATGGATCGATGGAGAAAGAGTCAATTTCTTTGAGGTAAAGCGTAACACTTTTATTATTCAATTCCCGTCAATGCCGTGTCTTAAAAGGGTCCATGGAGGCGGCCCTTGGTCCTATGAAGGACAGATTTTACTGCTGCAAAAGTGGAAATCGAAAAGGACGTGGAGAACATCGACTTTAATACCATAAATGTATGGATTCAAGTATTACAACTCCCACTCCATCTCGTGAAGGAGGAATCGGGGATAAAAGCAGTACAGGCGGTGGGGGAGATCTTGGGATCAGACTCAAGATCCTATTACGATGAACTATCCAACTATATACGGGTAAGGGCTCGAATCCGATGTGATAAACCCCTACGTAGAGGAGTCTGCATCCAGACAGATCAAGAAAAAGTATGGCTGGATTTTCGCTATGAACGAGTCCCAAGAATATGCCACTGGTGTGGACTGCTAAACCATACAAGTAGCGAATGTGGAGAAAGACAGAAAAAGAGTGATGAAGGCGAAGACCCGGGGTATGGTAATTGGCTGTTGTTTCAACCACCACCAAAGAAGAAGGAGTCGGAGCAAAATAGAAGAGGGCCGAGGAGCGGACAGAACAAAGAGAAGACCGACACAAGGAGTCAAAGTGGGGCTGAGAATAATAGCAGAGAGCATGATTCGAATCAGACACAGGGGACAAACCGTGAAGACGAGGAAAACCGAATGGATACTAGCAAAGATGCAGAGGAAGCTAATGACGGGACCCAACCAGAAACTGTAGCCTCTCAAAATCAAGTTGTGGAAAACAATAAAGTAGATGAAGCCGAAAAGGACAAGCAAGACGAAACTGGGGAAAGAAACACAGAAGGCAATAAGGGTGTCGCTGGAACGACCCGGGATCTCGGTTCAGGGTTAAAGAGACAATCGACAACCAAAAGTAGAAATATACTATTAAGATTACATTTCGCATGATGTACATAACAAAATCTCGATAATAAGTACAATTTAAAACATAACATTTGTGATCTACTAAGTGATTTGAGTTAAGATATACTTCTTCATCTCGATCCGCGTTCCCATTCCCTAAACTTGATTGACGACCTGCAGTTTTAAAATGGAAAATGCCGACGCAGTTTTGAAGAAATAATCAGTAAAAACTGAGTAAATACATACTACGACATGTAAAGCAACGAGTGGCACGGAAGCATGAGTTGAAACAAAACAGAAGATTTGAAACAATAATAGTAACATAATGGGGATTTTGGAACAACTGGAAGTAACCGAATAACAAAACCTCTCAGTTTAATAACGTTAGGATACCATAAGTATTCTGTGAGATCTCCAGAGTAAACAAGTCCATTTGAGTTGATAACGATATTAATTCACGAGTAGCATATGCTTTTCAATTCATTTCATTAGATTAGGCAATCAAGAGCCACAAACAACATCAATAGAGTAGTCAATTTTTAAAATTCGACTTCAATCAACAGTTTAATTTAGCTGAGGCGTGTCAAGAGCCACCAGCAGGATCGATGTAGACAGAGGGATCACGAAATAATCACTAAGGGTTCCTTCTAGGGTCTATCAAACCCTATTTCACCCGAGCGTTAAGGGAGCCCATTCGTCAACCCCGCTCATAGCATTAGCTAAAAGGCCTTAAGTGTCGACACCCCTATACCGTAGTGACCCTTACAAGTATAAGTAGCACTTTATAGCTCTATAAACCCCTTGGCCTCAATATCTTGATACATTTTGGCTCATCGGGGGCGGATTTGTGAACATTGACGTTCTATCCAATAATAAGAAGCATTGCTTCAATGGTCTTAGCCATAAGAAAATGGAGATCGCTTGACGCCTCCCATTAATAACAGTACTCTGTACATCGTCCTAAGTCTATTATAGGTATTTTATTCCTTCTCTTTCACATAACCAGAATCAGAATATCAAAATTTCACAAGTAATTTCCAAGAGTTCTCAAAGGAAATGAATAAAATATTTAAACAACTTTTGAGTTGAAAACATGCATTCTCATACTATTTCATATATCAAACTTTCATTTGAAACATCAAGCACATATGCATATTTTGATATGAAAAGGCCGTACATATGTACTTACCTCTGAGCCACGAAAGGCGCAACGCAAAGCTAGCACTCCTACAACTCTCGTCCCATATTGGTTCCGAATCTTACGGTAAATGCAGCAACACAATACATACGTCTACTTCGAACGATCCTTAACGTCGGCTGGATATAAACAAGTCAAATATATAGTCTATTAGCATTTACGCTCTATATGAGGTTGTATGCAAGAATGCCATGGAATGCAGGTCATGCAAAATAAATGACTAAAACGCCCCTCATACTCCAAAACTGTCTAGTTGCCCGGTCCTCAAATTATAATCATATTGGCCCAAAAACATGTAAGAATGACTCTAAACTCTCCCATATGTACTTAACATCGAAATCTACAAATTTCAATAATTTGCACTTAGGCCCCTAAAGTTTGGTAAAATTGCAAAAAGACCCCAACTATTGACTTGGTTAACACTAGCCCAAAATCATATACGAGTACTCCAAATACGCATAGAAGACATGTTGACAAACTCCAAATTACTAAACTAATCTCAATTCAAAGTTTAAGTGAAATTACTATTTTGCCCCTCCTATACAGTTCAGTCAAACTAGGGTTTGCGAAAAGTCAAACTTGGTCAAACTTGACATTTAGACTCAGAATATGAATACGAGCAAGTTTCGTGAAGAACGCTAAGGCCATAAATGTCATTTAGAGTGAGAAAATTGAAAGTCAAAGATAGGGTGAAATCATCTCAACTAGTCAACTTTGGAGCTGATTTGTGGTAAAATGAGGGAGAGTTTGGGAAATATGAAGGTGGGGTATTGAAGAGGGTATTCCAAGCTTTCCAGAACATATTTGAACTCCTAAGAACTCCAAGTATTCAAAGAAATATCGCTAGCCAAAGTTGGATGAAAATTACGATTCAATACTTAGAAAAATTTGATAGTGCTTCACGAGTTCAACCTAGCAACTTTAGGCTCGTTTTGTGAGCAATCCGTTATAAATTTGAACATGACCCAGAGACGATGATTTGAAGTATTATATACCAGCTACACATAGGAGAAAACAGATCTAAGTTTCATTAAGCTTTGAAGAAGATACAAGGGTTAGAAAATGGGTGTTTCACCATAGGATTCTATACTTAGAAAATTCTGAGTTTTTGCTAGTGAAGAACATCAACATCACAGCAACTTTGGAGCCAAAATCAGAGGGTTTAGAGTTAAAATTGGACCAAGAAATCACACAAAATTTGTAGCCAATTCTCCAAGGATTCCAGAAAGGTAAAGATCATTCAAAACGGACCAAAAACGAGGGAGATACAGAGATCCAAAGTTGGGTCAAAAATGCTGGTGGGAAAAACTCAGCATGAACAAGCACGAACACAGCAATTTCAATTCGATTTTTAGGTGGTTTAGACACCGAATTTGACAAAACTTAAAACATGAAAGTTGTAGCCAATTGTCTGAGGTTTCCAGAAAGTCCTGAATCGCTCAAAACGGATTAAAAACGAGAGAGATATGATCATTTGAACAGGGGCTGTTTATGCATGACGGAAAAATGAACCAAGAGTGAAAAATGAAACAAAACTGGAACCTAACCAAAATCTGGGCAGGTTTTGATGCTTCTAATGCATTCCTAAGGTCATGGGGATCACATTGATGTAAGGAACATCGAATTTGGTGGAGAAATGAAGGAGTTACCATTTTTGGTCGGCCATGGAGGTTTGGCGGCGGCGGCACGGTGGCTGGAGCAAAATCCGGCGATTTGCAGGGCATACTTGTGCTTCCCAGGTTCGCCTCGACACAAGGAACAAGAATATGTGTGTTAATTGTGATGGGTTGCAACGAGGAGGGAGAAATCGATGAAAAACCGAACTAGGGTTCTTACCTTCAAACCCGAATTTCTCACTCGATTCTTGATGAAATCCCGATCTGTTTGGGGCGTTTTAATCCTTGTGGTGAGGGCTACTCCTGGTGGTAGCAGGTCGGGATTTGGTGGTTGCTTGGTGGTAGTTCCTTGGTGGAGGTGGTGGTTTCATGGTGGAGATGAATGAAGAAGATGATGAGAGATGATGAGGAAGAGGGAGATAGTTTCCCTCCATGATCTGCTGGTGGAGGAGAAGGTAGTTCATTAGCTACCACCTCACTATTGAGGTGTCAAAATGACATTGCCAAGTGGCTCTCATGCAAGGGGGGTGAAAGTGTATTTTTTTTCTAAACTTTTGGGTACAACTAGAATTAGAGCTTCTACTTAATTTCAGAGAATTGCACAACCACCCCAAACATTTCTAGTGCTTCAAAATCATTCTAACAACGTCCAAATATCGCTAAAACTCCAAAATGCCCACTTTAAAGCCGTGACAAACTATTTACAAATTAGCCCCCAAAGTCTTGATATTGCACTAAGAACTCTCTCGGGAATTAGGGGTGTTACAGTCGCGGCTATGATCAGTAGCTTTGAAACGTCAGAGGCAGGGGCGGAAAGTATTTACAAACAAACCTCCAAAGGACTTAAAGTTAACACTGGAGTTAATTGGAAAGATGCAGCTAGAAAAGCCATGCAAGCGCGAGACAAAGCGCCATCATCACCGAAGCGCAAGGTGGGAGATCACTTTGCCTTAAGCCCCCTTCCAAATACGGACAGCAGCTCGAAAGGGGGACACAAAAGTCGAGCTATCAACATGGAGAGAAGGCTAATCTCGGCTACAGTTAAAAAAAACACTGGGGATGAAAGCTCCCCAAACCCTAATGATGCAACAACGGTGACGCCTGGTCTCCAGGTTCGCCGAGCACAATGAGTCTCATAAGCTGGAACGTACGTGGGTTGGGGAAACCACGTGCGGTCCGAGCACTTACGGAGCAGTTGAGGCTCCTATCCCCAGATATAGTGTTCCTCATGGAGACTAAACTCGACAAGTATGAGATGGAAAAAATTCGTGACAAGACAAAGTATGCAAACGGTGTATTTGCAAGTGCACATGGAAGGAAAGGGGGATTGGCTCTGCTTTGGAATTCCAAAGTCAAAATCAAGCTAATAAAACTCTCGATCCATCATATAGTTGCATTTGTTGAGGAGGAAGGAGGAGTAGAATGGAGGTTGACCGGCTTTTACGGTGATCCAGAGAGGGAACAGCGCTACGATTCTTGGGATCTGCTGCGGCGTATTGCACCATACAGCAAGCTACCATGGTTTATATGTGGAGATTTCAATGAAATCAGGTCTAACACCGAAAAGATGGGAGGTAAAGAAAGGCGATACAGTCAGGTGCAGGATTTTAATTCGGTTCTACAAGACTTGGGTCTTCTTGATCTTGGTTTTGCAGGCCCCGAGTTCACATGGTCGAACAATCAGGAGGAAGAGACTCATATCAAGGTCAGGTTGGATAGAGTCGTGGCTACAGTGGCATGGATGAACACCTTTAGGGGTGCCAAAGTAACTCACATGACTGGGTTAAGATCTGACCACAGACCCATTCTAATGGATTGGAGCAATGAGGAAGTTAAACAAACAAAACGAACAAGGTTCCATTATGAAAAAATGTGGACTTTACACGAGGATTTTGAAGAAACAGTTTCTAGGGGCTGGAATGAGATGGGTCCGGTGAATTTTCAACAGAAGTTGAGCAAATTGGTGATGCGCAAACTAACGTGCTATCGCAAGTGTACGAATCTTGTAGTACCGGGTGCAATTAGACTCGGATTATCGTTCCCACGAGGACTGTTTCGGGTTTACTTATGTTGTCAGTTTCGGTTTTCCAAGAGTAGTAACCAGGAGGAGTAGGTTGTGATTATAATGACTAAACTAAAAACAGGAATTAAAAACGTAAACGTAAATATTTTTGTGACGTTTTCTGAAATAAGCTAATTTTGTTGTAACGATAAGAGATGAAGACTAGGCTCCAGGATCCCCTAGGGTTCCTTCAGATTTCAGTTTTACGTTCGATTATGAAAACACTCAGCAGTTTCGGTATCTGTGCAACGTACCAGTTGTGCAGTGACTTTTCAGATTCCACACGTAATCCCGATCCTGCAGACTTTCGGATTCTTGTTAAGCTGCCTAAGTCTGCAGTCTCGGTCTAATCCTGTTAGGGTTTCTAACCTGTCCGAATGGCCCGGGTCAAATTCTCTAGCAGTTGGTCTCACGTTTTTCGATGCTAGCCCTATCTCCCTTTCTCTGGTCGGTCTATCAGGGTAAGGTACTAAATCCTGGTTTTTCTTCCTAACCCTAACTTGACGTTTTCACCTACAAGCTCGGGTCTGTAGCAATCCTGGGTGATCAATCCTATCATGCATATACGATAATAATCAAAACCAGAATAACAGATACAACTTGCTGAATTAAGATAATCATCATGAATCCATAAACGTAGTAATCATAAAATTTGAGTACGAAACCCTAGGTTCACCGAGAACCTAGGTAAAAAGTTTAGCTACGACTAGACATAGTACAAAACGCAGTTTCTGAATATAAAGAGAGAGAACGAAATCAAACTAAGTCTTCGAATCTCGAATCGCGCTTTCGTGCTCTCCGTGAATGCTCTGACTTGCCCTTCGGTTGTGCTGAGAGTTGTGCTGTGTCTTCGTGATGTCCTCAAAACGAGTCTGGACGAGTCTTTAAATAGTGCTGTTTCCCGAAAACGCTTGTGCTCGAAATTACGGAATTTGCCATCGGTCCACCGTCTTTGACCAAAAGTCAAAACTGGCTGCGTATATACGCAGGGGTTGCGTATATACGCAACCAGGGCCCAACCAACATCCCCCACCACCCTCACTGCCTGCGTATATACGCAGGGGCTGCGTATATACGCAGGCCGTGGGGGTAGGTGGGGCCCACTTGGTCCTCTGGTGGGCCAGGTCTGGTCCCCTGGGTCCCACTCCTCTGCCTGATGCTCCCGGTTTGCCTCTTCGGTGTACTTCTGCTTTTCCGTGTTTCCGTCGTGTCCCGGTCTTGTGCACGTTTCCCGAGACGGTCCCGGCTTGGTCCCGGCACGCTTCCCGATGCACCTCCTGAACCTGTTCCTGAAAAGGCAACACGAACGAAAACCCGCGATCATATCCAAATATAGCAAGAAATAAGCAGAAATCCAGCAAGTACAAATAAACGTCTCGTTCTAGATTCTCGAGGCATTCTAAGGCATTTTCCGGCAAAAACCGCTAATTTCGACACAATTACTCGTGAAATCAGGCTAAAAGATAACCCCTAATTGGGCGTTATCAAATACCCCCGCACTAAACATTGCTCGTCCCGAGCAATCCTGCCAACTCTAGCCTGCATTTCTGTCCTCGTGACTGACTCTGTACATACCCTACCGTTGCATATGCTTTCGACCCGAACCTTTCAACCGGACGACTCGATAGAAAAACTGACTCAGATAGGATATACACAGACTCAAACGACTCAAAACAGACTAGTGACAAAAATATTTTTGGCGAGATCGGGCAACCTCAAAAACATAAACAGTGTGTCCTCGTGATCTCATCCTTTTCAGAATCTACTTCCCTGCAAGCGATCGGTAAGTCTGAACAGATTTATATGGTGGATTTAAGCACTGGACCGAAGTATTATTACTTTGGTTATCAAACTGAGCAAATCCCTAGCTAACTTACCATCCGAGCTGTTTCAAAAAAGGATCTATGTCTAATCAGGTAGGATAAATGTATGTATCAAGGTACGGCATAATCCTACATGTTATGACATTCTCACAATTTACCAAACTCACACCCCTCACCGAGATCCCGAAAAACTGCCCGAAACACCTAAGTTCCTGCTTTCCCAATTCTCCTGTCCCCCGGTGTGTCTTCGCCGTACTCGCGGCCACAAATGTGAAGCGGTGCAAAACGTCTCGAAAACTGTGCCACTCACTCAGCTTTTTATTTAAATAAAAAACACAAACAAACTAAAAACTGGATCATAATAATTTTTCTTTTCTTTTTCTTTTTTTTTTCTTTATTTTTTTCTTTCTCTTTTTTTCTTTCTTTATCTTCTTCTTCTTCTTCTTCTTCTTCTTTTTTTTTTTTTTTTTTTTACACAACTATATACAAACGTACACGAATATCAACAATACTAAACTGACTAAAGCTGAGTGAGTGAAAATAAATCTCTGTCGTGGGGTACGTAAAATGTCCTCATGTGAAGTACCCCCACACTAATCCTGAAGCGCTGATCCTGTAGTCGAGATAATACTGTGCAGTTCCACCGAACCTCCTCATCACCAAAGATGTAGAAAAACGGCACAACCACCAATTGACCCTACAACCCCCCGGAACCCCGGTTTGTGCGAAAAGATGCTCGCACGCGACTAACTCCTCCTGTGGTCACTATGTAATGAAGTGATCCACCTCCGCAAATTAATGCACTGTCGCCTCTGACTCACCCTGTCCTCCCTCGAAAAACGTGTCAAAATCGAAATTGTCCAAAACTGATAACTCATGAAGCTCCCCTATCTAAAACCTGCCCCTACTCACTCCCTCCGTCATAACACGTAAAATAGCCAACTATCGACTGATGAGGTCTCAAAGAAGGCTGCCTAGGCTAAAGTGGCTATGAAGAAAGAGGGTAAATGGCTTCAAACGGGTTGTTTAGTTGGACCTAGGGGTAAGAAACAGGACGTGAGGTCCCTTGATAGCCAGTCACTCCACCGAAAAATGCGATGACCGTGACGGCGCCCGTGGGCGGGTTGTCGACTACCTATGTGACGGTGGTGTAGCAACTAGTCGGATTTTTCGCTCAGTTGATAACTACTTGCGGATTCCAAAGGTCACTGGCTCTCACCTATCTACTATACCTCGGTGCAAGTTTTCTTCTCTTTCAAAGGATTCAAACTCAATTTCTTCACTGTTTTCGTTATCTCGATTGCCCTTTCTCAAAATTTTCTGATTTTAAACTTTTTTTTTTTTTTGAAAAATAATTTATACTTGCTGTTTGCGTATATACGCAGGTCTGCGTATATACCCAACCAGCAGCATAAAAAAATTTTAATTTTTCATTTTTTTTTTTAAATTATATACAATGCATGGCCAGAATGATTATGGTGGGTTGACTCAAATAAAGAAAATATGCTGACTCAAAAATACAAATAAAAATAAAAATAAAAATAAATACGAAAAAACGTTCAGACTGGGTTAATGCAGACACGACTACCACCCCCCACTAAGAGGTGGCATGCCCTCATGGCACTCACTCGTCCGGAAAAAATGTCGGGTCTGACCCGGTCTCGGACGTACCGGAAATGCTACCCGGCGAGCTGCTCTCTGAATCAGTCCTAAATACCGGCTGACGTGCCCGTGTACGGGGCCGGTAATCCGAAGACTGCGACTCGGACCCAGTCCAACTGCTAGGTGGCTGGGATCGCAAAGTCGTCCTGCCACTCGAATGCTGCTGAGTACGGGCCCCAGGCTGCTGGGTACGGGTCCCAGCCTGACGACCTGTAGGCTGCCGGGATCGTGTCCCAGGCCGCCGTCTCTCCTTTCTGGCAGGTGGCGGTGATGGCTGAGTCGGTGGTGGTGGCTGGGTCGGAGGTGGCGGAGCAGACGTGCACTCGCTAGAGTCCCCGTCATCCGACCATCCCTCGGTAAAGCTGCTGGAGTAGGTGGGTGGAAAATACAGCAGAAGTGGCGGGTCTCGGCCCGCGTGCCGAGCCGCATCCCGCTGCTCCTCTCGAATACTAGCTAGGGCAGCCTGGGTATCCTTCGTGACCTTCCGCTGAGTTCGGCGGATATGCGTCAACGCTCTCCAAAGCTTGCCCGCTCCCTCAAACACCTTCTCTCCTATGGACTTGCGTCCGCCCCGACAGCCCTCAAATCTCTCATCCACTCGGGGTAGTCTACGGGGCGGGGCCGGTCTAGCTCGTGGGGTCGGGTTGGCCCGTGGGGCCGGCTGCTCTCTCTGACGGGCAGGCTGAGGCTGGGCATTCCTCTCAGTCCCCTGCCTACTCGACTCGAGGCGCTCGCTCTCTCTAGTAGTACGGCATCGCCGAAGTCCGGCCGATGCCTGGCGACTGACTGGTCGCTCCTGAGTCGAACACCTCCTAGGGGCAGGGGCAGGGGCATGTGCAGGAGCCGGGTCCTCCTCCATAAAATCGTCATCCTCATCGAGGTCAACGACTGGCGGTGGTGGGCCCGGGTGACGAGAAATAAGCTTCCTATAAGGCCGTGGCACAGGAGGCTGTAGGTCACCCTCTAAATCATCCATCGGAACCTCATACTCACGCGCCAGTTTGGCAATGAGGTTGGCGTACCCCAATCCCTTATGGCTACCGGAGCAGTTCCGCTCCATCATATACACCCAAATCCGACGAGGAATGTCAACCTCTCGTCTCAGAACAAGGCAATAGACTACGAGTACGTACTCGAAGTCAAGGTAGGTAAAGTGTTTAATACCTACGACCCTGTTCACTACCCACTCGGCCCACCACCGTGGCGGGCCAGCAATAAAACGAGAATGCAATTTCTTGCCTATCTCGCCTGGCCCCTCTCTCTCGAAATGGGCACCCGGGTGCCCCCCAGTCACAACCCGCAAAAGCTCAGCATCGTTAGGCGGGTAATCAGCACACTCAGCATATGCGCACGAGATATGGCGCATCGGAATCTGGTACGCCTGGCGGATGGTATCCGCCGTGAGCAACATAAACGTACGCCGCATATAGACCCAACGGACATCCCCATTGGCTTCCCCCTCCCCCTTGTGCATGAGGTTCGCGTAGAACTCACGCACCAAGTCAGTATCGGACAAGTCCGGAAACCCCGCTAGGGACGTCCCGAAAATGTCCGGTCGACTCGCATAAGCGGCCATCTCTGGCGGCATGTAAGTATGGTCGACCTCAAACTGGTAGTCTATGGGAATGCTATGACCCATTTTGGTCCCGGTCATAATGTTGGGCATGATGGTTGACGAACCTAAAACTGTCAAACAGCAAAGGGGTAAGCTCAGCCGCCTCATAGTCAGTAGGGATGTCATCTCGGTTAGGGTCTACGACGGGCACATGAAACTCCATAACAGACCAAAATCTCGAAAAACGTGCCGACTCGAAGCAAAAACGTGAAACGTGCACAAAAATAGTGTGTCTCAATAGATAGTCCACCTAAGATCTACCAGAGTTCCACACGGCAAGTGCCGCTCCAAATGCAAAATTACCGAAAATAACGGGCCCGGCTACGGGCCGTGCCAAAACGGAAAATAAAGCGAGGGATGAGATTTTCGACCTTCCTTAAACAGGGGTGAAGACCGGAGATTCTGCCCGGAAAGTCGCCGGAAAACCGCCGGTGGTCGCCGGAAAAGTCGCCGGAAAAGTCAACTGCCCGGAATTGAATTCCGAGCCCACCAAATCGAAGCCCTCGATCTCCTCGTTCACGTTCCGTTGTACGGTTTTTGCTAGTTCTTGCTCTAACACCTTCGAATCTGCACTTTTCCTCAAGAACACCTCACTTTTTGATGGAAATTGCCTGCTCGATTTCCGCTTGTTTCTGGATTTTGATGGATGAATCTTGCTCCTTGCGACGAGGGGATTCCAGAAATGTGCCCGGATTTTGATTTGGAGGTCCGGGGCAAAATTTGTGTTCTTAAAGTGAGAGGAAATGGAGGTAGAGAGAGAAATGGAGGTGCCAACAATGGCTACCCGTCCCCCCTCTCTTGGTTATAACCTAATTGGTCAAAATGACCAAAATACCCCCGGGGTTTTTAAAAAATTTCGATTTTTTTTTTCTTTTCTTTCCTGTTTACGTATATACGCAGTATTGCGTATATACCCAACCAGAAAACAACCAAAAAAAGAATAAAAATTGCAATTTGCCCCCACGGGTTGCGTATATACGCAGGGGCTGCGTATATACGCAACCCGAGGCAAATTTCATTTTTTTTTTTTTTTCAAAACTTCTCTCTTCCCCTGCTTTCCTGGTCTTGGCTGTTTTGGATGATTCTGTCTCTGCACACTTTCAAATTCAAAGTCAAAAACCCGCTCATCTCGCCTCTCTCGAAAATTCAGAACTGTTACAATAACGTAATAACTAACAAAACTAAATAAATAAACGATAAATTTTGGGTTGCCTCCCAAACAGCGCCTTGTGATTTACGGTCGACGGCCCGACCTTGTTACCTCTCACGGGTCATCAAAATAGACCGGGTCTATTTTGACGACTTCGGCGGTCTCGAGATACGGCTTGATCCGGTTCCCGTTCACCCTGAAACTGGAGTTGTCTTTTGGATTTTCCAGCTCGAATGTCCCCAGGTAAAAATCTGCTTGATGATGAACGGTCCCGACCAACGAGACCTCAGCTTCCCCGGAAAGAACCGCATCCGGGTATTGTAGAGAAGCACTTTGTCGCCTTCGTTAAACTGCTTTGGCGTGATACGGTTATCATGCCACTTCTTTGTCTTCTCTTTGTAAATTTTGGCGCTCTCGAAAGCCGTTCTGCGGAATTCCTCCAATTCCAGCAGTGCCATCTTCCTCTTATCCCCTGCTAGATTCTGGTCCAAGTTCAGCAGTTTGATGGCCCAATACGCCTTGTGCTCCAGTTCCACCGGTAAGTGGCACGCTTTCCCAAAAACGAGCTGGTACGGTGACATTCCCAGCGGTGTTTTGAAAGCTGTCCTGTAGGCCGAGAGCGCATCGTCTAGTCTGACGGACCAATCCTTTCGGCCGAGATTCACTGTTTTCTCGAGTATGCTCTTGATCTCTCGATTCGACACCTCGGCTTGCCCGTTCGTCTGCGGATGGTAAGGTAACGAGACTTTATGAACTGACACGCCGTACTGTTTCAGAACTTTCGCAAAAACCCGATTGATGAAGTGAGATCCCTCGTCGCTGATCATTGCCCTGGGAGTCCCGAAACGAGTGAAAACGTTGCGTTTCAGAAAACGCTCAACGGTAGCTGCATCGTTTTTCTGACACGCGATCGCTTCGATCCACTTTGTCACATAATCTACTGCCAGCAGAATGTAAAGATTCCCCATCGAAGACGGGAACGGACCCATGAAGTCAATCCCCCATACATCAAATGGCTCTACCTCCTGCCACACTGTCATCGGCATCTCGTCCCGGTGTGACGTGTTTCCTGTCCTCTGGCACCTATCGCATCCCTGCACATAGTCGTGACAGTCTTTGAAGATTGTCGGCCAGAAAAACCCGGACTGCAGTATTTTATGCGCTGTTCGCGTTCCCCCAAAATGACCCCCACACTGTGATGAGTGGCAGTGTCGGATCACGTTCCAGGCCTCGTGGGTCGGGATACACCTTCTCAGGATGTTGTCGGCCCCCTGTTTGAACAAGTACGGGTCGTCCCAGAAATACTGTCGACTTTCGGCAATGAACTTTTTCCGCTGCGACGGGGTGAGATCCTCGGGAAGCGTGCCAGTTACCAAGTAATTGGCTATGGCATAGTACCATGGTCTCCCGATTTTGACTGCCATGATGTGCTCGTCCGGGAAGTTTTCCTTGATCGGCACCGGGTCCACCTTCACGTTCTCAAGTCTGGACAAGTGATCCGCTACCACGTTCTCAACTCCCTAATTGTCCCGGATTTCCACATCAAATTCCTGCATCAGTAATACCCACCTCAACAGTCTCGGTTTTGCGTCTTTCTTGTCCAGCAGGTATTTCAGGGCACTATGGTCGGTAAAAACCATAACTTTCGACCCGACCAGATAGGGCCTGAATTTATCCAGGGCGAACACCACGGCCAGCAGTTCCTTCTCTGTCGTGCCATAGTTGAGCTGGGCATCGTTGAGTACCCGGCTCGCATAATAAATGACGTGGCATACCTTATCCTTTCGCTGGCCTAAAACTGCCCCGACTGCGTAGTCGCTGGCGTCACACATCAGCTCAAACGGGAGTGACCAATCTGGCGTGGTTATAACCGGGGCTGTGGTCAGATTTTCCTTCAAATGGTCAAAAGTCTGTCGACATGCTGCATCGAAATCAAAGGGTACGTCTTTTCCGAGTAACGCGCAAAGTGGCTTTGTGATCTTGGAAAAGTCCTTGATGAATCTTCGGTAAAATCCTCTATGTCCCAGAAAACTTTTGATCGCCCTTACGTTCGTCGGGTATGGAAGCTGCTTTATCACCTCGATCTTAGCCCTGTCCACCTCGAGTCCCTTGCTGGAAATTCTGTGACCAAGCACGATCCCCTCGGTGACCATAAAGTGACACTTTTCCCAATTGAGCACCAAATTTGCCTTCTTGCAACGGATCAGAACCTGGCCCAAATGGAACAGGCAGTCATCGAAACTGTCCCCGAAGAGTGAAAAGTCGTCCATGAAGACCTCCAGATTTTTCTCGATCATGTCGGAAAAAATCGCCATCATACATCTCTGAAACGTGGCCGGAGCGTTACACAACCCGAACGGCATGCGCCGAAACGCGAATGTACCGTACGGGCAGGTAAACGTCGTCTTTTCCTGATCCTCCGGGGCTATGCAAATCTGGTTGTACCCGGAGTACCCGTCCAAAAAACAGTAGTAGGCATGATGGGCGAGCCGGTCCAGCATCTGGTCCATGAATGGCAGCGGGAAGTGGTCCTTCAGTGTTGGATCGTTTAGCCTCCGGTAGCCCATGCAGATCCGCCAGCCCGTAACGGTACGCTGCGCAATCTGCTCCTGATCGTTATTCTGCACCACTGTAATACCCCCCTTCTTGGGCACGCACTGGACCGGGCTGATCCACGTGCTGTCTGATATGGGGTAGATGATTCCCGCTTCCAGCCACTTCATGACCTCTTTTCGCACAACGTCCTTCATGTTCGGGTTCAGTCTCCGCTGGGGCTGAATCACCGGTTTCTTGCCTTCTTCAATTCGGATCTTGTGCATGCAGTAGGAGGGGCTGATTCCCTTGATATCTGCAATTGTCCATGCTATTGCTTCCTTATGCTCTCGCAATACTTCCAGCAGTTTCTGCTCCTGTTCCTGAGATAAACGGGACGAAACAATTACGGGCAGAGTACTATTTTCACCAATATATGCATACCTGAGATGGCTCGGGAGCGGTTTCAGCTCTAGTGCGGGTGGCTCCTTGAGTGACGGGACCAGAATCATCTTTTGCCCGCCGTCTTCGTCCCGGTGCAAAGTGGTCCAATCCTCGGCTCTCATGGCGTGCTCGCACCGAGTCTTCTCCTTTTCTTCCCCGTACATGCTATCGATCTCTTCCCATAATTGGTCCATCTCCTCGTTTTCCCAGCCTTCGTCCACCACATCGA
Source organism: Linanthus parryae (assembly GCA_023055425.1). Taxonomy (NCBI): domain Eukaryota; kingdom Viridiplantae; phylum Streptophyta; class Magnoliopsida; order Ericales; family Polemoniaceae; genus Linanthus; species Linanthus parryae. The sequence continues at coordinate 143,011,177 of JALGPY010000004.1, read as the reverse complement.
TAGCAAAGATGTCCTCGTGGTCGTAGTAATTTGGCAGTTGCAGATTTTTGAAAACGTTGAATTTTACTTTTTCCTCGTTAATCTGCATGGTCAGCTCCCCGCTCTTACAGTTTATCATTGCTTCGCCTGTGGCCAAAAACGTCCTGCCAAGTATGAGCGGTACCTCCCCTGCCTCCATGTCCAGGATGACGAAATCTGCCGGAAAAATAAGCTCACCGACCTTGACCAGAATATCCTCGATAACCCCGTAGGCCTGTTTTACGGACCTGTCTGCCATCTGCAGCATGATTCTGGTGGGTCGGGGTTCACCGACTTTCAAACTTTTGAAAATCGTCAATGGCATCAGGTTGATGCTGGCCCCTAGGTCACACAGAGCCTTTCCTGTGTAAGCGTTCCCTAGGGTAACCGGTATGACGAAACTGCCAGGATCCTTTCTCTTCCTCAGTAGCCCATTCTTCACACAATTGCTCACTTCTGCCGTCAGGTTTATGGTCTCGAAATCGCTCATTCGCCTCCTCCCATACAAGATGTCCTTGAGGAATTTGGCGTAAGTGGGCATCTTAGCCAAAGCCTCAGCAAAATGTATGTTAATCTGCAGCTGCTTGAACATCTCGAGAAACCTGGCGTAGTCCTTGCTGTCATCCCTCTTTCGTGTTCGCAAGGGGTACGGGACCTCCTTGGAGACGGGTACAGTTTCTGCACCTGTCTCGTTCTGCCCTGCATCCTGCTCAACCGAGCCCTTCGGCTGGGGGCGGTCGACTGTGCTGTTATCCTGGCCCGACAAGTTGCGTTCTACTTCTTTCGAATTTTCTGCACGTGCGTGGCTGGGATACGGTGGATCCTGCAGTGCCAATCCACTCCGAGTGGAGATAGCATTGATCTGAGCCCGTGGATTATTTACTGTGTTCGAGGGTAGGTTTCCTGGCTGTCTCTCCGTTAGCTGCTGTGCTAACTGCCCCACCTGTACTTCCAAAGCGCGCTGTGACGTTTTGGTTGTCTGCATATCTGCCGTCAAGGTGTCCATGTGCTTGAACCGGGATTCCATAGTCTGGAACATGGACTTGATCTCTTTCATCTGAGCGTCGTACTGCTGTGCTGACGGGACTGACTGAGCCTGCTGGGCCGGGGCAGCCTGCTGAGCTGGTGGCCTGTGCTGGAATCCCGGTGCATAAACTGCTGCGTTCGGGTTTCCGTACCGAAACCCGGGATGGTCTCTCGTACCCGGTCGGTACCGGCTCGGGTCCCACTGCTGCTGTACGTAGTTGGTATCTTCAGTCCTTAGCTCCTCAATGGCTGTGTCCAGATCCGGTTCCTCGACTGCTGCAACAGTCTTCTTATCCGAGTAGACTTTCTTGACCAAGTCGTGAACGATCTTGGCCAGGTTGTCTATCCGGTCATCCTCTGCAGGTTCGGCTCTAGCCGCCATCCTGCGATCGTCAAACAGTCGGGTGTCCTGCTTGGCCAACTGCTTCATCAGGTCATACGCACCTTCTTTGTTCACGTGATACAAGAATTTTCCCCCGGCCTCTCTGTCAATCCTGTCGGCGTTCTCCCTGTCTAGGGCATGGTAGAAAACCTGCAGGATTTTCGCATCTCCAAAACCGTGGTTCGGGCACCGTTTGACCAATCTCATGAGCCTGTCCCATGCGTCCACCACCGTCTCCCCCATCTTCTGTCTGAATGACAGGATCTCGCTCTGTAACTGTATGACTCGGGAGGCGGGATAGAATTTTGCCAGAAAATCCGTGACACACTCCTCCCATGTGGTGATGGATCGGGGTGGTCGGGATTCGAGCCAGTCCTTGGCTACTCCATAAAGACAGTATGGGAATAAGATCAACATGAGTGCCTCTGCTTCTACCCCCTTGTATCTGACCTTGTTGCAGTAATCTTCGAATTTCCCGATAAAATCGTTCGGGTCTTCATCGGCCCTGCCATGAAACGGGCAGAGAGTTTGTACCGTCTGGATGGTGGATGGTTTGATGTCAAAGTGCTCGGCGGTGATCTCGGGCACCACAATAGCTCGCTCATGCCCCCCGGTGGGGACTTCGAAATTTTCCACCAACGCCTTCCCAGATCGGTTATATGTTCTCTGGTTGCTTCGGGCAGCAAGCCCCGCTGTGACAAGCTCCTCAATGTACCGCGCCATCTGGGCTGGGGTACGTGTCTCTCGTTCCTGTCCACCGGCTTCGGTGTTCTCGGGTGGATCTCTCTGGTTGGTTGCCATCCTGCTTTCTCGGTTTCTGCGGTTCTGTTCGGTATACAGTTTTTCCGGGTTGTCGAGTGGTGTCACCAAATCGCGAGGCAATCTGGGCATCAACTAAACAGTCCTGAAAACGCAGATTCGAAAACGCAGTGAGATAAAAAGAAAAATAACGAAACTGAAAATAAATAAAAACTCAGAAAACTAATTCTGACTACTAAATAGACCCTAAAAAATCCCCAGCAACGGCGCCAAAAACTTGATGCGCAAACTAACTTGCTATCGCAAGTGTACGAATCTTGTAGTACCGGGTGCAATTAGACTCGGATTATCGTTCCCACGAGGACTGTTTCGGGTTTACTTATGTTGTCAGTTTCGGTTTTCCAAGAGTAGTAACCAGGAGGAGTAGGTTGTGATTATAATGACTAAACTAAAAACAGGAATTAAAAACGTAAACGTAAATATTTTTGTGACGTTTTCTGAAATAAGCTGATTTTGTTGTAACGATAAGAGATGAAGACTAGGCTCCAGGATCCCCTAGGGTTCCTTCAGATTTCAGTTTTACGTTCGATTATGAAAACACTCAGCAGTTTCGGTATCTGTGCAACGTACCAGTTGTGCAGTGACTTTTCAGATTCCACACGTAATCCCGATCCTGCAGACTTTCGGATTCTTGTTAAGCTGCCTAAGTCTGCAGTCTCGGTCTAATCATGTTAGGGTTTCTAACCTGTCCGAATGGCCCGGGTCAAATTCTCTAGCAGTTGGTCTCACGTTTTTCGATGCTAGCCCTATCTCCCTTTCTCTGGTCGGTCTATCAGGGTAAGGTACTAAATCCTGGTTTTTCTTCCTAACCCTAACTTGACGTTTTCACCTACAAGCTCGGGTCTGTAGCAATCCTGGGTGATCAATCCTATCATGCATATACGATAATAATCAAAACCAGAATAACAGATACAACTTGCTGAATTAAGATAATCATCATGAATCCATAAACGTAGTAATCATAAAATTTGAGTACGAAACCCTAGGTTCACCGAGAACCTAGGTAAAAAGTTTAGCTACGACTAGACATAGTACAAAACGCAGTTTCTGAATATAAAGAGAGAGAACGAAATCAAACTAAGTCTTCGAATCTCGAATCGCGCTTTCGTGCTCTCCGTGAATGCTCTGACTTGCCCTTCGGTTGTGCTGAGAGTTGTGCTGTGTCTTCGTGATGTCCTCAAAACGAGTCTGGACGAGTCTTTAAATAGTGCTGTTTCCCGAAAACGCTTGTGCTCGAAATTACGGAATTTGCCATCGGTCCACCGTCTTTGACCAAAAGTCAAAACTGGCTGCGTATATACGCAGGGGTTGCGTATATACGCAACCAGGGCCCAACCAACATCCCCCACCACCCTCACTGCCTGCGTATATACGCAGGGGCTGCGTATATACGCAGGCCGTGGGGGTAGGTGGGGCCCACTTGGTCCTCTGGTGGGCCAGGTCTGGTCCCCTGGGTCCCACTCCTCTGCCTGATGCTCCCGGTTTGCCTCTTCGGTGTACTTCTGCTTTTCCGTGTTTCCGTCGTGTCCCGGTCTTGTGCACGTTTCCCGAGACGGTCCCGGCTTGGTCCCGGCACGCTTCCCGATGCACCTCCTGAACCTGTTCCTGAAAAGGCAACACGAACGAAAACCCGCGATCATATCCAAATATAGCAAGAAATAAGCAGAAATCCAGCAAGTACAAATAAACGTCTCGTTCTAGATTCCCGAGGCATTCTAAGGCATTTTCCGGCAAAAAACGCTAATTTCGACACAATTACTCGTGAAATCAGGCTAAAAGATAACCCCTAATTGGGCGTTATCAATTGGCAGGGTACTGCCGCCAATGGAATAGGAACACCTTCGGAAACGTGAAACAACAAATCAAGTTGCTGCGAGATAGGAAGGAACAGTTGGAGGACTGCGCGCAAACAAGACAGGTCCGTGAAGAGCTGGATAGTATCGCGGATAAATATGATGAGCTTTTGAGGAAGGAAGAAATTATGTGGGCACAGAGGGTTCGAATGGAATGGCTAAGGCATGGGGATCGTAATACAAAATTTTTCCATCAGAGAGCGTCCATTAGAAGGTCCAGAAACGCGATGAAAGGTATGGAAGATAAATCTGGAATCTGGGTCAAAACTGACATAGAGGTTACAAATTGCTTAGAGAAGCACTTTAAATCCATCTTTACATCTTTTTTGCCGAATATGGAGGAAATTCAATCAGTTATGAGGTGGGTGGATAAATCGATTGGTGAAGACATGGCTGACACGCTGGACAGTAACTACACGGCGAACTACACAGCGAAAGAGGTGACTGATGCTTTATTTCAAATGGGGCCTGATAAAGCCCCTGGGAAGGACGGATTCCCAGCAGGCTTCTTCAAGAAGCACTGTGGTATTGTGAAAGAAGATACGATAGAAATTTGTTTGAAGATCTTTAACGAGGAAGCTAATTTCGGCAGTCTGAATCACACCATTCTCGCCTTGATCCCCAAATCAAAACAGCCACGAAAGCCGATTGATTACAGACCCATTAGTTTGTGCTCTGCGATCTATAAAATCGTGGCTAAAGCAGTAGCCAACAGGATCAAAACAGTTCTTAATCAGATTGTTTTAGAAAATCAATCTGCTTTTGTGCCAGGCAGACTCATTACAGATAATATTTTAACCGCTTTTGAGGTGATACATTCTCTGAAGACGAGGAAGAAAGGGATGTTGGCCCTAAAAGTGGACATGTCAAAAGCGTACGATCGTGTAGAGTGGGCTTTCCTCAAAGAAACGCTCGCCCGATTCGGGTTTGGTCCTAAAATTATCTCTATTATCATGCGATGTGTGAGCACGGTGCAGTATGAATTTGTTAGGGATGGCGTCCTAACAGGGAGAATCCTCCCTGAAAGGGGATTGAGGCAGGGATGCCCGCTCTCCCCTTACCTATTTGTGTTATGCTCGGAAGTACTGTCGAGTGCTGTTACGTCCGCAATCAACTCTGGCAGATTAGCAGGCGTGACAGCATCTTGGGGAGGACCAGTGGATTATAAAATTACAAGCAATCTTGGATTCCTACTGCCGTGCGTCGAGTCAGCTGATAAACTTTGAAAAGTCAGCACTTTTTTTTCCCCCAATGCTCCAGAAGGCGTCAAAGATGAGATAAAGCTCCAATGTGGTATCCCTGAAACAGATATGCATGATAAGTACCTCGGATTGCCATCCACAATTGGTAAGCAAAAATCCACAACTTTTTCTTACATTCTCGATAGAATTGATAGTAAGCTTAAAGGATGGAAGGAAAAGTCATTGTCAATTGGGGGCAAAGAGGTCCTTATAAAAGTTGTAGCAAACGCAGTCCCTAGATATGCCATGTCATGTTTTAGATTACCAGACGGTGTTTGCAATAAAATTGAAGGCAAAATAAGACAATTCTGGTGGAGTAATTCCAAAAAAGACCGTGGTATCTGCTGGCTTGCGTCGGATAAAATGCAACTTTCATTGGACAGAGGAGAGTCTTTAAAGGAAAATACTTTGCAACAAAAGATTTCTGGAGTGCCCAGGAGGGGTCTGCACCAAGCTATGCTTGGCGCAGCATCTTATTTGGAAGACAATTGTTAGCTAAGGGCCTAAGGTGGCAAATTGGCGATGGAAGGAAGACCCCTGTCATATCACCATGGCTCCCTAGAGAGCCGTCTTTCAAACTTATTACGGACAACAGTATGGTGAACAGTTGGAGAGTAGCGGAGTTTATTGACAAAGAGACAAAAAGCTGGAATGTAACAAAGTTGCAAGAGTACCTTCTAGATGTGGATGTGCAAGAAATAGCCCAGATACGAATTCCACTTCAACAAACGGAGGACAAAATTCGCTGGCACTTCACGGACAACGGCATCTATTCTGTAAAATCTAAGTACAGTTTGGGCCTAAAAGAAAAAGCGAAACAGGAGAAAAGGGGAGAGGGGTCAGTCACTGCAAAAGGCCCCTTTACAAAGTTGTGGAAGCAAAAATTAGAGCGTAAAATCACTCATCTTGTGTGGAGGGCCGCGCAAAACATTCTTCCGACCACTGAAAACTTGAGGAAAAGAGGGGTAAAGGTGGAAGATATCTGCAATTGCTGTGGGGAGAGTACCGAATCTGTGAATCATGTCCTCTTTGAGTGCCCTTTTGCCATGGCCATTTGGGAATCGAGGAATGGTAAACGCCTTCTGCACAAATCAGAGACTAATTCAGAAAGAATCAAAGGAGGCCTCTTAAGCTTACAAGGGACAGATCTGGAGCAATACTGTATCACTATTTGGGGTATTTGGCAAGGAAGAAACATAAAGATTTTCAAGAATCCGAAATTATCGGTGGATGCAATCAACCTAATAAGCAGGAAGATCCAAGAACAAGAATTCAGAAAGGGGGAAAGACTCACCTTGGAGCTTTCAAAGCCAGAACCTCCAAAGAGGAATGGTGAAGATGACGATCTGGTGTTGCAGTTTGATGGAAGCTGGATCCCAATTAACCGAAGATTTGCAGTGGGTTTTGTTCTTCGAGGAAGAAGCGGATGTTGCCTCATGGCCGGTGCAAGTTTAATCTCAAGATGTGAAAGTGCAAGACATGCGGAAATGGCGGCCTGCGTTCAAGCTCTCAAAGCGGGGCTTCAATGGAGCACCAGAAGAGTTACTCTAGTGGGAGATGCAACCCAAGTTGTTGAGGACATTAGAGATCTGCAAGCAGGAAAGAGGAGGAGAGAAAAAGGAGAGTTGAAAGGTCTGGTAGAGGAAGCAGTAGCACTCCTTCATCAATACCCACTCCTCGAGATTGAAGCATGGAACAGAGAATTCAATGGTGTGGCTCATAACCTGGCCTGACACGCGTCCGACTATGGACAGGAGTGCATCTGGATCGACAGCAAGCCAAGTTGGCTTATTAAATATTTAGAAAAGATGTATTTTCAATGCTTCCTTTCGGCTAGCCCGTTTTAATGAAAGTTTGATTCCAAAAAAAAGAAGAGAAGTTTTAGTATATTTGGTAAAAATTATATTTTCAATTTTTCGAATAGTTTTCAATATCCCACAATAGCTTTTAGGAAGCAAGGGAGAGATGTTTTTCAAGAACCTGTTTTTGATTATTTTAAGATATTTTTTAGAAAATCTCTGAACAATACAATATTTTACAATTATCTATTAAGATAATGCCAAATATTATTTGATCCAGTTCTTGAATAGAATAAGCAGAATTGTTCTCCCAACTTTGAAGTTGAGGTCAAAAGCTTTGGTGGACTGCATAACAACTAGAAATTTTCAAACCTTTGAAGAATACTTCCTAGCATAGTTTTTAAAACTGAACCGGATCGGCCGGTTCGACCGTTCGAACCGGTACACCAGTGCCTCCCCGGTCCCGGTCAAGTTATTAGACCGCCCATGTAAAGAACCGGTTAGAAACCGGTCAAAACCGTCGGTTCATCCTTAAACCGTTCAACCAACCTGTTTTTTCCGGTTTGACCGATTTTTGTTTTTTTGCTTGCCGATGCCCTCATCCACACTCCGTCTTGACAACACTTGACAAAAAACGATAAGAACATATGACGATCGTTTGTAATCTACAAGAATGGATTTGGATCTCTGTGAATCAGTTTCGTCCATATGTGAGAACATAGAAAGACCAACTTACTTTGTGAGGAGAGAGAGTTGTACGTGAATAGATTTGGAATAGGGAGTTACAAGAGAGAGGGGGAGAAAGAGAAGAGAGAGAGAGAGAGATGAAGAGATTGAATAGGGGGCGAATAGATAAGAACCAAAAAAATATAGGAAAAGTCTAGTTGAACAAAAATTCCTACAAAAAGTTAAACATAAAGTGATGTTTATGATGATATGTCATTAATAAAAAGGGGATGACGATTATGAAGGAAATAGAAAGAATAAATATGGGTGAATTTTAAGCATTTGTTGATGTGAAATATGCTACGTAATTTTTTGTTTAAATTTCTGTTTCATTTTTTGTCCCCCTAGCATGGCTCAAAAACATAATGAATCAGTAAGTGGATGAGAAAATTGTGGGAAGGTGTGAAGGAGAGATCTTGATATATCAAAAAGCCACGTCATTAATTCAACTAAATATTGTAATGTTAATTCAATAAAACTGCATGTGGAAAGATGGGAACTTGATAATTTCAGAAAAATAAGACGAGATTTTGATATATCTAGTGCATCGACATCGGTCCGTCTTCAGAGGTTGAATTTCTAGAATCTTGTGATTAATCTACAAATGTTAATATTTAGTTATGTTAATAAAAAGTGTTATTGTTGTGTTTCTAGGTCAAAATGTTGTTTATATTTTAATTTTTCGGGTTACATTATAATTATTATTATTCGTTATATATTTATAAAATTAAAATTATATATAGAAAAAAGTGCGGTTCGACCGGTTGAACCTTGAACCAGTGCTTCACTGGTTCGACGGTCGGTCCGGTTTTGAAAACTTTGCTTCCAAGGCTTTGGAAAATATTTCTCAAGGCTTTAAGAATTTCAAACAAACAACATGTATAATCTAATTCTCCCCATAAACCAAGGCTACTGAATTTTGCTTCTTTGAATGTCAGCTTATCAGTGATGAGCCAAGAAATTGGCAACACCCTGAAGTGCTCTTCCTGTCAACTTTGTATCCTGCAAAGTCTGCATCTTAATAACCACTTAAACAGAAATTAGACATTTTGGATACCAAAGCCCCAAGGCTATGATACCATTCAGATATCGAAAAATCCTTTTGACAGCAATTAAGAGACATTTCTTGGGATCTGCTTGAAATCTCGCACACGTACCGACACTAAACATGATATCTGGTCTACTAACAGTCAAATACAATAGTGAATCAATCATACCTTTGTATTCTTTTTGATTCACACTCTTATCATTTGTATTTTTGTCTAAGGATAATGAAGAACTCATGGGAGTCTTGGCTATCTTAATCTGAGACATATTATATTTATTCAGCGAGTCCTTGGTAGATTTGCATCGATGCACAAAAATTCCTTTATTCATTTGATGTACATGAAGTTCAAGAAAGAAATGTAATTTTCCCATCAAGCTCATCTCAAATTCCCTGCACATAGACTAGAAAAATTCTTTTGACGTAGCATCATTAGTAGAACCAAACAATATAATCAACATAAATCTGCACTACTATGATGTCTTTTTCATTTGTCTTAATGAAAGAGTTTTGTCTACTAGACCTCTCTTAAAATTATTCTCAAGCAAATATTTAGAAAGTCTGTCATACCAAGCCCTTAGAGCTTGTTTGAGGCCATAGAGAGCTTTGTCAAGTTTCCAAACGTGATCGCAGAAATTATCATCTTCAAAACTAGGAGGTTGAGCAACATATACTTCTTCTTGTAAATAGTCATTTAAGAAAGCACATTTGACATTCATTTGATAAAGCTTTATGTGTTTGTGAGATGCAAATGCAATAAGTATTCTAATAGCTTCTAACCTGGCAACGGGAGAAAATGTCTCCTCATAATAAACACCTTCTTCTTGATTATACCCGTGTCCCACAAGTCTGGCAATGTTCCTGACAATCTTACCATTCTCAAAAGTTTGTTTCTGAATACCCACCTGGTTCCAATTATTGACTGAGTCTTTGGCCTAGGGACCAAGTTCCATACCATGTTCCTCTCAAATTCATTTAGCTCACTCTGCATTGCAAAGATCCAATCTGCTTCTTGTAATGCCTTCTTTGCATTCTTAGTTTATACAAGTGATACAAAGGCATTGAAGGCACACAAGTTCTTAGACTGTCCTCTGGTATGTGTACCAGTGGTTGGATCAAAAATGATATTGTCTACTGGATGTGATGTCAGATAATTGAACTTATTTCTTGGTGTCCAGGGTTCCAATTCTCCAGGAATCTTTTCAAGACCTTGAGAGCTTGATGCAGTGGCTGGAGCACTTTGTGATATGTGAAGTCCAGTCTCAAGGCTTTGAGGATTTGATTCAGGAAGTTGTTCAAAGCTTTGATATTCTCTTGGTTGTTCCTCCATGTTAGTATTGCAGATTTTCTTTTTCTCAAAGTCATCATCTACTTCATACTTATTTAGATTGAGATCTACAAAATCCTCACTCAAGGAACCATCATTACTTTCATAAAAAAATCACATGAATGCTCTCCTATACAACTTCGTTTTTTTTTTTTTTTTTTTTTTTTTTTTTTTTTTTATTGAAAACTCTATATGCTTTACTAGATTGCGACTAATTAAGTAATACACTTTTATCACTTCTAGCATCATATAGATCAATATTATCCTTGCCATTACTATGCACATAACAGGTACAACTAAAAGGTTTAAAGTAAGAAACACTCGGCTTTCTTCCCTTGAAAAGTTCATATGGATTTTTCTTCAAATAGGCCTAATAAAGCATCTATTAAGCACATAGTTGGCAGTGTTAACAGCTTCTGCCAAAGATATTTTGGCAAATTATTTTCAATGAGCATGGTTCTAGACATATCATCAATTATCATATTCTTACTCTCTCAACTACTCCATGTTGCTGAAGAGATCTAGGTGACGAAAATTTGTGTAAGATGCCATGATGTGCACAGAATAAATCAAAGTCAAGTTGATCAAATTCTCTGCCATGATCACTCCTAACAAAAGCAACATGCATGTTTTTCAAAGTTTGAATCTCTTTACAAAGTTTTTAAAATTCATGTAGTGCTTCAGATTTTTCTCTAATAAACATAACCCAAGTAAATCTAGAGTAATAATCTACCACAACAAGCACATACCTCTTACCTTTGGGTGTTTAAACTCTCATAGGGCCACATAAGCCCATATGCAGCAACTTTAAGGGTCTAGTGGTACTTACAAAGTTCTTTGGCTTGAATGAGCTCCTTGTCTGCTTACCTTGGGTAGATGCCTTGCATATCTAATCATCTTTGAACTTCATAGCTGGTAATCCTCTTAGCAAGTCATTTGAGATAAGATTATTCATTGTGTGCATGCTTATATGCCCAAGTTTTCTATTCCAAAGCTTTGAGTCCTCCTTCAAAGCTTTGAGACACTTCAGACTTTCTCTTGCAACTTTGTTAGTATTCATAGCATAAACATTGTATGACCTTGGAGCAGTGTGTATGCAATTGCCAGATTTCTCATATTGCTCCACCGTTTTCTACTAGTCCAAAATGACTTTATTACTCTTATCACATAATTGAGAGATACTAAGCAAATTATATTTCAAACCATCTACAAGATAAACATCGAAAATATAATTTGCAGAGTCATTACCAAAGCTACCTTTGCCAATAATGTTGCATTTTTCCTTGTCACCAAGTGTGGCTGTTCCTCCATAATACTATTTAAGTTATGTGAATAGAGACTTCTTTCCACTCATATGCCTGGAGCAACTACCGTCCAAAAACAATTTCTGATCCTTATCCTTGGTGATATTCTGTAAAATTCAATCAATACCTTAACAGACTATTAGACCAAGTTTAGAACTTGGGCTCATATTCAGAATCAACCATATTAGGTGGTCTGTCTGACTACTTTAGGAACCCAAATTTGCCTAACTTGTCCCTTAAGCTGATAAGGATAGGTATTCCTTCTTATGAGAGGTTCTTTCTGTCCTTCTAAAGGAGCAAGTTAGCTTAACATGACCAAGCTTTCCACAGTAAAAACATTTTGTGAAATGTCTGTTTCCTGATTTCACAAATGTGGTTTGGTTATTCTTTGGAAATTTTGGATTGTAACCAATTCCAATTTTGTGTACAGAATGCAGACTTCCTCTAAGCATGAGATTAAGGTTGTGTCCTGAGCCTGCAAATCTTGACAAATTTTTTCATGATTCTTGAAGTTTCTCTGTCAATGAAGTGTTCTGTTTTTCTAAATTATCTTAATGATGTTTCAAATCAATAAACTTATCAGTTAAAAGAGTTTTTTTATTCAAACTTCCTTGACATGTGCCTTCAAGGCCTTGAACCTGCTGTCCAAAGATTTCAGGTCACTATCAGTTTTTGAGTAAGATACTTTCAAGAGTCTTATTGTGAAAAATCAAATTTAGATTTTCCTTTGCTTGCTCATGTACTTTTACCTTCAAAGATTCAATCTCATATTTTTAACTTTCCTCATTTAAAAACATGCTTTTGAGGATTTCAGGTAAAACATCAGAAGGACTAGCAAGTAAACTTTTTACCATTTCCTCGATGTGTATGTCTGTGCTGTTTCCTTCTTCATGCTTAGCCATTAGACAAATATTAGCTTGTTCTTCATCTGAACCTGTATCACTTGATGAATTTGAATCACTCCATGAGGCAACAATATATTTCTTCCTTCTGTTGTCATTTTAATTCTTAGGGAAATGCATGTTCTTCTTATTTTGTGGACAATCCCTCACCAGTTGATCTGCATCCCTACACTCAAAGCAGTTAATTACTTTAGATTTATGTGAATGTGAAGAAGACTTACCTCTATGATCCTTGCTGCTTGAGGTTTCAAACTTGTCTTTTCTATAGTCCTTGTTTCTAAAGTTCTTCATTTTCAGGATTCTCGTCAAACCTTTGGAGATCAAGGTTAAAGCATCCTCATACTCATCATATTCATCTTCAAGGCTTTGGTATTTCTCACTGTATTTTACCTTGAGTGTCATGTTCTTGATGTTGTCACTCATATCACCATCCACTTCCTTCATAGATATCTCATGAGTGAGCAGCTTTCCTTGCAGATCATCTAACTCCAGAAGACTCAAATCATGAGCTTCCTCAATTGCAGTTGTCTTTGGTTCCCACTTGTCTTTTGCAAGACTTTTTAGAATCTTTCTGACTTTTTATTCAGTGGAAAATGTTTTCCAAAAGGAATCTAGATTATTCACAATGTCTGTGAACTTTTTGAACATGTCTTTCATGGATTCATCAGAATTCATCTTGAATAGCTCATACTGAATGTTGATTTTGGTTTGCTTGACCTGGCTCGTTCCTTCATATGTCTCCACCAATTTGTCCCAAATCTCCTTGGCACTTTTGCAGTTGGATATACTGTTAAACTTATCTGCACTAAGAGCACAATATAATAAGTTCACAACTTTATAGTTCTTTGATACCTTCTCCAATTCATTAACTGAAAAATTATCTACAGTCTCTACAGTTTTGATCCCATTTGCACTAGAATAGATATAGAGGGACCATTTTGAGTGATTGACCATAGCTCCATCTCATGATCTATGATGAACATTTTCATCAATGCTTTCCAATGTACAAAGTTGTCAACACAGAACAGTGGAGGTCTGTTGGCTGCTCTTCCCTGTGATAATCCACCATCACCTACATTACTCATTGTCATAGCATTGTTAGATATTTATAGTGACCCAAGCTCTGATACCAATTGAAAGTGTGTAATGCTGGTTAAATACATTATCAAGATACTCTAGAAGGGAGGGGGGGTTGAATAGAGTATGCAATCTTCTGGATTTTGAAACTTAACACAGAGGTTCGATAGGTTTTCAAAGCTTTGGACAAATACTGTAGTAGTTTGAGAAAGTTTGAAAATGTTAGAAACTTCAAAGATTTGAAGTAAGAACTCCTCCAAAGCTTTGGAGAAACTTTGTGTAGATCAGTTGTGTAAAGGGAATGAAATTCAGCAATGTAAAGCAAATGAACACAGTAATTTTTACGAAATTCAGCCACCAATGGGCCCACTCTCCACCGGAGGGATACGATCCCTCCAGAATTTCAACAACTTCTTATTAATCACAGACCTAACCCTAGATATCAAGTCTAAGTGAATTCCCTTACACCTATACAACTTGTGATTCCAAACCAATTTAGTTTCAGCTACAATCTAATGAAACAATAAAGAACCTCTTGTTGTTCACTTGAACAAGTTCAACTTCTAAGAGCCAATGAGGTATAGAAACTCAAACAAATACACATATTAAGCGCAAGTAAGAAGAACACAGAAAAAAGAGTAAGCATGAAGCTTGAAGTGTTCTTCAGGAATTTGGAATGATTGCGATGAATGATCTTCTTCATTGTTGAGCTTTCAATCTGTTTGAATTGTTGAAGAGTTGTTCGTTGATCTCCTGCGTATGTTCTCTCTTCATTTTCAAGTATAATCTCTGTTAATCACAATGTGTCTTGCTGCTTGAAATTCAAACCCAGTTTTAAACAAACTGGCAGCAACAACTTTAGATATTTTAGTAACCAACTCCTGCAAATACTCAACAACCTAACAACTATCTATGATAGCTCAATTCAAACGGATCTCTTGACTTTATCATCCAGATTTGATCAAAGTCTAGCCCTGCAAAACTTGAACACAAGTTAAGACACAATCCCGATAATATAATGAACTATTTGACAGACCATTTTAAACCAATAAACATAGCTAATCTCTGATTGTAAACATTATAAATATATATATTTCCAAATCATAATCAATATTAAGAATATAAATTAGAACAAGTCAATAAGCAATCATACAGGCTGATATGTCATCCTGCAACAAAGATTTGTTAGCCAGTATACCATTAGCAAGAATCCTGAACAACCTCGAAACGTTTGGAGCTTTGGCCACCTTCAAAGCTTTGGCCAATATCCAGTAATCCTTACGACATATCAATCTGTATACTTGTCTAGCAATATATAAGCTCGATGATATCTGTAAGAGACAATATAGAGTCTATATTCATGCTTTAAATCAAATGCAAGTCCTGCAACACAAAAATCTGTCAGCCAATAGCAAGAATATAAACATTGTAAACTTCAAAGGTTTGGAGCGTTGAACATGTCTCTCAAAATAATCATGTCTTTCGTCATATTCAAAGTATAAACATCACATTAATTCAGAAGGACTGAATTATCATGACCATTTGAAATAACACATTTTTTTGTTAATTATTGAATTCATCATGTTCTGGATGTTCTTGAGCACCACCTCCACTACCACCAAATTTCCACCAGCAACACCACCACCACCACCTCGCTATAACCTCTCAGCACCACATCCATCTGATTGTTTCAGTTGATCAATCAGCAAAAATCAATCAAACCCACTTCAAACTCCTTTGTTTGGTTCATTTTCAAATTTCTTCTACTTAATTTTGTCCATGTCTCACAAAAATCCCTCGCTTACACATCAGAATAATTATGAGAAGGAAGATTAGAATACCAACACCAATCACACAACAATTCAAGTCCAAAACCATTGATCAAAGAAAGAATCACAACTCACAAGCTCAAATATCACAGAAGAAACAAAACTGGAAATGGGTGAAAGAGGACTAACCTCCCTCACAGCCTCCACCAAACGGAACCAAACACCCAGAAACAAAATTGAGGGAATGAGAAGCTCTGGGACAAAGAGACCCACCACCACAGCCACCTAAGAACCCAAATTTCACCATGTACAGTTCATGAACCCAGGTTTGTAAGGAACAACAACTCAATCAAGATTGACTCAAAACCCAGAATGGTACGAACCAATTCACAAAGGATACAATACACCACCACTACACCTCCAGTGACCTCCCGTGTTTTGTCGCTGTGTCTCCCCGTTGGACCACAAGGAACTAGCTAGAGCCACATCCGGCAAAGCCGACAGTGACCCAGGCCGAAACTGCCACCACCACACCTCCGACAACCTCCTAAACCTCTACTCTGCTTTGATTACTCTGCCTCAATTTTCGGTTTCCTTTGTCTCTTTTCTCGATCTGCAAGAAGATGCAGAGAAGAAGAAGAAGAAGAAGAAGAAGAAGAAAAAGAAGAAGAAGAAGAGGAAGTGAAGAAGAAGAAGAGGAAGTGACGAGATCTGCAATCAGGTTTGTCGGCGTCGCCTCACAAAACGACGATGAGAGAGAGGGGGAAAATTAAATACCACCATTTTCTTCTTCTTTCACCGTGAGAGATAAGAGAGGGTAAATATGTCATTTAGCCCATTCCGTTACCTCCATCGACTGACATGGGTGCAAAAAGTATTTATCGATAGATCAGGGGGTAAAATGTATTTAATTGATAGTCGAAGGATGGAAAATGTCTTTTTACCCAAATTTTAAAGTATTATGAAATATGTATTCGGCTAGTATGAATATTCACCACACAATTGGATTGATATTGTATTGTTATAGTCTAAGTCCAGAAGGTTCACCTAATGCCCATATAATGAGGGCTTATGGTTGAGATATGATAACCGTCAATAAGGCTTTTTTTTCAATTGTATCTATATTATGATTATCTTAAATTCTGAATTCACAGTATGTTATCAGCACAATAACGCTATCAATTATCATTGAGAAAAGTTGAGCATTCTACATAAACTCCATACGACTGTTAATAGAAAATCGAGCAATTTTTTTCATTTTCATCAAGAAAAAGACTCAATAGAGAGATCTGTGAATTTCTCATCTTAATAAGGCATGTTGTTACTTACCCAGTCGATAGAGAGATCTGTGAATTGTTTGGATGCATTTTATATTTTCCGTCATGAAAAAGAATATAAATCTAGGTTTGAAACGCTAAAACGTCACGTTCAAGTTAAGGCACACGTTGCCCATGATTTGGTGCATTTCATAAATTCACATGAACCACCTTCTTCAGATACGTTTAGTTTCTAAAGCTGGATATGTCAAAGGCTTTTGACAGAGTCCGCTGGAATTATCTTCATGCAGTGTTACTTCACTTTAGGTTCCATAGGCATATCACTAAGCTCATTATGTCTTGTGTCACCATAGTGTCCTACTCAGTGTTAGTAAATGGATCTCACTCAGAAACTTTCCAACCTAGTTGTGGTTTGAGGCAAGGGGACCCCATGTCACCCTTCTTTTTCTTGCTTTGTGTTGAAGCTCTTTCAGCCTCCATTAAGCAAGCCATTCACGGGAAAACCTCGCATGGAATCCAGCACAATCAAACTGGTCATATTGTTTCTCATCTGCAATTCGTAGATGATACAATCCTCTTCTTCAGGGTGCATGAGGACACGGGTAATGTAATAAGGTCTCTCCTGGATCACTATTGCGCCCAGTCTGGTCAGGTCATTAACCTTGACAAGTCTTCATTGGTGGTTAGCCCTAACTGCGATTTTCATGCTAAGGCCATCATGAGCTTCCAGCTGCAAATTCCCTGTACGGAGGATTTTGACACATACTTAGGTCTTCCCCTTCAAGTTGATAGGAAGAATTCTAAATTATTTCAAAAAACAGTGGATCAAGTTGATCACATCTGTGCAGGTTGGAAAGGAAAGTTTTTAAATAAAGCCGGTCGTCTTACTCTCATTAAAGCAACTTTATCTGGTTGCCTGATTTACCCTTTTTTAGTTTACCGCTTTCCAAAAAAACATGTAAAGACATTTTATCGCGCTTCACAAAGTTTTTTTTGGAAAGGTGATACCAACAAGAGAACCATCCACTGGATGTCATGGGATTACTTATGTCTCCCTTACACAAAGGCGGTTTGGGTTTAAAAGATCCTAATCTCCTTAACCAATCCTTGTTAACTAAAAAATCCTGGAAACTCATCTCTTCTCCTACTTCTCTCTTCTCCTCATACTTCTTATCTCGGTATTGCAAGAGGAAGAGTTTCCTACAAAGAAAATCATTCATTTATGCCTCTTGGGTTTGGAACGGTTTTTGTGAGAATAGGCAATTTGTTAAATCAAATCTTTGTTGGACGGTTGGTAATGGCTCTTTTATTAAACTTCACAAGGACAACTGGCTTACTGATGTGCCCTACTATTCTCTAACTTCTCACTTAGCTGACTCCCAAATCACTCATGTGAGTCATCTTCTGAAAAGTAACGGAGGTTGGGACATTGCTAAGCTGAAGACTCTCTTCCCTAAGTTGCTGGTTTCCACCATCATCAAGACCCCATTATCACAATCTACCCAGGCTGCAACACCCTCCCGATCGCAAGGCCGGCCGGGCCCCACGTTCGGAAGGGATACCTCCGCCCGAGGTGATGAGCCTCATTGGGAACGGATAAGGATCGTCGGTTCACAGTTAGTACAACCATCGATATTCCAAAACATAATTTATTACAAACTTAAGATAGTTGTTAACAGTGTTTACAATATGAGATTACATTTATTTGGTGAGATGAAAATACTAGAAGACATTCTAAGCAGGTTTTGAAATAGCGAAAGCCGACCGCAGAAAAACATTTTAAGTCAGTAAAAACTGAGTAAGAATCATACTACAACATGTAAAACGAGTTTTTGGCTCAACAATTATTTAATTCAACGTATCTGGAGTAAACCCACATCAATTGTAAACAATAACTGATTTCAAATCTTTAGTCATTAGTTCGGCCGAGACGTATTATAGCCCAGCGGGTAACGATGTCCACAGAGAGGTCACGATGCAATATATCACAATAAGGGTGCCTCTTGGGATGTCACGATCCCAATTCACCCGAGCGTTGTGGGAGCCCATACGTCAATCCGCGCTCATAACACAACTATGAGACCTTAAGTGTCGACACCCCTATGCCGTTGTAACCCAAACCGACATAAGTAGTACTCTATAGTTTTCACATAAATGGATGGATCGCATCCTTGCGCCCCCGGCCGTAGCCTCGACATAAATATATGGGTGGATCGCAACCTTACGCCCCCGGCCGTAGCCTCAACAGAAATATATGGGTGGATCGCAACCTTGCGCCCCCGGCCTTAGCCTCAACATGAATATATGGGTGGATCGCAACCTTGCACCCCCGGCCGTAGCCTCCACGCACATCCTCTTTACATCGCCCCAATTATATTATAGTGCATTATTCAACCGACATTTCAGAACTGTAACATTTGATTCATAGATCATATCATAACCGCATAGTTATCCAAACAGGGTATTCAAAAAGGGTTCTCAAAATCAAGATTCTCAAGCATTTTATCCGTCCGTAAAATATTCCAAGTATCGCGAGTTATAACAAGTTCATATCTTTGAAGATAACACACGCAAAATCACATTTGACAGTTTAAGGTATTGCACATATGAACTTACCGAAACAAGTAGAGTGGTGCACGCGCGTCAAGAGAAGTTCTAGTACTCGTATTCGATAAATTCGTCGCCCACGAATTGAGTGTCTACAATTACGCAAATAATCCTAATTAATACATAGTTCGTTCTCACGACAAATGCATTTATACTTTATATGCAACATAAATTGTGTGCTCCAATTAATTTCCCGACCCGGTTGCACCCTTATAATTACAAGAATTTGTTTGTTAATAACGACTTTAATTATTCATTTGTAAGCCATAGTAGTTTATGAAGATAATTTTTGCTAAGATAATTGTAATCAAACTTAACTATTTAATAACACTTTTAAAATGTAATAATATTATAATTAGTTTTATTTATTTATTTATTTTTCCTTTTTTTTAAAGATAATTCATATTCACTTATTATTAGGATTTGAGACCCAAAATAATAGAGAATCGTATCTTAATAGAGAAAATGTCTTATCATATTATCTCAGAATAAATTCTGTTAAACAAAATAGTATCTCAAGAGACATACTTATAAAAATATTTATTATTTATCAAATCGTGAAACTTGTTTATTTTCATCTCAAAGATTAATTGTATTATGATTATTACTAAAATAACGCTCTTCTCGTTTATATGGACATAATAATAATAATAATAATAATAATAATAATAATAATAATAATAATAATAATAATAATAATAATAATAATAACTAGTTTCGTTTTTACGAAAGCATAATAATATCTATTATAGCCCATTTATAATCATAAAACTCTTTTAATTAAATGTTAAGAGTAAAATTCTTTTCAAAACTAGTTAACATGGCCATTATAAGAAAACAATATTCACAATTTACAATTAGGAAAACATACTAAATTTTCTTATAAAGTATTTATTGTTATAAAGAAAACAGCTTTAATAACAAGTTACAAATTTATATATTTATTATTCTTATTTTTATTTTCAGAAAATAAGCTATTAAATTATTTAGCAAGTGCTTTTAATCAAATACAAAGAAAGGCTAAACTACGGTTAGTACCCCCTAAAAGCAAAATATGGATTTAGGCTTTGTGTGGAAACTACCCTCCATGTTCATGTAACAACAATTCTGCCCCCACTGTTTTGTATATCCAAGACACTAAATGCACACATACCCCCTTTCGAAATTACACTTGCCTCACCCACAGATTCAAAACATGCAGAAATACCCCTAACTGAATTAAAACCATACATCTATACCATCTTCTTCACACCCATTGCGACCCAAAATGTGTTCTAGCTACCAAGACCTGATTTTGATGATTAAAACCGTACTGAGAAAGGATTTGGAGCATACCCGCGCAGAGAATGGAGAGAAACGGTCAGGGAATGGAGCGGGTTGAGATCGCCGCCGGTGAGCTCGGCAGTGGTGGTCGAGGGGAGCGTTTACGCGGCTCGCCGTGCTCCTCGGACTCTCAGGAGCGCAATGGAAAACCGAGTGGAGGATGGGCGTCGACGGATTCGTCGGCTCAAACTTCGCCGGCGACAATGGATGTGCGGTGGTGGTACTCAAGGCCGTTGATTTCGGCGTCTTAGCTCTGGATGGAGTTGTTTCAGATCTCCTCAGACCTCCATACGTGGAGAGAGAGCTATTTCAGGAGCTGGGTTTGGCCCGGGTTACCTCGCCGAGCTCGACGCCGGTAAGAATGGTGGCGGCGGCGGCGGCGTTCCCTCTGCTTTCAATATGATGCTGCCACTTATGAAACTAGGCATTACTTCACAGTCTCTTTGTTCCCTCTGCTTTCAATATGATGAAACACCCACTCATTTATTTCTTCAGTGTTCATGCATTGAAAACTTCAGGAAGTTTTGTCCTGTCCAACTATCAAATATTTGTTTTGAATCTTTATACCATCTGTTCTTGCACATTTTAAATCACTAACATGCACATTTTCATGTACTTCTTGTTGCCTGGACTGGAGCTGTCATTTGGGAAACTTGGAAACAAAGAAATGCCACGACTTTTCATAATGAGCATTTCAATAGTGATCATCATCTGGAAATCTCCATTTACCATAAAATCATCACTTTTGCTTCTACAATGCACATGGGCTGGAGGGATTTGGCCTCAATTTCACCTGTCACTGCTAGGTCGCATGATGTTCCTATTATTAAGCTTTGGGGACATAACCGGTCTGTTCCAAAAGCCATTATTCAACCATTCTACAAGAAAACTAAGAGATATAACTCTTACGGATGGCTTATTTCCATGAATGGAGAGTCTTTATCTCGAGCTCGTGTTCGCACAGGGTTTCTCTCTCTGACAGTGCTCTTGACGGCCACTGTGGATGCTCTTACCTGACTTTCGTCTCAAGGCATTGAGCATAGTTATATTCAGATTCCTAATACTGCTCTTTTCCACATGTTGGAGAATCTGGCGCCGGGGCAACATCAAGTGATCATGCTAAAGAGGGATCTGCTTAGTTTCGAGAACAAGTTATGCTGCTCTCATTTTGGTCTTAGTACTTAGTTGTTTAGTTCTAGTGGTAGCCATGCGCTTTTGGTCTTTGTCCATGGCAATGGCTTGTTTATTTTGGCTTTGGTTCTAGTTGTGCTTGGATGTTGCAGTGCCCTTCAAGCTTCTTGCTGTGTATAGCTTGAGGGTTGGCTTAGATCCTTTTTCATGTGTTTCAAAGTCTTGCTCTTCGTTGTGCTAATGCTAGTTTCTTTCTTGGTCAAAAAAGATAAGGACATGATTGCTCTACTCTATTCACATACATAATTACTGTGTCAAATATGAGCAACAAGTCACGAGTTTCACGAGGCTTAGAAGCTCCGATCTTTTTGGAGACTGAAAGGGAGAAAAAAGGGAAGGGATTGAGCCATGTATGTTGGAGCTCTGGACGGTGGTGCTTGGGACTTTTGTGTGACTATTCAATCCAATTGAAATGAATCGGATTTGGACCAAGAAAACCAGACCCAGTCGGTTTGGATCCAGATTCATATCACAAGGCAAATACACCTGGGATCCGACCCGATCCGACGTATATATGCTTTACAAATACTAGTTTATACCCCGTACGTTATACCCCGCACGCAACGCGTGCGGGGTAGCTTCGAATCAGGGTGGTGCAAATTAACTATTACTCGGTTGTATGTGATATGAGCCTAACTCAAATCATGCTTAACATAAAATTTAAGAAATCGCCATAGTTCACCCCAAAATCGAAGCATTCGGCAACCTATAATAACCTGTTTAATAACCATATCATACTACATATCAAATTGCAACCATCTAATTTCAGCCATATCAGAAGTTCCAAATAATCACATTACACACAATTCTTGGATAAAAAGGCATAAGATCTGTCACTCTTCGATGCTAAATAACAAACATTTGTTCATATGTCAGCAACGTCCCCAGCCCGCAGTACAAATAGTCCAAACAATAGTTGAATAAAAAAAAAAAAACCACAAAATCTGCTTGGATACATAATGGACTTCATATCGTAGTTCTTCATAAGTGTATTATTGTATTTACATCTGGTGTAGCGACGGTAGCAAAAGCTGCATAATCAGAGAAGTATTTCATTTAAGTAATAACACAAACTCAGCATCAACAACAACAACAAAAATAAAAAATCTATAAAAATCCTAGACCAAAATTTGTTCACAAAATCCTAGACAAATTTATGGGCCGACAACAACGCAACAACTGATTTCAATTTTACATATCTATACATCAACAAAAATTAATTCGCCACAAACGTGAGTTGGAAGAGAAGAAGATAAAGAAAAAGGACAAGAACAAAAGGAGGATTTTTCAGATTATATACTTGAGTATGTTTATAATTTACTGTCAAAGAGATTTAAATATATCTATATAATAAATCAGCTAGGTGTTTCCCTCCAAAAATGTAAACGAGAAGATCCTAGCCATCTAATCCCTAAAAATGTCCTGAGACATTTTGGTGCGTTGATTTGAATGATTTTTTTTTTCTTGCACAAGTTTAAATTCAATTTAGTTAAAGTAAACAAGATATTGTTTGTATTTCCAAAAAACATGTCTTACCTATTCAATCAACACATAGGATATTGTTTATATTTTCAAATTCTATTATTAAACACAATCTTAATTAATTATCTGTTCATTCAAAAAAACTTAAATCCATATTAATTTTTTATCTAAATTTATTTCAAAAAATTAAGTATAAGCTTAGTTATATATTTCATAAGTGCCCTATGGGCACGGGTCATTATATATATATATATATATATATATATATATATATATTGACATATATATATATATATATTTAAATCTCTTTGACAGTAAATGGTAAACATACTCAAGTAAATCGTCTAAAAAAATTCTAACATAAGACCCATACAATATGTATCCATGTTCAGTGAAAATGTAAAGCACGTTTATCAACTGACAACCTAGTCTTACTTCTTTCCATTACGAATTAGTTCACAAGACTATTAAAATAATAGTTCTTAAGACTTTTTTAATGCAGGTAAGTTTGCAGGAAGATCTGGTTCATTGGGATTTAGTGAGCTAAATAGCATGGGGCAAATATAAACTTCAAGTCATGCTCCAAAGTGATTGTCCTGAAATCTATGTTATGAATATCTGCAGTGTATGATATCAAATAACTACGTATAACCTTATTTATTTTTTCTTTCCCCATAAAGTGAAAGTTAGCCTCTGTTTGTACCATTCTAACCGTTTTTTGTGCTTTTTAGGACTAGTAGCCTGCCTGAGGGGGATGCTAATTGCAAAACTCCGAAGTTTGGACCAAACATTATACTACATAAACTATTGCAAACACTGTTGGTATCGTCCGAACGGCGGAGAAAATATACATAAATGTAGAGATTGCTTAGTTATACCAGTATATTGTTTAAAACAAGGCAAGGATTGAGCAAGCCTCCGACATCCTCCTTTAGAGACTCCTTGTGCAGCTGTGCTCCTTGGCAGCTAGTTTAGGATGTGGAGGTGGTTTAGCTGGACAAGTCGTATCACCAGTAAGCCAATATGCTGAAGAACTTTTTATGCCAATAGTGAGCTTTACAGAATAGTGTAAGTGTCTACACGGTGCAGCATTCATAGCATTCATAATCAGGTGCAATCCTAAATGATACTATGCCAAATTGCCAAGGTATATGCAAAGCGTATTTGTGTTTGAGAGATGATTCTTGCTTGTTGATGAAGATGCTAGCGTTAGAACACAATAACAGTACAGCCAGAATCAAGCTGTGGCTACACAAAGGGATCAAAACATCGTGTTATCCAAGAATAGTCAAGCACCACAAACAGAAACCAAAGAGCAGTTGCTCCACCTCAAACAAAAATAACCATTGTCGACTTATTTGTCAAAGGTTCACGTATTCAATTTCCAATACTAACTAGAGCTAATATGCACCCAGCATTCCCGAAATCAATAAGTGTATGATGAAAAAGAACTTCGGATTCAGTTTGATATTATATGTATCATGAGGTAATGTAGTTTGAGCTTTACATGCTTAATTTTGTGAAATTCTTTCAAAGATGCAAGAATGTGCCCCATAGTAAGTGGTATAGGAAAATTTAATAGAGAATAATAAGAAAGAAATAAAAAACTCTTTGTTAGCAAACCTTGGTCAACGTTTTTGTTTGTGGGCCATAAATGTTGTTCGGACGCCTATATTTTGGTTAAGCGGTATTGGAAATTTTGAGACAAATGGAGATGACGGTAATTTTTTAATTTTTTTTTGGTTTTTTACACTTTTATTATTGATAAGAATTTATAAATTTTCTAAATTTACCTTTGGTACGGTGAATGTGAACATTGAAGGAGCAGTAGAAAATGAGGAGCAGAGCAATAAATCAGAGCTTTAATTTTTTACACCAGATTCAAATTGACTTCTGCTTAGGCCAGAACTAGTGCAATTATAGGTCTGGCTCAAATTTAGGCCAGATTTTGCACCAGATGTTGGAGCTGGTTTTTGGGCAAAACTGGCCTAAATTTGTACCAAAGACTACTTATAAGGCCATCTCTTGGAGATGCTCTAACTAGACTCACAACCTTGGTCAACGTTTTTGTTTGTGGGCCATGAGTGTTGTTCGGACGCCTAGATTTTGGTTTAGCAAATAACATAGATAGACAGAAAGTGCTAAGTGCCTTAAGTGCTTCTGAAACATAATATAATAGCCAAACAGATTACCTTTAAAAGCAGATCTCTTCCACTCGTCTTCTTGCCACCCCTTTTTCTTCAGCACACTGCTAGCCAAATCGTGCAAAAAAATCAACATAGAATAATTCAACCATACAACAATTCGAAATCATAGTCAAGGCAGAGGATTGGCAAAACAGAGAGAGAGAGAGAGCGAAGAGTTACTGGGGTTTTGGATAGCCTAATACGGGAGGGAGAATATGGATCATACTAACGATTTTGAAACACCATTGGTGAACAAAACGGATATAGTTCCCTGAAAACCCCTCCCTCAAATGTTCTCTCTAGCATCTTACTAAGAGCCCTCATCACCATAATATATGATAAGGGTGAAAAAACCATTAAGGAGTTCATTTGCAAGAATGAAAAGGGTAACCAAAAGAAATACAAGCATAAATACAACCTATCCACCGATGACTAAAACTCTTCATCCCTTGGATTTAAAGCAGAAACTATCAGTTCCCATGATCTTACACCTTCTTAGAGTCCCTTTTGTAAAGAATTGCAACTCATCTCCTCTTAACAACCTATGATCTCACAATCCTTCACCGTCAGAACCGCATCCAAAATCTGTCTATCTACTAAAATAACATTATCAAATTCAGAAATAAGAGAAGGTGAGATGCCTTCTAACTTTAAAAAAGCACAATGACGAAAATATTATACGAGCGATTCAGCAGATTGATAAGCGTGCCCGGCCTCCTCCCGAGAAAAAACTAACTCTACGTACTCGACTCAGGCAATAAAATTCGACGTTCTTTGAGAGTTAGATAACCAGTTAAAGATCTTGCACACCTATCACCATACTTAACCACAAAGCCCTCTATATTTACTGTGCCAAAATTCACTATACGAGCAAACACACCCATAAAAGAGGCACCTCTCTCGTCCTCATCATCCTCATCATCAACTGATCAACACGCCCCCATCACTCCTCCCCCACAAAGTTTACTTCACCCCTATCCATCGCATCTATGTCAGTCAAAACATAAAACAAAATTATTCCTTATTCCACCTTTGACATCCTCTGCGACCCAATAGTCTAGAACTCCACATAAAGAATCAGAAATGCCAACTAAAGATATGTTGGTTACCCCTCAAATTCAATCTCGAGATGAAGAGGGAAATTAACAGTTCAAAGTCAGTCTGCAACAGACTATTGATGTATCAGAAATCCCCATGAAACCAATCGTATCAGAAATTGAAGTTGTTCTCTTTCACATTCACTCCCACTGAGACATGTATTCTGATGCAAACAGCCCCGGAGTGGATCTATATTATACATTAATAATAAAACTAAAGCTCAAAAAATCTGAAGTACATGCTATTTATCCAGATTTGAGAAACTAAACAGAAACATAAAAAACAGGAAGATGAAAGTAGCTTAGAGCTTGTTTCTCGCGCACTCTTGCAGCGAATAGAAACAGCAATATAGGATAGTGGCTTCGCGCTAGTCTCTCGCGCACTCCTGCAGCAAAGAGAGATCGGTAGGCGCCACGGGTTGAATCCTCAAAACCCAAGCCTCCAATACTTAAAACCCTAGCTGGACAAGAGCTTTAGCTCCTCACATTTTCTTAAACCAAGCATATCTTTTCTTCTGCAACATGGGTTGCCTTTTAAAAGGCCTGAAACTTCCAAGAGAAGTTTCTGCCACAATATTGCAAGATAACCCCTGAAATTTACTTATGTAGCAGAATAGCCACTGGAAAAGTCAACAAAGGCTGCTGGCCCAACCAAGCTTCTGGTTAAGTGAGGGAAGAAAGACAAAAGACCCCTCAAAACTAATTTCACAAATGCTACTGCATCATATTCTCTATCTCCCTTCATCCTGTTCTTATTTCACAAATCTTGGTTGTATAAGGTACCTTGTGAATTATAGCTAGCAAATTGGGCTTAAGTGTTTTCCTCCAATAATTAGGAATTAGGATCAACAAGTAATCTGTTTAATAATTACAAATGATATCAGAGCCCACATGGTCCGTGGTGTGTGCACAGTGGAGTAAAGACCGTGAAGAGGGCTAGAGGCTTCGTGCTAATGGATGGCCGTTAGCTTTTGTGTTTCCTAAGGGAACATACAATATCAACAAAGCAAACAAGGCATAGACATACTAAGAGTTACGCCGCATGTACAAAGCCAATCATCTAACGTCAATTTTTAATATTCTATATACAAATCCTGTTGGAATAGATGCCCTAGAGGCAATCTAGTTTAGTATGAATTTGTAATTGGCTAGAAATTCATTTATTATTTATTGGATATTTAATATAATGAAGTCCTTAGATTTACAATTGTGTTGTTTATCTTAAATATCCCTAGTCAAGTATAATGATTAAATGGGACAATCATCTATAGACTAGTATGGGGTTGGATTGATATGGAGATATCACGATCCAACACATAGGTGTGCATTACGGAATGTTGCACTGGATTGACCCATTACCGAGAAGGCTACATACACGTTATGTTGAGTCACAAGTGCTTCTCGGGTACAATGGTATTGTCATCCTTAGACTTGAAGTCACTAGATATTCTAGTTGTGGATCATTGTGATCTTGGTAGCGTTAAACGCTACACCGTAACTGGGTAGTTATAAAGGCGTGTACTGGATACAATGAGAAGCAAGCTTAGAGATCGTAGTGGACGTAGAGAGGATTTGCCCCTCCCACATAACGGGAGCAAATATCCAAGGCCACTCGAGGATAGTGCTTATAGAATGTCTGGCCAGACTCAAATAAATCAATATATGTGATATTGATGTTATTTGCACGAATAAGGCTATTCCATGGATCGAGGAACTAGGGATTGGATATACGAGTGTGACTTGTATGTCTCGTGTCCAATCCGGATATGGAGGCAAAGGGATGAGACAATTACTTGTACAAGGTTGTCTAGATGACTATTCTATTAGTTGGCTAGAATGGATGTTTTGCTAGAAACCGCTCCATATTAGCAAAGAGTTGCTACCAACTAGATAGAACCTATGGGGTCACACGCTATATAGAGTTGTACTAGATTGTGGAATTAATTAATTGGATTAATTAATTAGAAGGATCACTTTGCAAACCCTTGCAAACTTAGTAGGGACTAATTTGCAAGGAAGGGACTAAATTGAATTCTAGTAGGACTAGAATAAATCCTTTAGGTAGTTAACAAGGAGTTGTTGGACTATATAAAGGACCCTCCTCCTTCCTTCCCTATACACTTATGCTCTAGAGAGAACATAACAAGAGTAGGAGAGAACAAAGGAGAGAGAGAGAGCAAGCAAAGAGGGACGAGGGACGCCGCCCCCTATTGCCGCCGCCCCCTTGTCCCCGACGCCACAAAGGGTGCCGAACCCCTTTTGGTGTCTCGTTTTGCGTGATTTCTTCACCCTCCTTTCAATCCGGGCTAGCACCAAGGTGATTGGAGATCTAGGAACAACTCTAGGCGTGGATCAACTATAGAGAACGTGACACTATTCGCGTTTGAAGTCATCAAGGAGAACCCAAAGGTGTGTTTATGATTTCTTACCTTCACTATCGTTATGCATCTAGACTTGTGATCCTTGGAGGGTTTTGCATGGTTATTTGTTTGATTATGCTTCCGTTGCGCGATCCATGAATCAAAACCCTACAGTGGTATCAGAGCCACAGGTCATAGAGCATAAACGTAGTTTATGTGTTACATTCTTGTTGTTTTACACCTTAATTTGTTGTTTATCGCGTAAAACAAGACAAATCAAGCATTGGATGCAATTTGTCAAAGAATTAATCATAACAAGACCCAATTATTGCATTGGATGCATGAATTGGTGAGTTTGAGAAATTTTAGGATCTTAGATCTAGGGTTTGGGCATCCTTGGGGAAGAAGGAGTTCTCCCACAACAAGGAAACAACCAAACTTGGGCTCCAAGCAAGGAGGTTGTTTTGGAAACAACCTCCACAAGGAGGTTCGGCCCCCTAGGGAGCCGCCCCCCTTGCTTGCCGCCCAAGCTTGGCGCCCTAAGGGGCCGGGCGGCCCTAACCCGCGGGCCTAGCTTGCGGGTTTTGGGCCGGGCCGGCCCTAGGGCTTTATGGTTCACTTATTTGGGCCCGGGCAATTGGATTGTTGGGCCCATGGACCGTTTTAACCCTAGAAATCCTAAAATCAATTAAAATTGACCAAGCGCGTTAAAATTGGATTTTAACTGTTTATGTGCAAATCGCATGGTGATTGGATATGGCCTTAGGATGTGGTTTGATGTGGATGTTTAATTTTGTGGTTTGGTTTTACGGCCTGCGAGCCGATCAATTAATTGTAATAATTAATTAGGGTTTTATGGCCTGCGTGCCAATTTTTTTTCTCAACTTGTGAGATTTATTTTATTTAGTATAGATATTAGCTAGTGCTAGATAAAGTAGATTGTTAGCCAAGATTGAAGAAAAGAAGCCCAAAGCCAAAGAAGCCACAAAAGATGGAGCATGGAGCATGGAGCATTCCACATGACTATGAAGGATGGACCAAAAGATCAAGACGCATGGAGATGTGTGTTTGTTTAGGGTTCATAGATAATTCCATTGGCTTGGAATTATCTTAGTCTAGAAAAGGCCATATCCACATCACGTTTAATTTCTGTTTGTGGTTGTTTATTTATTGTCTTATTATTTGTGTGGTTGGTGTATGGTTGATGCATGCAATTAGGATAATAAGATAATTAGACAACCCGGATCTATTATTTGGAGTTGTGCCCAAACTCAAATAGATAGATTAGTTGATATTGATCAACAAAAACAATTAAAAATTGAATTGAAAAATCCCTCAAATTTTAAAATATTGTGTTCTTGCCTTCTCGTTATTTAAACACTCATTATCATCATTATTTATCAAGTTCGTGCGTGCCAAAGCATGGCGACTTGGTTCATAATGATGGAATGCGATGGCACGTAACAATGTGCAATTGTTTAGATAAGAGGTTGAACACAACTAGGCTATTAATTTGATTAAGAAACCTAGAGGCAATCAATTGGGATTATCCATATGGATAAATAAGGAGTTATTTGCCCGATTGAACCAAGAGTTGCATATGGGATGCAATTGGAATTGTTCCTACCTAAGAAGTAATCGAATTATGGGTGACTTGCCAAAGCAAGCTCATAAGGAGATGAAAAAGATGGATCTTGGCCCACTAGAAAATATAAGGATATTTTCCGCATTAATATCTTGAGGGTTATTAATCCGTAGAAAAATAGTGGGAGCTATATTTAATAAACTAGCCATTATTAAATATAGTCAAAAATTCACAAATACTAAAACTTGCGTATTTTCCTTTTGTAGAATTCCAAATGGCAAACAACTCATCGAGTTCACAACATTCCCTACGATCTGTCCTTGAGAAGGACAAGCTCTCAGGAACCAACTTTCTCGATTGGTACAGAAACTTGAGAATTGTTCTCAAGCAAGAAAAGAAGCTGTACGCAATAGAGGAGCAAGTTCCAGAAGGTCCAGACAATCAGACACCTGCTGCCTTAAAGGCGTATCAAAAGCATGTTGATGATGCTAATGATGCGGCCTGCCTAATGCTTTGCACCATGACCTCTGAGCTTCAGAAGCAACATGAGAACATGAATGCTGTCGATATGATCGAACATCTAAAGCAGCTCTTCCAAGAGCAGGCGAGGGTAGAGAGGTATGAGGTCTCAAAGGCACTGTTCAAATGTCATCTGGCAGAAGGGAACCCGGTGGGACCCCATGTACTCCGAATGATCGGGTACTTGGAGAATCTCGCCCGGCTTGGGTTCCCGGTCGGCCAAGAGTTGGCAACGGATCTCGTGTTGCAATCGTTGCCCGAGAGTTATGGACAGTTCATTATGAACTATAACATGAACGAGATCGTTAAACCACTGCCAGATTTGCTCAACATGTTGAGGACGGCTGAACAGAGCATCAACAAGGGTAAGGGCAAGGCCATTATGATGGTGCATAAAGGAAAGGGTAAAAAGTTTGCCTCTTCCTCCAAGGGCAAAGGCAAGTCAGTTGCTAAGTCCAAGGAACAAGCCCTTAAGCCTGTTGGTGGGATTGCCAAGGTAGTGACCAAGGGTGAATGTCACTACTGTAGTCAACCTGGACACTGGAAGAGGAACTGCCCAAAATATTTGGAGGACAAGCGGCTTGGAATAGTGATTCCACCACCACCAGGTATTTTTGTTGTAGATGTCAATTTAACTGTCTCTACATCATGGGTATTAGATACTGGATGTGGATCTCATATTTGTCGAAATATGCAGGATCTAAAGAGAAGTAAAAGATTGGCTAAAGGGGAGGTAGATCTGCGCGTTGGGAATGGAGCAAAGGTTGCTGCGTTGGCCATAGGCGTTTGCGAACTATCTCTGCCTTCAGGATTAGTTTTAGAATTAAATAATTGCTATTTTGTGCCTGCTATGAGCAGAAACATTATTTCTATTTCTTGTTTGGACAAGGAAGGTTTTATTATTTCAATAAAGAACAATTGTTGTTCCTTTTATTTGAATAATATTCACTATTTTAGTGCGCAATTATTTAATGGACTTTATGTCCTTGATCTAAGTAATCCTGTCTACAACATTAATACCAAGCGGATTAAAATAAATGATTTAAATCCTGCTTATTTATGGCATTGTCGTTTAGGCCATATAAATGAGAAACGTGTATCTAGACTCCATAAGGATGGATTGCTAGACTCATTTGATTTTGAATCATATGAGACATGTGAGGCTTGTTTATTGGGAAAAATGACAAAGTCCCCTTTCAATAAGAAAGGTGAGAGGACTAGTGAGCAATTGGCGCTCATACATACTGATGTGTGTGGGCCATTTGCCACGCCTGCCAGGGGTGGCTATGTCTATTTCATTACGTTTACTGATGATTACAGTAGATATGGATTTGTGTACCTTATGAGGGCAAAATCCGAATCCTTTGAAGTGTTCAAAGAATTCAAGAATGAAGTAGAGAAGCAACTTGGCAAAAGTATCAAGGCTCTACGATCGGATCGTGGAGGAGAATACTTGAGCCAAGAGTTTGACGACTATCTTAGAGAGTGTGGGATCGTGTCCCAACTCACTCCACCCGGAACGCCGCAATGGAATGGCGTGTCCGAGAGGAGGAATCGAACCCTATTGGATATGGTTCGGTCTATGATGTGTCAAACCGATCTTCCATTATCGTTTTGGGGCTACGCTCTATTAAGTGCAGCTTTTACCATTAACCGTGTTCCATCTAAATCAGTCATGAAGACACCATATGAGATGTGGAGTGGGAGGCGTCCCACACTGTCGTTCATGAGGATTTGGGGCTGCGATGTCTATGTAAAACGTTTACAATCAGACAAGCTAGGGCCTAAATCGGATAAGTGTAAATTTGTGGGGTACCCTAAGGAAACTAAGGGATACTACTTCTACAATCCAACCGAGAACAAAGTGTTTGTTGCTCGGACTGGCGTGTTTCTAGAAAGAGAGTTTGTCTCTAAAGAAGCAAGTGGGAGGAATGTAGAACTTGAAGAAGTTCAAGAACCACAAATTACTGAACCGATTATGGAACATGAACAGGAATCACAAGCAGTTGTGGATCCACCTGTTCAAGTAACACAAGAGCTTCGTAGATCTAGTAGAGTGCGCCAGGAACCCGAGAGGTACGGACTTCTCGTAACTGATTCCGGTGACACGATGCTCATAGATGATGAGCCTACTACCTATGAGGAGGCCATGAATGGCCCAGACTCGCAGAAGTGGCTTGAGGCCATGAGATCCGAGATGGAATCCATGTATACCAACAAAGTATGGACTTTGGTGGAACCACCTGATGGGGCGCGACCCATAGGGTGCAAGTGGGTCTTCAAGAAGAAGATCGACATGGATGGTAATGTGATTACCTATAAGGGCCGATTGGTGGCTAAAGGATTCAGACAGATTCATGGTATTGACTATGATGAAACCTTTTCACCAGTCGCAATGACCAAATCCATCCGAATCCTACTTGCGATTGCAGCATACTACGACTATGAGATTTGGCAGATGGATGTCAAAACAGCATTCCTTTATGGGAATCTCCTCGAGGACGTGTATATGATACAGCCGGAGGGTTTTGAGGATCCAAAGCAAGCCAACAAAGTCTGTAAGCTGCAACGATCCATTTATGGGTTGAAGCAAGCTTCTAGGAGTTGGAATCGACGTTTTGATGAAGTGGTCAAAGAGTTTGGCTTCATCAGAAACGAAGATGAGTCTTGTGTCTACAAGAAGGTTAGTGGGAGCTCTGTAGCTTTTCTGGTCTTGTATGTGGATGACATACTGCTCATTGGAAACGACATTCCCATGCTGCAATCTGTGAAAGATTGGCTAGGAAAGTGTTTCTCAATGAAAGACTTAGGGGAAGCAGCCTATATACTCGGTATAAAGATCTATAGAGATAGATCTAAGAGGTTGCTAGGCCTAAGTCAAAGTACATATATTGACAAGGTGTTGAAACGGTTCAACATGCAAGATTCCAAGAAGGGATTCTTGCCCATGTCACATGGAATCGCTCTTTCAAAGAGTGGTTGTCCTTCCAATGAGATTGAGAAGGAACGCATGAGTAGGATTCCCTATGCCTCGGCCATAGGATCCATCATGTACGCCATGTTATGTACTAGACCAGATGTGTCATATGCCTTGAGTATGACAAGCAGATACCAATCCAATCCGGGTGAGAGTCACTGGATTGCTGTCAAGAACATCCTAAAGTACTTGAGAAGAACTAAGGATGCTTTCTTGATGTTTGGCGGTGAGGAAGAGTTGCGTGTAAGGGGTTACACTGATGCAAGCTTCCAAACCGATAGAGATGACTTTAGATCACAGTCGGGATATGTGTTTTGCCTGAATGGAGCAGCGGTGAGCTGGAAGAGTTCCAAGCAAGAGACGGTAGCTGATTCTACAACAGAGGCTGAGTACATTGCTGCAAATGGCGCAGCAAAGGAGGCTGTTTGGATCAGAAAGTTTGTTTCTGAACTTGGTGTGGTCCCTAGCATTGCGGATCCAGTGGAGTTGTTCTGTGACAACACTGGGGCGATCGCGCAATCAAAGGAACCCAGGTCGCACCAGAAGTCCAAGCACGTGCTCAGGAAGTTCCATCTGATTCGAGATATTATCGATAGAGGAGACGTTCGGATATGCAAGATTCCTACAGATGATAATCTGTCAGACCCGCTTACGAAGCCTCTCACGCAGTGGAAGCATGAAGGGCACACTAGGAGTATGGGCATACGAGATGCGCCAGATTGGCTCTAGTGCAAGTGGGAGACTGTTGGAATAGATGCCCTAGAGGCAATCTAGTTTAGTATGAATTTGTAATTGGCTAGAAATTCATTTATTATTTATTGGATATTTAATATAATGAAGTCCTTAGATTTACAATTGTGTTGTTTATCTTAAATATCCCTAGTCAAGTATAATGATTAAATGGGACAATCATCTATAGACTAGTATGGGGTTGGATTGATATGGAGATATCACGATCCAACACATAGGTGTGCATTACGGAATGTTGCACTGGATTGACCCATTACCGAGAAGGCTACATACACGTTATGTTGAGTCACAAGTGCTTCTCGGGTACAATGGTATTGTCATCCTTAGACTTGAAGTCACTAGATATTCTAGTTGTGGATCATTGTGATCTTGGTAGCGTTAAACGCTACACCGTAACTGGGTAGTTATAAAGGCGTGTACTGGATACAATGAGAAGCAAGCTTAGAGATCGTAGTGGACGTAGAGAGGATTTGCCCCTCCCACATAACGGGAGCAAATATCCAAGGCCACTCGAGGATAGTGCTTATAGAATGTCTGGCCAGACTCAAATAAATCAATATATGTGATATTGATGTTATTTGCACGAATAAGGCTATTCCATGGATCGAGGAACTAGGGATTGGATATACGAGTGTGACTTGTATGTCTCGCGTCCAATCCGGATATGGAGGCAAAGGGATGAGACAATTACTTGTACAAGGTTGTCTAGATGACTATTCTATTAGTTGGCTAGAATGGATGTTTTGCTAGAAACCGCTCCATATTAGCAAAGAGTTGCTACCAACTAGATAGAACCTATGGGGTCACACGCTATATAGAGTTGTACTAGATTGTGGAATTAATTAATTGGATTAATTAATTAGAAGGATCACTTTGCAAACCCTTGCAAACTTAGTAGGGACTAATTTGCAAGGAAGGGACTAAATTGAATTCTAGTAGGACTAGAATAAATCCTTTAGGTAGTTAACAAGGAGTTGTTGGACTATATAAAGGACCCTCCTCCTTCCTTCCCTATACACTTATGCTCTAGAGAGAACATAACAAGAGTAGGAGAGAACAAAGGAGAGAGAGAGAGCAAGCAAAGAGGGACGCCGCCCCCTATTGCCGCCGCCCCCTTGTCCCCGACGCCACAAAGGGTGCCGAACCCCTTTTGGTGTCTCGTTTTGCGTGATTTCTTCACCCTCCTTTCAATCCGGGCTAGCACCAAGGTGATTGGAGATCTAGGAACAACTCTAGGCGTGGATCAACTATAGAGAACGTGACACTATTCGCGTTTGAAGTCATCAAGGAGAACCCAAAGGTGTGTTTATGATTTCTTACCTTCACTATCGTTATGCATCTAGACTTGTGATCCTTGGAGGGTTTTGCATGGTTATTTGTTTGATTATGCTTCCGTTGCGCGATCCATGAATCAAAACCCTACAAATCCTTTGTTTGTCTCTTGACATATAACACAAGTAATTCCTTATGGACAAAATATGTCGTGTGCACAAGTCACCAACAAATAAACTCCAAACCCAAAGAACAAGGCCAACATGGCTAACCTCGAAAAGTGTAAGCTTCTTCTTACTTCTAAGACAACACTCTTTATTATACTCCGATGAGAGTACATCGTATAGTCTTGAAATCCATATCCTCAAATTACAAATTTCAAGGTTTGCCACTGCATCAGTGGAAAATATATCCGCAGATTCCACATTTCAAATTTTGGGCCATGTACCTCCCTCCCTAACCAACACCATCTCCATAACCTGTCGACAAATAAAGAATCACCAAAATCTAAACATGCCATCCTGCCAAATATTCAGTATACCTCACTTGTACTTTTTATCATTACCTAAACATTTTGTGTCCACTTGACTTCTCCTTTCTTCCTTCTTAATGTTCCTTTTTCATTTTCTTATCCACCCCATTCCCTTGGCATTCATATCCTATCAAACATCTAAGGTCCAATTACATCAACCGCCTACGACCACCAAAAACAACCCGTGTAATCTTGACCAAATCCAAAAAGAAGTAAATGCATGAGCTGATCAAACATGAAGGTAAACTAATTCTGAATTTAAAAGCAACCCAAGAAAATGACCATTTCACTTCCATCTATCTCCACGTTCTCCAACAAAATTGAATACAACCAAAGGCATCCAATTGCTGCTACAAACAAAAATGTTTACTAGACCTGCAACTACTGTTCCATTTCTTCCGGGTATTATACTTTATTTGTATCCAATCTTCCCGTCATCATTTAGCACATCATACTGCATCATCTGAACGTTTACCATAAATCAACCAAGTAAACCGATGACTGCATTACCTCGACACCCATACCATATCAAACTAAAATCACTATCTACATTACATCAACCGCCCCCAAACACCTATGATAATACAACAACGACCTTGAATATCGGCCATTCTACAAATTT
The DNA here is from genome assembly GCA_023055425.1 of Linanthus parryae. Taxonomy (NCBI): domain Eukaryota; kingdom Viridiplantae; phylum Streptophyta; class Magnoliopsida; order Ericales; family Polemoniaceae; genus Linanthus; species Linanthus parryae. The sequence goes on along the minus strand of JALGPY010000004.1, from coordinate 142,974,109 downwards.
TGCAAAAATGATCTCCGAACACTAAATATAAGTCATCGGTTCCATAAGAGTATTTCAGATGGGCAAGGTAAACTGGTTTGGTGTGGGTATGGGCATTGGGTTCCAATAATTTGGAATTTCCTAATCAAGAAGAGCTCACGCAAGTGTGGAGAGAGTAAGTAATTGGAGATGCTATAAATCATCAATCCATTAGAGATTCTAACTGAGTAACGCAAAGTAGGTACATTAAGTATGGGTAGATATAGTTGTGGTTGATACGTAGGGTCTAAAATGTGACGTTCCTACAAATAGAATGATATAGGTCATCATTCCATGAAATTATTTCCACTGGGTGAGGTATATTAATTTAATTAATTCTGGGTAAATGATGGTGGTGGTACTTAAAACTTTCGATTTGGAGGTCATATAGGTAATTTCCCAGGCTAATCAAGCCTTGACTTTCCATTCATCTTCTAATCAGAATACAACTCTACGTGTTATTTCTAGTTTCTTGTTCTTTTAACTCTAGCTTATCGATAAGCAAACACACATTTGTCAAGAACATTACTCGAACCCCAAATACAAACTTAACCTCAACATTACTAAAGAGTTTTCAAAATTACATGTAATCTAGTTCTGAAGACAAGCTCTAAATATCAAGCAACTCAATCAAATCATTTCCATTTCCTTCTCGGGATCGTGAATCTTTTTGATCTAATCACTTCATAGCCAAACAGCTATAGTCAAGAATATTTCTATTACACCACCACAATCCAACTCAGCATCAATACAACTTGGCAACCATTTACCTGACCTAGTGTAAATTAGACCGCCTAAACTAAAATCATATGTCAACTTCCATCCATACGCTTCTAACTAATCCCAATTCTGATATGAAACTATGTAAAATCACTTCACCAACTTCAACTTGAGTGGAAATCCACATCTTGATATCCAAATCAATCTTATCTAATAGTGTGAAGCAACCACAAAATGTGGCAGGTCCCTAACTAGGTTCATAAATCAAGCATATCCCTCGAAATCTCGACTCTTATGGGGCCCATATAGGAACTGTAGGGACTAAATAAGCAATTACTTTAGACCTAGCTTCTAGTAGCTTCTTGGTATTCTATATAAAGAGATGTAGTCTTGCACAATTATTCATTCAATAATATATTCAATCTATCATGGTATCAGAGCAGAAGATCCGCGTCTTCTCTCAAAACCCTAACCCTAACCCTCGCCGCCCCACCCTCTGAACAGCCCCACCGTTCTACGAACACGGCGCAGCCACCATGGCTCAAACCACGCCGTTTTTCTCGTCCGCTCCCGCTGTTTTCGACGCCACCAAACCCTTGGTGGTGATCAACCCTACCAATGCCATCCAAAAACTTTATGTTGGCAACTACACCCTTTGGCAGTCACAAACCCTCTTCACCCTACGAGGGCATGGGCTTGCTGGGTTTATTGATGGCACGGTCCTTCCACCGCCACCAACTGTGACGAAACAAGATGCTGCCGCAGCTCAGAAGCAGACGACAACCGAAACCACCGCTGCCTCCACCGGTACCGGCACTGCCTCGTCCGACGTGTCCGAATCCACCTCCGACACTTCGGCTACGCCGGCTGCTGGACAAGTGGTCCCTAATCCAAGCTATATTGCTTGGTACCAGCAGGATCAGTTGATCGCTGCATATCCCATGTCGCACGCGCACAATCTGCGGATCAGATCTGGGATACACTTCGCAACATCTAGGCTAAACCCTCCAGGAGTCATCAAGGAGTACCTGAGGCGTCCTCTCCAAGTAACTCGCACAATTGCGGAGTTTCTCCACTTTGTCAAAAACAAAGCCGATGAACTCGCCCTCCTTGGCAAACCCATGGACGAAGTTGATGTGGTTGATCGGATCTTAGATGGCCTCAATGAGGTTTATCATCTAGTGGTTGCAGCTATCAGGAGTAGGGACACTGATATTGGATACGAAGAACTATTTGAAAAGCTGTCTCATTAGGAACTTACACTCTAGAGTCAGTCTCTAACTCCGATCAGTGGATCTCCTGCATCTGCCAATTACAGCACGGGACCTTCAGCCAAGAATAAAGGGCGCAACCGTGGCCAGCAGCAACCACAGTCGCAGCCCTCTCAACCCGCTCAGCAGTACTGGCCGAACCCCCCGTCGCTGCAGTGGCCATCTCCACAGCCACAGCAGTGGTCGGCTACGTCCGCTCCACGGAACCCAACCGGTTCCCAGCAGCAGTCATCTGGTAACCGCGGTCCCAAACCCTTTAAAGGGTTCTGTCAAGGGTGTCATGCCCAGGGTCATCGGATTCGAGACTTCCCCCAGTTCAGTGTCTCTGTTAAATCTGAACCTCCTCAGTTTGGATCATTCAAGCTTCCTGCCGCGGCTAACCTTGCCACTGCTCCCTCAGCACCTAGTCCTGTGACTCTGGCGTGGCTCTTAGATAGTGGCGCCATTCATCACATCACTTCCGATATGCAGAATCTCTCTTTTCATCAGCCTTATCAGCATACTGAGAATGTCATGATTGGTGATGGTATAGGTCTTCCGAGTACTCACACTGGTTCTGTTTATCTTCAGCATGGTGCCCATCGTTTTTCTTTATCTGGAGTTTTATGTGTTCCTTCAATTAAACGGAACTTGATATCTGTTGCGAAATTGTGTGAACAAAATCATCTAACTGTTGAGTTCTCACATACTGGTTTTGTTTTGAAGGATCGAACTACGGGGGCGCCACTTCTCACAGGACCTCTTAGGAATGGAGTCTATCTCTGGCCAGCCAACCATTCACCTCCTCTTGCACTTACCATGGAGTCCAGACCCACTTTCAGTTCTTGGCATCATCGCCTTGGTCGTCCTGCTGTTCCCATTTGTCAGCATCTTATTTCTAGGTTTTCTCTTTCAGTAGCTAATAAGTCTGAGTCGCACATTTGTCATGCGTGTCAGTGTGCTAAGAGTCATAAATTGCCTTTTCAGGCCTCTAATATTAGGTATACTCGGCCGCTAGAGTTTATATTTTATGATGTTAGCCAAGATTGGAGAAAAGAAGCCCAAAGCCAAAAGGAGCCACAAAAGATGGAGCATGGAGCATGGAGGATTCCACGAGACTACGAAGGATGGACCAAAAGATCAAGACGCATGGAGATGTGTTTGCTTTTAGGGTTCATAGATAATTCCATTGGCTTGGGATTATCTTAGTCTAGAAAAGACCATATCCACATCACGTTTAATTTTTGTTTTGTGGTTGTTTACTTTATTGTCTTATTATTTTGTGGTTGGTGTATGGTTGATGCATGCAATTAGGATAATAAGATAATTAGACAACCCGGATCTATTATTTGGAGTTGTGCCCAAACTCAAATAGATTGATTAGTTGATATTGATCAACAAAACAATTAAAATTGAATTTAAAATCCCTCAAAACTCAAATATTGTGTTCTTGCCTTCTCGTTATTTAAACACTCATTATCATCATTATTTATCAAGTTCGTGCGTGCCAAAGCATGGCGACTTGGTTCATAATGATGGAATGCGATGGCACGTAACAATGTGCAATTGTTTAGATAAGAGGTTGAACACAACTGGGCTATTAATATGATTAAGAAACCTAGAGGCAATCAATTGGGATTATCCATACGGATGGATAAATAAGGAGTTATTTGCCCAATTGAACCAAGAGTTGCATAAGGGATGCAATTGGAATCGTTCCTACCTAAAGTAGTCAAATTATGGGTGACTTGCCAAAGCAAGCTCATAAGGAGATGAAACATGGATCTTGGCCCACTAGAAAATATAAGGATATTTTCCGCATTAATATCTTGAGGGTTATTAATCCGTAGTAAAATAGTGGGAGCTATGTTTGACAATTTAAATCCTTGTTGAATATAGTTATACGTCACAAACTTTGCATAATCCTATTGTGTTGAATACCCATGGCATTAAACAAACAAAAACGCGACTATCTTTTTTTAGACTGGTATTAAATTGAGAATTGTTCTCAAATAAAAGAAAATTGTTGTACTTCGTAGAACATAAAGTTCTCTTCCTACCAACTACCAAAAACACACTAAAACCTAATGGGAGGAACACCAAAGAATGGTTCTTTGGTTATGACTTGCCTCATGCTAGCTGCCATGAACTCTGAGCTTTGGAAGCAAGAAGAGAGACACGGAGAAGTATGATATGATCGTACATTGAAAGAAGCTCTTTCAAAAGAGCGAGCTAGACATGAAAGGTTTGAAGTGTTGCTCCACTTTGGGTTATGCAAATATACTAATTCAATATGATTGAAATATTAGTGAATATGCATTATCTATGAGATAGATTGAGAATAAACGGTTATTCACCCAAGTGGACCAAAAATTGCATTGGATGCAATTATAGTTTTGTTTTAAAGTTGATTTACTCAATATGATTGAAAAATCACTAAACAAAACACTAATAATGGGCATGGGCAAAGCAGTTAATGGTTAACAGCATGGGTAAGGGCAAATGGTTTGCGCCGACCCCATGGGTATAAAGCAAGCCTGTTGCTGAAACCAAGTTTCCTTAAAGTCCCATAGGTGGTATAGAGGAAGAGAGGCTATTCAAAGTACCTGGAAGTAAGTAATAAAGGAATTATGAATTCCTATATAGGTATTTTGTTATAGAAATCAATGTGTCTATCTCATCATCATAAGTATATGATACTAGATGATGATTTCACATTTATAGAAATGTGGAGGATCGAGACGAAGACAATTGGATAAGGAAGAAATAATCCTACACGTGGGGCTATGAAGCAAAGGGTTGCTGAATAAGCCGTAGGGAATTATTTCTACCTTTAAGAAATTGTTCATGAGTTAGACAAAAACGATCATGTCCTAGCTATAAGTAGGACCATCATCATAGTTTCTTGTTTGGACAAGAAAGCTCCTCATCATAATAAAAGGACAAATGTTGTTCTATTTATTATGGTATGCATTATTGTAATGCAATTTTGTCTAAGTGGATTATATATCCATGATCATGATAATTTCATCTATAACATTAATACCTAGAGGTTTGCATATAATGATATGAACTTCACTTGTCTTTAGCATTATCGTTTAGGCCTCATAAATAAGAGATACATATCTAGAACTCCATGAGGATGGATTTCTGGAACTCATTTGATTATTGAACCATATGAGACATGTAAGACTTATTAGGCAAAGATATGATCTTTTGGGAATCATACATATCGATGTATGAAGGCCACTAAGCACAAATGCTAAAGATGGTTTTAGTACTTCATCATATTTACTGATAGGATCAGAGAAATATGGATTTGTGTATCTTATGAAGAAACAAATCAGAATCCTTTGAATTGTTCAAAGTATTCATGAATGAAGTAGAGAATCAGCTTGGCAAAAGTATTAGGTCTCTACGATTGGATCATAGAGGAGAGTACTTGAGCCAAGAGTTTGACAAGAATCTATGGGAGTGTTGGATATGATCCAAAACTCGCTCCACCTAGCACGCCACATGGGTTTGGCGTGTCTAAGAGGAAAGTTCGGACCTTGTAGGACACGGTTCGGTCCATGATGAGTCAAACAGAACTTCCAGTTTACTTTTGGGGCTATGTTCTAATTACAGCAAGTTTCGCCCTTAACCTTGTTCCATCGAAAACGGATTATGAATAACGCCATAGTAGATATGAACTAGGAAAGTGTCCTAGTATGTCATTCATAAAGATTTGGGGTTATGAAGTTTATGTAAAAGAGTTTACAAATAAACTTGGACCCAAGTCGGATAAATGTTTTGTGGGATATCCTGAAAAGGATATTATTTCTACAACCCGATCGAGAACAAACTGTTTGTTTCTCGAACCACAGTGTTTCTAGGTAGAGATAGTCTCTAACAGAAACAGTGGGAGGACAGTAGAACTTGAAGATGTTCAAGAACCACAACAAAACGTTGATCCTTTTGATGGAACATGAGCAGGATCACAAGGTGTTGTGGAGCAACCTACTCAGAAAACACAAGAACCTCGTAGGTTAGGTAGGATATATCGAGGGACTAGAGAAATAAGGATTTCTCATAACCAACGATATATTGCCCATCGAGATGAGCCTACAACCTATGAGATGGCCACGTGTGGGCCATACTCTCAGAAATGGCTTGGAGCCATGAGATACGATATGGAATCCATGTGTACCAACAAAGTATAGACTTTGATGGAACCACCTAAAAGGTGCAAGTGGGTTATGAGGAAACCAACATGGATAGTAATATGATTACTTTTAAGGGAAAATTGGTTGGAAAGGGATTTCATGTGAGATCATAGTATAGACTATGACGAAATCTTTCCCCAGTTAAGATGCTTAAATCCATTCGCATCTTGCTTGTAGCAATCTATTTATAGATTGGATGAAGCTTCTAGGAGTTGGAATCTTCAAATTGATGATGTAATCAAAGGAGTTTGGTTCCATCAAAATTGAAGATGATACTTGTGTTTACAAGAAGGTTAGTGGGAGCACAGTTATTTTTTTCTGGTCTTGTATGTGGAGACATACTTAATCATTGGGAATGTTGCCCCTACTTGGCAGTCTTACATAGATTGACTAGGGAGTTAACTTTCTAATTGGTAGACTTAAGCGAAGCAACTTGTGAAGATCTATTGAGGTAGATCAAGATGGTTGTATAGCTTAGGTCATAGTACACAAATTGACAAAGGTGTTGAAATGGTTCAACGTGAAAAGAATATTGATCCTTACCCATGTCACATGGAATTAGTCTTTGGAAGGCTAATTGTCTTTCCAATTATATTGGGAATGGACCGTATGAATTAGATTCACGAGATACGCCATGGAATGTACTAGGCCAGACGTGTCATAAAGCGTGACACATAGATACCAATCAAATCCGGGTGAGCGTCACTGGATAATTATCAAGATTATCCTTTAGTACTTGAGAAGCACTAAGGATGAATTATTGATAAATAGATAATATGAAGAGTTTGCTGTAAGGGGTTACAGTGATGCGAACTTCAAATCTGACAAAGAAGATTTCAGATTATAAGTCAAGTTTTGAGTTTTGCCTTAGTGGGAGCGACTGTGAGCTGGAAAGGTTCCAGGCAAGATTCAGTCACTGATTCTAACATAGAGGACTGAGTAAATTAATGCATATGATAGTGTTGGTCATAAAAATTTGGTGATTTAGGAATCGGAAAAGTCAATATTTCACGAGAGGATTCTAACTAGGTAAGTCAAATAGATTTCAAAAATGTTTGGTACATATGATAGTGTTGGGTCGAAAAAAAATTGAGGCAATAGAAATTGGAAATATTTATTACAGTAGATGATGATTTGGTAAACATGTTGATGGTTACTTCAGTGTAGAATATTTGGGGTTTTCGAAATTCCAAATGATGAGGTCATCATTTCAATCGGATACTTTTTCATTGGGTAAGGTAAAGACGGGTTTCGAGAAGTGAGTTGACATAAGTTACATTTCCACAGGAGCTCTCTTATTTCGACAAGTTATTGATTTCGGGAATGTTGGATACATATGATTGTGGTGGGTCTGAAATCTTTGGTGCTATAGAATAGGAATGTTCAGCCCATACTCCACGAGTGAATTCTAGTTAGGGAAGGTAATTTTAGGGTTTTTCGAATCGTAAATGATGAGGTCATCATTTCCATATGATACTTTGCTTTGGGCAAGGTAAAAAGAGGTTTTGAGAATGGTGATGACGTAAGTTGCATTTCCACCGTTGCATTTCCACCAGGCTCTATTATTTGGACGAGTTATTGATTTCGGCAATGTTGGGTACATATGATAGTGTTGGTCATAAAAATTTGGTGATTTAGGAATCGGAAAAGTCAATATTGAACGAGAGGATTCTAAGTAGGTGAGTCAAATAGATTTCGGGAATGTAGGGTACATATGATAGTGTTGGGTCGAAAAAAATTTGAGGCAATAGAAATTGGAAATATTCAATACAGTAGATGATGATTTGGTAAACATGATGGTTACTTCAGTGTAGAATATCTGGGGATTTCGAAATTCCAAATGATGAGGTCATCATTTCAATCGGATACTTTTTCATTGGGTAAGGTAAAAACAGGTTTCTAGAAGTGAGTTGACATAAGTTACATTTCCACAGGGGCTCTCTTATGTTGACAAGTTATTGATTTCGGGTATGTTGGATACATATGATTGTGGTGGGTCTGAAATCTTTGGTGTGCTATAGAATAAGAATGTTCAGCCCATACTTCACCAGTGAATTCTAGTTAGGGAAGGCACATAGAATTGATAATTCCATATACATGTGGATGGTTACTTAAGTTCATATAATTTTGGGGTTTTTGGAATCGTAAATGATGAGGTCTTCATTTCTATCTGATACTTTGCATTGGGCAAGGTAAAAGAGGTTTTGAGAATGGTGATGACGTAAGTTGCATTTCCACCAGGCTCTATTATTTGGACGAGTTAATCATTTCGGCAATGTTGGGTACATATGATAGTGTTGGTCATAAAAATTTGGTGATTTACGAATCGGAAAAGTCAATATTTCACGAGAGGGTTCTAACTAGGTAAGTCAAATAGATTTCGGGAATGTTGGGTACATATGAAAGTGTTGGGTCGAAAAAAAATTGAGGCAATAGAAACTGTAAATATTCAATACTGTAGATGATGATTTGGTGAACATGTTTGATGGTTACTTCAGTGTAGAATATTTGGGGTTTTCGAAATTCCAAATGATGAGGTCATCATTTCAATCGGATACTTTTTCATTGGGTAAGGTAAAGACAGGTTTCGAGAAGTGAGTTGACATAAGTTACATTTCAACAGGGGCTGTCTTATGTCGACAAGTTATTGATTTCGGGAATGTTGGATACATATGATTGTGATGGGTCTGAAATCTTTGGTGCTATAGAATAGGAATGTTCAGCCCATACCCCACGAGCGAATTCTAGTTAGGGAAGGCACACAGAATAGATAATTCGATAAACAGAATAGATAATTCGGTAAACATATCGATGGTTTTTTTAGTTCAGACAATTTTGGGGTTTTTGGAATCGTAAATGATGATCATCATTTCCATCTGATACTTTGTATTGGGCAAGGTAAAAAGAGGTTTTGAGAATCGTGATGACGTAAGTTGCATTTCCACCAGGCTCTATTATTTAGACGAGTTATTGATTTCTGCAATGTTGGGTACATATGATAGTGTTGGTCATAAAAATTTGGTGATTTAGGAATCGGAAAAGTCAATATTTCAGGAGAGGATTCTAACAAGGTATGTCAAATATATTTCAGGAATGTTGGGTACATATGATAGTGTTGGGTCGAAAAAAAATTTGAGGCAATAGAAATTGGAAATATTCAATATAGTAGATGATGTTAGGTAAACATGTTTGATGGTTACTTCAGTGTAGAATGTTTGGGGTTTTCGAAATTCCAAATGATGAGGTCATCATTTCAATCGGATACTTTTTCATTGGGTAAGGTAAAGACAGGTTTCGAGAAGTGAGTTGACATAAGTTACATTTCCACAGGGGCTCTCTTATGCCGACAAGTTATTGATTTCGGGAATGTTGGATACATATGATTGTGATGGGTCTGAAATCTTTGGTGCTATAGAACAGGAATGTTCAGCCCATACTCCACGAGCGAGTTCTAGTTAGGGAAGGCACAGAGAATAGATAATTCGGTAAACATGTCCATGGTTACTTTAATTCAGATAATTTTGGGGTTTTTGGAATCGTAAATAATGAGGTCATCATTCCATCTAATACTTTGCATTGGGAAGGTAAAAAGAGGTTTTGAGAACGGTGATGACGTAAGTTGCATTTCCACCAGGCTCTATTATTTGGACGAGTTATTGATTTCGGCAATGTTGGGTACATATGATAGTGTTGGTCATAAAAATTTGGTGATTTAGGAATCGGAAAAGTCAATATTTCACGAGAGGATTCTAACTAGGTAAGTCAAACAGATTTCGGGAATGTTAGGTACATATGATAGTGTTGGGTCGAAAAAAATTTGGGGCAATAGAAATAAGAAATATTCAATACAGTAGATAATGATTTGGTAAACATGTCAATGGTTACTTCAGTTTAGAATAATCGGGATTTTCGAAATTTCAAATGATGAGGTCATCATTTCAATCGGATATTTTTCATTGGGTAAGGTAAAAACAGTTTTCGAAAAGTGAGTTGACATAAGTTACATTTCCACAGGGGCTCTCTTATGTCGACAAGTTATTGATTTCAGGAATGTTGGATACATATGATTGTGGTGGGTCTGAAATCTTTGGTGCTATAGAACAGGAATGTTCAGCCCATACTCCACGAGCGAATTCTAGTTAGGGAAGGCACATAGAATAGATAATTCAGTAAACATGTCCATGGTTACTTTAGTTCAGATAATTTTGGGGTTTTTGAAATCGTAAGTGATGAGGTCATCATTCCATCTGATACTTTGCATTGGGCAAGGTAAAAGAGGTTTTGAGAATGGAAATGACGTAAGTTGCATTTCCACCAGGCTCTATTAATTGGACGAGTTATTGATTTCGCCAATGTTGGGTACATATGATAGTGTTGGTCATAAAAATTTGGTGATTTAGGAATCAGAAAAGTCAATATTTCACGAGAGGATTCTAACTAGGTAAGTCAAATAGATTTCGGGAATGTTGGGTACATATGATAGTGTTGGGTCGAAAAAAATTTGGGGCAATAGAAGTTGGAAATATTCAATATAGTAGATGATGATTTGATAAACATGTTGATGGTTACTTCAGTGTAGAATATTTGGGGTTTTCGAAATTCCAAATGACATCATTTCAATCGGATACTTTTTCATTGGGTAAGGTAAAGACAGGTTTCGAGAAGTGAGTTGACATAAGTTACATTTCCACAGGGGCTCTCTTATGTCGACAAGTTATTGATTTCGGGAATGTTGGATACATATGATTGTGGTGGGTCTGAAATCTTTGGTGCCATAGAACAGGAATGTTCAGCCCATACTCCATGAGCGAATTCTAGTTAGGGAAGGCACATAGAATAGATAATTCGGTAAACATGTGGATGGTTACTTTAGTTCATATAATTTTGGGGTTTTTGGAATCGTAAATAGTAAATGATGAGGTCATCATTTCTATCTGATACTTTGCATTGGGCAAGGTAAAAGAGGCTTTGAGAATGGTGATGACGTAAGTTGCATTTCCACCAGGCTCTATTATTTGGACGAGTTATTGATTTCGGCAATGTTGGGTACATAAGATAGTGTTGGTCATAAAAATTTGGTGATTTAGGTATCGGAAAAGTCAATATTTCACGAGAGGATTCTAACTAGGTAAGTCAAATAGATTTCGAGGAATGTTGGGTACATATCATAGTGTTGGGTCGAAAAAAAATTGAGGCAATAGAAATTGGAAATATTCAACACAGTAGATGATGATTTGGTAAACATGTTGATGGTTGCTTCAGTGTAGAATATTTGGGGTTTTCGAAATTCCAAATGATAAGGTCATCATTTCAATCGGATACTTTTTCATTGGGTAAGGTAAAGACAGGTTTCAAGAAGCGAGTTGACATAAGTTACATTTCCACAGGAGCTCTCTTATGTGGACAAGTTATTTATTTCGGGAATGTTGGATACATGATTGTGGTGGGTCTGAAATCTTTGGTGCTATAGAAGTGGAATGTTCAGCCCATACTCCACGAGGGATTTCTACTTAGGGAAGGCACACAGAATAGATAATTCGGTAAACATGTCGATGGTTACTTTAGTTCAGATAATTTTGGGGTTTATGGAATCGTAAATGATGAGATCATCATTTCCATCTGATACTTTGCATTGGGCAAGGTAAAAAGAGGTTTTGAGAATGGTGATGACGTAAGTTGCATTTCCACCGGCTCTATTATTTGGACGAGTTATTGATTTCGGCAATGTTGGGTACATATGATAGTGTTAGGTCATAAAAATTTGGTGATTTAGGAATCGGAAAAGTCAATATTTCACGAGAGGATTCTAACTAGGTGAGTCAAATAGATTTCGGGAATGTAGGGTACATATGATAGTGTTGGGTCGAAAAAAATTTGAGGCAATAGAAATTGGAAATATTCAATACAGTAGATGATGATTTGGTAAACATGTTGATGGTTACTTCAGTGTAGAATATTTGGGGTTTTCGAAATTCCAAATGATGAGGTCATCATTTCAATCGGATACTTTTTCATTGGGTAAGGTAAATACAGGTTTCGAGAAGTGAGTTGACATAAGTTACATTTCCACAGGGGCTCGGCTCTCTTATGTCGACAAGTTATTGATTTCGGGAATGTTGGATACATATGATTGTGGTGGGTCTGAAATCTTTGGTGCTATAGAATAGGAATGTTCAGCCCATACTCCACGAGTGAATTCTAGTTAGGGAAGGCACACAGAATAGATAATTCGGTAAACATGTCGATGGTTACTTTAGTTCAGATAATTTTGAGGTTTTTCGAATCGTAAATTTTGAGGTCATGTCATCATTTCCATCTGATACTTTGCATTGGGCAAGGTAAAAAGAGGTTTTGAGAATGGTGATGACGTATGTTGCATTTCCACCAGGCTCTGTTATTTGGACGAGTTATTGATTTCGGCAATGTTGGGTACATATGATAGTGTTAGTCATAAAAATTTGGTGATTTAGGAATCGGAAAAGTCAATATTTCACGAGAGGATTCTAACTAGGCAAGTCAAATAGATTTCGGGAATGTTGGGTACATATGATAGTGTTGGGTCGAAAAAAATTGAGGCAATAGAAATTGGAAATATTCAATACAGTAGATGATGATTTGGTAAACATGTTTGATGGTTACCTCAGTGTAGAATATTTGGGGTTTTCGAAATTCCAAATGATGAGGTCATCATTTCAATCGGATACTTTTTCATTGGGTAAGGTAAAGACAGGTTTCGAGAAGTGAGTTGACATAAGTTACATTTCCATAGGGGCTCTCTTATGTCGACAAGTTATTGATTTCGGGAATGTTGGATACATATGATTGTGATGGGTCTGAAATCTTTGGTGCTATAGAATAGGAATGTTCAGCCCATACCCCACGAGCGAATTCTAGTTAGGGAAGGCACACAGAATTGATAATTCGGTAAACAGAATAGATAATTCGGTAAACATGTCGATGGTGTTTTTAGTTCAGATAATTTTGGGGTTATTCGAATCGTAAATGATGATCATCATTTCCATCTGATACTTTGTATTGGGCAAGGTAAAAAGAGGTTTTGAGAATCGTGATGACGTAAGTTGCATTTCCACCAGGCTCTATTATTTAGATGAGTTATTGATTTCGGCAATGTTGGGTACATATGATAGTGTTGGTCATAAAAATTTGGTGATTTAGGAATCGGAAAGTCAATATCTCACGAGAGGATTCTAACTACGTAAGTCAAATAGATTTCGGGAATGTTGGGTACAAATGATAGTGTTGGGACGAAAAAAATTTGGGGCAATAGAAATTGGAAATATTCAATATAGTAGAAGATGATTTGGTAAACATGTAGATGGTTACTTCAGTTTAGAATATTTGGGGTTTTCGAAATTCCAAATGATGAGGTCATCATTTGAAAAGTTGATTAAAATTCCCAATTTCGCGAATGGAGATGATTTAGTTTACATTTTCATAGGGCTCACATAGTTGGACTGAGTTATTAATTTCGAGAATGTTGGGTTGTTGGATAAAAAAAATGGCGCTGCAGAAATTGGAAATGTTCGAGTTAATATTTCATGAGAGGATTCTACCTTAGGGAAGGTAAAAATAATTGGTGATGATTTGGTAAACATGTTGATCATTCCCTCAATTGAAAAAATATGGGGTGTTCAGAATCGTAAATGACAAGGTCATCATTTAAAACAGATACTTCTCATTAGGTAGGGTAAAAACAAGTTCGAGAATGGGGATGAAATAAGTTACATTACCACAGGGCTCTCCTAGTTGGACGAGTTCATGATTTCGGGAATCTTGGGTACATATAATAGTGTGGGATCATAAAAATTTGGGGCTATAAAAATTGGAATAATCCATCCATATCTCACGAGAGGATCCTAACTAAGGAAAGCAAATAGAATAAATGATGATTTGGTGAACACTTTGATGGGTACTTTTCCGAATCGTAAATGATGAGGTCATCATTTCCATCAGATACTTTTCACTGTGTAAGGTAAATACCAGTTTCGAGAATGGAGATGGTATAAGTTACATAGCTCTCTTAGTTGGACAGACTTATCGGGGATGTTGGATAAATATGATAGTGTTGGGTCATACCATTTGGGGTTACAGAAATTGGAAATGTTCAAGTCCATGTTTCACCAGAGGATTCCAGCTATGGAAGGCAAATAGAGTAGATGATAATTTGGTATTCACGTTGATGGTTACTTCAGTATAGAAAATTTGGGGTTTTCTGAAAGGTAAATGATGAGGTCTTCATTTCCATGGGATACTTTTCATTGGGCAAGGTAAAAACAAGTTTCGAGAATTGAGATGATATAAGTTATATTTCCAAAGAGGGCTCTCTTAGTTGGACGATTTATTGATTCTGGGAAAGTTGGGCACTTATGATTGTAGTGGGTCTGAAAAGTTTGGGTCCATAGAAATTGGAAATGTTCAGTCAATATTCCACGAGAGAATTCTAGCCGAGGAAGGCAAATAGAATAGAAAAGACGTGTTGATGGTTACTTGAATTCATATAATGTGGGGTTTTCGGAATCGTATATGATGAGGTCATCATTTCCATCCGATGCTTTTCTTTGGGTAAGGTAAAAACAGGTTTTGAGAATGGAAATGGTAAAAGTTACATCTCCCTAAGGATCTCGGGCAAATTATTGATTTCGGGAATGTTGGGTACATATGGTTACTTCAGTTCAGAAAATTTGGGCTTTTCGGATCATAAATGAAGAGCTCATCATTTCAATCATCGTGTATACTTCTCATTGTGTAAGGTAAAAACAGGTTTCGGGAATGGAGATGATAAGTTACATTTCCACAATTTTGGGGCTATGGAAATTGGAAATCTTCAAGTCCATTTCTCACGAGAGGATTCTAGCTAGGTATGGTAAGGGTAGTGATTATAAGGTTCAAAATATGAAGGATTTGTGATATTGAAAGTTTCGCCTGATTATTTGAATGGGGCAAGGTAATTTGGTCTCGCGAATGTCGGGCACAAATTGTTGTGGTGTATTTATAAAATTACTCGCCTCAAGAAAAGGAAATATATAAATTGTCATTCCTAGTCATTTGTATGTAGGGAAGTAAAATTGAATATATAAAATTTTGGAAAATGTTCAAAATTCGGGCACAAATTGTTGTGATGTATTTATAAAATTAATCGCCTCAAAAAGAGGAAATATATAAATTGTCATTCCTCGGCATTTGTATGCAGGGAAGTAAAATTGAATATATACAATTTTGATAAATGTTCATAATGGCTGTTTTGAATATATTAAACAGATACATGATGACTTGTTGTAATCAGGAATGATTAAGATAATGATGGGACTGTTCTAATTGGCTAAGGAAATCTAATTCACAATTCCAGCAAACCCACCTAGGAATTTCAAAAGACAAAGACCACCAAATATCTAATTGCATGTCATTACTTTATCCCTCTTCTACTTGACTTCTCTTTACTAGCCTCAATCACTTTGCTTTTTCCTTTTTCATGACTTCAACTAAAAACCAAAACAAGACTCTATATCACAGAACTCAACTGACAGGATTGTTCGTTAATCTAGTCTCATAGTTCTTATTTCTTACTTGCACTCCCAACCACGCTTAATCAAAATGGTGGGATATTAATCCTCCAGGTAATTTCCCAGGCTAACCAAACCATAGCTTTCTAATCTGAATACAGCTCTACCCCTTCTATCCAGTTTCTTATTCCTTTAACTCTAGCTAATTGATAAGGAAACACAGATTTTTCGAGAACATCACTTGAACCCCAAATACAAACTTAACCTCAACATTACTACACAGTTTTCAACATTACATGTAATCTAGTTCTGAAGACAAGCCCTAAATATCCAGCAACTCAATTTCCTTCTCGGGCTTGTAAATCTTTTTGCTCAAATCACTTCATAGCCAAACAGACTATAGTCAAGAATATTTCTAATGCACCACCACAATCCAACTACACATCAATACAGCTTAATTAGCAACCATTTACCTGTCCTAAAATTCAACTAACTTTTCTATCCATACGCTTCTAACTAATTCCAACTTTGATATGAAACTATGCAAAAATCACTTCACCAACTTCAACCCCAACTTCAACTAAAGTGGAAATCGACACATCTTGATGTCCAAATCAATCTTACCTAATAGTGTGAAGCAACCACAAAATGTGGCAGGTCCCTAACTAGGCTCATAAATCAAGTGTATCCCTCAAATTCTCGACCCTTATGGGGCCCAAACATCAAACTCTATGTCTTTACCTTATCCATTTATCCACCTCTTCATTGCTCACCCCTATCTTCTGCTTCTTCCCTTTCCATAACATGAACTCTTCACAAGAACACAACATTCAATATCAAAGATCGTCGCACACTTCAAGTTCACTTCTACTACAAGAGGATCTCTTCTTCCGAATAGAATATCGTCGAGAACTAACAGAAATCAAGCAGATCGACTATCTTCCTCTTCCGTTTCATAGCTTCAGTCATCTCTCTTTCTTCCTTGTCCTCCTCTAGTATGAGATAATCATGCAGGACACATATCATTTTCAACTAACACAAAACCGTCGCTTAAACCCTCAATCTACTTCACTATATTCTAGTCATTTGATCCCCCCCCAACACTCAGAATTATCAAAAAGATCCTTTAATGTACATTCAGAGAATAGGATTCCTCACAGAAGAACTTTCCAACTTCATGACTAAACAGTTGTAAATAAGTTCTGTAAATAGTCTCCACCAAACAGTGTTTTCTCCAGCCTTAATCCATGTCACCTTTCCTCCATCTCTGTTTCGCTCAACAAAAAACCCATCTCTAGCAACACACATCAAACATCTCCTTTCCTCCAAATGCATACCATTAGATTCTCCGTAAATTACATGACTTCCACGTAAATTACGTAATAGTTTTCTCCAAACAATCAGATCACTACAATTCACAACTCCAAATGTAATCACATTTACTGATCTGTATCCACTGTTTGTAAAACATGACTTCCACCTAAATTACGTAATAGTTTTCTCCAAACAATCAGATCACTACAACTCACAACTCCGAATGTGATCACATTTACTGATCTCAAAATTATTTTCATACATAGCAATAAAATAAACTGATAAGCTTGTTTCAAGTTCGAGATGGACAGAGAAAATAATCAAAAACAGTCCAATTTCCATACCTTCATCTCCATTTGTCTCCAAATACTGCTTAACTACGCGTCTGAACAACACTCATGGGCCCACAAACAAAAAATATGTTGACCAAGAAGGTTTGCTAACAAAGACTTTTTTGTTTCTTTCTTATTATTCTCTATTCAATTTTCCTATACCACTTACTGTGGGGCACATTCTTGCATCTTCGAAACAATTCCACAAAATTAAGCATGTAAGGCTCTAACTACACTGCCTCATGATACATAAAATATCAAACTGAATCCAAAGTTCTTTTACATCATAGTATCATACAACCCCCCTCCCCCTCACCCCACCCCCAGCCCATGAAAGAAACAATGACGTAAAAATTACTTTAAAAGTGACTGGACACATATGTCTAAGCAAGTGGCCCTTTATTTCAGCTCGATGAGGCACCCAATAAAAAATGGCTGACAGCTCTTGATACTGGCAGCGACCATTAAATTGTAGCGAAAGGGTTCATCCCAAAAAAAAGTTATTTGGATTTAAATCACTAGGAAAGCTAATTAGGGTAACTAAACCTTCTTATTATGTTCAACCAGGACTGCACACAGTTACTGATAGTTTCTTAAATATTAATTAAAATATGCCTAGCAAATAGCATAGATAGACGGAAAGTGTAAAGTACCTTTAAGTGCTTCTTAACCCTGGAATAGCCAAACAGAGTACTATGAAAAGCAGGTCTCCTCTTCTTGCAGCCCCTTTTTCTTCAGTCAACAGAGCTTGAAAACAAATCAGCACATACTGTAACCAAATCGTGGAACAAATCAACATAGAATATAACTCAACCACACAACAATTCGAAACACTAATCAACCCAGAGGATTGGCAAAACAGAGAGACAGCGAAGACTTACTCTGGTATTGGATGCCCTAATCAACGATTTTTGATGCCCTAATCGTTGAACAAATCACCGCCCATGATAGCCCAGAGACATGCGATGACCGAACTTTGACTAGGGAGTCAAATCCGCAGAAAGAGCACGCACGGCGAGAAATCGAGGCCTCCGTTCGTCGCCGGCGATGATATGGAGCCTCCACCGTCGTCATCTCCCTGCTCTCTCTATCTCTCTTCTCTGCAATCACTCACAATTGCTAATTTTGTAAATATGGGTTTTGAGACCTAGATAGAGGCGGTGACACGAAACGATCGCAGTAATATCATATTATATAGGCACTGCTTACTTGGCGTACTGACCACGCGCTAAGAAATCTTTTTTTAGTTAGGGAAGGCAAATAGAATAGATGATTTGGTAAACATGTCGATGGTTACTTTAGTTTAGATAATTTTGGGGTTATCGGAATCGTAGATGATGAGGTCATCATTTCCATCTGATGATACTTTGCATTGGGCAAGGTAAAAAGAGGTTTTGAGAATGGTGATGACATAAGTTGCATTTCCACCAGGCTCTTTTATTTGGACGAGTTATTGATTTCGGCAATGTTGGGTACATATGATAGTGTTGGTCATAAAAATTTGGGGATATAGGAACCGGAATGTTCAAGTCAAATATTTCAGAGAGGATTCTAACTAGTTAAATAGAATAATGATGAATTGGTAAACACGTTGATAGTAATTTCAGATCAAAAAATGTTGGGTTAGTAGGGTACAATGGAATCGTAAATAATGAGGTCATCATTTCAATATGATACTTTCACTGGGTAAGGGTAAAACAGGTTTCAAAAGACAAAGACCACCAAATATCTAATTGCATGTCATTACTTTATCCCTCTTCTACTTGACTTCTCTTTACTATCCTCAATCTCTGTGATTTTTCCTTTTGCCTGACTTCAATTAAACACCAAAACAAGACTCTATATCACAGGACTCAACTGACAGGATTGTTCGATGAATCTAGTCTCATAGTTCTTACTTCTTACTTCCACTCCCACCCGCATGCAAAATCAAAATGGTGGGATATTAATCCTCCAGGTAATTTCCCAGGCTAACCAAACATTGGCTTTCGATCCCTCTTCTAATCTGAATACGGCTCTACGCCTTCTATCCAGATTCTTATTCCTTGAACTCTAGCTAATTGATAAGAAAACACAGATTTTTAGAGAACATCACTTGAACCCCAAATACAAACTTAACCACAGCATTACTACAGAGTTTTCGACATTAAATGTAAACTAGTTCTGAAGACAAGCCCTAAATATCCAGCAACTCAATTTCCTTCTCGGGCTTGGAAATCTTTTTGCTCAGATCACTTCATAGCCAAACAGAATATAGTCAATAATATTTCTATTGCACCACCACAATCCAACTAAACATCGACAGCTAAATTAGCAACCATTTACCTGTCCTAAAATTCAACTAACTTTTCTATCCATACGCTTCTAACTAATTCCAACTTTGATATGAAACTATGCAAAAATCACTTCACCAACTTCAACCCCAACTTCAACTAAAGTGGAAATCGACACATCTTGATGTCCAAATCAATCTTACCTAATAGTGTGAAGCAACCACAAAATGTGGCAGGTCCCTAACTAGGCTCATAAATCAAGTGTATCCCTCAAATTCTCGACCCTTATGGGGCCCAAACATCAAACTCTATGTCTTTACCTTATCCATTTATCCACCTCTTCATTGCTCACCCCTATCTTCTGCTTCTTCCCTTTCCATAACATGAACTCTTCACAAGAACACAACATTCAATATCAAAGATCGTCGCACACTTCAAGTTCACTTCTACTACAAGAGGATCTCTTCTTCCGAATAGAATATCGTCGAGAACTAACAGAAATCAAGCAGATCGACTATCTTCCTCTTCCGTTTCATAGCTTCAGTCATCTCTCTTTCTTCCTTGTCCTCCTCTAGTATGAGATAATCATGCAGGACACATATCATTTTCAACTAACACAAAACCGTCGCTTAAACCCTCAATCTACTTCACTATATTCTAGTCATTTGATCCCCCCCCCAACACTCAGAATTATCAAAAAGATCCTTTAATGTACATTCAGAGAATAGGATTCCTCACAGAAGAACTTTCCAACTTCATGACTAAACAGTTGTAAATAAGTTCTGTAAATAGTCTCCACCAAACAGTGTTTTCTCCAGCCTTAATCCATGTCACCTTTCCTCCATCTCTGTTTCGCTCAACAAAAAACCCATCTCTAGCAACACACATCAAACATCTCCTTTCCTCCAAATGCATACCATTAGATTCTCCGTAAATTACATGACTTCCACGTAAATTACGTAATAGTTTTCTCCAAACAATCAGATCACTACAATTCACAACTCCAAATGTAATCACATTTACTGATCTGTATCCACTGTTTGTAAAACATGACTTCCACCTAAATTACGTAATAGTTTTCTCCAAACAATCAGATCACTACAACTCACAACTCCGAATGTGATCACATTTACTGATCTCAAAATTATTTTCATACATAGCAATAAAATAAACTGATAAGCTTGTTTCAAGTTCGAGATGGACAGAGAAAATAATCAAAAACAGTCCAATTTCCATACCTTCATCTCCATTTGTCTCCAAATACTGCTTAACTACGCGTCTGAACAACACTCATGGGCCCACAAACAAAAAATATGTTGACCAAGAAGGTTTGCTAACAAAGACTTTTTTGTTTCTTTCTTATTATTCTCTATTCAATTTTCCTATACCACTTACTGTGGGGCACATTCTTGCATCTTCGAAACAATTCCACAAAATTAAGCATGTAAGGCTCTAACTACACTGCCTCATGATACATGTAATATCAAACTGAATCCAAAGTTCTTTTACATCATACAACCCCCCCCCCCCCCCACCCCATCCCCAACCCCAGCCCTTGAAAGAAACAATGGCGTAAAAATTACTTTAAAAGTTAACATAGAATAACTCAACCCACACAACAACAATTCGATGGAAAACAAATCAGCACATACTGGAACCTAATCGTGGATCAAAATCAACATAGAATAACTCAACCCACACAACAACAATTCGAAACACTAATCAACGCAGAGGATGGGCAAAACAGATAGAGATAGAGAGCGCGAAGACTTACTTTGGTTTTGGATGCCCTAATCAACGATTTTGGATGCCCTAATCGGTGAACAAATCACCGCCGCTGATAGCCCAGAGACCTGCGTTGACCGAACTTTGACTTGGGAGTCAAATCCGCAGAAAGAGCACGCACGGCGAGAAATCGAGGCCTCCGTCAGTCGCCGGCGATGATATGGAGCCTCCACCGTCGTCATCTCCCTGCTCTCTTCTCTGCAATCACTCACAATTGCTAATTTTGGAATTATGGGTTTCAGACCTAGATTTAAGGCGGTGAGACGAAACGATCGCGTTAATAACATGAAGTAAATAGGCACTGGTTAATTGGCGTAGTGAGTACGCGCTAAGATAGCTAATCTCGTAATTATAACGCGCTTTAAAATAACGCGCTTTAACACTGCGGTAATAATACGCATAGTAACTCACCATTCCCGCCCGGGTCAAATTCTCTAACAGTTGGTCTCACGTTTTTCTATGCTAGCCCTATCTCCCTTTCTCTGGTCGGTCTATCAGGGTAAGGTACTAAATATCGGTTTTTCTTCCTAACCCTAACTTGACGTTTTCACCTACAAGCTCGGGTCTATAGCAATCCTGGGTGATCAATCCTATCATGCATATACGATACTAATCAAACCAGAATAACAGATACAACTTGCTGAATTAAGAGAATCATCATGAATCCATAATCATAGTAATCATAAAATCTGAGTACGAAACCCTAGGTTCACCGAGAACCTAGGTGAAAAGTTTAGCTACGACTAGACATAATACAAAACGCAGTTTCTGAATATAAAGAGAGAGAACGAAATCAAACTAAGTCTTCGAATCTCGAATCGCGCTTTCGTGCTCTCCGTGAATGCTCCGACTTGTCCTTCGGTTGTGCTGAGAATTGTGCTGTGTCTTCGTGATCCCTCAAAACGAGTCTGGACGAGTCTTTAAATAGTGCTGTTTCCTGAAAATTTGTGCTCGAAATTACGGAATTTGCCATCAGTCCACCGTCTTTGACCAAAAGTCAAAACTGGCTGCGTATATACGCAGGGGTTGCGTATATACGCAACCAGGGCCCAGCCAACATCCCCCACCACCCTCACTGCCTGTGTATATACGCAGGTGCTGCGTATATACGCAGGCCGTGGGGGTAGGTGGGGCCCACTTGGTCCTCTGGTGGGCCAGGTCTGGTCCCCTGGGTCCCACTCTTCTTCCTGATGCTCCCGGTTTGCCTCTTCGGTGTACTTCTGCTTTTCCGTGTTTCCGTCGTGTCCCGGTCTTGTGCACGTTTCCCGAGACGGTCCCGGCTTGGTCCCGGCACGCTTCCCGATGCACCTCCTGAACCTGTTCCTGAAAAGGCAACACGAACGAAAACCCGCGATCATATCCAAATATAGCAAGAAATAAGCAGAAATAAGCAGAAATCCAGCAAGTACAAATAAACGTCTCGTTCTAGATTCCCGGGGCATTCTAAGGCATTTTCCGGCAAAAACCGCTAATTCCGACACAAATACTCGTGAAATCAGGCTAAAAGATAACCCCTAATTGGGCGTTATCAAATACCCCCGCACTAAACATTGCTCGTCCCGAGCAATCCTGCCAACTCTAGCCTGCATTTCTGCCCTCGTGACTGACTCTGTACATACCCTACCGTTGCATACGCTTTCGACCCGAACCTTTCAACCGGACGACTCGATAGAAAAACTGACTCAGATAGAATATACACAGACTCAAACGACTCAAAACAGACTAGTGACAAAATATTTTTGGCGAGATCGAGCAGCCTCAAAAACAGAAACAGTGTGTCCTCGTGATCTCATCCTTTTCAGAATTTACTTCCCTGCAAGCGATCGGTAAGTCTGAACAGATTTATATGGTGGATTTAAGCACTGGACCGAAGTACTATTACTTTGGTTATCAAACTGAGCAAATCCCTAGCTAACTTACCATCCGAGCTGTTTCCGAAAGGACCTATGTCTAATCAGGTAGGATAGATATATGTATCAAGGTACGGCATAATCCTACATGTTATGACATTCTCACAATTTACCAAACTCACACCCCTCACCGAGATCCCGAAAAAGTGCCCGAAACACCTAAGTTCCTGCTTTCCCAATTCTCCTGTCCCCCGGTGTGTCTTCGCCGTGCTCGCGGCCACAAATGTGAAGCGGTGCAAAACGTCTCGAAAATTTTGCCACTCACTCAGCTTTTTATTTAAATAACAAAAACACAAAACTAGATCATAATAATTTTTTCTTTTTTTTTCTTTTTCTTTTTTTTTTCTTTCTATTTTTTTTTTCTATATTTTTTTTCTTTCTATATATATATATATTTTTTTTATAACACAACTATATACACACGTATACGAATATCCACAATACGAAAACTGACTAAAGCTGAGTGAGTGAAAATATATCTCTGTCGTGGGGTACGTAAAATGTCCTCATGTGAAGTACCCCCACACTAATCCTGAAGCGCTGATCCTGTAGTCGAGATAATACTGTGCAGTCCCACCGAACCTCCTCATCACCAAAGATGTAGAAAAACGGCACAACCACCAATTGACCCTACAACCCCCCGGAACCCCGGTTTGTGCGAAAAGACGCTCGCACGCGACTAACTCCTCCTGTGGTCACTATGTAATGAAGTGATCCACCTCCGCAAATTAATGCACTGTCGCCTCTCACTCACCCTGTCCTTCCCTCGAAAAATGTGTCAAAATCGAAACTGTCCAAAACTGATAACTCATGAAGCTCCCCTACCTAAAACCTGCCCCTACTCACTCCCTCCGTCATAACACGTAGAATAGCCAACTATCGACTGATGAGGTCTCAAAGAAGGCTGCCTAGGCTAAAGTGGCTACGAAGAAAGAGGGTAAATGGCTTCAAACGGGTTGTCTAGTTGGACCTAGGGGTAAGAAACAGGACGTGAGGTCCCTTGATAGCCAGTCACTCCACCGAAAAATGCGATGACCGTGACAGCGCCCGTGGGCGGGTTGTCGACTACCTATGAGACAGTGGTGTAGCAACTAGTCGGATTTTTCGCTCAGTTGATAACTACTTGCGGATTCCAAAGGTCACTGGCTCTCACCTATCTACTATACCTCGGTGCAAGTTTTCTTCTCTTTCAAAGGATTCAAACTCAATTTCTTCACTGTTTTCGTTATCTCGATTGCCCTTTCTCAAAATTTTCTGATTTTAAACTTTTTTTTTATTATTTTTTTTTTTTTTTGAAAAATAATTTATACTTGCTGTTTGCGTATATACGCAGGTCCTGCGTATATACCCAACCAGTAGCATAAAAAATTTTTAATTTTTCCATTTTTCAATTTTTTTTTTTTTTTTTATATATATATACAATGCATGGCCAGAATGATTATGGTGGGTTGACTCAAATAAAGAAAATATGCTGACTCAAAAATAAAAATACAAATAAAAATAAATACGAAAAAACGTGCAGACCGGGTTAATGCAGACACGACTGCCACCCCCCACTAAGAGGTGGCATGCCCTCATGGCACTCACTCGTCCGGAAAAAATGTCGGGTCTGACCAGGTCTCGGACGTACCGGAAATGCTACCCGGCGAGCTGCTCTCTGAATCAGTCCTAAACACCGGCTGGCGTGCCCGTGTACGGGGCCGGTAATCCGAGGACTGCGACTCGGACCCAGTCCAACTGCTAGGTGGCTGGGACCGCAAAGTCGTCCTGCCACTCGAATGCTGGTGAGTACGGGCCCCAGTCTGCTGGGTACGGGTCCCAGCCTGACGACCCGTAGGCTGCCGGGATCGTGTCCCAGGCTGCCGTCTCTCCTGTCTGGCAGGTGGCGGTGATGGCTGAGTCGGTGGTGGTGGCTGGGTCGGGGGTGGCGGTGCAGACGTGCACTCGCTAGAGTCCCCGTCATCCGACCAACCCTCGGTAAAGCTACTGGAGTAGGTGGGTGGAAAATACAGCGGAAGTGGCGGGTCTCGGCCTGCGTGCCGAGCCGCATCCCGCTGCTCCTCGCGAATACTAGCTAGGGCAGCCTGGGTGTCCTTGGTGACCTTCCGCTGAGTCCGGCGGATATGCGTCAACGCTCTCCAGATCTTGCCCGCTCCCTCTAACACCTTCTCTCCTATGGACTTGCGTCCACCCCGACACCCCTCAAATCTCTCATCCACTCGGGGCAGTCTACGGGGCGGGGCCGGTCTAGCTCGTGGGGTCGGGTTGGCCCGTGGGGCCGGCTGCTCTCTCTGATGGGCAGGCTGAGGCTGGGCATTCCTCTCAGTCCCCTGCCTACTCGACTCGGGGCGCTCGCTCTCTCTAGTAGTACGGCATCGCCGAAGTCCGGCCGATGCCTGGCGACTGACTGGTCGCTCCTGAGTCGACCTCCTCCTAGGGACAGGGGCAGGGGCAGGTGCAGGAGCCGGGTCCTCCTCCATAAAATCGTCATCCTCATCGAGGTCAACGACTGGCGGAGGCGGGCCCGGGTGACGAGAAATAAGCTTCCTATATGGCCGTAGCAGAGGAGGCTCTAGGTCACCCTCTAAATCATCCATCGGAACCTCATAATCCCGCGCCAGTTTGGCAATGAGGTTGGCGTACCCCAATCCCTTATGGCTACCGGAGCAGTTCCGCTCCATCATATACACCCAAATCCGACGAGGAATGTCAACCTCTCGTCTCAGAACAAGGCAGTAAACTAAGAGTACGTACTCGAAGTCAAGGTAGGTAAAGTGTTTAATACCTACGACCCTGTTAACTACCCACTCGGCCCACCACCGTGGCGGGCCCGCAATAAAACGAGAATGCAATTTCTTGCCTATCTCGCCTGGCCCCTCTCTCTCGAAATGGGCACCCGGGTGCCCCCCAGTCACAACCCGCAAAAGCTCAGCATCGTTGGGCGGGTAATCAGCGCACTCAGCATATGCGCACGAGATATGGCGCATCGGAATCTGATACGCTTGGCGGATAGTATCCGCCGTGAGCAACATAAACGTACGCCGCATATAGACCCAACGGACATCCCCATTGGCTTCCCCCTCCCCCTTGTGCATGAGGTTCGCGTAGAACTCACGCACCAAGTCAGTATCGGACAAGTCCGGAAACCCCGCTAGGGACGTCCCGAAAATGTCCGGTCGACTCGCATAAGCGGCCATCTCTGGCGGCATGTAAGTATGGTCGACCTCAAACTGATAGTCTATGGGAATGCTATGCCCCATTTTGGTCCCGGTCATAAAGTAATGTTGGGCATAATGATTGACGAACCTAAAGCTGTCAAACATCAAAGGGGTAAGCTCAGTCGCCTCATAGTCCGTAGGGATGTCATCTCGGTTAGGGTCTACGACGGGCACATGAAACTCCATAACAGACCAAAATCTCGAAAAACGTGCCGACTCGGGAAATAGAGCAAAAACGTGAAACGTGCACAAAAATAGTGTGTCGCAATAGGTAGTCCACCTAATATCTACCAGAGGTCCACACGGCAAGTGCCGCTCCAAATGCAAAATTACCGAAAATAACGGGCCCGGCTACGGGCCGTGCCAAAACGGAAAATAAAGCGAGGGATGAGATTTTCGACCTTCCCTAAACAGGGGTGAAGACCGGAGATTCTGCCCGGAAAGTCGCCGGAAAACCGCCGGTGGTTGCCGGAACAGTCGCCGGAAAAGTCAACTGCCCGGAATTGAATTCCGAGCCCACCAAATCGAAGCCCTTGATCTCCTCGTCCACGTTCCCTTGTACGGATTTTGCTAGTTTTTGCTCTAACACCTTCGAATCTGCACTTTTCCTCAAGAACACCTCACTTTTTGATGGAACTTGCCCTCTCGATTTTCGCTTGTTTCCGGATTTTGATGGATGAATCTTGCTCCTTGCGACGAGGGGATTCCAGAAATGTGCCCGGATTTTGATTTGGAGGTCCGAGGCAAAATCTTTGTTCTTCAAGTGAGAGGAAATGGAGGTAGAGAGAGAAAGGGAGGTGCCAACAATGGCTAACCCGTCCCCCCCCTTGTGCTATAACCTAATTTGGTCGAAATGACCAAAATACCCCCGGGGTTTTGAAAAAATTTCGATTTTTTTTTCTTTCTTTCCTGTTTACGTATATACGCAGTACTGCGTATATACCCAACCAGAAAACAACCAAAAAAAAGAAAAAAAATTGCCCTTTTTGCCCCACGGGTTGCGTATATACGCAGGGGCTGCGTATATACGCAGCCCGAGGGCAAAAATGGATTTTTTTTTTTTCAAAGTTTCTCTCTCTCCCTGCTTTCCTGATCTTGGCTGTTTTGGATGATTCTATCTCTGCACACTTTCAAATTCAAAGTCAAAAACCCGCTCATCTCACCTCTCTCGAAAATTCCGAACTGTTATAATAACGTAATAACTAACAAAACTAAATAAATAACCGATAAATTTTGGGTTGCCTCCCAAACAGCGCCTTGTGATTTACGGTCGACGGCCCGACCTTGTTACCTCTCACGGGTCATCAAAATAGACCGGGTCTATTTTGACGACTTCGGCGGTCTCGAGATACGGCTTGATCCGGTTCCCGTTCACCCTGAAACTGGAGTTATCTTTTGGATTTTCCAGCTCGAATGCCCCCCAGGCAAAAATCTGCTTGATGATGAACGGTCCCGACCAACGAGACCTCAGCTTCCCCGGAAAGAACCGCATCCGGGTATTGTAGAGAAGCACTTTGTCGCCTTCGTTAAACTGCTTTGGCGTGATACGGTTATCATGCCACTTCTTTGTCTTCTCTTTGTAAATTTTGGCGCTCTCGAAAGCCGTTCTGCGGAATTCCTCCAATTCTAGCAGTGCCATCTTCCTCTTATCCCCTGCTAGATTCTGGTCCAAGTTCAGCAGTTTGATGGCCCAATACGCCTTGTGCTCCAGTTCCACCGGTAGGTGGCACGCTTTCCCAAAAACGAGCTGGTACGGTGACATTCCCAGCGGTGTTTTGAAAGCTGTCCTGTAGGCCCAAAGCGCATCGTCTAGTCTGACGGACCAATCCTTTCGGCCGAGATTCACTGTTTTCTCGAGTATGCTCTTGATCTCTCGATTCGACACCTCGGCTTGCCCGTTCGTCTGCGGATGATAAGGTAACGAGACTTTATGAACTGACACGCCGTACTGTTTCAGAACTTTCGCAAAAACTCGATTGATGAAGTGAGAGCCCTCGTCGCTGATCATTGCCCTGGGAGTCCCGAAACGAGTGAAAACGTTGCGTTTCAGAAAACGCTCAACGGTAGCTGCATCGTTTTTCTGACACGCGATCGCCTCGATCCACTTTGTCACATAATCTACTGCCAGCAGAATGTAAAGATTCCCCATCGAAGACGGGAACGGACCCATGAAGTCAATCCCCCAGACATCAAATGGCTCTACCTCCTGCCACACGGTCATCGGCATCTCGTCCCGGTGTGACGTGTTTCCTGTCCTCTGGCACCTATCGCATCCCTGCACATAGTCGTGACAGTCTTTGAAGATTGTCGGCCAGAAAAAACCGGACTGCAGTATTTTATGCGCTGTTCGCGTTCCCCCAAAATGACCCCCACAGTGTGATGAGTGGCAGTGTCGGATCACGTTCCAGGCCTCGTGGGTCGGGATACACCTTCTCAGGATGTTGTCGGCCCCCTGTTTGAACAAGTACGGGTCGTCCCAGAAATATTGTCGACTTTCGGCAATGAACTTTTTCCGTTGCGACGGGGTGAGATCCTCGGGAAGCGTGCCAGTTACCAAATAATTGGCTATGGCATAGTACCATGGTCTCCCGATCTTGACTGCCATGATGTGCTCGTCTGGGAAGTTTTCCTTGATCGGTACCGGGTCCACTTTCACGTTTTCAAGTCTGGATAGGTGATCCGCTACCACGTTCTCAACTCCCTTCTTATCCCGGATTTCCACATCGAATTCCTGCATCAGTAGTACCCATCTCAACAGTCTCGGTTTTGCGTCCTTCTTGTCCAGCAGGTATTTCAGAGCACTATGGTCGGTAAAAACGATAACTTTTGACCCGACCAAATAGGGCCTGAATTTATCCAGGGCGTACACCACGGCCAGCAGTTCCTTTTCTGTCGTGCCATAGTTGAGCTGGGCATCGTTGAGTACCCGGCTCGCATAATAAATGACGTGGCATACCTTATCCTTCCGCTGTCCCAAAACTGCCCCGAATGCGTAGTCGCTGGCGTCACACATTAGCTCCAACGGGAGTGACCAATCTGGCGTGGTTATAACCGGGGCTGTGGTCAGCTTCTCCTTCAAGTGGTCAAAAGCTTGCCGACATGCTGCGTTGAAATCGAAGGGTACGTCTTTTCCGAGTAACGCGCAAAGCGGCTTTGTGATCTTGGAAAAGTCCTTGATGAATCTTCGGTAAAATCCTGCATGTCCCAGAAAACTTTTGATCGCCCTTACATTCGTCGGGTATGGAAGCTGCTTTATCACCTCGATCTTAGCCCTGTCCACCTCGAGTCCCTTGCTGGAAATTCTGTGACCCAGCACGATCCCCTCGGTGACCATAAAGTGACACTTTTCCCAATTGAGCACCAAATTCGCCTTCTTGCATCGGATCAGAACCTGGCCCAAATGGAACAGGCAGTCATCGAAACTGTCCCCAAAGAGTGAAAAGTCGTCCATGAAGACCTCCAGATTTTTCTCGATCATGTCGGAAAAAATCGCCATCATACATCTCTGGAATGTGGCAGGAGCATTACACAACCCGAACGGCATGCGTCGAAACGCGAACGTACCGTACGGGCAGGTAAACGTCGTCTTTTCCTGATCCTCCGGGGCTATGCAAATCTGGTTGTACCCGGAATACCCGTCCAGAAAACAGTAGTAGGCATGATGGGCGAGCCGGTCCAACATCTGGTCCATGAATGGCAGCGGGAAGTGGTCCTTCAGTGTTGCATCGTTTAGCCTCCGATAGTCCATGCAGATCCGCCAGCCCGTAACGGTGCGCTGCGCAATCTGCTCCTGATCATTATTCTGCACCACCGTAATACCCCCTTTCTTGGGCACGCACTGGACCGGGCTGATCCACGTGCTGTCCGATATGGGGTAGATGATTCCCGCTTCCAGCCACTTCATGACCTCTTTTCGCACAACGTCCTTCATG
Source organism: Linanthus parryae (assembly GCA_023055425.1). Lineage (NCBI taxonomy): Eukaryota > Viridiplantae > Streptophyta > Magnoliopsida > Ericales > Polemoniaceae > Linanthus > Linanthus parryae. Next base: position 142,943,631 of record JALGPY010000004.1, on the reverse strand, counting down.
TTCGGGTTCAGTCTCCGCTGGGGCTGAATCACCGGTTTCTTGCCTTCTTCGATTCGGATCTTGTGCATGCAGTAAGAGGGGCTAATCCCCTTGATATCTGCAATCGTCCAGGCGATTGCTTCCTTATGCTCTCGCAATACTTCCAGCAGTTTCTGCTCCTGTTCCTGAGATAAACGAGACGAAACAATTACGGGCAGAGTACTATTTTCACCAATATACGCATACCTGAGATGGCTCGGGAGCGGTTTCAGCTCCAGTGCGGGTGGTTCCTTGAGTGACGGGACCAGAATCATCTTTTGCCAGCCGTCTTCGTCCCGGTGCAAAGTGGTCCAGTCTTCGGCTCTCATGGCGTGCTCGCACCGGGTCTTCTCTTTTTCTTCCCCGTACATGCTGTCAATCTCTTCCCACAATTGGTCCATCTCCTCGTTTTCCCAGCCTTCGTCCACCACATCGATAGCAAAGATGTCCTCGTGGTCGTAGTAGTTTGGCAGTTGCAGATTTTTGAAAACGTTGAATTTCACTTTTTCCTCGTTAATCTGCATGGTCAGCTCCCCGCTCTTACAGTTTATCATAGCTTCGCCTGTGGCCAAAAACGGCCTGCCAAGTATGAGCGGTACCTCCCCTGCCTCCATGTCCAGGATGACGAAATCTGCCGGAAAAATAAGCTCGCCGACCTTGACCAGAATATCCTCGATAACCCCGTAGGCCTGTTTTACGGACCTGTCTGCCATCTGCAGCATGATTCTGGTGGGTCGGGGTTCACCGACTTTCAAACTTTTGAAAATTGTCAACGGCATCAGGTTGATGCTGGCTCCTAGGTCACACAGAGCCTTTCCTGTGTAAGCGTTACCTAGGGTGACCGGTATGACGAAACTGCCAGGGTCCTTTCTCTTCCTCGGTAGCCCATTCTTCACACAATTGCTCACTTCTGCCGTCAGGTTTATGGTCTCGAAATCGCTCATTCGCCTCCTCCCATACAAGATGTCCTTGAGGAATTTGGCGTAAGTGAGCATCTTAGCCAAAGCCTCAGCAAAAGGTATGTTAATCTGCAGCTGCTTGAACATCTCGAGAAACCTGGCGTAGTCCTTGCTGTCATCCCTCTTTCGTGTTCGCAAGGGGTACGGGACCTCCTTGGAGACGGGTACAGTTTCTGCACCTGTCTCGTCCTGCACTGCATCCTGCTCAACCGAGCCCTTCGGCTGGGGGCGATCGACTGTGCTGTTATCCTGGCCCGACAAGTTGCGTTCTACTTCTTTCGAATTTTCTGCACGTGCGTGGCTGGGATACGGTGGATCCTGCAGTGCCAATCCACTCCGAGTGGAGATAGCATTGATCTGAGCCCGTGGATTATTTACTGTGTTCGAGGGTAGGTTTCCTGGCTGTCTCTCCGTTAGCTGCTGTGCTAACTGCCCCACCTGCACTTCCAAAGCGCGCAGTGACGTTTTGGTTGTCTGCATATCTGCCGTCAAGGTGTCCATGTGCTTGAACCGGGACTCCATAGTCTGGAACATGGACTTGATCTCTTTCATCTGAGCGTCGTACTGCTGTGCTTATGGGACTTACTGAGCCTGCTGGGCCGGGGCAGCCTGCTGGGCTGGTGGCCTGTGCTGGAATCCCGGTGCATAAACTGCTGCGTTCGGGTTTCCGTACCGAAACCCGGGATGGTCTCTCGTGCCTGGTCGGTACCGGCTCTGGTCCCACTGCTGCTGTACGTAGTTGGTATCTTCAGTCCTTAGCTCCTCAATGGCTGTGTCCAGATCCGGTTCCTCGACTGCTGCAACAGTCTTCTTATCCGAGTAGACTTTCTTGACCAAGTCGTGAACGATCTTGGCCAGATTGTCTATCCGGTCATCTTCTGCAGGTTCGGCTCTGGCCGCCATCCTGCGATCGTCAAACAGTCGGGTGTCCTGCTTGGCCAACTGCTTCATCAGGTCATACGCACCTTCTTTGTCCACGTGATACAAGAAGTTTCCCCCGGCCTCTCTGTCAATCCTGTCGGCGTTCTCCCTGTCTAGGGCATGGTAGAAGACCTGCAGGATTTTTGCGTCTCCAAAACCGTGGTTCGGGCACCGTTTGACCAATCTCATGAGCCTGTCCCATGCGTCCACTACCGTCTCCCCCATCTTCTGTCTGAATGACAGGATCTCGCTCTGTAACTGTATGACTCGGGAGGCGGGATAGAACTTTGCTAGAAAATCCGTGACACACTCCTCCCATGTGGTGATGGATCGGGGTGGTCGGGATTCAAGCCAGTCCTTGGCTACTCCATAAAGACAGTACGGAAATAAGATCAACATGAGTGCCTCTGCTTCTACCCCCTTGTATCTGACCTTGTTGCAATAATCTTCGAATTTCCCGATGAAATCGTTCGGGTCTTCGTCGGCCCTGCCATGAAACGGGCAGAGAGTTTGTACCGTCTGGATGGTGGATGGTTTGATGTCAAAGTGCTCTGCGGTGATCTCGGGTACCACAATGGCTCGCTCATGCCCCCCGGTGGGGACTTCGAAATTTTCCACCAACGCCTTCCCAGATCGGTTATATGTTCTCTGGTTGCTTCGGGCAGCAAGCCCCGCTGTGACAAGCTCCTCAATGTACCGCGCCATCTGGGCTGGGGTACGTGTCTCTCGTTCCTGTCCACCGGCTTCGGTGTTCTCGGGTGGATCTCTCTGGTTGGTTGCCATCCTGCTTTCTCGGTTTCTGCGGTTCTGTTCGGTGTACAGTTTTTCCGGGTTGTCGAGTGGTGTCACCAAATCGCGAGGCAATCTGGGCATCAACTAAACAGTCCTGAAAACGCAGATTCAAAAACGCAGTGAGATAAAAAGAAAAATAACGAAACTGAAAATAAATAAAAACTCAGAAAACTAATTCTGACTACTAAATAGACCCTAAAAAGTCCCCGGCAACGGCGCCAAAAACTTGATGCGCAAACTAACGTGCTATCGCAAGTGTACGAATCTTGTAGTACCGGGTGCAATTAGACTCGGATTATCGTTCCCACGAGGACTATTATGGGTTTACTCACGTTGTCAGTTTCGGTTTTCCAAGAGTAGTAACCAGGAGGAGTAGGTTGAGATTATAATGACTAAACTAAAAGCAGAATTTAAAAACGTAAACGTAAATATTTTCTGTGACGTTTTCTGAAATAAGCTGATTTTGTTGTAACGATAGTAGATGAAGACTAGGCTCCAGGATCCCCTAGGGTTTCTACAGATTTCAGTTTTACGTTTGATTATGAAAACACTCAGCAGTTTCGGTATCTGTGCAACGTACCAGTTGTGCAGTGACTTTTCAGCTTCCACACGTAATCCCGATCCTGCAGACTTTCGGATTCTTGTTAAGCTGCCTAAGTCTGCAGTCTCGGTCTAATCCTGTTAGGGTTTCTAACCTGTCCGAATGGCCCGGGTCAAATTCTCTAACAGTTGGTCTCACGTTTTTCTATGCTAGCCCTATCTCCCTTTCTCTGGTCGGTCTATCAGGGTAAGGTACTAAATCCCGGTTTTTCTTCCTAACCCTAACTTGACGTTTTCACCTACAAGCTCGGGTCTATAGCAATCCTGGGTGATCAATCCTATCATGCATATACGATACTAATCAAACCAGAATAACAGATACAACTTGCTGAATTAAGACAATCATCATGAATCCATAATCATAGTAATCATAAAATCTGAGTACGAAACCCTAGGTTCACCGAGAACCTAGGTGAAAAGTTTAGCTACGACTAGACATAATACAAAACGCAGTTTCTGAATATAAAGAGAGAGAACTGACACGCTCCAACTGCAAGTGCACAGTTGTCGGTGCAGTAATAATCGGAAAAGTCCAGATTGTCGAACCCAAGGGACTTCGTGTAACTAACTATTAAGTTTGTTCTTTATGTGGGCAAAACGCAGTTGTTTTGTGGTTCCTAATTCTACTAAAAATTCAAATAACAATTATCTCAAATAATTCAAAGAATTATTTCAAGATTAACGAGCACGAGTTGATATTGTTGTGTATCAAGTTTGATTAAATTCAGGATATCTCTACGGATCACTAGGAATGTCACACTACGTTGGATTTATGTTTTACTAACACGATGAGTTCTTATTCTAGTTAAACGAGCAATTGTATATTGAAGATGTCTCAATCAATACTTATGCCTAAACTATCGTAACTGATTCCTCTAGCTTACTCAAGTTCAAACACGCATTACGATACTAATTTCTACTCTTGTTCTTAGCTAACTAGCAAGATTCCTCAACCCTAGATACGGCTAGTGTGTATTTCAATTTTCCGGGCAACGAACGTAGATTCCTCTATCGTTCTTAACCTAGCACAATCCTATTAACACGTCTATCAATAGAAAAGATAAATTAGAAACATAAAATACACATAACTAAAGAAGAAATCATCAATTAAGCTCAAAAGCATGAGAGTAAATCCATAAACCACAAGTTGTAGTGATCAAACCCTAGTTTCCTACGAGATATCCCAAAATAAGGGTTTAGCTACTCATAATCATGTTCATAATACAAAGTTTCATGATCGAGTATCAAAAACTAGAGAAGAGAAGAAGATAGAGAATCAAACGATGGTCTCCAAGCTCCAAGAATGCTCCTGCTCTCCAATGGCGTCCAACAATAGATGAGTCCTCCAAGCCCTAGGTCGTTCTCCTCTTAAAACTCGTCACTTTTTGCAAGTCTTTAAAAATTACACTTTTTTCCCCTTTTCTCATCACGTCAGATTTAATAATGTGATCTTGGGATCACAATTTGTGATCCTAGGATCACCTTTGTAATTGTAGGATCACGTTGATCTTCCATGTGGTCTTGCACTTGATCTTGTGATCACAATTTGTGATCCTCTACTTCCAGTGAGTTGCTTCTTTTCACTCCTCTTGAATTTTTGGCTAAGTCTTTTTCTCCTCTTAGCTTCTCCTCTTCTTCTATTCTCTCATGCATTCCTTGAGTTTCTTTCTTTCCGAAGTTCGCTTCCGCTCCAAAATCCGCACTCCACGCTTCCGGTTCCTGAAATTCACAACACGAACAAATACCGGAAGATCAAATGCGACAAATAAAGCATAAAACATGCATAAAACGCCCGGATTACACCATGAAGTCCAAGCACTCAAGTATGCTCAAAACTATCAAAACTCGACCTAAAACACACATAAATGCATCGGAAAGTACGCGAAACGACAAGTAATCACAATAGAATATAACTCCAATTATGGAGTTATCAAATATCCCCACACTTACCATTTGCGCGTCCCGAGCAATCCATCAAAACTGGCCATCATCTCCAAACTTTCTCCCCAGCAAATCATGGTACGAGTCTAACTAATTGCATACTTTTCGAAACACCACTTGCATACAAACCAAGACTAGCCGACTCGACATAAACACGACTCAATACATGACTCAACTATGCAACAATATGAAAATGCAATATATACAATGCACATAACAAAATAACATTTTTTTTCTTTTCTTTTGCGAGATTGGGCAATCTCAATTAGCTCAAACCGGATCTCATGGAATGATGATCAATCTAGGAACAAGACGTGAATTGCAACTAAACTCGACAACGAGAATTTCCCCTAGTTAGTATAGAGAGCCTAGCTTTACTAAGTGTAAGAATAACCTACCTCTTCGCGTGTGCCGATAAATAAGAGGCTACGCTAGGCTAAGCCACGTTCAAGGTCCGAGCTCCTACTCCGCTAACGGTTTAGAATGTTGGGGCTTAGGGACAAAAGGATAATTATGTAGTAACAAGTCCTAAGCGTCACATTCTCACATTAAACCCCACATCTCACACACCCTCACCACGATGATAGAAACCGCAACCCGAAACTCACCGTCTCCGGCCCTCGATCCCCTCAAACCCCGGTACAATAACGATCTCCGTGGCCACCATGGTGATACGTGCACGAAATGTAAACCGTCGTCAACGAACTAGTAATTTTCCACCACTCAATTTCCAAAAAGCTCAAATTTACTCCTTTATCATCTCTCCTTTTTTTCTCTCTTTGTTTTTTTTTTTCTTTTTTTTCATTTTTTTTTGATCTCTCAATATAACAAGATGCCGCAAAAGTATCCGAGTGGTCTTCCAAGAATCCAGCAAAGCAAGCATGTTAAGGGGATGAAATAGACGATCCAATGAATGCATATCACAAGTAAAATTCATCTCCCCCTAACTCAATGAAGTACACGGTGTCACCAAACAAAGCCGCCAAATAGTCAAAGCGCGTGTGTAGGGATGTAGTCGTCAGAAGCTCAATCTCGATGTCCGTAGTCAAAAGTCGACATCCCCACACTAGAATGTAAACATGCCCTCTCTCAAGTAATCAAATGTATGTAAGTCTCGTGCCTAATCCAACCGATCCTCCTACACCAAGATGATGAAAAGAAACGATACCTAGCACGACCCACCAATTAAGATCAACCACCCCATTGTTGTGCGGATTAGACGTCACGCACTCACGGCTCTCCACAACTGTGTCCATGGTGTAGTGACATGGAACACCGCCACACCGAAGTGTGCAAGCCTACTCACTCACCCTCGCATCCCCTCGAAGATATGTAATAATACGCAAGCGATCATGTAGAACTCACAAGTATATGCAGTACAACTCTCCCTCATCGAACCCCCTCAACTATGACTCCCTCGTGACGCACTAAAGTGGTGATTCTAAACGATTTATGATGAAGGCCAAGAATCGTCACCCTAGGTCAAGAGGTTATGAATAAAACCAAGGTTCACATTGGGCTTTCTAATGGTCCTACAAGGTGAGATCTATCAAGCAGTGAGTGCTCTAATACGCACCTCGCACAGCTGTTCTGTGTGCCACTACGAGGCGGGATGGCGACTACCTAAGACGTACACATGAACGTTCGGCTTGTTTAGCTCACACCTAGCTCAACTCTTGTAAAAGAAAACGACACACACTTTAAATTTGCAAATCAAGTAAGTGTAATAAAATAGGTAGACATTCCCGTAAAGGAAGTCTCTCTATACGTACTAGGGGGAACTCAATTTGTCCTTCTCGGTCACAAGTCACGCCCTACGCCTAAAATTCTCACACTCCTCGATTCTACCAAATTTTAAGCTTCTTTTGACTGCCCTTTCTCAAATTTTCTTATTTTTATTTTTTTCAAATTTTTAATTATTTTTTTTTGGTATTTTTACTTTATTTATTCTAACTCTACATGCAAGGCCAGACGCGAAAGAAGACTCGAAACTGACTCAGTTTGGATAGGTAGACTCAATTAAATAAACGTGCAAGAATCTAACACTAACACATATATATAACTAACATACACATTACGACACTAAAACAAAACACGACACGGACCACGAAGACGACACAATACGTCCTAACAATCTATATGTGACAGGTTAATGCAGACACGGACTGGCTAGTCATGATTAAAAATCCCCCCCACACTAGAATGCTTCGTTGTCCTCAACGAATTTAGATATCAATCAAGAGGACTCGTCAATTCTAATGCGAGGGGCGGTGAATCTACTCAGGGCCATCATCACCCTCTTCCTCATCACTACTATAGGCATCTGATGCATACTCATACAATCCAGGCTGAGGGTGAAGCTCAAGATTGTATTTAGCGTTCATCTGGGCAAACCACTGGTTCTGCCTAGTCTGCTCTGCCCCTATCTTCCTTAAACTGCTACGCACATGCAGAAAATGCCTATCTTCCTTATCCAACACCTGCCCAATAGCATTTAAAGTATCAGCTCTCATCAATCTAATGGCATGCTCAGTATCAGAAACGGGCTCCGGCTGACTCAGTCCACTCTCCTCTCCTAAGGGGTCTCTCTCAACTGCTCGCTTACTAATTCTACTCTTGCTACCCTTCTTCTTACCGCCTTTTGATGGCATGCCCCCAGTCATCTTGACTGCAAAAGGATCCGGGATGCTTGCATAGAACCGCCTAGCAGGCATCCGCCGATTGCGGTCACAAGTTGGCAAATTCAACCCTGCTTTGAGAGCCAGATGCATGAGCAAATAACTATACCCCGGCGCTCTTCGGTTCCCCTTTTCCATCAACCTTGCTCGGAAATTTCTGTGAATCCGAGCGGGAATATCGAATCTCCAACCCTTGTATAGACAATAGGCCATGACACATGTTTCTAAGTCGACGAAACGGGGCGAGGTAATTCCCAAAACCCATCTCTACCCACTCAATCAACCATCGTGCGGGCCGAAGGAGAAACTTGTTATCGATTTGCCAATGCCTTTTGTTTTTCTTTTTAACCCACGCGGCTCCCGGAACTCCCTTGAAGCAAAACTCTTCTAATTCATCCTCTATTTTCTCTCTCTCCAAAGTCTCTCGAAACTTACAAGATTCGATGGGCGGCCACTCAAGGGCCTCGGCAATAGTCTCCGGTGTGAAGACTACAAACACTTTCCTAGCAAAAATCACCCTGTCATCTCTTATCTCGCTATATCGACAACTACAATTTGTAAAACGGGCATTAACGGTCATCTCATGAGCAAGGGCCGAGCACGAATCACCATTAATTAATTTTTTCATGCCTTCAAAGTTCTCTCTCACGGCTACATCTTTCAACTCTTGGGGCACAAAACCGCAAAGTGGTGGAGCAACTTTTTCAGCTTGAAAAACTCTTTCAGGGTTTGGCTTATATTTAAGGACCTCATTTGTAAGAAAGTTAATATGGGCATGATAACACACAAACCTGAGGCTGCAAAAATTAGTAGGAGTCACTTCCGCAGGGTCTGTAATATCCTTAATTTTATGTCCTCTACTCCCCTTAGCGTCAGGGATAACCGGCAATGGATTATTCAACCACTGATAAGGTGGAGATCTAGGACACTCAAACTCAGTCACGACATCAGTTTCAGCTTCTCCAACTACTTTCTGTTTCTTTTTACTACGAGACTCAGGTGCCTTACTCCTCTTACCCCTAGATGAATTCATCGCACAAGAACGTAGCAATTCAAATTTAGAGATTATATTCGCTACGTGCACGTGACAAGGAGTGTGTACTGAATCAAAACAAGCAAGCAATTTAGCAAATAAGTCCTAGGACACTAGTCAATCGCCCCCAAACGCCGCAACTAAGCGACAACAATAACAAATTTGGGCTTTTACTCAATGTGCCTAGACTCGATAAAATTAAATTGCAAGAGAAAGATTAGTGATACCTGAAGCCCCGGAGTTCCGTTCAAACGGGGCTGAATCGACAAAATCAGTCAAGTTGACTGATTTTACGATACTTTTCGCGATTTGAGATTTTTATCTCAATAGCTTCTCCTCGTTGTCCCCGTCACAACCCGGCAAACGATTTGCTCTAATTCCAAACGGTTGGGAACGAATTTGCAAATTTGTGTTGAAGAAACCCTAGCCCTCACGCTGCCTCCCCCACACTATTCTTCGCCAAATCTTCAAAATTGAAGATGGGAGGTCTCCGGCGCTGATCAGACGAGCGAAACCCACCTTATCTCCGGCGATTGCAGGTGATTTTTCGATTGGCAGAGCTTCGGGAGGTCGCCTCTGTTCGCGAAGCGTCGTGGGTCTGCGAACAAAACGGAACGCTGCTTTGATTGTACGTCGTCGGCGCTGCTGAGCCGATCAACACTCCGGCGAATTCCGGCGAGGTCTGGGTGTTCGTGAGAGAGCTCTGCGTTCGTGAGAGGGCTCTGCGTGTTCTTCCCGTCCTGTTTTCCGTCGTTCCCTTCTTCCTCTGCGTGTTTTGTTCTTTTTTTTTTCTTTTTCTTTCACTTAACCACAAAAGGACAAAATTGCCCCTCTTACTGATCTTGCAGCACATGTGATCACGCGATCACAATTTTGGTCAGAAGATCACCACTTGTGATCGTGATAATGCAGTGAGTTCTACAAAAACAAGGCCTGCCAAATTTTTTCTAAGTACCGGCCAGTCTTTTTTTTTTTTTTCTTTTCTCTTCTTCTTCTTTCTTCTTGTTCTACTATTTTACGCTCCCGGACTCCGATGCACGCATATAATATACCGTCGGAAAGCTCGTTTCGCGCTCTTTCTCCTTTTGCTTGTGTTACTCCAAAATTATCGGAGTAAATTTCAGAATTTAAAACCTCAAATTCCGTGACTATTACGTCGCTTTCTCGATTTTTGTGCGTTTCTTCCACACGCATCAAGAAGGGGAGTCCGGACCGCGTCTCCAACCTGTATTCCTGCAGAGACTCAAAGCAAAGGTAAGATCCTCACTCTCTCACCCCTCAGATAAGAAAACTGTATTGAAAAACGCACACAACAATATTTAAACACACACTCTACCCTAAAGCATAAAAATACGTTGGGTTGCCTCCCAACAAGCGCCGTGTAATTTAAGGTCGACGACCCGACCCAGTTACCTCACAAGAGATCAGAACACGAGAATTGCGTTGAGGCGCTCAATTGCCCCAATGAAATTCCCGTCCACGTACGGCTTGGCTCTCTGTCCATTCACTTTGAACCGATTACCGTTCTCAGCTTCCACTTCAAGTGACCCCCATGGATATACCTCTGTAATCTTGAAAGGACCGCTCCACCTCGATTTCAACTTGCCAGGAAACAGTTTCAGACGTGCATTAAAGATCAGCACCTTTTGTCCCACCTTGAAGTCTCGCGGTATAATGTGCTTATCGTGCCATTGCTTGGTCCTCTCCTTGTAGATTCTTGCACTCTCATAAGCCATCAATCGAAATTCTTCAAGTTCAAGTAATGCCTGCTTCCTTTGCTCACCTGAGAGCTTTGCATCTAAGTTGATCTTTTTCAGCGCCCAAAACGCCTTATGCTCAAGCTCAACCGGGAGGTGGCATGACTTCCCAAACACAAGCTGATAGGGAGACATGCCCAAAGGGGTCTTGAATGCAGTCCGATAAGCCCATAGACTGTCATCTAGATGTAGGGACCAGTCTTTGCGTCCCGGATTGACCGTCTTCTCTAAAATCCCCTTAATCTCTCGGTTTGACACTTCAGCTTGTCCATTTGATTGTGGATGGTAGGCAAGTGATATCTTGTGCGTCTTCACCCCATATTTGCTCAAAACATTGGCGAAGACCTTGTTCACAAAGTGAGTACCTTCATCACTAATAATTGCCCTGGGTGTCCCAAACCGCGTAAATATGTTCTTGCGCACGAACCTCTCAACAGTAGCACCATCATTCTTGGGACAAGCCATTGCCTCTACCCACTTGGTCACATAATCAACCGCCAACAAGATATAAAGATTACCAAGTGAAGAGGGGAATGGCCCCATGAAATCAATGCCCCAGACATCAAATGGCTCTACCTCCAACACAAAATTCTGAGGCATCTCATTCCGGTTAGAAATATTGCCAGTTCTCTGACACCGGTCACACTGCTGCACAAACAAATGAGCATCTCTATGCAATGTAGGCCAATAGAATCCACTCTGAAGTACCTTGGCCACTGTTCGCGACTTGCCAAAATGACCCCCACAGTTCAACTCATGGCAGTGTCTGAGAATCTCCAACGTGTCTGGTGGCGCTACACATCTCCGCAATACATTATCTGCTCCCAGCTTGAACAGATAGGGATCATCCCAGAAATATTGTCGTGCATCTGCAAAGAACTTCTTTCTCTGATGCGAGGACATGTCTTTGGGAACAATGTTGAGTGCCTTGAAGTTTGCCAAATCAGCAAACCAAGGCACAGCTGCGACCACTACCATAAGCTGTTCATCGGGAAATTCCTCTCTGATAGGCACCTCCTCATGCTTCTCAATCTCTAACCTGGATAAGTGATCCGCCACAACATTCTCCACCCCTTTCTTGTCCTTAATCTCTATATCAAATTCTTGCATCAAAAGTACCCACCGGATCAATCTTGGCTTTGCATCCTTCTTGGTGAGAAGATACTTGAGAGCGGCATGGTCGGTAAAAATAGTCACCTGAGAACCTACAAGATACGGCCGAAACTTGTCCAATGCAAAAATAATAGCTAACATTTCTTTCTCAGTAGTAGCATAGTTTACCTGTGCATTGTTCAAGGTCCGGCTAGCATAATAGATGACATGAGCTACCTTGTCTTTTCGCTGTCCTAGAACTGCTCCCACCGCATAATCACTAGCATCACACATGAGCTCAAACGGTAAAGTCCAGTCTGGGGTGGTGATGATAGGCGCGCTAATCAACTTCTCCTTGAGCAAATTAAAAGCTGACTTGCACTCTGCATTAAAATCAAAGATTGCATCCTTCTCAAGCAATCCACACAAAGGCTTCGTGATCTTCGAGAAGTCTTTAATGAAGCGCCGATAAAACCCTGCATGTCCCAAGAAACTCCTTACCCCTTTGACAGAAGTAGGGTATGGAAGCTTCTCAATCACCTCAATCTTGGCTCTATCCACCTCTAGACCTTTGCTGGATATCTTGTGCCCCAAAACTATGCCCTCAGTCACCATGAAGTGACACTTCTCCCAGTTGAGCACTAGGTTAGTGTCAATGCATCTATCAAGAACCCGGGCCAGCTGCTGCAAACAGTCATCAAAACCATCACCATAAAGAGAAAAGTCATCCATGAATACCTCAAAGTTCTGCTCCATCATGTCTGAGAAGATCGACATCATGCACCTCTGAAAGGTAGCAGGCGCATTGCATAACCCGAAGGGCATGCGTCGAAAAGCAAAAGTCCCATAGGGACATGTGAATGTCGTCTTCTCCTGATCCGCTGGCTCAATGGCGATCTGGTTGTACCCGGAGTACCCATCCAGAAAGCAATAATGAGAATGATGCGCCACCCTATCAAGCATTTGATCAACAAATGGGAGGGGGAAGTGATCTTCAATGTGGCATCATTGAGTTTGCGGTAATCCATGCAAACCCTCCACCCAGTAACAGTACGGGTAGCAATTTGATCACCTTTCTCCCCTTCCACCACAGTAATACCACCCTTCTTAGGGACACACTGCACCGGGCTAGTCCATGTGCTGTCGGAAATCGGGTAGATGATGCCCGCCTCCAACCATTTAAGCACCTCTTTCTTCACCACCTCCTGCATATGAGGGTTGAGGCGACGCTGAAATTGAACTACCGGCTTCTTGTCCTCCATGAGCCGGATCTTGTGCTGGCAAACTGTGGGGCTGATCCCCTTGATATCCGCTATGGTCCATCCCATAGCTGCTTTCCTTTCCTGCAACACTTTCAATAATTGCTCCTCCTGTTCCCTGTCCAAACAAGAAGACACAATCACAGGTAAAGTATCATTAGATCCAAGATATAAATATTTTAAATGTGCAGGTAAAGGTTTTAACTCTAAAATAGGAGCAATATCAAGAGAAGGAATAAGAGTCTTCCTGCTTCCCTCATTAAAGAGGGGTAAGGGCTGGCGCCAATGGGTCTCCATAGCCTGCTCTTTTTCGCTAGAGTCAAGTAGAGAAAGCTCCTCATATAGTCACTCCAATAAAATGTCTTCCTCCTCATCTGGTGTGTATGCATCCACCCCAAAACATTGCTCACTCACCGCATACGCGGGAAACTTCATAGCTTCAAAGACGTTGAAAGCCACTTTCTCATCATTGATCCTCATAGTTAGCTCTCCGTTAGCCACATCAATGATTGTCCTCCCTGTAGCCAAGAACGGACGGCCCAAGATAAGGGGGACATCATCGTCGGCTTCCATGTCTAGGATCACAAAATCAGCGGGGAAGATAAGACCCTCGACTCTCACTAATACATCCTCTAAAACACCCCTGGGGCGTTTTATAGTGCGATCAGCCATCTGCAAGCACATCCTGGTAGGCTTAGGATCTCCCACACCAAGTTGCTCAAAAACCGATGTGGGCATCAAATTAATACTTGCCCCAAGATCACACAATGCCCTCCCATGAAACGCATCTCCCAATGTAACAGGAATGATGAAACCGCCCGGATCTTTCATCTTCTTTGGTAGCGCCTTTTGCACAACCGCGCTACACTCCTCATTCAGAGTCACGGTTTCAAAGTCATCCATGCGCCTCCTATTAGAAAGGAGGTCCTTGAGAAACTTGGCATATTTCGGCATTTGTGAAATGGCCTCCGCAAAAGGTATATTAATGTGCAGTTTCTTGAAGATATCCACAAACTTCTTGAAATGCTTGGCATCTTCTTGACTCTTCAATCTCTGCGGGTATGGCACTCGCACACTGTATTCCTCCCTTGGCTTCTGTTTCTCATCCGACTTCCTCACCGTGTCCTTTGATTGGGGAATCACGGTGGGCACGGGAATCTCTTCATCCAAGGCTTTTTCAGTGGCCTTAGTCGCCTCAGCTCGCGCATGGGTAGGATATGGGGGATCTTGGGTAGTGGTCCCACTGCGAGTAGTAATAGCCTTCAATTGCTCAGTTGGAGTGATAGTGTTAGACGGGAGTATACCTGGTGGAAGTCGAGGATTCTGATTAGCTATTTGGCCAATTTGTGTCTCATGATTCTTTAACGAGGCTTCCATTGCAACAATTTTACTCTCAATCTTGTCGTTGCTCGCTAACAGTTTCCTCAACATCGCATTTGTATCCTGTTCTTCTGAGGGTGGGGCTGAAGCCTGTTGTTGTGGAGCCTGTCTCTGAGCTTGGTATGGAACATTTGGCCTATGACCTGGCGCATATAAACCACTATTCGGATTGGCATAGCTAAAGTTGGGGTGATTGCGATTGTTAGGATGATAGGTGTTTGGCCATTGCTGCTGTCTTTGTTGACCCATGTAATTCACGTCTTCAATGCCATCCCCATATCCCTGATTTGCATCTGCTACCATCTCTCCCACTGACTTCACCTGCGCCGATGGATTCAAATGACTGAAAGCCGATGTCATAACTGCCATTTGATGTTCAAATTTCTGTTCCACCATAGACTCAATCTGACTAACCAATGCTCCATCTGATTTCGTGCTTTTACGAGTTTCAGACCTCGTGGATTCACGTTTTGCTACATTATCTAGCAAATCACGACATCTCTGTAGTCCCATCCCCATAAAATTGCCTTGAGCCATCATGTCTAGTTCACTAGCAGTCTCCCTGTCCAAAGCATTATAAAAATAGTGAAGAAGTTTATACCATGGCTCCCCATGAGTAGGGCATCTGCGAAGGAGCTGGTTGAACTTTATCCACGTGTCACCCAGAGAATCATCTTCCTGCTGTTTAAATGTGGTAATGTCAGCCATCCGTTGAGCAACCTTAGATGGTGGAAGATACTTCTTGAGAAACTCTCTGCTACAATCTGCCCATGTAACTATGCTGCCTGCTGGAAGTTCCATAAGCCATGTCTTTGCCTTTCCCGATAAAGAGAAGGGGAAAAGCATGAGCTTTATAGTCTCGATTGGCACTCTCTGGTCATACATGGTAGAAGTAATCTGCTCGAAGTTGAGCAAGTGCTGATGTGGATCATCACTCGGGGCTCCCGTGAATAGGCACTCATCCCTAACCATATTGATCAACGGTTGGCGAATCTCGAAATGCGCGGCATTAATCTGCGGCCTGACAATGGTAGGCTGATATCCATCCGGTGTAGTTCTGAAGTAGTCCACCAAAGGACGGTCATCCTCCTCAGCATTGTTGACTTGCTCTACCACATTCCGGCCGTTATTGTTCCGATTATTACCCCCATTGTTCCCATTGCCACCGTTGTTTCCACCATTAACTCCTCCATTGTTCCCATTAACTATTTCTGCACCAGGGAGTTGTTGTGGATTCTGGGGATTCATGCGATCAATCATGGCTTGCATCGCAGCCATTTGAGCCCTAAGCTCCTCAGTTTCCCTTGCTCGATTTGCTGCATCCTTGGCCGCTGCAGCTCTAGCTGCTTCCGCATCTTCGAGGCCCTTGCGGAACCTCTCAAACTCAGCTCTAGTTTGCTCGTCCATTTGAACTGAATTTGCTTTCCTCTTGTCTCTATTCTGTGCTCGCAATAAGGATTCCGGGTCTTCAAGTGTTGGATGCAAAGGTTCGTCTCTAGAACGTGACATGCACCAAATGAATCAGACCTGAAACGCGAATCACACACACAAAACAGGTGAGTAACAAATATAAACTGAAAAGTAAATCCCTAAAGAGAAAACTAATAGCTAATTCAACCGAAGTCCCCGGCAACGGCGCCAAAAACTTGACACGCTCCAACTGCAAGTGCACAGTTGTCGGTGCAGTAATAATCGGAAAAGTCCGGATTGCCGAACCCAAGGGACTTCGTGTAACTAACTATTAAGTTTGTTCTTTATGTGGGCAAAACGCAGTTGTTTTGTGGTTCCTAATTCTACTAAAAATTCAAATAACAATTATCTCAAATAATTCAAAGAATTATTTCAAGATTAACGAGCACGAGTTGATATTGTTGTGTATCAAGTTTGATTAAATTCAGGATATCTCTACGGATCACTAGGAATGTCACACTACGTTGGATTTATGTTTTACTAACACGATGAGTTCTTATTCTAGTTAAACGAGCAATTGTATATTGAAGATGTCTCAATCAATACTTATGCCTAAACTATCGTAACTGATTCCTCTAGCTTACTCAAGTTCAAACACGCATTACGATACTAATTTCTACTCTTGTTCTTAGCTAACTAGCAAGATTCCTCAACCCTAGATACGGCTAGTGTGTATTTCAATTTTCCGGGCAACGAACGTAGATTCCTCTATCGTTCTTAACCTAGCACAATCCTATTAACACGTCTATCAATAGAAAAGATAAATTAGAAACATAAAATACACATAACTAAAGAAGAAATCATCAATTAAGCTCAAAAGCATGAGAGTAAATCCATAAACCACAAGTTGTAGTGATCAAACCCTAGTTTCCTACGAGATATCCCAAAATAAGGGTTTAGCTACTCATAATCATGTTCATAATACAAAGTTTCATGATCGAGTATCAAAAACTAGAGAAGAGAAGAAGATAGAGAATCAAACGATGGTCTCCAAGCTCCAAGAATGCTCCTGCTCTCCAATGGCGTCCAACAATAGATGAGTCCTCCAAGCCCTAGGTCGTTCTCCTCTTAAAACTCGTCACTTTTTGCAAGTCTTTAAAAATTACACTTTTTTCCCCTTTTCTCATCACGTCAGATTTAATAATGTGATCTTGGGATCACAATTTGTGATCCTAGGATCACCTTTGTAATTGTAGGATCACGTTGATCTTCCATGTGGTCTTGCACTTGATCTTGTGATCACAATTTGTGATCCTCTACTTCCAGTGAGTTGCTTCTTTTCACTCCTCTTGAATTTTTGGCTAAGTCTTTTTCTCCTCTTAGCTTCTCCTCTTCTTCTATTCTCTCATGCATTCCTTGAGTTTCTTTCTTTCCGAAGTTCGCTTCCGCTCCAAAATCCGCACTCCACGCTTCCGGTTCCTGAAATTCACAACACGAACAAATACCGGAAGATCAAATGCGACAAATAAAGCATAAAACATGCATAAAACGCCCGGATTACACCATGAAGTCCAAGCACTCAAGTATGCTCAAAACTATCAAAACTCGACCTAAAACACACATAAATGCATCGGAAAGTACGCGAAACGACAAGTAATCACAATAGAATATAACTCCAATTATGGAGTTATCAAGAACGAAATCAAACTAAGTCTTCGAATCTCGAATCGCGCTTTCGTGCTCTCCGTGAATGCTCCGACTTGTCCTTCGGTTGTGCTGAGAATTGTGCTGTGTCTTCGTGATCCCTCAAAACGAGTCTGGACGAGTCTTTAAATAGTGCTGTTTCCTGAAAACGCTTGTGCTCGAAATTACAGAATTTGCCATCGGTCCACCGTCTTTGACCAAAAATCAAAACTGGCTGCGTATATACGCAGGGGTTGCGTATATACGCAACCAGGGCCCAGCCAACATCCCCCACCACCCTCACTGCCTGCGTATATACGCAGGTGCTGCGTATATACGCAGGGCCTGCGTATATACGCAGGCCGTGGGGGTAGGTGGGGCCCACTTGGTCCTCTGGTGGGCCAGGTCTGGTCCCCTGGGTCCCACTCTTCTTCCTGATGCTCACGGTTTGCCTCTTCGGTGTACTTCTGCTTTTCCGTGTTTCCGTCGTGTCCCGGTCTTGTGCACGTTTCCCGAGACGGTCCCGGCTTGGTCCCGGCACGCTTCCCGATGCACCTCCCGAACCTGTTCCTGAAAAGGCAACACGAACGAAAACCCGCGATCATATCCAAATATAGCAAGAACTAAGCAGAAATAAGCAGAAATCCAGCAAGTACAAATAAACGTCTCGTTCTAGATTCCCGGGGCATTCTAAGGCATTTTCCGGCAAAAACCGCTAATTCCGACACAAATACTCGTGAAATCAGGCTAAAAGATAACCCGTAATTGGGCGTTATCACTATTCTCACTTTCTTTGGAGATGGCCAAACACGTTTGCGGTATTCTCCAAGCGCCCACATTGGGAAGATGTTCTTATATTACGCATGATGTATCATACAATTCTTCATATACACACCCATAATTTCCTGTTCATTATGTATTTGATTGTAAAAAACGAAGTTGGATAATAGAAATATGGCTAGAAATATAGAATACTACTAAAGAAGTTTCTAATATTCGCGATAAAGGTGAACTCTCCTGTCCGGAAAATCGCCTTCATGCATTTGTGCATTAATCAACAACTTGGCTTCTTTGTGTAAAGGAGTCCCTCTCGGCCTAAGTATCAAAAACATGCTAAACAGAAAAAAGACATAACTAATTTGTGTGTTTAGAAATGCAGTTTCAACAAATGAAAGTCTTATAAAAAATCTCTGCCCCATAAAATGTTATGCACCAATCTGTCCACTAGAGCTGCGAATCGGTTTGGTTTAACCGGCGGTTTCGGTTAAAACCGAACCGAATGAACCGGCCAAAGAGAACCGTGGACCAAACCGAGAACCGGACCCGGACCCGGTAATACTCGGTTACGGTTCGGTTTGTCATTTTCTTGGAACCGGAACCGATTCGATCAGGAACCGACCCGGAACCGAACCGAGAACCAACGGGCGAATTTTTTAAAAAAGTGAACGTTGTGTGTGGTCACCATCACGGTCAGTGACCGTTTGGGTGGCCGTTTGGCCGGGTTTTTTTTTAAGTTTTTGAGTTTTTTTTATTACAATCACCCCCCCCCCCCCCTTCCCTCCATTCAACTTCCCCAATGAATGGATAAGCAACTTCCCCAATTCTTTTCCAATTCTGGTTGAGTCTCGTTACTCCCTTAGTCGGTGAAACCTTGAGAAATGCTTTTTCTCCAATCCGGAACTCTAATGGCCTTCTTTTCTGATCTGCATAAGACTTCTGCCTGTCCTGGACTGCCTTCATTCTTTGCTGGATGAGTCGTACTTGATCCGTCATGTCCTCGATAACTTGCGGCCCAATCACTATTGTCTCGCTGATGTCATTCCAACACAGTGGTGATCGGCACTTCCTTCTGTACAAAGCTTCATACGGTGTCATGCCAATGCTGGCGTGGTAAGTGTTGTTGTAGGAGAACTCTATCAAAGGTAGTTTGTTAACCCATGAGCCTTGCAAGTCCATGACACAAGCTCTTAGCATGTCTTCCAATGTCTGAATGGTCCTTTCTGTTTGACCGTCTGTAGCTGGGTGAAACGCTGTACTGAACCTCAACTGAGTTCCCAATGCATCCTGAAGAGCTTGCCAAAAATGAGATAGGAAGTTAGGGTCCCTATCAGAAATTATCGAACTTGGAACCCCATGATACCTCACTATGTTTTTAACATACGCGTCTGCTCTTTGCTCCATGTTCCAGGTGTCCTTCATATCTGGTTGTCTTGGTCAGTCGATCTACTACTACTCATATCTGGTTGAGTCCATTATTTGACGTCGGCAAAGCAGTCACGAAATCCATCGAAATAGAATCCCACTTCCAAGCTGGTACGTCTAATGGTTGTGCTAGGCCTCCCATCCTCTTCTGCTCGAGCTTCACATTCTGACACGTTAAACATCTGGCTACGAATTCTGCTACCTCCTTCTTCATGTTAGGCCACCAGCACATCTTCTTCAAGTCTTTGTAGAGTTTGTCGCCTTTAGGGTGTACTGAGTTAGGTTTATTGTGAGCTTCACGCATCAATCTCTCCTTGGTTTCGGCACACTTATGCGGTACACACCACCTTCCTTTGTAGCAAATGCTTCCATCCTCGTGAATCTTGAAGTTGTTGGCTTTCCCTTCAGCGATTTTCTTTCTGATTCTCTCTAGCTTCACGTCTCCAAATTGGTTACTCCTTATTTCCTCAAGGAAGTCTGGTACAGCTGTCATACTGCTGAGCAGGTTCTGCACTCCTCCTTGTTCCACTACTTCGATCTCGAGCTTCCTGAATTCATGGCATAGCCATTCTGGAAAAACTATCATTGCATTCAAGGCATGGCTCGCCTTTCGACTCAACGCGTCAGCAACCACGTTTGCCTTCCCTTCATGGTACTGGATACGCAAGTCGTAGTCCTTGATGATCTCTACCCATCTTCTTTGTCTATTGTTCAGCTCCTTCTGTGTGAAGATGTACTTTAGACTGCGGTGATCAGTGTAAAGCTTGCAAACTGCTCCATATAAGTGGTGTCTCCATATCTTCAGTGCGAAAACTATTGCCGCTAAATCTAATTCGTGAGTAGCATAGTTTTCCTCGTGGGGTTTCAGCTGCCTTGAAGCATATGCAATCACCCTTATATCCTGCATAAGTACACATCCCATCCCCTTCTTCGATGCATCGCTGTATACTTCAAACTCGCCGGAGTCGTTTGGTAGGGCTAATACTGGGGTTGTAGTCAGCTTTTCCTTCAGGGTCTGAAATGCTTCTTCCCATTTGTCGTCCCAATGATACTTCACAGTCTTCTGCGTCAGCGTAGTCAGTAGCCTGGCAATCTTGGAGAAATCCTTCACGAAACGCCTGTAGTAGCCTGCTAAGCCAAGGAAACTTCTTATCTCGGACACGTTCTTTGGCGTGGGCCAATCTTTGACTGCTGAAATCTTTCCTGGATCCACTGATATTCCCTCCTTTGAGATGATGTGGCCTAGAAATGGAACACGATCCAGCCAAAATTCACATTTGGACAGCTTAGCATACAACCGTTCTTGTCTCAGAGTCTGCAACACTTCTGTGAGATGTTCCTCGTGCTTCTCCTCGTCCTTTGAGTACACAAGGATGTCATCAATGAAGACGACTATGAAACGGTCTAGGAATGGCCTCATCACTCGGTTCATCAGATCCATAAACACTGAAGGTGAATTGGTTAGACCAAAAGGCATTACTGTGAACTCGTAATTGCCATACCTCGTTCTAAAGCCTGTCTTCGGGATATCCTTCTTGGCTACCCGAAGCTGATGGTACCCTGACCTCAAGTCGATCTTCGAAAAGACACTAGCCCCTTGTAATTGATCGAACAAGTCGTCAATCCGGGTTGGAGGGTACTTATTCTTGATGGTTGCACTGTTCAACTCACCGTAGTCAATGCATAGCCTTAAGCTTCCATCTTTCTTCTTCACGAAAAGCATTGGTGCTCCCCATGGTGAAACACTTGGCCTTATGTATCCCTTCTGTAGAAGTTCCTGCAATTGATCCTTCAAATCCTTCAGTTCAGCTGGTGCCATCCGATACGGTGCTTTCGAGATCGGCGCAGTTCCAGGTGCTAAGTCTAGAGTAAACTCCACTTCTCTCTTGGGTGGCATACCTGGAATCTCGTCTGGAAATACGTCGGGAAATTCCTTCACAACAGGTATCTCTTCCAACACATTCTCCTTCTTGGACACATGCTGGATGTAGCACAAGTAGGCAGAGTTCCCTTTCTTCACTTGGTTGACTATGGTCAGTGCCGACCCTAGTCTAATACAGGGTTCCTTCTTGATTCCACGATAAGAAATCTTCTCACCGTTGGGTCCTCTTAGCCGAACCTTCTGATCATAACAATCAATGACGGCTCGATATTTCCTAAGCCAATCCATTCCTAGGATGACGTCTATGCCTCTGAGATCGAACCTAATCAAATCTGCAGGCAAGGTATAGGCTTGACTTTTGACTTCTACTCCTTCAAATATAGTGTCACATACTGCTATGTGGCCAGTGGGTGTTGCTACTGGGATAGATTTTCAAGCAGACTTATTCAAACTCAATTTCTCAGCAAATGATGATGATATGAATGAGTATGATGCGCCGGAATCAAATAATATAAAGGCTGGGTGCTCATGGACAAGGAAAGTACCCGTGAAAAATCCGTGAGCAGCTTCAACCTCAGTCTTTGTCATGATTTCAATCCTTCCCACATTGGCATTCTGAGTTCCAGCTCCAGGGTTCACATTACCTCCATGACCAGCATTGTTGTTACGGTTCTGAGCTCCATGTTGTCCTGCATTCCCCTGGTTGTAGTTTGGCTGCCTTCCATAGCCATCTCCCTGGTTATTGCGGTTTCCAGGGTTCCTGTTTCCATATCCAATCTGCAGGGTCGCGGGTTGTTGGTTCCCATACTGCTTGCCGTTTCCCAGATAGTTGTTTAAGGGTTGCCTCTGATAGTTTCCTCCTTGGTTCACCTGTTGGTTCCCGCCTAGTCGAGCTCGACATTCATATGCACGATGTCCCTTCCTACTACAGTTGTGGCAGATGACTAAGTTTCCCATACAGTCTCTTCCAGGGTGGTTTTGTCGACACCGGATGCAGATGTAGCGTCGGACTGACTGAGCTACCTGCCACTGCTGGTTCTGATGGTTCCCTCCATTGTTTGGCCTCAACTTCTTGTCCCTTGCCATGTTACTGCTGCTACCTCTTGCTTCAGCTCCTATGCGTTTTCCACGAAATTCATCCTGCACCTTCTGGACTTGCCACATGTCAGCTGCTCGATCATATGCCTCATGCAAAGTGTCGTAAGTCCTACTACGCATGATCTTCTGCAAATGGAGATGTAGTCCCGAAATGATCTTTTTAATCTTATCATCCTCATCGGGTACAATGTGGCCAGCAAACCTCAGTAGTTCCACGAACTTTTTGAAGTAGTCTGTCACTGAGTCGTTCCCTTGTTTCATATTGTTGAACTCATTGCACTTCATTCTCTTGACATGCGCTGGATAGAATCGCGTCCTAAGAGCAGTCTTAAAGGCTTCCCAGTGGAAGTTGGGTCGAGCCAGCAAGACTTATTGACTGGTTGTCCACCAATCATCTGCGTCATCTGACAGATGGTTGATGGCGCAGTTAATCTTCTCATCATCAGGGCAATGTACAACCCTAAGCAGCTTCTCGAAATGCCTGATCCAGTTCTCCAGTTCAACGGGATCTTCCTTCCCACTGAATTGGCGAGGATTCAGTTCAGCTATCTGCTTCGCATAGATTTGTCTTCCACGCTCCTCATTACCAACTACTCGGTCCATGATTTGCGTCATCTGTGCTATCTGTGTAGCTAGTTGTTCCATTGTTGGTTGGTTAGTTCCTTCAGCTGCCATTTGTTCTTGGCTGACTCTCCTGGTGTAGTATCGCACTGGTCTATCAGTCATATTCCTACACTATCACCTATTTTATTATTCCTTATTTTATCAGCGATAAATAATTAAGAGGAATTAATTCATGAAGTAAATGGGTATCCTATTTTCATAGCACGTCTATAACACCAAAGCATATAATTTTTTTTCTACATGATCATGTAAAATTGTATAAACACATATATCTCATATTCCAAACCAGTCAACTCAGATATCATAAGTCTCAAAACGTCATTCCAAAGAGGAAAATGACGTGGGTGGGTGAGACTTTAGTAAAACACAGCCTACTCATACCCCAAGCGGCTTGCCAAATTTTAATTTCCTTATCCTATATTCATTTTAAATTGCTCTACATGTTTTAATTCATTTTTGGATAGCCTGCTCTGATACCACCAGTGACACTCCGCACTTCGTCGTGGGAGAAATACGGGATGTCGCCCCACACCCAAGATCGCTCTCGGGTGCAAGGAACAAGGATAATCAAGAATCAAACAACACCATAATTTATTACAAACTAAAAGTCTTCAACAGTGAAATAACATACTATTAAACATGATGAAACATTGTCTAGGTGTTTCAATTATTTAAATACTAGATAAATTAGGTGAGTCCGCGATTCCCGTTAAGCCGAGCTCCCTTCACCCAGACCTGCGGGGGAAAGAAACAAGACCGCCAATTTTTCCAAATTCAGCACAAAAATGCTGAGCAAGTAAACACCCCAACATGTAAATAGGAAAGAGACATATTTTTATTTTAATAAAAAGATGAATAATGAGGAAGTAAACAACATATTATTTCCAAGTGACCAAATATAAATTATCCAACTCATTATTTAGCACTCTCAACCCATTTCAATATTTTCCAAAACTAGGAGATTGCCCCTGCCCGAGGGCACTACCCAAAAAATACGTTTCATAATCGATTTTGCTAGAGGAGAAGATGAAAATGGTGTCCCCGGTAATTTTATATGATATCCATCAAGTCATGTTTCCTATACACTTTTGATAATTACGTAAATTACTCTGAGAGAGAGGGTAAATTTTCAAGTAGTGGGTAGTTAAGTGGGTGGTAGGTGAGATCTAAGTGCTGGAATTGATTTATTTAATCTAAAGGCTGAAAAGCCACAAGTTAGTTAAACCATGCTGTTTTATAGAATAGATAAATCAATTCCTTCCATCATCCATATGAAAATTCCACATTTGTTATGTGGTTGTAGTGGGGAACAAACCAATCCAAAAATATAGAATCAACCATCTCGCATGCAATCGAGACCTTAAGTGTCGACACCCCCTTAAGACTCTAGCGGCCAGAAGGGTGAGTACATGTTGCGACTCGGGGCAATGGCATCCGAGCCAAAAATAATAATCACAATATATAAGAATTTGAATAGGGTTCCACCGCACAACTGTTTCCACTTTACGTTATTACCCATTATTACTTCATGTGACAGTTTGAAAGATTCATTTGTACACAAATTTGTAATATCATGTTAAGCACGTAAATCACAAATCACAGTTGAGACGTAAAAGTCATAAAATTATTTGGACACGAAAGAAGGACGGGCACACTAGGTTAGGCATATTTACTCACCTCGAGTAGTAAGGCAAATAGCGCGATAAAGCTTATATTCGCATGGTGCGCATTTGAGCTGGAGAATCCAAAAGATAACTCGAGCTTCAGGGTGAACGGAAACCGGATCAAGTCGTATCTCGAGAACGCCGATGTCGCCAAGGTAGACCCAATCTACTTCGATCACCCGTAATCGAGCCTGAGATAACTGGGTCGGGCCGTCGACCGTAAATTACAAGCGCTGGTTGGGAGGCAACCCAACGTAGTAAGTTTAATTTATTTATTTACAGCTTTTATTTTAAGTTTTGAAATTTGAGAGAAGTGAGGTGAGTGGGTATTTAATGAAAAACTAAGCATGTGCAGGCATATCAGAAGCAGACAAAGCAAACGAAAAGGAACAGAAAGGGGAGAGAGAGAAAAATTTCCCCTTATACCCACGGTGTGCGTATTTTATGCACAAGCTGTACGTATTTTACGCACACCGAGGCCAAAAAAAAATTGAAAAATTTATTTTTGCTGCTGTCTGCGTATTTTATGCAGGTTCTGCGTATTATACGCAGCCAGCACTGAAAATCCTGAATTTTGAAAAAAAAAATTGAAAATTTGAATTTGAACTGCCGTCTGCGTATTTTACGCAGGTTTTGCGTATTATACGCAGCCAGCAATAGAAATGCATGAGTTGTTTTGAAAAAAAAATCAATTATACCTGTTGTTTGCGTATTTTACGCAGGTCCTGTGTATTATACGCAGCTAGCAGGTAAAATTGCATTTTTTTTTCATTTTTTGATCACCCCAGTACCCCTGTGTGCGTAAAATACACACAATATGCGTATTATAAGCACACATAATCAGTTTTTGAGCATTTTTAGAGAGGGGCATTTTGGTCATTTTGGCACTTAGGGTTTGAATGAAGAGGAGGCCGGCCATGGGAGGCCACTTTTGCCTTCAAGCTTTCTCTCTCTACCTCCATTGCTCTCAAGCTCAAACACACAAATTTTTCAAAAGTGTCCGGAATAAAAAATCGAAGGCATATTTGGAACCCCTCGTCGCAACGAGCACGGAACTAGTCTCGGTTTTCAGAAATTTGCATCGAGCTAGTGTGGGGGTTGAAGGAAACCGAAGGCTGTTCTTGATGAAAATCTCAGATTCGTGGAGTTTGAAACGAAACCAGAAAAATTCATAGAAGGAAAGGTTGAAGAGGAGGAAGAAAGCTACGTGTGGGTGTGCCCGGATTTTCATTCCGGCAAAGTCGACTTTCCGGCGACTTTTCCGGCGACAATCTTGCCAGATTCTGCACTTCACCCCCTTTGTGGGAAGGTCCAAATTTCACTCCCTCTCTTTACTTGTCCGTTTTAAGCACGACCCGTAGCCGGGTCATTATTTCTGCAATTTTTCTCGATTTCCATGCCGTGTGGACCTCTGGTAGATCTTAGGGGGCTTATTTCTGAGACGCACAAATTCACGCGCACGTATCATAGATTTCTGTTTCTGCTCGTTTTTTTCATATTTATTGTCATGGATTTGGTCAAACCGGTCATAGACCCGAACCGTGCCCACGAGCCAGTTGATATCCCTGCAAAAGACATTAGGCCGCATTACGATGATAGCTACCGTTTTGTGACCCACGCGGCCCATACATATTATCTGACGGGTAAGAAGCCGAACTATAGGTTGGCTAAGGATTACCGCTATGAAATAGATGAGGATATGATGCCTTTTCAGATGGTGAATTTTGCCAGTCGAGTAGACATTTTTGGCACATCACTGACCGGGTTTGAGGGTGCGTCTAGTTCAACATTAACTAGGGAGTTCTTTTGCAACCTGTTATATGCTGAAGACGCCGAGAACACTGACAAGCGATGGGTTTATTGCCATCGCGACTATATTCTGCTGACCCCCCGAGTCCATTAGGCAAGCTTACGGGACATCACCATCACAAGAGTCGTGTGCGTATCAGTTGGCTAACAATAACCCTCCGTCGGATGAGGAAATTTTGAGGGTATTGACTGGTGGGGCCGCGGGGCCTACTTCGAGGGAGACGACGATGGACACCTAGGGCTTAAGCTACATTCTAGATTTCTGTGCAAACTCGCGAGGTGGTGGGCCAAGTGGGTGGTGAACCGCATTGTGGGGATCCAGCACTTTACCCACCTCGAGAATGAGTCTACCCTTATCGTGTACTGTCTTATGATGCGTAGGAGGATCGATGTCGCCCATCTTACATGGGCTTACATTCAGGAGCGAAACGCATCAGCGAGCCGGAAAGGACTCGGGTATAGCAACCTGATTATCCAACTGGCTCGTAACTACCAGATTCCCTTCGCGGAGAGAGAGGGTGACTGGCCACCCCCTATAATTAAGGCCTATAGGAAGATTAGAGGGGGGGTTCCGGGACCGAATGACCTAGTGATTGACCTTGATGCTGACCCTATGGAGGAGGATGAGCCTGCCCCTGCCCCTGCCCCTAGGAGGAGATCGACCCAGGATAGACCCGCTCGGGAGACGGGGGCGTCTAGACTTAGGCATTCTCAGTCCACCCATGACCACGGGGAGTCGAGCCAGAGAGCCGGGCCGAGTCAGAGAGCCAGACCTAGTACGAGAGCTACGACCGGTCCGTCACCGCTTTCGGTCATGAACCGTAGGTTGGTCCGAGTTGAGGAGGGAGTTGAGGGATGTTGAGCTGGCAAGGAGTCCCTTGGTGAGAAGATGCTTAAGAAATTAGGGAAAATCTTTCGATACCTAAAGCACACCAATATGAACCCGAAGAAGATGGCCAAAGACCATGGCGACGCTATTGCTGCTATTCGAGAGGAGCAGCAAGAGGCCGCACGACATGAGGGCTGAGAGGTGCCCCTACCCATTATATTCCCTGCCTCCTATTCCAGTGACTACACTACCTGCTGGTCGGATGAGGCGAGCTCGAGTGAGTTTGCCACAGATCCGGATCCACTGCCACCTAGCATTCGGTCAGGATCCCGGACACAGTCCCGACAGACGTCGAGCTCACGGTCACGCCAGTCGTCGAGCTCACACCCACGACAGTCCAGTAGTGCCAGGTTCTGACAGACTAGAAGCTCACCCAGCAGCATATCCGGTACCTCCGAGACCGGGTCAGACCCGCCATACAGTCCAGATGAGTCAGTGCCATGAGAGCATGCCACCTCTTAGTGTGGGGAGGGAGTCGTGTCTGCATTAACCCCGGTCTACACGTTTTTTCATATTTATTTGCAGTTTTTGTTTTATTTTTTGAGTCTGCATATTTTCGTTATTTGAGTCAACCCACCACAACGTTCTGGCCTTGCATTGTGTATATCTAAAAAAAAAATCAAAAATTTTCAGAAAATCCTAAAAATAAAAAAATCATAAAATTTTGAGAAAGGGCAATCGAGATAACAAAAACTGGGAAGAAATTGAGGTTAAACTCTATGACAGAAAAGAAATCTTGCATCGAGGTATAGTAGATAGTTGAGAGCCAGACCCTTGGAATCCGCAAGTAGTTATCACCTGAGCTAAGGATCCGACTAGTTGCCACACCGCCTCATCTAGGTAGTCGACAACTCGCCCACGGGCACCGTCACGGTCATTGCATCTTTCGGTGGAGTGACTGGCTATCAAGGGACCTCACGTCATGTTTCTTACCCTAGGTCCAACTAGTAAACCCATTTGAAGTCGTTTACCCCTTTTATTAATAGCCACTGTAGCCTAGGGAGCCTTCTTTGAGACCTTCATCAGTCGTTAGTTGGCTATTCTACGCGTATGACAGAGGGAGTGAGTTAGGGAGGGATTTAGATGGGAGAGCTTCATGCCATATCAGTTGTGGACAGTTTTGACATTGACACGTTTTTCGAGGGAAGGACAGGGTGAGTTAGTGGTGACTGCATTAATTTGCGGAGGTGGATCACTGCATTACATAGTGACCACATGAGGAGTTAGTCGCGTGCGAGACATCTTTCCGCACAAAATGGGGTCCAGGGGTTGTGAGGTTAATTGGTGGTTGTGTCGTTTTTCTACATCTTTGGTGATGAGGAGGTTCGGTGGGACTGCACAGTATCATTCCGACTACAGGATCAGCGCTTCAGGATTAGTGTGGGGGTACTTCACATGAGAACATATTTCGTACCCCACGACAGCAGTTTATTTTTACTCACTCAACTTTAGTCTGTTTAATATTCGTGTATTCATGTAAATATAGCATCTTATTATTATTAAAAGAAAACAAAACAAAAACAAAAAAAGAAAAATATAAAGAAAAAAGAAGAAGAAAATTGTCCTAGTTTTGCAGTTTTTTTTAGTTATTTATATTATTGAGTCACAAAGCTGAGTGAGTAAGCACGATTTTCGAGACATTTACACCGCTTCACATTTGTGGCCGCGAGAACGGCGAAGATACACCGGGGGCCAGGGAGATTGAGATGGCAGGAACTTATTGTTTCAGGCAGTTTTTCGGGAACTCGGTGAGGGGTGTGAGTTTGGGGAAATTGTGAGAATGTCATAACGAGTAGGATTGTGCCGTACCTATACACACACACACACACACACACACACACACACACACACACACACACACACACACACACACACACACACACACACACACACACACATATATATATATATCCTACCTGTTAGACTTAGAACCTTGATTCAGAAATAGCTCGGATGGTAGGTTAACTAGGGATTTGATAACGCCCAAATAGGGGTTATCTTATAGCTCGATTTTTGTGCGTTTGTGCCGGAAAAATCATGTTTTAGCCAATTTTCACCCTTAGAAGGCCTCTGTTTTAGGAACGAGACAGTTATTTGCTCTTTATAAATTTCTGCATTTTCCGTACTTTTATTGGATATGATCGCGGGTGTGTTCGTGTTGTCTATGCAGGAACAGGGCCCGTGAATGCAGCAGGAATTGATCGGGAATGAAGCAGGAGGCAAAAAGAGGCAGAAAAGAGCCCCCTGCCTTGTTGTCTGTGTGGCTGCGTATTATACGCAGGCAGCAAGGTTGGGGAGGGGTTTTGGCCAGTTTTTCTCTCCTGTCTGCATATTTTACGCAGCCTCTTGCGTATTATACGCAGCCAGGGGGAGAAAATACGCAGAAAGAAAGAAGAAGAAGAAGGCAGCAGCAACAAGTGGAGAAAAAACATCACAGAGAAGACCCTGGCTGCGTATAATACGCAGACAGCACAAAAATTGAGGCGGTTTCGGGCAGTGGCAGTTTTGTAAATAAATACAAGTTCTAGAAACTTCTCCAGCACTATATAAAGACTCGTCCAGACTCGTTTTGAAGACACAATTAATCCAAGGAGAAGTCTGAGCATCCCCGGAGAGCACGGAAGCACTCATCCAGATCCAAAAACTTAGTTTGATCTTATTCTCTCGCTTAAATTCAGAAACTTTGTTAATTCGTTATGTCGTTTAGTAGCTAAACCTCTTACCTAGGTTCTCGGTGAACCTAGGGTTTTCGTTTTCAGACATTGTTCTGCAGTTTGATTATGAATTCATGATTACGTTATCTTAATTCAGCAGTACTATCAGTCATTCTATCTTTGATTATATCTGTTTATGCATGATCGGAGTCGCGAACCTGAATTGCTATAGACCCGAGCCTGTAGGTGAAAACGTCAGGTTAGGGTTAGGAAGAAAAGACAGGATTTAGTACCTTCCCTTGATAGACCGACCAGAGAAACGGAGATAGGGCTAGCCAAAACGTATAGACCAACTGTTAGAGAATTTGTCCCGGGCCATCAGGACAGGTAAGAAACCCTAGCAGACTTAGAACAAGACTGCAGACTTAGGCAGCTTAACAGGAACCCGAAAGTCTGCAGGATCGTGACAGCGTGTGGCATCTGAAAGGTTACTGCACAATCGGTACGTGGCACGGGTAATTAAAACTGCTGAGTGTTTTCATATCAAACCAAAGAACACAATTCTGAAGAAACCCTAGGGGATCCTGGGACCTAGTATTCCAAACCCTAAATTTACAAACTTTCAAGATTTTCAGATAAACGTCACAAAAAGTATTTACGTTTTATTTCTTTATTTTTAGTTTATAGTCAATCACAATCCTAAACTACTCCTCCTTTTACACTCTGCAAGTTAAAACTGATTTCTCGAAAAAACCAAAATAGTCCTCGTGGGAACGATCACCCGAGTTTAATTACACCCGGTATTACAAGATTCGTATACTTGCGAACAACACGTTAGTTTGCGCATCATGATTCGCTCAGGTTGATAGCAAAAGTAACAATACTTGGGTCCAGTGCTTAAATCCACCAAAGAAATCTGTTCAGACTTACCGATCGCTTGCAGAGAAGTACTTTCTGGAAAAAGGGTGAGGTCTTGAGGACACACCGGCTATGTTTTGGAGATTGCCCGATCTCACCAAAAATAATTTATCTTGAGTACTTTTTGAGTCATTGTTCATTTGAGTCTTTGTATATTCTGTCTGAGTCGGTCTTTCAATCGAGTCATCTGGTTATACGGTTCGGGTCGAAAGAGTATGCATTTACAGGGAGTATGCAAAGGTAGTGTATGCACGACATGGTCGGTTTTGTATGCAATAAGAGGTAGTATGCAAGGGGATTGCTCGGGACGAGCAATATTTAGTGTGGGGGAAAAATCAAACGGAGGAAGTTATAGAAAAGGGGATCCTGGGACCTAGTATTCCAAACCCTAGATTTACAAACTTTCAAGATTTTCAGAAGACCTTCACAAAAAATATTTACGTTTTATTTGTTTATTTTTAGTTCATAGTTAATCACACTCTCAAACTACTCCTCCTTTACACTCTGCAAGTTAAAACTGATTTCTCGAAAAACTCAAAATAGTCATCGTGGGAACGATCACCCGAGTTAAAATACACCCGGTATTACTCGATTCGTATACTTGCGATTAGCACGTTAGTTTGCGCATCACTAACCCCTCCCGCTTCTACAGTCCCTTCGGAATCAACTTTTAGTGCATGTAAACGAGTCTTGTCAGAGAAAAGATCGTGTCTAACTTCGGAGATGTTGGAGGTACTCATATGCTCAAAGGATTGGAGCGACACCAACAAACGCACACAAGACCTACACCCTTTGGATGTGGCCGTGAGTGAGCTTTACCAAGAATTGGGAATAGGCGAGGACACTCCGCTAGATCTCGACGAACAGTTAGAAAAAATAAGTCCGTATTTCAATAAGTTCGTATGTAAGTTAGAAAAAATGCAAATGATTGGTAGTTGAGTGGGTGCCAACCTAGTTGGGATGTACTTAAACTATAGTGATGCAATTTTTTCTAACATTTTATATTTTAATTAATAATACAAGTTTGTGTCTTTTATTATTATTTGTCTAATTTTATGTTTTACATTTATTATTTGCCACACTAAAAAAATGAAGAAAAAAAAAATACAAACTGTCCGGAACCGGTTAGGAATCGGAACCGAACCGGTTAACCCAACTGGTTTCGGTCCACGGTTCCGGGCCGGTTTCGGATATACCCTAATACCGATTCAGGTTTAACCGAACCGAAAACTTCACAATAACAGCCCAACCGAACTGAAACCGATCGGTTTAGCTTCAACCGGTTTGGTTCCGGTTCGATTCTAACCGAAATCGCAGCTCTACTGTCCACCGTACACAAGACCAAGTCTGGCCTATGAAGTTTGCACCAAATTTGTTTTGCTTCTATCAAGTGACTGATATTTCTTTTTCATGCATGAAACTTTGTAAAAATCAAAAATTCAAAAATATTATTAAGTATATTTAAAAGAAAAAATTCTCATAAAAATTAGTGAAGTTGTAAAGAAAGTGCACGAGACCAAGGCATGATAAGAGTACCCATGGTGGGTCGTGACATTTTAGAATGGCAATACGATCCGGTCCGATCGAGCTATCTGAATGAACCAGGTCCGCATTCGATCCCATTGAAGTGTATCTGATTTGGACGAAGAAAACCAACCCGGTCGGTTTGGATCCGGATTCATATCACAGGGCAGATCCGCTAGGGATCCGAACCGATCCGACATATACATGCTTTACAAATACTAGTTATACCAGCACGCGTTGCATACGGGGTAGCTTCGAACCAAGGTTGTGCAAATTAGCTGTTGTTCGGTTGTATGTGATATGAGCCTTACTCAAAGTTTGAATAGGCCAAAAAAAATAGGCCATGCTTAACATAAAATTTAAGAATTCGCCATTGTTCACCCCAAAATCGAAGCATTCGGCAACCTATAATAACCTGTTTAATAACCATATCATACTACACATCAAATTGCGACCATCTAATTTTACCAATATCAGAAGTTACAAATAATCATATTACACACAATTCTTAGATAAAAAGGCATAAGATCTGTCACTCTTGGATGCCAAATAACAAACATTTGTTCAAATGTCAACAACGTCCCGAGTCCGCAGTCCAAATTGTCGAAACAATTGTTAAATAAAAAAAAAAAAAAAAACACAAAATCTGCTTGGATACAAAATGGACTTCATATCGTAGTTCTCCATAAGTGGATTGTTGTAGTAACATCTGGTGTAGCGAGTAGTTCTCCATAAGTGGATTGTTGTAGTAACATCTGGTGTAGCGAGGGTAGCAAAAGCTGCATAATCAGAGAAGTATTTCATTTAAGTAATAACACAACCTCAACAACAACAACAACAACAACAACAACAACAACAACAACAACAACAACAACAACTAAAAATAGAAAAATCCTAGACCAAAATTTGTTCACAAAATCCTAGACAAATTTATGGGCCGACAACAATGCAACAACTGATTTCAATTTTACATATCTATACATCAACAAAAACTAATTCGCCACGAACTTGTGAGTTGGAAGAGAAGAAGATTAAGAAAAGAAAAAGAACAATAACAGAAGGAGGATTTTTTCAGATGATTTATTTGAGTATGTTTACCATTTACTGCCAAAGAGATGTGTGTGTGTGTGTGTGTGTGTGTGTGTATTATATATATTGAGTATGTTTACTATATACTGTACAAAAGATGTAAATATATATTGAATATATAACAAAAGGAGGACTTTTTCAGATGATTTACTCGAGTATGTTTACCATTTACTGTCAAAGAGATGTGTGTGTGTGTGTGTGTGTGTGTATATATATTTTAACTGTACATGGATACATATTTTATGGATCTTATGTTAGAATTTTTTCAGATGATTTACACACATAAGATCAAGTAAATCATCTGAAAAAATTCTAACATAAGATCCATAAAATATGTATCCATGTACAGATAAAATATAAAGCACAGTTATCAACTGACAACATAATCCTCAATACATAAATTAAAAATCCTAAATCCATGCATCAATTTTGCAACATATGACTTACAATAGTGTATGTGTTTCCCCATGTTAAACTCCTATCAGTCGACATTATCCCAAAACCAATCTCATCGTTTCCAAAACGTTTCTCACGAGGTACCAGTCCAGCATAAAACACCATCCAGAGCCCAGACTCACCTTTTAAGATACAAAAATCCATGTCACCTTTCCTCCATCTCTGTTTTCCTCGACAAAAATACCCATCTCCAGCAACATACATCAAACATCTCATTTCCTCCAAACGCATACCATTGGATTCTTAACATGCTCAATTCAATATTGTAAAACCCCCCTCCATGTTCCTGGCCTAAAATCTCCGTAAACCACTCCAAAGATTTAGCGTGTGTGTCCGTGTCCACTGTTTGTGAAACATGATTTCCACGTAGTTGTTTTCTCCAAACATTCAGATCACTACAACTCACAACACTACATGATATTGAAGGACCCATTGTATAATCGCGTTTGAGTGAACTCTCAATTGGGATGACTTGCAAGCCATATCTCTTCACCCAATCCAAAGTTTAAAGAGTCTACAAGAAACTCCAACAATTTTCACCCACTAGTATCATTTCTAAGTAACCAAAGAAACTCTTCCCCCCCCCCCCCCCCCAGTTGAACAACAAGACACAACTAACCAAGTGTAGTTTCATGATAAATCACAATTATTATTACTTCATTAATAATGTTAAGTATTCGTGGGGTTCCACCTCAAAACCAATTGGCGATGAGGGGAGTAGCCCAAGACACTTATTAACTATTTTAGCTCTTCTTGAAGGTCCGATGTGGGACATCTTAATACGCCCCCTCACGTGTATGCATTCGTGGAATGTTACACGTGGAAATCATTTCCACGTGGAAATCATTTTGTCGGCTTATGAATCGGCTTGCGATTGGCGACATAGTGGACCGTGTACCGTGTAGGAAGGTTCCTACAGGCTCTGATACCATGTTAAGTATCCGTGGGGTTCCACCTCAAAACCAATTGGCGATGAGGGGAGTAGCCCAAGACACTTATTAGCTATTTTAGCTCTTCTTGAAGGTCGGATGTGGGACATCTTAATAAATAAATCAAACTGTACTAAGACATCTACCGTAAAATCTAAAATCCCTCCAGCCTCACCAAACTCCGAACTTCTGCGAAGGTTATATCACATTTACTGATCTCAAAAGGCAAAATCATACATAGCAACAAACAAAACTGATAAGCTGCTACAAGTTCGAGATGGACATAATCAAAAGTAGCCCAATTCTCATCTCCATTTGTCTAAAAAATATCCAATACTGGTAAACCAAAATCTAGGCGTCTGAACAACCCTCATGGCCCACAAACAAAAACATTGACCAAGGTTTGTAGCTACTGCTAAATTGTAGCGGAAGGGTTCAGCGCCAATTTAATTAAAGTTGTTCTCTAGAATTAAATTACTAGGAGAGCTAATTACGGTAACTAAACCTTCTTATTATGTTCAAAGAACCAGGACTTCACACAGTTAGTTGCTCAGATATAAATAAAAATATGCCTAGCAAATAACATAAATAGACAAAAAGTGCAAAGTGCCTTAAGTGCTTCTGAAACATAATATAATAGCCAAACACAATACCTTTAAAGCAGGTCTCCTCCACCCGTCTTCTTGCCACCCCTTTTTCCTTTTTCTTCAGCACACTGCTGGCCAAATCAAGCAAAAAAATCAACATAGAATAATTCATCCATACAACAATTCGAAATCATAATCAAGGCAGAGGATTGGCAAAACAGAGAGAGAGCGAGCGAATAGTTACTTTGGTTTTGGATAGCCTAATCAACAAGAGGGAGAGTATTGATCACACTAACAATTTTGAAACACCATTAGTGAACAAAACGGATATAGTTCCCTGAAACCTCTCCTCACAAAATGTTCCCAATCAGCTGTCCTTCCACAACCACATCCAAAAAGTTCACGAACAGTGGTAAAGCACCAACCTTCTCTACCTGAACAAAACCTAGCATCAACAACTTTCCTCAACAAGCTTTATCGCTCCATTCCAAATCTCCAAAAGCACTTCACCAATAAGGACCAATTAGAAAGGATGAGAAATCAACATTAGTGCCCCGTACTGACCAACCTGAAAACCCCTCCCTCAAATGATCTCTCTAGCATCTTACTAAGAGCCCTCATCACCATGATATCTCAAATGTTCTCTCTAGCAACTTACTAAGAGCCCTCATCACCATGATTTAAGATAAGGGTGAAAAAACCATTAAGGAGTTCATTTCCAAGAATGGAAAGGCTAACCAAAAGAAATACAAGCATAAATACAACCTATCTACCGATGACTAAAACTCTTCATCCCTTGGATTTAAAGCAGAAACTGTCAGTTCCCATGATCTTACACCTTCTTAGAGTCCCTTTTGTAAAGAATTGCGACTCGCCTCCTGTTAACAACCTATGATCTCACAATCCTTCGCTGTCAGAACCGCATCCAAAATCTGTCTATCTACTAAAATAACATTGTCTATACAGAAATGAGAGAAGGTGAGATGCGTCCTAACTTAAAAAAAAAAAAAAAGCACAGTGACGAAAATATTATACGAGCGATTCAGCAGATTGATATGTGTGCCCGGCCTCCTCCCCAGCAAAAGCTAACTCTACCTACTTGACTCAGGCAATAAAATTTGACGCTCTTTGAGAGTTAGCTAACCAGTTAAAGATCTTGAACACCTATCACCATCCTTAACCACAAAACACTTTGACTTTTAATGTACCAAATTCACTATACGAACAAATGCACCCATAGAAGAGGCAGCTCTCTCGTTCTGACCCACAACACTCCCCCATCACTCCTCCCCACGAAGTTTGCGTCACCTCTATCCATCGCATCTATGTCAGTCAAAACATAAAAGGAAATTACCTTAATCCAACTTTTGACATCCTCTTTGACAGAGAAAATTGTAAACCAAAAAACATAACTCCCACAGCCCAGGATTCCTTAACCCTTGCACCAAGACATGACTCAAATCCTTAAAACGCAGCCCGGATAATATTGTACGTTAACTGATTGACAGTCGGACCCGAATAATAATGCATCAGGCCTGGACTGTCAATTGATTAAGAACTTCATTACTGTCAACCCGGATAAGATCTTACGCTTCATCCTATGCAGCCCAACAGGTAAGACTCTTGGAATGAGAGTGAACAGCCTCTAAAATCATGCTGGAACTTCGCCATCAAAGCGAAAGACCAGTCATCCACTTTCATAGTCTCGAACGCAGGTCTGACACTTGGAAGTCTCCCAACAACTCAGGCACCTGTGATGGCTGACTAGACCGCTGTATCCTCTCTATTCACTAGTCGCCAATTGAAAGATACAATTTTCTCGATTAGCTTGTTCGGCCTTGATGAAACACAAATGAAAATCGATGCACTGACAAACTAGTTGGACCAAATTTATAACGGCCCCTTTCTCTGTCACTCCTCACGTTCATTCTGTAAAACTGAGGTATTTAGGCCTAATCAAGGACTGGAACAAAGACATGTTGGTGACCCCTAAAATTAATTGTGACTCAATAGTCTAGAAATCTACATAAAAAATAAGAAAGGCCAACAAATAAAATGTTGGTTGCCCCTAAAATTCAATTTCAGGATGACGAGGGAAATTTACAATTGAAAATCACTCTGCAACAGACTATTGATGCATCCAGTTCAAGATAAAAATAAAATAAAATAAAAGAGGACCACATGAAACCAATCGTAT
The DNA here is from genome assembly GCA_023055425.1 of Linanthus parryae. NCBI lineage: Eukaryota > Viridiplantae > Streptophyta > Magnoliopsida > Ericales > Polemoniaceae > Linanthus > Linanthus parryae. Next base: position 142,905,586 of record JALGPY010000004.1, on the reverse strand, counting down.
CAGAAATCCGAAGTTGTTGTCTTTTATGTTAGCTCACAATGAGACATGTATTATCAATCTCCTTGCATCTTTTTCTTCTTATTTTTCTTCCGCCCTCCTGTACTTATATCCTTGCTCAACCTCCAGCATTTTACCTTGATATCAATATCTTTATACGGAACCAAGTTAGATTTCAATGTTCAGTAATCTATAAATCTACACTTCCAGACCATCCAAATCAATGTTTCAACAAATTGTAAAAAATAACAATTGCAGTATATATACACTCCCCTTTCTGGGTCTTCAATTTTCTACTCAGTTGTCCTAATTTCCCCTTTCCTCCTAGAGTAGAACTCTGAACAAAGAACGAAAGACCGTAAGCCAGTCACACTTCTTCCCATAAAAGAGCTCCTATTTCCTTGATCAAGTTAATTGTTGTACAATCATTTATACTTTCATCCAATTCCCACATAATTCGTATCTTTCTATTAATAAAGTAATCCACAAATCAAACACCCAGTATAACAAAATTACTGCCGGGGGACACAGGAACAATATCCTTGTGTTAGAAATTCTGGACACAAGACTTGCAAACTATCAGTACGTAGCTGCAACAACTTCAACTTCTAACCAATGTCGTCAATAGAAACACAGGCATCTGTAAAAGTAATATGTTAACATCAAGACACAGATACACAACAGTTAACCTTTGAATAAAAAAGCAGATGCAAGAAACCCAATATGAACTAGTCACATAATTATCCCATCATCAATTACTTTATCCAGAATTGAAGTCTTGCGCACATATCTTTTTCGACTGCTTCTCACGCACGTCAGAAACTTGAGAAAAGGAATCTTGGTTGTATATGGTACCTTGTGAATTATAGCTAACGAGTTGGGCTTAAGCATTTTCCTCCAGTAATAAGGAATTAGGACCAACCAGTAATCTGTTTAATAATTACAAATGGTATCAGTGCCGACATGGTCTGTGGTGTGCACGGTGAAGAGGGCTAGAGGTTTCGTGCTAATGGACGGCCGTTAGCTTTTGTGTTTCCAAAGAGAACATACGATATCAGAAAAGCAAACAACGCATAGACATACTAAGAGTTATTCCGCATCTACAAAGCCAGTCATCTCACTTCAAATTTTTAATATTCTATGAACATATCCTTTGCTTTTCTCTTGAAATAAAACACAAGTAATTCCTTATGGACAAAATATGTCGTGTTCCCAAGTCACCAACAAATAAACTCCAAACCCAAAAGAACAAGGCCAACTTGGCTAACCTCAAAACTTGTATGCTTCTTATTTCAAGACAACACTCTTTATTATACTCAGATGAGAGTACATAGTATACGCTTTCACCAAATTACTTTATTGTTTTTCTCGATAGTAATTATAATTTTTCTGTCATAGCTTCCTCAAATCCTTTTGTTCCAAAATTTAAAATTTTAAGGAACTACCACCAACATAACCATAATGTGATATAGCCTTGAAACCCAAATCCTCCAATCAAAAAAATTCACTACATCAGTGGAAAACATATGCGCAGATTCCACATTTCAAATTCTGGCCAAAGAAGACAAATCCAGTATTACAGCAATTATAAACCTCAAGGAACCCAACATTCTCAATCCCAAGATAAATATCACTAAACAATAATTGAATAAGAATTACATAATCGTCAATACATACATTGAAAATTCTAAATCCATGCATCAATTTTGCAACCTATGACTTACAATAGTGTATGTGTTTCCCCACGTTAAACTCCTATCAGTCGACACTATCCCAAAACCAATATCATCATTTTTCAAAAAGTTTCTCATGAGGTATCAGTACAGCATAACACACTATCCAGAGCCCAGACTGACCTTTTAAGTTCAGGACAACAACCAAAAAACAAGCTCGAGCTCGGCCATGTTTCTCCCTCCCTAACCAACACCATCTCCTCAACCTGCCCACAAATAAAGAATCACCTAAATATAAACATCTCATCCTGCCAGATATTCAGTACACCTCACTTGTCCTTTTTATGATTACCTAACCCATTTTTGTCCACTTGACTTCTCATTTCTTCCTTCTTAATGGTCCTTTTTCATTTACTTATCCACCCCATTACCTTGGCATACATATCCTATCAAACATCCTAGGTCTTATTACATCAACCGCCCACGGCCACCAAAAAAAAGCCGTGTAACCTTGGCCAAATCCAAAAATAAGTGAAGACATGAGCTGATCTTGTACCAAACAATAAGATAAACTAATTCTGAATTCAAAGATTAACACAAGAAAATGACCATTTCACTTCCCTCTATCTCCATGTTCTCCAACAAAACTGAATGCAACAAAAGGCATCCAACTGTTGCTCACAAACAAAAACATTTACTAGACCTGCCAACTACTGTTCCATTTCTTCCGCCTATTATACTTTTTTTTGTTTTCAATCTTCCTGTCATCATTTGGCATCATATTGCATCATTCGAACGTTTACCATAACCAACCAAGTAAACAGATGACATTACCTTGCCATCCATATCATATCAAACTAAAATAACTATTTACCTTACTTCAACCAACCCCATGATAGACAAAGATGAATAATGAATTGTATATTGAATCAAAGTCAGAACTACACTTATATAGACTGACCAAGGGACTAGACAATAAATTATAATAACCCTAAGGTAATAGTAAGTCTATTTATTGTCCATACGCCCCCGCAAGATGGAGGATCTAGAGAAGACTCCAATCTTGCCACGAAGACCAAGAAACGTAACTCTAGAAAGAGCCTTGGTAAGACAGTCCGCAAGCTGATCAGCCGAGGACACATGAGAGACACGCAGTTGACGAGCCTGAACTCTCTCGCGCACAAAGTGGAAATCCAATGCCAGATGCTTCATGCGAGAGTGGAAAACGGGATTGGAGCACAGGTAAGTGGCACCAATATTATCGCAGTAGATAATCGAAGACGAGCTGAGGGTAACTCCAAGTTCAGCAAGCAGATAAAACACGCAACATAGCTCAGCAGAAGTGGCAGCCACAACACGATACTCAGCCGTAGACGATCGAGCCACAGTCTTCTGCTTCTTACTCTTAGAACACCAAGCGATGAGAGAACCACCGATGTAGACCAAGTAGCAGTCGTAGAGCAAAAATCATCCTTGTCCCCTGCCCAGTCAACATCGGAAAAGGCATAGAGGAAATTCGGACCACGACAAATAACAATTCCCATATCGATAGTACCCTGTAGATATGGAAGGAGCCGGCGGACAGCATGCCAGTGAGTAGTGGTGGGACGATGTATAAACTGAGACAGCTTGTTAACAGCATAGGTAATATCCGGCCTAGTAAGAGACAAGTACTGCAAGCTCCCAATAACAGTCCTATAAGAAGTAGCATCCGAGAAAGCCGAATGACTAGTAAGGGAGAGAGGGGAAGATGGATCTAGCGGAGTCTGAACCGGGTTGGCATCGGTCACGGGCATAGTTGTCAAATCGGGATTCAGATAGTGAATCGAAACTCACCTTCATTGAATCGTGAATCGAATCGAATCGTGAATCGTAAAGATTCGCTTTCACTTATGTTAGGTTTATATAATAACATATTTTACTAAACTATAACACGTGTGAGCTAATATATTCATAATTTTACAAAAAGAAAGCTCAAAGTTTCAGAAACTCGCATCCCTAGCTAGTGATAAGAAACTTTAAACAATTTTTATAATGAAGATATAGAAATACAGGTGGAGCAACGAACTATTGAGATGCCAGAGAAATATAAAATAATAGAAAACTATTAGCCTTTGACTAAAAGGAATGTACAAGTCATTTTAAAACTAACACATGTTGCAAAACATTCAGAAAAAATAAAGTTTTATTTCATACACTTGAGCTCTAACTCAAATAAGCCTTCAACTGAATTGGTGAATCGTATGAATCGGATTGAATCGCAACTGAATCGTAATATTCAGAATCTTGAATCGGGATTCGGTGAAATTTTTAACCATTTAAGATTCACCAAGGGATTCGCATCGTTTCATGGGTGAACCGAATCGAATCGTAGGATACGAATCGTGAATCGTAAGATTTTGATAACTATGGTCACGGGTCATGTCGTGTCGCTGGAAGTGGTCATAAACATAACCACTCTGAGACAGCAACAAACCGTCGCGATGGCGAAGAACCTCAACCCCCAGAAAATAAGGTAAGTCACCTAAGTCTTTGAGAGAAAACTTGTGAGACAAGGCAGAGATACACTATTGGACAGAGGTAGCATCAGAACCAGTAACAATGATGTCATCAACATAAACCAGAAGGAATACAGTCGTGCCTGAACCACGATACATAAAAGGAGAAGTGCCGGCCTTGGAGTTAGCGAACCCTTGCTGAAGAAGGAACTGGCGCAACTCAGCGTACCAAGCCCTTGGAGCCTGTTTAAGGCCATAGATCGCCTTTTTGAGGCGACGAACATGAGTAGGACGATCCCAGTCAATGAACCCCTGAGGCTGAGACATGAATACATCCTCATGAAGAGTACCCTGTAGGAAGGCATTGTTGACATCCAACTGCTTCCGTGACCAACCCTGACTGACAGCAATAGTGAGAATAACACGAATGGTAGTCGGCTTCACAACCAGGGCGGTGATGAAAACCCTTGGCCACAAGCCGGGCTTTATACCTGTCAACCGAGTCATCCTGTCGTCGCTTGATGCGAAACATCCACCTGCAACCAACCAAATTTCGTCCGGAAGTGGCAGGAACTAATTCCCAAGTGTCATTGCTCAGGAGACCGCCGGATCCAGTGAGGCCGTGGGGGCCACTAGGTCAATAGACGCTGGTGGAGCCGACACTTTAGGCAGTCTACTATACTGTAATCCAGAGTACCTACGAGGGGGAGGAAGAGGGGGATCAGTGGGGAACAGCAGGATGACCAAGGCGATGGTGCCAGGAACTGAAAGTGGGTCTGTACTCCATGGTAAGTGCAACAGGAGGTGAATGATTGGCTGGCCAGATAGACTCCATTCCTAAGAGGTCCTATGAGAAGTGGCGCCCCCGTAGTTCGATCCTTCAAAACAAAACCAGTATGTGAAAACTCAACAGTCAGATGATTTTTTTCACACAATTTCGCAACAGATGTGAAGTTTTGTTTAACTGAAGGAACACATTAAACTCCATATAAAGAAAAATGATGGGCACCATGCTGAAGATAAAAAGAACTAGTGTGACTAATCGGAAGACCTATACCATCACCAATCATGACATCCTCAGTATGCTTATAAAGCTGATGGAAGGAGAGATTCTGCAGATCGGAAGTGATGTGATGAGTGGCGCCACTGTCTAAGAGCCACGCCGGAGTCACTGGACTAGGTGCTGAGGGAGCAGTGGCAAGGTTAGCCCCGGCGGGAGGCCTGAATGATCCAAACTGAAGAGGTCCGAATTTAACAGACACTAAATTGGGGGTAGTCTCGAATCTGATGACCCTGGGCATTACACCCTTGACAGAACCCTTTAAAGAGTTTGGGAACGCGTTTACCAGATGACTGCTACTGGGAACCGGTTGGGTTCCATGGAGCGGACGGAGCCGACCACTGCTGTGGCTGTGGAGGTGCCCACTGCTGAGACGGGGGGTTCGACCAGTACTGCAGAGTGGTCTGAGAGGGTTGCGGCTGGCCACAGTTGCGCCCTTTGTTTTTGGCTGAAGGCCCCGTGCTGTAATTGACAGATGCAAGATATCCACAGATCGAAGTTAAAGAATGACTCTGGAGTGTAAGTTCCTGATGAGACAGTTTTTCAAATAGCTATTCGTATCCAATATCAGTGTCCCTACTCCTGATAGCTGCAACCATTGGATGATAAACCTCATTCAGGCCATCTAAGATTCGATCAACCACATCAACTTCGTCCATGGGTTTGCCAAGGAGGGCGAGTTCATCGGCTTTGTTTTTGACAAACCGAAGAAACTCCACAATTGTGCGTGTTCCTTGTTGAGAACGCCTCAAGTGTTCCTTGATCTGCATAATATGACTCCTAGAGGGTTTAGCGTAGATGTTGCGAAGTGTATCCCAGATCTGAAGTGTTCCTTGTTGTGCGCGTGCGACATGGGAGAACGTCGTGGGTGTAAAAGTATTGACTAAGTATGCAGCAATCAACTGATCCTGCTCGTACCAAGCAATATAGCTTGGATTAGGGACCACTTGTCCAGCAGCCGACGGAGCGAGGTGGCGGAGGTGGATTCGGACACGCCTGACGAGGTAGTGCTGGTACCAGTGGGGGCAGCGGTGGTTTTGACGGTTCACATCGATGTCTTCGTCTGCTTCTGGGCGGCGGCATCGTCCTGTTTCGTCACAGTTGGCGATGGTGGGAGGATCGTGCCAGGGACTAGATAATAAATTATAATAACAAAAATAACCCTAAAGTAATAGTAAGTCTATTTATTGTCCATACCCCAAACACGTATGATGATACAACGACCTTGAACATCGACAACTTCTACAATTTTGCACATAACAAAAATGACCACATATCTGATCACAAAATCAAACATAAACATAACCTCCGATGATAAAAAACTCATACTTGGGAGTCAAATCCAATCCTGAAACTTGTGTTACACTACCAAGGAAAATAGAATACATGGTGATATGGTGAATACGATGATGACTTCAGTTTAATAAATTTGGGGGTTCGGAATTGTAAATGATGAGGTCATCAATTCATTCCCATAGTTTTCATTGAGTACGGTAAAAGCAGGTTTCGAAAATGGAGATATAAGTTATATTTCTACGGGGCTCTCATGGTTGAACAAGTTATTGATTTCGGGAATGTAAGGTACATATGACAGTGCTGGATCAAAATTTGGGTCTATAGAATTGAAAATGTTCGAGTCCATATTTCTTGAGAGGATTCTAGCTCAGGAGGGCCAATAGAATAAGTGAAGATTTGGTAAACACGTTGATGGTTATCAGTTCAGAAAATTTGGGATTTTCCGAACCGTAAATGATGAGGTCATCATTTCCATCACATACTTTTCATTGAGCTAGGTAAAAAACAAGTTTTGAGAATTGAGATGATAGAAGTTACATTTCCACGGGACGCTCTTAGTTGGATGATTTATTGATTCTCGAGATGTTGAGTACATATGGTTGTTGTGGATCTAAAAACTTTGGGGCTATAGAATTGGAAATGTTTGGTCAATATTTCACGAGAGGATTCCACGAGAGATTCTAGCCAAGGAAGGCAAATCGGATAGACGATTATTTGGTAAATGTGTTGATGGTTATTTCAGTCAGATAGCTAAGATAATGTGGAGTTTTTCGGAATCGTACATGATGAGGTCATCATTTCCATCGGATACTTCTCATTAGGTAAGGTAAAACAGGCTTTGAGAATGAAATGGTACAAGTTATATCCCCACAGGCTTCTCGTGCTCTGTTAGTTGGTCAGATTATTGATTTCGGGAATGTTGGGTACATGTGATAGTGTTGGGTCATAAAAGTTTGGGCCTATAAAAGTTAGAAATGTTCAAGTCCATATTTCACAAGTGGATTCTATCTAGGAATGGTAAGGGTAGTGATTATTAGGTTTAAAATATAAGAGGTCTGTGATATTGGATGTTTGGCCGGATTATGTGAATGGGGCAAGGTAGTTTGGTTTCGTAAATGTCGAGCACATACTGTTTATAAAACTAAGCGCCTCAAGAAAAGGTAAAATATAAATCGTCGTTCCGAAGCATTTGTATGTAGTGAAGTAAAATTGAATATATAAAATTTTGGTAAATGTTCATAATGGTTGTTTGAATATATTAAACAGAATACATGATGACATGATTTCTTGTTAACATGATGGTTCGGAAATTTGGAATTTTCGGAATCGTATGATGGGGTCATCATTTCCATCGGATACTTTTCAATGGTAGTGTAACACAAGTTTCATGAATGAAGGTGATATAGATTATCATGGAATGATAGTGTTCTTACTCGGTTAGAGAAATTTAAATCATGAATGGTTTGGTGATGGCGTTCGTAGTTATTAATAGATTCAAAATATATGAGGCTTTGTGGAATTAGAAATAACATAATTCCATAATTTTCATGGGATCACGTTAATACGGCAAGGTAAATTGGTTGTGCGAATATCGGGCACACTGTTAAGGCGAGTTGAAAAGAATTGGATTGGGCATATATGTGTTCATGACAGGATAGTTCTAGTTAGTATTGGAAATTGGATACATGAACCTTTGACAATAAGTCCACAACGGCTATCTTGGTTTGATTTTTTTGCGAAATTGGAATAAATATAAGTCATCGGTTCCATGAAATTATTTGAATTGGGCAAGGTAAACTGGTTCCGTCCAATAATTTGGAATTTCCTAATCAAGAAGAGCTCATTTAAGTGTGGATAGAGAGTATGTAATTGGAGATGCTATTAATCATGAATCCATGGGAGATTCTTATTGAGTAAGAAAACATTTAACTGGCCTAGGTTAAATTAGACCGCCTAAACTAAAACCACAATTCAACTAACTTCTCTCCATACGCTTCTATCTAATCCCAATTCTGATATGAAACTATATAAAATCACTTCACCAACTTCACCCCCAACTTCAACTAAAGTGGAAATCCACACATCTTGATGTCCAAATCAATCTTACCTAATGGTAAGAAGCAGCCACAAAATGTGGCAGCATATCCCCAAAATCTCGACGCTTATGGGACCCAAACATCAAATATCTGTCTGTACCTTATCCTTTTATCTACCTCTTCTTTGCTCACTATATTCTAGTTATTTTCCCAAAAAAAAAAAAAAAAAAAAAAAAAAAAAAAAACTCTCGGAATTATCAAAAAAGTTACTTTAATGTACATTCAGAGAATAGGATTCAACACATAAGAACTTTCCAATTTCCTACACAATCATGTGACACATGGCCGTTGGACCACATAAGATATGTTATTCATGACTAAACAGTTGTAAATAAGTTCTTCAAAAGTCTCCACCAAACAGTGTTTTTCTCCAGCCTTAATCCACGTCACCTTTCCTCCATCTCTATTTCGCTTGACACAGTTGCCCATCTCCAGCAACAAACATCAAATATCCCATTTCCTCCAATTGCATACCATTGGATTCTCAAAATGATCAATTCAGTAGTGCAACTACAACCCCCATGTTCCTGGCATTAAATTTCAGTGAACCACTCCAAAAATTTAGCGTGTGTCTGTACCCACTGTTTGTGAAACATGACTTCCACGTAATACTTTTCTCCAAACCTTCAGATCACAACAACTTGTAACTCCACTTGAAGTGAACTCTCAACTGGGTTGACTTGCAAGCCTTATCGCTTCACCTATTCCAATGTTTAAAGAGTCTACAAGAAACTTCAACAATCTTCACCCACTAGTATCATTCCTAAGTAACCAAAGTAACTCTCCCCCAGTTGAACACAACTAACCAAGTGTAGGTTCATGCTAAATCACCATTATTACTTCATTAATAAATCAAACTGTACTAAGACATCTATAGTAAAATCTAAAATCCCACCAGACTCAACAGACTTCAAACTTCTGCAAAGGTTAGATCACATTCACTGATCTCAAAAGTCAAAAACATACATAGCAATAAACTAACTGATAAGCTGCTTCAAGTTTGATATGGACATAGAAAACAATCAAAAACAGCCCAATTTTCATCTCCATTTGTCTAAAAAATATCTAACTGCTCACATTTTCTCTAGAAAAGAAGTATCAGCAAACGTGACCGCAGTAATATACAACGGAGTAGCATTTTCTCAAATACATCAAGAAATACATGCTCAAGCTGCATTGAGTTTATATTGTTACCTGCTAGGAATTCACCGCTCATCCTGTGTATCGATCAATAGTTCTGGTGTTTTGTAAAAAAGTCAGATGTCTCTGTCACAGCCTGATTCATATAAGAACAGATAGCACAGAAGGCAAAGTTTAAGCAAACATTAGAAACTAACAAACACTTGTATATGCATACACTCGGTCACAAGATAAGCATTACATAGTAATCACGGGTACACAAAATCTTCTATAGCTTTAGTAAACACCAAATGCTTACAGTTACAGTTAATTTGTCTGATTTGTTTATGTTTCTCTTTTAGGTGAAAATGAGAAAGAAACAATGCTGCTAAATTGGGTAATTCTTCGAAAATTCAAAAATGGAGCTCCCTGTGAACCCTCCCGTCTTCCCCTCCAAACCACCGCCACAGCCTCCGCCGCGTCCGCCGGCAGGTGGTTCTGGTGATCTCCGCCGTAACCAGGCGAATTTCAAGCGTCGTTTCGTCTCAAATTCGTCGCTCTCTGATGAGGATGAATCGATCACAGGCAATAGAAATTTCCGAGATGCTCTCGTTCGTTCCCCAAAGGGGATCTATATGGCTGATGAAGAATCGGTGGTGGACTCCATGGATACTGTTGAAATCCAATCGGAAACCACCATTGATGGCCAGATCCATATCCGTATCGGCGGTGCTGCTCTCCGTCGTCTCCATCGGCCTTGGAGTCGTGCTTTGATCGTGAAGGTTCTAGGTCGAGATCTCAACTATCGTCTGTTGCGAGATCGCTTGGAGGACCAGTGGGATCTGGCTCAGGGCTTCGAACTGACAGATCTCGCGAACGGATTCTACTGCGTTCGGTTCTTCAACAAAGAGGACTATGAACATGTCCTTCTGCGAGGCCCATGGATGATCCAGGGCAACTATCTCACTGTTCAAACGTGGACGCCTCATTTTGATCCTCACGGCCCGGCGGTGAGATCTACGCCGGTGTGGATCCGGCTAAGAGGTATCTCGGTGGAATACTATGATGAGGATACGTTGATGGATATTGGTGGCCGTTTCGGCAAAGCTATCAAGGTGGATCCAACAACCCTAGCGGCGGCGAGAGGGCAGTTTGCTAGGGTTTGTGTGGAGATAGATCTCAGTAAAAGTTTGATTCCAGCAATTTGGATCAATGGAATTCGTATTCTGGTAGAGTATGAGGGACTCCACCAGATCTGTTTTGAGTGCGGTACGTATGGCCACCGGAAGGATGCCTGTCCGGTGGTGTTTGCTGCGGCGGTGCCGTCCCCAACTCCGGTTGTTCCTCCGTCTGGATCGATGGAGGGATCTGAGGAGGCGGCGACGCTGCCTGTTCCGCCAATAGAAAGCCAACCGGCGGCGACTTCTGAACCGGAACCCCGTTTCGGAGCTTGGATGATTGCTGCTAGAAGGAAGAAAAAACCGCTGCAGCGGCGGCGCAGTGGTGGCGCTGAGATGGATCCAGGCCCGGATCAGTCGGGTGCTGGCTCGGGTCAGGAGTCGGGTCTGGATGCTGGTCCGGGTTCGGATACCCGGACGTCTGGTAAGGGGTTAGGGTCCCGTTTTGGCGTCCTTTCATTGGATGCTGACATTCTCGTGGATGGTCCGCGATCCAGAGGATCATTTCCCCAGCGACCTGCCTCGCTGGACAAAACAGGGTCATCAGTCAAATCAGTGGCCAATAAGCAGGCGCCACGTGGCAAGAAGATTGACTCCGTGTCAAAACAGCAGAAAGGGGTCCGAAACCCTAATTCTCGCCAACCTCTTCAGACTCTAGACTTCAATAGTTTCCCGGCGATCTTCAATTTCCAAGCATCTCGAGCGTCGCCGGTGAGTCCTGAGACTGGTCATGGCAAACCTCCGGCGTATTCCTCTGGAATTCGAGGAGGTCTCAGTGCTAGTAGGCCTCGAGTGGATGTCACCTACACTCGTCACAGGGGCTCCATGGATCGACCTAATTCAGTTCGAAATTCATCCGGGTATGATCTCCGAGATAGAGCCGAGACTCGTAACGGAACTGGAACTGAGAATTCCATTCCGGATGAGGGTTTTGCTTCAGGAACTTCAGGAGTGGGGAAGGGTAAGGGGCTTTCTGTCCCAGGAGGTTCTGAGTCGTCTGATTGACTCAACAACTCAAGCTAATCCAATGAAGATTGTCTCGTGGAACTGCCGAGGTATTGGTAATTCTGATACTGTTAGGGCTGTTCTTGATCTTTGTTATTCTTCTGCTGCTGATCTGTTAGTTTTGGTTGAACCTCGTGTTGCTAGCTCTCATTTGAGCTCTATTAAACGTCGGTCTAGATTAGACAAGTCTTATTGTGTGGAGTCCCAGGGTTTCAGTGGGGGTATCTGGTTGCTTTGGGATAGTTCCACCATTGATGTGGAAGTACTGTCCTGTACCAGTCAAGCCATTTCTGGCATTGTTAAAAGGAAAGCTCAACCTGATTGGTTGTTTACAGGGATCTATGCTAGTCCAATTCCTTTGGCTAGGGAGGATCTCTGGGCTTATTTAGCCAATCTTAGTCAGCTTCACTCTTTTCCTTGGTTATTAACTGGGGATTTCAATCAAGCTGGTGCTAGTCATGAGAAAGTGGGGGGTAGACCTCTTAATAAGAGACATTGCAGTCAAATGTGGGACTGCTTTAATGAATGTCAACTTCAAGACTTGGGTTTCTCTGGTCCTAGCTTTACCTGGACTAACTCTCATCATGGTGGTGGAGTGATCAGACAAAGGCTGGATAGAGCCATGTGTAATGCCAGCTGGAGGTTGTTGTTCCCTGAGGCTTCTGTTAAGCATGTTACTAGATTCTGTTCTGATCACCATCCTTTGTTGATTAATTCTGAAGGTTTACCTCTCCCTACTCATAAACCTTTTAGAATTGAGAACAGTTGGTTCTGGGAAGACAGTTTTGGATCACTAGTTGATCAGCATTGGGTGTGTCATAAATCCATTGCCAATATCACTAGTGATTTTATTACTGATGTTAAGATTTAGAACTCTTCTGTGTTTGGTAATATTTTTGCTAGAAAGAGACAGCTCAAAGCCAGATTGGATGGCATTCAGAGAGCTCTTTCTTTTGGGGAGAACCCCTTTCTAAGTAAGTTGGAAGTGGAGTTGCAGCATCTACTTGGCATTGTTCTGAAACAGGAAGAATTATTCTGGTTTCAGAAATCTAAGGTGAATAAACTTCTTCTTGGTGATAAGAACACTAAGTTCTTTCACCTTTCTGCTGTCACTAGAAGAAGAAGAAACAAGATTGATGCCATTAAACTCTGTAATGGAGAGTGGTATGATGATCCTTCTACTCTCAAGGTGGAGGTTACCAATCATTTCAAGGAATTGTACTCTGTTTTGGAGTTAGATCACTGTATTCAACCAATTTGGTGTGGCAGTGTTCTCTCTGATATTGATAAGAGTCTTCTTACTGCTGCTATTTCCACTAAAGAGGTTAGAGATGTTGTCTTTGATATGGGTGCTTTCAAAAGTCCTGGTCCTGATGGGATTAACCCTGGGTTTTACCAGCATTATTGGTCTTCTATCAGCTCTGTGGTGGTTGATATGGTGAGGACTGCTTTTCAAACAGGTAAGTTGCCAGTTAATATTAACAAAACTTTGCTAGTTTTGATTCCTAAAGTGGAGAACCCCACTTCTTTCTCCCATTTGAGACCTATCAGCTTGTGTAATGTCTCTTTGAAGATACTTACCAAGCTAATTACTCACAGGTTTAGGGTAATTCTCCAAAGGATTGTCCACCCTCTTCAATTTAGTTTCCTTCCTGGCAGACTTGCTAGTGAAAACATTTTACTTGCTCAAGAAGCTTTTCATTGTCTCAACACTAAGAAAAGTAAAAAGGGGGGTCTTGCTATCAAAATTGACCTGGCTAAGGCCTATGATAAAGTCAAATGGTCTTGCCTGGCTTCTATTCTTGCCTCCATTGGTGTCCCTGCCAATGTGCATAGTCTAGTTATGGACTCTGTGACTACTGCCTCTTTTAGTGTCTTATGGAATGGGGAACAGCTTGATGAGTTTACTCCTCAGAGAGGATTGAGACAAGGTGACCCCATCTCTCCCTATTTGTTTCTTTTAGTTATGGAATTATTGGCTCAAAAGATACATTCAGCTGTTGAAGCTGGTAAATGGAAAGGTATTAAGTTGTCCAGGTGTGGTATGCCTATTACCCATTTGTTTTTTGCTGATGATTTAATTCTTTTTGGGGTTGCTACTAAGAAGCAAGTGAGAGTTATGAAACAAGTTCTCAAAGAGTTTTGTGAGGAAGCTGGACAAGCTATTAGTTTTGAGAAATCAAGACTGTTTGTAGCTCCTTGTGTTCCTAAAAGTGCTGCTAGAGGTCTGAGTTCTTTATTGAATATCCAACTCACTGATGATTTGGGCTCCCATTTGGGTATGCCACTTATCCACAAGAAATTCAATGCAAGTACCTATAGATTTTTGGTGGATAAGATTTTGGCTAGACTGTCTGCTTGGAGAGCTTCCCAACTCTCTTTGGCTGGGAGGGTCACTCTTATTCAGTCAGTTTTGCAAGCTGTTCCTGCTTATGCTATGCAAACTGTTATTCTCCCAAGTGCTGTTTTAAGGGAGATTGATTTGATTTGTAGAAGGTTCTTGTGGGGAGGTTCTATTAGCAAAGCCAAACTTTCCCTTATCAATTGGGAAACTGTGCTACTGCCTAAAGAATATGGAGGTCTGGGTCTTAAGAGAATTAGTGATTTTAATTCAGCTTTGCTAGCCAAGGCTGGCTGGAGTTTAATCACAAACAACTCTTCTTATTGGTCAAGGGAGCTGATCAAGAAATATGGAAAGCCTTCTCTTGATCCCAATAAGAGACAAATTAAGCCTTACCATTCTAGAGTTTGGAAACATATTTTTAAGAGTCTTTCTGCTGTTTCCTCTGGTTTTGGTAAGAATGTCATTTCTGGAAGGGACACTCTGTTCTGGGTTGAGAAATGGCTTGGCAACTTCAAATTGTTGGATGTGGTGTCTACTCAACTCTCTGATGATGAACTTCTCCTTACTGTTTATGATTACTGGGATTGTGATGGAGGGTGGAAGATGCTGTTGTTGAGTGATATTCTTCCTCCTGCTATTTTGGATCTTCTTGCTGCTATCTCTCTAGATGATTCTAATGTTTCTAATGATGATGCTGATCAGACTGTGTGGTTGCCAAATAAAGGTACCTTCTCTGTTGCTTCTGCTTATTTGGAGTGCACTAGCTCTGTATCTAAGCCTCCTTGTGATAAGAATTGGAAGCTGATCTGGAAACTGAAAGGTTTTCAAAGATGGAAGTGTTTTATGTGGATAATTAGACATGATAGACTTCTGACTCAAAATTTGAAATTCAAGAGGGGTATTGTGAGTAATCCTCTCTGTCAGTTATGTGGGCATGATATTGAAACTACAATTCATGCTTTGAGAGATTGTGCTGCTATTTCTTGGATGTGGAAGTTAATTGTGCACAAGGACTTTTTGGATTCATTTTTTAACTCTGATGTGTCTCACTGGGTTGATCAAAATTTGAGCTGTAATTGGAGCTCCTTTGAAGATATTGAGTGGCCAATTTTGTTCTTGGTGGCTGCTTCCCAATTCTGGTTATGGCATAATTTGGAACTCCATAATGAGGAGGTGGTAAAGCCTCCTAATATTGGTGTCTACTTATGTGCACAAGCTAGAAGAGTGATGGCTGGTTTATCTCTGTCTCCTGCTCACTCTTCTTTGCCTCCAAAAATTGTTAAGTGGATCACTCCCCCTTCTGGGAAAGTCAAACTCAATGTTGATTTTGCCCAGAATGGGAATGATCAAGCTGCTGTGGGTATGGTTTGCAGAGATATGCATGGTCAGTGGCTTTGGGGTTTACAAAAGAAAATTGTTGCTACTTCTGTGTTACATGGTGAGATTTGGGCCATCTTTGTTGGCCTTAATGTTAGTAAGGAGATGAATTTTTGTGATGTCATGATTGAATCTGATTCCATGGATGCAGTGGAGATGGTTCACAGTTTTGATCAGTCTTCCCCTTTCAAATTTCTGCTTCAAAGTATTGTTGATGTGATGCAGAATCTGGGTAGCTCTCTGGTTCATATTGCTAGAGATTGCAATAGTGTGGCTGATGCTCTGGCAAAGCAAGGACTGCTTATGGCTGAGCAGGAAGTTTTTTCTTTTAATTGTCCTGATTTTTGTAATTCTCAGTTTGTGTTAGATCTGTCTGGGTTAGGTCAGATTAGTTCTTTGTTTTAGAGCTTTGCTCTCCTCTTTGTACCAAAAAAAAAATGAGAAAGAAACAGAGCATGTAGAAACAGAATTTTCCAGTTTCGCCAAATTGGGAACAAACACCCATGTTATGTTGGTTTATAACTGGTCAACATATTTTTTTTCATCTCCTGCTTGGATAAAACATTTGAAACACAGAGATGCATAAGCATTTAGTAAGTGTATCTGCAAGTTAACTCTGCGTAGACATGTATGGCGTACAAAACAACCCACTCTCCAATTTCTCTTTTGATGAAGTGTCTATCTATTTTGATATGCTTTGTTCTATCATGTTATATTGGGCAGTGTGCTATGACAATTACAGACTTGCCATCACAATAAAGGGTCAATGGAGATCCATTTTGATCTTCAGGTCTTCAAGGATAATCTTAACCAACGTAGTTCACTCACACCTTGAACCATTGCTTGGAATTCTGCTCACACATTGGAGGGTGATACATCTTGAGCCATTGATCTTTAGCTTGGCGAACCAGCTGTAATTGACGCCTCAAAATGTCATGGCTTTCACGGAGAAGCTGACTATAGATAAATCATGAATAGCAAGTTCGGCTTTCAGGAACTCCGGAGACAACTATGTCGATAGTGGCATGAACAAGCGTAGAAAATCCAGTAAGGCCATAATACCAAGATCCTTGTAGAAATATGAAGCATATCTAGGGCTTCGCTGAAGACGTGGAGTAGGTCAGGGTGGTAGTTGGTTGCGCTGGCAGGTGTTTGTTTGGAGAAGTGGTGGACTTTTCAGCTTGAGGCATGGGTGTTGCAGGTAAGGCCAAGATGATGGGTACAGTTGAAAGTTGGGCATGAGGGGCAGCACAATGATTCATTTCATTCGCAGGAGGAAGGCTGGGTATGAGGATGGTGTTTGGAATTGGGGTTGTGATAATCGGAACGTGGATGCTACAACACGCCTGAATGAAGAACTGTCAGCTTCAGAGTGGGTGGCAGAAGCTTCATCAGCTTCAGGTGGTAAGGAAGTGGCATGAGAATGGGCAGAGGTAGTTGGATGCATGTTAAATATATTCTGCAAAATCCGCTTTCCAGACCTTATAATTCTGTAAATATTTACTAGATTTATGTTGAAATATGGGTTGTCCGTACTGGAAGAAAATTGAGGTACAATCTCATCGGGGAAATGTACTGACCCTTGATCTGCAGATCTTTTAGAGGAATGTGTTGAGTCTAGCGACGTGATCTCATCGGAAGGGTGCACTATGCCTATTACTTGGGAGGGATGTATGGTAGGAGTCTCTTGAATCCTTCTGGTTTAAGGGAGGGTGGTACTTCTTGTTGACGCTGGAGATGTTGAGATACGGGCATCCTGTCAACGTCGAGTAAAGGAGTTCACTGCAGGCGTTTTCGGCGCTGAGATAATGGCTCAAAGCCGAGTTTAGTGGATAAGGAAGGCGCAACAGCCAAAGGTGGTCTTCAAGCACGTTTTTTAGAATGTTTTTTACAACATCCGCCATCAAATCCCCACCAACACCACTTGCTCTCGCAGCCAAACCCATCCCATATCAACACCAACACCTATTTTCACGAACACAAACTTCCATTAGAAGCTCCTAATCACCTACCCGAGACCCATCATCTCCTTCACTAGCTATCAAATTCACTCTCGCAAATCGACGATTTAAACCACCAAGTTTTGCTTGGTTGAGTCTGGTACAAATCAGACTCACTGGAGAAGCCACCCACCATCACCTTAACCACCTACCTTTCTCTTTAAAATCTAAAACACCACAGCAACAACCGCTATTGCACTCACTACCAATGCCAGAGAGAAAAGAGCACCTGTTCCAAATCCAAAAGCCCACCAAGAATCAATATCCACAATTGTTTACTCAAATCAGAGGCCCTTACCTTCGATAAATTAGAAACCAGAGCATTATGGTCGGTCGAAGACTTATTTCCAGAAATACTAACACGTGGTTTGACCAATGTCCATTTCACATAACTGTTGTAATCTGGTTGAAATTTCATTGATTTGCACACTTGAGGATACAGATGCATTTTTCCGTCATACTAATACGTTGTATATCCGGTATTTTCACTACAAGAGTGAATACATGTTTGGTACATGTTTGGTAGTCATAAGAGGTGTTAGTGAAGTTTTTCAAACTATAAGGGGTGTAAATGAGGATCGTCTTAAACTGAGGGGGTGTAAGTGAAATTTACCCATTTCATAGCATCAAAATTATCTTTATTAAAATACAAGAGAATAAAAAGTGAAGAAAACAAATAAACAACTTCAACAACACAACTTAAAGAGATAAGTAGTTGATTTATTTCAAATATGCTATAATAGGTCTGTCTAAATTTAATATACTAGGGTAGTGCTTATACAAATCGGGCAATTCAACTAGCCACCAATTGAAATTTGTACCAAAAACTCGAACCTAATTACAGTTCAGCCAGCGAACTTTTGTCCGGGCCCGCCCAAGCCCAATTTTCATTCGAGCTGGATCCGGGTTGCTCAAATTCAGCCTGTCCAAGTTGGCACCCCTACAACCACACCAACGGCTGGCAAATGAGAACCCTAAACAATTAAGACATTCCCCCAAACAGTAGGCTAACATTATACCAAAGAACTTGAGTAAATTCACCGCAATGTCATGTGTTTTTTACGAACTTTCAACCACAGGCATTTCAAATGAATCTCAGGCTAGTTACAGTTATCTATGTCAGAATTAAGCCCCATCCAAATCAATCATATAAATCAACGGGAATTTACAAGCATAAAGTTTTAAGTCAAGAGATGTACTCACCCTCGATGTACATGAAACCCTTAAACCAACCACATACATTCTTTCTTCGACCGCATAGCTTCATCTGAATGATGGGAACTCAAACATGCTAACTAGGCAAGGAAATTAAAAGTCGATAGGAACTTCTGCCTTCACTTTTCACTAGGAAATGTAGTCTCCCAAACAATTTTATATCCTTTTCTCCTTCTCTCTACCTCATTATTCTCTGTAGCTATCACCCACTAGCAGGCGCTCTAATTTTCACATAGCTTTCCTATCTATTTTTTTTCTCGATGTCTATTGTCAATGTTCAATTCCTCTTCTACTTGACTTATCTTTACTATCCTCCATCTCTGTTCTTTTTCTTTTTCATGACTTCAACTCAACACCAAAACAAGACTATATCACAGAACTCAACAGAGGGGATTGAACGATGAATTTTGGTCTCCAGTTCTTACTTCCATTCTCAACCACGCGCTTAATCAAAATGGCGGATATAAATCCCTCCAGGTAATTTCCCAGGCTAACCATGCATTGGCATTCAATCCCTCTTCTAATCTGAATACAGCTCTGTGCTTTATTTCTAGTTTCCTTTTCTTTTTTAACTTCAGTGTGAAGTACCACAAAATGTGGCAGGTCCCTAACTAGGCTTATAAGGCTGGTTTGGATATCGGGGTTTTACAGTTTGGTTAACCAAACCGTTGTTGGGTTTGGATAGGGGAATTGGGGTCCGAAAAACTCCGGTGACCCGGCATTGTTTTAGCCGGTCACCCGTTGCTAAATCCTTTTTTTTTAATTAATTTTCAGTAACATCCGCAACCGGTGCCCGACAACTTGCCAGTGCCCTGCTTTTTGACAAAACAATCACCCGTAAACTATTTTCTCTCACGTGGGTAATTCACACCCACAAAACCCACATGCATCAGTACATGACTTTCTTCCCCCTCATAACGTCACTGCCATATCTCTATCTCTCTTTCTTCATACGTACATATATGTATGTATTATATGCTCGTACTTCATCATCACCAGGGCACCGAAACTACACACCCCGGCCACTGGATACTTTAGGAAACCGGGCACTGGTCTCTCCACCCATGCACCGGCCTATCTAAACTAGCCCATAAGAACACAACATTCAATATCAAAGATCGTCGCACTCTTCAAATTCATTTCTACTACAAGAGGATCTCCTCTTCCAAATAAAGTTTCGAGAACTAACACCAAAACAAGCAGATCCACTATCTTCCTCCTCCATTTCTGAGCTTCTGTCATCTCTCTTTCTTCTTTGTCCTCCTCTATTATGAAATAATCATACAGGCCACAGATCATTATCAACTAACACACAAACTGTCGCTTAAATCCTCAATCTACTTCACTATATTCTATTAGTTTAATCCCCCCCCCCCACACACACAAAGAATTATCAAAAAGTTCCTTCAATGGTACATGCAGAGAATGAGATTCCCCCACATAAGAACTTTCCAACTTCCTACACAATCATGTGACTAAACACAACCAAATAGTGTTTTTTCTCCAGCCTTAATCCATGTCACCTTTCCTCCATCTTGTTTCGCTCGACAAAGATACCCCTCTCCAGCAACACATCAGACATATCATTTCCTCCAAACGCATACATTTGGATTCTCAGTATGCTCAATTCAATATTGTAACTACCCCCTCCATGTTTCCGGATTAAAATTTCAGTGAACCACTCAAAAAATTTAGCATGTCTGTCTGTATCCACTGTTTGTGAAACATGACTTCCACGTAATAGTTTTCTCCAGACATTCAGATCACTACAACTCAACTGTACACGACATTGAAGAACTCAGTTCATAATCGTGTTTTAAGTGAACTCTCAATTCGCTCCCACTTAGACATGTATTCTCTATCTCCTTGCATCCTTTTCTTCTTATTTTTCTCCCGCTCTCCTATATGTGTATCCTTGCTCAACCTCGAGAAGTAAAAGTAAGAAAAGTGATAATCATTTTACCCTGATATCCATATCTTTATACGGCACCAAGTTAGATTTCAATGTTCAGTATTCTATAAGTCTACAGTTCCAGACCATCCAATTCAATGTTTCAACAAAATGTAAAAATAAGAATTGCAGTATATGCATGCTAGTACGTATATACTCCCCTTTCTGTTTCTTCAATTTTCTACTCAGTTGTCCTAATTTCCCTTTTCCTCCTAGATTAGACCTCTGACCAAAGAACGAAAGACCGTAAGCCAGTCACACACTTCTTCCCATAAAACAGCACCTACTTCCTTGATCAAGTTAATTATTGTACAATCAATTATACTTTTACCCTATTCCCACATATTTCGTATCTCGCTAGTCTCTATTACTAAAATAATCCACAAATCAAACACCCAGTATAACAAAATTACTGCCGGAGGACACGGAAACAATATCCTAGTGTCACAAATTCTAAACACCAACACACGACTTGCAAACTATCAGTACGTAGTTGCAACAAGTGCAACTTCTAAGACCATTTTTGTCCCACCAATGTTGTCAATAGAAACACAAGCATCTGTTAAACTAATATATTCACATCAAAATACAGATACACAATAGTTACCCTTTGAATAAAAAAGCAGATGCAAGAAACCCAATATGAACTAGTCACATGATTATCCAATCATCAATTACTATATCCAGAATTGAAGTCTTGCGCACATATCTTTTCTGACTGGTTCTCACACACTTATTCATTGTTGTCGTGATATCCCGTCTCATGTCAGAAACTTGAGAAAAGGAATCTTGGTTGTATATGGTACCTTGTGAATTATAGCTAGCGAGTTGGGCTTAAGCGTTTTCCTCCAAGAATTAGGAATTAGGATCAACCAGTAATCTGTTTAATATTTACAAATGGTATCAGAGCCCACATGGTCTGTGGTGTTCACAGTGGAGTAAAGGCTATGTCTCTCCCTCCCTAACCAACACCATCTCCATAACCTGCCCACAAATAAAGAATCACCAAAATATAAACATGCCATCCTGCCAAATATTCAGTACACCTCACTTATCCGTTTTATGATTACCTAACTTTTTTTGTCCACTTCATTTCTCATTTCTTCGTTCTTAATGTTCCTTTTATCATCTTCTTCATCACCCCATTACCTTGGCATTCATATCCTATAAAAAAAATCCTGGGTCTTATTATATCAACCACCCACAACCAGCAAAAGTAACCCGTGTAACCTTGGCTAAATCAAAAAATAAGAAAATGCATGAGCTAATCTTGTACCAAACATTAAGATAAACTAATTCTGAATTTAAGAGCAACACAATAAAATGATAATTTCACTTCCCTCTATCTCCATATTCTCCAACAAAACTGATACAACCGAAGGCATCCGATTGTTTCTCTGGAACAAAAACATTTACTAGACCTACCAACTACTGTTCCATTTCTTCCGCGTATTATACTTTATTCCAATCTTCCCGTCATCATTTGGCACATCATATTGCATCATCCGAAAGTTTACCAAAACAACCCAAGTAAACCAATGGCTGCATTACTTTGCCATCCATATCATATCAAACTGAAATCACTATTTACCTTACATCAACAAGCCCCAAACAACAACGATGATACAACGACCTTGAACATCGACCACTTCTAAAATTTTGCACAAAATGATCTCCAAACACAATGACCACATTATTTGATCACAGAATCAACCATAAACATAGCTCTATCAATTATCTTACTGGCAGATCAAATCAATATAAGCTTAACCCCGATTTGATGCAGTCAAAGTGGTTTTGTTTGGAAAGAATTTTCTATTATAACTCACATGATTTGAATAGATTTTCACCTAGTTAGTTAGCCTTGATTTTAGGAGTTAAATTGATTAGCCTTTAGTTACGTTTCTTTCCTTGGCCTAGAAATACAAATAGTTTTCCATACACTTATATGGTATAAGAGCCTGCTATTTTCTAGTTGTGAGTCAAATCCTACTCGTCAGATTAATTCAGAATTCGGTTCAGCTTTCGTTCTTTCATGGCTCAGTCTTTTAATCCTGGAGCTACTCTAAGCAACCATGGTGTGTCTGCGAGTCCAGCGAAAATCAAGCAGGAAGCTCCTCATCTCTTTTCCTGGAGGAGACCTGTTTCCATACATATTACAGTTCACAAGCTAGAAGGCATGACTTACTTGCACTGGGATCAGTCTGTCAAGATAGTGATCTGTGGCCGTTACATAAGATTGTAGTGGGTTTGAAACTTTTAGAGTCCTTATTCCACGAGAGGATAAAAAATAGGGAAGGCTAATAGAATACATGATGATTTGGTAAAAATGTTTGATAGTTACTTCAGTTCAGGAATTTGGAGTTTCGGAACAGTAAATGATGAGGTCATCACTTCCATCGGATATTTTTCATTGGGTAAGCTAAAAACGGTTCATTAATGGAGATGATAATGGTCATCATTCCATGAAGATGATAATGGTCATCATTCCATGAGATTGTTCTAACAGGGTGAAAATTGAAATCATGAAAATTTTATTGTTTGTATTGGTAGTGGTTATTACGTTCAAGTAATAAGGGGCTATGCAGATCGGAATTTTTGCTCGATTATTTGGATAGCGCTACACAAATTGGTTTCGCCAATGTTGGCCACATATCGATGTGGTGGATACGTAAAATATTGTACTTAAGCAATAGGAAATTCATAAATCATCATTCCTGGGGAAGTCTTTTGAGGTAAGGAAAATTGAATACATTGAGCTTTGCTATATATGTTTGTTGTGGCTATATCAACTTGAAAAGTTTATTGCATTCGAATGTTTCTAAATGGGCGAGGCAAATTAAAATCATGAAGTTAAGATAACTGTGTTGGCGCCTTGGAAGTGATTACTTATGTCCACAACATTTGGGGCTTCTAGATGATACAAGTTATATTTCCATGGGACCATTTTAGTTGGACAAGTTATTGCTTTCGGCAATGTTGGATATTCCATGAGAGGATTCTAGATAAGGGAGAAAAATGAAAGTGGTGGATCAGAAATTCGGGGCTACAGAAATCGGAAAAGTTCAAGTCAATACTCCACGAGAGGATTCTAGATGAGGAAGAAAAATAGAATACATGATGATTTGGAAAATTGATTGTTACTTCCGTTCCGAAATATGGGGTTTTCGGAATCGTAAATGATGAGGTCATCATTTCCATCGGATACTTTTCATCGGGTAAGGTAAAACAGGTTTCGTGAAATGGACATGATATAGGTCATCAGTACATGAGATTGTTCTAACTGGGTTAGAGATATTGAAATCATTAAAACATTGGTGATTGTGAGGGTAGTGGTTATTAGGTTCAAAATATATGGGGCCTGTGGAATTGGAATTCTCGCTGGATTAGATGAATGTAGAAAGGTGAACTAGTCCCGTGGACGTTGGACAGATATTGTTGTGATTGATTCGTAAAATTTAGAACTTCAAGGAGTTTGAAGTGGGTAAGGATAATTGAATACCTTAAGTTTGTGTATAAATGTTGGTGATGATGGCAATTCAAAAGATTAAGCGGTTCTAATATTGGAAATGATATAGGTCATCATTTCCAATGGGACTATTTTATTTTGATACAATAAAATGGTGGGTAAGGAAAATATGTTGGTAATGGTTATTTCCATTCGAAAGTGAAGGGATTAAATATTGGAAATGATATAGGTCATAGTTTCCATTGCGGCTATTTTATTTGGGTTGAGGTAAGCAGGTTTCATGGATGACATACGCAACCATTCCCTGAGCTTTTCGTTAATGGACCAGGCAAATTAAAAGATAATTGTGTTGGCGGTGATTTTTTTTATTTTTGTCCAAAATAATTGGGGCTTCTTGAATTAAGTAAGTTACATTTCCACGGGACTATTTTAGCAGTTGGACGAATTATTAAGTTAGGGAATGTTGGGTACACATGTCTGTGGTGACTCTGAAAAATACAGTGCTAAAGAAATTAAAAATTTTGAGTCCATATTCCACTAGAGGATTCTAGTTCAACAAGGCAAATAGAAATTGGTCAACATCTTTGATGGTTACTTCAGTTCAGAAATTTGGGGTTTTCGAAATCAAAACGTGTTGATGTTCAGTTTATATAATTTGGGGTTTTAGTAATTGTAAATGAAGTGATCATCATTTCGATTGGATACTTTTCATTAGGTAAGGTAAAAACAGGTTTCGATAACGGAGATGATACAAGTTACATTTACAGAGGGCTCTCATAGTTGAACTGAGTTATTGATTTCGGGAATGTACTGATTTCGTGAATGTTGGGTACATATGATAGTGTTGGGTCAAAAAAAAATTTAAGGCAATAGAAATTGGAAATATTCAATACAGTAGATGATGATTTGGTAAACATGGTGATGGTTACTTCAGTTTAGAATATTTGGGGTTTTCGAAATTCCAAATGATGAGGTCATCATTTCAATCGGATACTTTTTCATTGGGTAAGGTAAAAACAGGTTTCGAGAAGTGAGTTGACATAAGTTACATTTCCTCAGGGGCTCTCTTATGTCGACAAGTTATTGATTTCGGGAATGTTGGATACTTATGATTGTGGTGGGTCTGAAATCTTTGGTGCTATAGAATAGGAATGTTCAGCCCATACTCCACGAGCGAATTCTAGTTAGGGAAGGCACATTGAATAGATAATTCGGTAAACTTGTCGATGGTTACTTTAGTTCAGATAATTTTGGGGATTTTGGAATCGTAAATGATGAGGTCATCATTTCCATCTGATACTTTGTATTGGGCAAGGTAAAAAGAGGTTTTGAGAATGGTGATGACGTAAGTTGCATTTCCACCAGGCTCTATTATTTGGACGAGTTATTGATTTCGACAATGTTGGGTACATATGATAGTGTTGGTCATAAAAATTTGGTGATTCAGGAATCGGAAAAGTCAATATTTCACGAGAGGATTCTAACTAGGCAAGTCAAATAGATTTAGGGAATGTTGGGTACATATGACAGTGTTGGGTCAAAAAAACTTTGGGGCAATAGAAATTGGAAATATTCAATACAGTAGATGATGATTTGGTAAACATGGTGATGGTTACTTTAGTTTAGAATATTTGGGGTTTTCAAAATTCCAAATGATGAGGTCATCACTTCAATCGGATACTTTTTCATTGGGTAAGGTAAAAACAGGTTTCGAGAAGTAGGTTGACACAAGTTACATTTCCACAGGGCTCTCTTATGTCGACAAGTTATTAATTTCGGGAATGTTGGATACATATGATTGCGGTGGGTCTGAAATGTTTGGTGCTAAAGAATAGGAATGTTCAGCCCATACTCCACGAGCGAGTTCTAGTTAGGGAAGGCACATAGAATAGATAATTCGGTAAACATGTCGATGGTTACTTTAGTTCTGATAATTTTGGGGATTTTGGAATCGTAAATGATGAGGTCATCATTTCCATCTGATACTTGGTAAAAAGAGGTTTTGAGAATGGTGATGACGTCAGTTGCATTTCCACCAGGCTCTATTATTTGGACTGAGTTATTGATTTCGGCAATGTTGGGTACATATGATAGTGTTGGTCATAAAAATTTGGTGATTTAGGAATCGAAAAATTCAGTATTTCACGAGAGGATTCTAACTAGGTAAGTCAAATAGATTTCGGGAATGTTAGGTACATATGATAGTGTTGGGTCAAAAAAAAATTGGGGCAATAGAAATTGGAAATAGTCAATACAGTAGATGATGATTTGGTAAACATGGTGATGGTTACTTCTGTTTAGAATATTTGGGGTTTTCGAAATTCAAAATGATGAGGTCATCATTTCAATCGGATACTTTTTCATTGGGTAAGGTAAAAACAGGTTTCGAGAAGTGAGTTGACATAAGTTACATTTCCACAGGGGCTCTCTTATGTCGACAAGTTATTGATTTCGGGAATGTTGGATACATATGATTGTGGTGGGTCTGAAATCTTTGGTGCTATAGAATAGGAATGTTCAGCCCATACTCCACGAGCGAATTCTAGTTAGGGAAGGCACATAGAATAGATAATTCGGTAAACATGTCGATGGTTACTTTAGTTCAGATAATTTTGGGGATTTTGGAATCGTAAATGATGAGGTCATCATTTCCATATGATACTTTGCATTGGGCAACGTAAAAAGAGGTTTTGAGAATGGTGATGACGTAAGTTGCATTTCCACCAGGCTCTATTATTTGGACGAGTTATTGATTTCGACAATGTTGGGTACATATGATAGTGTTGGTCATAAAAATTTGGTGATTTAGGAATCGAAAAATTCAATATTTCACGAGAGGATTCTAACTAGGCAAGTCAAATAGATTTAGGGAATGTTGGGTACATATGACAGTGTTGGGTCAAAAAATATTTGGGGCAATAGAAATTGGAAATATTCAATACAGTAGATGATGATTTGGTAAACATGGTGATGGTTACTTTAGTTTAGAATATTTGGGGTTTTCAAAATTCCAAATAATGAGGTCATCACTTCAATCGGATACTTTTTCATTGGGTAAGGTAAAAACAGGTTTCGAGAAGTAGGTTGACACAAGTTACATTTCCACAGGGCTCTCTTATGTCGACAAGTTATTAATTTCGGGAATGTTGGATACATATGATTGTGGTGGGTCTAAAATCTTTGGTGCTAAAGAATAGGAATGTTCAGCCCATACTCCACGAGCGAGTTCTAGTTAGGGAAGGCACATAGAATAGATAATTCGGTAAACATGTCGATGGTTACTTTAGTTCAGATAATTTTGGGGATTTTGGAATCGTAAATGATGAGGTCTTCATTTCCATCTGATACTTGGTAAAAAGAGGTTTTGAGAATGGTGATGACGTGAGTTGCATTTCCACCAGGCTCTATTATTTGGACTGAGTTATTGATTTCGGCAATGTTGGGTACATATGATAGTGTTGGTCATAAAAATTTGGTGATTTAGGAATCGAAAAATTCAGTATTTCACGAGAGGATTCTAACTAGGTAAGTCAAATAGATTTCGGGAATGTTAGGTACATATGATAGTGTTGGGTCAAAAAAAAATTGGGGCAATAGAAATTGGAAATAGTCAATACAGTAGATGATGATTTGGTAAACATGGTGATGGTTACTTCTGTTTAGAATATTTGGGGTTTTCGAAATTCAAAATGATGAGGTCATCATTTCAATCGCATACTTTTTCATTGGGTAAGGTAAAAACAGGTTTCGAGAAGTGAGTTGACATAAGTTACATTTCCACAGGGGCTCTCTTATGTCGACAAGTTATTGATTTCGGGAATGTTGGATACATATGATTGTGGTGGGTCTGAAATCTTTGGTGCTATAGAATAGGAATGTTCTGCCCATACTCCACGAGCGAATTCTAGTTAGGGAAGGCACATAGAATAGATAATTCGGTAAACATGTCGATGGTTACTTTAGTTCAGATAATTTTGGGGATTTTGGAATCGTAAATGATGAGGTCATCATTTCCATCTGATACTTAGCATTGGACAAGGTAAAAAGAGGTTTTGAGAATGGTGATGAATAAGTCGCATTTCCACCAGGCTCTATTATTTGGACGAGTTATTGATTTCGGCAATGTTGGGTACATCTGATAGTGTTGGTCATAAAATTTGGTGATTTAGGAATCGAAAAAGTCAATATTTCACGAGAGGATTCTAACTAGGTAAGTCAAATAGAATTCGGGAATGTTGGGTACATATGATATTGTTGGGTCAAAAAAAATTTGGGGCAATAGAAATTGGAAATATTCAATACAGTAGATGATGATTTGGTAAACATGGTGATGGTTACTTCAGTTTAGAATATTTGGGGTTTTCGAAATTCCAAATGATGAGGTCATCATTTCAATCGGATACTTTTTCATTGGGTAAGGCAAAAACAGGTTTCGAGAAGTGAGTTGACATAAGTTACATTTCCACAGGGGCTCTCTTATGTCGACAAGTTATTGATTTCGGGAATGTTGGATACTTATGATTGTGGTGGGTCTGAAATCTTTGGTGCTATAGAATAGGAATGTTCTGCCCATACTCCACGAGCGAATTCTAGTTAGGGAAGGCACATAGAATAGATAATTCGGTAAACATGTCGATGGCTACTTTAGTTTAGATAATTTCGGGGGTTTTGGAATCGTTAATGATGAGGTCATCATTTCTATCTGATACTTTGCGTTGGGCAAAGTAAAAAGAGGTTTTGAGAATGGTGATGACGTAAGTTGCATTTCCACCACGCTCTATTATTTGGACGAGTTATTGAATTCGGCAATGTTGGGTACATATGATAGTGTTGGTCATAAAAATTTGGTGATTTAGGAATCGGAAAAGTCAATATTTCACGAGAGGATCCTAATTAGGCAAGTCAAATAGATTTCGGGAATGTTGGGTACATATGACAGTGTTGGGTCAAAAAACTTTTGGGGCAATAGAAATTGGAAATATTCAATACAGTAGATGATGATTTGGTAAACATGGTGAAGGTTACTTCAGTTTAGAATATTTGGGGTTTTCGAAATTCCAAATGATGAGGTCATCATTTCAATCGGATACTTTTTCATTGGGTAAGGAAAAAACAGGTTTCGAGAAGTGAGTTGACATAAGTTACATTTCCACAGGGGCTCTCTTATGTCGACAAGTTATTGATTTCGGGAATGTTGGATACATATGATTGTGGTGGGTCTGAAATCTTTGGTGCTACAGAATAGGAATGTTCAGCCCATACTCCACGAGTGAATTCTAGTTAGGGAAGGCACATAGAATAGATAATTCGGTAAACAGGTCGATGGTTACTTTAGTTTAGATATTTTCGGGGGTTTTGGAATCGTTAATGATGAGGTCATCATTTCTATCTGATACTTTGCGTTGGGCAAAGTAAAAAGAGGTTTTGAGAATGGTGATGACGTAAGTTGCATTTCCACCACGCTCTATTATTTGGACGAGTTATTGATTTCGGCAATGTTGGGTGCATATGATAGTGTTGGTCATAAAAATTTGGTGAAGATTTGGTAAACACGTTAATCATTCCTTCAACTGAAAAATATGGGGTTTCCGGAATCGTAAATGACATGGTCATCATTTAAAACGGATACTTTTCATTAGGTAGGGTAAAAACAAGTTCGAGAATGGAGGGCTCTCCTAGTTGGACGAGTTCATGATTTCGGGAATGTTGGGTACATATAATAGTGTGGGATCATAAAAATTTAGGGCTATAAAAATTGGAATAACCCATCCATATCTCACGAGAGGATTCTAACTAAGGAAAGCAAATAGAATAAATGATGATTTGGTGAACACGTTGATGGGTACTTCTGGCTTCCGAATCGTAAATACCAGTTTCGAGAATGGAGATGGTATAAGTCACATTTACAGGGAGCTATCTTAGTTGGACGATTTATAAGGGATGTTGGATAAACATGATAGTGTTGGGTCATACCATTTTGGTTACAGAAATTGGAAATGTTTTAAGTCCATGTTTCACCAGAGGATTCTAGCTATGGAAGGCAAATAGAGTAGATGATAATTTGGTATTCAATGGTTACTTCAGTATAGAAAATTTGGGGTTTTCTGAAAGGTAAATGATGAGGTCTTCATTTCCAAGGGATACTTTTCATTGGGTAAGCTAAAAACAAGTTTCGAGAATTGAGATGATATAAGTTATATTTCCAAAGATAGCTCTCTTAGTTGGACGATTTATTGATTCTGGGAAAGTTGGGTACATATGATTGTAGTGGGTCTGAAAAGTTTGGGTCCATAGAAATTGGAAATGTTCAGTCAATATTCCACGAGAGAATTCTAGTCGAGGAAGGCAAATAGAATAGAATAGATTATGATTTAGTAAAAGTGTTGATGGTTACTTCAATTCAGAATAGATTATGATTTAGTAAACGTGTTGATGGTTACTTCAATTCAGATAATGTGGGGCTTTCGGAATCGTATATGATGAGGTCATCATTTCCATCCGATGCTTTTCTTTGGGTAAGGTAAAAACAGGTTTCGAGAATGGAAATGGTAATAGTTACATCTCCATAAGGGTCTCGAGCAAATTATTGATTTCGGGAATGTTGGGTACATATGGTTACTTCAGTTCAGAAAATTTGGGCTTTTCGGATCATAAATGAAGAGCTCATAATTTCAATCATCGTGTATACTTCTCATTGTGTAAGGTAAAAACAGGTTTCGGGAATGGAGATGATACGTTACATTTCCACAATTTTTGGGCTATGGAAATTGGAAATCTTCAAGTCCATATCCCACGAGAGGATTCTAGCTAGATATGGTAAGGGTAGTGATTATAAGGTTCAAAATATGAAGGGTGTGTGATACTGAATGTTTCGCACGGGGCAAGCTAATTTGGTTTCGTGAATGTCGGGCACAAATTGTTGTGGTGTATTTATAAAATTAATCGCCTCAAGAAAAGGAAATATATAAATTGTCATTCCTAGGCATTTGTATGTAGGGAAGTAAATTTGAATATATAAAATTTGGAAAATGTTCATAATGTCGGGCACAAATTGTTGTGATGGTTTTATAAAATTAATCGCCTCAAAAAGAGGAAATATATAAATTGTCATTCCTCGGCATTTGTATGTAGGGAAGTAAAATTGAATATATAAAATTTTGGAAAATGTTCATAATGGCTGTTTTGAATATATTTAGAGCATCTCCAATGCTACTGGTTATAAGTTATTTATTTTTTAAATAAAATTGTCATTCTTTATTTTAACTATAAAAAAAATTGATACGATCTCCAATGCTACTATGTAAAAGTTAGCTAAAAGTAGTTATTGTAGGTAGGAATTAAATAAAAAAAACAATTGAAATATAAAAGAGGAGAGAGATAGACACAAAACATTTAGCTATCCATTTTCCCGCTCTTTAATAAAGAGCGGGATAACTATCCGTTATAATAAATAACGGAATAGAGAGCCCATTGGAGACACATTTTTCACCTTCTTTTATATTATTAAGATAACCGCCGTTTACACGTCCCATTGGAGATGCTCTTAACAGATACATGATGACTTGTTGTGATCAGGAATGATTAAGATAATGATGGGACTGTTCTAATTGGCTAAGGAAATCTAATTCACAATTCCAGCAAACCCACCTAGGAATTTCAAAAGACAAAGACCACCAAATATCTAATTGCATGTCCTTACTTTATCCCTCTTCTACTTGACTTCTCTTTACTAGCCTCAATCTCTTTGCTTTTTCCTTTTTCATGACTTCAACTAAACACCAAAAAACAAGACTCTATATCACAGAACTCAACTGACAGGATTGTTCGTTAATCTAGTCTCATAGTTCTTACTTCTTACTTCCACTCCCAACCACGCTTAATCAAAATGGTGGGATAATAATCCTCCAGGTAATTTCCCAGGCTAACCAAACCATAGCTTTCGATCCCTCTTCTAATCTGAATACAGCTCTACCCCTTCTATCCAGTTTCTTATTCCTTTAACTCTAGCTAATTGATAAGGAAACACAGATTTTTCGAGAACATCACTTGAACCCAAATACAAACTTAACCTCAGCATTACTACACAGTTTTCAACATTACATGTAATCTAGTTCTGAAGACAAGCCCTAAATATCCAGCAACTCAATTCCCTTCTCGGGCTTGTAAATCTTTTTGCTCAAATCACTTCATAGCCAAACAGACTATAGTCAAGAATATTTCTAATGCACCACCACAATTCAACTACACATCAATACAGCTTAATTAGCAACCATTTACCTGTCCTAAAATTCAACTAACTTTTCTATCCATACGCTTCTAACTAATTCCAATTTTGATAAGAAACTATGCAAAATCACTTCACCAACTTCAACCCCAACTTCAACTAAAGTGGAAATCCACACATCTTGATGTCCAAATCAATCTTACCTAATAGTGTGAAGCAACCACAACATGTGGCAGGTCCCTAACTAGGCTCATAAATCAAGCGTATCCCTCAAATTCTCGACCCTTATGGGGCCCAAACATTAAACTATATGTCTTTACCTTATCCTTTCATTCACCTCTTCATTGCTCACCCCTATCTCCTGCTTCTTCCCTTTCCATAACATGAACTCACCACAAGAACACAACATTCAATATCGAAGATCATCGCACACTTCAAGTTCACTTCTACTACAAGAGGATCTCCTCTTCCTAATAGAATTTCGAGAACTAACAGAAATCAAGCAGATCCACTATCTTCCTCCTCCGTTTCTTAGCTTCAGTCATCTCTCTTTCTTCCTTGTCCTCCTCTAGTATGAGACAATCATACAGGCCACATATCATTTTCAACTAACACAAAACCGTCGCTTAAACCCTCAATCTACTTCACTATATTCTAGTTATTTAATCCTCCCCCCCCCCCAACACTCAGAATTATCAAAAAGATCCTTTATTGTACATTCAGAGAATCGGATTCCACACAGAAACTTTCCAACTTCATGACTAAACAGTTGTAAATAAGTTCTTTAAATAGTCTTCGACAAAAAGCGTTTTCTCCAGCCTTAATCCATGTCACCTTTCCTCCATCTCTGTTTCGCTAAACAAAAATACCCATCTTTAGCAACACACATCAAACATCTCCTTTCCTCCAAATGCATACCATTAGATTCTCAACGTGCTCAATTCAATATTGTAACTACCCCCTCCATGTTCCTGGCACATGTTTCAGTGAGCCACTCCAAAATTAGCATGTGTGTCTGTATCCACTGTTTGTAAAACATGACTTCCACCTAAATTACGTAATAGTTTTCTCCAAACAATCAGATCACTACAACTCACAACTCCAAATGTAATCACATCTACTGATCTCAAAGTCAAAATCATACATAGCAATAAACTAAACTGATAAGCTGTTTCAAGTTCGAGATGGACAGAGAAAATAATCAAAACAACCCAATTTTCATACCTTCATCTCCAGTTGTCTCCAAATACTGCTTAACCAAAATCTACGCATCCGAACAACACTCACGGCCCACAAACAAAAAACAAGTTGACCAAGGTTTGCTAACAAAGACTTTTCTCTTTCTTTCTTATTATTCTCTATTCAATTTTCCTATACCATTTACTGTGGGGCACATTCTTGCATCTTTGAAACAATTTCACAAAATTAAGCATGTAAGGCTCTAACTACATTGCCTCATGATACATATAAGAATTTTTGAATCCAAACTTCTTTTACATCATACAACCCCCCCCCCCCCCCCCCACCCCACCCCACCCCCAACCCCAGCCCATGAAAGAAACAATGGCGTAAATGTTACTTTAAAAAGTGACTGGACAGACATGCGTTGTAACTCCTCTACAAGGATGTCCGTTTATTTAAGCTCGATGAGGCACCTAATAAAAAATGGTTGACAGCTCTTAATGCTGGAAGCTACCACTAAATTGTAGCTAATTAGGGAAGCTAATTAGGGTAACTAAACGTAGTCAGCCCAAAAAAAAGTTATTAGGATTTAAATCACTATGAAAGCTAATTAGGGTCACTAAACCTCCTTAGTATGTTCAACCAGGACCGCACACAGTTAGTTGCTTAAATATTAATTAAAATATGCCTAGCAAATAACATAGATAGAAGGAAAGTGTAAAGTACCTTTAAGTGCTTCTTAAACATAGAATAGCCAAACAGATTAGTACTTTGAAAAGCAGGTCTCCTCTTCTTGCAGCCCCTTTTCTTCAGTCAACAGAGCTTCCAAAAAAATCAAGCACATATTGTAACCACACAACCACACAACAATTGGAAACACTAATCAGCGCAGAGGATGGGCAAAACAGAGAGAGAGAGAGAGAGAGCGAAGACTTACTGTGGTTTTGTATGCCCTAATCACCGCCGCTGATAGCCCAGAGACCTGCGATGACCGAACTTTGACTTGGGAGTCAAATCCGCAGAAAGAGCACGCACGTCGAGAAATCGAGGCCTCCGTCCGTCGCCGGCGATGATAGGGAGCCTCCACCATCGTCATCTCCCTGCTCTCTCTCACTCTCTTCTCTGCAATCACTCACAATAGCTAATTTTGGAAATATGGGTTTTGAGACCTAGATAGAGGCGGTGACACGAAACGATCGCAGTAATAACATGAAGTAAATAGGCACTGGTTAATTGGCGTAGTGAGTACGCGCTAAGATAGCTAATCTCGTAATTATAACGCGCTTTAAAATAACGCGCTTTAACACTGCGGTAATATTACGCATAGTATAATTCCTAAAAAAAAAATATATCTATATTATAAAATAGCATGCTTTAACAAACTTTTGAATTTTCAGCCATTAGATTAAATCAAATTCATCCCCACCATTAGATCTCACCTACTTATTACATCTCTAACTACCCATTCTCTTTGGACATCCCTAACTACCCACTCTCATTGGACATTCATAACTAATAAGAGATGTTTTTCTCAATTACTATATCTCTAACTTGGAAGTTGTTCTTTTTTTATTTTTATTATTTTTTTCACCACATTTGTAAATATAATATTTGGATAACACCTCTAAATTCATTTAGAAAAAAACACCTCTAAATTAAAAACTATACAATTTAGGGATAGTGCCCTCGGGCACGGGTAATACTCTAGTATATATATATTACGCATAGTACTTACCACTCCCGCCCGTTGGGATGGGTAAAGGACATTTTAACCCCTTTAATTTTGAAAAATAACACTTTCACCTCTTTGCGTGTGCCGAATCTGTTTCGTGAATCATTTTACAGTAAGAACATTTCTCCTTGTTTTGATATTTGGTTGGAAATTTGTCTCGTAAAATATTTCACCACATAAAAAATAATTCTTTTAAATGACTTGCACGTTTGAAATACGTAAGTCACTTTTTCGAAAAGTGAAGCATAAAGTGAAGCATTGTAGCAACTACTCCATACTAAGCAGCGTCCCAGTAGCATAAGCAGTTTTAGTATATTTGGTAAAAATTATATTCTCAATTTTTCGAATAGTTTGCGTTATCCCACAATAGCTTTTAGAAAGCAAGGGAGAGATGTTTTTCAAGAACCTGTTTTTGATTATTTTAAGATATTTTTGATAAAATCTCTTAACAATACAATATTTTACCAATATCTATTAAGATAATGCCAAATATTATTTGATCCAGTTTTGAATAGAATAAGAAGAATTGTTCTCCTAACTTTGAAGTTGAGGTCAAAAGCTTTGGTGGACTGCATAACAATCAGAAATTTTCAAACCTTTGAAGAATACTTCCAAGCATAGTTTTAAAAACCGGACAGGACCGGCCGGTTCGACCGTTCGAACTGGTACACCAGTGCCTCCCCGGTCCGGTCCCGTTATTAGATCGCCCATGTAAATAACTGCGCAGAAACCGGTCAAAACCGTCGGTTCATCCTTAAACTGTTCAACCGGCCAATTTTTTCCGATTTGGCCGATTTTTGTTTTTCCGCTTGTTGATGCCCTCATCCACACTCCGTCTTGACAACGCTTGCAAAAAACGATAAGAAAATATGACGATCGTTTGTAATCTGCAAGAATGGAGTTGGATCTCTGTGAATCAGTTTCGTCCATGTGTGAGAACATAGAAAGATCAACGTACTTTGTGAGGAGAGAGTTGTACGCGAATAGATTTGGAAGAGAGGAGTTACAAGAGAGAGACGGGGGAGAAAGAGAAAAGAGAGAGATGAAGAGATTGAATAGGGGCCGAATAGATAAGAACCAAAAAAATATAGGAAAAGTCTAGTTGAACAAAAATTCCTACAAAAAGTTAAAACATAAAGTGATGTTTATGATAAGATGTCATTAATAAAAAGGGGATGAAGATTATGAAGGAAATAGAAAGAATAAATATGGGTGATTTTTAAGCATTTGCTGATGTGGAATATGCCACGTAACTTTTTGTTTACATTTCTGTTTCATTTTTTGTCCCCCTAGTATGGCTCAAAAATATAATGAATCAGTAAGTGGCTGGGAAAATTGTGGGAAGGTGTGAAGGTGGAATTTTGATATATCAAAAAGCCACGTCATTAATTCAACTAAATATTGTAATGTTAATTCAATAAATAACTGCCCATGTAAATAACTGCGCAGAAACCGGTCAAAACCGTCGGTTCATCCTTAAACTGTTCAACCGGCCAATTTTTTCCGATTTGGCCGATTTTTGTTTTTCCGCTTGTTGATGCCCTCATCCACACTCCGTCTTGACAACGCTTGCAAAAAACGATAAGAAAATATGACGATCGTTTGTAATCTGCAAGAATGGAGTTGGATCTCTGTGAATCAGTTTCGTCCATGTGTGAGAACATAGAAAGATCAACGTACTTTGTGAGGAGAGAGTTGTACGCGAATAGATTTGGAAGAGAGGAGTTACAAGAGAGAGACGGGGGAGAAAGAGAAAAGAGAGAGATGAAGAGATTGAATAGGGGCCGAATAGATAAGAACCAAAAAAATATAGGAAAAGTCTAGTTGAACAAAAATTCCTACAAAAAGTTAAAACATAAAGTGATGTTTATGATAAGATGTCATTAATAAAAAGGGGATGAAGATTATGAAGGAAATAGAAAGAATAAATATGGGTGATTTTTAAGCATTTGCTGATGTGGAATATGCCACGTAACTTTTTGTTTACATTTCTGTTTCATTTTTTGTCCCCCTAGTATGGCTCAAAAATATAATGAATCAGTAAGTGGCTGGGAAAATTGTGGGAAGGTGTGAAGGTGGAATTTTGATATATCAAAAAGCCACGTCATTAATTCAACTAAATATTGTAATGTTAATTCAATAAAACTGCATGTGGAAAGATGGGATCTTGATAATTTCAGGAAAAATAAGACGGGATTTTGATATATCCAGTGCATCGACATCGGTCCGTCTTCAGAGGTTGAATTTCTAGAATCTTGTGATTAATCTACAAATGTTAATATTTAGTTATGTTAATCAAAAGTGTTATTGTTGTGTTTCTAGGTCAAAATGTTGTTTATATTTTAAATTTTAAGGTTACATTATAATAATTATTATTTTTTTATATATTTATAACAATAAAATTATATATAATGTGGTCCGACCAGTTGAACCTTGAACTAGTGCTTCACCGGTTCGACGGTTGGTCCGGTTTTTGAAACTTTGCTTCCAAGGCTTTGGAAAATATTTCTCAAGGCTTTAAGAATTTCACACAAACAACATATATAATCTAATACTCCCCATAAATCAAGGCTACTGAATTTTGCTTCTTTGAATGTCAGCTTATTAGTGATGAGCCAAGAAATTGGCAACACCTTGAAGTGCTCTTCCTGTAAACTTTGTATCCTGCAAAGTCTACATCTTAATAACCATTCAAACAGAAATTAGACATTTTTGGATACCAAAGCTCCAAGTCTATGATACCATTCAGATATCGAAAAATCCTTTTGACAGCAATTAAGTGACATTCCTTGGGATCTGCTTGAAATCTTGCACACATGCAGACACTAAACATGATATCTGGTCTACTAACAGTCAAATACAAATAGTGAACCAATCATACTTATGTATTCATTTTGGTTCAAACTCTTATCATTTGTATTTTTGTCTAAGGATAATGAAGAACTCATGGGAGTCTTGGCTACCTTGGACTTAGAAATATTATATTTATTCAGCGAGTCCTTGGTAGGTTTGCCTTGATGCACAAATATTCCTTTATTCATTTGATGTACATGCAGTTCAAGAAAGAAATATAATTCTCCCATCAAGCTCATCTCAAATTCCCTGCACATAGACTAGAAAAACTTTTTTGACGTAGCATCATTAGTAGCACCAAACAATATAATCAACATAAATTTGTACTACTAGGATGTTTTTTTCATTAGTCTTAATGAAAAGAGTTTTTGTCTACTAGACCTCTCTTAAAAAATTAATCTCAAGCAATTATTTAGAAAGTTTGTCATACCAAGCCCTTAGAGCTTGTGTGAGGCCATAGAGAGCTTTGTCAAGTTTCCAAACAGGATCGCAGAAATTATCATCTTCAAAACCAGGAGGTTGAGCAACATATAATTCTTCTTGTAAATAGTCTTTTAAGAAAGCACAGTTGACATTCATATGATAAAGTTTTATATGTTTGTGAGGTGCAAATGCAAGAAGTATTCTAATAGCTTCTAACCTGTTAACGGGAGAAAATGTCTCCTCATAATCAATATATTCTTCTTGATTATACCCCTGTCCCACAAGTCTGGCTTTGTTCCTGACAATCTTACCTTTCTCACAAGCTTTTTTCTGAATACCCACCTGGTTTCAATTACTGACTGAGTCTTTGGCCGAGGAACCAAGTTCCATACCATGTTCCTCTCAAATTCTGCATTGCAATGATCCAATCTGCTTCTTGTAATGTCTTCTTTGCATTCTTAGTTTCTACAAGTGATATAAAGGCATTGACAGCACACAAGTTCTCAGACTGTCCTCTGGTATGTATACCAGTGGTTGGATCAAAAATAATATTGTCTACTGGATGTGATGTCAGATAATTGAATTTCTTTCTTGGTGTACAGGGTTCCAGTTCTCTAGGAATCATTTCAAGACCTTGAGAGCTTGATGTAGTGGCTGGAGCACTTTGTGATATGTGAAGTCCAATCTCAAGGCTTTGAGGATTTGATTCAGGAAGTTGTTCAAAGCTTTGAGATTCTCTTGGTTGTTCCTCCATGTTAGTTTTGTAGCTTTTCTCTTTCTCAAAATCATCATCTACTTTATACTTATTTATATTGAGATCTGCAAAATCCTCTCAAGGAACCATCATTGCTTTCATCAAAAATCACATGAATGCTCTCCTCTACAGCTTCGGTTTTTTTATTGAAAACTCTATATGCTTTACTAGATTGAGAATAATTAAGAAATACACTTTTATCACTTCTAGCATCAAATCGATCAAGATCCTTGCCATTACTATGCACATAATAGGTACAACCAAAAGGTTTAAAGTAAGAAACACTTGGCTTTCTTCCCTTGAAAATTTCATATGAAGTTTTCTTCAAATAGGCCTAATGAAGCATCTATTAAGCACATAGTTGGCAGTGTTAACAGCTTCTGCCCAAAGATATTTTGGCAAATTATTCTCAATGAGCATGGTTCTAGACATATCTTCAAGTATCATATTCTTACTCTCTCTCAACTACTCCATGTTGCTGAGGAGATCGAGGTGAATTTTTTTAGTGTGAGATGCCATGATGTGCACAAAATAAATCAAAGTCAAGTTGATCAAATTTTCTGCCATGATCACTCCTAACAAAAGCAACATGCAGGTTTTTCAAAGTTTGAAGCTCTTTACAAAGTTTTGAAAATTCATGTAGTGCTTCAGATTTTTCTCTAATAAACATAACCCAAATAAATCTAGAGTAATCATCTACCACAACAAGCACATACCTCTTACATTTGGGTGTTTGAACTCTCATAGGACCACATAAGTCCATATGCAGCAACTCTAAGGGTCTAGTGGTACTTACAAAGTTCTTTGGCTTGAATGAGCTCCTTGTCTGCTTACCTTGGGTACATGCCTTGCATATCTCATCATATTTAAACTTCATAGATG
The DNA here is from genome assembly GCA_023055425.1 of Linanthus parryae. Lineage (NCBI taxonomy): Eukaryota > Viridiplantae > Streptophyta > Magnoliopsida > Ericales > Polemoniaceae > Linanthus > Linanthus parryae. Next base: position 142,865,258 of record JALGPY010000004.1, on the reverse strand, counting down.
GTAACCCTCTTAGCAAGTCCTTTGAGATAAGCTTGTTCATTGTGTGCATGCTTATATGCCCAAGTTTTATATGCCAAACCTTTGAGTCCTCCTTCAAAGCTTTGAGACACTACAGACTTTCTCCTGCAACTTTGTTAGTATTCATAGAATAAACATTGTATGACCTTGGAGCAGTGTGTATGCAATTGCAAGATTTCTCATATTGCTCCACCATTTTCTACTAGTCAAAAATGACTTTATTACTCTTATCACATAATTGAGAGATACTAGGCAAAATATACTTCAAACCATCTACAAGATAAACATCGGAAATATAACTTGCAGATTCATTACCAAAGTTACATTTGCCAATAATGTTGCATTTTTCCTTGTCACCAAGTGTGATTGTTCCTCCATAATACTATTTAAGTTCTGTGAATAGAGACTTCTTTCCACTCATATGCTTGAAGAAACCATCCAAAAAACAATTATGATCCTTATCCTTGGTGATAACATGCAAATTCAGTCAATGCCTTAACAGACTGTTAAACCAAGTGTAGAACTTGGGATCATATTCATAATTAACCATATTAGGTGGTCTGACTACTTTAGGAACCCAAATTTGCCTCACTTGTCCCTTAAGCTGATAAGGATAGGTATTCCTCCTTATGTGATGTTTCGGTATGCCCTTCTAAAGGAGCAAGTTAGCTTAACATGACCAAGCTTTCCACAGTAATTTTTTTTTGGGAAATGTCTGTTTCCTGATTTCACAAAGGTGGTTTGGTTATTATTTGGAAAATTTGGATTGTAACCAATTCCACTTTTGTGTACAGAATGCAGACTTCCTCTAAGCATGAGAATAAGGTTGTGTCCTGAGCCTGCAAATCTTGACCAAACTTTTCTTGATTCTTGTAGTTTCTCCATCAATGAAGTGTTCTGTTTTTCTAAATCATCTGAATGATGTTTCAAATCAATAAACTTATCAGTTAAAAGAGTATTTTGATTCACTACTTCCTTGACATGTGCCTTCAAGGCCTTGAACCTGCTGTCCAAAGATTTGAGGTCACTATCAGTTTTTGACTAAGATACTTTCAAGAGTCTTATTGTGAAAAATCAAATTTAGATTTTTCTTTGCTTGCTCATGAACTTTTACCTTTAAACATTCAATCTCATTTCTGTAACTTTCCTCATTTAAAAACATGTTTTTGAGGATTTCAGGTAAAGCATCAGAAGGACTAGCAAGTAAACTTCTTACCATTTCCTCGATGTGTCTGTCTGTGTTGTTTCCTTCTTCATGCTTGGCCATTAGACAAAGATTGGCTTGTTCTTCATCTGAACCTGTATCACTTGATGAATTTGAATCACTCCATGAGGCAACAATATCTTTCTTCCTTCTGTTGTCATTTTAATTCTTAGGGAAATGCTTGTACTTCTTCTTTTCTCGACAATATCTCACTAGGTGATCTGCATGTCCACACTCAAAGCAGTTAATTACTTTAAATTTATGTGACTGTGAAGAAGACTTACCTCTATGATCCTTGCTGCTTGAGGTTTCGAACTTGTCTTTGCTATAGTCCTTGTTTCCAAAGTTCTTCCTTTTCAGGATTCTCGTCAAAGCTTTGTAGATCAAGGTTAAAGCATCCTCATCCTCATCATATTCCTCTTCAAGGCTTTGGTACTTCTCACTGCATTTTACCTTGAGTGTCAGGTTCTTGATGTTGTCACTCATATCACTGTCCACTTCCTTCATAGAGATCTCATGAGTGAGCAGCTTTCCTTGCAGATCATCTAGCTCCAGAAGACTCAAATGAGCTTCCTCAATTGAAGTGGTCTTTGGTTCCTACTTGTCTTTTGCAAGGATTCTTAGAATATTTCTGACTTTTTCTTCAGTGGAGAATGCTTTCCCCAAGGACTCTAGATTATTGACAATGTCCGTGAATTTTTTGAACGTGTCTTTCATGGATTCATCAAAATTCATCATGAAAAGCTCATACTGAATGTTGATTTTGGTTTGCTTGACCTGGCTGGTTCCTTCATATGTCACCACCAGTTTGTCCTAAATCTCCTTGGCACTTTTGCAGTTGGATATCTTGTTAAACTCATCTGCACTAAGAGCACAATATAATAAGTTCATAGATTTATAGTTCTTTGATACCTTCTCCAATTAATTAATTGAAAAATCATCTATAGTCTTAACAGTTTCGATCCCATTTGCAGTAGAATAAGATATAGAGGGAACATTTTGAGTGATTGACCATAGCTCCATGTTCTGATCTATGATGAACATTTTCATCAATGCTTTCCAATGTACAAAGTTGTCAACACAGAACAGTGGAGGTCTGTTGGCTGCTCTTCCCTGTGATAATCCACCATCACCTACATTACTCATTGTCACAACATTGTTAGATATTTATAGTGACCCAAGCTCTGATACCAATTGAAAGTGTGTAATGCTGGTAATATACATTATCAAGATACTCTAGGAGGGGAGGGGGTTGAATAGAGTATGCAATCTTGTGGATTTTTAAACTTAACCCATATGTTTGATAGGTTTTCAAAGCTTTGGACAAATATTGTAGTAGTTTGAGAAAGTTTGAAAATGTTTGAAACTTCAAATATTTGAAGTAAGAACTCCTACAAAGCTTTGGAGAAACTCTGTGTAGATCAGTTATGTAAAGGGAATGAAATTCAGCAATGTAAAGCAAATGAACACAGTAATTTTTACGAAGCTCAGCCAAGAATGGGCCTACTCTCCACCTGAGGGATACGGTCCCTCCAAAATTTCAAGAACTTCTTATTAATCACGGACCTAACCCTAGATCTCAAGCCTAAGTGAATTCCCTTACACCTATACAACTTGTGGTTCCAAACCAATCTAGTTTCAGCTACAATCTAATGAAACAATAAAGAACCTCTTGTTGTTCACTTGAACTGATTTCAACTTCTAACATTCAATGAGGTATAGAAACTCAAATCAATACACATATTAAGCGCAAGTAAGAAGAACACATAAAAACAGAGTAAGCATGAAGCTTGAAGTGTTCTTCAGGAATTTGGAATGATTCCGATGAATGATCTTCTTCATTGTTGAGCCCTCAATCTGTTTGAATGGTTGAAGAGTTGTTGGTTGATCTCCTGCGTATGTTCTCTCTTATTTTTCAAGTATAATCTCTGTTAATCACAATGTGTCTTGCTTCTTGAAATTCAAACCCAGTTTTAAATAAACTCGCAGCAACAACTTTAGATATTTTAGGAACCAACTCCTGCAAATACTCAACAACCTAACAGCTATCTATAATAGCTCAATTCAAACGGCTCTCTTGACTTGATCATCCAGATTTGATCAAATTCTAGCCCTGTAAAACTTGAAAACAAGTTAAGACACGATCCCCATTAATTAGCATGAATATAATGAACTGTTTGACAGACCATTTTAAACCAATAAACATAGCTTATCTCTGAGTGTAAACATTATAAATATATATTTCCAAATCATAATAAATATTAAGAATATAAATTAGAACAAGTCAATAAGCAATCATACAGTCTGATATGTCATCCTGCAACAAAGATTTGTTAGCTAGTATACCATTAGCAAGAATCCAGAACAACCTCCAAAGATTTGGAGCTTTGCCCACCTTCAAAGCTTTGGCCATTATCCAGTAAACCTTACGACATATCAATATGTATACTTGTCTAGCAATATATAAGCTCGATAATATTTGTAAGAGACAGTATAGAGTATTCATGCTTTAAATCAAATGCAAGTCCTGCAACACAAAAATATGTCAACCAATAGCAAGAATATAAACATTGTAAACTTCAAAGCTTTGGAGCGTTGAACATGTCTCTTAAAACAATCCTGTCTTTCATCATCTTCAAAGGATAAACACCACATTAATTCAAAAGGACTGAATTATCATGACCATTTTAAATAAAACATTTTTTTGTTTATTATTGAATTCATCATGTTCTTGATGTTCTTGAGCACCACCTCCACTACCACCAAATCTCCACCAGCAACACCACCACCACCACCTCGCTATAACCTCTCAGCACCATGATAACGCCCAAATAGGGGTTATCTTATAGCCTGAAAAGATGTGTATGTGTGCTGGAAAACCGCGTTTTAGCCAGAATTCACCCTCGGAAAGCCTCGGTTTAAGGAACGAGATGTTTATTTGCTTTTTGTAAATTTCTGCTTATTTCACGCATTTCGAGATATGATCACGGGTTTGTTCATGTTGTCTTTACAGGAACAGGTGCGGAAAGTGCATTGGGATGCGTGCCGAGACAGAACCTTGTTCGCCTCGGGAAACGTGCAGAAAATGCTCGGAGCAGGATTGGACCGAGACTGGTACAAGGGAGAGTGGAACAGAAAACGGAAAGACTGGAGGAAAAACGAGCAGTGAAAACCGACCGAGGAAGCTGAAAATGCCAAAACCGAGAATCACCGGGATGTGCTCGGTTGACAATATCTTGAGCTTGACTTAGAATTTTGAAGTGAAACCAGGGGCAAAAGAATGGAGACGTCAAGGGCTTTCCAAAAACAGGTTATAATGCTGACACGGAGTCCGACCAAAAAACCGACTCCCGTCAAGTGTAGGTCCCAGACAGGCCACACCTGAGTAAGGAGTCTCGGTTCCCGGTGTCCAGAGTCAGGAGCAACTATTTCATGTTCGTGACGATTTCCGGGACAGTTTGGCCTAGGGGTATTTTGGTCATTTTGGCACCGGGCCCGGGTTTCCGGAGTCAAGCTCAGATTTTGTCTCCCAAATTCAATCAACAGTTTTCCTATGGCGAGAGTCAGGATTGGACAGAATTTGGAGCGGTTTTGACCCAGGGGTATTTTGGTAATTTTTGACAAGTTTCGGGTCAAAACGCAAGACGGGAACACGAGAAAGCAGGAAGACACCAAGGAAGGCAAACCGGAGATTTCAGGCATAAGTGTGGGACTCAGAAGACCCAACTGGGCCCAGCAGAGGACCAAGTCGGGCCAGGGCACAGCCCCTGCCTGCGTATATACGCAGGGGCTGCGTATACGCAGGCGGGGGGGGGGGGGTATGGGAGCATGATTTTTGGACCCTGGTTGCGTATATATGCAACCCTTGCGTATATACGCAGCCAGGTTGACTTTTTTCCCGAGTCGGCAGACCGATGGCAGTTTTCGTAAATTCTGGCACAAGCGTTTCGGGAAAAACAACACTATTTAAAGACTCGTCCAGACTCGTTTTGCGATATACAGAAACAACACAATACAATACACAACACAGCACATCCACGGAGAAATCGGAGCATCCCCGGAGAGCACAGAAACGTGAACCCAGATTCAAGACACCGTTTGCTCCTCTTCTCTCTCATTCAAAAATTGTGTTATTTACGTTATGAATTTCTGTAGCTAAACTTCTACCTAGGTTCACGGTGAACCTAGGGTTTCGTTTTCAGAATTTAGTTCTACGTTTTGACTATGACCGTACTATCTTAATTCAGCAGCTTTATTCGTTATTCTGTCTTTGAACTTTACTGTTTATGCATGATCGGAGTAGCTAACCAGAATTGCTACAGACCCGAGCCGGTAGGTGAAAACGTCCGGTTAGGGTTAGGAAGAGAAGACAGAATATAGCACCTTACCCCGATGGACCGACCAGAGAAGGGGAGTTCGGACTAGCCTGAAATCGTTGAGACCAACTGTTAGAGAACCTGACCCGGGCCATCAGGACAGGTTAGAAACCTAGCAGACTTAGAACGAGACTGCAGACTTAGGCAGCTTAACAGGATTCCGACAGTCTGCAGGATTGTGATAACGTGCAGGAAAAGAAAAGATACTGCACAATTGGTACGTGGCACGGATAACGAGACTGCTGTGTGTTTTCATGTCAAACAAAGAACGAAAATCTGAAGAACCCTAGGGGATCCAGGGACCTAGTATCTCAAACCCTAGTTTTACAACCTTAAGATTATTCAGAAAATTCTCGCAAAAAGATTTACGTTTCAGTTATTTGCTTTCAGTACTTAAAACTCTCAAAATATTCCTCCTTTTTACACTCTGTTCGTTAAAACTGATTACTAGAAAAACCTGCAAAGTCCCTATGGGATCGATAATCCGAGTCGAAAATACTCTCTATATTACTTGATTCGTATACTTGCGAATAGCACGCTAAATTGCGCATCACACCACATCCATCTGATTGTTTCAGTTGATCAATCAGACCCACTTCAAACTCCTTTGTTTGGTTCATTTTCAAATTTCTTCTACTTAATTTTGTCCATGTCTCACAAAAATCCCTCGCTTACACATCAGAATAATTATGAGAAGGAAGATTAGAATACCAACACGCAATCACACAACGATTCAAGTCCAAAACCATTGATCAAAGAAAGAATCACACACAACTCACAAGCTCAAATATCACATAAGAAACAAAACTGGAAATGGGTGAAAGAGGACTAACCTCCCTCACAGCCTCCACCAAACGGAACCAAACACCCAGAAACAAAAATTGAGGGAATGAGAAGCTCAGGGACAAAGAAACCCCTTCCTTACGAAGAGACCCATCACCACAGCCACCTAAGAACCCAGATTTCACCATGTACAGTTCATGAACCCAGGTTTGTAAGGAACAACAACTCAATCAAGATTGACTCAAAACCCAGAATGGTACGGACCAATTCACAAAGGATACAATACACCACCACTACACCTCCAGCGACCTCCCAAGCCTCCTCTATGCTTCATTACTCTCCCTCTACCCCGATCTGTCACCCTCCCCTGTTTTGTCGCTGTGTCTCCCCGTTGGACCACAAGGAACTAGCTAGAGCCACAGCCGGTAAAGCCGACAACGACCCAGGCCGAAACTGCCACCACTACACCTCCGGCAACCTCCTAAACCTCTACTCTGCTTTGATTACTCTGCCTCGATTTTCGGTTTCCTTTGTCTCTTTTCTCGATCTGCAAGAAGATGCAGAGAAGAAGAAGAAGAGGAGGAAGTGAAGAAGAAGGAGAAGAAGTGACGAGATCTGCAATCAGGCTTGTAGGCGTCGCCTCCCAAAACGACGATGAGAGAGAGAGAAAGGGAAAATTAAATACCACCATTTTCTTCTTCTTTCACCGTGAGAGATAAGAGAGGGTAAATATGTCATTTAGCCTATTCCGTTACCTCCACCCACTCTCCATCCACTGACATGGGTGCAAAAAGTATTTATCGATAGATTAGGGGATAAAATATATTTAATTGATAGTCAAAGGGTTGAAAATGTCTTTTTACCCAAAGTTTAAAGTATTATGAAATATGTATTGGGCTAGTATGAATATTCACCACACAATTGGATTGATATTGTATTGTTATAGTCTAAGTTCAGAAGGTTCACCTAATGCCTATATAACGAGGGCTTATGGTTGAGATATGATAACCGTCAATGAGGCTTCTTTCAATTGTATCTATATTATGATTCTCTTAAATTCTCAATTCACAGTATGTTATCAGCACAATAATGCTATCTAATTATCATTGAGAAAAGTTGAGCATTCTACATAAACTCCATACGACTCTTAATAGAAAATCGAGCAATTTTTTTCATTTTCATTAAGAAAAAGACTCAATAGAGCGATCTGTGAATTTCTCATCTTAATAAGGCATGTTGTTACTTACCCAGTCGATAGAGAGATCTGTGAATTGTTTGGATGCCTTTTATATTTGCCGTCATGAAAAAGAATTGAATTCTAGGTTTGAAACGCTAAAACGTCACGTTCAAGTTAAGGCACACGTTGCCCATGATTCAGTGCATTTCATAAATCACATAAACCACCTTTTTCAGATACGTTTGGTTTCTAAAGCTGGATATGTCAAAGACTTTTGAGAGAGTCCGCTGGAATTATCTTCATGCTGTGTTACTTCACTTTAGGTTCCATAGGCATCTCACTAAGCTCATTATGTCTTGTGTCACCATAGTGTCCTACTCAGTGTTGGTAAATGGATCTCACTCAGAAACTTTCCAACCTAGTTGTGGTTTGAGGCAAGGGGACCCCATGTCACCCTTCATTTTCTTGCTTTGTATTGAAGCTCTTTCAGCCTCCGTTAAGCAAGCCATTCACAGGAAAACCTCGCATGGAATCCAGCACAATCAAACTGGTCATATTGTTTCTCATCTGCAATTCGCAGATGATACAATCCTCTTCTTCAGGGTGCATGAGGACACGGGTAATGTAATAAGGTCTCTCCTGGATCACTACAGCGCCCAGTCTGGTCAGGTCATTAACCTTGACAAGTCTTCATTGGTGGTTAGCCCTAACTGCGATTTTCATGCTAAGGCCATCATGAGCTTCCAGCTGCAAATTCCCTGTATTGAGGATTTTGACACATACTTAGGTCTTCCCCTTCAAGTTGATAGGAAGAATTCTAAATTATTTCAAAAAACAGTGGATCAAGTTGATCACATCTGTGCAGGTTGGAAAGGAAAGTTTCTAAATAAAGCTGGTTGTCTTACTCTCATTAAAGCAACTTTATCTGGTTGCCTGATTTACCCCTTTTTAGTTTACCGCTTTCCAAAAAAAACATGTAAAGACATTTTATCGCGCTTCACAAAGCTTTTTTGGAAAGGTGATACCAACAAGAGAACCATCCACTGGATGTCATGGGATTACTTATGTCTCCCTTACACAAAGGGGTTTGGGTTTAAAAGATCCAAATCTCCTTAACCAAGCCTTGTTAACTAAAAAATCCTGGAAACTCATCTCTTCTCCTACTTCTCTCTTCTCCTCATACTTCTTATCTCGGTATTGCAAGAGGAAGAGTTTCCTACAAAGAAAATCATTCATTTATGACTCTTGGGTTCGGAACGGTTTATGTGAGAATAGGCAATTTGTTAAATCAAATCTTTGTTGGACGGTTGGTAATGGCTCTTCTATTAATCTTCACAAGGACAACTGGCTTACTGATGTCCCCTACTATTCTCTAACTTCTCACTTAGCTGACTCCCAAATCACTCATGTGAGTCATCATCTGAAAAGTAACGGAGGTTGGGACATTGCTAAGCTGAAGGCTCTCTTCCCTAAGTGGCTTATTTCCACCATCATCAAGACCCCTATTATTAAGCTTTGGGGACATAACCGTTCTGTTCCAAAAGCCATTATTCAACCATTCTACAGGAGAACTAAGAGATATAACTCTTACGGATGGCTTATTTCCATGAATAGAGAGTCTTTATCTCGAGCATGTGTCCGCACAGGGTTGCTCTCTCTGACAGAGCTCTTGACGGCCACTGTGGATGCTCTTACCTGACTTTCGTCTCAAGGCATTGCGCATAGTTCGATTCAGATTCCTAATACTGCTCTTTTCCACATGTTGCAGAATCAGGCGCCGGGGCAACATCAAGTGATCATGCTAAAGAGGGATCTGTGTGGTTTCGAGAACAAGTTATGCTGCTCTAATTTTGGTCTTAGTACTTGGTCGTTTAGTTCTAGTGGTAGCCTTGCGCTTTTGGTCTTTGTCCCTGGCAATGGCTTGTTTATTTTGGCTTTGGTTCTAGTTGTGCTTGGATGTTGCAGTGCCCTTCAAGCTTCTTGCTGTGTATAGCTTGAGGGTTGGCTTAGATCCTTTTTCATGTGTTTCAAACTCTTGCTCTTCGTTGTGCCAATGCTAGTTTCTTTCTTTGTCAAAAAAGAGGGACGTGATTGCTCTACTCTATTCACATACATAATTACTGTGTCAAATATGAGCAACAAGTCACGAGTTCCACGAGGCTTAGAAGCTCAGATCTTTTTGGAGACTGAAAGGGCGAAAAAAGGGAAGGGATTGAGCCATGTATGTTGGAGCTCTGGACGGTGGTGCTTGGGACTTTTGTGTGACTATTCAATCCAATTGAAATGAATCGGATTTGGACCAAGAAAACCAGACCCAGTCGGTTTGGATCCGGATTCATATCACAAGGCAAATATGCCGGGGATCCGACCCGATCCGACGTATATATGCTTTACAAATACTAGTTTATACCCCGCACGCGTTGCGTACGGGGTAGCTTCGAATCAGGGTGGTGCAAATTAACTATTACTCGGTTGTATGTGATATGAGCCTAACTCAAATCATGCTTAACATAAAATTTAAGAATTCGCCATAGTTCACCCCAAAATCGAAGCATTCTGCAACCTATAATAACCTGTTTAATAACCATATCATACTACAGATCAAATTGCAACCATCTAATTTCAGCCATATCAGAAGTTCTAAATAATCATATTACACACAATTCTTGGATAAAAAGGCATAAGATCTGTCACTCTTCGATGCTAAATAACAAACATTTGTTCATATGTCAGCAACGTCCCCAGTCCGTAGTACAAATAGTCCAAACAATAGTTAAATAAATAAAAAAAAGCCACAAAATCTGCTTGGATACAAAATGGACTTCATATCGTAGTTCTTCATAAGTGTATTGTTGTATTTACATCTGGTGTAGCGACGGTAGCAAAAGCTGCATAATCAGAGAAGTATTTCATTTAAGTAATAACACAAACTCAGCATCAACAACAACAACAACAACAACAACAAAAATAAAAAATCTATAAAAATCCTAGACCAAAATTTGTTCACAAAATCCTAGACAAATTTATGGGCCGACAACAACGCAACAATTGATTTCAATTTTACATATCTATACATCAACAAAAATTAATTCGCCACAAACGTGTGAGTTGGAAGAGAAGAAGATAAAGAAAAAGAACAAGAACAAAAGGAGGATTTTTCAGATTATTTACTTGAGTATGTTTATCATTTACTGTTAAAAAGATTTAAATATATCTATATATATATATATATATATATATATATTTAAATCTCTTTGACAGTAAACGGTAAACATACTCAAGTAAATCATCTAAAAAAAATCTAACATAAGACCCATACAATATGTATCCATGTTCAGTTAAAATGTAAAGCACATTTATCAACTGACAACCTAGTCTTACTTCTTTCCATTACGAATTAGTTCACAAGACTATTAAAATAATAGTTCTTAAGACTTTTTTTAATGCAGGTAAGTTTGCAGGAAGATCTGGTTCATTAGGATTTAGTGAGCTAAATAGCATGGGGCAAATATAAACTTCAAGTCATGCTCCAAAGTGATTGCCCTGAAATCTATGTTATGAATATCTGCAGTGTATGATATCAAATAACTACGTATAACCTTATTTATTTTTTCTTTCCCCACAAAGTGAAAGTTAGCTTCTGTTTGAACCATTCTAACCGTTTTTTTGTGCTTTTTAGGACTAGTAGCCTGCCTGAGGGGGATGCTAATTGCAAAACTCCGAAGTTTGGACCAAACATTATACTACATAAACTATTGCAAACACTGTTGGTATCGTCCGAACGGCGGAGAAAATATACATAAATGTAGAGATTGCTTAGTTATACCAGTATATTGTTTAAAACAAGGCAAGGATTGAGCAAGCCTCTGACATCCTCCTTTAGAGACTCCTTGTGCAGCTGTGCTCCTTGGCAGCTAGTTTAGGATGTGGAGGTGGTTTAGCTGGACAAATCGTATCACCAGTAAGCCAATATGCTGAAGAATTTATTATGCCAATAGTGAGCTTTACAGAATAGTGTAAGTGTCTACATGGTGCTGCATTCATAGCATTCATAATCAGGTGCAATCCTAAATGATACTATGCCAAATTGCCAAGGTATATGCAAAGCGTATTTGTGTTTGAGAGATGATTCTTACTTGTTGATGAAGATGCTAGCGTTAGAACACAATAACAGTACAGCCAGAATCAAGCTGTGGCTACACAAAGGGATCAAAACATCGTGTTATCCAAGAATAGTCAAGCACCTCAAACAGAAACCAAAGAGCAGTTGCTCCACCTCAAACAAAAATAACCATTGTCAACTTATTTGTCAAAGGTCCATGTATTCAATTTCCAATACTAACTAGAGCTAATATGCACCCAGCATTCCCGAAATCAGTAAGTGTATGATGAAAAAGAACTTCGGATTCAGTTTGATATTTATGTATCATGAGGTAATGTAGTTTGAGCTTTACATGCTTAATTTTGTGAAATTCTTTCAAAGATGCAAGAATGTGCCCCATAGTAAGTGGTATAGGAAAATTTAATAGAGAATAATAAGAAAGAAATAAAAAACTCTTTGTTAGCAAACCTTGGTTAACGTTTTCGTTTGTGGGCCAAAAAGGTTGTTCGGACGCCTAGATTTTGGATAAGCGGTATTCGAAATTTTGAGACAAATGGAGATGACGGTAATTTTTTTATTTTTTTTTGGTGTTTTACACTATTATTATTGATAAGAATTTATAAATTTTCTAAATTTACCTTTGGTACGGTGAATGTGAACATTGAAGGAGCAGAGCAATAAATCAGAGCTTTAATTTTTTACACCAGATTCAAATTGACTTCTGTTTAGGCCAGGACTAGTGCAATTATAGGCCTGGCTCAAATTTAGGCCAGATTTTGCACCAGGTGTTGTAGCTGGTTTTTGAGCAAAACTGGCCTAAATTTGTACCAAAGACTACTTATAAGGCCATCTCTTGGAGATGCTCTAACTAGACTCACAAATCAAGTATATCCGTCAAAATTTCAACGCCTATGGGGCCCAAACATCAAACAATATGTCTTTACCTTATCCTTTTATCCACTTCTTGTTTGCTCTCCTCTATCTCCTGCTTCTTCCCTTTCCATAACATGAACTCACCACAAGAACACAACATTCAATATCAAAGATCGTTGCACACTTGAAATTCATTTCTACTACAAGAGGATCATCTATTCCAAATAGAATTTCGAGAACTAGCACAAAACAAGCAGATCCACCATCTTCCTCCTCCGTTTCTTAGCATCAGTCATCTCTCTTTCTTCCTTGGCCTCCTCTACAATGAGACAATCATACAGGCCACATATCATTTTCAACAAGCACAAAACCGCGCCTAAACCCTCAATCTACTTCACTACATCCTAGTTATTTAATCCACCCCCCCAACACTCAAAATTGTCAAAAAGTTCCTTTACTGTACATTCAGAGAGTAGGATTTAACACATAAGAACTTTCCAACTTCCTACACAATCATGTTACAAGTGGCCTTTGGACCACATCAGATATATTATTCATGACTAAACAGTTGTCGATAAGTTCCTCAAATAGTCTCCACCTAACAGTGTTTCTGTCCAGCCAAAAATCCATGTCACCTTTCCTTCATCTCTGTTTTCCTCAGACAAAAATACCCATCTCCAGCAACATACATCAAACACCTAATTTCCTCCAAACGCATACCATTGGATTCTTAACATGCTCAGACTCAATATTGTAAAACCCCCTCCATGTTCCTGGCCTAAAATCTCAGTGAATCACTCCAAAGATTTAGCGTGTGTGTCTGTATCCACTGCTTGTGAAACATGACTTCCACGTAGTTGTTTTCTCCAAACATTCAGATCACTATGACTCACAACTCTACATGATATTGAAGAACCTATTTTATAATCGCATTTTATGTGAACTCTCAATTGGGATGACTTGCAAGCCATATCACTTCACTTAATCCAAAGTTTAAAGAGTCTACAAGAATCTTCAACAGTATTCACCCATCTCTGTTTCCCTCAACAAAAATGCCCATCTCCAGCAACATACATCAAACATCTCATTTCCTCCAAACGCATACCATTGGATTCTTAACATGCTCAATTCAAAATTTTAAAACCCCCTCCATATTCCTGGTCTAAACACTCCAAAGATTTAGCGCGTGTGTCTGTATCCACTGTTTGTGAAACATGACTTCCACGTTGTTGTTTTCTCCAAACATTCAGATCACTACAACTCACAACTCTACATGATATTGAAGGACCCATTTTATAATCGCGTTTTAAGTGAACTCTCAATTGGGATGACTTGCAAGCCATATCGCTTCACCCAATCCAAAGTTTAAAGAGTCTACAAGAATCTTCAACGATCTTCACCCACTAGTTTACATTTCTAACTCACCAAAGAAAGTCTCCCCCCCAGTTGAACACAAGACACAACTAATCAAGTGTAGTTTCATGCTAAATCACCACTATTACTTCATTAATAAATCAAACTGTACTAAGACATCTATAGTAAAATCTAATATCCCTCCTGCCTCACCAAACTCCAAACTTGCAAAAGATTATATCACATTTACTGATCTCAGAAGTCAAAATCATACATATCAACAAATTAAACTGATAAGCAGCTTTAAGTTCGAGATGGACATAGAAAGTAGTCAAAATAGCCCAATTTTCATCTCCATTTGTCTCAAAAATATCCAATACTGCTAAAACCAAAATCTAGGCGTCCGAACAACACTCATGGTCCACAAACAAAAACGTTGACCAAGGTTTGTAGCTACTGCTAAATTGTAGTGAAAGGGTTCAGCCCAAATTTAAATAAAGTTGTTCTTTGGAATTAAATTACTAGGAGAGCTAATCAGGGTAACTAAACCTTCTTATTATGTTGAAACAACCAGGACTTCACACAGTTAGTTGCATAGATATAAATTAAAATATGCCTAGCAAATAACATAGATAGACAGAAAGTGCTAAGTGCCTTAAGTGCTTCTGAAACATAATATAATAGCCAAACAGATTACCTTTAAAAGCAGATCTCCTCCACTCGTCTTCTTGCCACCCCTTTTTCTTCAGCACACTGCTAGCCAAATCGTGCAAAAAAATCAACATAGAATAATTCAACCATTCAACAATTCGAAATCATAGTCAAAGCAGAGGATTGGCAAAACAGAGAGAGAGAGCGAAGAGTTACTTTGGTTTTGGATACCCTAATAAGGGAGGGAGAATATGGATCATACTAACGATTTTGAAACACCATTGGTGAACAAAACGGATATAGTTCCCTGAAAACCCCTCCCTCAAATGTTCTCTCTAGCATCTTACTAAGAGCCCTCATCACCATAATATATGATAAGGGTGAAAAAACCATTAAGGAGTTCATTTGCAAGAATGAAAAGGGTAACCAAAAGAAATACAAGCATAAATACAATCTATACACCGATGACTGAAACTCTTCATCCCTTGGATTTAAAGCAGAAACTATCAGTTCCCATGATCTTACACCTTCTTAGAGTCCCTTTTGTAAAGAATTGCGACTCGCCTCCTCTTAACAGCCTATGATCTCACAATTATTCGCTGACAGAACCGCATCCAAAATCTGTCTATCTACTAAAATAACATTGTCAAATTCAGAAATAAGAAAAGGTGAGATGCGTTCTAACTTTAAAAAAGCACAATGACGAAAATATTATACGAGCGATTCAGCAGATTGATAAGCGTGCCCGGCCTCCTCCCGAGAAAAAACTAACTCTACGTACTCGACTCAGGCAATAAAATTCGACGTTCTTTGAGAGTTAGCTAACCAGTTAAAGATCTTGCACACCTATCACCATCCTTAACCACAAAGCCCTCTATATTTACTGTGCCAAAATTCACTATACGAGCAAACACACCCATAAAAGAGGCACCTCTCTCGTCCTCATCATCAACTCATCAACACGCCCCCATCACTCCTCCCCCACAAAGTTTACTTCACCCCTATCCATCGCATATATGTCAGTCAAAACATAAAACAAAATTATTCCTTATTCCACCTTTGACATCCTCTGCGACCCAATAGTCTAGAACTCCACATAAAGAATCAGAAATGCCAATTAAAGATATGTTGGTTACCCCTCAAATTCAATCTCGAGATGAAGAGGGAAATTAACAGTTCAAAGTCAGTCTGCAACAGACTATTGATGTATCAGAAATCCCCATGAAACCAATCGTATCAGAAATTGAAGTTGTTCTCTTTCACATTCGCTCCCACTGAGACATGTATTCTCTATCTCCTTTCATCTTGCTCTTATTTTTCGTCCGACATCCTATAGGTGTATCCTTTCTCAACCTCCAGAAGAAAAAGTAGCAAAAGTGATAACCATTTTACCTTGATATCATATCTTTAAACGACACCAAATTAGAATTTCAATGTTCAGTATTCTATAAGTCTACAGTTCCAGACCATCGAAATCAACCGTTTCAACAAAATGTAAAAATAACTATTGCAGTATATGCATGCTAGTACATATATACTCCCATATCTGTTTCTTCAGTTTTCTACTTAGCTTTTGTAATCTCCCTTTTCCTCCCCGAATAGAACTGACCAAAGAACGGAAGAACGGATGCGAGTCACGCTTCTTCCCAAAAACCAGCTCCTACTTCCTTGAGTACAATCAATTATACTTTCACCCAATTACTCGTATCTTTCTACTAGTAAAACAATTCACAAATCAAAAACACAGTATAACCAAATTAGTGCTGGTGGACACTGGAACAATATCCTTGTGTCACAAATTCTGAACACCAACACAGAACTTGCAAACTATCAGGAGCTGCAACAAGTTCAACTTCTAAGATAATATTTATCCCACCAATGTCAACAGATACACAATAGTTAACCTTTGAATAAAAAAGCATATGCAAGAAACCCAATATGAACAAGTCACAAAGTGATCCCATCATCACTAACTATATCCAGAATTAAGTCTTGCACACATATCTTTTCCAACTGCTCTTCTCATAAACTTCTTCATTGTTGTTGTGATATTCTGTCTCACATCAGAAGCTTGAGAAACTAAATCTTGGTTGTATAAGGTACCTTGTGAATTATAGCTAGCAAATTGGGCTTAAGTGTTTTCCTCCAGTAATTAGGAATTAGGATCAACAAGTAATCTGTTTAATAATTACAAATGATATCAGAGCCCACATGGTCCGTGGTGTGTGCACAGTGGAGTAAAGGCCGTGAAGAGGGCTAGAGGCTTCGTGCTAATGGACAGCCGTTAGCTTTTGTGTTTCCTAAGGGAACATACAATATCAACAAAGCAAACAAGGCATAGACATACTAAGAGTTACGCCGCATGTACAAAGCCAATCATCTTACTTCAATTTTTAATATCCTATATACAAATCCTTTGTTTGTCTCTTGACATATAACACAAGTAATTCCTTATGGACAAAATATGTCGTGTGCACAAGTCACCAACAAATAAACTCCAAACCCAAAGAACAAGGCCAACATGGCTAGCCTCGAAGAGTGTAAGCTTCTTCTTACTTCTAAGACAACACTCTTTATTATACTCCGATGAGAGTACATCGTACATGCTGCCACCAAATTACTTCATTGGCTTTCTCGATAGTAATTATAATTTTTCTCTGTAGTAGCTTCCTCGAATCCTTCTGTTCCACAATATCAAATTTAAAGGTTTGATATAGTCTTGAAATCCATAATGAGATATAGTCTTGAAATCCATATCCTCAAATTACAAATTTCAAGGTTTGCCACTGCATCAGTGGAAAATATATCCGCAGATTCCACATTTCAAATTTTGGGCCATATACCTCCCTCCCTCACCAACACCATCTCCATAACCTGTCCACAAATAAAGAATCACCAAAATCTAAACATGCCATCCTGCCAAATATTCAGTACACCTCACTTGTACTTTTTATCATTACCTAAACATTTTGTGTCCACTTGACTTCTCCTTTCTTCCTCCTTAATGTTCCTTTTTCATTTTCTTATCCACCCCATTCCCTTGGCATTCATATCCTATCAAACATCCAAGGTCCAATTACATCAACCGCCCACGACCACCAAAAAAAACCATGTAACCTTGACTAAATCCAAAAAGAAGTAAATGCATGAGCTGATCAAACATGAAGATAAACTAATTCTAAATTTAAAAGCAACCCAAGAAAATGACCATTTCACTTCCATCTATCTCCACGTTCTCCAACAAAATTGAATACAACCAAAGGCATCCAATTGCTGCTACAAACAAAAATGTTTACTAGACCTGCAACTACTGTTCCATTTCTTCCGGGTATTATACTTTATTTGTATCCAATCTTCCCGTCATCATTTAGCACATCATACTGCATCATCTGAACGTTTACCATAAATCAACCAAGTAAACCGATGACTGCATTACCTCGACACCCATACCATATCAAACTAAAATCACTATCTACATTACATCAACCGCCCCCAAACACCTATGATAATACAACAACGACCTTGAATATCGGCCATTCTACAATTTTGCAAAAATGATCTCCGAACACTAAATATAAGTCATCGGTTCCATCAGAGTATTTCAAATGGGCAAGGTAAACTGGTTTCGTGTGGGTATGGGCATTGGGTTCCAATAATTTGGAATTTCCTAATCAAGAAGAGCTCACTTAAGTGTGGAGAGAGTAAGTAATTGGAGATGCTATAAATCATCAATCCATTAGAGATTCTAACTGAGTAACGCAAAGTAGGTACATTAAGTATGGGTAGATATAGTTGTGGTTGATATGTAGGGTGTAAAATGCGACGTTCCTACAAATAGAATGATATAGGTCATCATTCCATGAAATTATTTCCACTGGGTGAGGTATATTAATTTAATTAAATCTGGGTAAATGAAGTGGTGGTACTTAAAATTTTCGATTTGGAGGTCATATAGGTAATTTCCCAGGCTAATCAAACCTTGACTTTCCATTCCTCTTCTAATCAGAATACAGCTCTACGTGTTATTTCTAGTTTCTTGTTCTTTTAACTCTAGCTTATCGATAAGCAAACACACATTTGTCAAGAACATTACTCGAACCACATATACAAACTTAACCTCAACATTACTAAAGAGTTTTCATAATTACATGTAATCTAGTTCGGAAGACAAGCTCTAAATATCCAGCAACTCAATCAAATCATTTCCATTTCCTTCTCGGGATCGTGAATCTTTTTGATCTAATCACTTCATAGCCAAACAGCTATAGTCAAGAATATTTCTATTACACCACCACAATCCAACTCAGCATCAATACAACTTGGCAACCATTTACCTGACCTAGTGTAAATTAGACCGCCTAAACTAAAACCATATTTCAACTTCCATCCATACGCTTCTAACTAATCCCAATTCTGATATGAAACTATGTAAAATCACTTCACCAACTTCAACTTGAGTGGAAATCCACATCTTGATATCCAAATCAATCTTATCTAATAGTGTGAAGCAACCACAAAACGTGGCATGTCCCTAACTAGGTTCATAAATCAAGCATATCCCTCAAAATCTCGACTCTTATGGGGCCCAAACATCAAACTATATCGTTTTATCCATCTGATACTTTGCATTGGGCAAGGTAAAAAGAGGTTTCCAGAATGGTGACGTAAGTTGCATGTCCACCAGGCTCTATTATTTGGACGAGTTATTGATTTCGTCAATGTTGGGGTACATATGATAGTGTTGGCTAAAAAAAAGTTGGTGATTTAGGAATCGGAAAAGCCAATATTTCACGAGAGGATTCTAACTAGGTGAGTCAAATAGATTTCGGGAATGTTGGGTACATATGATAGTGTTGGGTCAAAAAAAAATTTGGGGCAATAGAAATTGGAAATATTCAATACAGTAGATGATGATTTGGTAAACATGTTGATGGTTACTTCAGTTTAGACTATTTGGGGTTTTCGAAATTCCAAATGATGAGGTCGTCATTTCAATCGGATACTTTTTCATTGGGTAAGGTAAAAACAGGTTTCGAGAAGTGAGTTGACATAAGTTACATTTCCACAGGGGCTCTCTTATGTTGACAAGTTATTGATTTTTGGAATGTTGGATATATATGATTGTGGTGGGTCTGAAATCATTGGTGCTATAGAATAGGAATGTTCAGCCCATACTCCACGAGCGAATTCTTAGGGAAGGCACATAGAATAGATAATTCAGTAAACATGTTGATGGTTACTTTAGTTTAGATAATTTTGGGTTTTTGGAATCGTAAATGACGAGGTCATCATTTCCATCTGATACTTTTCATTGGGCAAGGTAAAACGAGGTTTTGAGAATGGTGATGACGTAAGTTGCATTTCCACCAGGCTCTATTATTTGGACAAGTTATTGATTTCGGCAATGTTGGGTACATATGATAGTGTTGGTCATAAAAGTTTGGTGATTTAGGAATCGGAAAAGTCAATATTTCACGAGAGGATTCTAACTAGGTGAGTTAAATAGATTTCGGGAATGTTGGGTACATATGATAGTGTTGGGTCGAAAAAAAAATTGGGTCAATAGAAATTGGAAATATTAAATACAGTAGATGATGATTTGGTAAACAAGTTGATGGTTACTTCAGTTTAGAATATTTGGAGTTTTCGAAATTCCAAATGATGAGGTCATCATTTCAATCGGATACTTTTTCATTGGGTAAGGAAAAAACAGGTTTCGTGAGTTGACATAATTACATTTCCACGGGGACTCTCTTATGTCGACAAGTTATTGATTTCGGGAATGTTGGATACATATTATTGTGGTGGGTCTGAAATCTTTGGTGCTATTGAATAGGAATGTTCAGCCCATAAACCACGAAACAATTCTAGTTAGGGAAGGCACATAGAATAGATAATTCGGTAAACATGTCGATGGTTACTTTAGTTCAGATAATTTTGGGGTTTTTGGATTCGTAAATGATGAGGTCATCATTTCCATCTGATACTTTGCATTGGGCAAGGTAAAAAGAGGTTTCGAGAATGGTGATGACGTAAGTTGCATGTCCACCAGGCTCTATTATTTGGACGAGTTATTGATTTCGGCAATGTTAAGTACATATGATAGTGTTGGCTAAAAAAAAGTTGGTGATTTAAGAATCGGAAAAGTCAATATTTCACAAGAGGATTCTAACTAGGTGAGTCAAATAGATTCCGGGAATGTTGGGTACATATGATAGTCGGGTCGAAAAAAATTTGGGGCAATAGAAATTGAAAATATTCAAAACAGTAGATGATGATTTGGTAAACATGTTGATGGTTACTTCAGTTTAGACTATTTGGGGTTTTCGAAATGCCAAATGATGAGGTCATCATTTCAATCGGATACTTTTTCATTGGGTAAGGTAAAAACAGGTTTCGAGAAGTGAGTTGACATAAGTTAC
Organism: Linanthus parryae; assembly: GCA_023055425.1. Lineage (NCBI taxonomy): Eukaryota > Viridiplantae > Streptophyta > Magnoliopsida > Ericales > Polemoniaceae > Linanthus > Linanthus parryae. The sequence continues at coordinate 142,844,299 of JALGPY010000004.1, read as the reverse complement.
ATTTCCACAGGGGCTCTCTTATGTCGACAAGTTATTGATTTCGAGAATGTTGGATACATATGATTGTGGTGGGTCTGAAATCATTGGTGCTATAGAATAGGAATGTTCAGCCCATACTCCACGAGCGAATTCTAGTTAGGGAAGGCACATAGAATAGATAATTCGGTAAACGTGTTGATGGTTACTTTAGTTCAGATAATTTTGGGGTTTTTGGAATCGTAAATGATGAGGTCATCATTTCCATCTGATACTTTGCATTGGGCAAGGTAAAAAGAGGTTTTGAGAATGGTGATGACGTAAGTTGCATTTCCACCAGGCTCTATTATTTGGACAATGTTATTGATTTCGGCAATGTTGGGTACATATGATAGTGTTGGTCAAAAAAATTTGGTGATTTAGGAATCGGAAAAGTCAATATTTCACGAGAGGATTCTAACTAGGTGAGTCAAATAGATTTCGGGAATGTTGGGTACATATGATAGTGTTGGGTCGAAAAAAATTTGGGGCAATAGAAATTGGAAATATTCAATACAGTAGATGATGATTAGGTAAACATGTTGATGGTTACATCAGTTTAGAATATTTGGAGTTTTCGAAACTCCAAATGATGAGGTCATCAATTCAATCGGATACTTTTTCATTGGGTAAGGTAAAAACAAGTTTCGAGAAGTGAGTTGACATAAGTTACATTTCCACATGGGCTCTCTTATGTCGACAAGTTATTGATTTCGGGAATGTTGGATACATATGATTGTGGTGGGTCTGAAATCTTTGGTGCTATAGAATAGGAATGTTCAGCCCATAAACCACGAAACAATTCTAGTTAGGGAAGGCACATAGAATAGATAATCCGGTAAACATGTGGATGGTTACTTGAATTCATATAATTTTGGGGTTTTCGGAATCGTAAATGATGAGGTCATCATTTCGATCTGATACTTTGCATTGGGCAAGGTAAAAACAGGTTTTGAGAATGGTGATGACGTAAGTTGCATTTCAACCAGGCTCTATTATTTGGACGAGTTATTGATTTCGGCAATGTTGGGTACATATGATAGTGTTGGTCATAAACATTTGGTGATTTAGGAATCGGAAAAGTCAATTTTTCACGAGAGGATTCTAACTAGGTAAGTCAAATAGATTTCGGGAATGTTGGGTACATATGATAGTGTTGGGCCGAAAAAAATTTGGGGCAATAGAAATTGGAAATATTCAATACAGTAGATGATGATTTGGTAAACATGTTGATGGTTACTTCAGTTTAGACTATTTGGGGTTTTCGAAATTCCAAATGATGAGGTCACCATTTCAATCGGATACTTTTTCATTGGGTAAGGTAAAAACAGGTTTCGAGAAGTGAGTTGACATAAGTTACATTTCCACAGAGGCTCTCTTATGTCGACAAGTTATTGATTTCGGGAATGTTGGATACATATGATTGTGGTGGGTCTGAAATCTTTGGTGCTATAGAATAGGAATGTTCAGCCCATACTCCACGAGCGAATTCTATTTAGGGAAGGCACATAGAATAGATAATTGGGTAAACATGTACTTTAGTTCAGATAATTTTGGGGTTTTTGGAATCGTAAATGATGATCATCATTTCCATCTGATACTTTGCATTGGGCAAGGTAAAAAGAGGTTTTGAGAATGGGTGATGACGTAAGTTGCATTTCCACCAGGCTCTATTATTTAGACGAGTTATTGATTTCGGCAATGTTGGGTACATATGATAGTGTTGGTCATAAAAATTTGGTGATTTAGGAATCGGAAAAGTCAATATTTCACGAGAGCATTCTAACTAGGTAAGTCAAATAGATTTCGGGAATGTTGGGTACATATGATAGTGTTGGGACGCAAAAATTTTGGGGCTATAGAAATTGGAAATTTTCAATACAGTAGATGATAATTTGGTAAACATGTTGATGGTTACTTCAGTTTAGAATATTTGGGGTTTTCGAAATTCCAAATGATGAGGTCATCATTTGAAAAGTTGATAAAAATTCCCAATTTCGCGAATGGAGATGATATAGTTTACATTTCCAGAGGGCTCACATAGTTGGACGAGTTATTAATTTCGAGAATGTTGGGTTGTTGGATAAAAAAAATGGCGCTGTAGAATTTGGAAATGTTCGAGTTAATATTTCATGAGAAGATTCTACCTAGGGAAGGTAAAAATAATTAGTGATGATTTGGTAAACACGTTGATCATTCCCTCAATTGAAAAAATATGAGGTGGTTAGAATCGTAAATGACAAGGTCATCATTTAAAACAGATACTTCTCATTAGGTAGGGTAAAAACAAGTTCGAGAATGGGGATGATATAAGTTACATTACCACAGGGCTCTCCTAGTTGGACGAGTTTATGATTTCGGGAATGTTGGGTACATATAATAGTGTGGGATCATAAAAATTTGGGGCTATAAGAATTGGAATAATCCATCCATATCTCCCGAGAGGATCCTAACTAAGGAAAGCAAATAGAATAAATGATGATGTGGTGAACACTTTGATGGGTACTTCGGGTTTCCGAATCGTAAATGATGAGGTCATCATTTCCATCAGATATTTTTCACTGGGTAAGGTAAATACCAATTTCGAGAATGGAGATGGTATAAGTTACATAGCTCTCTTAGTTGGGACACTTATTGGGGATGTTGGATAAATATGATAGTGTTGGGTCATACCATTTGGGGTTACAGATATTGGAAATGTTTAAGTCCATGTTTCACCAGAGGATTCTAGCTATGGAAGGCAAATAGAGTATATGATAATTTGGTATTCACGTTGTTGATGGTTACTTCAGTATAGAAAATTTGGGGTTTTCTGAAAGGTAAATTATGAGGTCTTCATTTCCATGGGATACTTTTCATTGGGCAAGGTAAAAACAAGTTTCGAGAATTGAGATGATATAAGTTATATTTCCAAAGAGTCATGTTATATTGGGTAGTGTGCTATGACAATTGCAGACTTGCCATCACAATAAAGGGTCAATGGAGATCCATTTTGATCTTCAGGTCTTAAAGGATAATCTTAACCAACGTAGTTCACTCACACCTTGAACCCTTGCTCGGAATTCTGCTCACACATTGGAGGGTGATACATCTTGAGCCATTGATCTTTAGCTTGGCGAACCAGCTGTAATTGACGCCTCAAAATGTCATGGCTTTCATGGAGAAGCTGACTATAGATAAATCGTGGATAGCAAGGTCGGCTTTCAGGAATTCCGGAGACAACTATGTTGATAGCGGCATGAACAAGCGCAGAAAATCAAGGAAAGCCATGATACCAAGATCCTTGTAGAAATATGAAGCATATCTAGGGCTTCGCTGAAGACGTGGAGTATGGTGATGGTGTTCGGAATTGGGGTTGTGATAATCGGAACGTGGACGCTACAACACGCCTGAATGAAGAACTGTCGGCCTCAGCTTCAAAGTGGTTGGCAGAAGCTCCATCAGCTTCAGGTGGTAAGGAAGTGGCATAAGAATGGGCAGAGGTAGCTGGAGCAAAATTGGCTATAAATGATTGTTGCACAGATTCATCAGAATAGGGGTCAGAACCTGACATAGGGACGTCTCAAGTAGAAGTAGTTGGATGCATGTTGAATATATTCTGCAAAATCCACTTTCCAGCCTTTATAATTCTGTAAATATTTGCTAGATTTAGATTTAAAATATGGGTTGTCCGTACCGGAAGAAAATTGAGGTACAATCTCATAGGGGAAATGTACTGACCCTTGATCTGCAGATCTTTTAGAGGAATGTGTTGAGTCTAGTGACGCGGTCTCATCGGAAGGATGCACTAAGCCTATTACTCGGGAGGGATGTATGATAGGAGTGCTCTTGAATCCTTCTGGTTTAAGGGAGGGTGGTACTTGGAGATGTTGAGATATTGGCTTCATGTCAACGTCCAGTAAAGGAGTTCACTGCAGGAGTTTTTGGCGCTGAGATAATGGCTCAAAGCCGAGTTTAGTGGATAAGGAAGGCGGCAACAGCCAAAGGTGGTCTTCAAGCATGTTTTCTAGAACGCTTTTACAACATCCACCACCGAATCCCCCACCAACACCACTTGCTCTCCCAGCCAAACCCATCCCATATCAACACCAACACCTATTTTCACGAACACAAACTTCCATTAGAAGCTCCTAATCACCTACTCGAGACCCATCATCTCCTTCACTAGCAATCAAATTCACTCTCGCAAATCGACAATTAAAACCACCATGTTTTGCTTGGTTGAGTCTGGTACAAATCAGACTCACTAGAGAAGCCACCCACCATCACCTTAACCACCTACCTTTCTCTTTACAATCTACAACACCACAGCAACAACCGCTATTGCACTCACTACCAAATGCCAGAGACAAATAGCACTTGTTCCCAAATCTAAAAGCCCATCAAGAATCAATATCCACAATTGATTACTCAAATCAGAGGCCCTTTGCTTCGATAAATTAGAACCAGAGCATTATGGTCGGTTGAAGACTTATTTCCAGAAACACCAACACGTGGTTTGACCAATGTCCATTTCACATAAATGTTGTAATCTGGTTGAAATTTCATTGATTTGCACACTTGAGGATACAAATGCATTTTTCCGTCATACTAATATGTTGTATATCCGGTATTTTTGTTGAGAAGTCCCACATCGGACGTTCAAGAAGAAGAAATATAATTAATAAGTGTCCTAGGCTACTCCCCTCATTGCCAATTGGTTTTGACGTGGAACCCCATGGATTCTTACATGGTATCAGAGCCTCGGCTCACGCACACGTGAATGGTCTAACAACCCACGTGCTCGCCGCCACCCGCAGACAAAAAGATCCACGTGTAGGCCAAAGAATGCCACACGTGAGGGGGGGGGGGTGTTGAGAAGTCCCACATCAGACGTTCAAGAAGAAGAAATATAATTAATAAGTGTCATGGGCTACTCCCCTCATTGCCAATTGATTTTGAGGTGGAACCCCTTCCTTCTAGTTTTTCAAACTAGAAGGAAGGGGTGTAAATGAGGATCGTCACTACTAAAAGAGATAAGTAGTTGATTCATTTCAGATATGCTATCATAGGTCTGTCTAAATTTAACATACTAGAGTGCTTATACAAATCGGGCAACTCAACTAGCCACCAATTGAAATTTGTACCAAAAACTCGACCCTAATTACAGTTAAGCCAGCGAACTTTTGTCCGGCCCCGCCCAAGCCCAATTTTGGTTCGAGCTGGGTTGCTCAAATTCAGCCTGTCCAAGTTGGCACCCCTACAACCACGCCAACGGCTGGCGAATGAGAACCCTGAACAATTCAGACATTCCCCAAACAGTAGGCTAACATTAAACCAAAGAACTTGAGTGAATTCCTTAAGGTTGCGTTTGGTAACCATGAATTGAATTTGAATTTGGATTTGAAATCTAAAATTTACGAAATTTCAAATTTGAAGAGATTTGAAAATCTTCGTTTGGATATAATTAAGAGTCTAATTTTGAATTTGGATTCGCTGGAGAAGTTTATTATTTATTGTTTGAAAGTTAACATCAATGACTTTGTCCCAGCGGCAAATGCCCCACTGCAAAGGCTTTGACCCGCCTGCGAGTCTGAGATACAGGGTTCGAATCCCGGCAGCAGCACTTTTTTACACGATTCTCTTAATGCCTAGAGATGAAAACTTGGTTTCATCAACTAACTGCGCATTATTGTAACTTGGTTTCATCACTTAGGCGCGGTGGATTTCAAATGACGGCAATTTTGTTGGAATTTCAAATATTCATGATTTGGGGGCTTGGATTTGTTTCAAATCAAATCCAAGCCCCTGTAATATATCCAAATGTTGGATTTCATTTGAAATCATCCCAAATCCAAATTCACCCCCAAATCCATCGTTATCCAAACGAACCGTAAAGGAATTTTCCCGCAACGTCATGTGTTTTTTACGAACTTTGAACCACAGGCATTTCAAATGAACATCAGCCTAGTTACAGTTATCTATGTCAGAATTAAGCCAAACCCAAATCAATCATATAAATCAACGGGAATTTACAAGCATAAAATTTTGAAGTCAAGAGATGCACTCACCCTTGATGTACATGAAACCCTTAAACCAACCATATACAGTCTTTCTTCGACCGCATAGCTTACCTCACATCTGAATGATGGGAAGTCAAACATGCTACGTAGGCAAGGAAATTAAAAGTCGATAGGAACATCTGTGCCTTCACTTTTCACTAGGAAATGTAGTCTTCCGAAAAAATTTATTTCCTTTTCTTCTTCTTGCTACCTCATTATTCTCTGTAGCTATCACCCACTACCAAGTGCTCTAATTTTCACATAGCTTTCCTATCTATTTTTTTTCTCTATGTCTATTGTCAATGTTCAATTCCTCTTCTACTTGACTTCTCTTTACTAACCTCCATCTCTGTGCTTTTTTCTTTTCATGACTTCAACTCAACACCAAAACAAGACTCTATATCACAGAACTCAGCAGGGGGGATTGTTCGATGAATTTTGGTCTCCAGTTCTTACTTCCACTCTAAACCACGCGCTTAATCAAAATGGCAGATAAAAATCCCTCCGGGTAATTTCCCAGGCTAACCATGCATTGGCTTTCAATCTCTCTTCTAATCTGAATACAGCTCGGTGCTTTATTTCTAGTTTCTTGTTCTTTTTTAACTCCAGTGTGAACTACCAAAAAATGTGGCAGGTCCTGAACTAGGCTTATAGGGCTGGTTTGGATATCAGGGTTTTACAGTTTGGTTAACTAAACCGTTGTTGCGTTTGGATAGGGAGGTTGGCATCCGAAAAACTCCGGTGACCCGGCATTGTTTTAGCCGGTCAACGGTTAATAAATCCTTTTTTATTAATTTTCAGTAACTTCAGGAACTGGTGCCCAGCAACTTGCCAGTGCCCTGCTTTTTGACAAAACAACCACCCGTAACTCACGTGGGTAATTCCCACCCACAAAACCCACATGCATCAGTACAGGACTTTCTTCCCCCTCATAATGTCACTGCCATATATCTATCTCTCTCTCTCTCACTCTCTTTCTCCACACACACACACACATATATATTATATGCTTGTACTTACTTCATCATCACAGGGCACCTAAACAACACACCCCGGCCACTGGATATTTTAGGAAACCGGGCACTGGTCTCTCCACCCATGCACCGGCCTATCCAAACTAGCCCATAAGAACACAACATTCAATATCAAAGATCGCCGCACTCTTCAAATTCATTTCTACTACAAGAGGATCTCCTCTTCCAAATAAAGTTTCGAGAACTAACACCAAAACAAGCAGATCCACTATCTTCCTCCTCCGTTTCTGAGCTTCTGTCATCTCTCTTTCTTTTGTGTCCTCCTCTATTAGATAATCATACAGACCACATATCATTATCAACTAACACAGAAACCGCCGCTTAAATCCTCAATCCACTTCACCATATTCTAATAATTTAATCCCCCCCCAACACTAAGAATTATCAAGAAGTTCCTTCAATGTACATGCAGAGAATGAGATTCCACACATCAGAACTTTCCAACTTCCTACACAATCATGTGACAAAACAGTTGTAAATAAGTTGTTTAAATAGTCTCTACCAACAGTGTTTTTCTCCAGCCTTAATCCATGTCAGCTTTCCTCCATCTCTGTTTCGCTCGACAAAGATACCCATGTCCAGCAACACACATCAAACACCTCATTTCCTCCAAACGCATACATTTGAATTCTCAATATGCTCAATTCAATATTGTAACTACCCCCTCCATGTTCCCGGCTTAAAATTTCAGTGAACCACTCAAAAAATTAGTATGTGTGTCTGTATCCACTGTTTGTGAAATATGAGTTCCACGTAATAGTTTTCTCCAGACATTCAGATCACTACAACTCACAACTCTACACGACATTGAAGGACCCACTTTATAATCGTGTTTTAATAGAACTCTCAACTGGGTTGACTTGCAAGCCTTATCGCTTCACCTAATCCAAAGTTTCAAGAGTCTACAAGAAACTTAAACAATCATCACCCACGAGTATCATTTTCAAGTAACCAAAGAAACTCCCCCCAGTTGAACACCAAGACACAACTAACAAGTGCAGGCTCATGCTAAATCACCATTATCACTTCATTAATAAATCAAACTGTACTAAGACATATAGTAAAACCTAAAATCCATCCAGCCCCAACAAACTCAAATTCTGCAAAGGTTATATCTCCAAAAACTCACATTTACTGATCTCAAAAGTCAAAATCATACATAGCAATAAACTAAACTCATAAGCTGTTTCAAGTTTGAGATGGGCAGAGAACATAATAAAAAACAGCCCAATTTCCATCCCCCTTCATCTCCATTTGTCTAAAAATACTCAATACTGCTTAACCAAAATCTAGGCGTCTGAACAACACTCATGGCCCACAAACATAAACATTGACCATGGTTTGCTAACAAAGACTTTTGTTTCTTTCTTATTATTCTCTATTCAATTTTCCTATACCACGTGCTGTGGGGCACATTCTTGCATCTTCGATAGAATTTCACAAAATTAAGCATGTAAAGCTCTAACTACATTACCTCATTTTACAAATAATATCAAACTGAATCCGAAGTTCTTTTACATCATACGTTACGTTATTGCATCTTTGAAAGAAACAATAATGTAAATGTTACTTTACTATACCTCTCTGCTTATTTAAAAGTGACATGGATACCTATGCATTGTAACTCTTCTCAACAAGGATGTCTAAGCCAGAGTTACAACACATGTATTGTAACTCTTCTCTACAAGGATGTCCAAACATTTAAGCTCAATGAGGCACCTAATAAAAATCGTTGACAGCTCTTAATACCGGCAGCTACCATTAAATTGTAGTTAAAGAGTTCAGCCCAAAAAAAATTATATATGTTATTGGATTTAAATTACAAGGAAAGCTAATTAGGGTAACTAAACCTTCTTATTATGTTCAACCAACCAGACTTCACAGTTAGTTGCTTAAATATAAATTAAAATATGCATGGTAAATAACATAGACAGAAAGTCCAAAGTACCTTGAGTGCTACTGAAACATAATATAATAGCCAAACAGACTACCTTTAAAAGCAGATCTCCTCCACTCCTCTTCTTGACGCCCTTTTTTCTTCAGCACACTGATAGCCAAATAACAAAGAATAATTCAACCATACAACAATTCAAAATCATAACCAAGGCAGAGGATTAGCAAAAACAGAGAGAGAGAGAGAGAGAGCAAAGAATTACTGTGGTTTCGGATTGCACAAACGATTTTCAAACACCATCGGTGAACAAAACGGATACAGATCCCTGAAACCTCTCCTCGCAAAAAGATTCCAACCAGCTGCCCTTCCACAACCACATCCAAAAAGTTCAAGAACAGTGCTAAAGCCCCAACCTTCTCTCCCTGAGCAAAACCTAGCATCAATAACTTTCTACCACAAGCTTTACCGCTCCAGTCCAAACCTCCAAAACGACTTCATCAATAAGGACCAATAAAAATGGATGAGAAATCAATATTTAGTGCTCCCGTACTGACCGACCTGAAAACCCCTCCCTCAAATGTTCTCTCTAGCATCTTACTAAGAGCCCTCATCACCATAATATCTCAAATATTCTCTATAGCATCTTACCAAGAGCCCTCGTCACCATGATATATAATAAGGGTGAAAAAACCCATTAGGAGTTCATTTGCAAGAATGGAAAGCCTGACTAAAGAAATACAAGCATAAATACAACCTATCCACTGATGACTAAAACTCGTCATCCCTTGTAGATAAAGCAGAAACCGTCAGTTCCCATGACCTTACACCTTCTCAAGGTCCCATTTATATAAAAATTCCGACTCACCTAGTAACAACCTATGATCTCATAATCATTCTCTGTCAGAACCGCATCCAAAATCTGCCTATCTACTAAAATAACATTATCAAGTTCAGAAATACGAGAAGGCGAAATGTGTTCTTACTTAAAAATAATCACCATGACGAAAATATTATACGAGCAACTCAGCAGATTCATATGCATGCCCGGCCTCCTCCCTAGCAAAACCTAATTCTACCTACTCGACTCAGGCAGTAAAATTCGACGTTCATTGAGGGTTAGCTAACCAGTTAAAGATCTTGCACACCTATCACCATCCTTAACCACAAAGCCTTCTATATTTATTGTGCCAAATTCACTATACGAGCAAACACACCCATAAAAGAAGCACCTCTCTCGTCCTCATCATCAACATGCACCCATCACTCCTCCCCCACAAAGTTTACTTCACCCCTATTCATCGCATCTATGTCAGTCAAAACATAAAACAACATTATTCCTTATTCCACCTTTTGACATCCTCTGCGACCCAATAGTCTAGAACTCCACATTAAAAATCATAAATGCCAACAATGTTACCCCTAGAATTCAATCTCAAGATGAAGAGGGAAATTAACAATTCAAAATCAGTCTGCAAAAGACTATTGAGGTATCAGAAATCCCCATGAAACCAACCGTATCAGAAATCCGAAGTTGTTCTCTTTCACGTTCGCTCCCACTGAGACATGTATTATCTCCTTTCATCCTTTTCTTATTTTTCGTCCGCCATCCTATGTATCCTTGCTCAACCTCCAGAAGAAAAAGTAACAAAAGTGATGACCATTTTACCTTGAACTCATATCTTTATACGGCACCAAATTAGAATTTCAATGTTCAGTATTCTATAAGTCTACAGTTCCAGACCATCCAAATCAACCGTTTCAACAAAATGGAAAGATAACTATTGCAGTATATGCATGCAAGTACATATATACTCCCATTTCTGTTTATTAAGTTTTCTACTCAGTTTTCGTAACTTCCCTTTTCCTCCCCGAGTAGAACTGACCAAAGAACGAAAGACCGGAAGCGAGTCACGCTTTTTCCCAGAAAATAGCTCCTACTTCCTTGATCAAGTTAAGTGTTGTACAAGCAATTATACTTTTTCCCTACTCCACGTATCTTTCTACTAGTAAAACAATCCACAAATCAAACACCCAGTATAACCAAATTACTGCCGGTGGACACTGGAACAATATCCTTGTGTCACAAATTCTGAACACCAACACACAACTTGCAAACTATCAGGAGCTGCAAGAAGTTCAAATTCTAAGATAATATTTATCCCACCAATGTCAAAAAATACACAGTAGTTAACCCTTGAATAAAAAAGCAGATGGAAAAAACCCAATATGAACTAGTCACATAGTGATCCCATCAACACTAACTATATCCAGAATTAAGTCTTGCACACATATATTTTCCAACTGCTTTTCTCATAAACTTCTTCATTGTTGTTGTGATATCCTGTCTCACATCAGAAACTTGAGAAACGAAATCTTGGTTGTATAAGGTACCTTGTGAATTATAGCTAGGGAAAAGGGCTTAAGTGTTTTCCTCCAGTAATTAGGAATTAGGATCAACCAGTAATCTGTTTAATAATTACAAATGGTATCAGAACCCCACATGGTCGGCCGTTGGCTTTTGTGTTTCATAAGGGAACATACAAAATCAACAAACAAGACAAGGCATAGACATGCTAAGAGTTATGCCACATCTACAAAGTTAATCATCTAACTTCAATTTTTTAATATTCTATATACAAATCCTTTGTTTGTCTCTTGAAATATAACACAAGTAATTCCTTGTGGACAAAATATGTCGTGTGCCCAAATCACCAACAAATAAACTCCAAACCCAAAGAACAAGGCCAACATGGCTAACCTCGAAACGTGTAAGCTTCTACTTACTTCTAAGACAAGACTCTTTATTATACTCCGATGAGAGTACATCGTACACACTTCCACCAAATTACTTCATTGTCTTTCTCGATAGTAATTATAATTTTCCTCTGTAGTAGCTTCCTCGAATCCTTCTGTTCCACAATATCAAATTAAAAGGACCTACCACCAACATAACCATAATGTGATATAGCATTGAAATCCATATACTCAAATTACAAATTTCAAGGTTTGCCACTGCATCAGTGGAAAATATTGCGCAGATTCCACATTTCAAATTTTCGGCCATGTCTCTCCCTCACCAACACCATCTCCATAACCAGTCCACAAATAAAGATTCACCAAAATCTAAACATGCCATCCTGCCAAATATTCAGTACACCTCACTTGTACTCTTTATCATTACCTAAACCTTTTTGTGGCCACTTGACTTCTCCTTTCTTCCTTCTTAATGTTACTTTTTCATTTTCTTATCCACCCCATTCCCTTGGCATTCATATCCTATCAAACATCCAAGGTCCAATTACATCAACCGCCCACGACCACCAAAAAGAAGTAAAAGCATGAGCTGATCTTGTATCAAACATGAAGATAAACTAAATCTGAATTTAAAAGCAACACAAGAAAATGACCATTTCACTTCCCTCTATCTCCATGTTCTCCAACAAAATTGAATACAACCAAAGGCATCCAATTGCTGCTTACAAACAAAAATGTTTACTAGACCTGCAACTACTGTTCCATTTCTTCCGGGTATTATACTTTATTTGTATCCAATCTTCCCGTCATCATTTAGCACATCATATTGCATCATCCGAACATTTACCATAAACCAACCAAGTAAACCGATGACTGCATTACCTCGACACCCATACCATATCAAACTAAAATCACTATCACCAGCCTGGAACACCTATGATAATACAACAACGACCTTGAATATCCAAACACTAAATATAAGTTATCGGTTCCATCAGAGTATTTCAAATGGGCAAGGTAAATTGGTTTCGTGTGGGTATGGTCAATGGTTTCCAATAATTTCCTAATCAACAAGAGCTCACGCAAGTGTGGAGAGAGTAAGTAATTGGAGATGCTATAAATCATCAATCCTTTGGAGATTGTGAGTAACGAAAAGTAGGTACATTAAGTATGGGCAGATATGGTTGTGGTTGATATGTAGGGTCTAATATGCGGCATTTCTACAAATAGAATGATATAGGTCATTATTCCATGAAATTATTTTCACTGGGTGAGGTATATTAATTTAATTAATTCTGGGTAAATGATGATGATGGTACATAAAATTTACGATTTGGAGGTCATATAGGTAATTACCAGGCTAATCATGCCTTGACTTTCCATTCTTCTTCTAATTAGAATACAGCTCTACGCGTTATTTCTAGTTTCTTTTTTTTAACTCTAGCTTATCGATAAGCAAACACAGATTTGTCAAGAACATTACTCGAACCCCAAATACAAATGTAACCTCAAAATTACTAGAGTTTTCAAAATTACATGTAATCTAGTTCTGAAGACAAGCCGTAAATATCCAGCAACTCAATCAAATAATTTCCATTTCCTTCTCGGGATCGTCAATCTTTTTGCTCTAAACACTTCATAGCCAAACAGCTATAGTCAAGAATATTTCTATAACACCACCACAATCCAACTCAGCATTAAAACCATAATTCAACTATTTTTTCTATCCATACGCTTCTAACTAATCCCAATTCTGATATAAGACTATGTAAAATCACTTCACCAACTTCAACAAAAGTGGAAATCCACACAGCTTGATGTCCAAATCAATCTTATCTAATAGTGTGAAGAAACCACAAAATGTGGCAGGTCCCTAACTAGGTTCATAAATCAAGCATATCCCTCGAAATCTCGACTCTAATGGGGCCCAATCATCAAACTATATCGTTTTATCCACCTCTTCCTTGCTCACCTCTATCTCCAGCTTCTTCCTTTTCCATAACATGAACTCACCACAAGAATACAACATTGAATATCAAAGCTCGTCGCACACTTCAAATTCATTTCTATTACAACAGGATCTTCTCTTCCAAATAAAATTTCGATAACCAACACAACAAGCAGATCCACTATATTCCTCCTATGTTTCTTTGCATCAGTCATCTCTCTTTCTTCCTTGTTCTCCTCTGCTATGACACAATCGTACAGGCCACATATCATTTTCAACAAACACAAAACAGTCGCTTAAACCATCAAATCTACGTCACTATATTCTAGTTAATTAACCCCCCCCCCCCCCCCCTTAATGTACATTTAGAGAATAGGATTCCACACATAAGAACTTTCCAACTTCTTACATAATCAGGTGACAAGCTGCCGTTGGACCACATAAGATATGTTATTCATGACTAAACAGTTGTAAATAAGTTCTTTATATAGTCTCCACCTAACAGTGTTTTTCTCCGGCCTTAATCCTAGTCACCTTTCTTCCATATCTGTTTCGCTCGACAAAAACATCCATCTCCAGCAACACACATCAAACATCTCATTTCCTCTAAAGTCCAAACTCATACAATTGGATTCTGAACATGCTCAATTCAATATTTTTTCTACCACCTCGATGTTCCTGGCCTAAAATTTCAGTATCCAATTTTTTTGAAACATGACTTCAACGTAATAGTTTTCTCCACACGTTCAGATCACTACATTTCACAACTCTGCAGGACATTGAAGGGCCCATTTTATAATCGTGTTTTAAGTGAACTCTCAACTGGGTTGACTTGCAAGCCTTATCGCTTCACCTAATCCAAAGTATCAAGAGTCTACAAGAAACTTCAGCAATCTTTATCCACTAGTATCATTTCTAAGTAACCAAAGAAACCCTCCCCCAGTTGAAAACCTAGACACAACTGACCAAGACAGTTAAATCACCATTATTACTTCGTTACTCAAACAAACTGTACTAAGACATCTATAGTAAAATCTAAAATCCCTTCAGCCTCAACAAACTCCAAAATTCTGCAAAGGTTATATCTCCAAAAACATGTAATCCCATTTACTGATCTCAAAAGTTAAAATCATACATGGCAATAAAATAAACGGATTCAAGTTCAAGATGGACAGAGAAAATAATCAAAAACAGCCCAATTTTCACCCCCTTCATCTCCATTTGTCTCAAAATATCCAATACCGCTTAACCAACATCTAGGCGTCCGAACAACATTTATGGCCCACAAACAAAAACGTTGACCAAGTTTTGCCAACAAAGACTTTTTTGTTTCTTTCTTATTATTCTATATTCATTTTCCTATACCTCTTACTATGGGGTTCTTGCATCTTTGAATGAATTTCACAAAATTAAGCATGTAAAACTCACACTACAGTACCTCATGATACATATAAAATCAAAATGAATCCGAAGTTCTTTTTCATCATACCCTTATTGATTTCAGGAATGCTGGGTACATATGATAGTGCTGGGGTCATAAAAGTTTGGGGCCATAGAAATTGGAAACGTTATATTCCATATTTCAGGAGAAGATTCTAGATGGGGAAGGAAAATAGAACAGATGAGGATTTGGCAAAAAAGTTGATGTTGTTGCTTCAGTTCAGAAAATTTGAGGTTTTCAAAATCATAAATGATGAGGTCATCATTTCAATCGGATATTTTTCATTAATGTAAAAAAAAAGGTTCCGAGAATGGAGATGATATAAGTTACATTTCCACGGAGCTCTCTTAGTCGGACGATTTATTGATCTCTGGAATGTTGGGTACATATGACAGTGTCGGGTCATAAAAATTTGGTGCTATAGAAATTGGAAATGTTTGGGTCCATATTTCTCGATAAGATTCTTGCTACGGAGGGCAAATATAATAGATGATGATTTAGTAAAACATGTTGATGGTTACTACAGTTCAGAAAATTTGGGGTTTTCGGAATCATAAATGACGAGGTCATCATTTCAAACAGATACTTCGCAATCTCATCGGATAAGGTAAAGACAGGATTCGATATTGGAGATGATAAGTTACATTTCCATAAGAAGTTGGGACAATAGAAATTGGAAATGTTCAAGTCCATATTTCACAAGAGGATTCTATCTAGGGATGGTAAGGGTAGTGATTATTACGTTCTGAAACACAAATACAAACTTTTCCTCACCATTATATGTAATCAAGTTCTGAAGACAAGCCCTAAATATGCAGCAACTCAATCAAATCCTTTCCATATTCTTCTCGGGCCCGTAAATCATTTTGCTCTAATCACTTCATAGCAAACAGACTATAGTCAAGAATATTTCTATTACGCCACCACAATCCAACTAAACATCAATACAACTTAGCAACAATTTACCTGGCTTAGGGTAAATTAGAGCGCCTAAACAAAAACCATAGTTGAACTAGCTTTTCTATCCATACGCTTTTAACTAATCCCGATTCCAATATGAAACTATATAAAATCACTTCACCAACTTCAACTAAAGTGGAAATCCACGCATCTGGATGACCAAATCAATCTTACCTAATAGTGTGAGGCAGCCAAAAATGGCAGGTCCCTAACTAGACTCAAAAATGAAGCATGTCCCTCAAAATTTCAACGCTTATGGGTCCCAAACATCAAACTAAACGTCTTTACTTATCCTTTTATCCACCTCTTGTTTGCTCACCTCTATCTCATGCTTTTTCCCTTTCCATAACATGAACTCACCACAAGAACACAACATTCAATATCAAAGATCGTTGCACACTTCAAATTCATTTCTACTACAAGAGGATCTCCTCATCCAAATAGAATTTCGAGAACAAACACAAAACAAGCAGATCCACTATCTTCCTCCTCCATTTCTTAGCATCAGTCATCTCTCTTTCTTCCTTGGCCTCCTCTACTATGAGACAATCATACAGGCCATGTATCATTTTCAACTAGCACAAAACTGCGCTTAAACCCTCAATCTACTTCGCTACATCCTTGTTATTTAATCCTCCCCCCGTCCCCAAACACTCAGAATTGTCAAAATGTCCCTTTACTGTACATTCAGAGAGTAGGATTCCAGTATTCCACACATAAGACCTTTCCAACTTCCTACACAATCGTGTGACAAGTGGCCGTCGGACCACATAAGATATATTATTCATGACAAAACAGTTGTAAATAAGTTCCTCAAATAGACACCACCAAACAGTGTTTTTGTCCAGCCAAAGATCCATGTCACCTTTCCTCCATCTCTGTTTCGCTCGACAAAAATACCCATCTCCAGCAACACATCAAACATTTCATTTCCTCCAAACGCATACCATTGGATTCCCTAACATGCTCAATTCAATATTGTAACCCCCCTCCATGTTCCTGGCCTAAAATCTCCGCGAACCACTCCAAAAGATCGTCTACAAAGCCAGTCATCTCACTTCAATTTTTTTATATTCTATATACAGATCCTTTGCTTTTCTCTTGAAATATAACACAAGTAAATCCTTATGGACAAAATAGGTCGTGTTCCCAAGTCACCAACAAATAAACTCCAAACCCAAAAGAACAAGGCCAACTTGATTAACCTCAAAATCTGTATGCTTCTTCTTACTTCAAGACAACACTCTATATTATACTCGGATGAGAGTACATCGTACACGGTTCCACCAAATTACTTCACTGTCTTTCTCGATAGTAATTATAATTTTTCTCAGTCGTAGCTTCCTCGAATCCTTCAGTTCCAAAAATTCAAATTTGAAGGAACTACCACCAACATAACCATAATGTGATATAGCCTTGAAACCCATATCCTCCAATCACAAACTTCAAGGTTTGCCACTGTATCAGTGGAAAATATATGCGCAGATTCCACATTTCAAATTCTGGCCACAGAAGACAAACCCAGTATTACAGCAATTACAAACCTCAAGGAACCCAACATCCTCAATCCCTAGATAAATACCACTAAACAATACTTGAATTACATAATCCTCAATGAGACATTAACAAATCCTAAATCCATGCATCAATTTTGCAACCTATGACTTACAATAGTGTATTTGTGATCCCCCATGTAAAACTCCTATCAGTGGACATTATCCCAAAACCAATCTCATCATTTTCAAAAAGTTTCTCATGAGATATCAGTCCAGCATAGAACACTATCCAGAGCCCAGACTCAGCTTTTAAGTTCAGGACGACAATAAAAAAAGAGCTCGAGCTCGGCCATGTCTCTCCCTCCCTAACCAAAATCTCCATAACCTGCCCACAAATGAAAAATCGCCAAAATATAAACATGTCATCCTGCCAAATAATCAGTACACCTAACTTATCCTTTTTTTTATTACCTAACCTTATTTGTCCACTTGACTTCTCATTTCTTCCTTCTTAATGTTCCTTTTTCATGTACTTATCCACCCCATTACCTTGGCATTCATATCCTATCAAAGATCCCAGGTCTTATAACATCAACTGCCCATGACCACTAAAAAACACGTGCAGCCTTGGCTAAATCCAATAAGAAGTGAATGCATGAGCTGATCCTGTACCAAACAATAAGATAAAACTAATTCTGAATTTAAAAGCAACACAAGAAAATGACCATTTCACTTCCCTCTTATCTCCACATTCTCCAACAAAACTGAATACAACCTAAGGCATCCAACTGTTGCTCACAAACAAAAACGTTTACTAGACCAGCCAACTACTGTTCCATTTCTTCCGCGTATTATCCTTTATTTGTTTCCAATCTTCTCGTCATCATTTGGCACATCATATTGCATCATCCGAGCGTTTACCATAACCAACCACGTAAACAGATGACTGCATTACCTTGCCATTCATATCAAATCAAACTAAAATCAATATTTACCTTACGTCAACCAACCCCAAACACCAATGATGATACAACGACCTTGAACATCTACCACTTCTACAATTTTGCACAAAATGATCTCCAAAGACAAATGACCACATTATCTGATCACAGAATCAAACATAAACATAACTTTATCAATTAATCTTATTGGCAGATCAAATCAAGATAAACTTAGCTCCGATGTGATGCAGTCAAAGTGGTTTTGTTTCGAAAGATTTTTCTATTATAGCTCAAATTATTTGAATAGATTTTCATATAGTTAGCCTTGATTCTAGGAGTTGAATTGATTAGCCTTTAGTTGCCTTTCGTTCGTTTGCCTATAAACACAAATAGTTTTCCATACGCTTATATGGTATCAGAGCCTGCTATTCTCTAGTTTTGAGTCAAATCCTACGCGTCAAATTATTTCAAACTTCGATTCAGCTTTCATTCTTTCATGGCTGAGTCTTCTAATCCAGGAGCTACTCTAGGCAACCATGCGGTGTCTGCCGTGTCCAGCCAAAATCAAGCAGGAAGCTCCTCATCTCTTTTCCTGTAGGAGACCCTGGTCCCACTCATATCACAGTTCACAAGCTAGAGGGCATCACTTTCTTGCAGTAGGATCAGTCTGTGAAAATACTGATCTGTGGCCGTTACATGACTGTATTGGGTTTGGAAATTTTAGTGAGTCCTCTTTCCACGAGAGGATTAAAAATAGGGAAGGCAAATAGAATACATGATGATTTGGTAAACATGTTTGATGGTTACTTCAGTTCAGAAATTTGGGGTTTCGAAACGGTAAATGATGAGGTCATCACTTCCATTGGATACTTTCCATTGGGTAAGGTAAAAACCCGTTTCGTAAATGGAGATGATATTGGTCATCATTCCATGAGATTGTTCTAACTGGTTTAGATAATTGAATCACGAAAACTTTGTTGTTTGCACTGGTAATGGTAAGTACATAATAAGTTGATGTTGTTGCTTCAGTTCAAAAAAAAACTGAGGTTTTCAAAATCATAAATAATGAGGTCATCATTTCAATCGGATACTTTTCATTAAGGTAAAAACAGAATCCGAAAACGGATATGATATAAGTTACACTGCCACGGGGCTCTAGTCAGACGAGTTGTTGATCTCTGGAATGTTGCATACATTTTCATCAAAAAAAAAGAATGTTGCGGACATATGATTGTGTCGGGTAATAAAATTTGTGGCTATAGAAATTGGAAATGTTGAAGTCTATATTTCTCGAGAGGATTCTTGCTAAGGCAGGCAAATAGAATAGATGATGATTTAGTAAACATGTTGATAGTTAATTCAGTTCAGAAAATTTGGGATTTCGGAATCACGAATGATGAGGTCATCATTTCAATCAGATACTTATCATTGGGCAAGGTAAAAACAGGTTTCGAGAATGGAGATAAGTTATATTTCCATAAAAAAATTGGGGCTATAGAAATTGGAAAGGTACGAGTCCATATTTCACGAAAGGATTCTAGCTAGTGATGGTAAGGGTAGTGATATTAGGTTCAAAATATAAGAGGTTAGTGATATTGTATGTTTCGCCGGATTATTTGAATGGGACAAGGAAATTCGGTTATTCAGGAATTTCGGGCACATTGTTGTGGTGGATTTATAAAAATAAGCGCCTCAAGAATAGTAAATATATAAATCATCATTCCTAGGCATTTGTGTAAGTAGGGAAGTAAAATTGAATATATAAAATTTTGGTAAACGTTCATAATGGTTCTTTTGACTACATTAGACAGAATACATGATGACTTGCTAACATGATAGTTCAGAAATTTGGAATTTTCGGAATCGTAAATGATGAGGTCATCATTTCCATCAGATACTTTCCATTAGTAGTGTAAAACAAGTTTTGTGAATGGAGATGATATAGATTATCATTGGACGACAGTGTTCTAACTGGCTTCGATAAAACTAAATCATGATATTTTTGTGATGGTGTTGGTAGTTGTTATTAGATTCAAAATATATGAGGCTGTATGGAATTGGATATGATATAACTCTATAATTTTCATGGGATTACTTTGATAGGGCAAGGTAAACTGGTTATGAGAATAACGGCACGTTGTTCCGGTTTCAAAAGAATTGGGGCTCCAATTGGGCATATATGTCTTCATGACCGGACAGTTCTATTTCTTCATGACCGGACAGTCCTAGTTAGTATTGGAAATTGAATACATGAACCTTCGATAGATAAGTCGAGAATGGCTATTTTGGTTTGAATTTTTTTTGAGAAATCAGAAAAAATATAAGCCATAAGTTCCATGTGATTATTTTGATTGGGCACAGTAAATTGGTTTCGTGTGGGTATGGTCATAAATCAGGCATATCCCTCGAAATCTCGACGCTTATGGGGCCCAAACATCAAACTATGTCTTTACCTTATCCTTTTATCTACCTCTTCTTTACTCACCTCTATCTCGCTTCTTCCCTTTCCATAACATGAACTCACCACAGTAACACAACATTCAATATCAAAGATCGCCGCACACTTCAAATTCATTTATACTACATATAGAAGTTTGAGAACTAACACAAAACCAAAGCTTAAAACCCTCAATCCATTTCACTATATTCTAGTTATTTAATCCCCCCCCCCCTCACACTAAGAATTATCAAAAAAGTTACTTTAATGTACATTCAGAAAATAGGATTCCACACATATGAACTTTTCAATTTCCTACACAATCGTGTCACAAGTGGGCGGTGGACCACATAAGATATGTTATTCATGACTAAGCAGTTGTAAATAAGTTCTTCAAATAGTATCCACCAAACAGTGTTTTTCTCCAGCCTTAATCCATGTCAGCTTTCCTCCATCTCTATTTTGCTCGACAAAGTTACCCATCTCCAGCAACAAACATCGAACATCCCATTTCCTCCAAACGCATACCATTGGATTCTCAACATGCTCAATTCAATAATGTAACTACCCCCTTCCATGTTCCTGGCCTAAAATTTCAGTTAACCACTCCAAAAATTAAGCGTGTGTGACTGTATCCACTGTTTGTGAAACATGACTTCCACGTAATAGTTTTCTCCAAACCTTCAGATCACTACAACTTGCAACTCCACGTGACATTGAAGGACCCACTTTATAATCGTATTTTAATTGAACTCTCAACCGGGTTGACTTCCAAGCCTTATCGCTTCACCTAATCCAAAGTTTAAAGAGTCTACAAGAAACTTCAACAATTTTCATCCACTAGTATCATTTCTAAGTAACCAAAGAAACTCTAACCAAGTGTAGGTACATGCTAAATCACCATTATTACTTCATTATAAATCAAACTGTACTAAGACATCTATATTAAAATCTAAAATCCCTCCAGCCTCAACAAACTCCAAACTTCTGCAAAAGTTAGATCACATTTACTGATCCCAAAAGTCAAAATCATAAATAGCAATAAAATAAACTGATAAGCTGCTTCAAGTTAGAGATGGACAGAGAAAATAATCAAAAACAGTCCAATTTCATCTCCATTTGTCTCAAAAATATCCAATACTACTTAACCAAAATCTAGGCGTCCGAACAACACTCATGGCCATGGTTTGTAGCTACCATTATATTGTAGTGAAAGGTTTCAGCCCAAGGTTTGTTCTCTGCAGA
Source organism: Linanthus parryae (assembly GCA_023055425.1). NCBI lineage: Eukaryota > Viridiplantae > Streptophyta > Magnoliopsida > Ericales > Polemoniaceae > Linanthus > Linanthus parryae. The sequence continues at coordinate 142,822,093 of JALGPY010000004.1, read as the reverse complement.
CACAACTGACCACTCAATATACCAATCGTACCAGAATTCCGAAGTTGTTCTCTTTCACGTTTGCTCCCACTGAGACATGTATTCTCTATCTCCTTGCATCCTTTTCTTTTTATTTTTCTCCCGCCCTCCTATACGTGTATACTTGATCATCCTCGAGAAGAAAAAGTAGGAAAAGTGATAACCATTTTACCTTGACATCCATATCTTTATACGGCACCAAGTTATATTTCAATGTTCAGCATTCTATAAGTCTACAGTTCCAGACCATCCAAATCAATGTTTCAACAAAATGTAAAAATAAGAATTGCAGTATATGCATGCAAGTACGCATATACTCCCCTTTCTGTTTCTTCAGTTTTCTACTCAGTTGTCCTAATTTCCCTTTTCCTCCTAGATTAAACCTCTGACCAAAGAATGAAAGACCGTAAGCCAGTCACACTTCTTTGTACCATTAATTATACTTTTACTCAATTCCCACATATTTCGTATCTTTCTATAAATAAAATAATCCACAAATCAAAAACACAGTATAACAAAATTACTGCCAGAGGACACGAGAACAATATCCTTGTGTCACAAATTCTAAACACCAACACACGACTTGCAAACTATCAGTACGTAGTTGCAACAACTGCAACTTCTAAGACCATTTTTGTCCCACCAATGTTGTCAATAGAAACACAAGCATCTGTAAAACTAATATATTAACATCAAGATACAGATACACTATAGTTACCCTTTGAATAAAAAAGCAGATGCAAGAAACCCAATATGAACTGGTCACATGATTATCCAATCATCAATTACTATATCCAGAATTGAAGTCTTGCGCACATATCTTTTCTGACTGCTTCTCACACACTTCTTCATTGTTGTTGTGATATCCCGTCTCAAGTCAGAAACTTGAGAAAAGGAAAATTGGTTGTATATGGTACCTTGTGAAATATAGCTAGCGAGTTGGGCTTAAGCATTTTCCTCCAGTAATTAGGAATTAGGATCAACCAGTAATCTGTTTAATAATTACAAATGGTATCAGAACCCACATGGTCTGTGGTGTTCACAGTGGAGTAAAGCCTATGTCTCTCCCTACCTAACCAACACCATCTCCATAACCTGCCCACAAATAAAGAATCACCAAAATATAAACATGCCATCCTGCCAAATATTCAGTATACCTCACATGTCCTTTTTATGATTACCTAACTTTTTTGTCCACTTCACTTCTCATTTCTTCCTTCTTAATGTTCTTTTTTCATTTTCTTCATCACCCCATTACCTCGGCATTCATATCCCATAAAACATCCTAGGTCTTATTATATCAACCGCCCACGACCACCAAAAATAACCCGTGTAACCTTGGCTAAATCAAAAAATAAGTAAATGCATGAGCTAATCTTGTACCAAACATTAAGATAAACTAATTCTTAATTTAAGAGCAACACAAGAAAATGATAATTTCACTTCCCTCTATCTCCACGTTCTCCAACAAAAATCTGAATACAACCAAAGGCATCCGATTGTTGCTCACAAACAGAAACATTTACTAGACCTGCCAACTACTGTTACATTTCTTCCGCGTATTAAACTTTATTCCAATCTTCCCTTCACCATTTGGCACATCATATTGCATCATCCGAACGTTTACCGTAACCAACCAAGTAAACCAATGGCTGCATTACTTTGCCATCCATATCATATCAAACTAAAATCACTATTTACCTTACATCAACAAACCCCAAACACCTATGATGGTACAACGACGACCTTGAACATCGACAACTTCTACAATTTTGCACAAAATGATCTCCAAACACAAATGAACACATTATCTGATCACAGAATCAACCATAAACATAGCTTTCTCATTGGGTAGGGTAAAAACAAGTGACGAGAACGGGGATGATTTAAGTTACATTTCCACAGGGCTTTCCTAGTTGGACGAATTCTTGATTTCGGGAATGTTGGGTACATATGTAGTGTGAGATCATAAAAATTTGGGGCTATAACAATTGGAAATATTCATCCATATCTCAAGAGGATTCTAACTAAGGAAAGCAAATAGAATAAATGATGATTTGGTGAACACGTTGATGGTAATTCGGGTTTTCCGAATCGTAAATGATGAGGTCATCATTTCCATCAGATACTTTTCATTGGGTAAGGTAAATACCAGTTTCGAGAATGGAGATGGTATAAGTTACATTTACAGGGAGCTCTCTTAGTTGGACGATTTATCGGGGATGTTGGATAAATATGATAGTATTGGGTCATACCATTTGGGGTTACAGAAATTGAAAATGTTTAGTCCATGTTTCACCAGAGGATTCTAGCTATGGAAGGCAAATAGAGTAGATGATAATTTGGTATTCACGTTGATGGTTACTTCAGTAAAGAAAATTTGGGGTTTTCTGAAAGGTAAATGAAAATTGGGAACATATGATTGTAGTGGGTCTGAAAATTTTGGGTCCATAGAAATTGGAAATGTTCAGTCAATATTCCAAGAGAGAATTCTAGCCGAGGAAGGCAAATAGAATAGAATAGATTATGATTTATTAAACGTGTTGATGGTTACTTCAATTCAGATAATGTGGGGTTTTCGGAATCGTATATGATGAGGTCATCATTTCCATCCGATGCTTTTTTTTGGGTAAGGTAAAAGCAGGTTTCGAGAATGGAAATGGTAAAAGTTACATCTCCCTAAGGCTCTCGGGCGAATTATTGATTTCGGGAATGTTGGGTACATATGGTTACTTCAGTTCAGAAAATTTGGGCTTTTCAGATCATAAATGAAGAGCTCATCATTTCAATCATTGTGTATACTTCTCATTGTGTAAGGTAAAAACAGGTTTCGAGAATGGAGATGATAAGTTACATTTCCACAATTTTGGGGCTATGGGAATTGGAAATCTTCAAGTCCATATCTCACGAGAGGATTCTAGCTAGGTATGGTAAGGGTAGTGATTATAAGGTTCAAAATATGAAGGGTTTGTGATATTGAATGTTTCGCCTGATTATTTGAACGGGGCAAGGTAATTTGGTTTCGTGAATGTCGGGCACAAATTGTTGTGGTGTATTTATAAAATTAATCGCCTCAAGAAAAGGAAATATATAAATTGTCATTCCTAGGCATTTGTATGTAGGGAAGTAAAATTGAATATATAAAATTTTGGAAAATGTTCATAATGGCTGTCTTAAATATATTAAACAGATAGTACATGATGACTTGTTGTAATCAGGAATGATTAAGATAATGATGGGACTGTTCTAATTGGCCAAGGAAATCTAATTCACAATTCCAGCAAACCCACCCAAGAATTTCAAAAGACAAAGACCACCAAATATCTAATTGCATGTAATCACCTTATCCCTCTTCTACTTGACTTCTCTTTACTAGCCTCAATCTCGGTGCTTTTTCCTTTTTCATGACTTCAACTAAACACCAAAACAAGACTCTATGTCACAGAACTCAACTGACAGGATTGTTCGATGAATCTAGCCTCATAGTTCTTACTTCTTACTTCCACTCCCAACCACGCTTAATCAAAATGGTGGGATATTAATCCTCCAGGTAATTTCCCAGGCTAACCAAACCATAGCTTTCGATCCCTCTTCTAATCTGAATACAGCTCTACGTCCTCTATCCAGTTTCTTATTCCTTTAACTCTAGCTAATTGATAAGGAAACACAGATTTGTCGAGAACATCACTTGAACCACAAATACAAACTTAACCTCAACATTACTAAACAGTTTTCAACATTACATGTAATCTAGTTCTGAAGACAAGCCCTAAATATCCAGCAACTCAATTTCCTTCTCGGGCTTGTAAATCTTTTTGCTCAAATCACTTCATAGCCAAACAGACTATAGTCAAGATTATTTCTAATGCACCACCACAATCCAACTAAACATCAATACAGCTTAATTAGCAACCATTTACCTGTCCTAAAATTCTAGTAACTTTTCTATCCATACGCTTCTAACTAATTCCAATTTTGATATGAAACTATGCAAAACCACTTCACCAACTTCAACCCCAACTTCAACTAAAGTGGAAATCCACACATCTTGATGTCCAAATCAATCTTACCTAATAGTGTGAAGCAATCACAAAATGTGGCAGGTCCCTAACTAGGCTCATAAAACAAGCGTATCCCTCAAATTCTCGACCCTGATGGGGCCCAAACATCAAACTATATTTCTTTAGCAACACACATCAAACATCTCCTTTCGTCCAAATGCATGCCATTAGATTCTCGACGTGCTCAATTCAATATTGTAACTACCCTCTCCATGTTCCTGGCACAAATTTCAGTGAGCCACTCCAAAATTAGCATGTGTGTCTGTATCCACTGTTTGTAAAACATGACTTCCACGTAAGTTACGTAATAGTTTTCTCCAAACAATCAGATCACTACAACTCACAACTCCAAATGTAATCACATTTACTGATCTCAGAGTCAAAATCATACATAGCAATAAACTAAGTTGATAAGCTGTTTTAAGTTCGAGATGGACAGAGAAAATAATCAAAACAACCCAATTTTCATACCTTCATCTCCATTTGCCTCCAAATACTGCTTAACCAAAATCTACACGTCCGAACAACACTCGTGGCCCACAAACAAAAAATATGTTGACCAAGAAGGTTTGCTATTCAATTTTCCTATACCACTTACTGTGGGGCACATTCTTGCATCTTTGAAACAATTTCACAAAATTAAGCATGTAAGGCTCTAACTACATTGCCTCGTGATACATAAAATATCTCACTGAATCCAAAGTTCTTTTACATCATACAACCCTCTCACCCCACCCCCAACCCCAGCCCATGAAAGAAACAAGGACACATATGTGTTGTAACTCTTCACTACAAGGATGTCTAAGCAAGTGGCCGTTTATTTAAGCGCGATGAGGCACCTAATAAAAATGGTTTGACAGCTCTTAATGCTGGCAGCTACCATTAAATTGTAGCGGAAGGGTTCAGCCCAAAATAAAAGTTAGTTGGGTTTAAATCACTAGGAAAGCTAATTAAGGTAATTAAACCCTCTTATCATGTTCAACCAGGACTGCACACAGTTAGTAGCTTGAATATTAATTAAAATATGCCTAGATAGACAGAAAGTGTAAAGTACCTTTTAAGTGCTTCTTAAACATAGAATAGCCAAACAGATTACTTTGAAAAGCAGATCTCTTCTTCTTGCAGCCCCTTCTTCTTCAGTCAACAGAGCTTGAAAACAAATCACCGCGTACTGTGACCAAATCGTGGAACAAATCAACATAGCATATAACTCAACCACACAACAAATCGAAACACTAATCAACGCAGATGATTGGCAAAACAGAGAGAGAGAGCGAAGACTTACTTTGGTTTTGGATGCCCTAATCGGTGAACAAATCACCGCCGTTGATAGCCCAGAGACCTGCGACGACCGAACTTTGACTTGGGAGTCAAATCCGCAGAAAGAGCACGCACGGCGAGAAATCAACGGCTCCGTCCATCGCCGGCGATGATAGGGAGCCTCCACCGGCGTCATGTCCCTGCTCTCTCTCTCTCACTCTCTTCTCTGCAATCACTCACAATTGCTAATTTTGGTAATGATGGGTTTCAGACCTAGATTTAAGGCGGTGAGACGAAACGATCGCGGTAATAGCATGGTATATAGGCACTGGTTAATTGGCGTAGTGAGTACGCGCTCAGAAAGCTAATCTCGTAAATATAACGCGCTCTAACACGCTGGCATTGCGGTAATATTACGCATAGTAGCACAGTACTACTAGTACTTACCATTCCCGGCCGTTGGGATGGGTAAAAGACATTTTCACCCCTTTAAGTTTGAAAAATAACACTTTCAACTCTTTGCGTTTGCCTAATCTATTTCGTGAATCATTTTCCAGTAGAATATTTCTCCTTGTTTTGAAATTTGGTTCGATATTTGTCTCGCAAACTATTCATCCACTTTGGGATTTAATCGATAGTCGGAGGGTGTAAAAAGTATTTATCGATAGATCAGGGGGCAAAATGTATTTAATCAATAGTCGGAGGATGAAAAATATCTTTTACCCTATTTTTTATAGGATTCCCAATATTGAGACGATCATAGACTTCATGTTGTTGACACAAATGTTTAACATATTTTCTCATTTGAAACATCACAGCTATTCTCGTTTTCTTTGGAGATGGCCAAACACGTTTGCGGTATTCTCCAAGCGCCCACATTGGGAAGATGTTCTTATATTACGCATGATGTATCATACAATTCTTCATATATACACACCCATAATTTCCTGTTTATAATTTTTTTTTTCTCTCAAAAAATTATAAAAAAAGAAGTTGGATAATAGAAATATGGCTAGAAATATAGAATACTACTAATGAAGTTGCTAATATTCGCGATAAAGGTGAACTCGCCTGTCCGGAAAATCGCCTTCATGCATTTGTGTATTAATCAACGACTTGGCTGCTTTGTGTAAAGGAGTCCCTCTCGGCCTAAGTATCAAAAATATGTTAAAGGGAAAAAGACATAACTAATTTGTCTGTTTAGAAATGCAGTTTCAACAAATGAAAGTCTTACAAAAAATCTCAGCCCCATAAAATGTCTGTCCACTAGAGCTGCGAATCGGTTTGGTTTAACCGGCGGTTCCAGTTAAAACCGAACCGAATGCACCGGCCAAAGACAACCGTGGACCAAACCGAGAACCGGGGGACCGAACCCGGTAATACTCGGTTACGGTTCGGTTTGTCATTTTCTTGGAATCGGAACCGGAACCGGGGCCGGAACCGATTCGAACCGGAACCGAACCGAACCGAGAACCAACGGGCGAATTTTTAAAAAAAAGTGAACGTTGTGTGTGGTCACCATCACGGTCAGTGACCGTTTGGGTGGCCGTTTGGCCGGGTTTTTTTTTAAGTTTTTGAGTTTTTAATTACAAACCCCCCCCCCTTCCCTCCATTCAACTCATATAAATACCCAACCACTTCTACCATTTTGTTCACACTTCCTCATCAAACACTCTCCATATTTCTCACACTTCTTTACTCAAAATTCATCAAATACTCTCCAACTTCTTCATCTTTCCTCACTAAAAATCACCAAACACTCTCAAGTTTCCTCAATTCCTCAAACTTCCTTGGTTTTCGACGGCGAATTTCTCACATTCCTCCTCGACATGCAACGCATCTTCAATCTTCGACATTTCTCCTCCAAGAATTATTCTTGGACTTTGTAAGTTTTATTTTTTGTTGTTTACCATTTGATTGTTATCTTATTTGTGCATTATTTGTTAAACTTAATTTTTTTCATCCAATTTTTCTTAGAAAAAATGGCTTCCTCTTCTCATAACCAAAATCTTAACGTAGACATGACTATTGATGATGAAATTGATGAATTATTTGGCGAAGGTGCCGCTAATGATTTTGGTGGTTTAGAGGAAAATGATCCGAATTTAGGTGCTAAAAAAAAACTCGTAAGGAAAATAATAAAAAAAGAAGTCCCGTTTGGGATCATATGGATAAAATACCCGATGGCGTAGACGACAAAGGTAAGCCAAAATATAGGGCCGTTTGCAAACATTGTCAAGCAAGTTTTGTATATCATCAAAACCGGTGGATTAGCATCAATGAAAAAACATTTACAAAATAACACGTACTTTTGAAAGATACACCCGCCGTAGGTGACACGATGGTCCAAACCCAACTAGGATATGACGCACACGGTAACGTAGTTACTTTTGTCTACGATGAACCTAGGGCAAGAAAAGCATTAGCTCCTTATATCACCGCCACCGAAAAATCTATCAATATGACCGACGACGTAGAGTTTGACACATTAATACCTACCGCGTTTTGTCCGAGTTATAGGCATATTAGTAGAAATACTACTAGGAAAGATATAATTGGTCTATATAGTGAGAGGAAAGCGGAAATTATGCAAAAAAAAAAAATCTAATTTTACAATTGCTTGCACTTCCGATATGTGGTCCGGTAGAAATAATACAGGATATATTTGTGTCACCGCACACTACATTGACCCAAGTTGGACTTTATAAAAACGTGTAATTGCATTTCGAGAAGTTCTATATCCTCACAATGGTGTAAACATGGGAGAAGCTAAAGTCGATATTTTTGAAGAGTGGGGTATTAGTGAACGAATTACATCAATGACTTTTGACAATGCATCGGCATGCGATAGTGCGATAGACCATGTGCAAACTTTGATACAAACACTCTATCACGAAGAAATTGACCATATTTGTTGTGTATGTCACATTATCAATTTAAATGTACAAGATGGTTTGAAACAACTAGATTAGCATATTAGTCCTATTCGTGATGCTATTCTCTTTATTGCGTCTTCAAACATAAGAACCAAACAAATTGTGGATTATTGTGTTCAAAACGGCAAGGAAAAAAAAGAAAGTTTGGGGGAGATTGTAGGACAAGATGGAACCCGACTTACTTGATGTTGAAAAGTGTTAAAGGTTACCAGACCACAATCACACATTTTTTGAATGAATCACACAATCCCGTTTCCGTTTCACTTCAAGATTGGAAGGCCGCCATCGTCTTAAGAGATTTTCTTGAACCATTTTATACCGCAACTAATCTTCTTTCGATTGTTTATTATCCATCTACTAACAACGTTATTTCACAACTAATGTTTATAAGTGAAGCTTTTAAAGGTAATAGGAATAATATAATTTTATCGGACGCAATTGCGGAAATGGAAGAAAAAATTCTCAAATATTTTGAAAAAATCCCTATGATTTTTTGTTTGTCAAGTATTTTGGACCCAATATGTAAGGATGAAACCACAAGTTTTATTGCTAGAAATAATTTCGGAAAACATGAGTACCGATTATAGAAAGGTAGTGATATCACCAACTTTTGAAGAAGTTAAACAAACTCTTAATGCTATGTATGAAAACTATGTTGTTAAGTTTGGTATTGGTAATCAAGGTTCTCAACCACCATCGAGTGCGAGGGATCCGAGGGGTAAGGTAAAAATGAGTTCTTTATATAAGAGTAGACAAACCACCCCCACCGGGTCGAACTGCGTCTCGGAATTATTGTTGTACATAAACCAAAATTATTTATCACAACAAACGGAGGAAGAAACAGAAAATGTAGATGTACTTGCTTGGTGGAAAAATTAAGAAATCAACTATCTGATTGTTTCTAATATGGCACGTGATTTACTAACTAATAATGTTTTAAGTCATTTTGGATAGCCTGCTCTGATACCACCTGTGACACCCCCAACTTCGTCGTGGGAGAAATACGGGATGTCGCCCCACACCCAAGATCGCTCTCGGGTGCAAGGAACAATGGTAATCAAGAAACAAACAACACCATAATTATTTATTACAAACCAAAAGTCTTCAACAGTGAAATATCACATACTATTAAACATGATGAAACATTGTCTATGTGTTTCAATTATTTAAATACTAGATAAACTAGGTGAGTCCGCGATTCCCATTAAACCGAGCTCCCTTCACCCAGACCTGCGGGGGAAAGAAACAAGACCGCAGTTTTTCCAAAGTCAGCACAAAAATGTTGAGCAAGTAAACACCCCAACATGTAAATAGGAAAGTGGCATATTTTTATTTTAATAAAAAGAGGAATAATGAGGAAGTAAACAACATATTATTTCAAGTGACCAAATATAAATTATCCAACTCATTATTTAGCACTCTCAACCCATTTCAATATTTTCCAAAATAAATCAATTCCTTGCATCATCCATATGAAAATTTCACATTTATTATGTTGTTGTAGCGGGGAACAAACCAATACAAAAATATAGAACCAACCATCTCGCATGCAACTAAGACCTTAAGTGTCGACACCCCCTTAAGACTCTAGCGGCCAAAATGGTGAGTACATGGTGCGACTCGGGGCAATGGCAACCGAGCCAAAAATAATAATCACAATATATAAGAATTTGAATAGTGTTCCACCGCACAACTGTTTCCACTTTACGTTATTACCCATTATTACTTCATGTGACAGTTTGAAAGATTCATTTGTACAAAAAATTGAAATATCAAGTTAAGCACGTAAATCACAAATCACAGTTGAGACGTAAAAATCATAAAAATATTTGGACACGAAAGAAGGACAGGCACACTAGGTTAGGCATATTTACTCACCTCAAGTAGTAAGGCAAATAGCGCGATAAAGGTTCTATGGATACACATACCCCTCGTTTATGAACTCGTCACCTACAATTTATAATTCCTAAATTAATTACAAGTCTAATTATGCAAGTATGAAATGAAAAATGCTGGCCATGCTCTGACCTCTCTCTAAGTTAGTGAGAGAAATTTTTTCCGGCCACTTCGATTCCTGAGTACTAACCCATCACCCTCTCCTATGGCGACTCCTATGTGCATCGATCCTGTACGTAGACGGAGATGCCGAGAACCTTCCTCAGATAGCCTACTCAATGATGGTTTAGTAGATTCATTCCGACCAGCCAAGCGGGGGCGACCCCTTTGCACTCCGCCAGAACCACTGGCTTTATTCACCAACTGTCGTAGTCACCGTATCTTGGTGGTGGACCGCGAACGGCTGCTTGCTCTCTCACGGGCATCTAAGGATAAACCGCTCCGTTTTAACTCTTTCACTCATGCCCGGAAAGTGCTTGACCCAGTTAATAGAACCAGGTGGTGGAATAGGGAAAGAATCATCTCTTCTCGACAACAACAGGAGCCTGCTCAGGATTTGCAGTCAGAGTTCATTATCAACAGAACACCCAACCCTCCTTCGCAGAAAGCCGCTCTAAGGCCAAATCAAATAGGGCAATCTGAGTGTTCGGCCAATTCACCTAATGGGTTGTCTTTCCCACAATCTCAATCACAACTTAGGCTCCGGAATTGGAAGCCACCTAACAGCGAACCACTGGCAGCTGTTTCAGCGAATCACTTGATGAATAGGATCGCCGCCGACTACCGCCACCACCCTCTCCAGCAACCTAGGCAGATATCATCGCCGGCGAATAAGTGGTGATCTCCCCAGCAAATCACCCCGATCTACCAACATCGGCTTCCCTCGCAACCTAAGAGGACGACGTCGCCAGCGACTGGAGATTTAGCACATGGTCTGTACAAAAGGCGACCTCCTTGGAATCCGCCGCGCCACACCCGTGCTCTGGCCAGCGGCGCGCCGCGCGCCGCACCGTCCATCGAGCAGCACCGTCCATTGCACCGCCCGCCGCACCGTCCATCGTATGAAAGACCTAATCTGTTAGCTGGGTAAACAAAACAAAGTTGAACACGGTGTTGGTAGGCCCCAATCCATCTCATCTGCTCGAAAGGGTCAAAGGGTAGCAAAAGCAAAGTGTAACACGGAGTTGTTCTCATCCGAAAGTCTTTCTTGTTAGTGGACCACACTAGCTGGAGGGTTTATGGGCTACGTAACAGCCACATGCCCATTTTTTCCCTCTAGATACTAGTTTGCCACTACTTTAGCTTGTTTTACTTTTCTAGTATCCTAGTTTGTTTTTGATTTTGGTTATTATGTGTTAGCCTGTTGTGTGGTGTCTTTAGTCGTGTTAGTGCAGTTAGGTCATCACTTATGCACTGCAGGTACTCCGCCGAAGCGATGAAGGCTTACAGATGGACTTCACTTATATTATGGACTTGACTGTACTTTTATCTTATTAATAATATTTCTTACCTTTTATCCAAAAAAAAAATGAAAAATGCTATATCTCCTAATGTGTCATTTGAATTTATCCCCTTAACCCCATTACTTATTAGCATACAACACTTATTTAATAAACTTGTGACATTAACACTTGTTTTTTTCTCATAAAAAATATTACAACTTATATACATACAAATTCATAATGTTATTGAGAAATAACTCCAATATTAAGTTTATACACTCTTTTTATCTAGGAAATAATAATTTAATAAACAAAATATTTATTCATATGTGACTATAAAAATTAATTCAAACTAATTAAATTTTATCTATTTATTTATTAAAAATATATACTATAAAATAATTAAATATATAATTTAAATTCACAAAATATTTATTCTAATAAAAAAAGTCATATATTTAATTATAAACTTATGTTGGATAAATAATTTCTAATATCTATGAAAAATAATCAAGTAATATCGACAATAGAAATATGGATTTTTAAAGAGTCTACTTTATAGTTATTTCATAGTTTAACTTCCAACCTATTTATTTTTATCAATATTCTCAAAATAATCTATTTTACTCAAAATACTAGTTTACAAGAACCTAAAATATTTAGTTAAACAATCCGAAATTATATAATTAAACCAAAGTGTATTTTTATCTTTCTAATTTTCAATAGAAACAACAATATTTCATAAAAATTAAATTCCTATGTAATTTTTACAACCTATTTACTTTTATATAGCCAAAATAATATTTAGAAATATCAGGATATAACATTAATCCAAAAATCACACTTTAAATTTCTTTAATTATATGCAATTTCATATTATACACAAATCACCCCCAACTTTTTAGAAACTATACATGCAGTGCACTACTCACCCTCAACTTTTCAGAAACTACATAAACAACACCCCTTCAAGAACATATGCATACAACTTCAAACCAACATACCCGACTTGATTTAGAGCTATCAAGATGCAATTTTGATGACTAAAAATGAACTAGAGGGTGATTTAGGACTCACCTACGCGAAAAATCGCGAGAAATGGTCAAGAAACGGAGCGGGTCTCCTCTCCGAAGGTGGTGATCGGCGGTGATGAACACCATTGATGAATCCGACGTTATGGCCTCTGTTTGATGTTGCTAAAGGACTCCTCGGACCTCCAGGATTTGTTTGGTACGAACGGGAGAGAGTGGGTCGCTCCGGTTAGCTCGGGTGAGCTTCTCGCCGGAAAAGATGGTGGCCGGCGGCAGACGTGGCGGTTCTGGGTACACCACAGTGATCTGCTGTTGTTCTTGCTTCTCCTTGTGACGAAACAGAGAGGAGGAGAAGATCGGAGGCCTAAAACAGAGTGAGGGAGAGAGAGGACGGAGGTGGCGGTGGTTTTCCCCGTCGGGGTGGTTCGCCGGAGGTTGTTGGCGGCTCCTCGTCGGGGAGCTGCTGCTACTGTTGGTGGTGTGTGGCAGAGAGGGAGAGGGGAGAGTGAGGGAGAGATGAGGAGGTGGATGTAGTGGTGAAGGTGGTTCGGGTGATGGTGATGGAGGTACGGTGGTGGTGGTGATTTTTGTGTCCCGTGGGTTTTCAAGAGAGAGAGAGGAGAGAGATGTTTTGTTGGTCTGATGTGTTTTGAGTGAGAGGGAGATGAAAAGGACACCTATTAAATAATAAGTGTTACTTGGAGAGGTCAATTTCCTCAACCGACCTTGCATTTTTTTTGTCTTCTAGTTAGTTAAGCTAGAGTGTTTTAGGAGTACCAAATGGGTTGGTCAATTTAGTGGGTGGGGTACACACTTTGTTATATCTAAATAAACTTCATAAAATGCTAAATAGAATACACAACTAAATATCGTTTTCTATAGAATTATTATATGAACTACCCGAGTATATTTTGAATCCAAAAATAACCCAACTCATCACTCGAAATAAAAATTAAATTTACGTCTCAATTACCAATTTACCCTTCAAAATTAAACGGGGTATTAAATATGAGATTGGTGAAAAGATGCCCGAACCACAGTTTTGGAGATGCGAAGATCCTGCAGGTATTCTACCACGCCCTAGACAGGGAGAGTGCTGACAGGATTGACAGAGAAGTCGGGGGAAACTTCCTGTACCATGTGGACAAAGATAGTGCATATGACATGATGAAGCAGTTAGCCAAACAGGACACCCGGCTTTTTGACGATCGCAGGATGGCGGCTAAAGCCGAGCCAGCGGAAGACGACCGGATAGATAATCTGGCCAAGATCATTCAGGACTTGGTTAAGAAAGCCTACTCGGACAAGAAGGCCATTGCAGCAGTAGGAGAACATGATTTGGACGCGGCCATTGAGGAGCTCAGAACCGAAGACACCAATTACGTACAGCAGCAGTGGGACCCGAGCCGGTACAGACCGGGTACGAGAGATCATCCCGGGTTCCGGTATGAAAACCCGAATTCTGCAGTTTATGCACCGATTCCAGCACAGGCCACCGGCCCAGCAGGCTGCACCGACACATCAGGTTCAGCCATGCCCATCTCCACAGCAGTACGATGCCCAGATGAAGAAGATCGAGTCCTTGTTTCAGACCATGGAGGCCCGGTTTGCGCATATGGATGCCCTGACAGCCGACGTGCAGACGACCACAACGTCACTACGCGCTTTGGAGGTACAAGTTAGGCAGTTAGCACAGCAGCTATAGGAGAGACAGCCAGGGAACTTGCCCTCGAATACAGTAAATAATCCACGTGCTCAGATCAATGCTATCACCACTTGGAGTGGATTTACACTACAAGATCCACAGTATCCTAGCCACGCTCGTGCAGAAAAGTCGAAAGAAGTGGAACGCAAACTGTCTGGCCAGGATAACAGCTCGGACGACCACCCCCATCCAAAGGGCTCGGTTGAGCAAGATGCAGTGCAGAACGAGACAGATGCAGAAACGGTACCTGTCTCCAAGGAGGTGCCGTACCCCTTGAGGACACGAAAGAGGGATGATAGCAAGGACTACGCCAGGTTTCTCGAGATGTTCAAGCAGCTACAGATCAACATACCCTTTGCTGAGAGGCTTTGGCAAAGATGCCCACTTACGCCAAATTCCTCAAAGACATTTTGTATGGGAGGAGGCGAACGAGCGATTTCGAGACTATAAACCTGACGGCAGAAGTGAGCAACTGTGTGAAGAATGGGCTACCGAGGAAGAGAAATGATCTTGGCAGTTTTGTTATACCGGTCACCTTAGGTAATTCTTACACAAGAAAGGCTCTGTGTGACCTAGGGGCCAGCATCAACTTGATGCCATTAACAATTTTCAAGAGTTTGAAATTCGGTGAGCCCCGACCCACCAGAATCATGCTGCAGATGGCAGACAGGTCCGTAAAACAGGCATATGGAGTTATCAAGGATATTTTGGTAAAGGTCAGCGAGCTGATTTTTCCGGCAGATTTCGTGATCCTGTACATGGAGGCAGGGGAGGTCCCGCTCATACTAGGCAGGCCGTTTTTGGCCACTGGAGAAGCTATGATAAACTGCAAGAGCGGAGAACTGACCATGGAGATTAACGAGGACAAGGTTAAATTTAACGTTTTCAAAAATCTGCAACTGCCAAATTATTATGAGCACGAAGATATCTTCGCTATAGACGTAGTTGATGAAGGCTGGGAAAACGAGGAGATGGATCTGTTATGGGAAGAGATTGATAGCATGTACAGAGAAGAAAAGAAGATGACTCGGTGCGAGCACGCCATGAGAGCCGAAGACTAGACCACTTTGCACCGAGACGAAGATGGCGGGAAGAAGATGATCCTGGTTCCGTCGCTCAAGGAGCCACCCGCACTCAAGCTTAAACCGCTCCCGAACCATCTCAGGTATGCATCCATTGGTAATAATAGTACTCTGCCCGTAATTGTTTCTTCTCTTTTATCTCAAGAACAGGAAGAGAAACTGCTGGAAGTATTGCGAGAACACAAGAAAGCAATCACCTGGACGATTGCGGATATTAAGGGGATCAACCCCTCCTATTGCATGCACAAGATCAGAATTGAAGAAGGCAAGAAACCGGTGATTCAGCCCCAGCGGAGACTGAATCCAAACATGAAGGATGTTGTGCGCAAGGAGGTCATGAATTGGCTGGAAGCAGGAATCATATACCCCATATCAGACAGCACTTGGATCGGCCCGGTCCAGTGCGTACCCAAAAAGGGAGTATTACGGTGGTGCAGAATAAGGACCAGGAACAGATTGCACAGCGCACCGTTACAGTCTGGCGAATCTGTATGGATTATCGGAGGCTAAACGATGCAACATTGAAAGATCACTTCCCGCTACCATTCATGGACCAGATGTTGGACAGGCTAGCTCATCACGCCTATTACTTCTTTCTGGACGGGTACTCCGGGTATAGCCAGATTTGCATAGCCCCGGAAGATCAGGAGAAGACAAAGTTTACCTTCCCGTAGGGTACAGTTGCATTCCGGCGCATGCCATTCGGGTTGTGTAACGCCCCAGCTACGTTCCAGAGATGCATGATGGCAATATTTTCTGACATGATCCAGAAAAATCTGGAGGTCTTTATGGACGATTTTTCACTGTTCGGGGACAGTTTTGACGACTGCCTGCATCACCTGTGCCAGGTTATGATCCAATGCAAGAAGGCGAATTTAGTACTAAACTGGGAGAAGTGTAATTTTATAGTCACCGAGGGGATCGTGCTGGGTCAAAAAAATTCCAGCAAGGGACTCGAGGTGGACAGGGCCAAGATCGAGGTGATAAAATAGCTCCCATACCCAACAACCGTAAAGGCGATCAAGAGCTTTCTAGGACATGCAATATTTTACCGGAGGTTCATCAAAGACTTTTCCAAGATCACAAAGCCACTCTGCGCTTTGCTCGGAAAAGACGTGCCCTTTGAGTTTGATACAGCATGTCAGAAGGCCTTTGACCATTTGAAGGAGAAGCTGACCACAGCCCCGGTAATCACTACGCCGGATTGGTCACTTCCGTTTGAGCTAATGTGTGATGTCAGCGACTACGCAGTCGGTGGAGTTTTGGGGCAGCGGAAGGACAAGGTCTGCCATGTGATATATTATGCGAGTCGGGTGCTCAACGATGCCCATATCAACTATGGCACTACATAGAAGGAACTTCTTTCCGTGGTATATGCCCTGGATAAATTCAGGCCTTACTTGGTCGGGTCAAAAGTGATCGTTTTTACCGACCATAGTGCCCTGAAATATCTGCTGGACAAGAAGGACGCAAAACCGAGACTGCTGAGGTGGGTATTATTGATGCAGGAATTTGATGTGGAAATCCGGGACAAGAAGGGAGTTGAGAACGTAGTAGCGGACCACATGTCCAGGCTTGAGAATGCTAAGGTGGACCCGGTACCAATCAAAGAAAACTTTCCGGACGAGCACATCATGACAGTCAAACTTGGGAGACTGTGGTACTATGCTATAGCAAACTATCTGATGAGTGGCACGCTTGCCGAGGACCTAACCCCGGCACAGCAGAAACGGTTTATTTCTGAGAGCCGACAGTATTTCTGGGACGACCCGTATCTGTTCAAGCAGGGAGCCGACAACATACTGAGAAGGTGTGTTCCGACCCACGAGGCCTGGAACGTGATCAGGCACTGTCACTCGGCTCTCAGTGTGGCGGTCACTTCGGAGGGACCCGAACGGCACACAAGGTACTGCAGTCAGGTTTCTTTTGGCCAACACTTTTCAAGGATTGTCATGGTTATCTACAGGGATGTGATAGATGCCAGAGGACAGGGAGTACGTCACAGAGGGAAGAGATGCCATTGAATATTTGGCAGGAAGTTGAACCATTTGATGTATGGGGGATTGACTTCATGGGGTCGTTCCTGTCTTCTATGGGAAATATGTACATACTACTGGCAGTGGACTATGTTACGAAGTGGATCGAGGCAATAGCGTGTCAGAAAAACGATGCAGCGACAGTTAAGTGTTTTCTGAAACGCAACATATTTACACGGTTCGGGACCCCCAGAGCGATGATCAGCGATGAAAGGTCACACTTCATTAACAAAGTGTTTTCCAGGGTACTTAAGCAATACCGAGTGTCTATCCATAAGGTATGACTGCCTTACCACCTCAGACTAACGGACAGGCTGAGGTATCAAACAGAGAGATCAAGGGCATTCTCGAGAAAACCGTAAATCTGGGCCGGAAGGATTGGTCGATGAGACTGGATGATGCGTTGTGGGCATACAGGACAACCTTCAAAGCACCGCTGGGAATGTCACCATACCAGCTCGTGTTTGGGAAAGCGTGTCCCCTTCTGGTTGAGCCAGAGCACAAGGCCTATTGGGCTATCAAACTGCTCAACATGGATGAGAGTCTGGCCGGAGATAAGAGAAAGATGGCGCTGCTGGAATTAAAGGAGTTCCGCAGAACGGCATTTGAGAGCGCCAAAATTTACAAAGAGAAGACAAAGAAGTGGCATGATCAGGGTATCACGCCAAAGCAGTTTAACGAAGGGGACAAAGTACTTTTCTACAACACAAAAATGAGGTTCTTTCCGGGAAAGTTGAGATCTCGTTGGTCGGGGCCGTTAATCATCAAAAAGATATTCGCATGGTGCGCATTTGAGCTGGAGAATCCAAAAGATAACTCGAGCTTCAGGGTGAACGGAAACCGGATCAAGCCGTATCTCGAGAACGCCGAAGTCGCCAAGGTAGACACAATCTACTTCGACGACCCGTAATCGAACTTGAGGTAACTGGGTCGGGCCGTCGACCGTAAATTACAAGCGCTGGTTGAGAGGCGACCCAACGTAGTAAGTTTAATTTATTTTATTTACAGCTTTTATTTTAAGTTTTGAAATTTGAGAGAAGTGAGATGAGTGGGTATTTAATGAAAAACTAAGCACGTGCAGGCACAGCAGAAGCATACAAAGCAAACGAATATGAACAGAAAGTAGAGAGAGATTGAGAGAAAAATTTCCCCTTATAGCCATGGTGTGCGTATTTTACGCACACCGAGGCAAAAAAAATGAAAAATTTATTTTTGCTGCTGTCTGCGTATTTTACGCAGGTTCTACGTATTATACGCAGCCGGCAGTGAAAATCCTGAATTTTGAAAAAAAAAATAAAAATTTGAATTTTAACTGCAGTCTGCGTATTTTACGCAAGTTCTGCGTATTATACGCAGCCAACAATAGAAATTCATGAGTTGTTTTGAAACAAAAAATCAATTATACCTGCTGTCTGCGTATTTTATGCAGGTCCTACGTATTACCCCAGTGTGCGTAAAATACGCACAATATGCGTATTATACGCAAAAATAATCAGTTTTTGAGCATCTTTAGAGAGGGGCATTTTGGTCATTTTGGAAATTAGGGTTTAAATGAAGAGGAGGCCGGCCATGGGTGGCCATTTTTGCCTTCCAACTTTCTCTCTCTACCTCCATTGCTCTCAAGCTCAAACACACAAATTTTTCTAAAGTGCCCGGAATAAAAAATCGAAGGCATATTCGGAACCCCTCGTCGCAAGGAGCACGGAACTAGTCTCGGTTTTCAGAAATTTGCATCGAGCTAGTGTGGGGGTTGAAGGAAACCGAAGGGTGTTCTTGATGAAAATCTCAGATTCGTGGAGTTTGAAGCAAAACCGGAAAAATTCGTAGAATGAAAGGTTGAAGAGGAGGAAGAAAGCTACGTGTGGGTGTGCCCGGGTTTTCATTCCGGCAAAGTCGACTTTCGGGCGACTTTTTCGGCGACAACCTTGCCGGATTCTGCACTTCACCGCCTTTGTGGGAAGGTCCAAATTTCACTCCCTCTCTTTACTTCTCCGTTTTAAGCACGACCCGTAGCCGGGTCATTATTTCTGCAATTTTTCTCGGTTTCCGTGCCATGTGGACCTTTGGTAGATCTTAGGGGCCTTATTTGCTGAGACGCACGAATTCACGCGCACGTATCGTAGATTTCTGTTTCTACTCGTCTTTTTCATATTTATTGTCATGGATTTGGTCAAACCAGTCATAGACCCGAACCGTGCCCACGAGCCATTTGATATCCCTGCAAAAGACATTAGGCCGCATTACTATGATAGCTACCGTTTTGTGACCCACGCGGCCCATACATATTATCTGACGGGTAAGAAGCTGAACTATAGGTTGGCTAAGGATTACCGCTATGAAATAGATGAGGATATGATGCCTTTTCAGATGGTAAATTTTTCCAGTCGAGCAGACATTTTAGCACATCACTGACCGGGTTTGAGGTGCGTCTAGTTTAGCATTAACTAGGGAGTTCTTTTGCAACCTGTTATATGCTGGAGACGCCGAGAACACTGACACGCGGTGGGTTTATTGCCGTCGCGACTATATTCTACTTACCCCCGAGTCCATTAGGCAGGCTTACGGGATTTCACCATCCCAAGAGCCGTGTGCGTATCAGTTGGCTAACAACAACCCTCCGTCGGATGAGGAAATATTGAGGGTATTGACTGGTGGGGCCGCGGGGGCCCACTTCGAGGGAGACGATGATGGACACCTAGGGCTTAGGCTACATTCTAGATTTCTGTGCAAACCCGCGAGGTGGAGGGCCGAGTGGGTGGTGAACCGCATTGTGGGCATCCAGCACTTTACCCACCTCGAGAATGAGTCTACCCTTATCGTGTACTGTCTTATGATGCGTAGGAGGATCGATGTCGCCCATCTTACATGGGCTAACATTCAGGAGCAAAACGCATCCGCGTGCCGGAAGGGACTCGAGTATAGCAACCTGATTATCCAACTGGCTCGTAACTACCAGATTCCCTTCGCGGAGAGAGAGGGTGACTTGAAACAACGCGGATCCTACGGTTCCTGCTAGCGCAACTTAACGATAATCCAAAGAATAATTTATTAAAATAAAATGAGAAAAACCTCCTTACATTGTTAAACAAATGATGACGTATTGTCTAAAACCAAAAGATACAATTACAAAAAGATGTTTGCTACTCATGAATCTAATCCTTAGCTCGTGCGCGTTCCTACCCCATCTAGCTTGACCTGCGGGTTTTGAAATAGCGATAGCCGACCGCAGAAAATTTTAATTAGAAAAAACTGAGTAAGATATACCACAATATGTAAAACAGAGTTTTGGCTAAAAACAATAACACATGATTTGCTAAAATCCCATTAAAATTATGATAATGAATAATTGATAAACTCAGTGGTAACCCAAAGATGGAGAGATTTCGAGCATATATAAACAGTAACCAATATCCAGATTTTAATGTTCGGTTTGGTTGAGGCGTAGCCCACAAGCCCCCAACGAGTACGATGTGGACAGAGAGGTCACGATGGAATAAATAATAATAATGGGGTACATGTTGGAATATACCAATTTCTCCCCAGGCGTTAATAGATTCCACGATAAATAAGAGGGTAAGTACCCAAGGGAAATCACACGCAGGTGTTCCCGGCTGTTAGCCTTCACGCGCATCCTCTGCACATCGTTCCCAATTCTATTATGGTACAATTATCATTTGACATGACTTTCGAGTTTTCACAAGTAACCACACATTTTCAAAGTAGTATTTGCAAAAGAGGTTCACGACTTATCAAATGGTCCAGTATCACGGTTCCAATAGTTCATGAGCGTTTTTGAAAGATAACACACGCCAACAGACATTTTGATAATTTAAAGGTATTGTGCATATAACTTACCTGATAATGGAGAGAGATCGTCACAGGCAAGCAAGCTACGTCCTAGTAATAGGGATTCTCAACGAACTGATTGTCTACGAACTCGGAATCTACAATAATCACATAATCCTATATTAACACATATTCATCACACGACAGATTGCAATTAAATTTTCCTATATGAAATGCAAGTGAAACCCCGATTAATTCCCCAAACAAAATAATATAATTTACTATATATAGGATGCACGTTTAGAATGTATATTTAATAAGAAAAATAGTGTTTTATAAATATATAAAAGAATTTGAATAAAGAAAGCTTTACTTAATTTTCTAAAGGTTTATTTGAGTTATGAAAATAAAATTACTCTATATAAGTAGGAGGTGACTATTTAATTTAACGATTAAATAAACTTCTAGTAAAAGTAAAATGCCATTTATTTTATTAGCGAAGGAAATGCTATTTAAACAAGAAACTAATTTTTATTTCCATGTTGATAAAATAGTGTTATTGTTTGTTGATAAAAAGTAAAAAACAAATGTTGTACCTACTAGTATTCGCAAAAATACAACTTAACAGTTATAAGTTATATACTCATTTTTTTTACAACAAATAAAAGTAGTCTAAATTTTCATTTGAAAAGTGTACATAATAGTTTATGTAAAGTAAAATGAAAACAATTCAAGAATTGATGGTACACTAACATACAACACAGATCTGTAAAAGACAAAAGCTCCCCCATCAGATTCATATCATACAATCTCACATCCACAAGTTACATAACCTGCAGATTATACCCCCAAAAGATACTCCCTATTTCATTTCAGTTTCAACCCCAAATGAACCCACTGTAAACAACATCAGAAATCAAACCCACAAATTCTTTACTACAACCCCCATAACTAGTAATCCCCATGAAGATTACAGGGTAAGTGAAAGAGAAATCGAAATCAGAGGGAGGGACTTTGTTAACCGATTGAAGGAGGCGAGGAGAAGTTGGCGGCGACGTTGAAAAGGGGCAGCGACTATGGAGGAGCTTGGGTCTGCCGCTTCTTGGGTTCGCCGGAGCGAGGGAATCGCCGGAGGGAGAAGACAGAGGACGAGGCGGAGAGGAGCAGAGGACCACGACGACATGGGGCGGCGTCGCGCGGCTGGCAGCGCCGGTCCTGGGTCGGCGTTCGGTTCGTCGGCCTTGGCTCGGCAGCTGCTGGGTTTTCTCGGCGGCTTCGACAAAGAGCAGAGAGAGAGGCAGAGGTGCGAGAGAGAGACGAGGGAGAGCTAAGAGAGAGTGAGAGAGAGAGAGAGAAGCTGAAATTGAAAGCTTGGGTTTGAACCCATTCGGAATCGACGGAGAGATTTCCGGTTTCAATTTAGTATGTCAAATTGGTGAAATTGATTGAAAGATTAATTCTTTGACTTGGAATGGATGAATTTGGACGAAAATTGGGGGAGGAAAGGTCAAGATTGTGGTTTTGATCTTTGGGGAATTCGCCGGAAACATAGCAGAGAGTTCTCTGCTCTAAAATGGTAGTGAAGAGATGAAGATGATGAGAGGTGCTATAGAGTGTCGCGGGCGTACCACTCAACGCGGTGGTTCGTTACGCGATATCTAATTAAAAGTTACACTTTTCGACACGCTTAAAGATTACACGACCTGCTACACTTCACTAACAATTATACACAAAATTAACTGGAAAAAATGTCATCTTTAAAAAAAATATAGTTTGGATAAAAATAAAAATAATAATAACAGTTATAAT
Organism: Linanthus parryae; assembly: GCA_023055425.1. Taxonomy (NCBI): domain Eukaryota; kingdom Viridiplantae; phylum Streptophyta; class Magnoliopsida; order Ericales; family Polemoniaceae; genus Linanthus; species Linanthus parryae. The sequence goes on along the minus strand of JALGPY010000004.1, from coordinate 142,799,031 downwards.
CATAATAATGTAATTGGAAGAAAGACTATTTAATAATAAATATAAAAATAATTTTTTTATAAAGCTAGTGATAATGATATTAACGACAACAACAACAACAACAACAACAACAACAACAACAACAACAACAACAATAATAATAATAATAATAATAATGTAAATAGAAAAGTTATTTAATAAAAGAAAAATACATTTATAATATTAAACAATGGCCCAGAAGATTCATTAAACTCTCAAAAGTACCCCCAAAAATGTCGGGGTATTACATGACTGGCCACCCCCTATACTTAAGGCCTATAGGAAGATTAGAGGGGGGGGGGGGGGGGTTCCGGGACCGAATGACCCAGTGATTGACCTTGATGCTGACCCTATGGAGGAGGATGAGCCTGCCCCTGCCCCTAGTAGGAGATCGACCCAGGATAGACCCGCTCGGGGGACGGGGGCGTCTAGACTTAAGCATTCTCAGTCCACCCATGACCACGGGGAGTCGAGCCAGAGAGTCGGGCCGAGTCAGAGAGCCAGACCTAGTACGAGAGCTACGACTGGTCCACCACCGCTTTCGGTCATGAACCGTAGGTTGGCCCGAGTTGAGGAGGGAGTTGAGGGATGTCGAGCTGGCCAGAAGTCCCTTGGTGAGAAGATGCTTAAGAAATTAGGGAAAATCTTTCGATACCTAAAGCACGCTAATATGACCCAGAAGAATATGGCCAAAGACCATGGCGACGCTATTGCTGCTATTCGAGAGGAGCAGCGAGAGGCCGCACGACATGCCAGGCCGAGAGGTGCCCCTACCCATTATATTCCCTGCCTCCTATTCCAGTGACTACACTACCAGCTGGTCGGACGAGGCGAGCTCGAGTGAGTTTGCCACAGATCCGGATCCACTGCCACCTAGCAGTCGGTCAGGATCCCGGACACAGTCCTGACAGACGTCGAGCTCACGGTCACGCTAGTCGTCGAGCTCACACCCACGACGGTCTAGTAGTGCAAGGTTCCGACAGACTAGCAGCTCACCTAGCAGCATATCCGGTACCTCCGAGACCGGGTCAGACCCGCCATACAGTCTAGATGAGTCAGTGCCGTGAGGGCAATTCCACCTCTTAGTGTGGGGGTGGGAGTCGTGTCTGCATTAACCCCGGCCTGCACGTTTTTCATATTTATTTGCAGTTTTTGTTTTATTTTTTGAGTCTGCATATTTTCGTTATTTGAGTCAACCCACCACAACGTTCTGGCCTTTCATTGTGTATATCTAAAAAAAACGAAAATTTTCAGAAAATCCTAAAAATAAAAAAATCAGAAAATTTTGAGAAAGGGCAATCGAGATAACAAAAACTGGTAAGAAATTGAGGTTAAACCCTTTGACAGAAAAGAAAACTTGCATCGAGGTATAGTAGATAGTTGAGAGCCAGTGACCCTTGGAATCCGCAAGTAGTTATCACCTGAGCTAAGGATCCGCTAGTTGCCACACCGCCGTCATCTAGGTAGTCGACAACCCGCCCACGGGCGCCGTCACGGTCATCGCATCTTTCGGTGGAGTGATTGGCTATCAAGGGACCTCACGTCCTGTTTCTTACCCTAGGTCCAACTAGTAAACCCATTTGAAGCCGTTTACCCCTTTTATTCATAGCCACTGTAGCCTAGGAAGCCTTTTTTGAGACCTTCATCAGTCGTTAGTTGGCTATTCTACGCGTTATGACAGAGGGAGTGAGTTAGGGAGGTATTTAGATGGGGGAGCTTCATGCCATATCAGTTGTGGACAGTTTTGACATTGACACGTTTTTTGAAAGAAGGACAGGGTGAGTTAGTGGCGACTGCATTAATTTGCGGAGGTGGATCACTGCATTACATAGTGACCACAGGAGGAGTTAGTCGCGTGCGAGACATCTTTCCGCACAAAATGGGGTCCAGGGGTTGTGAGGTTAATTGGTGGTTGTGCCGTTTTTCTACATTTTTGGTGATGAGGAGGTTCAGTGGGACTGCACAGTATCATTCCGACTACAGGATCAGCACTTCAGGATTAGTGTGGGGGTACTTCACATGAGGACATCTTTCGTACCCCACGACAGCAGTTTATTTTTACTCACTAAGCTTTAGTCCGTTTATTTATTGATATTCGTGTATTCATGTATATATAGCGTCTTATTATTATTAAAAAAACAAAAACAAAAAATAGAATAATATAAAGAAAAAAAAGACGAAAATGTCATAGTTTTGCAGTTTTTTTAGTTATTTATATTATTGAGTCACAAAGCTGAGTGAGTAAGCACAATTTTCGAGACATTTACACCGCTTCACATTTGTGGCCGCGAGAACAGCGAAGATACACCGGGGGCCAGGGAGATTGAGATGGCAGGAACTTAGTTGTTTCAGGCAGTTTTTCGGGAACTCGGTGAGGGGTGTGAGTTTGGGGAAATTGTGAGAATGTCATAATGAGTAGGATTGTGCCGTACCTATACACACATATATGTCCTACCTGTTAGACTTAGAACCTTGATTCGGAAATAGCTCGGATGGTAGGTTAACTAGGGATTCGCTCAGGTTGATAGCAAAAGTAACAATACTTGGGTCCAGTGCTTAAATCCACCAAAGAAATCTGTTCAGACTTACCGATCGCTTGCAGGGAAGTACTTTCTGGAAAAGGGTGACGTCTTGAGGACACATCGGCTATGTTTTCGAGATTGCCCGATCTCACCAAAAATAATTTATCTTGAGTACTTTTTGAGTCATTGTTTATTTGAGTCTTTGTATATTATGTCTGAGTCGGTCTTTCCATCGAGTCGTCTGGTTATACGGTTCGGGTCGAAAGAGTATGCAATTACAGGGAGTATGCAAAGGTAGTGTATGCACGATAGGGTCGGTTTTGCAAAGACATAGTTGTGTGCAATAAGAGGTAGTATGCAAGGGGATTGCTCGGGACGAGCAATATTTAGTGCGGGGGTATTTGATAACGCCCAAATAGGGGTTATCTTATAGCTCGGTTTTTGTGCTTTTTGTGCCGAAAAATCATGTTTTAGCCAAGTTTCACCCTCGGAAAACCTCGGTTTTATGAACGAGAGAGCTATTTGCTCTTTATAAATTTCTGCATTTTCCATACTTTTATCGGATATGATCGCGGGTGTGTTCGTGTTGTCTATGCAGGATCAGGGCCCGGGAATGCTGTAGGAATTGTTCGGGAATGCAGCGGGAGGCAAAAGAGGCAGAAAAAGAGCAGCCTGCCTTGCTGGCTGCGTATTTTACGCAGACACGCTGCAAATTATACGCAGACAGCAGGGCAGGGGGAAGATTTTGGCCAGTTTTCTCCCCTGTCTGCGTATTTTACGCAGCATCCTGCGTATTATACGCAGCCAGGGGGAGAAAATACGCAGGAAGAAGAGCAAAAAGGCACAACAGAAGACCCTGGCTGCGTATTTTACGCAGCAGGCTGCGTATAATACGCAGACAGCACAAAAATTGAGGCGATTTCGGGCAGTGGCAGTTTCGTAAATAAAGGCAAGTTCCAGAAACTTCTCCAGCACTATATAAAGACTCGTCCAGACTCGTTTTGGAGACACAATACATCCAAGGAGAAGTCTGAGCATCCCCGGAGAGCAGGGAAGCGCGAATCCAGATCCGAAGACCTAGTTTGATCTTATTCTCTCTTTTAATTTCAGAAACTTTGTTAATTCGTTATGTCATTTAGTAGCTAAACCTTTTACCTAGGTTCTCGGTGAACCTAGGGTTTTGTTTTCAGACATTGTTCTGCAGTTTGATTATGAATTTATGATTACGTTATCTTAATTCAGCAGTATTACCAGTTATTCTGTCTTTGATTATATTCGTTTATGCATGATCGGAGTCGCAAACCAGAATTGCTACAGACCCGAGCCGGTAGGTGAAAACGTCAGGCTAGGGTTAGGAAGAAAAGACAGGATTTAGTACCTTACCCTGATAGACCGACCAGAGAAAGGGAGATTGGGCTAGCCAAAACGTATAGACCAACTGTTAGAGAATTTTACCCGGGCTATTAGGACAAGTTAGAAACCCTAGCAGACTTAGAACGAGACTGCAGACTTAGGCAGCTTAACAGGAACCCGAAAGTCTGCAGGATCGGGACAGCATGTGGAATCTGAAAGGTTACTGCACAATCGGTACGTGGCACGGGTAATTAAAACTGCCGAGTGTTTTCATATCAAACAAAGACACATAACTCTGAAGAAACCCTAGGGGATCCTGGGACCTAGTATTCCAAACCCTAGATTTACAAACTTTCAAGATTTTCAGAAGACCGTCACAAAAAATATTTACGTTTTATTTGTTTATTTTTAGTTCATAGTTAATCACACTCTCAAACTACTCTGCAAGTTAAAACTGATTTCTCGAAAAACTCAAAATAGTCCTCGTGGGAACGATCACCCGAGTTAAAATACACCCGGTATTACTCGATTCGTATACTTGCGATTAGCACGTTAGTTTGCGCATCACTAACCCCTCCCGCTTCTACAGTCCCTTCGGAATCAACTTTTAGTGCAGGTAAACGAGTCTTGTCAGAGAAAAGATCGTGTCTAACTTCGGAGATGTTGGAGGTACTCATATGCTCAAAGGATTGGAGCGACACCAACAAACGCACACAAGACCTACACCCTTTGGACGTGGCCGTGAGCGAACTTTACCAAGAATTGGGAATATGCGAGGACACTCCGCTAGATCTAGACGAACAGTTAGAAAAAATAAGCTCGTATTTCAATAAGTTCATTTCAATAAGTTCGTATGTAAGTTAGAAGAAATGCAAATAATTGGTAGTTGAGTGGGTGCCAACCTAGTTGGGATGTACTTAAACTATTGTGATGCAATTTTTTCTAACATTTTATATTTTAATTAATAATACAAGTTTGTGTATTTTTTTAATTCTTTGTCTAATTTTATGTTTTACATTTATTATTTGCCACAGTAAAAAAATGAAGAAAAAAAAATACAAACTGTTCGGAACCGGTTAGGAATCGGAACCGAACCGGTTAACCCAACCGGTTTCGGTCCACGGTTCCGGGCCGGTTCCGGATATAATCTAATACCGGTTCCGATTTAACCGAACCGAAAACTTCACAATAACCGCCCAGAACCGAAACCGACCGGTTTTGCTTCAACCGGTTCGGTTCCGGCTCGATTCTAACCGAAATCGCAGCTCTACTGTCCACCGTACATAAGACCAAGTATAGCCTATGAAGTTTGCACCAAATTTGTTTTGCTTCTATCAAGTGACTGATATTTCTTTTTCATGCATGAAACTCTGTAAAAATCAAAAATTCAAAAATATTATTAAGAATATTTAAAAGAAAAATTCTCATAAAATTAGTGAAGTTGTAAAGAAAGTGCACGAGACCAAGGCATGATAAGAGTACCCATGGTGGGTCGTGACATTTTAGAATGACAATACGATCCGGTCCGATCGAGCTATCTGAATGAACCAGGTCCGCATTCGATCCCATTGAAGTGTATCTTAATGAACCAGGTCCGCATTCAATCCCATTGAAGTGTATCAGATTTGGACGAACCAACACGATCGGTTTGGATCCGGATTCATATCACAGGGCAGATCCGCTAGGGATCCGACCCGATCCGACATATACATGCTTTACAAATACTAGTTATACCGGCACGCGTTGCGTACGGGGTAGCTTCGAACCAAGGTTGTGCAAATTAGCTTTTGTTCGGTTGTATGTGATATGAGCCTTACTCGAAGTTTGAATTATTATGTCTCTAATAGACCATGTTTGAATAGGCCAAAAAAATAGGCCATGTTTGAATCGTGCTTAACATAAAATTTAAGAATTCGCCATATTCTCTCTCAAAAAAAAAATAAATAAATAATAATTCGCCATAGTTCACCCCAAAATTGAAGCATTCGGCAACCTATAATAACCTGTTTAATAACCATATCATACTACACATCAAATTGCGACCATCTAATTTTTACCAATATCAGAAGTTACAAATAATCATATTACACACAATTCTTAGATAAAAAGACATAAGATCTGTCACTCTTGGATGCCAAATAACAAACATTTGTTCAAATGTCAACAACGTCCCGACTCCGCAGTCCAAATAGTCGAAACAATAGTTAAATAAAAAAAAAAAAAACCACAAAATCTGCTTGGATACAAAATGGACTTCATATTGTAGTTCTCCATAAGTGGATTGTTGTAGTTACATCTGGTGTAGCGAGGGTAGCAAAAGCTGCATAATCAGAGAAGTATTTCATTTAAGTAATAACACAACCTCAACAACAACAACAAAAAAAAAAAAAAAAAAAAAAAAAAAAAAAATAGAAAAATCCTAGACCAAAATTTGTTCACAAAATCCTAGACAAATTTATGGGCCGACAACAATGCAACAACTGATTTCAATTTTACATATCTATACATCAACAAAAATTAATTCGCCACAAACTTGTGAGTTGGAAGAGAAGAAGATTAAGAAAAAGAAAAAGAACAATAACAGAAGGAGGATTTTTTCAGATGATTTATTTGAGTATGTTTACCATTTACTGCCAAAGAGATGTGTGTGTGTGTGTGTAGATATATATTGAGTATGTTTACCATATACTGTACAAAAGATGTAAATATATATTGAATATATAACAAAACGAGGATTTTTTCAGATGATTCACTCGAGTATGTTTACCATTTACTGTCAAAGAGATGTACACACACACATATACATAAGATCCATAAAATATGTATCCATGTACAGTTAAATTATAAAGCACAGTTATCAACTGACAGCATCAATTTTGCAACATATGACTTAAATAGTGTATGTGTTTCCCCATGTTAAACTCCTATCAGTCGACATTATCCCAAAACCAATCTCATCGTTTCCAAAACGTTTCTCACTAGGTACCAGTCCAGCATAAAACACCATCGTTTACAAAAATCCATGTCACCTTTCCTCCATCTCTGTTTTCGTCGACAAAAATACCCATCTCCAGCAACATACATCAAACATCTCATTTCCTCCAAACGCATACCATTGGATTCTTAACATGCTCAATTCAATATTGTAAAACCCCCTTCCATGTTCCCGGCCTAAAATCTCCGTAAACCACTCCAAAGATTTAGCGTGTGTGTCCGTATCCACTGTTTGTGAAACATGACTTCCACGTAGTTGTTTTCACCAAACATTCAGATCACTACAACTCACAACTCTACATGATATTGAAGGACCCATTGTATAATCGCGTTTGAGTGAACTCTCAATTGGGATGACTTGCAAGCCATATCTCTTCACCCAATCCAAAGTTTAAAGAGTCTACAAGAAACTTCAACAATTTAAACCCACTAGTATCATTTCTAAGTAACCAAAGAAACTCTCCCCCCAGTTGAACAACAAGACACAACTAACCAAGTGTAGTTTCATGCTAAATCACCATTATTATTACTTCATTAATAATGTTAAGTATTCGTGGGGTTCCACCTCAAAACCAATTGGCGATGAGGGGAGTAGCCCAAGACACTTATTAGCTATTTTAGCTCTTCTTGAAGGTCCGATGTGGGACATCTTAATACGCCCCCTCACGTGTATGCATTCGTGGAATGTTACACGTGGAATTCATTTTGTCGGCTTATGAATCGGCTTGCGATTGGCGACATAGTGGACCGTGTACCGTGTAGGAAGGTTCCTACAGGCTCTAATACCATGTTAAGTATCTGTGGGGTTCCACCTCAAAACCAATTGGCGATGAGGGGAGTAGCCCAAGACACTTATTAGCTATTTTAGCTCTTCTTGAAGGTCCGATGTGGGACATCTTAATAAATAAATCAAACTGTACTAAGACATCTACCTTAAAATCTAAAATCCCTCCAGCCTCACCAAACTCCGAACTTCTGCGAAGGTTATATCACATTTACTGATCTCAAAAGGCAAAATCATACATAGCAACAAACTAAACTGATAAGCTGCTACAAGTTCGAGATGGACATAGAAAATAATAAAAAATAGCCCAATTCTCATCTCCATTTGTCTAAAAGATATCCAATACTGGTAAACCAAAATCTAGGCGTCCGAACAACCCTCATGGCCCACAAACAAAAACATTGACCAAGGTTTGTAGCTACTGCTAAATTGTAGCGGAAGGGTTCAGCGCCAATTTAAATAAAGTTGTTCTCTAGAATTAAATTACTAGGAGAGCTAATTACGGTAACTAAACCTTCTTATTATGTTCAAAGAACCAGGACTTCACACAGTTAGTTGCTCAGATATAAATAAAAATATGCCTAGCAAATAACATAGATAGACAAAAAGTGCAAAGTGCCTTAAGTGCTTCTGAAACATAATATAATATCCAAACACAATACCTTTAAAAGCAGGTCTCCTCCACTAGTCTTCTTGCCACCCCTTTTTCCTTTTTCTTCAGCACACTGCTAGCCAAATCAAGCAAAAAAAAATCAACATAGAATAATTCAACCATACAACAATTCGAAATCATAATCAAGGCAGAGGATTGGCAAAACAGAGAGAGAGCGAGCGAATAGTTACTTTGGTTTTGGATACCCTAATCAACAGGAGGGAGAGTATTGATCACACAAAACGGATATAGTTCCCTGAAACCTCTCCTCACAAAATGTTCCCAATCAGCTGTCCTTCCACAACCACATCCAAAAAGTTCAAGAACAGTGCTAAAGCACCAACCTTCTCTACCTGAACAAAACCTAGCATCAACAACTTTCCTCAACAAGCTCTATCGCTGCATTCGAAATCTCCAAAAGCACTTCACCAATAAGGACCAATTAGAAAGGATGAGAAATCAACATTAGTGCCCCGTACTGACCAACCTGAAAACCCCTCCCTCAAATGATCTCTCTAGCATCTTACTAAGAGCCCTCATCACCATGATATCTCAAATGTTCTCTCTAGCAACTTACTAAGAGCCCTCATCACCATGATTTATGATAAGGGTGAAAAAACCATTAAGGAGTTCATTTCCAAGAATGGAAAGGCTAACCAAAAGAAATACAAGCATAATACAACCTATCCACCGATGACTAAAACTCTTCATCCCTTGGATTTAAAGCAGAAACTGTCAGTTCCCATGATCTTACACCTTCTTAGAGTCCCTTTTGTAAAGAATTGCGACTAGCCTCCTGTTAACAACCTATGATCTCACAATCCTTCGCTGACAGAACCGCATCCAAAATCTGTCTATCTACTAAAATAACATTGACTATACAGAAATAAGAGAAGGTGAGATGCGTCCTAACTTCAAAAAAAAAAAAAAAAAAAAAAAAAAATAGCACAGTGACGAAAATATTATACGAGTGATTCAGCAGATTGATACGTGTGCCCGGCCTCCTCCCCAGCAAAAGCTAACTCTACCTACTTGACTCAGGCAATAAAATTTGACGCTCTTTGAGAGTTAGCTAACCAGTTAAAGATCTTGAACACCTATCACCATCCTTAACCACAAAACACTTTGACTTTTAATGTACCAAATTCACTATACGAGCAAATGCACCCATAAAAGAGGCAGCTCTCTCGTTCTGACCCACAACACTCCCCCATCACTCCTCCCCACGAAGTTTGCGTCACCTCTATCCATCGCACTTATGTCAGTCAAAACATAAAAGGAAATTACCTTAATCCAACTTTTGACATCCTCTTTGACAGAGAAAATCGTAAACCAAAAAACATAACTCCCACAGCCCAGGATTCCTTAACCCTTGCACCAAGACATGACTCAGATCCTTAAAACTCAGCCCGGATAATATTGTACGTTAACTGATTGACAGTCGGACCCGAATAATAATGCATCAGGCCTGGACTGTCAATTGATTAAGAACTTCATTACTATAAACCCGGATAAGATCTTACGCTTCATCCTATGCAGCCCAACAGGTAAGATTCTTGGAATGAGAGTGAACAGCCTCTAAAATCATGCTGGAACTTCGCCACCAAAGCGAAAGACCAGTCATCCACTTTCATAGTCTCGAACGCAGGTCTGACACTTGGAAGTCTCCCAACAACTCAGGCACCTGTGATGGCTGACTAGACCGCTGTATCCTCTCTATTCATTAGTCGCCAATTGAAAGATACAATTTTCTCGATTAGCTTGTTCGGCCTTGATGAAACACAAATGAAAAGCAATGCACTGACAAACTAGTTGGATACCAAATTTATAACGGCCCCTTTCTCTGTCACTCCTCACGTTCATTCTGTAAAACTGAGGTATTTAGGCCTAATCAATCCCCACCCCACCCCCCACCCGGGCTTCTCAAAAACAAGGATCAAGGACTGGAACAAAGACATGTTGGTGACCCCTAAAATTAATTGTGACTCAATAGTCTAGAAATCTACATAAAAAATAAGAAAGGCCAACAAATAAAATGTTGGTTGCCCCTAAAATTCAATTTCAAGATGACGAGGGAAATTTACAACTGAAAATCACTCTGCAACAGACTATTGATGCATCCAGTTCAAGATAAAAATAAAATAAAATAAAATAAAAGAGGACCACATGAAACCAATCGTATCAGAAATCCGAAGTTGTTGTCTTTTATGTTAGCTCACACTGAGACATGTATTATCTATCTCCTTGCATCCTTTTCTTCTTATTTTTCCTCCGCCCTCCTGTACTTATATCCTTGCTCAACCTCCAGCATTTTACCTTGATATCAATATCTTTATACGGAACCAGGTTAGATTTCAATGTTCAGTAATCTATAAATCTACACTTCCAGACCATCCAAATCATTGTTTCAACAAATTGTAAAAAATAACAATTGCAGTATGCATGCACGTACTTATATACTCCCCTTTCTGGGTCTTCAATTTTCTACTCAGTTGTCCTAATTTCCCCTTTCCTCCTAGAGTAGAACTCTGACCAAAGAACGAAAGACCGTAAGCCAGTCACACTTCTTCCCATAAAACAGCTCCTATTTCCTTGATCAAGTTAATTGTTGTACAATCAATTATACTTTCATCCAATTCCAACATAATTCGTATCTTTCTAATAATAAAGTAATCCACAAATCAAACACCCAGTATAACAAAATTACTGCCGGGGGACACAGGAACAATATCCTTGTGTTAGAAATTCTGGACACAAGACTTGCAAACTATCAGTACGTAGCTGCAACAAGTTCAACTTCTAACCAATGTCGTCAATAGAAACACAGGCATCTGTAAAAGTAATATGTTAACATCAAGACACAGATACACAATAGTTAACCTTTGAATAAAAAAGCAGATGCAAGAAACCCAATATGAACTAGTCACATAGTTATCCCATCATCAATTACTTTATCCAGAATGGAAGTCTTGCGCACATATCTTTTTCGACTGCTTCTCACGCAACTCAGAAACTTGAGAAAAGGAATCTTGGTTGTATATGGTACCTTGTGAATTATAGCTAACGAGTTGGGCTTAAGCATTTTCCTCCAGTAATAAGGAATTAGGATCAACCAGTAATCTGTTTAATAATTACAAATGGTATCAGTGCCGACATGGTCTGTGGTGTGCACGGTGAAGAGGGCTAGAGGTTTCGTGCTAATGGACGGCCGTTAGCTTTTGTGTTTCCGAAGAGAACATACGATATCAGAAAAGCAAACAACGCATAGACATACTAAGAGTTATTCCGCATCTACAAAGCCAGTCATCTCACTTCAAATTTTTAATATTCTATGAACATATCCTTTGCTTTTCTCTTGAAATAAAACACAAGTAATTCCTTATGGACAAAATATGTCGTGTTCCCAAGTCACCAACAAATAAACTCCAAACCCAAAAGAACAAGGCCAACTTGGCTAACCTCAAAACTTGTATGCTTCTTATTTCAAGAGAACACTCTTTATTATACTCAGATGAGAGTACATAGTATACGCTTTCACCAAATTACTTTATTGTCTTTCTCGATAGTAATTATATTTTTTCTGTCATAGCTTCCTCGAATCCTTTTGTTCCAAAATTTCAAATTTTAAGGAACTACCACCAACATAACCATAATGTGATATAGCCTTGAAACCCATATCCTCCAATCAAAAATTTCAAGGTTTGCCACTACATCAGTGGAAAACATATGCGCAGATTCCACATTTCAAATTCTGGCCAAAGAAGACAAATCCAATATTACAGCAATTATAAACCTCAAGGAACCCAACATCCTCAGTCCCAAGATAAATATCACTAAACAATAATTGAATTACATAATCGTCAATACATGCATTGAAAATTCTAAATCCATGCATCAATTTTGCAACCTATGACTTACAATAGTGTATGTGTTTCCCCATGTTAAACTCCTATCAGTCGACACTATCCCAAAACCAATCTCATCATTTTTCAAAAAGTTTCTCATGAGGTATCAGTACAGCATAACACACTATCCAGAGCCCAGACTCACCTTTTAAGTTCAGGAAAACAACCAAAAAAACAAGTTCGAGCTCGGCCATGTTTCTCCCTCCCTAACCAACACCATCTCCTCATCCTGCCCACAAAAAAAGAATCACCTAAATATAAACATCTCATCCTGCCAGATATTCAGTACACCTCACTTGTCCTTTTATGATTACCTAACCCATTTTTGTCCACTTGACTTCTCATTTCTTGCTTCTTAATGGTCCTTTTTCATTTACTTATCCACTCCATTACCTTGACATACATATCCTATCAAACATCCTAGGTCTTATTACATCAACCGCCCACGGCCACCAAAAAAAAGCCGTGTAACCTTGGCCAAATCCAAAAATAAGTGAATGCATGAGCTGATCTTGTACCAAACAATAAGATAAACTAATTCTGAATTCAAAGATTAACCCAAGAAAATGATCATTTCACTTCCCTCTATCTCCATGTTCAACAAAACTGAATGCAACAAAAGGCATCCAACTGTTGCTCACAAACAAAAACATTTACTAGACCTGCCAACTACTGTTCCATTTCTTCCGCCTATTATACTTTTTTTTTGTTTTCAATCTTCCTGTCATCATTTGGCACATCATATTGCATCATTCCGACGTTTACCATAACCAACCAAGTAAACAGATGACATTACCTTGCCATCCATATCATATCAAACTAAAATAACTATTTACCTTACTTCAACCAACCCCCTGATAGACAAAGATGAATAGTGAATTGTATATTGAATCAAAGTCAGAACTACACTTATATAGACTGACCCAGAGACTAGACAATAAATTATAATAACAGGAATAACCCTAAAGTAATAGTAAGTCTATTTATTGTCCATACGCCCCCGCAAGATGGAGGATCTAGAGAAGACTCCAATCTTGCCACGAAGACCAAGAAACGTAACTCTATAAAGAGCCTTGGTAAGACAGTCCGCAAGCTGATCAGCCGAGGACACATGAGAGACACGTAGTTGACGAGCCTGAACTCTCTCGCGCACAAAGTGGAAATCCAATGACAGATGCTTCATGCGAGAGTGGAAAACGGGATTGGAGCACAGGTAAGTGGCACCAATATTATCGCAGTAGATAACCGGAGACGAGCTGAGGGTAACTCCAAGTTCAGCAAGCAGATAAAACACGCAACATAGCTCAGCAGAAGTGGCAGCCACAGCACGATACTCAGCCTCAGTAGACGATCGAACCACAGTCTTCTGCTTCTTAAGTTCTTAGAAAACCAAGCGATGAGGGAACCACCGATGTAGACCAAGTAGCCAGTCGTAGAGCAAAAATCATCCTTTCAATCGGAAAAGGCATAGAGGAAAGTCGAACCACGACAAATAACAATTCCCATATCGATAGTACCCTGTAGATATCGAAGGAGACGCCGGATAGCATGCCAGTGAGTAGTGGTGGGACGATGTATAAACTGAGACAGCTTGTTAACAGTGTTAACAATAGGTACTATCCGGCCTAGTAAGAGACAAGTACTGCAAGCTCCCAACAACAGTCCTATAAGAAGTAGCATCCGAGAGAGCTGAATCACTAGTAAGGGAGAGAGGGGCAGATGGATCTAGCCGAGTCTGAACCGGGTTGGCATCGGTCACGGGTCATGTCGTGTCGCTGGATGAGGTCATAAACATAACCACTCTGAGACAGCAACAAACCGTCGCGATGGCGAAGAACCTCAACCCCCAGAAAATAAGATAAGTCACCTAAGTCTTTGAGATAAAACTTGTGAGACAAGGCAGAGATACACTTCTGGACAGAGGAAGCATCAGAACCAGTAACAATGATGTCATCAACATAAACCAGAAGGAATACAGTCGTGCCTGAACCACGATACATAAAAGGAGAAGAGCCGGCCTTGGAGTTAGCGAACCCTTGCTGAAGAAGGAACAGGCGCAACTCAGCGTACCAAGCCCTTGGAGCCTGTTTAAGGCCATAGATCGCCTTTTGGAGGCGACAGACATGAGTAGGATGATCCCGGTCAATGAACCCCTGAGGCTGAGCCATGAATACATCCTCATGAAGAGTACCCTGTAGGAAGGCATTGTTGACATCCAACTGCATTCGTGACCAACCCTGACTGACAGCAATAGTGAGAATAACACGAATGGTAGTCGGCTTCACAACCAGGGCGGTGATGGAAACCCTTGGCCACAAGCCGGGCTTTATACCTGTCAATCGAGTCATCCTGTCGTCGCTTGATGCGAAACACCCACCTGCAACCAACCGGATTTCGTCCGGAAGTTGCGGAAACTAATTCCCAAGTGTCATTGCTCAGGAGAGCATCAAACTCAGCAGCCATAGCAGACCTCCACTGAGGGTCACGCAAAGCCTGAGTGGCTGTAGAAGGCTCAGCATCAGAAGAACTGACTGTGGCACTGAGAGAGTACTTCTCACGAGACGTAGTGTTCCATCTTTAGAGCGGGTAACCATGACATGACCAGCTGGAACTGAAGGACCCACGAAAACTAAAGTTGGAGTTGTTACCTGAGAGTCCGATGCAATAGTGGGGACCGCCGGATCCAGTGAGGCCGTGGGGGCCACTAGGTCAATAGATGCTGGTGAAGCCGACACTTTAGGCAGTCTACTATACTGTAATCCAGAGTACATCTGAGGGGGAGGAAGAGGGGGATCAGTGGGGAACAGCAGGATGACCAAGGCGATGGTGCCAGGAACTGAAAGTGGGTCTGTACTCCATGGTAAGTGCAAGAGGAGGTGAATGACTGGCTGGCCAGATAGACTCCATTCCTAAGAGGTCCTGTGAGAAGTGGCGCCCCCGTAGTTCGATCCTTCCAAACAAAACCAGTATGTGAAAACTCAACAGTCAGATGATTTTGTTCACACAATTTCGCAACAGATGTCAAGTTTTCTTTAACTGAAGGAACACATAAAACTCCATATAAAGAAAAATGATGGGCACCATGCTGAAGATAAAAAGAACCAGTGTGACTAATCGGAAGTGATGTGATGAGTGGCGCCACTGTCTAAGAGCCACGCCGGAGTCACTGGACTAGGTGTTGAGGGAGCAGTGGCAAGGTTAGCCCCGGCGGGAGGCCTGAATGATCCAAACTGAAGAGGTCCGAATTTAACAGACACTGAGCTGGGGCAGTCTCGAATCTGATGACCCTGGGCATTACACCCTTGACAGAACCCTTTAAAGGGTTTGGGAACGCGGTTACCGGATGACTGCTGCTGGGAACCGGTTGGGTTCCATGGAGCGGACGGAGCCGACCACTACTGAGACGGGGGGTTCGGCCAGTACTGCAGAGAGGTCTGAGAGGGTTGCGGCTGTGCTTGCGGCTGGCCACAGTTGCGCCCTTGGTTTTTGGCTGAAGGCCCCGTGCTGTAATTGACAGATGCAGGAGATCCACTGATCAAAGTTAAAGACTGACTCTGGAGTGTAAGTTCCTGATGAGACAGTTTTTCAAATAGCTCTTCGTATCCAATATCAGTGTCCCTACTCCTGATAGCTGCAACCATTGGATGATAAACCTCATTTAGGTCATCTAAGATCCTATCAACCACATCAACTTCGTCCATGGGTTTGCCAAGGAGGGCGAGTTCATCGGCTTTGTTTTTGACAAACCGAAGGATCCGCAATTGTGCGTGTTCCTTGTTGAGAACGCTTCAAGTGTTCCTTGATCTGCATAATATGACTCCTAGAGGGTTTAGCGTAGGTGTTGCGAAGTGTATCCCATATATGAACCGCAGATTGTGCGCGTGCGACATGGGAGAACCTCGTGGGTGTAAAAGTACTGACTAAGTATGCAGCAATCAACTGATCCTGCTGGTACCAAGCAATATAGCTCGGATTAGGGACCACTTGTCCAGAAGCCGACGTAGCCGAGGTGGTGGAGGTGGATTCGGACACGCCTGACAAGGCAGTGCTGGTACCAGTGGGGGCAGCGGTGGTTTTGACGGTTCACGTCGATGTCTTCGTCTGCTTCTGGGCGGCGACATCGTCCTGTTTCGTCACAGTTGGTGATGGTGGGAGGATCGTGCCAGGGACTAGATAATAAATTATAATAACAAAAATAACCCTAAAGTAATAGTAAGTCTATATATTGTCCATACCCCAAACACGTATGATGATACAGCGACCTTGAACATCGACAACTTCTAGAATTTTGCACACAACACAAATGACCACATTATCTGATCACAAAATCAAACATAAACATAACCTCCGATGATAAAAAAAACTCATACTTCGGAGTCAAATCCATTCCTGAAACTTGTGTTACACTACCAAGGAAAATAGAATACATGATGATATGGTGAATACGATGATGACTCCAGTTTAATAAATTTGGGGGTTCGGAATTGTAAATGATGAGGTCATCAATTCATTCGCATAGTTTTCATTGAGTAAGGTAAAAGCAGGTTTCGAAAATGGAGATATAAGTTATATTTCCAAGGGGCTCTCATTGTTGAACAAGTTATTGATTTCGGGAATGTAGGGTACATATGACAGTGCTGGATCAAAATTTGGGTCTATAGAATTGAAAATGTTCGAGTCCATATTTCTTGAGAGGATTCTAGCCCAATAGAATAAGTGAAGATTTGGTAAACACGTTGATGGTTATCAGTTCAGAAAATTTGGGGTTTTCCGAACCGTAAATGATGAGGTCATCATTTCCATCGCATAATTTTCATTGATCTAGGTAAAAAACAAGTTTTGAGAATTGAGATGATAGAAGTTACATTTCCACTGGACGCCCTCTTAGTTGGATGATTTATTGATTCTCGAGATGTTGAGTACATATGGTTGTTGTGGGTCTAAAAACTTTGGGGCTATAGAATTGGAAATGTTTGGTCAATATTTCACGAGAGGATTCCACGAGAGATTCTAGCCAAGGAAGGCAAATCGGAGAGACGATTATTTGGTAAATGTGTTGATGGTTATTTCAGTTCAGATAGCTAAGATAATGTGGAGTTTTTCGGAATCGTACAAGATGAGGTCATCATTTCCATCGGATACTTCTCATTACGTAAGGTAAAACAGGCTTTGAGAATGAAATGGTACAAGTTATATCCCCACAGGCTTCTCGTGCTCTGTTAGTTGGCCCGATTATTGATTTCGGGAATGTTGGGTACATATAATAGTGTTGGGTCATAAAAGTTTGGGCCTATTAAAGTTAGAAATGTTCAAGTCCATATTTCACAAGTGGATTCAATCTAGGAATGGTAAGGGTAGTGATTATTAGGTTCAAAATATAAGAGGTCTGTGATATTGGATGTTTGGCCGGATTATGTGAATGGGGCAAGGTAGTTTGGTTTCGTAAATGTCGAGCACATACTGTTTCTCCCACCCTAACCAACACCATCTCCATAACCTGCCCACAAATAAAGAATCACCAAAATATAAACATGCCATCCTGCCAAATATTCAGTACTCACTTATCCGTTTTATGATTACCTAACTTTTTTGTCCACTTCATTTCTCATTTCTTCGTTCTTAATGTTCCTTTTATCATCTTCTTCATCACCCCATTACCTTGGCATTCATATCCTATAAAAAATCCTGGGTCTTATTATATCAACCACCCACGACCACCAAAAATAACCCGTGTAACCTTGGCTAAATCAAAAAATAAGAAAATGCATGAGCTAATCTTGTACCAAACATTAAGATAAACTAATTCTGAATTTAAGAGCAACACAAGAAAATGATAATTTCACTTCCCTCTATCTCCATATTCTCCAACAAAACTGATACAACCGAAGGCATCCGATTGTTTCTCGCGAACAAAAACATTTACTGACCTACCAACTACTGTTCCATTTCTTCCGCGTATTATACTTTATTCCAATCTTCCCGTCATCATTTGGCACATCATATTGAATCATCCGAAAGTTTACCATAACAACCCAAGTAAACCAATGGCTGCATTACTTTGCCATCCATATCATATCAAACTGAAATCACTATTTACCTTACATCAACAAGACCCAAACAACAATGATGATACAACGGCCTTGAACATCGACCACTTCTAAAATTTTGCACAAAATGATCTCCAAACACAATGACCACATTGTTTGATCACAGAATCAACCATAAACATAGCTCTATCAATTATCTTACTGGCAGATCAAATCAATATAAGCTTAACCCCGATTTGATGCAGTCAAAGTGGTTTTGTTTGGAAAGAATTTTCTATTATAACTCACATGATTTGAATAGATTTTCACCTAGTTAGCCTTGATTTCAGGAGTTAAATTGATTAGCCTTTAGTTACCTTTCTTTCCTTGGCCTAGAAATACAAATAGTTTTCCATACACTTATATGGTATCAGAGCCTGCTATTTTCTAGTTGTGAGTCAAATCCTACTCGTCAGATTATTTCAGAATTCGGTTCAGCTTTCGTTCTTTCATGGCTGAGTCTTCTAATCCTGGAGCTACTCTAAGCAACCATGGTGTGTCTGCGAGTCCAGCCAAAATCAAGCAGGAAGCTCCTCATCTCTTTTCCTGGAGGAGACCTGTTTCCATACATATTACAGTTCACAAGCTAGAAGGCATGACTTACTTGCAGTGGGATCAGTCTGTCAAGATAGTGATCTGTGGCCGTTACATAAGATTGTAGTAGGTTTGAAACTTTTAGAGAGTCATTCCACGAGAGGATAAAAAATAGGGAAGGCAAATAGAATACATGATGGTAAAAATGTTTGATAGTTACTTCAGTTCAGGAATTTGGGGTTTCGGAACAGTAAATGATGAGGTCATCACTTCCATCGGATATTTTTCATTGGGTAAGCTAAAAACGGTTCATTAATGGAGATGATAATGGTCATCATTCCATGAGATTGTTTAACTGGGTTCAGAGAATTGAAATCATGAAAATTTTATTGTTTGTATTGGTAGTGGTTATTACGTTCAAGTAATAAGGGGCTATGCAAATCGGAATTTTTGCTCGATTATTTGGATAGCGCTACACAAATTGGTTTCGCCAATGTTGGCCACATATCGATGTGGTGGATTCGTAAAGTATTGTACTTAAGCAATAGGAAATTCATATATCATCATTCCTGGGAAAGTCTTTTGAGATAAGGAAAATTGAATACATTGAGCTTTGCTATATATGTTTGTTGTGGCTATATCAACTTGAAAAGTTTATTGCATTCGAATGTTTCTAAATGGGCGAGGCAAATTAAAATCATGAAGTTAAGATAACTGTGTTGGCGCCTTGGCAGTGATTACTTATGTCCACAACATTTGGGGCTTCTAGAATGATACAAGTTATATTTCCATGGGACCATTTTAGTTGGACAAGTTATTGCTTTCGGCAATGTTGGATATTCCATGAGAGGATTCTAGATAAGGGAGAAAAATGACAGTGGTGGATCAGAAATTCAGGGCTACAGAAATTGGAAAAGTTCAAGTCAATACTCCACGAGAGGATTCTAGATGAGGAAGAAAAATAGAATACATGATGATTTGGTAAATCGTTCCGAAATATGGGGTTTTCGGAATTGTAAATGATGAGGTCATCATTTCCATCGGATACTTTTCATCGGGTAAGGTAAAACAGGTTTCGTGAAATGGACATGATATAGGTCATCAGTACATGAGATTGTTCTAACTGGGTTAGAGATATTGAAATCATTAAAACATTGGTGATTGTGAGGGTAGTGGTTATTAGGTTGAAAATATATGGGGTCTGTGGAATTGGAATTCTCGCTGGATTAGATGAATGTAGAAAGGTGAACTAGTCTCGTGGATGTTGGACAGATATTGTTGTGATTGATTCGTAAAATTTAGAACTTCAAGGAGTTTGAAGTGGGTAAGGATAATTGAATACCTTAAGTTTTGGTATAAATGTTGGTGATGATGGCTTTATCAACTCAAAAGATTAAGCGGTTCTAATATTGGAAATGATATAGGTCATCATTTCCAATGGGACTATTTTATTTTGATACAATAAAATGGTGGGTAAGGAAAATATGTTGGTAATGGTTATTTCCATTCGAAAGTGAAGGGATTAAATATTGGAAATGATATAGGTCATAGTTTCCATTGCGGCTGTTTTATTTGGGTTGAGGTAAGCTGGTTTTATGGATGATATACGCAACCATTCCCTGAGCTTTTCGTTAATGGACCAGGCAAATTAAAAGACAACTGTGTTGGCGGTGATTATTTTTGTCCAAAATAATTGGGGCTTCTTGAATTAAGTAAGTTACATTTCCACGCGACTATTTTAGCAGTTGGACGAATTATTAATTTAGGGAATGTTGGGTACACATGTCTGTGGTGACTCTGAAAAATACAGTACTAAAGAAATTAAAAATTTTGAGTCCATATTCCACTAGAGGATTCTAGTTCAGCAAGGCAAATAGAAATTGGTCAACATCTTTGATGGTTACTTCAGTTCAGAAATTTGGGGTTTTCGAAATCAAAACGTGTTGATGTTCAGTTTATATAATTTGGGGATTTAGTAATTGTAAATGATGTGATCATCATTTCCATTGGATACTTTTCATTAGGTAAGGTAAAAACAGGTTTCGATAACGGAGATGATACAAGTTACATTTACAGAGAGCTCTAATAGTTGAACTGAGTTATTGATTTCGGGAATGTTGGGTACATATGACAGTGTTGGGTCAAAAAAATATTGGGGCAATATAAATTGGAAATATTCAATACAGTAGATAATGATTTGGTAAACAAGTTCACGGTTACTTCAGTTTAGAATATTTGGGGTTTTCGGAATTCCAAATGATGAGGTCATCATTTCAATCGGATACTTTTTTATTGGGTAAGGTAAAAACAGATTTCGAGAAGTGAGTTGACATAAGTTACATTTCCACAGGGGCTCTCTTATGTCGACAAGTTATTGCTTTCGGGAATGTTGGATACATATGATTGTAGTGGGTCTGAAATCTTTGTACTACAGAATAGGAATGTTCAGCCCATACTCCACGAGCGAATTCTAGTTGGGGAAGGCACGTAGAATAGATAATTCGGTAAACATGTCGATGGTTGCTTTAGTTCTCATAATTTTGGCGATTTTGGAATCGTAAATGATGAGGTCATCATTTCCATCTGATACTTTGCATGGGGCAAGGTAAAAAGAGGTTTTGAGAATGGTGATGACGTAAGTTGCATTTCAACCAGGCTCTATTATTTGGACGAGTTATTGACTTCGGCAATGTTGGGTACATATGATAGTGTTTGGTCATAAAAATTTGGTGATTAGGAATCTGAAAAGTCAATATTTCACGAGAGGATTCTAACTAGGTAAGTCAAATAGATTTCGGGAATGTTGGGTACATATGATAGTGTTGGGTCAAAAAAAATTTGGGGCAATAGAAATTGGAAATATTCAATACAGTAGATGATGATTTGGTAAACATGGTGATGGTTACTTCAGTTTAGAATATTTGGGGTTTTCGAAATTCCAAATGATGAGGTCATCATTTCAATCGGATACTTTTTCATTGGGTAAGGTAAAAACAGGTTTCGAGAAGTCATTTCATTTCCACAGGGGCTCTCTTATGTCGACAAGTTATTGATTTCGGGAATGTTGGATACATATGATTGTGGTGGGTCAGAAATCTTTGGTGCTATAGAATAGGAATGTTCAGCCCATACTCCACGAACGAATTCTAGTTAGGGAAGGCACATAGAATAGATAATTCGGTAAACATGTCGATGGTTACTTTAGTTCAGATAATTTGTGGGATTTTGGAATCGTAAATGATGAGGTCATCATTTCCATCTGATACTTTGCGTTGGGCAAGGTAAAAAGAGGTTTTGAGAATGGTGATGACGTAAGTTGCATTTCCACCAG
Source organism: Linanthus parryae (assembly GCA_023055425.1). Lineage (NCBI taxonomy): Eukaryota > Viridiplantae > Streptophyta > Magnoliopsida > Ericales > Polemoniaceae > Linanthus > Linanthus parryae. Next base: position 142,776,852 of record JALGPY010000004.1, on the reverse strand, counting down.
GCTCTATTATTTGGACGAGTTATTGATTTCGACAATGTTGGGTACATATGATAGTGTTGGTCACAAAAATTTGGTGATTTAGGAATCGGAAAAGTCAATATTTCACGAGAGGATTCTAACTATGCAAGTCAAATAGATTTCGGGAATGATGGGTACATATGATAGTGTTGGGTCAAAAACAATTTGGGGCAATACAAATTGGAAATATTCAATACATTAGATGATGATTTGGTAAACATGGTGATGGTTACTTCAGTTTAGAATATTTGGGGTTTTCGAAATTCCAAATGATGAGGTCATCATTTCAATCGGATACTATTTCATTGGGTAAGGTAAAAACAGGTTTCGAGAAGTGAGTTGACACAAGTTACATTTCCACAGGGCTCTCTTATGTCGACAAGTTATTGATTTCGGGAATGTTGGATACATATGATTGTAGTGGGTCTGAAATCTTTGTACTATAGAATAGGAATGTTCAGCCCATACTCCACGAGCGAATTCTAGTTGGGGAAGGCACGTAGAATAGATAATTCGGTAAACATGTCGATGGTTGCTTTAGTTCTCATAATTTTGGGGATTTTGGAATCGTAAATGATGAGGTCATCATTTCCATCTGATACTTTGCATGGGGCAAGGTAAAAAGAGGTTTTGAGAATGGTGATGACGTAAGTTGCATTTCAACCAGGCTCTATTATTTGGACGAGTTATTGATTTCGGCAATGTTGGGTACATATGACAGTGTTTGGTCATAAAAATTTGGTGATTAGGAATCGGAAAAGTCAATATTTCACGAGAGGATTCTAACTAGGTAAGTCAAATAGATTTCGGGAATGTTGGGTACATATGATAGTGTTGGGTCAAAAACAATTTGGGGCAATAGAAATTGGAAATATTCAATACAGTAGATGATGATTTGGTAAACATGGTGATGGTTACTTCAGTTTAGAATATTTGGGGTTTTCGAAATTCCAAATGATGAGGTCATCATTTCAATCGGATACTTTTTCATTGGGTAAGGTAAAAACAGGTTCCGAGAAGTGAGTTGACATAAGTTACATTTCCACAGGGGCTCTCTTATGTCGACAAGTTATTGATTTCGGGAATGTTGGATACATATGATTGTGGTGGGTCTGAAATCTTTGGTGCTATAGAATAGGAATGTTCAGCCCATACTCCACGAACAAATTCTAGTTAGGGAAGGCACATAGAATAGATAATTCGGTAAACATGTCGATGGTTACTTTAGTTCAGATAATTTCAGGGGTTTTTGAATCGAAAATGATGAGGTCATCATTTCCATCTGATACTTTGCGTTGGGCAAGGTAAAAAGAGGTTTTGAGAATGGTGATGACGTAAGTTGCATTTCCACCATGCTCTATTATTTGGACGAGTTATTGATTTCGGCAATGTTGGGTACATATGATAGTGTTGGTCACAAAAATTTGGTGATTTAGGAATCGGAAAAGTCAATATTTCACGAGAGGATTCTAACTATGCAAGTCAAATAGATTTCGGGAATGATGGGTACATATGATAGTGTTGGGTCAAAAACAATTTGGGGCAATACAAATTGGAAATATTCAATACATTAGATGATGATTTGGTAAACATGGTGATGGTTACTTCAGTTTAGAATATTTGGGGTTTTCGAAATTCCAAATGATGAGGTCATCATTTCAATCGGATACTATTTCATTGGGTAAGGTAAAAACAGATTTCGAGAAGTGAGTTGACATAAGTTACATTTCCACAGGGGCTCTCTTATGTCGACAAGTTCTTGATTTCGGGAATGTTGGATACATATGATTGTAGTGGGTCTGAAATCTTTGTACTACAGAATAGGAATGTTCAGCCCATACTCCACGAGCGAATTCTAGTTGGGGAAGGCACGTAGAATAGATAATTCGGTAAACATGTCGATGGTTGCTTTAGTTCTCATAATTTTGGCGATTTTGGAATCGTAAATGATGAGGTCATCATTTCCATCTGATACTTTGCATGGGGCAAGGTAAAAAGAGGTTTTGAGAATGGTGATGACGTAAGTTGCATTTCAACCAGGCTCTATTATTTGGACGAGTTATTGACTTCGGCAATGTTGGGTACATATGATAGTGTTTGGTCATAAAAATTTGGTGATTAGGAATCTGAAAAGTCAATATTTCACGAGAGGATTCTAACTAGGTAAGTCAAATAGATTTCGGGAATGTTGGGTACATATGATAGTGTTGGGTCAAAAAAAATTTGGGGCAATAGAAATTGGAAATATTCAATACAGTAGATGATGATTTGGTAAACATGGTGATGGTTACTTCAGTTTAGAATATTTGGGGTTTTCGAAATTCCAAATGATGAGGTCATCATTTCAATCGGATACTTTTTCATTGGGTAAGGTAAAAACGGGTTTCGAGAAGTGAGTTGACATGAGTTACATTTCCACAGGGGCTCTCTTATGTCGACAAGTTATTGATTTCGGGAATGTTGGATACATATGATTGTGGTGGGTCTGAAATCTTTGGTGCTATAGAATAGGAATGTTCAGCCCATACTCCACGAACGAATTCTAGTTAGGAAAGGCACATAGAATAGATAATTCGGTAAACATGTTGATGGTTACTTTAGTTCAGATAATTTGTGGGATTTTGGAATCGTAAATGATGAGGTCATCATTTCCATCTGATACTTTGCGTTCGGCAAGGTAAAAAGAGGTTTTGAGAATGGTGATGACGTAAGTTGCATTTCCACCAGGCTCTATTATTTGGACGAGTTATTGATTTCGACAATGTTGGGTACATATGATAGTGTTGGTCACAAAAATTTGGTGATTTAGGAATCGGAAAAGTCAATATTTCACGAGAGGATTCTAACTATGCAAGTCAAATAGATTTCGGGAATGATGGGTACATATGATAGTGTTGGGTCAAAAACAATTTGGGGCAATACAAATTGGAAATATTCAATACATTAGATGATGATTTGGTAAACATGGTGATGGTTACTTCAGTTTAGAATATTTGGGGTTTTCGAAATTCCAAATGATGAGGTCATCATTTCAATCGGATACTATTTCATTGGGTAAGGTAAAAACAGGTTTCGAGAAGTGAGTTGACACAAGTTACATTTCCACAGGGGCTCTCTTATGTCGACAAGTTATTGATTTCGGGAATGTTGGATACATATGATTGTAGTGGGTCTGAAATCTTTGTACTATAGAATAGGAATGTTCAGCCCATACTCCACGAGCGAATTCTAGTTGGGGAAGGCACATAGAATAGATAATTCGGTAAACATGTCGATGGTTGCTTTAGTTCTCATAATTTTGGGGATTTTGGAATCGTAAATGATGAGGTCATCATTTCCATCTGATACTTTGCATGGGGCAAGGTAAAAAGAGGTTTTGAGAATGGTGATGACGTAAGTTGCATTTCAACCAGGCTCTATTATTTGGACGAGTTATTGATTTCGGCAATGTTGGGTACATATGACAGTGTTTGGTCATAAAAATTTGGTGATTAGGAATCGGAAAAGTCAATATTTCACGAGAGGATTCTAACTAGGTAAGTCAAATAGATTTCGGGAATGTTGGGTACATATGATAGTGTTGGGTCAAAAACAATTTGGGGCAATACAAATTGGAAATATTCAATACAGTAGATGATGATTTGGTAAACATGGTGATGGTTACTTCAGTTTAGAATATTTGGGGTTTTCGAAATTCCAAATGATGAGGTCATCATTTCAATCGGATACTTTTTCATTGGGTAAGGTAAAAACAGGTTCCGAGAAGTGAGTTGACATAAGTTACATTTCCACAGGGGCTCTCTTATGTCGACAAGTTATTGATTTCGGGAATGTTGGATACATATGATTGTGGTGGGTCTGAAATCTTTGGTGCTATAGAATAGGAATGTTCAGCCCATACTCCACGAACGAATTCTAGTTAGGGAAGGCACATAGAATAGATAATTCGGTAAACATGTCGATGGTTACTTTAGTTCAGATAATTTCAGGGGTTTTTGAATCGAAAATGATAAGGTCATCATTTCCATCTGATACTTTGCGTTGGGCAAGGTAAAAAGAGGTTTTGAGAATGGTGATGACGTAAGTTGCATTTCCACCAGGCTCTATTATTTGGACGAGTTATTGATTTCGGCAATGTTGGGTACATATGATAGTGTTGGTCACAAAAATTTGGTGATTTAGGAATCGGAAAAGTCAATATTTCACGAGAGGATTCTAACTATGCAAGTCAAATAGATTTCGGGAATGATGGGTACATATGATAGTGTTGGGTCAAAAACAATTTGGGGCAATACAAATTGAAAATATTCAATACATTAGATGATGATTTGGTAAACATGGTGATGGTTACTTCAGTTTAGAATATTTGGGGTTTTCGAAATTCCAAATGATGAGGTCATCATTTCAATCGGATACTATTTCATTGGGTAAGGTAAAAACAGATTTCGAGAAGTGAGTTGACATAAGTTACATTTCCACAGGGGCTCTCTTATGTCGACAAGTTATTGATTTCGGGAATGTTGGATACATATGATTGTAGTGGGTCTGAAATCTTTGTACTATAGAATAGGAATGTTCAGCCCATACTCCACGAGCGAATTCTAGTTGGGGAAGGCACATAGAATAGATAATTCGGTAAACATGTCGATGGTTGCTTTAGTTCTCATAATTTTGGGGATTTTGGAATCGTAAATGATGAGGTCATCATTTCCATCTGATACTTTGCATGGGGCAAGGTAAAAAGAGGTTTTGAGAATGGTGATGACGTAAGTTGCATTTCAACCAGGCTCTATTATTTGGACGAGTTATTGATTTCGGCAATGTTGGGTACATATGACAGTGTTTGGTCATAAAAATTTGGTGATTAGGAATCGGAAAAGTCAATATTTCACGAGAGGATTCTAACTAGGTAAGTCAAATAGATTTCGGGAATGTTGGGTACATATGATAGTGTTGGGTCAAAAACAATTTGGGGCAATAGAAATTGGAAATATTCAATACAGTAGATGATGATTTGGTAAACATGGTGATGGTTACTTCAGTTTAGAATATTTGGGGTTTTCGAAATTCCAAATGATGAGGTCATCATTTCAATCGGATACTTTTTCATTGGGTAAGGTAAAAACAGGTTCCGAGAAGTGAGTTGACATAAGTTACATTTCCACAGGGGCTCTCTTATGTCGACAAGTTATTGATTTCGCGAATGTTGGATACATATGATTGTGGTGGGTCTGAAATCTTTGGTGCTATAGAATAGGAATGTTCAGCCCATACTCCACGAACGAATTCTAGTTAGGGAAGGCACATAGAATAGATAATTCGGTAAACATGTCGATGGTTACTTTAGTTCAGATAATTTCAGGGGTTTTTGAATCGAAAATGATGAGGTCATCATTTCCATCTGATACTTTGCGTTGGGCAAGGTAAAAAGAGGTTTTGAGAATGGTGATGACGTAAGTTGCATTTCCACCAGGCTCTATTATTTGGACGAGTTATTGATTTCGGCAATGTTGGGTACATATGATAGTGTTGGTCACAAAAATTTGGTGATTTAGGAATCGGAAAAGTCAATATTTCACGAGAGGATTCTAACTATGCAAGTCAAATAGATTTCGGGAATGATGGGTACATATGATAGTGTTGGGTCAAAAACAATTTGGGGCAATACAAATTGGAAATATTCAATACATTAGATGATGATTTGGTAAACATGGTGATGGTTACTTCAGTTTAGAATATTTGGGGTTTTCGAAATTCCAAATGATGAGGTCATCATTTCAATCGGATACTATTTCATTGGGTAAGGTAAAAACAGATTTCGAGAAGTGAGTTGACATAAGTTACATTTCCACAGGGGCTCTCTTATGTCGACAAGTTATTGATTTCGGGAATGTTGGATACATATGATTGTAGTGGGTCTGAAATCTTTGTACTACAGAATAGGAATGTTCAGCCCATACTCCACGAGCGAATTCTAGTTGGGGAAGGCACGTAGAATAGATAATTCGGTAAACATGTCGATGGTTGCTTTAGTTCTCATAATTTTGGCGATTTTGGAATCGTAAATGATGAGGTCATCATTTCCATCTGATACTTTGCATGGGGCAAGGTAAAACGAGGTTTTGAGAATGGTGATGACGTAAGTTGCATTTCAACCAGGCTCTATTATTTGGACGAGTTATTGACTTCGACAATGTTGGGTACATATGATAGTGTTTGGTCATAAAAATTTGGTGATTAGGAATCTGAAAAGTCAATATTTCACGAGAGGATTCTAACTAGGTAAGTCAAATAGATTTCGGGAATGTTGGGTACATATGATAGTGTTGGGTCAAAAAAAATTTGGGGCAATAGAAATTGGAAATATTCAATACAGTAGATGATGATTTGGTAAACATGGTGATGGTTACTTCAGTTTAGAATATTTGGGGTTTTCGAAATTCCAAATGATGAGGTCATCATTTCAATCGGATACTTTTTCATTGGGTAAGGTAAAAACAGGTTTCGAGAAGTGAGTTGACATGAGTTACATTTCCACAGGGGCTCTCTTATGTCGACAAGTTATTGATTTCGGGAATGTTGGATACATATGATTGTGGTGGGTCTGAAATCTTTGGTGCTATAGAATAGGAATGTTCAGCCCATACTCCACGAACGAATTCTAGTTAGGAAAGGCACATAGAATAGATAATTCGGTAAACATGTTGATGGTTACTTTAGTTCAGATAATTTGTGGGATTTTGGAATCGTAAATGATGAGGTCATCATTTCCATCTGATACTTTGCGTTCGGCAAGGTAAAAAGTGGTTTTGAGAATGGTGATGACGTAAGTTGCATTTCCACCAGGCTCTATTATTTGGACGAGTTATTGATTTCGACAATGTTGGGTACATATGATAGTGTTGGTCACAAAAATTTGGTGATTTAGGAATCGGAAAAGTCAATATTTCACGAGAGGATTCTAACTATGCAAGTCAAATAGATTTCGGGAATGATGGGTACATATGGTAGTGTTGGGTCAAAAACAATTTGGGGCAATACAAATTGGAAATATTCAATACATTAGATGATGATTCGGTAAACATGGTGATGGTTACTTCAGTTTAGAATATTTGGGGTTTTCGAAATTCCAAATGATGAGGTCATCATTTCAATCGGATACTATTTCATTGGGTAAGGTAAAAACAGGTTTCGAGAAGTGAGTTGACATAAGTTACATTTCCACAGGGGCTCTCTTATGTCGACAAGTTATTGATTTCGGGAATGTTGGATACATATGATTGTAGTGGGTCTGAAATCTTTGTACTATAGAATAGGAATGTTCAGCCCATACTCCACGAGCGAATTCTAGTTGGGGAAGGCACGTAGAATAGATAATTCGGTAAACATGTCGATGGTTGCTTTAGTTCTCATAATTTTGGGGATTTTGGAATCGTAAATGATGAGGTCATCATTTCCATCTGATGCTTTGCATGGGGCAAGGTAAACAGAGGTTTTGAGAATGGTGATGACGTAAGTTGCATTTCAACCAGGCTCTATTATTTGGACGAGTTATTGACTTCGGCAATGTTGGGTACATATGATAGTGTTTGGTCATAAAAATTTGGTGATTAGGAATCGGGAAAGTCAATATTTCACGAGAGGATTCTAACAAGGTAAGTCAAATAGATTTCGGGAATGTTGGGTACATATGATAGTGTTGGGTCAAAAAAAATTTGGGGCAATAGAAATTGGAAATATTCAATACAGTAGATGATGATTTGGTAAACATGGTGATGGTTACTTCAGTTTACAATATTTGGGGTTTTCGAAATTCCAAATGATGAGGTCATCATTTCAATCGGATACTTTTTCATTGGGTAAGGTAAAAACAGGTTTCGAGAAGTCATTACATTTCCACAGGGGCTCTCTTATGTCGACAAGTTATTGATTTCGAGAATGTTGGATACATATGATTGTGGTGGGTCTGAAATCTTTGGTGCTATAGAATAGGAATGTTCAGCCCATACTCCACGAACGAATTCTAGTTAGGGAAGGCACATAGAATAGATAATTCGGTAAACATGTCGATGGTTACTTTAGTTCAGATAATTTCAGGGGTTTTTGAATCGTAAAAGATGAGGTCATCATTTCCATCTGATACTTTGCGTTGGGCAAGGTAAAAAGAGGTTTTGAGAATGGTGATGACGTAAGTTGCATTTCCACCAGGCTCTATTATTTGGACGAGTTATTGATTTCGGCAATGTTGGGTACATATGATAGTGTTGGTCACAAAAATTTGGTGATTTAGGAATCGGAAAAGTCAATATTTCACGAGAGGATTCTAACTATGCAAGTCAAATAGATTTCGGGAATGATGGGTACATATGATAGTGTTGGGTCAAAAACAATTTGGGGCAATACAAATTGGAAATATTCAATACATTAGATGATGATTTGGTAAACATGGTGATGGTTACTTCAGTTTAGAATATTTGGGGTTTTCGAAATTCCAAATGATGAGGTCATCATTTCAATCGGATACTATATTTCATTGGGAAAGGTAAAAACAGGTTTCGAGAAGTGAGTTGACATAAGTTACATTTCCACAGGGGCTCTCTTATGTCGACAAGTTATTGATTTCGGGAATGTTGGATACATATGATTGTAGTGTTGGGTCAAAAACAATTTGGGGCAATACAAATTGGAAATATTCAATACATTAGATGATGATTTGGTAAACATGGTGATGGTTACTTCAGTTTAGAATATTTGGGGTTTTCGAAATTCCAAATGATGAGGTCATCATTTCAATCGGATACTATTTCATTGGGTAAGGTAAAAACAGGTTTCGAGAAGTGAGTTGACATAAGTTACATTTCCACAGGGGCTCTCTTATGTCGACAAGTTATTGATTTCGGGAATGTTGGATACATATGATTGTAGTGGGTCTGAAATCTTTGTACTATAGAATAGGAATGTTCAGCCCATACTCCACGAGCGAATTCTAGTTGGGGAAGGCACGTAGAATAGATAATTCGGTAAACATGTCGATGGTTGCTTTAGTTCTCATAATTTTGGGGATTTTGGAATCGTAAATGATGAGATCATCATTTCCATCTGATACTTTGCATGGGGCAAGGTAAAAAGAGGTTTTGAGAATGGTGATGACGTAAGTTGCATTTCAACCAGGCTCTATTATTTGGACGAGTTATGACTTCGGCAATGTTGGGTACATATGATAGTGTTTGGTCATAAAAATTTGGTGATTAGGAATCGGGAAAGTCAATATTTCACGAGAGGATTCTAACTAGGTAAGTCAAATAGATTTCGGGAATGTTGGGTACATATGATAGTGTTGGGTCAAAAAAAATTTGGGGCAATAGAAATTGGAAATATTCAATACAGTAGATGATGATTTGGTAAACATGGTGATGGTTACTTCAGTTTACAATATTTGGGGTTTTCGAAATTCCAAATGATGAGGTCATCATTTCAATCGGATACTTTTTCATTGGGTAAGGTAAAAACAGGTTACGAGAAGTGAGTTGACATAAGTTACATTTCCACAGGGGCTCTCTTATGTAGACAAGTTATTGATTTCGGGAATGTTGGATACATATGATTGTGGTGGGCCTGACATCTTTGGTGCTATAGAATAGGAATGTTCAGCCCATACTCCACGAACGAATTCTAGTTAGGGAAGGCACATAGAATAGATAATTCGGTAAACATGTCGATGGTTACTTTAGTTCAGATAATTTGTGGGATTTTGGAATCGTAAATGATGAGGTCATCACTTCCATCTGATACTTTGCGTTCGGCAAGGTAAAAAGAGGTTTTGAGAATGGTGATGACGTAAGTTGCATTTCCACCAGGCTCTATTATTTGGACGAGTTATTGATTTCGGCAATGTTGGGTACATATGATAGTGTTGGTCACAAAAATTTGGTGATTTAGGAATCGGAAAAGTCAATATTTCACGAGAGGATTCTAACTATGCAAGTCAAATAGATTTCGGGAATGATGGGTACATATGATAGTGTTGGGTCAAAAACAATTTGGGGCAATACAAATTGGAAATATTCAATACATTAGATGATGATTTGGTAAACATGGTGATGGTTACTTCAGTTTAGAATATTTGGGGTTTTCGAAATTCCAAATGATGAGGTCATCATTTCAATCGGATACTATTTCATTGGGTAAGGTAAAAACAGATTTCGAGAAGTGAGTTGACATAAGTTACATTTCCACAGGGGCTCTCTTATGTCGACAAGTTATTGATTTCGGGAATGTTGGATACATATGATTGTAGTGGGTCTGAAATCTTTGTACTACAGAATAGGAATGTTCAGCCCATACTCCACGAGCGAATTCTAGTTGGGGAAGGCACGTAGAATAGATAATTCGGTAAACATGTCGATGGTTGCTTTAGTTCTCATAATTTTGGCGATTTTGGAATCGTAAATGATGAGGTCATCATTTCCATCTGATACTTTGCATGGGGCAAGGTAAAACGAGGTTTTGAGAATGGTGATGACGTAAGTTGCATTTCAACCAGGCTCTATTATTTGGACGAGTTATTGACTTCGACAATGTTGGGTACATATGATAGTGTTTGGTCATAAAAATTTGGTGATTAGGAATCTGAAAAGTCAATATTTCACGAGAGGATTCTAACTAGGTAAGTCAAATAGATTTCGGGAATGTTGGGTACATATGATAGTGTTGGGTCAAAAAAAATTTGGGGCAATAGAAATTGGAAATATTCAATACAGTAGATGATGATTTGGTAAACATGGTGATGGTTACTTCAGTTTAGAATATTTGGGGTTTTCGAAATTCCAAATGATGAGGTCATCATTTCAATCGGATACTTTTTCATTGGGTAAGGTAAAAACAGGTTTCGAGAAGTGAGTTGACATGAGTTACATTTCCACAGGGGCTCTCTTATGTCGACAAGTTATTGATTTCGGGAATGTTGGATACATATGATTGTGGTGGGTCTGAAATCTTTGGTGCTATAGAATAGGAATGTTCAGCCCATACTCCACGAACGAATTCTAGTTAGGAAAGGCACATAGAATAGATAATTCGGTAAACATGTTGATGGTTACTTTAGTTCAGATAATTTGTGGGATTTTGGAATCGTAAATGATGAGGTCATCATTTCCATCTGATACTTTGCGTTCGGCAAGGTAAAAAGTGGTTTTGAGAATGGTGATGACGTAAGTTGCATTTCCACCAGGCTCTATTATTTGGACGAGTTATTGATTTCGACAATGTTGGGTACATATGATAGTGTTGGTCACAAAAATTTGGTGATTTAGGAATCGGAAAAGTCAATATTTCACGAGAGGATTCTAACTATGCAAGTCAAATAGATTTCGGGAATGATGGGTACATATGGTAGTGTTGGGTCAAAAACAATTTGGGGCAATACAAATTGGAAATATTCAATACATTAGATGATGATTCGGTAAACATGGTGATGGTTACTTCAGTTTAGAATATTTGGGGTTTTCGAAATTCCAAATGATGAGGTCATCATTTCAATCGGATACTATTTCATTGGGTAAGGTAAAAACAGGTTTCGAGAAGTGAGTTGACATAAGTTACATTTCCACAGGGGCTCTCTTATGTCGACAAGTTATTGATTTCGGGAATGTTGGATACATATGATTGTAGTGGGTCTGAAATCTTTGTACTATAGAATAGGAATGTTCAGCCCATACTCCACGAGCGAATTCTAGTTGGGGAAGGCACGTAGAATAGATAATTCGGTAAACATGTCGATGGTTGCTTTAGTTCTCATAATTTTGGGGATTTTGGAATCGTAAATGATGAGGTCATCATTTCCATCTGATGCTTTGCATGGGGCAAGGTAAACAGAGGTTTTGAGAATGGTGATGACGTAAGTTGCATTTCAACCAGGCTCTATTATTTGGACGAGTTATTGACTTCGGCAATGTTGGGTACATATGATAGTGTTTGGTCATAAAAATTTGGTGATTAGGAATCGGGAAAGTCAATATTTCACGAGAGGATTCTAACAAGGTAAGTCAAATAGATTTCGGGAATGTTGGGTACATATGATAGTGTTGGGTCAAAAAAAATTTGGGGCAATAGAAATTGGAAATATTCAATACAGTAGATGATGATTTGGTAAACATGGTGATGGTTACTTCAGTTTACAATATTTGGGGTTTTCGAAATTCCAAATGATGAGGTCATCATTTCAATCGGATACTTTTTCATTGGGTAAGGTAAAAACAGGTTTCGAGAAGTGAGTTGACATAAGTTACATTTCCACAGGGGCTCTCTTATGTCGACAAGTTATTGATTTCGGGAATGTTGGATACATATGATTGTGGTGGGCCTGACATCTTTGGTGCTATAGAATAGGAATGTTCAGCCCATACTCCAAGAGCAATTTCTAGTTAGGGAAGGCACATAGAATAGATAATTCGGTAAACATGTCGATGGTTACTTTAGTTCAGATAATTTGTGGGATTTTTAAAATCGTAAATGATGAGGTCATAACTTCCATCTGATACTTTGCGTTCGGCAAGGTAAAAAGAGGTTTTGAGAATGGTGATGACGTAAGTTGCATTTCCACCAGGCTCTATTATTTGGACGAGTTATTGATTTCGGCAATGTTCGGTACATATGATAGTGTTGGTCACAAAAATTTGGTGATTTAGGAATCGGAAAAGTCAATATTTCACGAGAGGATTCTAACTATGCAAGTCAAATAGATTTCGCGAATGATGGTACATATGATAGTGTTGGGTTAAAAACAATTTGGGGCAATACAAATTGGAAATATTCAATACATTAGATGATGATTTGGTAAACATGGTGATGGTTACTTCAGTTTAGAATATTTGGGGTTTTCGAAATTCCAAATGATGAGGTCATCATTTAAATCGGATACTATTTCATTGGGTAAGGTAAAAACAGGTTTCGAGAAGTGAGTTGACATAAGTTACATTTCCACAGGGGCTCTCTTATGTCGACAAGTTATTGATTTCGGGAATGTTGAATACATATGATTGTAGTGTTGGGTCAAAAACAATTTGGGGCAATACAAATTGGAAATATTCAATACATTAGATGATGATTTGGTAAACATGGTGATGGTTACTTCAGTTTAGAATATTTGGGGTTTTCGAAATTCCAAATGATGAGGTCATCATTTCAATCGGATACTATTTCATTGGGTAAGGTAAAAACAGGTTTCGAGAAGTGAGTTGACATAAGTTACATTTCCACAGGGGCTCTCTTATGTCGACAAGTTATTGATTTCGGGAATGTTGGATACATATGATTGTAGTGGGTCTGAAATCTTTGTACTATAGAATAGGAATGTTCAGCCCATACTCCACGAGCGAATTCTAGTTGGGGAAGGCACGTAGAATAGATAATTCGGTAAACATGTCGATGGTTGCTTTAGTTCTCATAATTTTGGGGATTTTGGAATCGTAAATGATGAGGTCATCATTTCCATCTGATACTTTGCATGGGGCAAGGTAAAAAGAGGTTTTGAGAATGGTGATGACGTAAGTTGCATTTCAACCAGGCTCTATTATTTGGACGAGTTATTGACTTCGGCAATGTTGGGTACATATGATAGTGTTTGGTCATAAAAATTTGGTGATTAGGAATCGGAAAAGTCAATATTTCACGAGAGGATTCTAACTAGGTAAGTCAAATAGATTTCGGGAATGTTGGGTACATATGATAGTGTTGGGTCAAAAAAATTTGGGGAAATAGAAATTGAAAATATTCAATACAGTAGATGATGATTTGGTAAACATGGTGATGGTTACTTCAGTTTAGAATATTTGGGGTTTTCGAAATTCCAAATGATGAGGTCATCATTTCAATCGGATACTATTTCATTGGGTAAGGTAAAAACAGGTTTCGAGAAGTGAGTTGACATAAGTTACATTTCCACAGGGGCTCTCTTATGTCGACAAGTTATTGATTTCGGGAATGTTGGATACATATGATTGTAGTGGGTCTGAAATATTTGTACTATAGAATAGGAATGTTCAGCCCATACTCCACGAGCGAATTCTAGTTGGGGAAGGCACGTAGAATAGATAATTCGGTAAACATGTCGATGGTTGCTTTAGTTCTCATAATTTTGGGGATTTTGGAATCGTAAATGATGAGATCATCATTTCCATCAGATACTTTGCATGGGGCAAGGTAAAAAGAGGTTTTGAGAATGGTGATGACGTAAGTTGCATTTCAACCAGGCTCTATTATTTGGACGAGTTATTGACTTCGGCAATGTTGGGTACATATGATAGTGTTTGGTCATAAACATTTGGTGATTAGGAATCGGGAAAGTCAATATTTCACGAGAGGATTCTAACTAGGTAAGTCAAATAGATTTCGGGAATGTTGGGCACATATGATAGTGTTGGGTCAAAAAAAAATTGGGGCAATAGAAATTGGAAATATTCAATACAGTAGATGATGATTTGGTAAACATGGTGATGGTTACTTCAGTTTACAATATTTGGGGTTTTCGAAATTCCAAATGATGAGGTCATCATTTCAATCGGATACTTTTTCATTGGGTAAGGTAAAAACAGGTTTCGAGAAGTCATTACATTTCCACAGGGGCTCTCTTATGTCGACAAGTTATTGATTTCGAGAATGTTGGATACATATGATTGTGGTGGGTCTGAAATCTTTGGTGCTATAGAATAGGAATGTTCAGCCCATACTCCACGAACGAATTCTAGTTAGGGAAGGCACATAGAATAGATAATTCGGTAAACATGTCGATGGTTACTTTAGTTCAGATAATTTCAGGGGTTTTTGAATCGTAAAAGATGAGGTCATCATTTCCATCTGATACTTTGCGTTGGGCAAGGTAAAAAGAGGTTTTGAGAATGGTGATGACGTAAGTTGCATTTCCACCAGGCTCTATTATTTGGACGAGTTATTGATTTCGGCAATGTTGGGTACATATGATAGTGTTGGTCACAAAAATTTGGTGATTTAGGAATCGGAAAAGTCAATATTTCACGAGAGGATTCTAACTATGCAAGTCAAATAGATTTCGGGAATGATGGGTACATATGATAGTGTTGGGTCAAAAACAATTTGGGGCAATACAAATTGGAAATATTCAATACATTAGATGATGATTTGGTAAACATGGTGATGGTTACTTCAGTTTAGAATATTTGGGGTTTTCGAAATTCCAAATGATGAGGTCATCATTTCAATCGGATACTATATTTCATTGGGAAAGGTAAAAACAGGTTTCGAGAAGTGAGTTGACATAAGTTACATTTCCACAGGGGCTCTCTTATGTCGACAAGTTATTGATTTCGGGAATGTTGGATACATATGATTGTAGTGTTGGGTCAAAAACAATTTGGGGCAATACAAATTGGAAATATTCAATACATTAGATGATGATTTGGTAAACATGGTGATGGTTACTTCAGTTTAGAATATTTGGGGTTTTCGAAATTCCAAATGATGAGGTCATCATTTCAATCGGATACTATTTCATTGGGTAAGGTAAAAACAGGTTTCGAGAAGTGAGTTGACATAAGTTACATTTCCACAGGGGCTCTCTTATGTCGACAAGTTATTGATTTCGGGAATGTTGGATACATATGATTGTAGTGGGTCTGAAATCTTTGTACTATAGAATAGGAATGTTCAGCCCATACTCCACGAGCGAATTCTAGTTGGGGAAGGCACGTAGAATAGATAATTCGGTAAACATGTCGATGGTTGCTTTAGTTCTCATAATTTTGGGGATTTTGGAATCGTAAATGATGAGATCATCATTTCCATCTGATACTTTGCATGGGGCAAGGTAAAAAGAGGTTTTGAGAATGGTGATGACGTAAGTTGCATTTCAACCAGGCTCTATTATTTGGACGAGTTATGACTTCGGCAATGTTGGGTACATATGATAGTGTTTGGTCATAAAAATTTGGTGATTAGGAATCGGGAAAGTCAATATTTCACGAGAGGATTCTAACTAGGTAAGTCAAATAGATTTCGGGAATGTTGGGTACATATGATAGTGTTGGGTCAAAAAAAATTTGGGGCAATAGAAATTGGAAATATTCAATACAGTAGATGATGATTTGGTAAACATGGTGATGGTTACTTCAGTTTACAATATTTGGGGTTTTCGAAATTCCAAATGATGAGGTCATCATTTCAATCGGATACTTTTTCATTGGGTAAGGTAAAAACAGGTTACGAGAAGTGAGTTGACATAAGTTACATTTCCACAGGGGCTCTCTTATGTAGACAAGTTATTGATTTCGGGAATGTTGGATACATATGATTGTGGTGGGCCTGACATCTTTGGTGCTATAGAATAGGAATGTTCAGCCCATACTCCACGAACGAATTCTAGTTAGGGAAGGCACATAGAATAGATAATTCGGTAAACATGTCGATGGTTACTTTAGTTCAGATAATTTGTGGGATTTTGGAATCGTAAATGATGAGGTCATCACTTCCATCTGATACTTTGCGTTCGGCAAGGTAAAAAGAGGTTTTGAGAATGGTGATGACGTAAGTTGCATTTCCACCAGGCTCTATTATTTGGACGAGTTATTGATTTCGGCAATGTTGGGTACATATGATAGTGTTGGTCACAAAAATTTGGTGATTTAGGAATCGGAAAAGTCAATATTTCACGAGAGGATTCTAACTATGCAAGTCAAATAGATTTCGGGAATGATGGGTACATATGATAGTGTTGGGTCAAAAACAATTTGGGGCAATACAAATTGGAAATATTCAATACATTAGATGATGATTTGGTAAACATGGTGATGGTTACTTCAGTTTAGAATATTTGGGGTTTTCGAAATTCCAAATGATGAGGTCATCATTTCAATCGGATACTATTTCATTGGGTAAGGTAAAAACAGGTTTCGAGAAGTGAGTTGACATGAGTTACATTTCCACAGGGGCTCTCTTATGTCGACAAGTTATTGATTTCGGGAAATATTGGATACATATGATTGTAGTGTTGGGTCAAAAACAACTTGGGGCAATACAAATTGGAAATATTCAATACATTAGATGATGATTTGGTAAACATGGTGATGGTTACTTCAGTTTAGAATATTTGGGGTTTTCGAAATTCCAAATGATGAGGTCATCATTTCAATCGGATACTATTTCATTGGGTAAGGTAAAAACAGGTTTCGAGAAGTGAGTTGACATAAGTTACATTTCCACAGGGGCTCTCTAATGTCGACAAGTTATTGATTTCGGGAATGTTGGATACATATGATTGTAGTGGGTCTGAAATCTTTGTACTATAGAATAGGAATGTTCAGCCTATACTCCACGAGCGAATTCTAGTTGGGGAAGGCACGTAGAATAGATAATTCGGTAAACATGTCGATGGTTGCTTTAGTTCTCATAATTTTGGGGATTTTGGAATCGTAAATGATGAGGTCATAATTTCCATCTGATACTTTGCATGGGGCAAGGTAAAAAGAGGTTTTGAGAATGGTGATGACGTAAGTTGCATTTCAACCAGGCTCTATTATTTGGACGAGTTATTGACTTCGGCAATGTTGGGTACATATGATAGTGTTTGGTCATAAAAATTTGGTGATTAGGAATCGGGAAAGTCAATATTTCACGAGAGGATTCTAACTATGCAAGTCAAATAGATTTCGCGAATGATGGTACATATGATAGTGTTGGGTCAAAAACAATTTGGGGCAATACAAATTGGAAATATTCAATACATTAGATGATGATTTGGTAAACATGGTGATGGTTACTTCAGTTTACAATATTTGGGGTTTTCGAAATTCCAAATGATGAGGTCATCATTTCAATCGGATACTTTTTCATTGGGTAAGGTAAAAACAGGTTTCGAGAAGTGAGTTGACATAAGTTACATTTCCACAGGGGCTCTCTTATGTCGACAAGTTATTGATTTCGGGAATGTTGGATACATATGATTGTGGTGGGCCTGAAATCTTTGGTGCTATAGAATAGGAATGTTCAGCCCATACTCCAAGAGCAATTTCTAGTTAGGGAAGGCACATAGAATAGATAATTCGGTAAACATGTCGATGGTTACTTTAGTTCAGATAATTTTAGGGGTTTTGGAATCGTAAATTATGAGGTCATCATTTTCATCTGATACTTTGCGTTGGGCAAGGTAAAATGAGGTTTTGAGAATGGTGATGACGTAAGTTGCATTTCCACCAGGCTCTATTATTTGGACGAGTTATTGATTTCGGCAATGTTGGGTACATATGATAGTGTTGGTCATAAAAATTTGGTGATTTAGGAATCGGAAAAGTCAATATTTCACGAGAGGATTCTAACTAGGTAAGTCAAATAGATTTCGGGAATGTTGGGTACATATGATAGTGTTGGGTAAAAAAAAATTGGGAGCAATAGAAATTGGAAATATTCAATACAGTAGATGATGATTTGGTAAACATGGTGATGGTTACTTCAGTTTACAATATTTGGGGTTTTCGAAATTCCAAATGATGAGGTCATCATTTCAATCGGATACTTTTTCATTGGGTAAGGTAAAAACAGGTTTCGAGGTTTCGAGAAGTGAGTTGAATCGTAAATGATGAGGTCATCATTTCCATCTGATGCTTTGCATGGGGCAAGGTAAACAGAGGTTTTGAGAATGGTGATGACGTAAGTTGCATTTCCACCAGGCTCTATTATTTGGACGAGTTATTGATTTCGGCAATGTTGGGTACATATGATAGTGTTGGTCATAAAAATTTGGTGATTGGGAATCGGAAAAGTCAATATTTCACGAGAGGATTCTAACTAGGTAAGTCAAATAGATTTCCGGAATGTTGGGTACATATGAGGTCTTCATTTCCATGGGATACTTTTCATTGGGTAAGGTAAAAACAAGTTTCCAGAATTGAGATGATATAAGTTATATTTCCAAAGAGGGCTCTCTTAGTTGGACGATTTATTGATTCAGGGAAAGTTGGGTACATATGATTGTAGTGGGTCTGAAAATTTTGGGTCCATAGAAATTGGAAATGTTCAGTCAATATTCCACGAGAGAATTCTAGCCGAGGAAGGCAAATAGAATAGAATAGATTATGATTTATTATACGTGTTGATGGTTACTTCAATTCAGATAATGTGGGGTTTTCGATGTGATGAGGTCATCATTTCCATCCGATGCTTTTCTTTGGGTAAGGTAAAAACAGGTTTCGAGAATGGAAATGGTAATAGTTACATCTCCATAAGGGTCTCGAGCAAATTATTGATTTCGGGAATGTTGGGTACATATGGTTACTTCAGTTCAGAAAATTTGGGCTTTTCGGATCATAAATGAAGAGCTCATAATTTTAAACATCGTGTATACTTCTCATTGTGTAAGGTAAAAACAGGTTTCGGGAATGGAGATGATAAGTTACATTTCCACAATTTTGGGGCTATGGAAATTGGAAATCTTCAAGTCCATATCTCACGAGAGGATTCTAGCTAGGTATGGTAGGGGTAGTGATTATAAGGTTCAAAATATGAAGGGTGTGTGAAATTTGAATGTTTCGCCTAATTATTTGAACGGGGCAAGGTAATTTGGTTTCGTGAATGTCGGGCACAAATTGTTGTGGTGTATTTATGAAATTAATCGCCTCAAGAAAAGGAAATATATAAATTGTCATTCCTAGGCATTTGTATGTAGGGAAGTAAAATTGAATATATAAAATTTTGGAAAATGTTCATAATGTCGGGCAAAATTGTTGTGATGTATTTATAAAATTAATCGCCTCAAAAAGAGGAAATATATAAATTGTCATTCCTCGGCATTTGTATGTAGGGAAATAAAATTGAATATATAAAATTTCGGAAAATTGTTCATATGGCTGTTTTGAATATATTTAGAGCATCTCCAATGCTACTAGTTATAAGTTATTTATATTTTAAATAAAATTGTCATTCTTTATTTTAACTATACAAAAAAACTTATTCGATCTCCAATGCTACTATGTAAAAGTTAGCTAAAAGTATTGTAGGTAGGAATTAAATAAAAAAAACAATTGAAATATAAAGGAGGAGAGAGATAGACACAAAACATTTAGCTATCCATTTTCCTGCTCTTTAAACATAGAGAGCGGGATAACTATCCGTTATAATAAATAACGGAATAGAGAGCCCATTGGAGACACATTTTTTACCTTCTCTTTTATATTATTAAGATAACCGCCGTTTACATGTCCATTGGAGATGCTCTAAACAGATACATGATGACTTGTAATCAGGAATGATTAAGATAATGATGGGACTGTTCTAATTGGCTAAGGAAATCTAATTCACAATTCCAGCAAACCCACCTAGGAATTTCAAAAGACAGAGACCATCAAATATCTAATTGCATCCTTACTTTATCCCTCTTCTACTTGACTTCTCTTTACTAGCCTCAATCTCTTTGCTTTTTCCTTTTTCATGACTTCAACTGAACACCAAAAAACAAGACTCTATATCACAGAACTCAACTGACAGGATTGTTCGTTAATCTAGTCTCATAGTTCTTACTTCTTACTTCCACTCCCAACCACGCTTAATCAAAATGGTGGGATATTAATCCTCCAGGTAATTTCCCAGGCTAACCAAACCATAGCTTTCGATCCCTCTTCTAATCTGAATACAGCTCTACCCCTTCTGTCCAGTTTCTTATTCCTTTAACTCTAGCTAATTGATAAGGAAACACAGATTTTTTGAGAACATCACTTGAACCCCAAATACAAACTTAACCTCAACATTACTACACAGTTTTCAAGATTACATGTAATCTAGTTCTGAAGACAAGCCCTGAATATCCAGCAACTCAATTTCCTTTTCGGGCTTGTAAATCTTTTTGCTCAAATCACTTCTAATGCACCACCACAATCCAACTACACATCAATACAGCTTAATTAGCAACCATTTACCTGTCCTAAAATTCAACTAACTTTTCTAACTAATTCCAATTTTGATATGAAACTATGCAAACTCACTTCACCAAATTCAACCCCAACTTCAACTAAAGTGGAAATCCACACATCTTGATGTCCAAATCAATCTTACCTAATAGTGTGAAGCAACCACAAAATGTGGCAGGTCCCTAACTAGGCTCATAAATCAAGCGTATCCCTCAAATTCTCGACCTTATGGGGCCCAAAGATCAAACTCTATGTCTTTACCTTATCCATTTATCCACCTCTTCATTGCTCACCCCTATCTCCTGCTTCTTCCCTTTCCATAACATGAACTCTTCACAAGAACACAATATTCAATATCAAAGATCGTCGCACACTTCAAGTTCACTTCTACTACAAGAGGATCTCCTCTTCCGAATAGAATTTCGTCGAGAACTAACAGAAACCAAGCAGATCCACTATCTTCCTCTTCCGTTTCTTAGCTTCAGTCATATCTCTTTCTTCCTTGTCCTCCTCTAGTATGAGATAATCATGCAGGCCACATATCATTTTCAACTAACACAAAACCGTCGCTTAAACCCTCAATCTACTTCACTATATTCTAGTTATTTGACCCCCCCCCCCCAACACTCAGAATTATCAAAAAGATCCTTTAATGTACATTCAGACAATAGGATTCCTCACAGAAGAACTTTCCAACTTCATGACTAAACAGTTGTAAATAAGTTCTGTAAATAGTCTCCACCAAACAGTGTTTTCTCCAGCCTTAATCCATGTCACCTTTCCTCCATCTCTGTTTCGCTCAACAAAATACTCATCTCTAGCAACACACATCAAACATCTCCTTTCCTCCAAATGCAAACCATTAGATTCTCCGTAAATTACATGACTTCCACGTAAATTACGTAATAGCTTTCTCCAAACAATCAGATCACTACAATTCACAACTCCAAATGTAATCACATTTACTGATCTGTATCCACTATTTGTAAAACATGACTTCCACGTAAATTACGTAATAGTTTTCTCCAAACAATCAGATCACTACAACTCACAACTCCGAATGTAATCACATTTACTGATCTCAAAGTCAAAATCATACATAGCAATAAACTAAACTGATAAGCTTGTTTCAAGTTCGAGATGGACAGAGAAAATAATCAAAAACAGTACAATTTCCATACCTTCATCTCCATTTGTCTCCAAATACTGCTTAACTACGCGTCTCAACAACACTCATGGCCCACAAACAAAAAATATGTTGACCAAGAAGGTTTGCTAACAAAGACTTTCGTTTCTTTCTTATTATTCTCTATTCAATTTTCCTATACCGCTTACTGTGGGGCACATTCTTGCATCTTCGAAACAATTTCACAAAATTAAGCATGTAAGGCTCTAACTACATTGCTTCCTGATACATATAACATAAAACTGAATCCAAAGTTCTTTTACATCATACAACCCCCTCACCACACCCCCAACCATAGCCCATGAAAGAAACAATTATGTAAAAATTACTTTAAAAGCAAGTGGCCGTTTATTTAAGCTCGATGAGGCACCTAATAAAAAATGGTTGACAGCTCTTAATGCTGGAAGCTACCACTAAATTGTAGCTAATTAGGGAAGCTAATTAGGGTAACTAAACGTAGTCAGCCCAAAAAAAAGTTATTTGGATTTAAATCACTAGGAAAGCTAATTAGGGTAACTAAACCTCCTTAGTATGTTCAACCAGGACCGCACACAGTTATTTGCTTAAATATTGATTAAAATATGCCTAGCAAATAACACAGATAGACAGAAAGTGTAAAGTACCTTGAAGTGCTTCTTAAAAATAGAATAGCCAAACAGATTAGTACTTTGAAAAGCAGATCTCCTCTTCTTGCAGCCCCTTTTCTTCAGTCAACAGAGCTTGAAAACAAATCAGCGCATACTGTGACCTAATCGTGGAACAAATCAGCATAGAATAACTCAACCACACAACAATTCGAAACACTAATCAACGCAAAGGATGGGCAAAACAGAGAGAGATAGAGAGCGAAGACTTACTTTGGTTTTGGATGCCCTAATCAACGATTTTTGATGCCCTAATCGTTGAAAAAATCACCGCCGCTGATAGCCCAGAGACCTTCGATGACCGAGCTTTGACTTCGGAGTCAAATCCGCACGGCGAGAAATCGAGGCCTCCGTTCGTCGCCGGCGATGATATCATCGCCTCCACCGTCGTCGTCTCCCTCTCTCTCTCTCTCTCTCACTCTCTTCTCTGCAGTCACTCACAATTGCTAATTTTGGAATTGTGGGTTTGAGACCTAGATTTAAGGCGGTGAGACGAAACGATCGCGGTAATAACATGGTATATAGGCACTGGTTAATTGCGTAGTGAGTACGCGCTAAGATAGCTAATCTCGTAATTATAACGCGCATTAACACTCGGCAATATTACGCATAGTAACTCGTCATTCCCACCCGTTGGGATGGGTAAAAGACATTTTAACCCCTTGAAGTTTGAAAAATAACACTTTCAAATATCTCCAAATTTGGAAGTATTTGTTTTGTCAATCATTTTAGGATTAGCAGTATTACTTGGTATTGGACTAAATATAGTTCAGGTATTAGTTAATACTGTATTTGATTGTTCAGGATTAATTTTAATAATGAAAAGATAGTCTTTAATATCCCAAATTAGTCCCCTCTCTCATGTGGGTATTAACTGAATTGGACTATTTGTACCTTAATACTGAATTAATATTGCAGAAAATCAAACACATTATTAATTATAGTTCAGCTAATCCAATCCAGTCCTATCCGGAAAATTTAATTCAGTCCAGTTCAATCCGACTAGTCTGGAAAACCTAACGTGCCCTTACCGAATTTGTCTCGTAAATCATTTTTTCCGTCAAATATTTCCACTAGGGGTCTTCACAGTCCGGTTCGGTCAATTTTAGAGGATATGAGACACCTAAACCGAAATATTTGGTTTCAATATTTTCGAAACCGAAATACATTCGTTTTGAAACTTAGAAATTTAAAAACCGCACCGAAAATTCCGGTTCGGTCCGGTTAAACCATTCGGTTTGGAACCCATTGTATTTTGTATTCATTCCTAACTTCGACGCAAAGTAAACTAACTATAACAAAAATGCCGATTTACTTATATCTTTGTTACTTACCGAATACATCTAAAAAAACTAAGATAAACTCAACATTTTAAAAAAAATAGTGGTTCCCTACTTCTCTTTTTAACTCAACATGGAGAGATAAAAAAAATTATTTACTAGATTAGGACCATGCTGTGGTTGTACGACTTAAACTGTTTAACTCAAACGGTGAGGAGTAAGTCAGGACATGGGAGGTAGTAAGAAAAGCACTAAAATTTGTATTAAAAACTTTTCTCAGTGCGGTGCGATTTTCAATTTTCCCAGTAGCATAAAAAGTTTTAGTATATTTGGTAAAAATTATATTTTCAATTTTTCGAATAGTTTGCAATATCCCACAGTAGCGTTTAGAAAGCAAGGGAGATATGTTTTTCAAGAACCTGTTTTTTTGATTATTTTAAGATATTTTTTAGAAATCTCCGAACAATACAATATTTTACAATTATCTATTAAGATAATGCCAAATATTATTTGATCCAGTTTTTGAATAGAATAAGCAGAATTGTTCTCCCAACTTTGAAGTTGAGGTCAAAAGCTTTGGTGGACTGCATAGCAACTAGAAATTTTCAAACCTTTGAAGAATACTTCCAAGCATAGTTTTAAAAACCGAACCGGACCGGCGACCGTTCGAACCGGTACACTAGTGCCTACCCGGTCCCGGTCAAGTTATTAGACCGCCCATGTAAAGAACCGGGTAGAAACCGGTCAAAACCGCCGATTCATCCTAAAACCGTTCAACCGGCCGGTTTTTTCCGGTTTGGCCGATTTTTGTTTTTTTGCTTGCCGATGCCCTCATCCACACTCTGTCTTGACAACACTTGCGAAAAAACGATAAGAACATATGACGATCGTTTGTAATCTGCAAGAATGGAGTTGGATCTCTGTGAATCAGTTTCGTCCATATGTGAGAACATAGAAAGACCAATTTACTTTGTGAGGAGAGAGAGTTGTACGTGAATAGATTTGGAAGAGGGGAGTTACAAGAGAGAGGGAGAGAAAGAGAAGAGAGAGAGATGGAGAGATTGAATAGGGGGCCGAATAGATAAGAACCAAAAAAATATAGGAAAAGTCTAGTTGAACAAAAATTCCTACAAAAAGTTAAACATAAAGTGATGTTTATGATGAGATGTCATTAATAAAAAGGGGATGAAGATTATGAAGGAAATAGAAAGAATAAATATGGGTGAATTTTAAGCATTTGCTGATGTGGAATATGCCACGTAACTTTTTGTTTAAATTTCTGTTTCATTTTTTGTCCCCCTAGCATGGCTCAAAAACATAATGAATCAGTAAGTGGATGAGAAAATTGTGGGAAGGTGTGAAGGTGAGATTTTGTTATATCAAAAAGCCACGTCATTAATTCAATTAAATATTGTAATGTTAATTCAATAAAACTGCATGTGGAAAGATGGGAACTTGATAATTTCAGAAAAATAAGACGAGATTTTGATATATCCAGTGCATCGACATCGGTCCGTCTTCAGAGGTTGAATTTCTAGAATCTTGTGATTAATCTACAAATGTTAATATTTAGTTATGTTAATAAAAAGTGTTATTGTTGTGTTTCTAGGTCAAAATGTTGTTTATATTTTAAGTTTTCGGGTTACATTATAATTATTATTATTCTTTATATATTTATAAAATTAAAATTATATATAAAAAAAGTGCGGTTCGACCGGTTGAACCTTGAACCAGTGCTTCACCGTTTCGACGGTCGGTCCGGTTTTTAAAACTTTGCTTCCAAGGCTTTGGAAAATATTTCTCAAGGCTTTAAGAATTTCACACAAACAACATATATAATCTAATACTCCCCATAAACCAAGGCTACTGAATTTTGCTTCTTCGAATGTCAGCTTATCAGTGATGAGCCAAGAAATTGGCAACACCCTGAAGTGCTCTTCCTGTCGACTTTGTATCCTGCAAAGTCTGTGTTGTAAAATAGATTATTATTTTCTAAGTATTAGAGTGTATAAATTTAATATGCGATTTATCACTTAATAAATTTTAAGAGTTAGTATTTATATATAAATAGTGATTTTTATGAGAAAATTACAATTGTACATGCTAATAGTTAATGGGGATAATGGGGAGTAATTTCAAATAAGACTTAGAGAAATTTTGCATAGCATACTTGCACACTTTGGATTTATAATTAATTTATGAAATTATAAATTGTAGGTGACGAGTTCGTAGACGAGGGCTCGTTTATCCGTAGAAGCTTTGTTGTGCTAATTGTCGAGGTGAGTAAATATGCCTTACCTAATGTGCCCGTCCTCTATTCGTGTCTAAATGTTTTTATAATTTTACGTCTCAAAATGTGATTTGTGCTATACGTGCTCGAGTTGAGATTTCAAATACGTGTTGAAATGATTATTTGGTAACTGTCACATGATACTAATAACACGTAATAACGTAAAGTGGAAACAGTTGTGCGGTGGAACCTTATATACATTGTGGTTATGATTATTGGGATGGCACAGCCACCCGGCTTATTATGATAATTTTGCTCGGTTGCGATTTGCCCCGGGCTGCTCCCTGTACTCACCTCTCTGGCCGCTAGAGTCTTAGAGGGGTGCCGGCACTTAAGGTCTTGGATGCATGCGAGATGGTTGGTTCTATATTATTGGATTGGTTCGTTCCCCGCTACAACTAAAATAATAAATGTGGATTTTCATATGAGAAATAAAAGCAACTGTTGCTTTGAAATGGTTGAATGATTTGAGAATGCTAAGTAAAGAGTTGGAATATTCATATCTACGCATTCGCAATACAAGATGATTTACTACCATATTATTCCTCTTTATTTAAAATGAAAACGTGTCTCTTTCCTGTTTACACGTTTGGGTGTTTACTTACTCAGCATTTTGTGCTGACTTTGGAAAAACTGCGGTCTTTTTTCTTTCCCCCGCAGGTCTAGGTGAACGAAGCTCGGATTAAGGGAAACGCGGACTCACCTTGTTATGTTAGTAATAAATAAATAATTCGCCTAGACGATGCTCATCTTGTTTAATAGTATGTCATGTTTTATGTTGAGACAATCACGTTTATGTAATATATTGAGTATGGATGTTTTGTTTCACGATTTCCGCCAATTCATTCATTTGAACGAGGCCCTCCCGAGCTCTCCGGTCCGGAATGGAAGGCTCGGAATCACGGAGTGTCGCAGGTGGTATCAGAGCAATCAATCCAAAATGGAATTAAAACCTGTAGGGTAATTTAAAATGAATTTAGGGTAAGAAATTTAAAATTTGACAAGCCACAATTATCGAATGTGTTTGTCCTCCTTTCATGTCCAAATATATTTTTATGCTTTTATGTCTCAAACTGTGATTTGTGTTATACGTGTTCGACTTGAGATTTCAAATACTTGTCTAAATGATTCTTTAAGAACTATCACGTGAAATTAATAACACGTAATAACGTAAAGTGAAAACAGTTGTGCGGCGGAGCCTTATATACATTGTGGTTATGATATTTGGGATGGCACGGCCACCCGTTCTATTTTGATATTTTGCTCGGTTGCAATTAGCCCCGGGTTGCTCCCTGTACTCACCTCTCTGGCCGCAAGAGTCTTAGGGGGGGGGGTGCCGGCACTTAAGGTCTTGGATGCATGCGAGATGGTTGGTTCTATATTATTGGATTGGTTCGTTCCCCGCTACAACTAAAATAATAAATGTGGATTTTCATATGAGAAATAAAAGCAACTGTTGCTTTGAAATGGTGGAATGATTTGAGAATGCTAAGTAAATGGTTGGAATATTCATATCTACACTTTCGCAATACAAGATGATTTACTAACGTGTCTCTTTCCTGTTTACACGTTTGAGTGTTTACTTACTCAGCATTTTGCGCTGACTTTGGAAAACTGCGGTCTTGTTTCTTTCCCCCGCAGGTCTAGGTGAAGGAAGCTCGGATTAAGGGAAACGCGGACTCACCTAGTTATGTTAGTAATGAATAAATAAATAATTCTCCTAGACGATGCTCATCTTGTTTAATAGTATGTCATGTTTTATGTTGAGACAATCACGTTTATGTAATATATTAAGTATGGATGTTTTGTTTCACAATTTCCGCCGATTCATTCATTTGAACGACGCCCTCCCGAGCTCTCCGGTCCGGAACGGAAGGCTCGGAATCAGGGGGTGTCACAGTCTGCATCTTAATAACCACTTAAACAGAAATTAGACATTGTTCGATACCAAAGCCCCAAGTCTATGATACCATTCAGATATCGAAAAATCCTTTTGATAGCAATTAAGTGACATTTCTGCTTGAAATCTTGCACACATACCGACACTAAACATGATATATGGTCTACTAACAGTCAAATACAATAGTGAACCAATCATACATTTGTATTCTTTTTGATTCACACTCTTATCATTTGTATTTTTGTCTAAGGATAATGAAGAACTCATGGGAGTCTTGGCTACCTTAATCTGAGACATATTATATTTATTCAGCGAGTCCTTGGTAGATTTGTCTCGATGCACAAAAATTCCTTTATTCATTTGATGTACATGAAGTTCAAGAAAGTAATGTAATTTTCCCATCAAGCTCATCTCAAATTCCCTGCACATAGACTAGAAAAACTCTTTTGACGTAGCATCATTAGTAGCACCAAACAATATAATCAACATAAATCTGCACTACTAGGATGTCTTTTTCATTAGTCTTAATGAAAGAGTTTTGTCTACTAGACCTCTCTTAAAATTATTCTCAAGCAAATATTTAGAAAGTCTGTCATACCAAGCCCTTAGAGCTTGTTTAAGGCCATAGAGAGCTTTATCAAGTTTCCAAACATGATCGCGGAAATTATCATCTTCAAAACCAGGAGGTTGAGCAACATATACTTCTTCTTGTAAATAGTCATTTAAGAAAGCACATTTGACATTCATTTGATAAAGCTTTATGTGTTTGTGAGATGCAAATACAAGAAGTATTCTAATAGCTTCTAACATGGCAACGGGAGAAAACGTCTCCTCATAATCAACACCTTCTTCTTGATTATACCCGTGTCCCACAAGTCTGGCTTTATTCCTGACAATCTTACCATTCTCAAAAGCTTGTTTCTGAATACACACCTGGTTCCAATTACTGACTGAGTCTTTGGCCTAGGGACCAAGTTCAATACCATGTTCCTCTCAAATTCATTTAGCTCACTCTGCATTGCAAAGATCCAATCCTTTTCTAGTAATGCCTTCTTTGCATTCTTAGTTTATACAAGTGATATAAAGGCATTGAAGGCACACAAGTTCTTAGACTGTCCTCTGGTATGTGTACCAGTGGTTGGATCAAAAATGATATTGTCTACTGGATGTGATGTCAGATAATTGAACTTATTTCTTGGTGTCCAGGGTTCCAATTCTCCAGGAATCTTTTCAAGACCTTGAGAGCTCGATGAAGTGGCTGGAGCACTTTGTGATATGTGAAGTCCAGTCTCAAGGCTTTGAGGATTTGATTCAGGAAGTTGTTCAAAGCTTTGAGATTCTCTTGGTTGTTCCTCCATGTTAGTATTGCAGCTTTTCTCTTTCTCAAAGTCATCATCTACTTCATACTTATTTAGATTGAGATCTACAAAATCCTCACTCAAGGAACCATCATTACTTTCATCAAAAATCACATGAATGCTCTCCTCTTCAGCTTCGTTTTTTTTTTATTGAAAACTCTATATGCTTTACTAGATTGAGAATAATTAAGTAATACACTTTTTCACTTCTAGAATCATATAGATCAAGATTATCCTTGCCATTACTATGCACATAGCAAGTACAACTAAAAGGTTTAAAGTAAGAAACACTCGACTTTCTTCCCTTGAAAAGTTCATATGGACTTTTCTTCAAATAGGCCTAATCAAGCATCTATTAAGCACATAGTTGGCAGTGTTAACAGCTTCTGCCCGAAGATATTTTGGCAAATTATTTTCAATGAGCATGGTTCTAGACATATCATCAAGTATCCTATTCTTACTCTCTCTCTCTCAACTACTCCATGCTGCTGAAGAGATCTAGGTGAAGAAAATTTGTGTGAGATGCCATGATGTGCACAGAATAAATCAAAGTCAAGTTTATCAAATTCTCTTCCATGATCACTCCTAACAAAAGCAACATGGAGGTTTTTCAAAGTTTGAAGCTCTTTACAAAGTTTTGAAAATTCATGTACTGCTTCAGATTTTTCTCTAATAAACATAACCCAAGTAAATCTAGAGTAATCATCTACCACAACAAGCACATACCTCTTACCTTTGGGTGTTTAAACTCTCATAGGGCCACATAAGTCCATTGCAGCAACTTTAAGGGTCTAGTGGTACTTACAAAGTTCTTTGGCTTGAATGAGCTCCTTGTCTGCTTACCTTGGGTAGATGCCTTGCATATCTCATAATCTTTAAACTTCATAGCTGGTAATCCTCTTAGCAAGTCATTTGAGATAAGATTATTCATTGTGTGCATGCTTATATGCCCAAGTTTTCTATTCCAAAGATTTGAGTCCTCCTTCAAAGCTTTGAGACACTTCAGACTTTCTCTTGCAACTTTGTTAGTATTCATAGAATAAACATTGTATGACCTTGGAGCAGTGTGTATGCAATTGCCAGATTTCTCATATTGCTCCACCGTTTTCTACTAGTCAAAAATGACTTTATTACTCTTATCACATAATTGAGAGATACTAAGCAAATTATACTTCAAACCATATACAAGATAAACATCGAATATATAACTTGCAGAGTCATTACCAAAGCTACCTTTGCCAATAATGTTGCATTTTTCCTTGTCACCAAGTGTGACTGTTCCTCCATAATACTATTTAAGTTATGTGAATAGAGACTTCTTTCCACTCATATGCCTGGAGCAACTACTGTCCAAAAACAATTTCTGATCCTTATCCTTGGTGATATTCTGCAAAATCCAATCAATACCTTAACAGACTATTAGACCAAGTGTAGAACTTGGGCTCATATTCAGAATCAACCATATTAGGTGGTCTGACTACTTTAGGAACCCAAATTTGCCTCACTTGTCCCTGAAGCTGATAAGGATAGGTATTCCTCCTTATGGGAGGTTCTGTTCTGTCCTTCTAAAGGAGCAAGTTAGCTTAACATGACCAAACTTTCCACAGTAAAAAAATTTTGGGAAATGTCTGTTTCCTGATTTCACAAACGTGGTTTGGTTATTCTTTGGAAAATTTGGATTGTAACCAATTCCACTTTTGTGCACAGAATGCAGACTTCCTCTAAGCATGAGATTAAGGTTTGTGTCCTGAGCCTGCAAATCTTGACAAAACTTTTCTTGATTCTTGAAGTTTCTCCGTCAATGAAGTGTTATGTTTTTCTAAATTATCTTAATGATGTTTCAAATCAATAAACTTATCAATTAAAAGAGTTTTTTTATTCAAACTTCCTTGACATGTGCCTTCAAGGCCTTGAACCTGTTGTCCAAAGATTTCAGGTCACTATCAGTTTTCGAGTAAGATACTTTCAAGAGTCTTATTGTGAAAAATCAAATTTTGATTTTCCTTTGCTTGCTCGTGTACTTTTATCTTCAAAGATTCAATCTCATTTCTGTAACTTTCCTCATTTAAAAACATGCTTTTGAGGATTTCAGGTAAAACATCAGAAGGACTAGCAAGTAAACTTTTTACCATTTCCTCAATGTGTCTGTCTGTGCTGTTTCCTTCTTCATGCTTAGCCATTAGACAAAGATTGGATTGTTCTTCATCTGAACCTGTATCACTTGATGAATTTGAATCACTCCATGAGGCAACAATATCTTTCTTCCTTCTGTTGTCATTTTAATTCTTAGGGAAATGCATGTTCTTCTTATTTTGTGGACAATCCCTCACCAGGTGATCTGCATCTCCACACTCAAAGCAGTTAATTATTTTAGATTTATGTGAATGTGAAGAAGACTTACCTCTATGATCCTTGTTGCTTGAGGTTTCAAACTTGTCTTTGCTATAGTCCTTGTTTCTAAAGTTCTTCATTTTCAGGATTCTCGTCAAACCTTTGGAGATCAAGGTTAAAGCATCCTCATCCTCATCATATTCCTCTTCAAGGCTTTGGTATTTCTCATTGTATTTTACCTTGAGTGTCATGTTCTTGATGTTGTCACTCATATCACCATCCACTTCCTTCATAGATATCTCATGAGTGACCAGCTTTCCTTGCAGATCATCTAACTCCAGAAGAATCAAATCATGATCTTCCTCAATTGCAGTGGTTTTTGGTTCCCACTTGTCTTTTGCAAGGCTTCTTAGAATCTTTCTGACTTTTTCTTCAGTGGAGAATGCTTTCCACAAGGACTCTAGATTATTCACAATGTCTGTGAACTTTTTGAACATGTCTTTCATGGATTCATCAGAATTCATCTTGAATAGCTCATACTGAATGTTGATTTTGGTTTGCTTGACCTGGCTCGTTCCTTCATATGTCACCACCAATTTGTCTCAAATCTCCTTGACACTTTTGCAGTTGGATATCCTTTTAAACTCATCTGCACTAAGAGCACAATATAATAAGTTCACAATTTTATAGTTCTTTGATACCTTCTCCAATTCATTAATTGAAAAATCATCTACAGTCTTAACAGTTTTGATCCCATTTGCACTAGAATAGATATAGAGGGATCATTTTGAGTGATTGACCATAGCTCCATGTCATGATCTATGATGAACATTTTCATCAATGCTTTCCAATGTACAAAGTTGTCAACACAGAACAGTGGAGGTCTGTTGGCTGCTCTTCCCTGTGATAATCCACCATCACCTACATTACTCATTGTCATAACATTGTTAGATATTTATAGTGACCCAAACTCTGATACCAATTGAAAGTGTGTAATGCTGGTTAAATACATTATCAAGATACTCTAGAAGGGAGGGGGGGTGAATAGAGTATGCAATCTTCCGGATTTTGAAACTTAACACAGAGGTTCGATAGGTTTTCAAAGCTTTAGACAAATACTGTTGTAGTTTGAGAAAGTTTGAAAATGTTTGAAACTTCAAAGATTTGAAGTACGAACTCCTCCAAAGCTTTGGAGAAACTTTGTGTAGATCAGTTTTGTAAAGGGAATGCAATTCAGCAATGTAAAGCAAATGAACACAGTGATTTTAACGAAATTCAGCCACCAATGGGCCCACTCTCCACCGGAGGGATACGATACCTCCAAAATTTCAACAACTTCTTATTAATCACAGACCTAACCCTAGATCTCAAGTCTAAGTGAATTCCCTTACACCCTTACAACTTGTGATTCCAAACCAATTTAGTTTCAGCTACAATCTAATGAAACAATAAAGAACCTCTTGTTGTTCACGTGAACAAGTTCAACTTCTAAGAGTCAATGAGGTATAGAAACTAAAATTAAATACACATATTAAGCGCAAGTAAGAAGAAAACAGAAAACAGAGTAAGCATGAAGCTTGAAGTGTTCTTCAGGAATTTGGAATGATTGCGATGAATG
Source organism: Linanthus parryae (assembly GCA_023055425.1). Taxonomy (NCBI): domain Eukaryota; kingdom Viridiplantae; phylum Streptophyta; class Magnoliopsida; order Ericales; family Polemoniaceae; genus Linanthus; species Linanthus parryae. The sequence goes on along the minus strand of JALGPY010000004.1, from coordinate 142,743,303 downwards.
ATATTCTTCATTGTTGAGCTTTCAATCTGTCTGAATGGTTGAAGAGTTGTTGGTTGATCTCCTGCATATGTTCTCTCTTCATTTTCAAGTATAATCTCTGTTAATCACAATGTGTCTTGCTGCTTGAAATTCAAACCCAGTTTTAAACAAACTGGCAGCAACAACTTTAGATATTTTAGTAACCAACTCCTGCAAATACTCAACAACCTAACAGCTATCTATAATAGCTCAATTCAAACGGATCTCTTGACTTGATCATCCAGATTTGATCAAAGTCTAGCCTTGCAAAACTTGAACACAAGTTAAGACACAATCCCGATTAAATAGCATGAATATAATGAACTGTTTGACAGACCATTTTAAACCAATAAACATAGCTAATCTCTGAGTGTAAACATTATAAATATATATATTTCCAAATCATAATCAATATTAAGAATATAAATTAGAACAAGTCAATAAGCAATCATACAGGCTGATATGTCATCCTGCAACAAAGATTTGTTAGCCAGTATACCATTAGCAAGAATCCAGAACAACCTCCAAAGGTTTGGAGCTTTGGCCACCTTCAAAGCTTTGGCCAATATCCAGTAATCCTTACGACATATCAATCTGTATACTTGTCTAGAAATATATAAGCTCGAGGATATTTGTAAGACATTATAGTGTCTATATTCATGCTTTTAATCAAATGCAAGTCCTGCAACACAAAAAGTTGTCAGCCAATAGCAAGAATATAAACATTGTAAACTTCAAAGCTTTGGAGCGTTGAACATGTCACTCAAAATAATCATGCCTTTCATCATCTTCAAAGTATAAACACCACATTAATTCAGAAGGAGTGAATTATCATGACCATTTTAAATAACACATTTTTTTGTTAATTATTGAATTCATCATGTTCTTGATGTTCTTGAGCACCACCTCCACTACCACCAAATCTCCACCAGCAACACCACCACCACCACCTCGCTATAACCTCTCAGCACCACATCCATCTGATTGTTTCAGTTGATCAATCAACAAAAATCAATCAAACCCACTTCAAACTCCTTTGTTTGGTTCATTTTCAAATTTCTTCTACTTAATTTTGTCCATGTCTCACAAAAATCCCTCGCTTACACATCAGAATAATTATGAGAAGGAAGATTAGAATACCAACACCAATCACACAACAATTCAAGTCCAAAACCATTGATCAAAGAAAGAATCACAACTCACAAGCTCAAATATCACAGAAGAAACAAAACTGGAAATGGGTGAAAGAGGACTAACCTCCCTCACAGCCTCCACCAAACAGAACCAAATCCAGAAACAAAATTGAGGGAATGAGAAGCTCTGGGACAAAGAGACCCACCACCACAGCCACCTAAGAACCCAAATTTCACCATGTACAGTTCATGAACCCAGGTTTGTAAGGAACAACAACTCAATCAAGATTGACTCAAAACCCAGAATGGTACGAAACAATTCACAAAGGATACAATTCACCATGTCACCCTCCTGTGTTTTGTCATTGTGTCTCCCCGTTGGACCACAAGGAACTAGCTAGAGCCACAGCCGGCAAATCCGACAGTGACCCAGGCCGAAACTGCCACCACCACACCTCCGGCAACCTCCTAAACCTCTACTCTGCTTTGATTACTCTGCCTCGATTTTCGGTTTCCTTTGTCTCTTTTCTCGATCTGCAAGAAGATGCAGAGAAGAAGAAGAAGAAGAAGTGACGAGATCTGCAATCAGGTTTGTCGGCGTCGCCTCCCAAAACGACGATGAGAGAGAGAGAGGGGCAAAATTAAATACCACCATTTTCTTCTTCTTTCAGAGTGAGAGATAAGAGAGGGTAAATATGTGATTTAGCCCATTCTGTTACCTCCATCCACTCTCCATCCACTCACATGGGTGCAAAAAGTATTTATCGATAGATCAGGGGGTAAAATGTATTTAATTGATAGTCAAAGGGTTGAAAATGTCTTTTTACCCAAAGTTTATAGTATTATGAAATATGTATTGGACAAGTATGAATATTCACCACACAATTGGATTGATATTTTATTATTATAGTCTAAGTCCAGAAGGTTCACCTAATGCCTATATAATGAGGGTTTATGGTTGAGATATGATAACCGTCAATAAGGCTTCTTTCAATTGTATCTATATTATGATTCTCTTAAATTATCAATTCACAGTATGTTATCAGCACGATAACGCTATCTAATTATCATTGAGAAAAGTTGAGCATTCTACATAAACTCCATACGACTGTTAATAGAAAATCGAGCAATTTTTTTCATTTTCATCAAGAAAAAGGCTCAGTAGAGAGATCTGTGAATTTCTGATCTTAATAAGGCACGTTGTTACTTACCCAGTCGATAGAGAGATCTGTGAATTGTTTGGATGCATTTTATATTTGTCGTCATGAAAAAAGAATTTATATCTAGGTTTGCAACGCTAAAACGTCACGTTCAAGTTAAGGCACACGTTGCCCATGATTTGGTGCATTTCATAAATTCACATAAACCACCTTCTTCAGATACGTTTGGTTTCTAAAGCTAGATATGTCAAAGGCTTTTGACAGAGTCCGCTGGAATTATCTTTATGCAGTGTTACTCCACTTTAGGTTCCATACGCATCTCACTAAGCTCATTATGTCTTGTGTCACCATAGTGTCCTACTCAGTGTTAGTAAATGGATCTCACTCAGAAACTTTCCAACCTAGTTGTGGTTTGAGGCAAGGGGACCCCGTGTCACCCTTTATTTTCTTGCTTTGTGTTGAAGCTCTTTCAGCCTCCATTAAGCAAGCCATTCACAGGAAAACCTTGCATGAAATGCAGCACAATCAAAATGGTCATATTGTTTCTCATCTGCAATTTGCAGATGATACAATCCTCTTCTTCAGGGTGCATGAGGGCATGGTTAATGTAATAAGGTCTCTCCTGGATCACTACTGCGCCCAATCTTGTCAGGTCATTAACCTTGACAAGTCTTTATTGGTGGTTAGCCCTAACTACGGTTTTCATGCTAAGGCCATCATGAGCTTCCAGCTGCAAATTCCCTGTACGGAGGATTTTAACACATACTTAGGTCTTCCCCTTCAAGTTGATAAGAAGAATTCTAAATTATTTAAAAAAACAGTGGATCAAGTTGATCACATCTGTGCAGGTTGGAAAGGAAAGTTTCTAAATAAAGCTGGCCGTCTTACTCTCATTAAAGCAACTTTATCTGGTTGCCTAATTTACCCCTTTTTAGTTTAGCACTTTCCACAAAAAACATGTAAAGACATTTTATCGCGCTTCACAAAGTTTTTTTTGAAAGGTGATACCAAGAGAACCATCCACTGGATGTCATGGGATTACTTATGTCTCCCTTACACAAAGGGGGTATAAGTTTATAAGGAGTAATTATTGCTTGCTCTAAGAGCAAATATGACGTGGTGCTCTAATCAATACATCACAGGACACGTCAGTAACATGTAGGAATCCACTTTCTTTTGTCTGCCACTCATTCTCTTTCTTTCTGACGTGTCCTGTGCTGTATTGATTAGAGCACCACGTCATATTTGCTCTTAGAGCAAACAAAAATTTCTCGTTTATAAGATCCTAATCTCCTTAACCAAGCCTTGTTAACTAAAACATCCTGGAAACTCATCTCTTCTCCTACTTCTCTCTTCTCCTCATACTTCTTATCTCGGTATTGCAAGAGGAAGAGTTTCCTTATTGGAGGCTCTCATGTACTATTACCCCTACTGCCAAGCATTGTTATGCTGCCTTGCATTCTATTCCCATGTGTCACTTTCCATGGAGAGATTTCTGGAAGCTTAAGCTCCCTAACAAGATTCTAATCCTTAGTTGGCAAGCAATCCACAACAGATTACCTCTTAATGCTGCCACTTATGAAACTAGGCATTACTTCACAGTCTCTTTGTTCCCTCTGCTTTCAATATGATGAAACACCCACTCATTTATTTATTCAGTGTTCATGCATTGAAAACATCATGAAGTTTTGTCCTGTCCAACTATCAAATATTTGTTTTGAATCTTTATCCCATCTGTTCTTGCACATTTTAAATCATTTCATGTACTTCTTGTTGCCTGGACTGGAGCTCTCATTTGGGAAACTTGGAAACAAAGAAATGCCATGACTTTTCATAATGAGCATTTCAATAGTGATCATCATCTGGAAATTTCCATTTACCATAAAATCATCACTTTTGCTTCTACAATGCACATGGGCTGGAGGGATTTGGCTTCAATTTCACCTGTCACTGCTAGGTCGCATGATGTTCCTATTATTAAGCTTTGGGGACATAACCGGTCTGTTCCAAGAGCCATTATTCAACCATTCTACAGGAAAACTAAGAGATATAACTCTTACGGATGGCTTATTTCCATGAATGGAGAGTCTTTATCTCGAGCACGTGTCCGCACAGGGTTGCTCTCTCTGACAGTGCTCTTGACGGCCACTGTGGATGCTCTTACCTGACTTTCGTCTCAAGGCATTGCGCTTGCGCATAGTTATATTCAGATTCCTAATACTGCTCTTTTCCACATGTTGGAGAATCAGGCGCCGGGGCAACATCAAGTGATCATGCTAAAGAGGGATCTGCTTAGTTTCGAGAACAAGTTATGCTGCTCTCATTTTGGTCTTAGTACTTAGTTGTTTAGTTCTAGTGGTAGCCTTGCGCTTTTGGTCTTTGTCCCTGGCAATGGCTTGTTTATTTTGGCTTTGGTTCTAGTTGTGCTTGGATGTTGCAGTGCCCTTCAAGCTTCTTGCTGTGTATAGCTTGAGGGTTGGCTTAGATCCTTTTTCATGTGTTTCAAACTCTTGCTCTTCGTTGTGCCAATGCTAGTTTCTTTCTTTGTCAAAAAAGATAAGGACATGATTGCTCTACTCTATTCACATACATAATTACTGTGTCAAATATGAGCAACAAGTCACGAGTTTCACGAGGCTTAGAAGCTCCGATCTTTTTGGAGACTGAAAGGGCGAAAAAGGGGAAGGGATTGAGCCATGTATGTTGGAGCTCTGGACGGTGGTGCTTGGGACTTTTGTGTGGCTATTCAATCCAATTGAAATGAATCGGATTTGGACCAAGAAAACCAGACCCAGTCGGTTTGGATCCAGATTCATATCACAAGGCAAATACACCGGGGATCCAACCCGATCCGACCCGACGTATATATGCTTTACAAATACTAGCTTATACCCCGCACGCGTTGCGTACGGGGTAGCTTCGAATCAGGGTGGTGCAAATTAACTATTACTCGGTTGTATGTGATATGAGCCTAACTCAAATCATGCTTAACATAAAATTTAAGAATTCGCCATAGTTCACCCCAAAATCGAAGCATTCTGCAACCTATAATAACCTGTTTAATAACCATATCATACTACAGATCAAATTGCAACCATCTAATTTCAGCCATATCAGAAGTTCTAAATAATCATATTACACACAATTCTTGGAAAAAAAAGGCATAAGATCTGTCACTCTTCGATGCTAAATAACAAACATTTGTTCATATGTCAGCAACGTCCCCAGTCCGTAGTACAAATAGTCCAAACAATAGTTAAATAAAAAAAAAAGCCACAAAATCTGCTTGGATACAAAATGGACTTCATATCGTAGTTCTTCGTAAGTGTATTGTTGTATTTACATCTGGTGTAGCGACGGTAGCAAAAGCTGCATAATCAGAGAAGTATTTCATTTAAGTAATAACACAAACTCAGCATCAACAACAACAACAACAACAACAACAAAAATAAAAAATCTATAAAAATCCTTGACCAAAATTTGTTCACAAAATCCTAGACAAATTTATGGGCCGACAACAACGCAACAATTGATTTCGATTTTACATATCTATACATCAACAAAAATTAATTCGCCGCAAACGTGTGAGTTGGAAGATAAGAAGATAAAGAAAAAGAACAAGAACAAAAGGAGGATTTTTCAGATTATTTACTTGAGTATGTTTATCATTTACTGTTAAAAAGATTTAAATATATCTATATATATATAGATTTAAATATATATATATATATATTTATTTATTTAAATCTCTTTGACAGTAAACGGTAAACATACTCAAGTAAATCATCTAAAAAAAATCTAACATAAGACCCATACAATATGTATCCATGTTCAGTTAAAATGTAAAGCACATTTATCAACTGACAACCTAGTCTTACTTCTTTCCATTACGAATTAGTTCACAAGACTATTAAAATAATAGTTCTTAAGACTTTTTTTAATGCAGGTAAGTTTGCAGGAAGATCTGGTTCATTAGGATTTAGTGAGCTAAATAGCATGGGGCAAATATAAACTTCAAGTCATGCTCCAAAGTGATTGCCCTGAAATCTATGTTATGAATATCTGCAGTGTATGATATCAAATAACTACGTATAACCTTATTTATTTTTTCTTTCCCCATAAAGTGAAAGTTAGCCTCTGTTTGAACCATTCCAACCTTTTTTTTGTGCTTTTTAGGACTAGTAGCCTGCCTGAGGGGGATGCTAATTGCAAAACTCCGAAGTTTGGACCAAACATTATACTACATAAACTATTGCAAACACTGTTGGTATCGTCCGAACGGCGGGGAAAATATACATAAATGTAGAGATTGCTTAGTTATACCAGTATATTGTTTAAAACAAGGCAAGGATTGAGCAAGCCTCCGACATCCTCCTTTAGAGACTCCTTGTGCAGCTGTGCTCCTTGGCAGCTAGTTTAGGATGTGGAGGTGGTTTAGCTGGACAAATCGTATCACCAGTAAGCCAACATGCTGAAGAATTTATTATGCCAATAGTGAGCTTTACAGAATAGTGTTAGTGTCTCCATGGTGCTGCATTCATAGCACTCATAATCAGGTGCAATCCTAAATGATACTATGCCAAATTGCCAAGGTATATGCAAAGCGTATTTGTGTTTGAGAGATGATTCTTACTTGTTGATGAAGATGCTAGCGTTATAACACAATAACAGTACAGCCAGAATCAAGCTGTGGCTACACAAAGGGATCAAAACATCGTGTTATCCAAGAATAGTCAAGCACCTCAAACAGAAACCAAAGAGCAGTTGCTCCACCTCAAACAAAATAACCATTGTCACCTTATTTGTCAAAGGTTCATGTATTCAATTTCCAATACTAACTAGAGCTAATATGCACCCAGCATTCCCGAAATCAATAAGTGTATGATGAAAAAGAACTTCGGATTCAGTTTGATATTATATGTATCATGAGGTAATGTAGTTTGAGCTTTACATGCTTAATTTTGTGAAATTCTTTCAAAGATGCAAGAATGTGCCCCATAGTAAGTGGTATAGGAAAATTTAATAGAGAATAATAAGAAAGAAATAAAAAACTCTTTGTTAGCAAACCTTGGTTAACGTTTTTGTTTGTGGGCCATAAATGTTGTTCGGACGCCTAGATTTTGGTTAAGCGGTATTCGAAATTTTGAGACAAATGGAGATGACGGTAATTTTTTAATTTTTTTTTGGTGTTTTACACTATTATTATTGATAAGAATTTATAAATTTTCTAAATTTACCTTTGGTACGGTGAATGTGAACATTGAAGGAGCAGAGCAATAAATCAGAGCTTTAATTTTTTACACCAGATTCAAATTGACTTCTGTTTAGGCCAGAACTAGTGCAATTATAGGCCTGACTCAAATTTAGGCCAGATTTTGCACCAGGTGTTGTAGCTGGTTTTTGGGCAAAACTGACCTAAATTTGTACCAAAGACTACTTATAAGGCGCCATCTCTTGGAGATGCTCTAACTAGACTCACAAATCAAGTATATCCGTCAAAATTTCAACGCCTATGGGGCCCAAACATCAAACAATATGTCTTTACCTTATCCTTTTATCCACTTCTTGTTTGCTCTCCTCTATCTCCTGCTTCTTCCCTTTCCATAACATGAACTCACCACAAGAACACAACATTCAATATCAAAGATCGTTGCACCCTTGAAATTCATTTCTACTACAAGAGGATCATCTATTCCAAATAGAATTTCGAGAACTAGCACAAAACAAGCAGATCCACTATCTTCCTCCTCCGTTTCTTAGCATCAGTCATCTCTCTTTCTTCCTTGGCCTCCTCTACAATGAGACAATCATAAAGGCCACATATCATTTTCAACAAGCACAAAACCGCGCCTAAACCCTCAATCTACTTCACTACATCCTAGTTATTTAATCCACCCCCCCCCCCCCCCAACACTCAAAATTATCAAAAAGTTCCTTCACTGTACATTCAGAGAGTAGGATTTAACACATAAGAACTTTCCAATTTCCTACACAATCATGTTACAAGTGGCCTTTGGACCACATCAGATATATTATTCATGACTAAACAGTTGTCAATAAGTTCCACAAATAGTCTCCACCTAACAGTGTTTCTGTCCAGCCAAAAATCCATGCCACCTTTCCTTCATCTCTGTTTTCCTCAGACAAAAATACCAATCTCCAGCAACATACATCAAACATCTAATTTCCTCCAAACGCATACCATTGGATTCTTAACATGCTCAGACTCAATATTGTAAAACCCGCTCCATGTTCCTGGCCTAATATCTCAGTGAACCACTCCAAAGATTTAGCGTGTGTGTATGTATCCACTGCTTGTGAAACATGACTTCCACGTAGTTGTTTTCTCCAAACATTCAGATCACTATTACTCACAACTCTACATGATATTGAAGAACCTATTTTATAATCACATTTTATGTGAACTCTCAATTGAGATGACTTGCAAGCCATATCACTTCACTTAATCCAAAGTTTAAAGAGTCTACAAGAAACTTCAACAGTATTCACCCATCTCTGTTTCCCTCAACAAAAATGCCCATCTCCAGCAACATACATCAAACATCTCATTTCCTCCAAACGCATACCATTGGATTCTTAACATGCTCAATTCAAAATTTTAAAACCCCCTCCATATTCCTGGTCTAAAATCTCAGTGAACCACTCCAAAGATTTAGCGTGTGTGTCTGTATCCACTGTTTGTGAAACATGACTTCCACGTAGTTGTTTTCTCCAAACATTCAGATCACTACAACTCACAACTCTACATGATATTGAAGGACCCATTTTATAATCGCGTTTTAAGTGAACTCTCAATTGGGATGACTTGCAAGCCATATCGCTTCACCCAATCCAAAGTTTAGAAGAGTCTACAAGAATCTTCAACGATCTTCACCCACTAGTATCATTTCTAACTCACCAAAGAAAGTCTCCCCCCAGTTGAACACAAGACACAACTAATCAAGTGTAGTTTCATGCTAAATCACCATTATTACTTCATTAATAAATCAAACTGTACTAAGACATCTATAGTAAAATCTAAAATCCCTCCTGCCTCACCAAACTCCAAACTTGCAAAGATTATATCACATTTACTGATCTCAGAAGTCAAAAACATACATATCAACAAACTAAACTGATAAGCAGCTTTAAGTTCGAGATGGACATAGAAAGTAGTCAAAATAGCCCAATTTTCATCTCCATTTGTCTCAAAAATATCCAATACTGCTAAACCAAAATCTAGGCGTCCGAACAACACTCATGGCCCACAAACAAAAACGTTGACCAAGGTTTGTAGCTACTGCTAAATTGTAGCGAAAGGGTTCAGCCCAAATTTAAATAAAGTTGTTCTTTGGAATTAAATTACTAGGAGAGCTAATCAGGGTAACTAAACCTTCTTATTATGTTGAAACAACCAGGACTTCACACAGTTAGTTGCTTAGATATAAATTAAAATATGCCTAGCAAATAACATAGATAGACAGAAAGTGCTAAGTGCCTTAAGTGCTTCTGAAACATAATATAATAGCCAAACAGATTACCTTTAAAAGCAGATCTCCTCCACTCGTCTTCTTGCCACCCCTTTTTCTTCACACTGCTAGCCAAATCGTGCAAAAAATCAACATAGAATAATTCAACCATACAACAATTCGAAATCATAGTCAAGGCAGAGGATTGGCAAAACAGAGAGAGAGAGAGCGAAGAGTTACTTTGGTTTTGGATACCCTAATAAGGGAGGGAGAATATGGATCATACTAACGATTTTGAAACACAATTGGTGAACAAAACGGATATAGTTCCCTGAAAACCCCTCCCTCAAATGTTCTCTCTAGCATCTTACTAAGAGCCCTCATCACCATAATATATGATAAGGGTGAAAAAACCATTAAGGAGTCCATTTGCAAGAATGAAAAGGGTAACCAAAAGAAATACAAGCATAAATACCATCTATACACCGATGACTAAAACTCTTCATCCCTTGGATTTAAAGCAGAAACTATCAGTTCCCATGATCTTACACCTTCTTAGAGTCCCTTTTGTAAGAATTGCGACTCGCCTCCTCTTAACAGCCTATGATCTCACAATTATTCGCTGACAGAACCGCATCCAAAATCTGTCTATCTACTAAAATAACATTGTCAAATTCAGAAATAAGAAAAGGTGAGATGCGTTCTAACTTTAAAAAAGCACAATGACGAAAATATTATACGAGCGATTCAGCAGATTGATAAGCGTGCCCGGCCTCCTCCGAGAAAAAACTAACTCTACGTACTCGACTCAGGCAATAAAATTCGACGTTCTTTGAGAGTTAGCTAACCAGTTAAAGATCTTGCACACCTATCACCATCCTTAACCACAAAGCCCTCTATATTTACTGTGCCAAAATTCACTATACGAGCAAACACACCCATAAAAGAGGCACCTCTCTCGTCCTCATCATCAACTCATCAACACGCCCCCATCACTCCTCCCCCACAAAGTTTACTTCACCCCTATCCATCGCATCTATGTCAGTCAAAACATAAAACAAAATTAATCCTTATTCCACCTTTGACATCCTCTGCGACCCAATAGTCTAGAACTCCACATAAAGAATCAGAAATGTCAACTAAAGATATGTTGGTTACCCCTCAAATTCAATCTCGAGATGAAAAGGGAAATTAACAGTTCAAAGTCAGTCTGCAACAGACTATTGATGTATCAGAAATCCCCATGAAACCAATCGTATCAGAAATTGAAGTTGTTCTCTTTCACATTCGCTCCCACTGAGACATGTATTCTCTATCTCCTTTCATCCTGTTCTTATTTTTCGTCCGACATCCTACCTCCAGAAGAAAAAGTAGCAAAAGTGATAACCATTTTACCTTGATATCATATCTTTAAACGACACCAAATTAGAATTTCAATGTTCAGTATTCTATAAGTCTACAGTTCCAGACCATCGAAATCAACTGTTTCAACAAAATGTAAAAATAACTAATGCAGTATATGCATGCTAGTACATATATACTCCCATATCTGTTTCTTCAGTTTTCTACTTAGCTTTTGTAATCTCCCTTTTCCTCCCCGAATAGAACTGACCAAAGAACGAAAGAACGGATGCGAGTCACGCTTCTTCCCAAAAACCAGCTCCTACTTCCTTGAGTACAATCAATTATACTTTCACCCAATTACTCGTATCTTTCTACTAGTAAAACAATTCACAAATCAAAAACACAGTATAACCAAATTAGTGCTGGTGGACACTGGAACAATATCCTTGTGTCACAAATTCTGAACACCAACACAGAACTTGCAAACTATCAGGAGCTGCAACAAGTTCAACTTCTAAGATAATATTTATCCCACCAATGTCAACAGATACACAATAGTTAACCTTTGAATAAAAAAGCATATGCAAGAAACCCAATATGAACTAGTCACACAGTGATCCCATCATCACTAACTATATCCAGAATTAAGTCTTGCACACATATCTTTTCCAACTGCTTTTCTCATAAACTTCTTCATTGTTGTTGTGATATTCTGTCTCACATCAGAAGCTTGAGAAACTAAATCTTGGTTGTATAAGGTACCTTGTGAATTATAGCTAGCAAATTGGGCTCAAGTGTTTTCCTCCAGTAATTAGGAATTAGGATCAACAAGTAATCTGTTTAATAATTACAAATGATATCAGAGCCCACATGGTCCGTGGTGTCTGCACAGTGGAGTAAAGGCCGTGAAGAGAGCTACGGCTTCGTGCTAATGGACAGCCGTTAGCTTTTGTGTTTCCTAAGGGAACATACAATATCAACAAAGCAAACAAGGCATAGACATACTAAGAGTTACGCCGCATGTACAAAGCCAATCATCTAACTTCAATTTTTAATATTCTATATACAAATCCTTTGTTTGTCTCTTGACATACCACTCCGTTCCCTCTCTTCCTACCCCCTGGAGAGGGCACGGTTCTTAAGATAATAGAACTTTTTACTCTTTTACCCCTTCCCGTTTTCTATATTTCTTCTCATGTCCCCTCTCTCTCTCTTCTAACTGCCATGAACAACAAAAACACATCTACCACAACCACCAGTCTCTACCACCATTCAATCACACTTCCGACAACAGCATAAACGGATCTACGTATACCAAATTCAGATCCAAACAACAAACTTACAAATCTAAGAAAGAAATCACAAAAGAAGAAGAAGAGAAGATGAAAAGAAGAAGAAGCAGAGAAGAGGAAAAGAAAAAGAGGAAGATTTACAGAGAGAGACAGACGGAGATGGAGATCGATGCACCGATCTACTTCTAAATGATGACGAGGCATACGACGACGATGGCGACGGGAGGGAGACGACCATGGCAGCGACGGGAGGGAGACGACCATGGCAGCGACGGGAGGGAGACGACCACGGCGAGGGGAGATGCTTCTTCTTCCCACCACTTCTGATTCATTCAGCGGGGACTAAGAGAAGACAGAATCTAAGGAGGTGAGGCATGGGACGGTAGGGTTTGGTGTTGGTGTGGAAGAAAACCTCTCTCTCTCTACTGGTTTTCACATCCCCTCTCTATTCTCTAATCTATCTAAAACAAAAATGTGTGGTAGGAATGGTAAAGTGTGAGATAGTGGTGGGTTGGGTATGATTGGTGGGGTATTTTTTGTGAGGGTAAATATGTAATTGGTCTTTATTAAACATGCTAAAAGAGGAAAGGGGTAGCAAGAGAAGGAACGGACGAAAATAGAAAGGGGTAGGAAGAGAGGGAACGGAGTGGTATAACACAAGTAATTCCTTATGGACAAAATATGTCGTGTGCACAAGTCACCAACAAATAAACTCCAAACCCAAAGAACAAGGCCAACATGGCTAACCTCGAAAAGTGTAAGCTTCTTCTTACTTCTAAGACAACACTCTTTATTATACTCCGATGAGAGTACATCGTACACGCTGCCACCAAATTACTTCATTGGCTTTCTCGATAGTAATTATAATTTTCCTCTGTAGTAGCTTCCTCGAATCCTTCTGTTCCACAATATCAAATTTAAAGGTTTGATATAGTCTTGAAATCCATAATGAGATATAGTCTTGAAATCCATATCCTCAAATTACAAATTTCAAGGTTTGCCACTGCATCAGTGGAAAATATATCCGCAGATTCCACATTTCAAATTTTGGGCCATGTACCTCCCTCCCTCACCAGCACCATCTCCATAACCTGTCCACAAATAAAGAATCACCAAAATCTAAACATGCCATCCTGCCAAATATTCAGTACACCTCACTTGTACTTTTTATCATTACCTAAACATTTTGTGTCCACTTGACTTCTCCTTTCTTCCTTCTTAATGTTCCTTTTTCATTTTCTTATCCACCCCATTCCCTTGGCATTCATATCCTATCAAACATCCAAGGTCCAATTACATCAATCGCCCACGACCACCAAAAAAAACCATGTAACCTTGACTAAATCCAAAAAGAAGTAAATGCATGAGCTGATCAAACATGAAGATAAACTAATTCTGAATTTAAAAGCAACCCAAGAAAATGACCATTTCACTTCCATCTATCTCCACGTTCTCCAACAAAATTGAATACAACCAAAGGCATCCAATTGCTGCTACAAACAAAAATGTTTACTAGACCTGCAACTACTGTTCCATTTTTTCCGGGTATTATACTTTATTTGTATCCAATCTTCCCGTCATCATTTAGCACATCATACTGCATCATCTGAACATTTACCATAAATCAACCAAGTAAACCGATGACTGCATTACCTCGACACCCATACCATATCAAACTAAAATCACTATCTACATTACATCAACCGCCCCCAAAAACCTATGATAATTCAGCGACCTTGAATATCGGCCATTCTACAATTTTGCAAAAATGATCTCCGAACACTAAATATAAGTCATCGGTTCCATCAGAGTATTTCAAATGGGCAAGGTAAACTGGTTTCGTGTGGGTATGGGCATTGGGTTCCAATAATTTGGAATTTCCTAATCAAGAAGAGCTCACGCAAGTGTGGAGAGAGTAAGTAATTGGAGATGCTATAAATCATCAATCCATTAGAGATTCTAACTGAGTAACGCAAAGTAGGTACATTAAGTATGGGTAGATATAGTTGTGGTTGATATGTAGGGTGTAAAATGCGACGTTCCTACAAATAGAATGATATAGGTCATCATTCCATGAAATTATTTCCACTGGGTGAGGATATTAATTTAATTAAATCTGGGTAAATGATGGTGGTGGTACTTAAAATTTTCGATTTGGAGGTCATATAGGTAATTTCCCAGGCTAATCAAACCTTGACTTTCCATTCCTCTTCTAATCAGAATACAGCTCTACGTGTTATTTCTAGTTTCTTGTTCTTTTAACTCTAGCTTATTGATAAGCAAACACAAATTTGTCAAGAACATTACTCGAACCCCATATACAAACTTAACCTCAACATTACTAAAGAGTTTTCAAAATTACATGTAATCTAGTTCTGAAGACAAGCTCTAAATATCCAGCAACTCAATCAAATCATTTCCATTTCCTTCTCGGGATCGTGAATCTTTTTGATCTAATCACTTCATAGCCAAACAGCTAGAGTCAAGAATATTTCTATTACACCACCACAATCCAACTCAGCATCAATACAACTTGGCAACCATTTACCTGACCTAGTGTAAATTAGACCGCCTAAACTAAAACCATATTTCAACTTCCATCCATACGCTTCTAACTAATCCCAATCTGATATGAAACTATGTAAAATCACTTCACCAACTTCAACTTGAGTGGAAATCCACATCTTGATATCCAAATCAATCTTATCTAATAGTGTGAAGCAACCACAAAATGTGGCAGGTCCCTAACTAGGTTCATAAATCAAGCATATCCCTCGAAATCTCGACTCTTATGGGGCCCAAACATCAAACTATATCGTTTTATCCACCTCTTCTTTGCTCACCTCTATCTCCTGCTTCTTCCTTTTCCATAACACCAACTCACCACAATAATACAACATTCAATATCAAAGCTCGTCGCACACTTGAAATTCATTTATACTACAAGAGGATCTCCTCTTCCAAATAAAATTTCGAGAACTAACACAACAAGAAGATCCACTATATTCCTCCTATGTTTCTTTACATCAGTCATCTCTTTTTCTTTCTTGTCCTCTGCTATGAGACAATCGTACCGTCCACATATCATTTCCAACAAACACAAAACAGACGCTTAAACCATCAAATCTACGTCACTTTATTGTAGTTATTTAACCCCCCTAAGATATGTTATTCACGATTAAATAGTTGTAAATAAAATCTTTAAATAGTCTCCACCAAACAGTGTTCTACTCCGGCCTTAATCCCAGTCACCTTTCTTCCATATCTGTTTCGCTCGACAAAAATACCCATCTCCAGCAACACACATCAAACATCTCATTTCCTCTAAAGTCCAAACTCATACAATTGGATTCTGAACATGCTCAATTCAATATTTTTTCTACGCCTCGATGTTCCTGGCCTAAAATTTCAGTATCCAATGTTTGTGAAACTGACTTCCACGTAATAGTGTTCTCCACACGTTCAGATCACTACATTTCACAACTCTACATGACATTGAAGGACCCATTTTATAATCGTGCTTTTAGAATAAATATAATCGTGTTTTAAGAGAACTCTCAACTGGGTTGACTTGCAAGCCTTATCGCTTCACCTAATCCAAAGTTTCAAGAGTCTACAAGAAACTTCAGCAATCTTCATCCACTAGTATCATTTCTAAGTAACCAAAGAAACTCTCCCCCAGTTGAAAACCAAGACACAACTAACCAAGACACAACTAAATCACCATTACTACTTCGTTACTAAATCAAACTGTACTAAGACATCTACAGTAAAATCTAAAATCCATTCAGCCTCAACAAACTCCAAAATTCTGCAAAAGGTTATATCTCCAAAAACATGTAATCTCATTTACTGATCTCAAAAGTTAAAATCATACATAGCAATAAAACAAACTGATTCAAGTTCAAGATGGACAGAGAATAATATAATAAAAAACAGCCCCATTTTCATCCCCTTCTGCTCCATTTGTCTCAAATTATCCAATACTGCTTAACCAAAATCTAGGCGTCTGAACAACATTTATGGCCAACAAACAAAAACGTTGACCAAGGTTTGCCAACAAAGACTTTTTTGTTTCTTCCTTATTATTCTCTATTAATTTTCCTATACCACGTACTATGGGGCACATTCTTGCATCTTTGAAAGAATTTCACAAAATTAAGCATGTAAAACTCTAACTACAGTACCTCGTGATACATATAATATCAAACTGAATCCGAAGTTCTTTTTGATCATACACTTATTTATTTCGGGAATGCTGGGTACATATGATAGTGTTGGGGTCATAAAATTTTGGGGCCATAGAAATTGGAAATGTTCAATTCCATATTTCAGCAGAAGATTCTAGATAGGGAAGGAAAATAGAACAGATGGTGATTTGGAAAACATGTTGATCTTGTTGCTTCAGTTCAGAAAATTTGAGGTTTTCAAAATCATAAATGATGAGGTTCATCATTTCAATCGGCTACATTTCATTAATGAAAAAAAAAAGGTTCCGAGAATGGAGATGATATAAGTTACGTTTCCACGGAGCTCTCTTAGTCGGACGAGTTATTGATCTCTGGAACGTTGGGTACATATGACAGTGTCGGGTCATAAAAATTTGGTGCTATAGAAATTGGAAATGTTCAGGTCCATATTTCTCAATAAGATTCTTGCTAAGGAACGCAAATATAATATATGATGATTTATCAAACATGTTGATGGTTACTTCAGTTCAGAAAATTAGGGGTTTTCGGAATCATAAATGTTAAGGTCATCGTTTCAATCAGATACTTCTCATCCCAAGTTACCAGGATCGCGGGTTGTCACAGTAAGTGGAACGGGAACGGGGACGCAGTACGTGATATGTCATGGTACGGGGTACGCTGGGGGTAGGCTTCTTCCAAAAGGGTCTCTGGAATGAAGGATGGTTTAACCTATAACACCTTTGAATAACTACACGCATAATTTATTTCAATGACAGATACACAAAATAAAGTGTTACCACATCTTATGTAGTGCTATTGTGATTAATTAACCAAAAGTATTGTCCCCTAGAGGGAGAAACCCTCGACAAAAAGTCATGAAGTAGGCGGGTGAACTATCAAATAGTCTTGCGATCATCAAAGGCAAACTATCTTGTTCTCAATTATGTTGAAAGATTTCGGGTCGCCTATTTGCGTTCCAGATTGCAAACATACCGGTGTCGGGTCGTGTGACCCCGGAACAGGTAACGCCGTCAATTCAGCGTTTTCGGTAACATAGTTGTCATCGGATAAGGTAAAAACAGGTTTCGATAATGAAGATGATAAGTTACATTTTCACAAAAAGTTCGGGCAATAGAAATTGGAAACGTACAAGTCCATATTTCACAAGAGGATTCTAGCTAGGGATGGTAAGGGTAGTGACTATTATGTTCTGAAACACAAATACAAACTTACCCTCACCATTATATGTAATCAGGTTCTGAAGACACGCCCTAAATATCCAGCAACTCAATCAAATCCTTTCCATTTCCTTCTCAGGCTCGTAAATCATTTTGCTCTAATCACTTCATAACAAACAGACTAAAGTCATGAATATTTCTATTACGCCACCACAATCCAACTAAACATCAATACAACTTAGCAACCATTTACCTGGCTTAGGGTAAATTAGACTACCTAAACAAAAACCACAGTCCGACTATCTTTTCTATCCATACGCTTTTAACTAATGCCAATTCCGATATGAAACTACATAAAATCACTTCACCAACTTCAACTAAAGTGCCACACATCTGGATGACCAAATCAATCTTACCTAACAGTGTCAAGCAACCAAAAATGTGGCAAGTCCCTAAGTAGACTCAAAAATCAAGAATATCCCTCAAAATTTCAACGCTTATGGGGCCCAAACATCTAACTACATGTCTTTACCTTATCCTTTTATCCACCTCTTGGTTGCTCACTTCTATCTCCTGCTTCTTCCCTTTCCATAACATGAACTCACCACAAGAACACAAAATTCAATATCAAAGATCGTTGCACACTTCAAATTCATTTCTACTACAAGAGGATCTCCTCTTCCAAATAGAATTTCGAGAATTAATACAAAACAAGCAAATCCATTATCTTCCTCCTCCGTTTCTTAGCATCAAACATCTCTCTTTCTTCCTTGGCCTCTTCTATTATGAGACACTCATACAGGCCACATATCATTTTCAACTAGCACAAAATCGCGCTTAAACCGTCAATCTACTTCACTACATCCTTGTTATTTAATCCCCCCCCCCCACACACACACACACTCAGAATCGTCAAAAAGTTCCTTTACTGTACATTCAGAGAGTAGGATTCCACACATAAGAACTTTCCAACTTCATACACAATCATGTGACAAGTGGCCCTTTGACCACATAATATATATTATTCGTGACAGAACAGTTGTAAATCAGTTCCTCAAATAAACTCCACCAAACAGTGTTTTTGTCCAGCAAAATATCCATGTCACCTTTCCTCCATCTCTGTTTCGCTCGACAAAAATACCCATCTCCAGCAACACATCAAACATTTCATTTCCTCCAAACGCATACCATTGGATTCTTAACATGATCAATTCAATATTGTAAAACTCCCCTCCATGTTCCTGGCCAAGAATCTCAGTGAACCACTCCAAAGATTTAGCATCAGGAAAGCCAGTCATCTCACTTCAAATTTTTAATATTCTATATACAGATCCTCTGCTTTTCTCGTGAAATATAACACAAGTAATTCCTTATGGAAAAAATATGTCGTGTTCCCAGGTCACCAACAAATAAACTCCAAACCCAAAAGAACAAGGCCAACTTGATTAACCTCAAAACTTGTATGCTTCTTCTCACTTCAAAACAACACTCTTCATTATACTCAGATAAGAGCACATCGTACACGCTTCCACCAAATTACTTCATTGTCTTTCACAATAGTAATTATAATTTTCTCTGTCGTAGCTTCCTCGAATCCTTCAGTTCAAAAATTTCAAATTTTAAGGAACTACCACCAACATAACCATAATGTGATATAGCCTTACTTGAAACCCATATCCTCCAATCACAATTTTTCAAGGTTTGCCACTGTATCAGTGGAAATATATGTGCAATTTCCCCATTTCAAACTGTGGCCCAGAAGACAAATCCAATATTACAGCAATTATAATCCTCAATCCCAAGATAAATACCACTAAACAATAATTGAATTACATAATTCTCAATGCAGACATTGAAAAATCCTGAATCCATGCATGATTTTTG
Organism: Linanthus parryae; assembly: GCA_023055425.1. NCBI lineage: Eukaryota > Viridiplantae > Streptophyta > Magnoliopsida > Ericales > Polemoniaceae > Linanthus > Linanthus parryae. The sequence goes on along the minus strand of JALGPY010000004.1, from coordinate 142,723,635 downwards.
AAACCTATGACTTACAATAGTGTATGTGTGTTTCCCCATGTTTTTTTTCCAACGGTAAAGAAAATTTTATTCACCAAAAAAACAGGGTAAACAAAACCAAGATCAACTTAGCTGTTGATCAAGTCTAGAAAGCCTTGAACTCCTATCAGTCGACATTATCCCAAAACCAAATTTAATCATTTTCAAAAAGTTTCTCAAGAGATACCAGTCCAGCATAAAACACTATCCAGAGCCCAGACTCAGCTTTTAAGTTCAGGACAACAACCAAAAAAAACGAGCCCGAGCTCGGCCTTGTCTCTCCATCCCTAACCAAACCATCTCCAACCTGCCCACAAATAAAGAATCACCAAAATATAAACATGCCATCCTGCCAAATATTCAGTACACCTCACTTGTCCTTTTTAAGATTACCTAACCTTTTTGTCCACTTGACTTCTCATTTCTTCCTTCTTAATGTTCCTTTTTCATTTACTTATCCACCCCATTACCTTGGCATTCATATCCTATCAAACATCCTACGTCTTATTGCATCAACTGCCCGTGACCACTAAAAAAATCCCGTGTAACCTTGGCTAAATCCAAAAAGAAGTGAATGCATGAGCTGACCTTGTACCAAACCATAAGATAAACTAATTCTATATTTAAAAGCAACACAAGAAAATGACCATTTCACTTCACTCTATCTCCACATTCTCCAACAAAACTGAATACAACCAAAGGAATCCAATTGTTGCACACAAACAAAAACGTTTACTAGACTTGCCAACTACTGTTCCATTTCTTCCGCTTATTATACTTTATTTGTTTCCGATCATCCCGTCATCATTTGGCACATCATATTGCATCATCCGAACGTTTACCATAACCAACCAAGTTAACAGATGACTTCATTACCTTGCCAACCATATCGTATCAAACTAAAATCACTATTTACCTTACATCAACCAACCCCAAACACCAATGATGATACATAGACCTTGAACATCGACCACTTCTACAATTTTGCACAAAATGATCTCCAAACACAAATGACCACATTATCTGATCATGGAATCAAACATAAACATAACATTATCAATTAACCTTATTGGCAGATCAAATCAAGATAAACTTAGCTCCGATGTGATGCAGTCAAAGTGGTTTTGTTTCGAAAGATTTTTCTATTATAGCTCACATTATTGGATAGATTTTCATATAGTTAGCCTTGAATCTAGGAGTTAATTGATTAGCCTTTAGTTACCTTTCTTTCCTTTGCCTAAAATACAAATAGTTTTTCCATACGCTTATATGGTATCAGAGCCTGCTATTCTCTAGTTTTGAGTCAAATCCTACTCGTCAGATTATTATTTTAAACTTCGGTTCCGCTTTCATTCTTTCATGGCTGAGTCTTCTAATCCAGGAGTTACTCTAGGCAATCATGCTGTGTCTGCCGAGTCCAGCCAAAATCAAGCAGGAAGCTCCTCATCTCTTTTCCTGGAGGAGACCCTGGTTCCATTCATATCACAATTTACAAGCTAGAGGGCATCACTTACTTGCAGTCGGATCAGTCTGTCAAAATACTGATCTGTGGCCATTACATACGACTGTATTGGGTTTGAAAATTTTAGTGAGTCCTTATTCCACGAGATGATTAAAAATAGGACAGGCAAATAGAATACATGATGATTACTTCAGTTCAGAAATTGGGGTTTCGGAACGGTAAATGATGATGTCATCACTTTCATTGGATACTTTTCATTGGGTAAGGTAAAAACCGGTTTTGTAAATGGATATGATAATGGTCATCATTCCATTAGATTGTTCTAACTGGGTTTAGATAATTGAATCATGAAAACTTTGATGTTTGTATTGGTAATGGTTATTACGTTCAAATAATAAGTTGATGTTGTTGCTTCAGTTCAAAAAAATTGAGGTTTTCAAAATCGTAAATAATGAGGTCATCATTTCAATCGGATACTTTTCATTAAGGAAAAAACAGATTCTGAGAATGGAGATGATATAAGTTACATTTCCACGGGGCTCTGGTCGGACGAGTTATTGATCTCTGGAATGTTGGGTACATATGATTGTGTCGGGCCATAAAAATTTGGGGCTATAGAAATTGGAAATGTTCAAGTCTATATTTCTCGATAGGATTATTGCTAAGGAAGGCAAATAGAATAGATATTGATTTAGTAAACAAGTTGCTAGTTAATTCAGTTCAGAAAATTTGGGGTTCCGGAATCATGAATGATGAGGTCATCATTTCAATCAGATACTTCTCATTGGGCAAGGTAAAAACAGGTTTCGAGAATGGAGATAAGTTACATTTCCATAAAAAATTGGGGCTATAGAAATTGGAAAGGTTCGAGTCCATCTGATACTTTGCATTGGGCAAGGTAAAAAGAGGTTTTGAGGTTGGTGATGGCGTAAGTTGCATTTCCACCAGCCTCTATTATTTGGACGAGTTATTGATTTCCGCAATGTTGGGTACATATGATAGTGTTGGTTAAAAAAAAGTTGGTGATTTAGGAATCGGAAAAGTCAATATTTCACCGGAGGATTCTAACTAGGTGAGTCAAATAGATTTGGGGAATGTTGGGTACATATGATAGTGTTGGGTCGAAAAAAATTTGGGGCAATAGAAATTGGAAATATTCAATACAGTAGATGATGATTTGGTAAACATGTTGATGGTTACTTCAGTTTAGAATATTTGGAGTTTTCGATATTCCAAATGATGAGGTCATCATTTCAATAGGATACTTTTTCATTGGGTAAGGTAAAACTAGGTTTCGAGAAGTGAGTTGACATAAGTAACATTTCCACAGGGACACTCTTATGTCGACAAGTTATTGATTTCGGGAATGTTGCATACATATGATTGTGGTGGGTCTGAAATCTTTGGTGCTATAGAATAGGAATGTTCAGCCCATACACCGCGACCGAATTCTAGTTAGGGAAGGCACATAGAATAGATAATTCGGTAAACATGTCGATGGTTACTTTAGTTCAGATAATTTAGGGGTTTTTGGAATCGTAAATGATGAGGTCATCATTTCCATATGATACTTTGCATTGGGCAAGGTAAAAAGAGGTTTTGAGAATGGTGATGACGTAAGTTGCATTTCCACCAGGCTTTATTATTTGGACGAGTTATTGATTTCGGCAATGTTGGGTACATATGATAGTGTTGGATAAAAAAAAGTTGGTGATTTAAAAATCGGAAAAGTCAATATTTCACGAGAGGATTCTAACTAGGTGAGTCAAATAGATTTCGGGAATGTTGGGTACATATGATAGTGTTGGGTCGAAAAAATTTTGGGGCAATAGAAATTACAAATATTCCATACAGTAGACGATGATTTGGTAAACATGTTGATGGTTACTTCAGTTTAGAATATTTGGAGTTTTCGAAATTCCAAATGATGAGGTCATCATTTCAATCGGATACTTGTTCATTGGGTAAGGTAAAAACAGGTTTTGAGAAGTGAGTTGACATAAGTTACATTTCCACAGGGACTCTTATGTCGACAAGTTATTGATTTCGGGAATGTTGCATACATATGATTGTGGTGGGTCTGAAATCTTTGGTGCTATAGAATAGGAATGTTCAGCCCATACACCGCGAGCGAATTCTAGTTAGGGAAAGCACATAGAATAGATAATTCGGTAAACATGTCGATGGTTACTTTAGTTCAGATAATTTAGGGGTTTTTGGAATCGTAAATGATGAGGTCATCATTTCCATATGATACTTTGCATTGGGCAAGGTAAAAAGAGAGGTTTTGAGAATGGTGATGACGTAAGTTGCATTTCCACAAGGCTCTATTATTTTGACTGAGTTATTGATTTCGGCAATGTTGGGTACATATGATAGTGTTGGTCATAAAATTTGGTGATTCAGGAATCGAAAAAGTCAATATTTCACGAGAGGATTCTAACTAGGTGAGTCAAATAGATTTCGGGAATGTTGGGTACATATGATAGTGTTGTGTCGAAAAAAATTTGGGGCAATAGAAATTGGAAATATTCAATACATTAGATCATGATTTGGTAAACATGTTGATGGTTACTTTAGTTTAGAATATTTGGAGTTTTCGAAATTCCAAATGATGAGGTCATCATTTCAATCGGATACTTTTTCATTGGGTACGGTAAAAACAGGTTTCGAGAAGTGAGTTGACAAAAGTTACATTTCCACAGGGACTCTCTTATGTCGACAAGTTACTGATTTCGGGAATGTTGGATACATATGATTGTGGTGGGTCTGAAATCTTTGGTGCTATAGAATAGGAATGTTCAGCCCATACACCGCGAGCGAATTCTAGTTAGGGAAGGCACATAGAATAGATAATTCGGTAAACATGTCGATGGTTACTTTAGTTCAGATAATTTAGGGGTTTTTGGAATCGTAAATGATGAGGTCATCATTTCCATCTGATACTTTGCATTGGGCAAGGTAAAAAGAGGTTTTGAGAATGGTGATGACGTAAGTTGCATTTCCACCAGGCTTTATTATTTGGACGAGTTATTGATTTCGGCAATGTTGGGTACATATGATAGTGTTGTTTAAAAAAAAGTTGGTGATTTAAAAATCGGAAAAGTCAATATTTCACGAGAGGATTCTAACTAGGTGAGTCAAATAGATTTCGGGAATGTTGGGTACATATGATAGTGTTGGGTCGAAAAAAGTTTGGGGCAATAGAAATTGGAAATATTCCATACAGTAGATGATGATTTGGTAAACATGTTGATGGTTACTTCAGTTTAGAATATTTGGAGTTATCGAAATTCCAAAGGATGAGGTCATCATTTCAATCGGATACTTTTTCATTGGGTAAGGTAAAAATAGGTTTGAGAAGTGAGTTGACATAAGTTACATTTTCACAGGGAGTCTCTTATGTCGACAAGTTATTGATTTCGGGAATGTTGGATACATATGATTGTGGTGGGTCTGAAATCTTTGGTGCTATAGAATAGGAATGTTCAGCCCATACACCGCGAGCGAATTCTAGTTAGGGAAGGCACATAGAATAGATAATTCGGTAAACATGTCAATGGTTACTTTAGTTCAGATAATTTTGGGGTTTTTGGAATCGTAAATGATGAGGTCATCATTTCCATCTGATACTTTGCATTGGGCAAGGTAAAAAGAGGTTTTGAGAATGGTGAGACGTAAGTTGCATTTCCAACAGGCTCTATTATTTGGACGAGTTTTTGATTTCGGCAATGTTGGGTACATATGATAGTGTTGGTCATAAAAAGTTGGTGATTCAGGAATCGGAAAAGTCAGTATTTCACGAGAGGAGTATAACTAGGTGAGTCAAATAGATTTCGGGAATGTTGGGTACATATGATAGTGTTGAGTTGAAAAAAATTTGGGTAACACAAATTGGAAATATTCAATACAGTAGATGATGATTTGGTACACATGTTGATGGTTACTTCAGTTTAGAATATTTGGAGTTTTCGAAATTCCAAATGATGAGGTCATCATTTCAATAGGATACTTTTTCATTGGGTAAGGTAAAAATAGGTTTCGAGAAATGAGTTGACATAAGTTACAGTTCCACAGGGACTCTCTTATGTCGACAAGTTATTGATTTCGGGAATGTTGGATACATATGATTGTGTTGGGTCTGAAATCTTTGGTGCTATAGAATAGGAATGTTCAGCCCATACACCGCGAGCGAATTCTAGTTAGGGAAGGCACATAGAATAGATAATTCGATAAACATGTCAATGATTACTTTAGTTCAGATAATTTGGGATTTTTGGAATCGTAAATGATGAGGTCATCCTTTCCATCTGAGACTTTGCATTGGGCAAGGTAAAAAGAGGTTTTGAGAATGGTGATGACGTAAGTTGCATTTCCACCAGGCTCTATTATTTGGACGAGTTATTGATTTCGGCAATGTTGGGTACATATGATAGTGTTGGTTAAAAAAAAGTTGGTGATTGAGAAATCGGAAAAGTCAATAATTCACGAGAGGATTCTAACTAGGTGAGTCAAATAGATTTCGGGAATGTTGGGTACATATGATAGTGTTGGGTCGAAAAACATGTGGGGCAATAGAAATTGGAAATAGTCCATACAGTAGATGATGATTTGGTAAACATGTTGATGGTTACTTCAGTTTAGAATATTTGGAGTTTTCGAAATTCCAAATGATGAGGTCATCATTTCAATCGGATCCTTTTTCACCGGGTAAGGTAAAAACAGGTTTCGAGAAGTGAGTTGACATAAGTTACATTTTCACAGGGACTCTCTTATGTCGACAAGTTATTGATTTCGGGAATGTTGGATACATATGATTGTGGTGGGTCTGAAATCTTTGGTGCTATAGAATAGGAATGTTCAGCCCATACACTGCGAGCGAATTCTAGTTAGGGAAGGCACATAGAATAGATAATTCGGTAAACATGTCGATGGTTACTTTAGTTCAGATAATTTAGGGGTTTTTGGAATCGTAAATGATGAGGTCATCATTTCCATCTGATACTTTGCATTGGGCAAGGTAAAAAGAGGTTTTGAGAATGGTGATGACGTAAGTTGCATTTCCACCAGGCTTTATTATTTGGACGAGTTATTGATTTCGGCAATGTTGGGTACATATGATAGTGTTGGTTAAAAAAAAGTTGGTGATTTAAATATCGGAAAAGTCAATATTTCACGAGAGGATTCTAACTAGGTGAGTCAAATAGATTTCGGGAATGTTGGGTACATATGATAGTGTTGGGTCGAAAAAAATTTGGGGCAATAGAAATTGGAAATATTCCATACAGTAGATGATGATTTGGTAAACATGTTGATGGTTACTTCAGTTTAGAATATTTGGAGTTTTCGAAATTCCAAAGGATGAGGTCATCATTTCAATCGGATACTTTTTCATTGGGTAAGGTAAAAACAGGTTTGAGAAGTGAGTTGACATAAGTTACATTTTCACAGGGAGTCTCTTATGTCGACAAGTTATTGATTTCGGGAATGTTGGATACATATGATTGTGGTGGGTCTGAAATCTTTGGTGCTATAGAATAGGAATGTTCAGCCCATACACCGCGAGCGAATTCTAGTTAGGGAAGGCACATAGAATAGATAATTCGGTAAACATGTCGATGGTTACTTTAGTTCAGATAATTTAGGGGTTTTTGGAATCGTAAATGATGAGGTCATCATTTCCATCTGATACTTTGCATTGGGCAAGGTAAAAAGAGGTTTTGAGAATGGTGATGACGTAAGTTGCATTTCCACCAGGCTTTATTATTTGGACGAGTTATTGATTTCGGCAATGTTGGGTACATATGATAGTGTTGGTTAAAAAAAAGTTGGTGATTTAAAAATCGGAAAAGTCAATATTTCACGAGAGGATTCTAACTAGGTAAGTCAAATAAAATTTCGGGAATGTTGGGTACATATGATAGTGTTGGGTCGAAAAAAGTTTGGGGCAATAGAAATTGGAAATAATGATTTGGTAAACATGTTGATGGTTACTTCAGTTTAGAATATTTGGAGTTATCGAAATTCCAAAGGATGAGGTCATCATTTCAATCGGATACTTTTTCATTGGGTAAGGTAAAAATAGGTTTGAGAAGTGAGTTGACATAAGTTACATTTTCACAGGGAGTCTCTTATGTCGACAAGTTATTGATTTCGGGAATGTTGGATACATATGATTGTGGTGGGTCTGAAATCTTTGGTGCTATAGAATAGGAATGTTCAGCCCATACACCGCGAGCGAATTCTAGTTAGGGAAGGCACATAGAATAGATAATTCGGTAAACATGTCGATGGTTACTTTAGTTCAGATAATTTTGGGGTTTTTGGAATCGTAAATGATGAGGTCATCATTTCCATCTGATACTTTGCATTGGGCAAGGTAAAAAGAGGTTTTGAGAATGGTGAGACGTAAGTTGCATTTCCAACAGGCTCTATTATTTGGACGAGTTTTTGATTTCGGCAATGTTGGGTACATATGATAGTGTTGGTCATAAAAAGTTGGTGATTCAGGAATCGGAAAAGTCAGTATTTCACGAGAGGAGTATAACTAGGTGAGTCAAATAGATTTCGGGAATGTTGGGTACATATGATAGTGTTGAGTTGAAAAAAATTTGGGTAACAGAAATTGGAAATATTCAATACAGTAGATGATGATTTGGTACACATGTTGATGGTTACTTCAGTTTAGAATATTTGGAGTTTTCGAAATTCCAAATGATGAGGTCATCATTTCAATAGGATACTTTTTCATTGGGTAAGGTAAAAATAGGTTTCGAGAAATGAGTTGACATAAGTTACAGTTCCACAGGGACTCTCTTATGTCGACAAGTTATTGATTTCGGGAATGTTGGATACATATGATTGTGTTGGGTCTGAAATCTTTGGTGCTATAGAATAGGAATGTTCAGCCCATACACCGCGAGCGAATTCTAGTTAGGGAAGGCACATAGAATAGATAATTCGGTAAACATGTCGATGATTACTTTAGTTCAGATAATTTGGGATTTTTGGAATCGTAAATGATGAGGTCATCCTTTCCATCTGAGACTTTGCATTGGGCAAGGTAAAAAGAGGTTTTGAGAATGGTGATGACGTAAGTTGCATTTCCACCAGGCTCTATTATTTGGACGAGTTATTGATTTCGGCAATGTTGGGTACATATGATAGTGTTGGTTAAAAAAAAGTTGGTGATTGAGAAATCGGAAAAGTCAATAATTCACGAGAGGATTCTAACTAGGTGAGTCAAATAGATTTCGGGAATGTTGGGTACATATGATAGTGTTGGGTCGAAAAACATGTGGGGCAATAGAAATTGGAAATAGTCCATACAGTAGATGATGATTTGGTAAACATGTTGATGGTTACTTCAGTTTAGAATATTTGGAGTTTTCGAAATTCCAAATGATGAGGTCATCATTTCAATCGGATCCTTTTTCACCGGGTAAGGTAAAAACAGGTTTCGAGAAGTGAGTTGACATAAGTTACATTTTCACAGGGACTCTCTTATGTCGACAAGTTATTGATTTCGGGAATGTTGGATACATATGATTGTGGTGGGTCTGAAATCTTTGGTGCTATAGAATAGGAATGTTCAGCCCATACACTGCGAGCGAATTCTAGTTAGGGAAGGCACATAGAATAGATAATTCGGTAAACATGTCGATGGTTACTTTAGTTCAGATAATTTAGGGGTTTTTGGAATCGTAAATGATGAGGTCATCATTTCCATCTGATACTTTGCATTGGGCAAGGTAAAAAGAGGTTTTGAGAATGGTGATGACGTAAGTTGCATTTCCACCAGGCTTTATTATTTGGACGAGTTATTGATTTCGGCAATGTTGGGTACATATGATAGTGTTGGTTAAAAAAAAGTTGGTGATTTAAATATCGGAAAAGTCAATATTTCACGAGAGGATTCTAACTAGGTGAGTCAAATAGATTTCGGGAATGTTGGGTACATATGATAGTGTTGGGTCGAAAAAAATTTGGGGCAATAGAAATTGGAAATATTCCATACAGTAGATGATGATTTGGTAAACATGTTGATGGTTACTTCAGTTTAGAATATTTGGAGTTTTCGAAATTCCAAAGGATGAGGTCATCATTTCAATCGGATACTTTTTCATTGGGTAAGGTAAAAACAGGTTTGAGAAGTGAGTTGACATAAGTTACATTTTCACAGGGAGTCTCTTATGTCGACAAGTTATTGATTTCGGGAATGTTGGATACATATGATTGTGGTGGGTCTGAAATCTTTGGTGCTATAGAATAGGAATGTTCAGCCCATACACCGCGAGCGAATTCTAGTTAGGGAAGGCACATAGAATAGATAATTCGGTAAACATGTCGATGGTTACTTTAGTTCAGATAATTTAGGGGTTTTTGGAATCGTAAATGATGAGGTCATCATTTCCATCTGATACTTTGCATTGGGCAAGGTAAAAAGAGGTTTTGAGAATGGTGATGACGTAAGTTGCATTTCCACCAGGCTTTATTATTTGGACGAGTTATTGATTTCGGCAATGTTGGGTACATATGATAGTGTTGGTTAAAAAAAAGTTGGTGATTTAAAAATCGGAAAAGTCAATATTTCACGAGAGGATTCTAACTAGGTAAGTCAAATAAATTTCGGGAATGTTGGGTACATATGATAGTGTTGGGTCGAAAAAAGTTTGGGGCAATAGAAATTGGAAATAATGATTTGGTAAACATGTTGATGGTTACTTCAGTTTAGAATATTTGGAGTTATCGAAATTCCAAAGGATGAGGTCATCATTTCAATCGGATACTTTTTCATTGGGTAAGGTAAAAATAGGTTTGAGAAGTGAGTTGACATAAGTTACATTTTCACAGGGAGTCTCTTATGTCGACAAGTTATTGATTTCGGGAATGTTGGATACATATGATTGTGGTGGGTCTGAAATCTTTGGTGCTATAGAATAGGAATGTTCAGCCCATACACCGCGAGCGAATTCTAGTTAGGGAAGGCACATAGAATAGATAATTCGGTAAACATGTCGATGGTTACTTTAGTTCAGATAATTTTGGGGTTTTTGGAATCGTAAATGATGAGGTCATCATTTCCATCTGATACTTTGCATTGGGCAAGGTAAAAAGAGGTTTTGAGAATGGTGAGACGTAAGTTGCATTTCCAACAGGCTCTATTATTTGGACGAGTTTTTGATTTCGGCAATGTTGGGTACATATGATAGTGTTGGTCATAAAAAGTTGGTGATTCAGGAATCGGAAAAGTCAGTATTTCACGAGAGGAGTATAACTAGGTGAGTCAAATAGATTTCGGGAATGTTGGGTACATATGATAGTGTTGAGTTGAAAAAAATTTGGGTAACAGAAATTGGAAATATTCAATACAGTAGATGATGATTTGGTACACATGTTGATGGTTACTTCAGTTTAGAATATTTGGAGTTTTCGAAATTCCAAATGATGAGGTCATCATTTCAATAGGATACTTTTTCATTGGGTAAGGTAAAAATAGGTTTCGAGAAATGAGTTGACATAAGTTACAGTTCCACAGGGACTCTCTTATGTCGACAAGTTATTGATTTCGGAAATGTTGGATACATATGATTGTGTTGGGTCTGAAATCTTTGGTGCTATAGAATAGGAATGTTCAGCCCATACACCGCGAGCGAATTCTAGTTAGGGAAGGAACATAGAATAGATAATTCGGTAAACATGTCGATGATTACTTTAGTTCAGATAATTTGGGATTTTTGGAATCGTAAATGATGAGGTCATCCTTTCCATCTGAGACTTTGCATTGGGCAAGGTAAAAAGAGGTTTTGAGAATGGTGATGACGTAAGTTGCATTTCCACCAGGCTCTATTATTTGGACGAGTTATTGATTTCGGCAATGTTGGGTACATATGATAGTGTTGGTTAAAAAAAAGTTGGTGATTGAGAAATCGGAAAAGTCAATAATTCACGAGAGGATTCTAACTAGGTGAGTCAAATAGATTTCGGGAATGTTGGGTACATATGATAGTGTTGGGTCGAAAAACATGTGGGGCAATAGAAATTGGAAATAGTCCATACAGTAGATGATGATTTGGTAAACATGTTGATGGTTACTTCAGTTTAGAATATTTGGAGTTTTCGAAATTCCAAATGATGAGGTCATCATTTCAATCGGATCCTTTTTCACCGGGTAAGGTAAAAACAGGTTTCGAGAAGTGAGTTGACATAAGTTACATTTTCACAGGGACTCTCTTATGTCGACAAGTTATTGATTTCGGGAATGTTGGATACATATGATTGTGGTGGGTCTGAAATCTTTGGTGCTATAGAATAGGAATGTTCAGCCCATACACTGCGAGCGAATTCTAGTTAGGGAAGGCACATAGAATAGATAATTCGGTAAACATGTCGATGGTTACTTTAGTTCAGATAATTTAGGGGTTTTTGGAATCGTAAATGATGAGGTCATCATTTCCATCTGATACTTTGCATTGGGCAAGGTAAAAAGAGGTTTTGAGAATGGTGATGACGTAAGTTGCATTTCCACCAGGCTTTATTATTTGGACGAGTTATTGATTTCGGCAATGTTGGGTACATACGATAGTGTTGGTTAAAAAAAAGTTGGTGATTTAAAAATCGGCAATGTTGGGTACATATGATAGTGTTGGTTAAAAAAAAGTTGGTGATTTAAAAATCGGAAAAGTCAATATTTCACGAGAGGATTCTAACTAGGTGAGTCAAATAGATTTCGGGAATGTTGGGTACATATGATAGTGTTGGGTCGAAAAAAATTTGGGGCAATAGAAATTGGAAATATTCCATACAGTAGATGATGATTTGGTAAACATGTTGATGGTTACTTCAGTTTAGAATATTTGGAGTTTTCGAAATTCCAAAGGATGAGGTCATCATTTCAATCGGATACTTTTTCATTGGGTAAGGTAAAAACAGGTTTGAGAAGTGAGTTGACATAAGTTACATTTTCACAGGGAGTCTCTTATGTCGACAAGTTATTGATTTCGGGAATGTTGGATACATATGATTGTGGTGGGTCTGAAATCTTAGGTGCTATAGAATAGGAATGTTCAGCCCATACACCGCGAGCGAATTCTAGTTAGGGAAGGCACATAGAATAGATAATTCGGTAAACATGTCGATGGTTACTTTAGTTCAGATAATTTAGGGGTTTTTGGAATCGTAAATGATGAGGTCATCATTTCCATCTGATACTTTGCATTGGGCAAGGTAAAAAGAGGTTTTGAGAATGGTGATGACGTAAGTTGCATTTCCACCAGGCTTTATTATTTGGACGAGTTATTGATTTCGGCAATGTTGGATACATATGATAGTGTTGGTTAAAAAAAAGTTGGTGATTTAAAAATCGGAAAAGTCAATATTTCACGAGAGGATTCTAACTAGGTAAGTCAAATAAATTTCGGAAATGTTGGGTACATATGATAGTGTTGGGTCGAAAAAAATTTGGGGCAATAGAAATTGGAAATATTCCATACAGTAGATGATGATTTGGTAAACATGTTGATGGTTACTTCAGTTTAGAATATTTGGAGTTTTCGAAATTCCAAATGATGAGGTCATCATTTCAATCGGATCCTTTTTTACTGGGTAAGGTAAAAACAGGTTTCGAGAAGTAAGTTGACATAAGTTACATTTCCACAGGGACTCTGTTATGTCGACAAGTTATTGATTTCGGGAATGTTGGATACATATGATTGTGGTGGGTCTGAAATCTTTGGTGCTATAGAATAGGAATGTTAAGCCCATGCTCCACGAGTGAATTCTAGTTAGGGAAAGCACATAGAATAGATAATTCGGTAAACATGTGGAAGGTTACTTTAGTTCATATAATTTTCGGGTTTTCGGAATCGTAAAAGATGAGGTCATCATTTCTATCTGATACTTTGCATTGGGCAAGGTAAAAAGAGGTTTTGAGAATGGTGATGACGTAAGTTGCATATCAACCAGGCTCTATTATTTGGACAGAGTTATTGATTTCGGCAATGTTGGGTACATATGATAGTGTTGGTCATAAAAATTTGGTGATTTAGGAATCGGAAAAGTCAATTTTTCACGAGAGGATTCTAACTAGGTAAGTCAAATAGATTTCGGGAATGTTGGGTACATATGATAGTGTTGGGCCGAAAAAATTTGGGGCAATAGAAATTGGAAATATTCAATACAGTAGATGATGATTTGGTAAACATGTTGATGGTTACTTCAGTTTAGACTATTTGGGGTTTTCGAAAATCCAAATGATGAGGTTATCATTTCAATAGGATACTTTTTCATTGGGTAAGGTAAAAACAGGTTTCGAGAAGTGAGTTGACATAAGTTACATTTCCGCAGGGGCTCTCTTATGTCGACAAGTTATTGGTTTCGGGAATGTTGGATACATATGATTTTGGTGGGTCTGAAATCTTTGGTGCTATAGAATAGGAATGTTCAGCCCATACTCCACGAGCGAATTCTAGTTAGGGGAGGCACATAGAATAGATAATTCGGTAAACATGTACTTTAGTTCAGATAATTTTGGGGTTTTTGGAATCGTAAATGATGATCATCATTTCCATCTTATACTTTGCATTGGGCAAGGTAAAAAGAGGTTTTGAGAATGGTGATGACGTAAGTTGCATTTCCACCAGGCTCTATTATTTAGTTGAGTTATTGATTTCGGCAATGTTGGGTACAAATGATAGTGTCGGTCATAAAAATTTGGTGATTTAGGAATCGGAAAAGTCAATATTTCAGGAGAGGATTCTAACTAGGTAAGTCAAATAGATTTCGGGAATGTTGGGTACATATAATAGTGTTGGGACAAAAAAATTTTGAGGCAATAGAAATTGAAAATATTCAATACAGTAGATGATGATTTGGTAAAGATGTTGATGGTTACTTCAGTTTAGAATATTTGGGGTTTTCGAAATTCCAAATGATGAGGTCATCATTTGAAAAGTTGATAAAAATTCCCAATTTCGCAAATGGAGATGATATAGTTTACATTTCCACAGGGATCACATGGTTGGACGAGTTATTAATTTCGAGAATTTTGGGTTGTTGGATAAAAAAATTGGCGCTGTAGAAATTGGAAATGTTCGAGTTAATATTTCATGAGAGGATTCTACCTGGGGAAGATAAAAATAATTGGTGATGATTTGGTAAACACGTTGATCATTCCCTCAATTGAAAAAATATGGGGTGTTCAGAATCGTAAATGACAAGGTCATCATTTAAAACAGATACTTCTCATTAGGTAGGGTAAAAACAAGTTCGAGAATGGGGATGAAATAAGTTACATTACCACAGGGCTCTCCTAGTTGGACGAGTTCATGATTTCGGGAATGTTGGGTACATATAATAGTGTGGGATCATAAAAATTTGGGGCTATAAAAATTGGAATAATCCATCCATATCTCACGAGAGGATCCTAACTAAGTAAAGCAAATAGAATAAATGATGATTTGGTGAACACTTTGATGGGTACTTCGGGTTTCTGAATCGTAAATGATGAGGTCATCATTTCCATCAGATACTTTTCACTGGGTAAGGTAAATACGAGAATGGAGATGGTATAAGTTACATAGCTCTCTTAGTTGGACGACTTATCGGGGATGTTGGATAAATATGATACATAAATTGGAAATGTTTTAAGTCCATGTTTCAGCGGAGGATTCTAGCTATGGAAGGCAAATAGAGTAAATGATAATTTGGTATTCACGTTGATGGTTACTTCAGTATAGAAAATTTGGGGTTTTCTGAAAGGTAAATGATGAGGTCTTCATTTCCATGGGATACTTTTCATTGGGCAAGGTAAAAACAAGTTTCGAGAATTGATATGATATAAGTTATATTTCCAAAGAGGGCTCTCTTAGTTGGACGATTTATTGATTCTGGGAAAGTTGGGTACATATGATTGAAAAGTTTGGGTCCATAGAAATTGGAAATGTTCAGTCAATATTCCACGAGAGAATTCTAGCCGAGGAAGGCAAATAGAATAGAAAAGATGATGATTTATTAAACGTGTTGATGGTTACTTCAATTCATATAATGTGGGGTTTTCGGAATCGTATATGATGAGGTCATCATTTCCATCCGATGCTTTTCTTTGGGTAAGGTAAAAACAGGTTTCGAGAATGGAAATGGTAAAAGTTACATCTCCCTAAGGATCTCGGGCAAATTATTGATTTCGGGAATGTTGGGTACATATGGTTACTTCAGTTCAGAAAATTTGGGCTTTTCGGATCATAAATGAAGAGCTCATCATTTCAATCATCGTGTATACTTCTCATTGTGTAAGGTAAAAACAGGTTTCGGGAATGGAGATGATAAGTTACATTTCCACAATTTTGGGGCTATGGAAATTGGAAATCTTCAAGTCCATATCTCACGAGAGGATTCTAGCTAGGTATGGTAAGGGTAGTGATTATAAGGTTCAAAATATGAAGGGTTTGTGATATTGAAAGTTTCGCCTGATTATTTGAATGGGGCAAGGTAATTTGGTCTCGTGAATGTCGGGCACAAATTGTTGTGGTGTATTTATAAAATTAATCGCCTCAAGAAAACGAAATATATACATTGTCATTCCTAGGCATTTGTATGTAGGGAAGTAAAATTGAATATATAAAATTTTGGAAAATGTACAAAATGTCGGGCACAAATTGTTGTGATGTATTTATAAAATTAATCGCCTCAAAAAGAGGAAATATATAAATTGTCATTCCTCGGCATTTGTATGTAGGGAAGTAAAACTGAATATATACAATTTTGGAAAATGTTCATAATGGCTGTTTTGAATATATTAAACAGATACATGATGACTTGTTGTAATCAGGAATGATCATTCCTTTTCATGACTTCAACTAAACACCAAAACAAGACTCTATATCACAGAACTCAACTGACAGGATTATTCGTTAATCTAGTCTCATAGTTCTTATTTCTTACTTGCACTCCTAACCACGCTTAATCAAAATGGTGGGATATTAATCCTCCAGGTAATTTCCCAGGCTAACCAAACCATAGCTTTCTAATCTGAATACAGCTCTACCCCTTCTATCCAGTTTCTTATTCCTTTAACTCTAGCTAATTGATAAGGAAACACAGATTTTTCGAGAACATCACTTGAACCCCAAATACAAACTTAACCTCAACATTACTACACAGTTTTCAACATTACATGTAATCTAGTTCTAAAAACAAGCCCTAAATATCCAGCAACTCAATTTCCTTCTCGCGCTTGTAAATCTTTTTGCTCAAATCACTTCATAGCCAAACAGACTATAGTCAAGAATATTTCTAATGCACCACCACAATCCAACTACACATCAATACAGCTTAATTAGCAACCATTTACCTGTCCTAAAATTCAACTAACTTTTCTATCCATACGTATCTAACTAATTCCAATTTTGATATGAAACTATGCAAAAATCACTTCACCAACTTCAACCCCAACTTCAACTAAAGTGGAAATCCACACATCTTGATGTCCAAATCAATCTTACCTAATAGTGTGAAGCAACCACAAAATGTGGCAGGTCCCTAACTAGGCTCATAAATCAAGTGTATCCCTCAAATTCTCGACCCTTATGGGGCCCAAACATCAAACTATGTCTTTACCTTATCCATTTATCCACCTCTTCATTGCTCACCCCTATCTCCTGCTTCTTCCCTTTCCATAACATGAACTCTTCACAAGAACACAACATTCAATATCAAAGATCGTCGCACACTTCAAGTTCACTTCTACTACAAGAGGATCTCCTCTTCCGAATAGAATAACGTCGAGAACTAACAGAAATCAAGCAGATCGACTATCTTCCTCTTCCGTTTCTTAGCTTCAGTCATCTCTCTTTCTTCCTTGTCCTCCTCTAGTATGACATAATCATGCAGGCCACATATCATTTTCAACTAACACAAAACCGTCGCTTAAACCCTCAATCTACTTCACTATATTCTAGTTATTTGATCCCCCCCCCCAACACTCAGAATTATCAAAAAGATCCTTTAATGTACATTCAGAGAATAGGATTCCTCACAGAAAAAATTTCCAACTTCATGACTAAACAGTCGTAAAAAAGTTCTGTAAATAGTCTCCACCAAACAGTGTTTTCTCCAGCCTTAATCCATGTCACCTTTCCTCCATCTCTGTTTCACTCAACAAAAAACTCATCTCTAGCAACACACATCAAACATCTCCTTTCCTCCAAATGCATACCATTAGATTCTCCGTAAATTACATGACTTCCACGTAAATTACGTAATAGTTTTCAGATCACTACAATTCACAACTCCAAATGTAATCACATTTACTGATCTGTATCCACTGTTTGTAAAACATGACTTCCACCTAAATTACGTAATAGTTTTCTCCAAACAATCAGATGACTACAACTTACAACTTCGAATGTAATCACATTTACTGATCTCAAAATTATTTTCATACATAGCAATAAACTAAACTGATAAGCTTGTTTCAAGTTCGAGATGGACAGAGAAAATAATCAAAAACAGTCCAATTTCCATACCTTCATCTCCATTTGTCTCCAAATACTGCTTAATTGCGCGTCTGAACAACACTCATGGGCCCACAAACAAAAAATATGTTGACCAAGGTTTGCTAACAAAGACTTTTTCTTTCTTTCTTATTATTCTCTATTCAATTTTCCTATACCGCTTACTGTGGGGCACATTCTTGCATCTTTAAAACAATTGCACAAAATTAAGCATGCAAGGCTCTAACTACATTGCCTCATGATACATATAATATCAAACTGAATCCAAACTTCTTTTACATCATACACCCCCCCAACCCCAGCCCATGAAAGAAACAACGGCGTAAATGTTACTTTAAAAGTGACTGGAGAGACATGCGTTGTAACTCTTCTCTACAAGGAAGTCCGTTTATTTAAGCTCGATGAGGCACCTAATAAAAAATGGTTGACAGCACTTAATGCTGTAGCGAAAGGGTTCAGCCCAAATAAAAAAAAGTTATTTGGATTTAAACCACTAGGAAAGCTAATTAGGATAATAAAACCTTCTTATCATGTTCAACCAGGACTGCACACAGTTAGTAGCTTGAATATAAATTAAAATATGCCTAGATAGACAGAAAGTGTAAAGTACCTTTTAAGAGCTTCTTAAACATAGAATAGCCAAACAGATTAATTTGAAAAGCAGATCTCCTCTTCTTGTAGCCCCTTTTTTCTTCAGTCAACAGAGCTTGAAAGCAAATCAGCACATACTGTGACCTAATCGTGGAACAAATCAACATAGAATAACTCAACCACACAACAATTTGAAACACTAATCAACGCAAAGGATGGGCAAAACAGAGAGAGATAGAGAGCGAAGACTTACTTTGGTTTTGTATGACCTAATCACCGCCGCTGATAGCCCAGAGACCTGCGATGACCGAACTTTGACTTGGGAGTCAAATCCGCAGAAAGAGCACGCACGGCGAGAAATCAAGGCCTCCGTCCGTCGCCGGCGATGATGTGGAGCCTCCACCGTCGTCACCTCCCTCTCCTCCGCCTTCATCTCCCTGCTCTCTCTCTCTTCTGTGCAATCACTCACAATTGCTAATTTTGGAATTATGGGTTTCAGACCTAGATTTAAGGCGGTGAGACGAAACGATCGCGTTAATAACATGAAGTAAATAGGCACTGGTTAATTGGCGTAGTGAGTACGCGCTAAGATAGCTAATCTCGTAATTATAACGCGCTTTAAAATAACGCGCTTTAACAGTGCGGCAATATTACGCATAGTAACTCACCATTCCCGCCCGTTGGGATGGGTAAAAGACATTTTAACCCCTTTAAGTTTGAAAAATAACACTTTCAAATATTTACAAATTCGGAAGTATTTGTTTTGTCAATCATTTTACCGAATTGTCTCGTAAATCATTTTTTCAGTCAAATATTTCCACTCTGCTTCACAAAAATGTTGTTAGCATATATGACTGATTATATGATTAATCATGATTTCCCTAATATAGGTTATTACCTTATTTGTAGAAGTGTATATATGTAGGACATCTTCTGTATTGTATGTTAAGTGGAATAATATCATTCTTCTTCTCATTGCTTCCGCTATTGATTTGTAACATGGTATCAGAGCGTTTCGCTCCTCGTGTTTGATCTGTTTTTCAATCAGGTTTGGTTTGTGCCTTACTCTGTTGCTTCCCCTGCTTCAAAGCAAAATCACCACCATAACCACTACTTCCAATCAAGCGATCATCGGACATGACTTCAAAATTTGAGTAATTTCATGCATACTTTTGTTTGTTGGATATGATCGCGGGTACATGTTATGATGTGCAGGTAACAGGTGCCAAGAAATGCATGAGATTGACTTGGATGTGGAGGCAGCGGTATCAGGAAAGCTGAGCAGAAAAAGT
The DNA here is from genome assembly GCA_023055425.1 of Linanthus parryae. Lineage (NCBI taxonomy): Eukaryota > Viridiplantae > Streptophyta > Magnoliopsida > Ericales > Polemoniaceae > Linanthus > Linanthus parryae. The sequence continues at coordinate 142,703,761 of JALGPY010000004.1, read as the reverse complement.
GCAGAAAAAGTCTAAGTTGTGCGTTCAAACGCAGGGCAGCTGCGTTCAAACGCACCACATGGCAGCAGGAAGGAAATGGCAGAAAAAGGCTAAGTTGTGCCTTCAGACGCACAGGCTGCGTTCAAACGCAGGACTCAACTCCAGAAGTGCAGAAAAACCAAGTTGTGCGTTCAAACGCAGGAGAGCAGCGTTCAAACGCACGAGTCCGAGAAGCCAGAAGCCAGAAGAGAAAATTGGTTAAGGCCTGCGTTCAAACGCAGGGTAAGTGCGTTCAGACGCACTGCGTTTGAACGCAGTTGAGTTGCGTTTGAGCGCACGGAGGGTTTCCAGAAGCTTCCAGGACGGGTTTTTGCGAGGGTAGAACAGGAATTTCGTGCATCAGTTTTGGAGACTGTGGCAGTATAAAAGGAGGTGTCCCAGCACAGAATTAGGGTTACATACACACTCACACATCTACAATCATCATCACAGCAGCCAGTTTCAGAGCCGTCAGGATTGGAGCAGAGCAGGATTGGAGCAGTTTTTCAGTATTCAGCCATAAACTTGCTTGATCTTTTCTCTCTTTTATGAAACATTGTTTTTCAATAATGCAAGCTAGCTAGACCTTTTTCCTAGGTTCTTGGTGAACCTAGGGTTTATGAATTCAGCAGACTGGTTTGTTTGATTTTCAGATGCATGGCTAGTTGAAGTCGTAATACAGGATGGATTGTTTATTATCTTGTCTTTGATTTTATTTACATACATGAATGGCTTGATCACCCAGGAGTGTTATAGACAGGATCTGGTGCACGAGAGTGACCAGTGAGATTTAGGAAGAAAAGACAGGATTTAGTACTCTGCCTTGATGGACTGAGAGGTGAAGAGAATCAGGGGACTAGCCCAGAAGCATTAGACCAACTGCTAGACGTTTAGGGGGAGACCGAGAGGAGAACCTGTAACCCTAGCAGACTTAGAACGAACCTGCAGATTTAGGTGGACCGAGAGGACCCGAAAATCTGCAGGAGAGTGACAGGTGCATGAGACCGAGAGGAGATTGTACTATTGGTATGCTGGCATAAACAAAACCACCGTGTGTTTCTGAAATCAAATACACCAGGAAAGCTGGAGAGTAACCCTAGGGGATCCTGGGACCTAGATTCTTAGAATTATCGATTTTTACAACTACCACAATTCCTGCAAATTACTTAACAGAAAAATAAAATAAGCTTTTCTAAATATTGTTTTATTTACTGCAAATTAGTGAGTAGAATCACATCCCAACCTTCCTCCTTTTTACAGGCTTTGTGTCTAATTCTATTTCTAATAAGCAAAACTTAAACTGTTCTCGAGGGTTCGACAACCAGAGTCACAAATACATACTCTATATTACTTGATCGTACACTTGCGAAAAAGCAGATAGGTTTACGCTGTCAAGTTTTTGGCGCCGTTGCCGGGGAACGGTTACAGTTTTTGTTAAAAAGACATTAGAATAAGTCTCAAAGTCTTTTCTTTTCTTTTTTACGTTTATTTTCTTTTGACTTATTGCTCTTGAATTTTGATTTTCAGGTTATTCTAGTTTATGTCCAGATTGCCTAGCAAACTGGTATCACCACTTGAATATCCCGAAAAACTTTTCAGAGAGCAAAGTCGCAGACACCGAGCCGCGATGTCTGAGCACGGAGAAGACACGCCAACCGAAGCAGGAACACCCACAGGACAGCAACAACGCACTCCAGCACAGATGGCTCTTTACATTGAGGAGCTGATAGCAGCAGGCTTTGCTGCCAGGAACAATCAGAGGACTTACAACAGTTCTGGGAGGGCGATAGTCGAAAATTTTGAAGTCCCGACCGGAGGACATCAACCAGCTATCGTAGTCCCACCCATTACAGCAAAGCACTTCGATCTGAAATCATCCACCATTCAGACCGCCCAGACTCATTGTCCTTTCAATGGGAAAGCAGATGAAGATCCAAACGACTTCCTCGGAAAGTTCGAAGACTACTGCAACAAGATTAAATATAAAGGAGTCGAAGCGGATACGCTAAAGCTAATTTTATTCCCATACTGCTTGTTCGGAACAGCAAAGGACTGGCTGGAGGCAAGACCACCGAGGTCTATCACTACCTGGGAAGGGTGTGTTACTGATTTTTTGGCAAAATTCTACCCCGCATCCCGTGTTATCAAGCTGCAGAGTGAGATCTTATCTTTCAAACAGAAGATGGGGGAAACGGTGGTAGACGCATGGGACAGGCTGATGAGACTCGTTAAAAAATGCCCCAATCACGGCTTTGGGGACGCAAAAATTCTGCAGGTATTCTACCATGCTCTTGACAGGGAGAATGCTGACAGGATTGATAGGGAAGCTGGGGGTAACTTTCTATACCATGTGGATAAGGATGGAGCATACGAACTGATGAAACAATTAGCCAAACAGGATACTCGCCTGTTTGATGACCGCAGGCTCACAGCGGTAGCAGAACCAGTGGCTGATGAAAGGATTGACAATCTCACGAAAGTGGTACAGGACTTAGTCAAAAAGGTGTATACAGAGAAGAAGCCCGTGGCATCAGTGGATGAACCTGACCTTGATGCAGCAATTCTGGAGCTTCAGACCGAAGATGCCAACTATGTTCAGCAGCAGTGGGATCCTAGTCGCTACAGACCAGGCACACGTGACCATCCAGGGTTTCGCTACGGAAATCCCAATGCAGCAGTATATGCACCAGGATTCCAGCACAGGCCACAGGCACAACAGACAGCCCCAGCACAGCACGCACCAGCAGCACCACCACAGCTAAATTTATCACAGCAACATTTTGAGTCTTATATGGAAAAATTTAATAAGTAGTGGGAAACTAGATTTGCGCAGATGGAATCATTAACTGCCGAGGTAAGCCAAATGAAAATTGCTATCCGCAACTTGGAGGTGCAGAATGGTCAGCTTGCACAGAACCAGGCAGAACGAGACCCAGGGAATTTACCATCAAATACAGTGAACAATCCACGCGCTCAAATCAATTCTATCACAACTCGGAGTGGAATTGCACTGCAGGATCCACCGTATCCCAGTCATGCACGTGCAGAAAAGTCAAAGATTATTGAACAATAAGTGATTGACAGGGAAGACAGTTCAACTGCTAACCCTCAGAAAAGGGGTTCGGTCGAGCAGGAAGCAGAGCAGACTAATGAGGGTAGCCCAGAAACAGTGCCGATCTCTAAGGAGGTACCCTACCCTCTGAAGACACGTAAGAGAGATGACAGCAAAGACTACGCCAGATTTCTGGAGGTATTCAAGCAATTACAGATAAACATACCTTTTGCCGAAGCACTTGCCAAAATGCCTACTTATGCGAAATTTCTCAAAGACATATTGTATGGGAGAAGGCGAATGAGTGACTTCGAAACAGTGAATCTGACGGCAGAAGCGAGCAGTTGTGTGAAAAATGGTCTACCACTGAAAAAGAAAGACCCTGGCAGCTTTGTTATTCCAGTAACTCTGGGCAGTGCATACACATGAAAAGCCTTATGCGACTTGGGCGCCAGCATCAACCTGATGCCACTGACCATCTTCAAAATTCTGGGAGTCGGAGAACCACGTCCAACAAGAATTATGCTTCAAATGGCTGACAGATCTGTGAAACCTGCCTATGGAGTAATTGAAGATATCCAGGTAAAAGTTGGAGAGCTCATTTTTCCAGCAGATTTTGTGATACTGGATATGGAGGCCGGAGAGGTCCCGCTAATCTTGGGCAGACCCTTCCTAGCAACTGGTGAAGCCATTATTAACTGCAAAAGTGGATAGCTGTCCATGCAAATCAATGAAGAAAAGGTGAAATTCAACGTCTTCAAATCTCTCCAGCTTCCTGACCATTATGGGAATGAAAACTGTTTTGCAGTAGAGGTAATTGATGATCTGGAGAATGAGGAGATGGAAAATTTATGGGAGGAATTTGAGGACATGTATCCAGAGGAAACAGAGGAGCAACAGGCTGAGCAGATCATGGGAACAGAGAGCTGGGTCACGCTATATAGGGATGAAGGAGGCGAGCAGAAAATGACACTGGTCCCATCACTCCAGGAACCACCAGTCCTGGAATTAAAACAGTTGCCAGACCATCTCAGGTACGCTTTTATTGGTGAAAATAATACTCTGTCTGTAATTGTTTCTTCTCTTTTATCTCAGGAACAGGAACAAAAGCTGCTGGAGGTAATTCGAGAGCATAAAGAAGCCATCGGATGGACAAGTGCGGACCTAAAGAGAATCAGTCCTGATTACTGCATGCACAAAATAAGAATTGAAGAGGGAAGAAGCCAGTCATCCAACCTCAACGGAGACTAAACCCAATTATGAAAGATGTGGTACGAAAGGAGGTCATGAAGTGGCTAGAAGCAGGAATTATATACCCCATATCAGACAGCACCTGGGTCAGTCCTGTCCAGTGTGTACCAAAGAAAGGGGGTATTACAGTAGTACAGAATACTGATCAGGAGCAGATCGCCCAGCGCACTGTCACTGGCTGGCGAATCTGTATGGACTATCGGAAGCTGAACGATGCAACACTGAAAGACCACTTTCCGCTGCCATTCATGGACCAGATGTTGGACAGACTGGCTCACCATGCTTACTACTGCTTTCTTGACGGGTATTCTGGCTACAACCAGATCTATATAAATCCAGAAGATCAAGAAAAGACAACGTTCACCTGTCCATACGGAACGTTTGCCTTTAGACGAATGCCATTTGGATTATGCAATGCTCCAGCAACGTTCCAAAGATGTATGATGGCATTTTTTTCTGACATGATAGAGAAAAATTTGGAAGTTTTCATGGACGATTTTTCGTTATTTGGGGACAGCTTTGAAGACTGCTTATACCATCTGGCCAGAGTTCTGATTCGCTGCAGAAAAACTAACCTGGTACTCAACTGGGAAAAATGCCACTTCATGGTGACAGAAGGAATAGTGCTGGGACACAGGATTTCCAGCAAAAGACTGGAAGTAGACAGGGCAAAGATAGAGGTGATCAAGCAGCTTCCATACCCAACCACAGTGAAGGCCATTAAGAGTTTTTTGGGCCATGCAGGATTTTACAGAAGGTTTATTAAAGATTTCTCAAAAATTACAAAGTCACTATGTAATTTGTTGGGAAAAGATGTGCCCTTCATATTTGATGAAGCATGCAAAGAAGCCTTTGACGTGCTTAAAGACAGGCTGACAACTGCACCCATTATCACAACGCCAGATTGGACCCTCCCATTCGAGCTGATGTGCGACGCCAGTGATTACGCAGTGGGCGCAGTACTGGGACAGCGAAAAGACAAAGTGTGCAGTGTCATCTACTATGCCAGCAGGGTCCTGAATGAGGCACAGATTAATTATGGGACTACAGAGAAGGAGCTGCTGGCAGTCGTTTTTGCTCTGGATAAGTTCAGATCCTACCTGGTAGGTTCAAAAGTCATCATATTCACAGATCACAGTGCACTGAAATACTTACTGGAGAAGAAGGATGCAAAGCCAAGGTTGCTGCGTTGGATTCTGCTGATGCAGGAATTTGATGTCGAAATCAGGGATAAAAAGGGAGTTGAAAATGTGGTAGCTGATCATCTATCTCGCCTGGAAAACCCTACAGAAGAAGCGGTACCAATTCAAGAAAATTTTCCGGATGAACATATTATGAAGATCAAGACCAACAGGCGGCCCTGGTACTACGCCATAGCCAATTATTTGGTCAATGGAGCACTCCCTGAAGACATCACCCCTTGGCTGAAAAAGAAGTTTATTTCAGAATGCAGGCAATATTTCAGGGACGATCCTTATCTGTTCAAGCAAGGGGCAGATAATATTCTCCGTCGTTGCATCCCATGTCACGAGATTTTGGAGGTAATTCAGCACTGCCACTCAGCACAATGTGGGGGACACTTCAGTGGACCGAGAACAGCCCACAAAGTGCTGCAGTCAGGATTTTTCTGGCCAACAGTCTTCAAGGATTGCCATGATTATGCGCAGAGTTGCGATCGCTGCCAACGGACAGGAAATATTTCCCAGCGAAATGAAATGCCCATGACACTTTGGCAGGAAGTCGAGCCTTTTGACGTTTGGGGTATTGATTTTATTGGTCCATTCCCTTCGTCTCTGGGAAATCTCTACATCTTACTGGCAGTAGACTACGTGTCAAAATGGGTGGAAGCAATAGCCTGTCAGAAGAACAATGCGGCAGTCGTGGAAAGATTCCTCAAACGTAATATCTTTACCAGATTCGGAACGCCGAGGGCCATGGTCAGTGATGAAGGTTCTCATTTTATCAATAAGGTCTTTGCCAAGGTTCTAAAGCAGTACGGGGTGTCTATCCATAAGGTATCACTGCCTTATCACCCTCAGGCAAACGGGCAAGCAGAGGTGTCCAACATGGAAATAAAGAGCATACTGGAGAAAACTGTGAATCCTGGACGCAAGGACTGGTCATTAAAGCTGGATGATGCGCTCTGGGCATACAGAACTGCTTACAAAACCCCGCTGGGAATGTCCCCATACCAGCTGGTGTTCGGAAAAGCATGTCACTTACCAGTCGAATTGGAGCACAAAGCATACTGGGCAATCAAGCAGCTGAATATGGATCACAGTTTATCGGGAAACAAACGGAAGATGGCACTCCTCGAACTAGAGGAATTCCATAAAACTGCTTATGAGAGTGCCAAAATTTATAAAGAAAAAACGAAGAAGTGGCATGACAATCGCATTCTACCAAAGAAAATAGAAATCGGGCAGAAGGTTCTCCTTTACAACTCAAGGATGAAATTCTATCCAGGGAAGCTGCGCTCAAGATGGTCTGGACCATTTATTGTGAAGGACATTACATCATGGGGAGTGGTGGAGCTGGAGAACCCGAGGAACAATACAGTTTTCAAGGTGAATGGGAACAGAGTCAAGCCATACAGAGATCCTCAGGAGATCATGGAGGTAGAGGCAATCTACCTCGACCTTCCGTGATTACGACAGAGGTAACAAAGTCGGGCTGTCGACTGTAAATCACAAGCGCTGGTTGGGAGGCAACCCAACAATAGATTAGTTGTTTTTATATAATTTTTACAATGTTCATAATTTGAGAGAAAAGTGAGAAAGAGGGGTTTAATATTTAATTCAGTGTTTCAGGAATCAGAGGCGTGCGTTCAAACGCAGGAGACATGCGTTCAAACGCACCTGTGCGTTCAAACGCAGACAGCTTGCGTTCAAACGCAGACCCCCCAACAGACCGAAGAAACACTGAAAATGGCTAACACTTCTGCGTTCAAACGCAGACCACCTGCGTTCAAACGCAGATCACACAATGAAGATTTCCAGCCAACAAGGGGTGCGTTCAAACGCACAAGGTGCGTTCAAACGCAAGAAGAAAATATGGATTGGAAAAGCCTAAGGACGTGCGTTTAAACGCAGAGTTTGCGTTCGAGCGCAAGAACCAATCAGCTGAGAATTTCTAGAGACAAGGCATGCGTTTAAACGCAGATCATTTGCGTTCAAACGCAACTTATCAGAAGCATTGCAGAAGACAAGCAGTGCGTTTAAACGCAAGTCATGTGCGTTCAAACGCAATTCAACAAACCCAGAAACTTCATAGAACTTCAAGCACCGCGTTCAAACGCACAGGGTGCGTTCAAACGCAGATCATGAAAACTTCAAGTTTCCAGAAAAGTTGAAGCAGTGCGTTCAAACGCAGAAGCTGCGTTCAAACGCACATTCAAGCGGGATCAGAAAATTTTGAAAAATTTGAAAAAATTTGAATTTCAGGGGTCATTCTGCAATTTCTGAAAGTTTGCCTATATATACTGTACGGATGACAGTGACTCATTTTCACCCAAGTCAACCAGTTTTCAACCCTCTCTCTAGAAATTCTCTCTGCCTTAGCAGCCGCCAGAAGCAGTCAGCCGCCAGCGACCTCCGACTACCACCGCAGGAACACCAGAAAGTCAGGAACAGTGTGGGGGTGGTCAAACTCATCCGATCCAAACACCTACAGATCCACTTCAGAGAGCAATTTCCAGATCTGTACCCGTAAGATTCACTCCGGGTAGCCAGGTTCTATCTTTTCCTTCTCTTTGAAGATTTCCATCTTTTCTGTTTAAATCTTGAAATGGATGAGGATAGCCCGTATATGAGGCCTGATAGGGCGATTGCACCCTTGAACATCATAGATTGCAGACTACTTAGGGTTGATCATTTCTGCGACCATAGGTTTGTTAATATGGAGGCTCACCGTTTCTTTCTGCAAGACAAAAAGATTCGGTATGACATACCCGCTGAGAGAACTTTTCCCCGTGATAGAGTGGCGATGGGGGATGAACTGTTCAACTATACTGGGCAGGATCATTTTGGGGATTTGTTTACTGGTTTTACCAATCTGCAAGTCACTTCTGTGCTGGCTAAGGAGATTTTCAGTAATCTCCAGCAGTGCATGAACAGTGAAGCCCAGTCAATTGACTGGATTTACTGCAGAAAGAGATGGATTCGGATCACACCAGAGAGTATTCGAGAGAGTCTGGGTCTGGAACTAGTGTTGGATGACTGTCAGTTTCAGGAACTGAGGCGTCATCCATCTGAACAGCTTAGTGACCAAATCCTAACCACCTTGTGTGCGGGTGTACCAGGCGCTGCTTGGTACTATCCTGAACGGAGTCCTTCTTACCGGAAACTCCCTGCGACCTATCTGATTCGAGAGGCGAGATGGTGGACTAAGTGGGTAAACAACAGGATTGTGGGTATTAAACACTTTACCCGCATAGATTATAACATTGCCCTTTTGGTGTACTGTCTGATGGCCAGAGAGCCTGTGAGCCTCCCGGAGATTATTTGTGAGTTTTTCGGGAACGAAGAGAGTCCCACAACAAGAAGGGTTTAGGTCTCCTGGGGATGTTAACCAAAATGGCGCAGGATTATCGGGTGGTCATTCCTGGCGAGCTGAGAGATATCCGACCAGTGCAGGTACGCAAGTACCGAAACATGAGATGTGCTTTGCACGAGGCTCTGCACGGGCCTCCAGAATTTGTCCAAGTGGACGACGATGATGATGATGCTCCGCCTCCCGGTGATGGGGGTTTTCCAGCCTTACCAGGTCCCCTTCGACTGCCACGATCTGCCAGTTCCAGTGAACACAGGCAGGCCAAGCCCGACTTAGGGCAGTCCAGCAGAGGGGCCAGGCGCAGTTATTTTGGGCGCCTGGAGAGGACTGAGCATGAGGAATGGGTCAGAAAGAAAATTAAGGCCCAAGAAAAAGTGCAAAACTACCTGGTAAGGACGGTCAAGAAAATGGCTAGGGGTCTTGGAAAGTTGTTCAAGACCCAGAAGCATATTTACCACGCTAACACAGCCGCATTGAGAGCTCATGAGGCAGCACTCGCTGAAATTCAGAGCAACATGCGTGGTAAGAGATTTAACTTCCCGGACCGCTACTTGAGTGATAATTGTCCCAGTTGGACAATGGAGGATAGTCGGCCATATGACAGCTTCTCTGGCCATGACCCCACACCGAGTCCGGAACACGCAGACAGTGTTGGTGACCCCGGCAGACCCAGTACCCAGTACCCACCTAGGTAGCATGTAGACCCAAGGGCCAGCAGTGCCCATCCCGGTGCCAGCCACGCTAGTACCGCTGCCGCAGCACGCCATGCTGCGAGGAAACGCCCCAGAGGGCGAACCCCTTCACCATCTCCAGAGCCGACTGACCAGTCTACTCCGGAGAACACAGATTCTAGTTACAGGCCAGATCAGTAGTGTCGCGAGGACGCGCCACCTCTAGTGTGCGGGTGGGGAATCGTGTCCTCCTGCATAGCCATGTCAGCATATTTTTGTCCATTTAATTTTTAATTTTATTTTCATTTTTGAGTCAGCACGTTTTTTATGTTGAGTCTACCCACCAACTTTTCTGACCTTGCATAAAAAAAAATATAAAAAATAATATAAAAAACGGAAAAATATAAATAAGTTAAAAAAAACTTTTGAGAAAGGGCAACTTAGGACCTAGAAACTGAAGAGAATCCAATGAAAGAGCTCATGAGAGTAGGAAGCACCGTAGTAGGGATACTTCAAATTTTAGTATTTTGTGCGCAAGTCTCACGACAGGATGTCCCGGGTATTCAGGAATAGTGAAAGTAGATAACAGGCATACTTTTGGCTTCTCTAGTGTGCTAGGTGGATTGGGTCTTTAGATAGTTGATTATTCTGTTTCCCGTGGAAACTTGTGGACTCTTGGAATCTGGGGTGGACCTTCGTGTAGAGTCGGTTTTATGTGGTACAAGTCTTCGGCCTAAGCGAAGTTGGGGAATGTACACCACCATCCCTTAAGGTGGTTCCAAGAGAAAATCCTAAAAAGCCCGCACTCTTAAAGCTCTACTGCACAGTTGTAAAAACAGAGGAGGTTTATGGAAAAAAAAACAAAAAAACAATCTGAAAAAAAAAATAAATAAATAAATAATTATTTGCTTGTGCTTAAAGGAGAAACAACATAATGTGCTTCCGTTCACACGGAAATTTTGTATTCAATCCAATTTAGAGCTTAAGAGGGAAACTAAAGTCAAGCCGTATTACACAGGAGCTGTGTCTCCCAGCAATGGGACAATTTGCAAATCAAACGCAATAACAGCTAAGAGGGTCTGAAAACCTCAAATGACTTGGCGAAGAAAAAATTATCTAGTGACTTAAGATGCCTGGACCCTCTAAGTCAAAAGACGTGCTTTATCTTGGTTGGTTTGGTGGATGTTAGGGAACACCTTAGTGAGTTTGTGCACAGGATCAGTTTATACCATTTCTTGCTGCGTGTTGTTGAATTTCAAAATGAGCTTGTGAGGATTTGATGATTTCAGTTTATGATAGAGAGGTTGCCCAATCTCAGAAAAAAAAATGTTGTGTCTTGAGTCAGTTTTTGTATATTCTGTATCTGAGTCAGTAATCTGTTGAGTCTTTTGGTCTGTAGCATGAATCTGTGATAAAGGGGGGAAGTATGCAATTAAAGTATGCAAAAGAAGGGTCTGCAAGGCAGTATGCAAGGGTCTGCTCGGGACGAGCAGAGTTTAGTGTGGGGGTATTTTGATAGCTTGAAAATGAGATTAGTCTGGCACATCTTTTTACCATTGGTTCTAACCCTGTGAGAGTTGAGTTTGCCCATTTTCAGCTTATTTTCCACTTGATACGAGGAAGAAACTTATAGGACATGACTGCAAGATTTGAGTAATTTCATGCATACTTTTGTTTGTTGGATATGATCGCGGGTACATGTTATGATGTGCAGGTAACAGGTGCCGAGAAATGCATGAGATTGACTTGGATGTGGAGGCAGCGTATCAGGAAAGCTGAGCAGAAAAAGTGCAGAAAAAGTCTAAGTTGTGCGTTCAAACGCAGGGCAGCTGCGTTCAAACGCACCACATGGCAGCAGGAAGGAAATGGCAGAAAAAAAGGCTAAGTTGTGCGTTCAGACGCACAGGCTGCGTTCAAACGCAGGACTCAACTCCAGAAGTGCAGAAAAACCAAGTTGTGCGTTCAAACGCAGGAGAGCTGCGTTCAAACGCACGAGTCCCAGAAGCCAGAAGCCAGAAGAGAAAATTGGTTAAGGCCTGCGTTCAAACGCAGGGTAAGTGCGTTCAGACGCACTGCGTTTGAACGCAGGTGAGTTGCGTGTGAACGCACGGAGGGTTTCCAGAAGCTTCCAGGACGGGTTTTTGCGAGGGTAGAACAGGAATTTCGTGCATCAGTTTTGGAGACTGTGGCAATATAAAAGGAGGTGTCCCAGCACAGAATTAGGGTTACATACACACTCACACATCTACAATCATCATCACAGCAGCCAGTTTCAGAGCCGTCAGGATTGGAGCAGAGCAGGATTGGAGCAGTTTTTCAGTATTCAGCCATAAACTTGTTTGATCTTTTCTCTCTTTTATGAAACATTGTTTTTCAATAATGCAAGCTAGCTAGACCTTTTTCCTAGGTTCTTGGTGAACCTAGGGTTTATGAATTCAGCAGACTGGTTTGTTTGATTTTCAGATGCATGGCTAGTTGAAGTCTTAATACAGGATGGATTGTTTATTATCTTGTCTTTGATTTTATTTACATACATGAATGGCTTGATCACCCAGGAGTGTTATAGACAGGATCTGGTGCACGAGAGTGACCAGTGAGAGTTAGGAAGAAAAGACAGGATTTAGTACTCTGCCTTGATGGACTGAGAGGTGAAGAGAATCAGGGGACTAGCCCAGAAGCATTAGACCAACTGCTAGACGTTTAGGGGGAGACCGAGAGGAGAACCTGTAACCCTAGCAGACTTAGAACGAACCTGCATATTTAGGTGGACCGAGAGGACCCGAAAATCTGCAGGAGAGTGACAGGTGCATGAGACCGAGAGGAGATTGTACTATTGGTATGCTGGCATAAACAAAACCACCGTGTGTTTCTGAAATCAAATACACCAGGAAAGCTGGAGAGTAACCCTAGGGGATCCTGGGACCTAGATTCTTAGAATTATCGATTTTTACAACTACCACAATTCCTGCAAATTACTTAACAGAAAAATAAAATAAGCTTTTCTAAATATTGTTTTATCTACTGCAAATTAGTGAGTAGAATCACATCCCAACCTTCCTCCTTTTTACAGGCTTTGTGTCTAATTCTATTTCTAATAAGCAAAACTTAAACTGTTCTCGAGGGTTCGACAACCAGAGTCACAAATACATACTCTATATTACTTGACCGTACACTTGCGAAAAAGCAGATAGGTTTACGCTGTCACTGCTCTTCGTGTTTGCTGTGTGTGCAGCAAGATCTGGAGAGGATTGGTATTGATCCTCTTATTTCTTTTGGGATATTTTGCCATTTTTCCTCATATTTCTGCAAATTGCAGTGGGCACCACCTATTTGGCAATAAATAGCAGTTTATAGCCGTTTTCTAATTGGAAACCTCTTTTCTGGACCTTGCGAATTTCTTCTTTTGACTTACTAATGGCTGGAGTCAAGAAACATTATTGTTCATATTGTCATGCACTTGGACACAAACTTCTACATTGTCCAATTCGGCATTGTCGTTTTTGTGGACAACAGCAACCAGGCCACTACCTATCCGAGTGTCCTCAGCACCCTAAATCACAGTCCAAGCTCGCTCCTCCTGCATCTCCACCAAATATTGCATCGTTTTCTGGATTGGTGACAGTTCTTAAGCGGCTTATTGAGATATCTCGTCAGCAGCCTAATTCGACTTCTTTGTCTACTACCTCAGGTAATCGCTCTTGGTATTTTGACTCAGGATGCTGCAATCATATGACTTCTAATTCAGATATATTTAGTACTCGACGTGATGCTTCTGTTGTTCCGAATATTCACACTGCTGATGGATCTCGTATGCAAGTTACTCATACTTGACATATTTCACAAGATAATCTATCTCTGTCTGACACATTTTTAGTTCCTGATCTCACAACGAATCTTGTATCTGTTGGGAAAATTTGTGAACTTGGCTTGGATGTTATATTTTCCTCCAGTGGGTGTCGTGTGCAGGATCCTCGGACAGGGAAGATACTCGGTGTTGGCCATAAATTTGGACGTCTATTTGAGCTGACAAGTTTGAACCTTCCATCTTCCACTTCAGTTGCTTCCGTTACTTTACCGGTCTCTTCGTCGCTTAGTCTATGGCATTCTCGACTAGGCCATGCTTCTATTGGCCGTGTTCTTTCTTTAGTCTCAAGTGGAAAATTGGGTTACGTTGATGACGATCATGTTGATTGTATGCCGTGCCAATTAGCCAAGCAACATGCATTGCCCTTCCCACATAGTACATCTTCGTCTTTGGCACCTTTTGATCTAGTACACTCGGATGTTTGGGGACCTTCTCCCCATCCTACAATGGGTGGTTCTAGATATTTTGTCATCTTTGTTGACGACTTTACTCGATATACATGGTTATATCTCATGAAGAATCGGTCGGAGTTGCATCAGATTTATTATGATTTTGCTGCCATGGTTCAGACTCAGTTTTCACGTTCAATCAAAATCTTCAGATCTGATAATGCTATGGAGTATAAGTCTTCACAGTTCATTGATACTATTCGCAAGCAAGGAACACTGCCTCACAGATCATGTCCAAGCACGTCTCAACAAAATGGCCGTGATGAACGCAAGCATCGTCATATTCTTGACACAGCTCGTGCCATCCTTATTTCTTCATCATGTCCTGAACGCTTTTGGGGTGAAGCTGCTTTGACTGCTGTCTATACCATCAATCGGGTTCCCACCCTAGTTATTCAAAACATGACTCCGTACGAGAAGCTCTTTGGTAAATCTCCAGATTATTCATCTCTTCGAGTTTTTGGCAGTGTATGTTTTGTTCTTCTTCAGCCTCACGAGCATAGTAAGTTGGAGCCTCGATCACGGATATGTTGTTTTCTTGGATATGGAATCGAACATAAGGGATATCGTTGTTGGGATCCAATTTCGAAGCGCCTCCGTGTTTCTCGTCATGTGGTATTCTGGGAGCATAAGATGTTTTCTTCGGTCTCCTCTTTTGATGCTTCTACAACTGTCGATCGCCCTGTTCTTTTTGATCCGTCCTTTGACTCATTCTCTGATGACTTTTCAGTGTATTCTTCTGAGCCATTGCTGAATCATGAGACACATCCTGTGTCGGCTCCTGAACTTGTTCCCGAACAAGCTCCATCTCATGATGATACTTCTGGTCCTCCTGGAGAAGTAACTGCTGATACTTCCTCGGATGAATTTATTCCTCATGTTGTTGAGACATATTCTACACCCAACAGTGAGTCTTCTTCTACTATGCCCTTACCTGTTCGTCGATCTGATAGAGAACGCACAACCCCTACTTGGCTCCGGGATTACCATTGTTATTCTACTATTATACAGCACCATAAGCCTCGCTCTTATCGTGAGGCTAGTTCTAATCCCCTTTGGCAGAAATCAATGGATGAAGAATTGGATGCATTGGCTAAGGCTCACACATGGGATTTAGTTACATTACCACCTGGGAAAACTCCAGTCAGTTGTAAATGGGTCTACAAAATTAAGACTCGATCAGATGGGTCGGTTGAGCGCTATAAGGCTCGATTGGTTGCTAGGGGGTTTACTCAGGAGTACGGGATTGATTATGAGGAGACTTTTGCTCATGTTGCTTGTCTTACTTCTGTCCGTACACTACTTGTTGTTGCTGCTATTCTCAGGTTTGTCGTCTTCGTAGAGCTCTGTATGGACTTAAGCAAGCTCCTCGAGCTTGGTTTGCTAAGTTCAGTGCCACTGTACTTCAGTTTGGTTTTTCCTCCAGTCCTTATGACTCTGCTCTATTCATTCGTCGCACTGAACGTGGGATTATTTTATTGTTGATATATGTGGATGACATGATTATTACTGGTGATGATCTCAGTGGCATTGCTGATCTTAAGAATTACCTGAGTCGTCACTTTGAGATGAAGGATTTGGGGCATCTTAGTTATTTTCTGGGACTTGAGGTCACTTCTAGTTCTGATGGTTATTCACTATCTCAGACTAAGTATGCTTCAGATATTATTGCTCGTGCAGGTCTGACAGATCAAAAGACCGCTTCTACTCCTTTAGAGCCAAATCTAAAGCTGACTCCTCTAGATGGCAAGCCTCTGCCTAATCCTACTCTTTACTGACAACTTGTTGGTAGCTTGGTGTACCTCACAGTTACCCGCTCTGATATTGCATACGCTGTTCATCAGGTCAGTCAATTCCTATCATCCCCACGTTCTACCCACTACACCGCTGTTCTTCGGATTCTACGATATGTGAAGGGTACATTGTTTCGTGGTCTTTGCTTTTCTTCTCACTCTGCTCCAATGCTACATGGTTTCTCTGATGCTGACTGGGCCGGCGACCCGACTGATAGACGTTCTACTACTGGTTATTGTTTCTTTCTAGGAGACTCTCTCATCTCATGGTGTAGCAAGAAGCAGACCGTTGTTTCTCGTTCCAGTACTGAGGCTGAGTACCAGGCTTTAGCTGATGCTACACAAGAACTTGTTAGGCTTCGTTGGTTGTTAGCAGATATGGGTATGGCTCAATCTGGTCCTACTACGATATGTTGTGATAATCGCAGTGCAATTCAGATTGCCCACAATGACGTATTTCATGAGCGCACCAAACACATTGAGATTGATTGTCATTTCACCCGACATCACTTGACTACAGGGACGGTCTATCTCAAGTCAGTTACTACTCTAGAGCAGACTGCTGATATCTACACAAAGTCTGACCCTCATGGACGCTTCTCGGATCTTGTATCCAAACTTCAGCTTGTCTCCTCCATACCATCTTCAGTTTGAGGGGGGGGGGGTGTTAGCATATATGACTGATTATATGATTGATCTTGATTTCCCTAATATAGGTTATTACCTTATTTGTAGAAGTGTATATATGTAGGACATCTTCTGTATTGTATGGTAAGTGGAATAATATCATTCTTCTTCTCATTGCTTCCGCTATTGATTTGTAACAAATGTAACGGGCATGCAGCCCTTCACGATCTTTGATTTATAAAAGCAGTGGTTCCTTTAAAAAAATAAAATTGTCTCCTAAATATTTTTACAAAGTAAAAGAAGTTTTCCAAAGTAAAATGATTTAATCGTTTCGAGTCCGCGAGTCATTTTGTGAAAAGTGAAGCGTTGTGGCAACCACTCCATACTAACGGCTATCTCTCTTTGTGCAATTACAATTGTGAATTTTGGTAATGATAGGGTTTGAGACCCAGATTAAGGCGGTGACGCAAGACGATTGCAGTAATAACATATATAGGCACTGGTTAAATGCGTAATTCATAAGCCCTGAGAAAGTCAATCTCGTAATTATGAAGCGCTTAACAATATGGTAATATTACGCATAGTACACTACTATTCCCGCCCGTTGCGAGGAAGGATGGGTAAAAGACAGTTTCACCCCTTTAAGTTTGAAAAATAAAACTTTCACCTCTTTGCGACTGCAGAATCTGTTTCTTGAATCATTTTTCAATAGAATATTTCTCCTTGTTTTGATATTTGGTTGGAAATAGAATAAACCCAATAGAATAATTGCTTTGTTGTTGTGTACGAGAGAATCCTGCAGAGAGAATTTAATATACACCAAGAGTAGGGGATAGAAATGACACAGGAAGTGTAAGGTTGTGTGTAGGGAGAGAGTAAGACAATAGCACTGTATGAGAGAGAGACAGGATTTTGGCAGAGCTTCCGCGTATCTCAGGTGATTCGCCCTTGTATGGAAGGGTTAACGATCCTATATATAACGGAGAATGTGACCTTTGTAGTGTGGTTAATGCGCCCATTAATGGCGGCTTAATTAGCTTAACCACAACGGCACGTTCGTCTGCGTATATAGGGACCGTTATCCGCGTATACCGGAACCGTTATGAGGTTGACCGGGTTGACCGGGTTTATGGAGCTCGTGCCATAAATCTCTCAAAGCAGTTACTAGGGGTCGCGCGCGGGCTTGATTGTCGCTCACGCGCGACATGACTTACTCTAGCCTCCAAACCACTAAGTCCCTACAAGTCCCGTGTGGTGGTATGCGAGGGCCCTGTATCGCAGCCCCCACGTGGATCAGCGCGGCTGGTGATCTAGTGTGTGTGGAGCACAGCTAGGTGTGCTAGATGGTCGCCACGTGGCTAAGATCTGCCTGTCTAGAAAGCGCTATCTACATTAGCACCCTTTCTGCGTGTGAAGACGGATAGCCGGATAGGCTTCAGTGCGCAGGAACCAACGTACGCGTCGCCGCCACGCACCAATTCAAATACACGCAAATTCAGCCCCCGTGCGTGTCATTATGACCTAAAATCCCTAGAGTCGTGCCATCTGGTCTTTTAGTATTTTAGGCATGACGTCAGCTTGTCCCGTGATTGCGCGATTTGACGGTGACGGTTGCGATTCGACTACTGAAAGGACGCAACCCCTCATTGTTTTTGGATAAATACTCTGTACTCTCCATTGCTGCAAAGCATCACTTCTTTCCCTTAAAGTTAATGATACCCGGAAGCCTTCAAGAGCATATTCAAATAATCAATCATCAATTCTTTATTGTCAATCGTCTCCTTCAACTGGCTTCATCCAAGCAAGCTTTACCAAAACAAGGTTGGCTTTGCTCAATTCCTTTTAATGTACTGATATATGCTTTGAACAGTATTGGATCTGCAAACCCGTGACTATCCGAAACATGTTATTCGTTGAAAACTACAAAAGAAGACCTTGTTCTTTAAACCTAGAGTTGCAAAGAAAAAGATCCCTTGTTCTTTAAACCCAGAACTAATCTAATCGCCAGATTGCAACGATTTTGAATGTGGGACTTCTGAGATTCCAAGTAATATAAACGATTCCGATCTTTCACACCCAAATTTGATACTGAACTGCTCGTCTTCTCTTGACAAAACATAGTTGCTGCAAACTGAAATTCGAACTGAAAGTGTGTGTGTTTCTCCCCCCGTTTTTCTTGCTCTTCCGCAGGAATGGCAAAGACAAAAGGAACCAAATCCGTTAAAGAGGTCGAAGAAATACCTGATCTTCCCCAAACCCTATGGCGGAAAGCCCCCTATTTAGGCGGAAAAGATTTTTATCATGCTAGGGTTAAGGTGAAGAACATGCCGACTCCTCCCCCTCTGAAGAGTTGCAAACATTTACCCCACCTGTTAACGCAGCCATGCTGGAATTGATGGATTCCAAGGATGTGGTTCGATTAGGGGTTGAAAATGAGTTTTTCCCCCGTACTGCAATTTGTACCCAGGCGTTTGTTCAGAAATTGGGCTTCATGGATGAGTGGATCGACCATGTATTGACCAACCATGCCATCACATTGAACAATGCTGGCATCTATTTCGCGGTTCGTGCTATGAAGGGTGCTGCCGTGAAGTTGGACCAGTCCATGCTTCTAAACCTTCTCTCGCGCTACTCGCCTGCGACTCACACATTCCACTTTGCTGAGTTTGAGGCCGCTCCCACTCTGGAAGATGTACACATGTTGTATGATCTTTCTCCTATTGGTGAGGTGGATCCTCTAAGCCCTTTGAGGACCGATCCGGAACTTGCTCTATACAAGCAGATGGAGGAATGCTTGTCAGAGGTAAAGAAAATTTCCACCCGGTGGACACCCGCGAAACTTCTTCCCGACTGGCAGCTGGTTGATACATCTGCGAAGAACACTTGGGGCAAGTGGGTGCAGTACTTCTTCCGCGATTATGCGAGTAGTAGTATCACCAAGAAACTTCTGAGCCAGAACCCAAAGGCAAAAATTATGTGAACGGGAAAGGTTATCATCTGACCTTGTGTGTTTTTCTCTGCGCCTGGTTATCGAGGTACCTAATCGATGGCCACCCTCATGATGGGGTTTTCTACCATCTCTTCCCTCTTGCTGTGAAACTGACCCTTGGTCAAAGAGTAGCACTTGGGCCTCTAGTCTTGGGCACCATGTACCACAGATTGGACCAACTGGTCGTGGCGACCAAGGACTCTCGCGGTCGCCTGGATGTGTTGAACTATGTTAACATCGCATTCTTGACCATGTGGGTTTTTGAGCGATGGCCCTCCTATGCTCCTGTTCCTTCTAGGCCCAGCAAGTGGTGTGTCCCAGGTGCGGAGGAGGAACTCTCCAGTGGAAGGGCTGCTAGATGGTTTGGAACTCATTTCCCTAAGTGTACCTGGAGCCTGATATGCGATGATCGCAGCAAGTTTACGGCTAGGCCTTATGCCACGCGCATTGAAAATGTGCGATGGTTCCCAAAGTTGTATCCTGCCAGACCTGTTGCCTTCTCGGAAGATCTTCTTTTCGAGGGTCATAAGCGTTTCCATGAGCGCTATCGCGAATTCTTCTGCTGGTGTCTAAGAGGTTCTCTTCGTGCTCTTGCAGAGTATGTTCGCAAGCTTACTCCCAGGTACGAGAGGATCACAGTGGATGTCGATCCCACTCGCGTTTCTCCTCAGTTTCGCTTTGATGCGGTGGCGCCATCAGTCTGGCCCCAGTCCATCATAAGAGGCTGCTACAAACGACTACTGTCTGGCGAGTGCAAAACGATTTTAAGGAGTAACCTTCCCTTCGATCAACCCCCAGGTAGCCGCGCAGGTGGCTATTCCAAGAATTGGGTTGCCTATTGGACTACCCAGCAGGCCAGATTTGAGACACAGTCGACCCCTCGGCCAAGCAGATCTCCTGTGATCAAGAGAAATTCCTTCCCCTTCCGTCCTAACTGTAGCTTGGATGACTCCCAATATGGCTGCTACTCATTGTTGGACCATGAGAATCACTTGTGCCCCTCCACCATTCTTGAAGAGAAGATGGCCGCAGTTAGGGAAGGCGCTTCGCATGTCATCAAGTATAGCGAAGATTTTGCCAAGGTAAACAATTTCCTCTGCATGAGTTAAGTTTATTTCCTCTGACATGTCAAAATTTATGCTCCATTTTCTGTTTCAGTGCTATCTGAGGATGTTTGCTTCTGGCGAGCGTTCCAAGTCGCTGATCAACACCATTGTTGCTAAGAGAAGGCAGGGTGAGCCGATTCGGCTATCAGTGGGAATGGCTCCACAATTGAGGCTCGAATTCGCGAGGTGATGGACGCATTTGCTGACTCGCTGATAGACAACACCCCGGCGTTGTCTCCTCCTAGGGACGTTCCATCTCCTCCAACAGTTGCCGCTCCAAGGGCAAAGAGACCAAGGCAGAAGGGAATCACGATCTCTTCCCCTAGGAGTGCTCCAGCTTCATAATGAGCATTTCAATAGTGATCATCATCTGGAAATTTCCGTTTACCATAAAATCATCACTTTTGCTTCTACAATGCACATGGGCTGGAGAGATTTGGCTTCAATTTCACCTGTCACTGCTAGGTCGCATGATGTTCCTATTTTTAAGCTTTGGGGACATAACCGGTCTGTTCCAAAAGCCATTATTCAACCATTCTACAGGAAAACTAAGAGATATAACTCTTACGGATGGCTTATTTCCATGAATGGAGAGTCTTTATCTCGAGCATGTGTCCGCACAGGGTTGCTCTCTGTGACAGAGCTCTTGACGGCCACTGTGGATGCTCTTACCTGACTTTCGTCTCATGGCATTGCGCATAGTTATATTCAGATTCCTAATACTGCTCTTTTACACATGTTGGAGAATCAGGCGCCGGGGCAACATCAAGTGATCATGCTAAAGAGGGATCTGCTTAGTTTCGAGAACAAGTTATGCTGGAGAATCAGGCGCCGGGGCAACATCAAGTGATCATGCGAAAGAGGGATCTGCTTAGTTTCGAGAACAAGTTATGCTGCTCTCATTTTGGTCTTAGTACTTAGTCGTTTAGTTCTAGTGGTAGCCTTGCGCTTTTGGTCTTTCTCATTGGCAATGGCTTGTTTATTTTGGCTTTGGTTCTAGTTGTGCTTGGATGTTGCAGTGCCCTTCAAGCTTCTTGCTCTGTATAGCTTGAGGGTTGGCTTAGATCCCTTTTCATGTGTTTCAAACTCTTGCTCTTCGTTGTGCCAATGCTAGTTTCTTTCTTTGTCAAAAAAGATAAGGACATGATTGCTCTACTCTATTCACATACATAATTACTGTGTCAAATATGAGCAACAAGTCACGAGTTTCACGAGGCTTAGAAGCTCCGATCTTTTCGGAGACTGAAAGGGCGAAAAAAGGGAAGGGATTGAGCCATGTATGTTGGAGCTCTGGACGATGGTGCTTGGGACTTTTGTGTGACTATTCAATCCATTTGAAATGAATCGGATTTGGACCAAGAAAACCAGACCCAGTCGGTTTGGATCCAGATTCATATCACAAGGCAAATACGCCGGGGATCCGACCAGATCCGACGTATATATGCTTTACAAATACTAGTTTATACCCCGCACGCGTTGCGTACGGGGTAGCTTCGAATCAGGGTGGTGCAAATTAACTATTACTCGGTTGTATGTGATATGAGCCTAACTCAAATCATGCTTGACATAAAATTTAAGAATTGACAATAGTTCACCCCAAAATCGAAACATTCGGCAACCTATAATAACGTGTTTAATAACCATATCATACTACAGATCAAATTGCAACCATCTAATTTCAGCCATATCAGAAGTTCTAAATAATCATATTACACACAATTCTTGGATAAAAAGGCATAAGATCTGTCACTCTTCGATGCTAATAACAAACATTTGTTCATATGTCAGCAACGTCCCCAGTCCGTAGTACAAATAGTCCAAACAATAGTTAAAAAAAAAAAAAAAAAAAAAAAAAAAACCCACAAAATCTGCTTGGATACAAAATGGACTTCATATCGTAGTTCTTCGTAAGTGTATTGTTGTATTTACATCTGGTGTAGCGACGGTAGCAAAAGCTGCATAATCAGAGAAGTATTTCATTTAAGTAATAACACAAACTCAGAATCAACAACAACAACAACAAAAATAAAAAATCTATAAAAATCCTAGACCAAAATTTGTTCACAAAATCCTAGACAAATTTATGGGCCGACAACAACGCAACAACTGATTTCAATTATACATATCTATACATCAACAAAAATTAATTCGCCACAAACGTGTGAGTTGGAAGAGAAGAAGATAAAGAAAAAGAACAAGAACAAAAAGAGGATTTTTCAGATTATTTACTTGAGTATGTTTATCATTTACTGTTAAAAAGATTTAAATATATCTATATATATATAGATTTATATATATATATATATATTTAAATCTCTTTGACATATATATATATATATATATATATATTTAAATCTCTTTGACAGTAAACGGTAAACATACTCAAGTAAATCATCTAAAAAAAATCTAACATAAGACCCATACAACATGTATCCATGTTCAGTTAAAATGTAAAGCACATTTATCAACTGACAACCTAGTCTTACTTCTTTCCATTACGAATTAGTTCACAAGACTACTAAAATAATAGTTCTTAAGACTTTTTTTAATGCAGGTAAGTTTGCAGGAAGATCTGGTTCATTTGGATTTAGTGAGCTAAATAGCATGGGGCAAATATAAACTTCAAGTCATGCTCCAAAGTGATTGCCCTGAAATCTATGTTATGAATATCTGCAGTGTATGATATCAAATAACTACGTATAACCTTATTTATTTTTTCTTTCCCCATAAAGTGAAAGTTAGCCTCTGTTTGAACCATTCTAACCGTTTTTTTGTGCTTTTTAGGACTAGTAGCCTGCCTGAGGGGGATGCTAATTGCAAAACTCCGAAGTTTGGACCAAACATTATACTACATAAACTATTGCAAACACTGTTGGTATCGTCCGAACGGCGGAGAAAATATACATAAATGTAGAGATTGCTTAGTTATACCAGTATATTGTTTAAAACAAGGCAAGGATTGAGCAAGCCTCCGACATCCTCCTTTAGAGACTCCTTGCGCAGCTGTGCTCCTTGGCAGCTAGTTTAGGATGTGGGGTTTAGCTGGACAAATCGTATCACCAGTAAGCCAATATGCTGAAGAATTTATTATGCCAATAGTGAGCTTTACAGAATAGTGTAAGTGTCTACATGGTGCTGCATTCATAGCATTCATAATCAGGTGCAATCCTAAATGATACTATGCCAAATTGCCAAGGTATATGCAAAGCGTATTTGTGTTTGAGAGATGATTCTTACTTGTTGATGAAGATGCTAGCGTTAGAACACAATAACAGTACAGCCAGAATCAAGCTGTGGCTACACAAAGGGATCAAAACATCGTGTTATCCAAGAATAGTCAAGCACCTCAAACAGAAACCAAAGAGCAGTTGCTCCACCTCAAACAAAAATAACCATTGTCAACTTATTTGTCAAAGGTTCAGGTATTCAATTTCCAATACTAACTAGAGCTAATATGCACCCAGCATTCCCGAAATCAATAAGTGTATGATGAAAAAGAACTTCGGATTCAGTTTGATATTATATGTATCATGAGGTAATGTAGTTTGAGCTTTACATGCTTAATTTTGTGAAATTCTTTCAAAGATGCAAGAATGTGCCCCATAGTAAGTGGTATAGGAAAATTTAATAGAGAATAATAAGAAAGAAATAAAAAACTCTTTGTTAGCAAACCTTGGTCAACGTTTTTGTTTGTGGGCCATAAATGTTGTTCGGACGCCTAGATTTTGGTTAAGCGGTATTGGAAATTTTGAGACGAATGGAGATGACGGTAATTTTTTAATTTTTTTTTTGGTGTTTTACACTATTATTATTGATAAGAATTTATAAATTTTCTAAATTTACCTTTTGGTACGGTGAATGTGAACATTGAAGGAGCAGAGCAATAAATCAGAGCTTTAATTTTTTACACCAGATTCAAATTGACTTCTGTTTAGGCCAGAACTAGTGCAATTATAGGCCTGGCTCAAATTTAGGCCAGATTTTGCACCAGATGTTGGAGCTGGTTTTTGGGCAAAACTGGCCTAAATTTGTACCAAAGACTACTTATAAGGCCATCTCTTGGAGATGCTCTAACTAGACTCACAAATCAAGTATATCCGCCAAAATTTCAACGCCTATGGGGCCCAAACATCAAACAATATGTCTTTACCTTATCCTTTTATCCACTTCTTGTTTGCTCTCCTCTATCTCCTGCTTCTTCCCTTTCCATAACATGAACTCACCACAAGAACACAACATTCAATATCAAAGATCGTTGCACACTTGAAATTCATTTCTACTACTAGAGGATCATCTCTTCCAAATAGAATTTCGAGAACTAGCACAAAACAAGGAGATCCACTATCTTCCTCCTCCGTTTCATAGCATCAGTCATCTCTCTTTCTTCCTTGGCCTCCTCTACAATGAGACAATCATACAGGCCACATATCATTTTCAACAAGCACAAAACCGCGCCTAAACCCTCAATCTACTTCACTACATCCTACTTATTTAATCCACCCCCCCCCCCCCAACACTCAAAATTGTCAAAAAGTTCCTTTACTGTACATTCAGAGAGTAGGATTTAACACATAAGAACTTTCCAACTTCCTACACAATCATGTTACAAGTGGCCTTTGGACCACATCAGATATATTATTCATGACTAAACAGTTGTCAATAAGTTCCTCAAATAGTCTCCACCTAACAGTGTTTCTGTCCAGCCAAAAATCCATGTCACCTTTCCTTCATCTCTGTTTCCCTCAGACAAAAATACCCATCTCCAGCAACATACATCAAACATCTAATTTCCTCCAAACGCATACCATTGGATTCTTAACATGCTCAGACTCAATATTGTAAAACCCCCTCCATGTTCCTGGCCTAAAATCTCAGTGAACCACTCCAAAGATTTAGCGTGTGTGTCTGTATCCACTGTTTGTGAAACATGACTTCCACGTAGTTGTTTTCTCCAAACATTCAGATCACTATGACTCACAACTCTACATGATATTGACGAACCTATTTTATAATCGCATTTTATGTGAACTCTCAATTGGGATGACTTGCAAGCCATATCACTTCACTTAATCCAAAGTTTAAAGAGTCTACAAGAAACTTCAACAGTATTCACCCATCCCTGTTCCCCTCAACAAAAATGCCCATCTCCAGCAACATACATTAAATATCTCATTTCCTCCAAACGCATACCATTGGATTCTTAACATGCTCAATTCAAAATTTTAAAACCCCCTCCATATTCCTGGTCTAAAATCTCAGTGAACCACTCCAAAGATTTAGCGTGTGTGTCTGTATCCACTGTTTGTGAAACATGACTTCCACGTAGTTGTTTTCTCCAAACATTCAGATCACTACAACTCACAACTCTACATGATATTGAAGGACCCATTTTATAATCGCGTTTTAAGTGAACTCTCAATTGGGATGACTTGCAAGCCATATCGCTTCACCCAATCCAAAGTTTAAAAAGTCTGCAAGAAACTTCAACGATCTTCACCCACTAGTATCATTTCTAACTCACCAAAGAAAGTCTCCCCCCAGTTGAACACAAGACACAACTAATCAAGTGTAGTTTCATGCTAAATCACCATTATTACTTCATTAATAAATCAAACTGTACTAAGACATCTATAGTAAAATCTAAAATCCCTCCTGCCTCACCAAACTCCAAACTTGCAAAGATTATATCACATTTACTGATCTCAGAAGTCAAAATCATACATATCAACAAACTAAACTGATAAGCAGCTTTAAGTTCGAGATGGACATAGAAAGTAGTAAAAATAGCCCAATTTTCATCTCCATTTGTCTCAAAAATATCCAATACTGCTAAACCAAAATCTAGGCGTCCGAACAACACTCATGGCCCACAAACAAAAACGTTGACCAAGGTTTGTAGCTACTGCTAAATTGTAGCGAAAGGGTTCAGCCCAAATTTAAATAAAGTTGTTCTTTGGAATTAAATTACTAGGAGAGCTAATCAGGGTAACTAAACCTTCTTATTATGTTGAAACAACCAGGACTTCACACAGTTAGTTGCTTAGATATAAATTAAAATATGCCTAGCGAATAACATAGATAGACAGAAAGTGCTAAGTGCCTTAAGTGCTTCTGAAACATAATATAATAGCCAAACAGATTACCTTTAAAAGCAGATCTCCTCCACTCGTCTTCTTGCCACCCCTTTTTCTTCAGCACACTGCTAGCCAAATCGTGCAAAAAAATCAACATAGAATAATTCAACCATACAACAATTCGAAATCATAGTCAAGGCAGAGGATTGGCAAAACAGAGAGAGAGAGCGAAGAGTTACTTTGGTTTTGGATACCCTAATAAGGGAGGGAGAATATGGATCATACTAACGATTTTGAAACACCATTGGTGAACAAAACGGATATAGTTCCCTGAAAATCCCTCCCTCAAATGTTCTCTCTAGCATCTTACTAAGAGCCCTCATCACCATAATATATGATAAGGGTGAAAAAACCATTAAGGAGTTCATTTGCAAGAATGAAAAGGGTAACCAAAAGAAATACAAGCATAAATACAATCTTTACACCGATGACTAAAACTCTTCATCCCTTGGATTTAAAGCAGAAACTATCAGTTCCCATGATCTTACACCTTCTTAGAGTCCCTTTTGTAAAGAATTGCGACTCGCCTCCTCTTAACAGCCTATGATCTCACAATTATTCGCTGACAGAACCGCATCCAAAATCTGTCTATCTACTAAAAACAATGTCAAATTCAGAAATAAGAAAAGGTGAGATGCGTTCTAACTTTAAAAAAGCACAATGACGAAAATATTATACGAGCGATTCAGCAGATTGATAAGCGTGCCCGGCCTCCTCCCGAGAAAAAACTAACTCTACGTACTCGACTCAGGCAATAAAATTCGACGTTCTTTGAGAGTTAGCTAACCAGTTAAAGATCTTGCACACCTATCACCATCCTTAACCACAAAGCCCTCTATATTTACTGTGCCAAAATTCACTATACGAGCAAACACACCCATAAAAGAGGCACCTCTCTCGTCCTCATCATCAACTCATCAACACGCCCCCATCACTCCTCCCCCACAAAGTTTACTTCACCCCTATCCATCGCATCTATGTCAGTCAAAACATAAAACAAAATTATTCCTTATTCCACCTTTGACATCCTCTGCAACCCAATAGTCTAGAACTCCACATAAAGAATCAGAAATGCCAACTAAAGATATGTTGGTTACCCCTCAAATTCAATCTCGAGATGAAGAGGGAAATTAACAGTTCAAAGTCAGTCTGCAACAGACTATTGATGTATCAGAAATCCCCATGAAACCAATCGTATCAGAAATTGAAGTTGTTCTCTTTCACATTCGCTCACACTGAGACATGTATTCTCTATCTCCTTTCATCCTGTTCTTATTTTTCGTCCGACATCCTATAGGTGTATCCTTTCTCAACCTCCAGAAGAAAAAGTAGCAAAAGTGATAACCATTTTACCTTGATATCATATCTTTAAACGGCACCAAATTAGAATTTCAATGTTCAGTATTCTATAAGTCTACAGTTCCAGACCATCGAAATCAACCGTTTCAACAAAATGTAAAAATAACTATTGCAGTATATGCATGCTAGTACATATATACTCCCATATCTGTTTCTTCAGTTTTCTACTTAGCTTTTGTAATCTCCCTTTTCCTCCCCGAATAGAACTGACCAAAGAACGGATGCGAGTCACGCTTCTTCCCAAAAACCAGCTCCTACTTCCTTGAGTACAATCAATTATACTTTCACCCAATTACTCGTATCTTTCTACTAGTAAAACAATTCACAAATCAAAAACACAGTATAACCAAATTAGTGCTGGTGGACACTGGAACAATATCCTTGTGTCACAAATTCTGAACACCAACACAGAACTTGCAAACTATCAGGAGCTGCAACAAGTTCAACTTCTAAGATAATATTTATCCCACCAATGTCAACAGATACACAATAGTTAACCTTTGAATAAAAAAGCAGATGCAAGAAACCCAATATGAACTAGTCACATAGTGATCCCATCATCACTAACTATATCCAGAATTAAGTCTTGCACACATATCTTTTCCAACTGCTTTTCTCATAAACTTCTTCATTGTTGTTGTGATATCCTGTCTCACATCAGAAGCTTGAGAAACTAAATCTTGGTTGTATAAGGTACCTTGTGAATTATAGCTAGCAAATTGGGCTTAAGTGTTTTCCTCCAGTAATTAGGAATTAGGATCAACAAGTAATCTGTTTAATAATTACAAATGATATCAGAGCCCACATGGTCCGTGGTGTGTGCACAGTGGAGTAAAGGCCGTGAAGAGGGCTAGAGGCTTCGTGCTAATGGACAGCCGTTAGCTTTTGTGTTTCCTAAGGGAACATACAATATCAACAAAGCAAACAAGGCATAGACATACTAAGAGTTACGCCGCATGTACAAAGCCAATCATCTAACTTCAATTTTTAATATTCTACATACAAATCCTTTGTTTGTCTCTTGACATATAACACAAGTAATTACTTATGGACAAAATATGTCGTGTGCACAAGTCACCAACAAATAAACTCCAAACCCAAAGAACAAGGCCAACATGGCTAACCTCGAAAAGTGTAAGCTTCTTCTTACTTCTAAGACAACACTCTTTATTATACTCCGATGAGAGTACATCGTACACGCTGCCACCAAATTACTTAATTGGCTTTCTCGATAGTAATTATAATTTTCCTCTGTAGTAGCTTCCTCGAATCCTTCTGTTCCACAATATCAAATTTAAAGGTTTGATATAGTCTTGAAATCCATAATGAGATATAGTCTTGAAATCCATATCCTCAAATTACAAATTTCAAGGTTTGCCACTGCATCAGTGGAAAATATATCCGCAGATTCCACATTTCAAATTTTGGGCCATGTACCTCCCTCCCTCACCAACACCATCTCCATAACCTGTCCACAAATAAAGAATCACCAAAATCTAAACATACCATCCTGCCAAATATTCAGTACACCTCACTTGTACTTTTTATCATTACCTAAACATTTTGTGTCCACTTGACTTCTCCTTTTTTCCTTCTTAATGTTCCTTTTTCATTTTCTTATCCACCCCATTCCCTTGGCATTCATATCCTATCAAACATCCAAGGTCCAATTACATCAACCGCCCACGACCACCAAAAAAACCCGTGTAACCTTGACTAAATCCAAAAAGAAGTAAATGCATGAGCTGATCAAACATGAAGATAAACTAATTCTGAATTTAAAAGCAACCCAAGAAAATGACCATTACACTTCCATCTATCTCCACGTTCTCCAACAAAATGGAATACAACCAAAGGCATCCAATTGCAGCTACAAACAAAAATGTTTACTAGACCTGCAACTACTGTTCCATTTCTTCCGGGTATTATACTTTATTTGTATCCAATCTTCCCGTCATCATTTAGCACATCATACTGCATCATCTGAACGTTTACCATAAATCAACCAAGTAAACCGATGACTGCATTACCTCGACACCCATACCATATCAAACTAAAATCACAATCTACATTACATCAACCGCCCCCAAACACCTATGATAATACAACAACGACCTTGAATATCGGCCATTCTACAATTTTGCAAAAATGATCTCCGAACACTTAATATAAGTCATCGGTTCCATCAGAGTATTTCAAATGGGCAAGGTAAACTGGTTTCGTGTGGGTATGGGCATTGGGTTCCAATAATTTGGAATTTCCTAATCAAGAAGAGCTCACGCAAGTGTGGAGAGAGTAAGTAATTGGAGATGCTATAAATCATCAATCCATTAGAGATTCTAACTGAGTAACGCAAAGTAGGTACATTAAGTATGGGTAGATATAGTTGTGGTTGATATGTAGGGTCTAAAATGCGACGTTCCTACAAATAGAATGATAGTCATCATTCCATGAAATTATTTCCACTGGGTGAGGTATATTAATTTAATTAATTCTGGCTAAATGATGGTGGTGGTACTTAAAATTTTCGATTTGGAGGTCAAATAGGTAATTTCCCAGGCTAATCAAACCTTGACTTTCCATTCCTCTTCTAATCAGAATACAGCTCTACGTGTTATTTCTAGTTTCTTGTTCTTTTAACTCTAGCTTATCGATAAGCAAACACACATTTGTCAAGAACATTACTCGAACCCCATATACAAACTTAACCACAACATTACTAAAGAGTTTTCAAAATTACATGTAATCTAGTTCTGAAGACAAGCTCTAAATATCCAGCAACTCAATCAAATCATTTCCATTTCCTTCTCGGGATCGTGAATCTTTTTGATCTAATCACTTCATAGCCAAACATCTATAGTCAAGAATATTTCTATTACAACACCACAATCCAACTCAGCATCAATACAACTTGGCAACCATTTACCTGACCTAGTGTAAATTAGACCGCCTAAACTAAAACCATATTTCAACTTCCATCCGTACGCTTCTAACGAATCCCAATTCTGATATGAAACTATGTAAAATCACTTCACCAACTTCAACTTGAGTGGAAATCCACATCTTGATATCCAAATCAATCTTATCTAATAGTGTGAAGCAACCACAAAATGTGGCAGGTCCATAACTAGGTTCATAAATCAAGCATATCCCTCGAAATCTCGACTCTTATGGGGCCCAAACATCAAACTATATCGTTTTATCCACCTCTTCTTTGCTCACCTCTATCTCCTGCTTCTTCCTTTTCCATAACACCAACTCACCACAATAATACAACATTCAATATCAAAGCTCGTCGCACACTTGAAATTCATTTAAACTACAAGAGGATCTCCTCTTCCAAATAAAATTTCGAGAACTAACACAACAAGAAGATCCACTATATTCCTCCTATGTTTCTTTACATCAGTCATCTCTTTTTCTTCCTTGTCCTCTGCTAATGAGACAATCGTACCGTCCACATATCATTTTCAACAAACACAAAACAGACGCTTAAACCATCAAATCTACGTCACTTTATTGTAGTTATTTACCCCCCCCCCCCCCCCCCCCCCCGTTATGTACATTTAGAGAATAGGATTCCACACATAAGAACTTTCCAACTTCTTACACAATCAGGTGACAAGTTGCCGTCGGACCACATAAGATATGTTATTCACGACTAAAATAGTTGTAAATAAGTTCTTTAAATAGTCTCCACCAAACAGTGTTTTACTCCGGCCTTAATCCCAGTCACCTTTCTTCCATATCTGTTTCGCTCGACAAAAATACCCATCTCCAGCAACACACATCAAACATCTCATTTCCTCTGAAGTCCAAACTCATACAATTGGATTCTGAACATGCTCAATTCAATATTTTTTCTACCCCCTCGATGTTCCTGGCCTAAAATTTCAGTATCCAATGTTTGTGAAACATGACTTCCACGTAATAGTGTTCTCCACACGTTCAGATCACTACATTTCACAACTCTACATGACATTGAAGGACCCATTTTATAATCGTGCTTTTAGAATAAATATAATCGTGTTTTAAGAGAACTCTCAACTGGGTTGACTTGCAAGCCTTATCGCTTCACCTAATCCAAAGTTTCAAGAGTCTACAAGAAACTTCAGCAATCTTCATCCACTAGTATCATTTCTAAGTAACCAAAGAAACTCTCCCCCAGTTGAAAACCAAGACACAACTAACCAAGACACAACTAAATCACCATTACTACTTCGTTACTAAATCAAACTGTACTAAGACATCTACAGAAAAAATCTAAAATCCATTCAGCCTCAACAAACTCCAAAATTCTGCAAAAGGTTATATCTCCAAAAACATGTAATCACATTTACTGATCTCAAAAGTTAAAATCATACATAGCAATAAAACAAACTGATTCAAGTTCAAGATGGACAGAGAATAATATAATCAAAAACAGCCCCATTTTCATCCCCTTCTGCTCCATTTGTCTCAAATTATCCAATACTGCTTAACCAAAATCTAGGCGTCTGAACAACATTTATGGCCAACAAACAAAAATGTTGACCAAGGTTTGCCAACAAAGACTTTTTTGTTTCTTCCTTATTATTCTCTATTAATTTTCCTATACCACGTACTATGGGGCACATTCTTGCATCTTTGAAAGAATTTCACAAAATTAAGCATGTAAAACTCTAACTACAGTACCTCGTGATACGTATAATATCAAACTGAATCCGAGGTTCTTTTTGATCGTACACTTACTGATTTCGGGAATGCTGGGTACATATGATAGTGTTGGAGTCATAAAATTTTGGGGCCATAGAAATTGGAAATGTTCAATTCCATATTTCAGCAGAAGATTCTAGATAGGGAAGGAAAATAGAACAGATGGTGATTTGGTAAACATGTTGATCTTGTTGCTTCAGTTCAGAATATTGGAGGTTTTCAAAATCATAAATGATGAGGTTCATCATTTCAATCGGCTACATTTCATTAATGATGAGGTTCCATTTCTTCCGCTTATTATATTTTATTTGTTTCCAATCATCCCGTCATCATTTGGCACATCATATTGCATCATCCGAACGTTTACCATAACCAACCAAGTTAACAGATGACTTCATTACCTTGCCAACCATATCGTATCAAACTAAAATCACTATTTACCTTACATCAACCAACCCCAAACACCAATGATGATACATAGACCTTGAACATCGACCACTTCTACAATTTTGCACAAAATAATCTCCAAACACAAATGACCACATTATCTGATCATGGAATCAAACATAACATTATCAATTAATCTTATTGGCAGATCAAATCAAGATAAACTTAGCTCCGATGTGATGCAGTCAAAGTGGTTTTGTTTCGAAAGATATTTCTATTATAGCTCACATTATTTGAATAGATTTTCATATAGTTAGCCTTGAATCTAGGAGTTAAATTGATTAGCCTTTAGTTACCTTTCTTTCCTTTGCCTATAAATACAAATAGTTTTTCCATACGCTTATATGGTATCAGAGCCTGCTATTCTCTAGTTTTGAGTCAAATCCTACTCGTCAGATTATTATTTTAAACTTCGGTTCCGCTTTCATTCTTTCATGGCTGAGTCTTCTAATCCAGGAGCTTCTCTAGGCAATCATGCTGTGTCTGCCGAGTCCAGCCAAAATCAAGCAGGAAGCTCCTCATCACTTTTCCTGGAGGAGACACTGGTTCCATTCATATCACAGTTTACAAGCTAGAGGGCATCACTTACTTGCAGTCGGATCAGTCTGTCAAAATACTGATCTGTGGCCATTACCTACGACTGTATTGGGTTTGAAAATTTTAGTGAGTCCTTTTTCCACGAGAGGATTAAAAATAGGACAGGCAAATAGAATACATGATGATTACTTCAGTTCATAAATTGCGGTTTCGGAACGGTAAATGATGATGTCATCACTTTCATTGGATACTTTTCATTGGGTAAGGTAAAAACCGGTTTTGTAAATGGATATGATAATGGTCATCATTCCATTAGATTGTTCTAACTGGGTTTAGATAATTGAATCATGAAAACGTTTGTATTGGTAATGGTTATTACGTTGAAAAAATAAGTTGATGTTGTTGCTTCAATTCAAAAAAATTGAGGTTTTCAAAATCGTAAATAATGAGGTCATCATTTCAATCGGATACTTTTCATTAAGGTAAAAACAGATTCCGATAATGGAGATGATATAAGTTATATTTCCACGGGGCTCTGGTCGGACGAGTTATTGATCTCTGGAATGTTGGGTACATATGATTGTGTCGGGCCATAAAAATTTGGGGCTATAGAAATTGGAAATGTTCAAGTCTATATTTCTCGATAGGATTATTGCTAAGGAAGGCAAATAGAATAGACGATGATTTAGTAAACATGTTGCTAGTTAATTCAGTTCAGAAAATTTGGGGTTTCCGAATCATGAATGATGAGTTCATCATTTCAATCAGATACTTCTCATTGGGCAAGGTAAAAACAGGTTTCGAGAATGGAGATAAGTTACATTTCCATAAAAATTTGGGGCTATAGAAATTGGAAAGGTTCGAGTCCATATTTCACAGAAGGATTCTAGCTAGGGATCGTGAGGGTAGTGATTATTAGGTTCAAAATATAAGAGGTCTGTGATATTGCATTTTTCTCGCCGGATTATTTGAATGGGACAAGGAAATTTGGTTTTTCGAGAATTTCCGGCACATATTGTTGTGGTGGATTTATAAAATTAAGCGTCTCAAGAATAGGAAATATATAAATCATCATTCCTTGCCATTTGTACGTAGGGAAGTAAAATTTTGGTAAATGTTCATAACTGTTGTTTTGACTTTATTAAACAGAGTACATGATCATTTGCTAACATGCTAGTTCAGAAATTTGGAATTTTCGGAATCGTAAATGATGAGGTCATCATTTCCATCGGATACTTTTTTTTAGTAAACATTGGATACTTTTCATTGGTAGTGTAAAACAAGTTTCGTGAATGAAGATGATATAGATTATCATTGGACGATAGTGTTTTAACTGGGTTCGAGAAATTTAAATCGTGATCTTTTTGTGATGGTGTTGGTAGTTGTTACTAGGTTCAAAATATATGAGGCTTTGTGGAATTGGAAATATATAACTCTATAATTTTCATGGGATTACTTTGATAGGGCAAGATAAATTGGGTATGTGAATATCGGGCACATTGTTTTGGTTTTAAAGGAATTGGGCTTCAATTGGGCATATATGTCTTCATGACCGGACAGTTCTAGTTAGTATTGGAAATCGAATACATGAACCTTTGATAGATAAGTCGACAATGGCTATTTGGCTCTGATTTTTTTTTTTTTTTTTTTTTTTTTTTTTTGCGAAATCGGAATAAATGTAAGTCATAGGTTCCATGTGATTATTTCAATTGGGCACGGTAAACTGGTTTCGTGTGGGTATGGTCATTGGGTTTCAGTAATTTGGAATTTCCTAATCAAGAAGAGCTCATGTGACTGTGGAGAGAGAGAAAGTAATTGGAGATGCTTTAAATCATCAATCCATGCGAGATTCTAATTGAGTAAGGAAAAGTAAGTACATTAAGTCTGGGTAGATATGGTTGTGGTGGATATGTAGGGTCTAAAATGCGGGGTTCCTACAATTACTCAAACCCCAAATACAAACTTAACATTACTACAGTTTTCAACATTACATGAATCCAGTTCTGAAGACAAGCCATAAATATCCAGCAACTAAATCAAATCTAACCATTTCCTTCTCGGGCTCGTAAATCTTTTTGCTCTAATCACTTTATAGCCGAATAGACTATAGTCAAGAATATTTCTATTAAACCACCACAATCCAACTAAACAGCAATACAGCTTAATTAGCAACCATTTTACCTGTCCTAGGATAAGTATACTGCCTAAACTGAAATCATAATTCAACTTACTTTACTATCCATGCGCTTCTAACTAATCCAATTCTGATACGAAACTATGTAAAATCACTTCACCAACTTCCACCCCCAACTTCAAATAGAGTGGAAATCCACACATCTTGATGACCAAATCAATCTTACCTAATAGTGTAAAGCAGGTCCCTAAGTAGGTTCATAAATCAAGCATATCCCTCGAAATCTCGACGATTATGGGGCCCAAACATCAAACTATATGTCTTTACCTTATCCTTTTATCTACCTTTTCTTTACTCACTATCTCCTGCTTCTTCCCTTTCCATAACATGAACTCACCACAGTAACACAACATTCAATATCAAAGATCGCCACACACTTCAAATTCATTTATAATACTACATATAAAAGTTTGAGAACTAACACAAAACCGTCGCTTAAACCCTCAATCTACTTCACTATATTCTTGTTATTTAATCCCACCCTCAGAATTATCAAAAAAGTTACTTTAATGTAAATTAAGAGAATAGCATTCCACACATAAGAACTTTCCAATTTCCTACACAATCACGTGGCAAGTGGCTGTTGGACCACATAAGATATGTTATTCATGACTAAGCAGTTGTAAATAAGTTCTTCAAATAGTCTCCACAAAACAGTGTTTTTCTCCAGCCTTAATCCATGTCAGCTTTCCTCCATCTCTATTTCGCTCGACAAAGTTACCCATCTCCAGCAACAAACATCAAACATCCCATTTGCTCCAAACGCATACCATTGGATTCTCAACTTGCTCAATTCAATAAAGTAACTACCCCCTCCATGTTCCTGGCCTAAAATTTCAGTGAACCACTCCAAAAATTTAGCGTGTGTGACTGTATCCACTGTTTGTGAAACATGACATCCATGTAATAGTTTTCTCCAAACCATCAGATCACTACAACTTGCAACTCCACATGACATTGAAGGACCCACTTTATAATCGTGTTTTTATTGAACTCTCAACTGGGTTGACTTGCAAGCCTTATCGCTTCACCTAATCCAAAGTTTAAAGAGTCTACAAGAAACTTCAACAATTTTCATCCAATAGTATCATTTCTAAGTAACCAAAGAAACTCTCCCCAGTTGAACACCAAGACACAAGTAACCAAGAGTAGGTTCATGCTAAATCACCATTACTACTTCATTATAAATCAAACTGTACTAAGACATCTATAGTAAAATCTAAAATCCGTCCAGCCTCAACAAACTCCAAACTTCTGCAAAGCTTAGATCACATTTACTGATCTCAAAAGTCAATATCATACATAGCAATACAATAAACTTATAAGCTGCTTCAAGTTCGAGAATTGATTCCTATCGGTAATGTACCAAATCTGCAGCCGCTTGCAATGGCAATGGGTTTCAAAGTGGGGTCGTTGCCGGTGAAGTATTTGGGTATGCCCACTTGGAGCGGGTTTTAAAACAATCTCCATTTGGGACCCGATAATTGAACGCATGGAGAGGCGATTGACAACATTGAAAAAACAATATTTGTCGAAAGGTGGGAAGATTACTTTGCTAAGAAGTACGTTGTCTTCCTTGCCCACCTACTTCCTATCTTTATTCCCGCTGCCTGCTTCAGTTGAGAAGAGATTGAATAAGTTGCAACGGGATTTTCTTTGGGAAGATGCAGATGGAGAAAGGAAGTTGCCGCTAGTATCTTGGAAATCTGTTTGCACTCCACTTTCAAGTGGAGGGGCAATGATTCATGATCTCAGGCGATTTAACCATGCTTTGTTGGTAAAATGGTTATGGCGGTTTATGTGTGAAGATAACAGTCTATGGAGGAGGGTTATTGCCACCAAGTTTGGTGTTTTAAAAGGAGGATGGATGTCTAAGGAAAAGAGAGAGACATGGTGTTGGTGTGTGGAAGTTTATTCGCCAAAAGTGGTCTGTTTTCTCAAGGAATATTCACTTTCAGGTTGGTGTTGGCACTCGGATAAGCTTTTGGAAGGACATATGGTGCGGAAATGAAGCATTATCTACTTCCTATCCTGTCTTATTTAACCTCTCTACTAATAAAGACGCCAAGGTTGCAGATTTCTTGAAGATCACATATGGAAGTGTTGTTTGGGATCCTCTGTTCATTCGTAATTTGCATGACTGGGAGTTTGATTCCTCGCAACAGTTTTTACAAAACTTGTACAGTGTTCAAGTGGATGTGGTCAACTGTGATAAGGTTTTTTGGGCTGGGGGTCAAGAAAAGTTCTCTGTGAATGGCTTTTATTCCAACTCTTCTTTTGTTGAGAATCATTATCCAGTTAAAGCAATTTGGAAATCAGGTAGTCCCTTGAAAGTAAGTTTCTTTGCATGGTTGGCTGTGAAAAATG
The DNA here is from genome assembly GCA_023055425.1 of Linanthus parryae. Lineage (NCBI taxonomy): Eukaryota > Viridiplantae > Streptophyta > Magnoliopsida > Ericales > Polemoniaceae > Linanthus > Linanthus parryae. Next base: position 142,665,656 of record JALGPY010000004.1, on the reverse strand, counting down.
CTATTCTAACATTGGACAACCTGCAACGAAGAGGGTTCAGACTACCTAACCGGTTTGTTATGTGCAAATGCTCAGAAGAAATGGTGTCACATTTGTTGCTACACTGTTCAGTTGCTAGGGCTCTTTGGGAAGCTATTTGGGGTTTGTTCGGCATTCAGTGGGTCCAATCAGCTGACTTAATGACCCAACTTCAATGATGGTCGGCAGGTTGCAAAGGTTCTAGTAGAAAGAAGATTTGGCGAGTTGCTCCTTTGTGTATAATTTGGCAAGTCTGGAGAGAGAGGAATCGTCGTATTTTTTATGGCCAAGAGATGTCAGCTCACCTATTAAGGGCCCAGTTCGTACGGCCCTTACGATTTTGGTTCGATGGGACTAATTCCAACTCTCCCTATGCACTATTAGGCTTTCTAGACTTGATCAACACCTAAGTTGATCTTGGTTTTGTTTGCCCTGTTTTTTTGGTGAATAAAATTTTCTTTACCGATCAAAAAAAAAGTTCGAGATAGACATAGAAAATAATCAAAAACAGCCCAATTTTCATCTCCATTTGCCTCAAAAATATCCAATACTGCTTAACCAAAATTTAGGCGTCCGGGCAACAGTCATGGCCCACAAACAAAAATGTTGACCATGGTTTGTAGCTACCATTAAATTGTAGCGAAAGGGTACAGCCCAAGGTTTGTTCTCTCCAGACACAAGTGACCACTCAAAATACCAATCGTACCAGAATTCCGAAGTTGTTCTCTTTCACGTTCGCTCCCACTTGGACATGTATTCTCTATCTCCTTGCATCCCTTTCTTCTGATTTTTCTCCCGCCCTCCTATACGTGTATCCTTGCTCAACCTCGAGAAGAAAAAGTAGGAAAAGTGATATTTTACCCTGATATTCATATATTTATACGGCACCAAGTTAGATTTCAATGTTCAGTATTCTATAAGTCTACAGTTCCAGACCATCCAATTCAATGTTTCAACAAAATGTAAAAATAAGATTGCAGTATATGCATGCAAGTACGTATATACTCCCCTTTCTGTTTCTTCAATTTTCTACTCAGTTGTCCTAATTTCCCTTTTCCTCCTAGATTAGACCTCTGACCAAAGAACGAAAGACCGTAAGCCAGTCACACTTCTTCCCATAAAACAGCACCTACTTCCTTGATCAAGTAAATTATTGTAAAATCAATTATACTTTTACCCTATTCCCACATATTTCGTATCTCTCTATTAATAAAATAATCCACAAATCAAACACCCAGTATAACAAAATTACTGCCGGAGGACACGGGAACAATATCCTTGTATCACAAATTCTAAACACCAACACACGACTTGCAAACTATCAGTACGTAGTTGCAACAAGTGCAACTTCTAAGACCATTTTTGTCCCACCAATGTTATCAATAGAAACACAAGCATCTGTAAAACTAATATATTCACATCAAGATACAGATACACAATAGTTACCCTTTGAATAAAAAAGCAGATGCAAGAAACCCAATATGAACTAGTCCACAACATTTGGGGCTTCTAGAATGATACAAGTTATATTTCCATGGGACCATTTTAGTTGGACAAGTTATTGATTTCGATGTGGTGGATTCGTAAAGTATTGTACTTAAGCAATAGGAAATTCATAAATCATCATTCCTGGGAAAGTCTTTTGAGATAAGGAAAATTGAATACATTGAGCTTTGCTATATATGTTTGTTGTGGCTATATCAACTTGAAAAGTTTATTGCATTCGAATGTTTCTAAATGGGCGAGGCAAATTAAAATCATGAAGTTAAGATAACTGTGTTGGCGCCTTGGCAGTACTTAATTATGTCCACAACATTTGGGGCTTCTAGAATGATACAAGTTATATTTCCATGGGACCATTTTAGTTGGACAAGTTATTGATTTCGGCAATGTTGGATATTCCATGAGAGGATTCTAGATAAGGGAGAAAAAAATGACAGTGGTGGATCTGAAATTTGGGGCTACAGAAATTGGAAATGTTCAAGTCAATACTCCATGAGAGGATTCTAGATAAGGAAGAAAACAGAATACATGATGATTTGGTAAATTGATTGTAACTTCCGTTCCGAAATATGGGGTTTTCGGAATCGTAAATGATGTGGTCATCATTTCCATCGGATACTTTTCATCGGGTAAGGTAAAACAGGTTTCGGGAAATGGACATGAGATTGTTCTAACTGGGTTAGAGATATTGAAATCATTAAAATATTGGTGATTGTGAGGGTAGTGGTTATTAGGTTTAAAATATATGGGGCCTGTGGAATTGGAATTCTCGCTGGATTATATGAATGTAGAAAGGTGAACTAGTCTCGTGGATGTTGGACAGATATTGTTGTGACTGATTCGTAAAATTTAGAACTTCAAGGAGTTTGAAGTGGGTAAGGATGATTGAATACCTTAAGTTTTGGTATAAATGTTGGTGATGATGGCTATATCAATTCAAAAGATTAAGCGGTTCTAATATTGGAAATGATATAGGTCATCATTTCCAATGGGACTATTTTATTTTGATACAATAAAATGGTGGGTAAGGAAAATATGTTGGTTTATTTCCTTTCGAAAGTGAAGGGATTAAATATTGGAAATGATATAGGTCATAGTTTCCATTGCGGCTATTTTATTTGGGTTGAGGTAAGCTGGTTTCATAAATGATATACGCAACCATTCCCTGAGCTTTTCGTTAATGGACCAGGCAAATTAAAAGATAATTGTGTTGGCGGTGATTATTTTTGTCCAAAATAATTGGGGCTTCTTGAATTAAGTAAGTTACATTTCCACGGGACTATTTTAGCAGTTGGACGAATTATTAATTTAGGGAATGTTGGGTACACATGTCTGTGGTGACTCTGAAAAATACAGTGCTAAAGAAATTAAAAATTTTGAATCCATATTCCACTAGAGGATTCTAGTTCAGCAAGGCAAATAGAAATTGGTCAACATCTTTGATGGTTACTTCAGCTCAGAAATTTGGGTTTTCGAAATCAAAACGTGTTGATGTTCAGTTTATATAATTTGGGGTTTTAGTAATTGTAAATGATGTGATCATCATTTCCAATGGATACTTATCATTAGGTAAGGTAAAAACAGGTTTCGGTAACGGAGATGATACAAGTTAGATTTACAAAGGGCTCTCATAGTTGAACGAGTTATTGATTTCGGGAATGTACTGATTTCGGGAATGTTGGGTACATATGATAGTGTTGGGTCAAAAACAATTTGGGGCAATAGAAATTGGAAATATTCAGTACAGTAGATGATGATTTGGTAAACATGTTGAAGGTTACTTCAGTTTAAAATATTTGGGGTTTTCGAAATTCCAAATGATGAGGTCATCATTTCAATCGGATACTTTTCATTGGGTAAGGAAAAACAGGTTTCGAGAAGTGAGTTGACATAAGTTAGGGGCTCTCTTATGTCGACAAATTACAGAATTCGGGAATGTTGGATGGTGGGTCAGAAATCTTTGGTGCTATAATAGAATAGGAATGTTCAGCCCATACTCCACGAGCCAATTCTAGTTAGGGAAGGCAGTTAGAATAGATAATTCAGTAAACATCTCGATGGTTACTTTAGTTCAGATAATTTTGGGGGTTTTTGGAATCGTAAATGATGAGGTCATCATTTCCATCTGATACTTTGCATTGGGCAAGGTAAAAAGAGGTTTTGAGAATGGTGATGACGTAAGTTGCATTTCCACCACGCTCTATTATTTGGACGAGTTATTGATTTCGGCAATGTTGGGTACATATGATAGTGTTGGTCATAAAAATTTGGTGATTTAGGATTCGGAAAAGTCAATATTTCACAAGAGGATTCTAACTAGGTAAGTCAAATAGATTTCGGGAATGTTGGGAACATATGATAGTGTTGGGTCGAAAAAAATTTGGGGCAATAGAGATTGGAAATATTCAATACAGTAGATGATGATTTGGTAAACATGTTGATGGTTACTTCAGTTTAGAATATTTGAGTTTCCGAAATTCCAAATGATGAGTCATCATTTCAATCGGATACTTTTTCACTGGGTAAGGTAAAAACAGGTTTCGAGAAGTGAGTTGACATAAGTTACATTTCCACAGGGACTCTCTTATGTCGCAAAGTTATTGATTTCGGGAATGTTGGATACATATGATTGTGGTGGGTCTGAAATCTTTGGTGCTATAGAATAGGAATTTTCAGCCCATACACCGCGAGCGAATTCTAGTTAGGGAAGGCACATAGAATAGATAATTCGGTAAACATGTCGATGGTTACTTTCGTTCAGATAATTTTGGGGTTTTTGGAATCGTAAATGATGAGGTCATCATTTCCATCTGATACTTTGCATTGGGCAAGGTAAAAAGAGGTTTCGAGAATGGTGGTGACGTAAGTTGCATGTCCACTAGGCTTTATTATTTGGACGAGTTATTGATTTCGGCAATGTTGGGCACATATGATAGTGTTTGTTAAAAAAAGTTTGTGATTTAGGAATCGGAAAAGTCAATATTTCACGAGAGGATTCTAACTAGGTGAGTCAAATAGATTTCGGGAATGTTGGGTACATATGATAGTGTTGGGTCGAAAAAAATTTGGGGCAATAGAAATTGGAAATATTCAATACAGTAGATGATGATTTGGTAAACATGTTGATGGTTACTTCAGTTTAGAATATTTGGAGATTTCGAAATTCCAAATGATGAGGTCATCATTTCAATCGGATACTTTTTCATTGGGTAAGGTAAAAACAGGTTTCGAGAAGTGAGTTGACATAAGTTACATTTCCACAGGGACTCTCTTATGTCGACAAGTTATAGATTTCGGGAATGTTGGATACATATGATTGTGGTGGGTCTGAAATTTTTGGTGCTATAGAATAGGAATGTTCAGCCCATACTCCACGAGCGAATTCTAGTTAGGGAAGGCACATAGAATAGATAATTCGGTAAACATGTCTGATGGTTACTTTAGTTCGGATAATTTTAGGGATTTTGGAATCGTAAAAGATGAGGTCATCATTTCCATCTGATACTTTGCATTGGGGAAGGTAAAAAGAGGTTTTGAGAAACGGTGATGACGTAAGTTGCATTTCCACCAAGCTCTATTAATTGGACGAGTTATTGATTTCGCCAATGTTGGCTACATATGATAGTGTTGGTCATAAAAATTTGTGATTTAGGAATCGGAAAAGTCAATATTTCACGAGAGATTCTAACTAGGCAAGTCAAATAGATTTCGGGAATGTTGGGTAAATATGATAGTGTTGGGTCGAAAAACACTTGGGGCAATAGAAATTGGAAATATTCAATACAGTAGATGATGATTTGGTAAACATGTTTATGGTTACTTCAGTTTAGACTATTTGGGGTTTTCGAAATTCCAAATGATGAGGTCATCATTTCAATCGGATACTTTTTCATTGGGTAAGGTAAAAACAGATTTCGAGAAGTGAGTTGACATAGGTTACATTTCCACAGGGGCTCTCTTATGTCGACAAGTTATTGATTTCGGGAATGTTGGATACATATGATTGTGGTGGGTCTGAAATCTTTGGTGCTATAGAATAGGACTGTTCAGCCCATACTCCACGAGCGAATTCTAGTTAGGGAAGGCACATAGAATAGATAATTCGGTAAACATGTTGATGGTTACTTTAGTTCAGATAATTTTGGGGTTTTTGGAATCGTAAATGATGATCATCATTTCCATCTGATACTTTGCATTGGGCAAGGTAAAAAGAGGTTTTGAGAATGGTGTTGACGTAAGTTGCATTTCCACCAGGCTCTATTATTTAGACGAGTTATTGATTTCGGCAATGTTGGGTACATATGATAGTGTTGGTCATAAAAATTTGGTGATTTAGGAATCGGAAAAGTCAATATTTCACGAGAGGATTCTAACTAGGTAAGTCAAATAGATTTCGGGAATGTTGGGTACATTTGATAATGTTGGGACGCAAAAAATTTGGGGCAACAGAAATTGGAAATATTCAATACAGTAGATGATGATTTGGTAAACATGTTGATGGTTACTTCAGTTTAGAATTTGGCGTTTTTGAAATTCCAAATGATGAGGTCATCATTTGAAAAGTAGATAAAAATTCCCAATTTCGCGAATGGAGATGATATAGTTTACATTTCCACAGGGCTCACATAGTTGGACGAGTTATTAATTTCGAGAATGTTGGGTTGTTGGATAAAAAAAATGGCGCTGTAGAATTTGGAAACGTTCGAGTTAATATTTCATGAGAGAATTCTACCTAGGGAAGGTAAAAATAATTGGTGATGATTTGGTAAACACGTTGATCATTCCCTCAATTGAAAAAATATGGGGTGGTCAGAATCGTAAATGACAAGGTCATCATTTAAAACAGATACTTCTCATTAGGTAGGGTAAAAACAAGTTCGAGAATGGGGATGATATAAGTTACATTACCACAGGGCTCTCCTAGTTGGACGAGTTCATGATTTCGGGAATGTTGGGTACATATAATAGTGTGGGATCATAAAAATTTGGGGCTATAAAAATTGGAATAATCCATCCATATCTCCCCAGAGGATCCTAACTAAGGAAAGCAAATAGAATAAATGATGATTTGGTGAACACTTTGATGGGTACTTCGGGTTTCCGAATCGTAAATGATGAGGTCATCATTTCCATCAGATACTTTTCACTGGGTAAGGTAAATACGAGAATGGAGATGGTATAAGTTACATAGCTCTCTTAGTTGGACACTTATCGGGGATGTTGGATAAATATGATAGTGTTGGGTCATACCATTTGGGTTACAGAAATTGGAAATGTTTAAGTCCATGTTTCACCAGAGGATTCTAGCTATGGAAGGCAAATAGAGTAGATGATAATTTGGTATTCACGTTGTTGATGGTTACTTCAGTATAGAAAATTTGGGGTTTTCTGAAAGGTAAATTATGAGGTCTTCATTTCCATGGGATACTTTTCATTGAGCAAGGTAAAAACAAGTTTCGAGAATTGAGATGATATAAGTTATATTTCCAAAGAGGGCTCTCTTAGTTGGCCGATTTATTGATTCTGGGAAAGTTGGGTACATATGATTGTAGTGGGTCTGAAAAGTTTGGGTCCGTAGAAATTGGAAATGTTCAGTCAATATTACACGAGAGAATTCTAGCCGAGGAAGGCAAATAGAATAGAAAAGATGATGATTTATTAAACGTGTTGATGGTTACTTCAATTCATATAATGTGGGGTTTTCGGAATCGTATATGATGAGGTCATCATTTCCATCCGATGCTTTTCTTTGGGTAAGGTAAAAACAGGTTTCGAGAATGGAAATGGTAAAAGTTACATCTCCCTAAGGATCTCGGGCAAATTATTGATTTCGGGAATGTTGGGTACATATGGTTACTTCAGTTCAGAAAATTTGGGCTTTTCGGATCATAAATGAAGAGCTCATCATTTCAATCATCGTGTATACTTCTCATTGTGTAAGGTAAAAACAGGTTTTGGGAATGGAGATGATAAGTTACATTTCCACAATTTTGGGGCTATGGAAATTGGAAATCTTCAAGTCCATATCTCAAGAGAGATTCTAGCTAGGTATGGTAAGGGTAGTGATTATAAGGTTCAAAATATGAAGGGTTTGTGATATTGAAAGTTTCGCCTGATTATTTGAATGGGGCAAGGTAATTTGGTCTCGTGAATGTCGGGCACAAATTGTTGTGGTGTATTTATAAAATTAATCGCCTCAAGAAAAGGAAATATATAAATTGTCATTCCTAGGCATTTGTATGTAGGTAAGTAAAATTGAATATATAAAATTTTGGAAAATGTTCAAAATGTCGGGCACAAATTGTTGTGATGTATTTATAAAATTAATCACCTCAAAAGGAGGAAACATATAAATTGTCATTCCTCGGCATTTGTATGTAGGGAAGTAAAATTGAATATATACAATTTTGGAAAATCTTCATAATGGCTGTTTTGAATATATTAAACAGATACATGATGACTTGTTGTAATCAGGAATGATTAAGATAATGATGGGACTGTTCTAATTGGCTAAGGAAATCTAATTCACAATTCCAGCAAACCCACCTAGGAATTTCAAAAAACAAAGACCACCAAATATCTAATTGCATGTCATTACTTTATCCCTCTTCTACTTGACTTCTCTTTACTAGCCTCAATCTCTTTGCTTTTTCCTTTTTCATGACTTCAACTAAACACCAAAACAAGACTCTATATCACAGAACTCAACTGACAGGATTGTTCGTTAATCTAGTCCCATAGTTCTTATTTCTTACTCGCACTCCCAACCACGCTTAATCAAAATGGTGGGATATTAATCCTCCAGGTAATTTCCCAGGCTAACCAAACCATAGCTTTCTAATCTGAATACAGCTCTACCCCTTCTATCCAGTTTCTTATTCCTTTAACTCTAGCTAATTGATAAGGAAACACAGATTTTTCGAGAACATCACTTGAACCCCAAATACAAACTTAACCTCAACATTACTACACAGTTTTCAACATTACATGTAATCTAGTTCTGAAGACAAGCCCTAAATATCCAGCAACTCAATTTCCTTCTCGGGCTTGTAAATCTTTTTGCTCAAATCACTTCATAGCCAAACAGACTATAGTCAAGAATATTTCTAATGCACCACCACAATCCAACTACACATCAATACAGCTTAATTAGCAGCCATTTACCTGTCCTAAAATTCAACTAACTTTTCTATCCATACGCTTCTAACTAATTCCAATTTTGATATGAAACTATGCAAAAATCACTTCACCAACTTCAACCCCAACTTCAACTTAAGTGGAAATCCACACATCTTGATGTCCAAATCAATCTTACCTAATAGTGTGAATCAACCACAAAATGTGGCAGGCCCCTAACTAGGCTCATAAATCAAGTGTATCCCTCAAATTCTCGACCCTTATGGGGCCCAAACATCAAACTCTATGTCTTTACCTTATCCATTTATCCACCTCTTCATTGCTCACCCCTATCTCTTGCTTCTTCCCTTTCCATAACATGAACTCTTCAAAAGAACACAACTTTCAACATCAAAGATCGTCGCACACTTCAAGTTCACTTCTACTACAAGAGGATCTCCTCTTCCGAATAGAATATCGTCGAGAACTAACAGAAATCAAGCAGATCAACTATCTTCCTCTTCCGTTTCTTAGCTTCAGTCATCTCTCTTTCTTCCTTGTCCTCCTCTAGTATGAGATAATCATGCAGACCACATATCATTTTCAACTAACACAAAACCGTCGCTTAAACCCTCAATCTACTTCAATATATTCTAGTTATTTGATCCCCCCCCCAACACTCAGAATTATCAAAAAGATCATTTAATGTACATTCAGAGAATAGGATTCCTCACAGAAGAACTTTCCAACTTCATGACTAAACAGTCGTAAAAAAATTCTGTAAATAGTCTCCACCAAACAGTGTTTTCTCCAGCCTTAATCCATGTCACCTTTCCTCCATCTCTGTTTCGCTCAACAAAAAACTCATCTCTAGCAACACACATATCAAACATCTCCTTCCCTCCAAATGCATACCATTAGATTCTCCGTAAATTACATGACTTCCACGTAAATTACGTAATAGTTTTCTCCAAACAATCAGATCACTACAATTCACAACTCCAAATGTAATCACATTTAATGATCTGTATCCACTGTTTGTAAAACATGACTTCCACCTAAATTACGTAATAGTTTTCTCCAAACAATCAGATCACTACAATTCACAACTCCAAATGTAATCACATTTAATGATCTGTATCCACTGTTTGTAAAACATGACTTCCACCTAAATTACGTAATAGTTTTCTCCAAACAATCAGATCAGTACAACTCACAACTCCGAATGTAATCACCTTTACTGATCTCAAAATTATTTTCATACATAGCAATAAACTAAACTGATAAGCTTGTTTCAAGTTCGAGATGGACAGAGAAAATAATCAAAAACAGTCCAATTTCCATACCTTCATCTCCATTTGTCTCCGAATACTGGTTAACTACGCGTCTGAACAACACTCATGGCCCACAAACAAAAAATATGTTGACCAAGGTTTGCTAACAAAGTCTTTTTTCTTTCTTTCTTATTATTCTCTATTCAATTTTCCTATACCACTTACTATGGGGCACATTCTTGCATCTTTGAAACAATTTCACAAAATTAAGCATGTAAGGCTCTAACTACATTGCCTCGTGATACATACAATATCAAACTGAATCCAAAGTTCTTTTACATCATACAACCCCCCACCCCCAACCCCAGCCCTTGAAAGAAACAATGGCGTAAAAATTACTTTAAAAGTTACTGGGCACATATGTGTTGTGTGTCTATGCAAGTGGCCGTTTATTCAAGCTCGATGAGGCACCTAATAAAAAATGGTTGACAACTCTTAATGCTGGCAGCAACCATTAAAAGCTAATTAGGGTAACTAAACCTTCTTATTATGTTCAAACAGGACTGCACACAGTTAGTTGCTTAAATATTAATTAAAATACGCCTGTTAAATAACATAGATTACCTTTAAAAGCAGATCTCCTCCACTCCTCTTCTTGCAGCCCCTTTTTCTTCAGTCAACAGAGCTTGAAAACAAATCAGCTCATACCGTAACCTAATCGTGGAACAAATCAACAGAGAGAGAGAGAGAGCGAAGACTTACTGTGGTTTTGGATGCCCTAATCAACGATTTTGGATGCCCTAATTCGGTGAACAAATCACCGCCGCTGATAGCCCATAGACGACCGAACTTTGACTTGGGAGTCAAATCCGCGGAAAGAGCACGCACGGCGAGAAATCGAGGCCTCCGTCCGTCGCCGGCGAAGATATGGAGCCTCCACCGTCGTCATCTCCCTGCTCTCTCTCTCTCACTTCTCTGCAATCACTCACAATTGCTAATTTTGGAACTATGGGGTTTGAGACCTAGATTTAAGGCGGTGAGACGAAACGATCACGGTAATGACATACTTTTTTTTTTTTTGCAAAACGGTAATGACATACTAGTATATAGGCTAGGCATTTGTTAATTGCGTAGTGAGTACGCGCTCATAATTATAACGCGTTTTAACACTGCGGTAATATTACGCGTACTCACCATTCCCGCCCGGGTAAAAGACATTTTAACACCTTTACGTTTGAAAAATAACACTTTCAACTATTTCCAAATTTGGAAGTATTTGTTTTGTCAATCTCGTGAGTCATTTTTTCCGTCAACTATTTCCGCTCTGCTTCAGAACGATGTAATGGACATGCAGCCCTTGACGATCTTTGATTTATAAAAGCATTTATAAAAGCAGTGGTTCCTAAAAAAAAATGTCTCCTAAATATTTTACAAAGTAAAAAAGTTTTCTAAAGTAAAATGACTTAGACTCGTTTCAAGTCCGCGAGTCATTTTGTGAAAAGTGAAGCGTTGTGACAACCACTCCATACCAACGGCTCTCTCTCTCTGCAATCACAATGGCGAATTTTAATTATAATGGAGTTTGAGACCTAGATTAAGGGAGTGACGCAAAATGATTGTGGTAATAACACATATAGGCACTGGTTAATTGCGTAATTAGTAATCGCTAAGAAAGCTAATCTCGTAGTTACAAAGCGCACAATGCGGTAATATTAGGCATAGTACACTACTATTCCCGCCCGTTGCAAGAAAGGATGGGTAAAAAGAAAGTTTCAACCCTTTATGTTTGAAAAATAACACTTTCACCTCTTTGCGTGAGCCGAATCTGTTTTGTGAATCATTTTGCAGTAGAATATTTCTCCTTGTTTTGTAATTTGGTTCGAAATTTGTCTCGTAAACTATTCATCCACTGATAGGGATGCAAAAAGTATTTATCGATAAATCAGGGGGCAAAATGTATTTAATCGATACACAGAGGGTGGAAAATATCTTTTACCCTACTTTTTATAGGATTCCCAATATTGATACGATCATAGACTAGGACTGCAACTGGGGCGGGCTGGGCGGGTTGACACCCTTGTCCAAGCCCAAGCCCGATGTCTGTCGGGGTTGCCCAAGCACTGAGTGGTTTTCTTGAGTCCTATCCAAATTTGCATATTCTTTTAATATTCCTTCTTGGAGTTTCATCATCTCTTGTTTTACTGGGTCTAGGCAGACCTTTTTCAAGGGTTTCGTCTCCTTCTTCTTTTTCCATTTCTCTCTGGGCTCTCTTCCCTGATTTTATCTGTGTGAAATTGATCTTTTTTATCATGAAGCGAGTTAGAACGTCTGCCTTAACTAAAGTGTGGGCTTTGAGCTACCAGGAACAACCGCGATCTCTTGTGAATTTGTTCCGTACAGATTTTCAGGAACCCACAAGGAAGAAAGTGCGCTTTTTCTTCAAGAGGTTCAGATTCTGGGCTGAAACAGGTCAACAGTGCAAGATGAAAGGCGAGTTTCATCAGGCTATCCATGAAGTTCAACTGGTCAAATATAAGTATAGTCGGGATGAACTTTTAAGTCTTCGTTTCTCTGCGGTTAAGATTCGTGTGCCTGATCATACATGCAAGGAGATAGCTTGCATCCTGACAAGCTCCAGTACCGGTACCCAAAAAGGCAAGTTCAGATTTGTCAATCTAAGGAAAAAACAGGTGATCCTGTTGATCAAGACTGGTATTGAAAAGCTGCGAAGAGACGACCTCATCTGCCTGCTGACGGAAGAGGATCTGTTCAAGTTCCTTATCGCCTGCTCCGTCGTCGTTTAATCACTCCACACGAGCCTCACAACTCATCGGATCGATCAAAGCCGTGCAAATCCGAGGAGACTGATAACGCCCAATTAGGGGTTATCTTTTAGCCTGATTTGAAGTGCCATTGTGCTGGAAAGCCGTGTTTTAGCCAGAATTCACCCTCGGAAAGCCTCGGTTTTAGGAACGAGACGTTTATTTGCTCTTCGTGAATTTCTGCATGTTTCGTACTTTTATTGAATATGATCGCGGGTTTTTTCCTGCTTTTTCAGGAACAGGTTCGGAAAGTGCATCGGGATGCGTGTCGAGACAGAACCGGGATCACCTCGGGAAACGTGCAGAAAATGCTCGGAGCAGAATTTGACCGAGACTGGTACAAGGGAGAGCGGAATGGAAAACAGAAAGACTGGAGGAGAAACGAGCAGTGAAAACCGACCGAAGAAGCTGAAAAAGCCAAAACCGAGAATCGTCGGGAGTCAGAAGCAACTATTTCATGTTCGTGACGATTTCCGGACAGTTTTGGCCTAGGGGTATTTTGGTCATTTTGACACCGGGCCCGGGTTTCCGGAGTCAAGTTCAGATTTTGTCTCCCAAATTCAGTCAGGAGTTTTCCTATGGCCAGAGCCAAGATTGGACAGAATTCGGAGCAGTTTTGACCCAGGGGTATTTTCGTAATTTTGACAAGTTTCGGGTCAAAACGCAAGACGGGAACACGGGAAAGCAGGAAAACCGGAGATTTCAGGCAGAAGTGTGGGACCCAGAAGACCCAACCGGGCCCACCAGAGGACCAAGCCGGGCCAGGACACAGCCCTGTCTGCGTATATACGCAGGGTTGCGTATATACGCATGCAGGGAGGTGGTGGTGGGTGGATTTTGGGCCCCTGGTTGCGTATATACGCAGCCTTGCGTATATACGCAGCCAGTTTGACTTTTTTCCGAAGTCGCTGGACCGATGGCAGTTTTCGTAAATTCTGGCGCAAGCGTTTCGGGAAAAACAGCACTATTTAAAGACTCGTCCAGACTCGTTGTGAGACAGCACAAAACAGCACTGATCAACACAAGACAGCACAACCGAAGGAGAAGTCGGAGCATCCCTGGAGAGCACGGAAACGCGAATCCAGATTCAAGACACCCGTTTGCTCTTCTTCTCTCTCATTCAAAAACTGTGTTATTTACGTTATGAGTTTTAGTAGCTAAACTTTTACCTAGGTTCTCGGTGAACCTAGGGTTTCGTTTTCAGATTAGTTCTACGTTTTGACTATGAATTCATGATTACGTTATCTTAATATCAGCAGCTTTATCAGTTATTCTGTCTTTGAATTTTACTGTTTATGCATGATCGGAGTCGCGAACCAGAATTGCTACAGACCCGAGCCGGTAGGTGAAAACGTCTGGTTAGGGTTAGGAAGAGAAGACAGAATTTAGCACCTTACCCCGATGGGCCGACTAGCGAAGGGGAGTTAGGACTAGCCTGAAATCGTTGAGACCAACTGTTAGAGAATCTGACCCGGGCCATCAGGACAGGTTAGAAACCCTAGCAGACTTAGAACGAGACTGCAGACTTAGGCAGCTTAACCGGAATCCGACAGTCTGCAGGATTGTGATAACGTGCAGGAAAAGAAAAGATACTGCACCATTGGTACGTGGCACGGATAACGAGACTGCTGTGTGTTTTCATGTCAAACAAAGAACGAAAATCTGAAGAACCCTAGGGGATCCCGGGACCTAGTATCTCAAACCCTAGTTTTACAACCTTAAGATTATTCAGAAAATTCTCGCAAAAATATTTACGTTTTAGTATTTACTTTTAGTACTTAATTACAACCATAATTTCATAATACTCATCCCTTTTACACTTTGTTCGTTAAAACTGATTACTAGAAAAACCTGCAAAGTCCCTGTGGGATCGATAATCTGAGTCGTAATACACTCTATATTACTTGATTTGTATACTTGCGAATAGTACGCTAAATTGCGCATCAGAGACCCGTTGCTCGAGATTTTCATCAGGTTACTTTAAGCCAGTCGTTCCTATGAAGGCTCATGAGGAGCCCTCTTGTCCGTCAGGGTCCTATGTTTCTGTATCGTTTCAACAACAAATGGATAATTGGAATAGACCGCACTCTCCGACTCATCATCCGAACAAGAAATTGAGGCCGGACTTCAAATTTCGGGAACCACTAGACTCCAGGACTCATCTTTTTTAACCTTTATTCTTTGATCTCTCTATGTTATATGCTATCTTCCTATTAGCCTCTTTTGATTTCTCTCCTTGTCTTCTCCACAGGTGCTGTCCTCCAGTCTCCAGTTTGCTTCCTGAAACCTATTGCTTCGTTTTTCTATGTATTTATTCGGTTCTTGGTCTTGTAGCTTTGTTTGTCCTCTTAGCCGGATGTTATAGGTCTCTTTTGTATCTTGTTAGCCTAATAGTTGTTGCTACGCTTCTAATAGTATGTAGGTATTGTGTGCTTCGCCTTATATTAATTGATGTTCTTCATCCGCAAAAAAAAAAAAAAATGTTTAACATATTTTCTCATTTGAAACATCACATCTATTTTCACTTTCTTTGGATATGGCCAAACACGTTTACGGTATTCTCCAAGCGCCCACATTGGGAAAATGTTCTTATATTACGCATGTTGTATCATACGATTCTTCATATACACACCCGTAATTTCCTGTTCATTACATATTTTATTGTAAAAAAACGAAGTTGTATAATAGAAATATGGCTAAAAATATAGAGTACTACTAATGAAGTTGCTAATATTCGCGATAAAGGGTGAACTCGCCTGTCCGGGAAATCGCCTTCATGCATTTGTGTATTAATCAACAACTTGGCAGCTTTGTGTAAAGGAGTTGGGTCCCTCTCGGCGTAAGTATCAAAATCATGTTATACGGAAAAAGACATAACTAATTTGTGTGTTTAGAAATGCAGTTTCAACAAATGAAAGTCTTCTAAAAAATCTCAGCCCCATAAAATGTTATGCACCAATCTGGCCACCGTACATAAGACCAAGTCTAGCCTATGAAGTTTGCACCAAATTTGTTTTGCTTCTATCAAGTGACTGACATTTCTTTTTCATGCATGAAACTTTGAAAAAAAATCAAAAAATCAAAAATATTGTTAAGAATATTTAAAAGAACAATTCTCAAAAAATTAGTGAAGTTGTAAAGAAAGTGCACGAGACCAAGACATGATAAGAGTACCCATGGTGGGTCGTGACATTTTAGGATGACAGTACGGTCCGGTCCAATCTGAGCTATCTGAATGAACCAGGTCCGCATTCAATCTCATTGAAGTGAATCGGATTTGGACCAGGAAAACCGATCCGGTCGGTTTGGATCCAGATTCATATCACAGGGCAGATCTGCTAGGGAACTGACCCAATCCGACAAATATATGCTTTACAAATACTAGTTATACCCGCACGTGTTGCGTACGGGGTAGCTTCGAACCAAGGTTGTGCAAATTAGCTATTGCTCGGTTGTATGTGATGAGCCTTACTCGAAGTTTGAATTATTATGTCTCTAATAGACCATGTTTGAATAGGCCAAAAATAAATATGCCACGTTTGAATCGTGCTTAACATAAAATTTAAGAATTCGCCATAGTTCACCCCCAAAATCGAAGCATTCGGCAACCTATAATAACCTGTTTAATAACCATATCATACTACACCTCAAATTGCGACCATCTAATTTTACCAATATCAGAAGTTACAAACAATCATATTACACAATTCTTAGATAAAAAGGCATAAGATATGTCACTCTTGGATGCCAAATAACAAACATTTGTTCAGATATCAACAACGTCCCGAGTCTGCAGACCAAATAGTCCAAACAATAGTTAAATAAAAAGAAGCCACAAAATCTGCTTCGATACAAAATGTACTTCATATCGTAGTTCTCCATAAGTGGATTGTTGTATTTACATCTGGTGTAGCGAGGGTAGCTGCATGATCAGAGAAGTATTTCATTTAAGTAATAACACAACCTCAACAACAACAACAACAACAACAACAACAACAACATAAAAAAATCCTAGACCAAAATTTGTTCACAAAATCCTAGACATTTATGGGCCGACAATAACGTAACAACTGATTTCAGTTTTACATATCTATACATCAACAAAAATTAATTCGCCACAAACTTGTGAGTTCGAAGAGAAGAAGAATAAGAAAAAGAACAATAACAGAAGGAGGATTTTTTCAGATGATTTACTTGAGTATGTTTACCATTTACTGCCAAAGAGATGTGTGTGTGTGTGCGTGTTGAGTACGTATGTTTACCATTTACTGTCAAAGACATGTAAATATATATTGAATATATAACAAAAGGAGGATTTTTTCAGATGATTTACTCGAGTATGTTACCATTTACTGTCAAAGAGATGTAAATATATATTGAATATATAACAAAAGGAGGATACATACATCTCTTTGACAGTAAATGGTAAACAAAAGAGATGTAAATATATATATATATATATATGTGTATATATATATATATGTATACATCTCTTTGACAGTAAATGGTAAACATACTCAAGTAAATCATCTGAAAAAATTCTAACATAAGATCCATAAAATATATATCCATGTACAGTTAAAATATAAAGCACAGTTATCAACTGACAACATAATCCTCACTACATACATTAAAAATCCTAAATCCATGCATCAATTTTCCAACATATGACTTACAATAGTGTATGTGTTTCCCCATGTTAAACTCCTAACAGTCGACATTATCCCAAAACCAATCTCATCGTTTCCAAAACGTTTCTCACGAGGTATCAGTCCAGCATAAAACACTATCCAGGGCCCAGACTCACCTTTTAAGATACAAAAATCCATGTCACCTTTCCTCCATCTCTGTTTTCCTCGAAAAAAATACCCATCTCCAGCAACATACATCAAACATCTCATTTCCTCCAAACGCATACCATTGGATTCTTAACATGCTCAATACAATATTGTAAAGGGTAAAAGACAAAAAACCACCCCTCGAGTATGGGGTATATACAAAAAAACCCCTCGTGTTCGGGGATATACAAAATCCACCCCTGTCAGAGTTAGTGGCTAACGGCACACTAACGGAGGGGTTAAAAGACAAAAATACCCATAACAATTTAGAAAATTGCACACTATTAATACAGTTTCCTTCCTTTCTCCTCCCCCCTTTCTTAACCCTAAATAATCTCTTCCACACACTCTCTCTCTCTTCTCTCCCTTCTCACGGCAGCAGCAACAAGCCAACAACCAGTCAACCACCACTTCTGCCCCGTTGACGAACCTCACCCGAAACCACCACCAACAGTAGCAGACGAACCTCACAATCAACCTCTCTCACCCTGGTATGCCCTTCTCTCCGTTCGCTCTCTCTCCCTCTGTCTCAGATCTGAGTTTAACCGCAGCAACGGTGGTGGTGTCT
Organism: Linanthus parryae; assembly: GCA_023055425.1. Classification (NCBI taxonomy): domain Eukaryota; kingdom Viridiplantae; phylum Streptophyta; class Magnoliopsida; order Ericales; family Polemoniaceae; genus Linanthus; species Linanthus parryae. Next base: position 142,647,517 of record JALGPY010000004.1, on the reverse strand, counting down.
TGCCGACGCCGCCCTTTTCGGAGGTGATGACGACGACGACTTGGCTATGGTGGTTGCGAATCTCGTGGAGGCGAATTTGGTGGTCTTGACTTGACGTATCAAAACCACTGGTCGGCTTTGATGCGAGAATCCGATCCAGTTCGCATTTGGGGTAAATCTCACTGAAATCCCTCGAATGGCTCTTCCCCAGCTTCTCCCCTCTCCCTCCTCTTCACCTCTCGTCGGATTTGGGGGAACCGGTGTGGTGCTTCTCCGAGAAGGAGGAGGCGGAGCAGCGGAGGGGATTGAATTTCCGGCGGCGGTGGTGGTGGTTGTGGTGGCGGTGAATGAGGGAGGGGTTGAGGGAGAGAGATCCCCTTATTCCCACTCCCCCTCGTCCTCTTCCCCGGCGCAATCCTCCCCTTGCAGATCTTCGAGTTCCGCTACCGCAATCGTCCTCAATGCTCCGCCTTCTCTGAATGACGAATTGCTCATATCAGTTGATCTTATTTGGGTGGCTGTTTTATGTGAATGAAACTTCTCATATGTGGGTTGTGGGTTGAGGAAGGCAGTGTTTTTGTTGGCTACTTCGGTGGCTTTTATCTTGCCTGCTAAACTTGTGGCAGAGAAGTGGTTGTGGTGGTGATGTTGAAGAATGATGGAAATGGTGATGTTGAAGAATGATGCTAATGACGATCCTCTTATTTTTGGGGTTGAAGTGAAAAAGATTGAAATTTTTCTCTCGGTTTCTTTATGGTATTGGTGGTGTGCTGGTGGTGGTGTAATGGTGGTGGAGGTGTTGCTGGTGGTGTGTTGGTGGTAGAGGTGGTGGTGAAGAAGAACACCAAGAACATAAATCACAAACACAAAAAATTCAATAGGGGCAAATTGGTCATAAAAAAGACAGATTGCTCCCCCATACTTATTGATTGTAACAGAAGGGTGTTTTTCGTCTAACGTCCATCCACTGACAGGGGTGGTTTTTGTCTCGACAGGGTGGTCTTTGTATATCCCCGAACACGAGGGGTTTTTTTTGTATATACCCCATACTCAAGGGGTGGTTTTTGTCTTTTACCCTATTGTAAAACCCCCCCATGTTCCTGGACTAAAATCTCAGTAAACCACTCCAAAGATTTAGTGTGTATCCGTATCCACTGTTTGTGAAACATGACTTCCACGTAGATGTTTTCTCCAAACATTCAGATCACTACAACTCACAACTCTACATGATATTGAAGGACCCATTGTATAATCGCGTTTTAAGTGAACTCTCAATTGGGATGACTTGCAAGCCATATCTCTTCACCCAATCCAAAGTTTGAAGAGTCTACAAGAAACTTCAACAATTTTCACCCACTAGTATCATTTCTAAGTAACCAAAGAAACTCTCCCCCCAATTGAACAACAAGACACAACTAACCAAGTGTAGTTTCAAGCTAAATCACCATTATTATTACTTCATTAATAAATCAAACTGTACGAAGACATCTACCGTAAAATCTAAAATCCCTCCAGCCTCACCAAACTCCGAACTTCTGCGAAGGTTATATCACATTTACTGATCTCAAAAGGCAAAATCATACATAGCAACAAACTAAACTGATAAGCTGCTACAAGTTCGAGATGGACATAGAAAATAATCAAAAATAGCCCAATTCTCATCTCCATTTGTCTCAAAAATATCCAATACTGGTAAACCAAAATCTAGGCGTTCGAACAACCCTCATGGCCCACAAACAAAAACATTGACCAAGGTCTGTAGCTACTGCTAAATTGTAGTGAAAGGGTTCAGCGCCAATTTAAATAAAGTTGTTCTCTAGAATTAAATTACTAGGAGAGCTAATTACGGTAACTAAACCTTCTTATTATGTTCAAAGAACCAGGACTTCACACAGTTAGTTGTTTAGATATAAATAAAAATATGCCTAGCAAATAACATAGATAGGCAGAAAGTGCAAAGTGCCTTAGGTGCTTCTGAAACATAATATAATAGCCAAACACAATACCTTTAAAAGCAGGTCTCCTCCACTCGTCTTCTTGCCACCCCTTTTTCCTTTTTCTTCAGCACACTGCTAGCCAAATCAAGCAAAAAAATCAACATAGAATAATTCAACCATACAACAATTTGAAATCATAATCAAGGCAGAGGATTGGCAAAACAGAGAGAGAGAGAGAGAGAGCGAATAGTTACTTTGGTTTTGGATACCCTAATCAACAGGAGGGAGAGTATGGATCACACTAACAATTTTGAAACACCATTGGTGAACAAAACGGATATAGTTCCCTGAAACCTCTCCTCACAAAAAGTTCCCAATCAGCTGTCCTTCCACAACCACATCCAAAAAGTTCAAGAACAGTGCTAAAGCACCAACCTTCTCTACCTGAACAAAACCTAGCATCAACAACTTTCCTCAACAAGCTTTATCGCTCCATTTCGAATCTCCAAAAGCACTTCACCAATAAGGACCAATTAAAAGGATGAGAACTCAACATTAGTGCCCCGTACTGACCAACCTGAAAACCCCTCCCTCAAATGTTCTCTCTGGCATCTTACCAAGAGCCCTCATCCCCATGATATCTCAAATGTTCTCTCTAGCATCTTACTAAGAGCCCTCATCACCATGACTATGATAAGGGTGAAAAAACAATTAAGGAGTTCATTTCCAAGAATGGAAAGGCTAACCAAAAGAAATACAAGCCTAAATACAACCTATCCACCGATGACTAAAACTCTTCATCCCTTGGATTTAAAGCAGAAACTGTCAGTTCCCATGATCTTACACCTTCTTAGAGTCCCTTTTGTAAAGACTTGCGACTCGCCTCCTTTTAACAACCTATGATCTCACAATCCTTCGCTGTCAGAACCGCATCCAAAATCTGTCTATCTACTAAAATAACATTGTCTATTCAAAAATAAGAGAAGGTAGAATGCGTCCAAAAAAAAAAAAGCACAGTGACGAAAATATTATACGAGCGATTCAGCAGATTGATACGTGTGCCCGGCCTCCTCCCCAGCAAAAGCTAACTCTACCTACTTGACTCAGGCAATAAAATTTGACGCTCTTTGAGAGTTAGCTAACCAGTTAAAAGATCTTGAACACCTATCACCATCCTTAACCACAAAACACTTTGACTTTTAATGTACCAAATTCACTATACGAGCAAATGCACCCATAAAAGAGGCAGCTCTCTCGTTCTGACCCACAACACTCCCCCATCACTCCTCCCCACGAAGTTTGCGTAACCTCTATCCATCGCATCTATGTCAGTCAAAACATAAAAGGAAATTACCTTAATCCAACTTTTGACATCCTCTTTGACAGAGAAAATCGCAAACCAAAAAACATAACTCCCACAGCCCAGGATTCCTTAACCCTTGCACCAAGACATGACTCAGATCCTTAAAAACATCCTTCTGAAGCCACATCCTCAAACATTAAAGGGAACAGTGGGGTTACCCCCACTCATAAACCCTCCCCTCTCAATGACTGGGCAGAGTCTAGAAACCGATCACATACAAGAATGTCGTTCACCACAAAAGAACGTGGATTTGTTCTCTCCAGGCCTAACTGATCGCTCAATATACCCATATAACTCAGCCCGGATAATATTGTACGTTAACTGATTGACAGTCGGACCCGAATAATAATGTATCAGGCCTGGACTGTCAATTGATTAAGAACTTCATTACTGTAAACCCGGATAAGATCTTACGCTTCATCCTATGCAGCCCAACAGGTAAGACTCTTGGAATGAGAGTGGACAGCCTCTAAAATCATGCTGGAACTTCGCCACCAAAGCGAAAGACCAGTCATCCACTTTCATAGTCTCGAACGCAGGTCTGACACTTGGAAGTCTCCCAACAACTCGGGCACCTGTGATGGCTGACTAGACCGCTGTATCCTCTCTATTCACTAGTCCCCAATTGAAAGATACAATTTTCTCGATTAGCTTGTTCGGCCTTGATGAAACACAAATGAAAATCAACGCACTGACAAACTAGTTGGATACCAAATTTATAACGGCCCCTTTCTCTGTCACTCCTCACGTTCATTCTGTAAAACTGAGGTATTTAGGCCTAATTAATCACCCCCCCCGGGCTTCTCAAAAACAAGGATCAAGGACTGGAACAAAGACATGTTGGTGACCCCTAAAATTAATTGTGACTCAATAGTCTAGAAATCTACATAAAAAATAAGAAAGGCCAACAAATAAAATGTTGGTTGCCCCTAAAATTCAATTTCAAGATGAAGAGGGAAATTTACAATTGAAAATCACTCTGCAACAGACTATTGATGCATCCAGTTCAAGATAAATAAAATAAAATAAAATAAATAAAATAAAATAAAATAAAATAAAATAAAATAAAATAAAATAAAATAAAATAAAATAAAAGAGGACCACATGAAACCAATCGTATCAGAAATCCGAAGTTGTTGTCTTTTATGTTAGCTCACACTGAGACATGTATTATCCATCTCCTTGCATCATTTTCTTCTTATTTTTCTTCCGCCCTCCTATACTTATATCCTTGCTCAACCTCCAGCATTTTACCTTGATATCAATACCTTTATACGGAACCAAGTTAGATTTCAGAGTTCAGTAATCTATAAATCTACAGTTCCAGACCATCCAAATCAATGTTTCAATAAATTGTAAAAAATAACAAGTGCAGTATGCATGCACGTACGTATATACTCCCCTTTCTGTGTCTTCAATTTTCTACTCAGTTGTCCTAATTTCCCCTTTCTTCCTAGAGTAGAACTCTGACCAAAGAACGAAAGACCGTAAGCCAGTCACACTTCTTCCCATCAAACAGCTCCTACTTCCTTGATCAAGTTAATTGTTGTACAATCAATTATACTTTCATCCGATTCCCACATTATTCGTATCTTTCTATTAATAAAGTAATCCACAAATCAAAAACACAGTATAACAAAATTACTGTCGGGAGACACAGGAACAATATCCTTGTGTTACAAATTCTGGACACAAGACTTATCCTTGTGTTACAAATTCTGGACACAAGACTTGCAAACAATCTGTACGTAGCTGCAACAAGTTCAACTTCTAAGATAATATTTATCCCAGCAATGTCGTCAATAGAAACACAGGCATCTGTAAGAGTAATATGTTAACATCAAGACACAGATACACAATAGTTAACCTTTGAATAAAAAAGCAGATGCAAGAAACCCAATATGAACTAGTCACATAGTTATCCCATCATCAATTACTTTATCCAGAATTGAAGTCTTGTGCACATATCTTTTTCGACTGCTTCTCACGCACGTCAGAAACTTGAGAAAAGGAATCTTGGTTGTATACGGTACCTTGTGAATTATAGCTAACGAATTGGGTTAAGCATTTTCCTCCAGTAATTAGGAACTAGGATCAACCAGTAATCTGATTAATAATTACAAATGGTATCAGTGCCGACATGGTCTGTGGTGTGCACGGTGAAGAGGGCTAGAGGTTTCGTGCTAATGGACGGCCGTTAGCTTTTGTCTTTCCGAAGAGAACATACGGTAGCAAACAACGCATAGACATACTAAGAGTTATTCCGCATCTACAAAGCCAGTCATCTCAGTTCAAACTTTTAATATTCTATAAACATATCCTTTGCTTTTCTCTTGAAATAAAACCCAAGTAATTCCTTATGGACAAAATATGTCGTGTTCCTAAGTCACCAACAAATAAACTCCAAACCCAAAAGAACAATGCCAACTTGGGTAACCTCAAAACTTGTATGCTTCTTCTTATTTCAAGACAACACTCTTTATTATACTCAGATGAGAGTACATCGTATAGGCTTTCACCAAATTACTTTATTGTCTTTCTCCATAGTAATTATAATTTTTCTGTCATAGCTTCCTCGAATCCTTTTGCTCCAAAATTTCAAATTTTAAGGAACTACCACCAACATAACCATAATGTGATATAGCCTTGAAACCCATATCCTCCAATCACAAAATTTCAAGGTTTGCCACTACATAAGTGGAAAACATATGCGCAGATTCCACATTTCAAATTCTGGCCAAAGAAGACAAATCCAATATTACAGCAATTATAAACCTCAAGGAACCCAACATCCTCAATCCCACGATAAATATCACTAAACAATAATTGAATTACATAATCGTCAATACATACATTGAAAATTCTAAATCCATGCATCAATTTTGCAACCTATGACTTACAATAGTGTATGTGTTTCCCCACGTTAAACTCCTATCAGTCGACACTATCCCAAAACCAATCTCATCATTTTCAAAAAGTTTCTCATGAGGTATCAGTAATGCATAACACACTATCCAGAGCCCAGACTCACCTTTTAAGTTCAGGACAACAACCAAAAAAACAAGCTCGAGCTCGGCCATGTTTCTCCCTCCCTAACCAACACCATCTCCTCAACCTGCCCACAAATAAAGAATCACCAAAATATAAACATCTCATCCTGCCAGATATTCAGTACACCTCACTTGTCCTTTTTACGATTACCTAACCCTTTTTTGTCCACTTGACTGCTCATTTCTTCCTTTTTAATGGTCCTTTTTCATTTACTTATCCACCCCATTACCTTGGCATTCATATCCTATCAAACATCCTAGGACTTATTACATCAACCGCCCACGGCCACCAAAAAAAACCGTGTAACCTTGGCCAAATCCAAAAATAAGTGAATGCATGAGCTGATCTTGTACCAAACAATAAGATAAACTAATTCTGAATTCAAAGATTAACACAAGAAAATGAGCATTTCACTTCCCTCTATCTCCATGTTCTCCAACAAAACTGAATGCAACAAAATGCATCCAACTGTTGCTCACAAACAAAAACATTTACTAGACCTGCCAACTACTGTTCCATTTCTTCCGCCTAGTATACTTTTTTTTGTTTTCAATCTTACTGTCATCATTTGGCACATCATATTGCATCATTCGAACGTTTACCATAACCAACCAAGTAAACAGATGACATTACCTTGCCATCCATATCATATCAAACTAAAATCACTATTTACCTTACTTCAACCAACCCCATGATAGACAAAGATGAATAATGAATTGTATATTGAATCAAAGTCAGAACTACACTTATATAGACTGACCCAGGGACTAGACAATAAATTATAATAACATAAATAACCCTAAAGTAATAGTAAGTCTATTTATTGTCCATACGCCCCCGCAAGATGGAGGATCTAGAGAAGACTCCAATCTTGCCACTAGAGAAGACTCCAATCTTGCCACGAACACCAAGAAACGTAACTCTAGAAAGAGCCTTGGTAAGACAGTCCGCAAGCCGATCAGCAAGAAACGTAACTCTAGAAAGAGCCTTGGTAAGACAGTCCGCAAGCCGATCAGCCGAGGACACATGAGAGACACGTCGTTGACGAGCCTGAACTCTCTCGCGCACAAAGTGGAAATCCAATGCCAGAGGCTTCATGCGAGAGTGGAAACAGGATTGGAGCACAGGTAAGTGGCACCAATATTATCGTAGTAGATAACCGGAGACGAGCTGAGGGTAACTCCAAGTTCAGCAAGCAGATAAGACACCCAACATAGCTTAGCAGAAGTGGCAGCCACAGCACGATACTCAGCCTCAGTAGACGATCGAGCCACAATCTTCTGCTTCTTAGAACACCAAGCGATGAGGGGACCACCGATGTAGACCAAGAAGCCAGTCGTAGAGCAAAAATCATCCTTGTCCCCTGCCCAGTCAACATCGGAAAAGGCATAGAGGAAAGCCGGACCACGACGAACAACAATTCCCATATCGATAGTACCCTGTAGATATCGAAGGAGACGCCGGACAGCATGCCAGTGAGTAGTGGTGGGACGATATACAAACTAAGACAGCTTGTTAACAGCATAGGGAATATCCGGCCTAGTAAGAGACAAGTACTGCAAGCTCCCAACAACAGTCCTATAAGCAGTAGCATCTGAGAGAGCCGAATCACTAGCAAGGGAGAGAGGGGCAGATGGATCCAGCAGAGTCTGTACCGGATTGGCATCGGTCACGGATCATGCCGTGTCGCTGGAGGAGGTCATAAACATAACCACTCTGAGACAGCAACAAACCGTCGCGATGGCGAAGAACCTCAACCCCCAGAAAATAAGATAAGTCACCTAAGTCTTTGAGAGAAAACTTGTGAGACAAGGCAGAGATACACTTCTGGACAAAGGAAGCATCAGAACCAGTAACAATGATGTCATCAACATAAACTAGAAGGAATACAGTCGTGCTTGAACCACGATACATAAAAAGAGAAGTGCCGGCCTTGGAGTTAGTGCACCCTTGCTGAAGAAGGAACTGGCGCAACTCAGCGTACCAAGCCCTTGGAGCCTGTTTAAGGCCATAGATTGCCTTTTTGAGGCGACATACATGAGTAGGACGATCCCGGTCAATTAACCCTGAGGCTGAGCCATGAATACATCCTCATGAAGAGTACCCTGTAGGAAGGCATTGTTGACATCCAACTGCTTCAGTGGCCAACCTGATTGACAGCAATAGTGAGAATAACACGAATGGTAGTCGGCTTCACAACCAGGGCACTGATGAAAACCCTTGGCCATAAGCCGGGCTTTATACCTGTCAACCGAGTCATCCTGTCGTCGCTTGATGCGAAACACTCACCTGCAACCAACCAGATTTCGTACGGAAGTAGAGAACTAATTCCCAAGTGTCATTGCTCAGGAGAGCATCAAACACAGCAGCCATAGCAGACCTCCACTGAGGGTCACGCAAAGCCTGAGTGGCTATAGAAGGCTCGTCATCGGAAGAACTGACTGTGGCACTGAGAGAGTACTTCTCACGAGACGGTAGTGTTTCATCTTTAGAGCGGGTAACCATGACATGACCAGCTGGAGCTGAAGGACCCACGGAAACTGAAGTTGGAGTTGTTACCTGAGAGTCCAATGCAACAGTGGGGACCGCCGGATCCAGTGAGGTCGTGGGGGCCACTAGGTCAATAGATGCTGGTGGAGCCGACACTTTAGGCAGTCTACTCTACTGTAATCCAGAGTACCTCTGAGGGGGAGGAACAGGGGGATCAGAGGGGGATCAGTGGGGAACAGCAGGATGACCAAGGCGATGGTGCCGCGAACTGAAAGTGGGTCTGTACTCCATGGTAAGTGCAAGAGGAGGTGAATGTTTGGCTGGCCAGATAGACTCCATTCCTAAGAGGTCCTGTGAGAAGTGGCGCCCCCGTAGTTCGATCCTTCAAAACAAAACCAGTATGTGAGAACTCAACAGTCAGATGATTTTGTTCACACAATTTCGCAACAGATGTGAAGTTTTGTTTAATTGAAGGAAAACATATAACTCCATATAAAGAAAAATGATGGGCACCATGCTGAAGATAAACAGAACCAGTGTGAGTAATCGGAAGACCTATACCATCACCAATCATGACATCCTCAGTATGCTTATAAGGCTAATGGAAGGAGAGATTCTGCAGATCGGAAGTGATGTGATGAGTGGCGCCACTGTCTAAGAGCCACGCCGGAGTCACTGGACTAGGTGCTGAGGGAACAGTGACAAGATTAGAGCCCCGACGGGAGGCCTGAATGATCCAAACTGAAGAGGTCCGAATTTAACGGAGACACTGAACTGGGGGCAGTCTCGAATCTGATGACCCTGGGCATTACACCCTTGACAGAACCCTTTAAAGATTTTGGGAACGCGGTTACCAGATGACTGCTGCTGGGAACCGGTTGGGTTCCATGGAGCGGACGGAGCCAACCACTGCTATGGCTATGGAGGTGCCCACTGCTAAGACAGGGGGTTCGGCCAGTACTGCAGAGAGGTCTGAGAGGGTTGCGGCTGGCCACGGTTGCGCCCTTTGTTTTTGGCTGAAGGTCCCGTGTTGTAATTGACAGATGCAGGATATCCACTAATCGAAGTTAGAGACTGACTCTGAAGTGTAAGTTCCTGATGAGACAGTTTTTCAAATAGCTCTTCGTATCCAATATCAATGTCCCTACTCCTGACAGCTGCAATCACTGGATGATAAACCTCATTTAGGCCATCTAAGATCCAATCAACCACATCAACTTCGTCCATGGGTTTGCCAAGGAGGGCGAGTTCATCAGCTTTGTTTTTGACAAACCGAAAAAACTCTGCAATTGTGCGTGTTTCTTGTTGAGAACGCTTCAGGTGTTCCTTGATCTGCATAATATGACTCCTAGAGGGTTTAGCGTAGATGTTGCGAAGTGTATCCCAAATCTGAACCGCAGATTGTGCGTGTGCGACATGGGAGAACGTCGTGGGTGTAAAAGTACTGACTAAGTATGCAGCAATCAACTGATCCTGCTGGTACCAAGCAATATAGCTTGGATTAGGGACCACTTGTCCAGCAGCCGACGGAGCCGAGGTGGCGGAGGTGGATTCGGACACGCCTGACGAGGCAGTGCCGGTACCGGTGGGGGCAGCGGTGGTTTTGACGGTTCCCGTCGCCGTCTGCGTCGATGTCGTTTGCTTCTAGGCGGCGGCATCGTCCTGTTTCGTCACAGTTGGTGACGGTGGGAGGATCGTGCCATCAATAAACTCAGCAAGCCCATGCCCTCGTAGGGTGAAGAGGGTTTGTGACTGCCAGAGGGTGCAGTTGCCAACATCAACCTTTTGAATGGCATTGGTAGGGTTGATCACCACCAAGGGTTTGGTGGCGTCGAAAACAGCGGGAGCGGAAGAAAAGAACGGCGTGGTTTGAGCCATGGTGGCTACACCGTGTTCGTCGAGAGTAAGGATTGTTCAGAGGGTGGGGCGGCTAGGGTTAGGGTTTTGAGAGAAGACGCGGATCTTCTGCTATGATACCATGATAGACAAAGATGAATAATGAATTTTATATTAAATCAAAGTCAGAACTACACTTATATAGACCGACCCAGGGACTAGATAATAAATTATAATAACAACCCTAAAGTAATAGTAAGTCTATTTATTGTCCATACCCCAAACACCTATGATGATACAACGACCTTGAACATAGACCACTTCTACAATTTTGCACATAACACAAATGACCACATTATCTAATCACAGAATCAAACATAAACATAACCTACGATCATCAAAAAACTCATACTTGGGAGTCAAATCCATTCCTGAAACGTGTGTTACACTACCAAGGAAAATAGAATACATGATGATATGGTGAATACGATGATGACTTCAGTTGAATAAATTTGGGGTTTTGGAATTGTAAATGATGAGGTCATCAATTCATTCGCATAGTTTTCATTGAGTAAGGTAAAAGGAGGTTTCGAAAATGGAGATGATATAAGTTATATTTCCACGAGGCTCTCATTGTTGAACAAGTTATTGATTTCGGGTATGTAGGGTACATATGACAGTGCTGGATCAAAATTTGGGTCTACAGAATTGAAAATGTTAGTCCATATTTCTTGAGAGGATTCTAACTCAGGAGGGCCACTAGAATAAGTGAAGATTTGGTAAACACGTTGATGGATATCAGTTCAGAAAATTTGGGGTTTTCCGAAACGTAAATGATGAGGTTCCATCACATACTTTTCATTGAGCTAAGTAAAAAACAAGTTTTGAGAATTGAGATGATAGAAGTTATATTTCCACGGGACGTTCTCTTAGTTGGATGATTTATTGATTCTCGAGATGTTGAGTACATATGGTTGTTGTGGGTCTAAAAACTTTAGGGCTATAGAATTGGAAATGTTCGGTCAATATTTCACGAGAGGATTCCACGAGAGATTCTAGCCAAGAAAGGAAAATCGGATAGACGATTATTTGGTAAACGTGTTGATGGTTATTTCAGTTCAGATAGTTAAGATAATGTGGAGTTTTCGGAATCGTACATGATGAGGTCATCATTTCCATCGGATACTTCTCCTTAGGTAACGTAAAACAGGCTTTGAGAATGAAATGATACAAGTTATATCCCCACATGCTTCTCGTGCCCTGTTAGGTGGCCAGATTATTGATTTCGGGAATGTTGGGTACATGTGATAGTGTTGGGTCATAAAAGTTTGGGCCTATAAGTTCGAACTGTTTAAGTCCATATTTCACAAGTGGATTCTATCTAGGAATGGTAAGGGTAGTGATTATTAGGTTCAAAATATAAGAGGTCTTGTGATATTGGATGTTTGGCCGGATTATGTGAATGGGGCAAGGTAGTTTGGTTTCGTACATGTCGAGCACATGCTGTTTATAAAATTAAGCGCCTCAAGAAAAGGTAAAATATAAATCGTCGTTCCGAAGCATTTGTATGGAGTGAAGTAAAATTGAATATATAAAATTTTGGTAAATGTTCATAATGGTTGTTTGAATATATTAAACAGAATACATGATAACATGATTACTTGTTAACATGATGGTTCAGAAATTTGGAATTTTCAGAACCGTAAATGATGGAGTCATCATTTCCATCGGATACTTTTCATTGGTAGTGTAACACAAGTTTCATGAATGAAGGTGATGTAGATTATCATGGAATGATAGTGTTTTTACTCGGTTAGAGAAATTTAAATCATGAATGTTTTGGTGATGGCGTTCGTAGTTATTAATAGGTTCAAAATATATGAGGCTTTGTGGAATAAGAAATAACATAATTCCATAATTTTCATGGGATCACGTTAATAGGGCAAGGTAAATTGGTTGTGTGAATATCGGGCACACTGTTAAGGTGAGTTGAAAAGAATTGGATTGGGCATTTATGTGTGCATGACAGGATAGTTCTAGTTAGTATTGGACATTGGATACATGAACCTTTGACAAATAAGTCCACAATGGCTATCTTGGTTTGATTTTTTTTGCGAAATTGGAATAAATATAATTCATCGGTTCCATGAAATTATTTGAATCGGGCAAGGTAAACTGGTTCCGTCCAATAATTTGGGATTTCCTAATCAAGAAGAGCTCATGTAAGTGTGGATTGAGAGTATGTAATTGGAGATGCTATTAATCATGAATCCATGGAAGATTCTTATTGAGTAAGAAAACATTAACTGGCCTCGGTTAAATTAGACCGCCTAAACTAAAACCACAATTCAACTAACTTTTCTCCATACGCTTCTATCTAATCCCAATTCTGATATGAAAATATATAAAATCACTTCACCAACTTCACCCCCAACTTCAACTAAAGTGGAAATCCACACATCTTGATGTCCAAATCAATCTTACCTAATGGTATGAAGCAGCCACAAAATGTGGCAGGTCCCTAACTAGGCTCATAAATCAAGAATATCCCTCAAACTCTCGACGCTTATGGGACCCAAACATCAAATATCTGTCTGTACCTTATCCTTTTATCTACGTCTTCTTTGCTCACTATATTCTAGTAAATTAATCCCCCCCACCCACCAAAAAAAACTCTCAGAATTATCAAAAAAGTTACTTTAATGTAGATTCAGAGAATAGGATTCAACACATAAGAACTTTCCAATTTCCTACACAATCATGTGACAAAGTGGCCGTTGGACCACATAAGATATGTTATTCATGACTAAACAGTTGTAAATAAGTTCTTCAAAAGTCTCCACCAAACAGTGTTTTTCTCCAGCCTTAATCCACGTCACCTTTCCTCCATCTCTATTTCGCTCGACACAGTTGCCCATCTCCAACAACAAACATCAAATATCCCATTTCCTACAATTGCATACCATTGGATTCTCAAAATGATCAATTCAGTAGTGTAACTACAACCCCCATGTTCCTGGCCTTAAATTTCAGTGAACCACCTCAAAAATTTAGCGTGTGTCTGTACCCACTGTTTGTGAAACATGACTTCCACGTAATACTTTTCTCCAAACCTTCAGATCACAACAACTAGTAACTCCGCTTTAAGTGAACTCTCAACTGGGTTGACTTGCAAGCCTGATCGCTTCACCTATTCCAAAGTTTAAAGAGTCTACAAGAAACTTAAACAATCTTCACCGACTAACCAAGTGTAGGTTCATGCTAAATCACCATTATTACTTCATTAATAAATCAAACTGTACTAAGACATCTATAGTAAAATCTAAAATCCCTCCAGACTCAACAAACTCCAAACTTCTGCAAAGGTTAGATCACATTTACTGATCTCAAAAGTCAAAATCATACATAGCAATAAACTAAACTGATAAGCTGCTTCAAGTTTGAGATGGAACATAGAAAACAATCAAAAACAGCCCAATTTTCATCTCCATTTGTCTAAAAAATATCTAACTGCTCACATTTTCTCTAGAAAAAAAGTATCAGCAAACGTGACCGCAGTAAGATACAACGGAGTAGCATTTTCTCAAATACATCAAGAAATACTTGCTCAAGCTGCATTGAGTTTATATTGTTACCTGCTAGGAATTCACCGCTCATTCTGTGTATCGATCAATAGTTCTGGTGTTTTGTAAGAAAGTCAGATGTCTCTGTCACAGCCTGATTCATATAAGAACAGATAGCACAGAAGGCAAAGTTTAGGCAAACATTAGAAACTAACAAACACTTGTATAGGCATACACTCGGTCACAAGATAAGCAACACATAGTAATCACGGGTACACAAAATCTTCTATAGCTTGAGTAAACACCAAATGCTTACAGTTACAGTTAATTTGTCTGATCTGTTTATGTTTCTCTTTTAGGTGAAAATGAGAAAGAAACAGAGCATGTAGAAACAGAATTTTCCAGTTTCGCCAAATTGGGAACAAACACCCATGTTATGTTGGTTTATAACTGGTCAACATATTTTTTATCATCTCCTGCTTGGATAAAACATTTGAAACACAGAGATGCATAAGCATTTAGTAAGTGTATCTGCAAGTTAACTCTGCGTAGACATGTATGGCGTACAAAACAACCCATTCTCCAATTTCTCTTTTGATGAAGTGTATCTATTTTGATATGCTTTGTTCTATCATGTGGTAGTGTGCTATGACAATTGCAGACTTGCCATCACAATAAAGGGTCAATGGAGATCCATTTTGATCTTCAGGTCTTCAAGGATAATCTTAACCAACGTAGTTCACTCACACCTTGAACCATTGGTCGGAATTCTGCTCACACATTGGAGGGTGATACATCTTGATAGCCATTGATCTTTAGCTTGGCGAACCAGCTGTAATTGACGCCTCAAAATGTCATGGCTTTCATGGAGAAGCTGACTATAGATAAATCGCGGATAGCAAGGTCGGCTTTCAGGAACTCCGGAGACAACTATGTTGATAGCGGCATGAACAAGCGTAGAAAATCCAGGAAAGCCATGATACCAAGATCCTTGTAGAAATATGAAGCATATCTAGGGCTTCGCTGAAGACGTGGAGTATGGTGATGGTGTTCGGAATTGGGGTTGTGATAATCGGAACGTGGACGCTACAACACGCCTGAATGAAGAACTGTCGGCTTCAGCTTCAAAGTGGTTGGCAGAAGCTTCATCAGCTTCAGGTGGTAAGGAAGTGGCATAAGAATGGGCAGATTCATCAGAATAGGGGTCAGAACCTGACATAGGGACGTCTCAAGTAGAAGTAGTTGGATGCATGTTGAATATATTCTGCAAAATCCACTTTCCAGCCTTTATAATTCTGTAAATATTTGCTAGATTTAGATTAAAATATGGGTTGTCCGTACCGCAAGAAAATTGAGGTACAATCTCATAGGGGAAATGTACTGACCCTTGATCTGCAGATCTTTTAGAGGAATGTGTTGAGTCTAGTGACGCGGTCTCATCGGAAGGATGCACTAAGCCTATTACTCGGGAGGGATGTATGATAGGAGTGCTCTTGAATCCTTCTGGTTTAAGGGAGGGTGGTACTTGGAGATGTTGAGATATGGGCTTCATGTCAACGTCGAGTAAAGGAGTTCACTGCAGGCGTTTTTGGCGCTGAGATAATGGCTCAAAGCCGAGTTTAGTGGATAAGGAAAGCGCAACAGCCAAAGGTGGTCTTCAAGCATGTTTTCTAGAACGCTTTTACAACATCCACCACCGAATCCCCCACCAACACCACTTGCTCTCCCAGCCAAACCCATCCCATATCAACACCAACACCTATTTTCACGAACACAAACTTCCATTAGAAGCTCCTAATCACCTACTCGAGACCCATCATCTCCTTCACTAGCAATCAAATTCACTCTCGCAAATCGACAATTAAAACCACCAAGTTTTGCTTGGTTGAGTCTGGTACAAATCAGACTCACTAGAGAAGCCACCCACCATCACCTTAACCACCTACCTTTCTCTTTACAATCTACAACACCACAGCAACAACCGCTATTGCACTCACTACCAAATGCCAGAGACAAATAGCACTTATTCCCAAATCCAAAAGCCCACCAAGAATCAATATCCACAATTGATTACTCAAATCAGAGGCCCTTTGCTTCGATAAATTAGAACCAGAGCATTATGGTCGGTTGAAGACTTATTTCCAGAAACACCAACACGTGGTTTGACCAATGTCCATTTCACATAAATGTTGTAATCTGGTTGAAATTTCATTGATTTGCACACTTGAGGATACAAATGCATTTTTCCGTCATACTAATATGTTGTATATCCGGTATTTTTGTTGAGAAGTCCCACATCGGACGTTCAAGAAGAAGAAATATAATTAATAAGTGTCCTGTGCTACTCCCCTCATTGCCAATTGGTTTTGAGGTGGAACCCCATGGATTCTTACAATTTTCACTAAAAGAGTGAACACATGTTTGGTAGTCAAAAGAGGTGTTAGTGAAGTTTTTCAAACTAGAAGGAAGGGGTGTAAATGAGGATCGTCACTACTAAAAGAGATAAGTAGTTGATTCATTTCAGATATGCTATCATAGGTCTGTCTAAATTTAACATACTAGAGTGCTTATGCAAATCGGGCAATTCAACTAGCCACCAATTGAAATTTGTACCAAAAACTCGACCCTAATTACAGTTAAGCCAGCGAACTTTTGTCCGGCCCCGCCCAAGCCCAATTTTGGTTCGAGCTGGATCCGGGTTGCTCAAATTCAGCCTGTCCAAGTTGGCACCCCTACAACCACACCAACGGCTGGCGAATGAGAACCCTGAACAATTCAGACATTCCCCAAACAGTAGGCTAACATTAAACCAAAGAACTTGAGTGAATTCCTTAAGGTTGCGTTTGGTAACCATGAATTGAATTTGAATTTGGATTTAAAATCTAAAATTTCAAATTACGAAATTTCAAATTTGAAGATATTTGAAAATCTTCGTTTGGATATAATTAAGAGTCTAATTTTGAATTTGGATTCGCTGGAGAAGTTTATTATTTATTGTTTGAAAGTTAACATCAATGACTTTGTCCCAGCGGCAAATGCCCCACTGCAAAGGCTTTGACCCGCCTGCGAGTCTGAGATACAGGGTTCGAATCCCGGCAGCAGCACTTTTTTACACGATTCTCTTAATGCCTAGAGATGAAAACTTGGTTTCATCTACTAACAGCGCATTATTGTAACTTGGTTTCATCACTTAGGCACGGTGGATTTCAAATGACGGCAATTTTGTTGGAATTTCAAAAATTCATGATTTGGGGGCTTGGATTTGTTTCAAATCAAATCCAAGCCCCCGTAATATATCCAAATGTTGGATTTCATTTGAAATCATCCCAAATCCAAATTCACCCCCAAATCCATCGTTATCCAAACGAACCGTAAAGGAATTTTCCCGCAACGTCATGTGTTTTTTACGAACTTTGAACCACAGGCATTTCAAATGAACCTCAGCCTAGTTACAGTTATCTATGTCAGAATTAAGCCAAACCCAAATCAATCATATAAATCAACGGGAATTTACAAGCATAAAATTTTGAAGTCAAGAGATGCACTCACCCTTGATGTACATGAAACCCTTAAACCAACCATATACAGTCTTTCTTCGACCGCATAGCTTACCTCACATCTGAATGATGGGAAGTCAAACATGCTATTTAGGCAAGGAAATTAAAAGTCGATAGGAACATCTGTGCCTTCACTTTTCACTAGGAAATGTAGTCTTCCGAAAAAAATTATTTCCTTTTCTTCTTCTTGCTACCTCATTATTCTCTGTAGCTATCACCCACTACCAAGTGCTCTAATTTTCACATAGCTTTCCTATCTATTTTTTTTTTCCTCGATGTCTATTGTCAATGTTCAATTCCTCTTCTACTTGACTTCTCTTTACTAACCTCCATCTCTGTGCTTTTTTCTTTTCATGACTTCAACTCAACACCAAAACAAGACTCTATATCACAGAACTCAGCAGCGGGGATTGTTCGATGAATTTTGGTCTCCAGTTCTTACTTCCACTCTAAACCACGCGCTTAATCAAAATGGCGGATAAAAATCCCTCCGGGTAATTTCCCAGGCTAACCAGCATTGGCTTTCAATCTCTCTTCTAATCTGAATACAGCTCGGTGCTTTATTTCTAGTTTCTTGTTCTTTTTTAACTCCAGTGTGAACTACCAAAAAATGTGGCAGGTCCTGAACTAGGCTTATAGGGCTGGTTTGGATATCAGGGTTTTACAGTTTGGTTAACTAAACCGTTGTTGCGTTTGGATAGGGAGGTTGGCATCCGAAAAACTCCGGTGACCCGGCATTGTTTTAGCCGGTCAACGGTTAATAAATCCTTTTTTATTGATTTTCAGTAACTTCAGGAACTGGTGCCCAGCAACTTGCCAGTGCCCTGCTTTTTGACAAAACAACCACCCGTAACTCACGTGGGTAATTCCCACCCACAAAACCCACATGCATCAGTACAGGACTTTCTTCCCCCTCATAATGTCACTGCCATATATCTATCTCTCTCTCTCTCTCACTCTCTTTCTCCACACACACACACACATGCATATATTATATGCTTGTACTTACTTCATCATCACAGGGCACCTAAACAACACACCCCGGCCACTGGATATTTTAGGAAACCGGGCACTGGTCTCTCCACCCATGCACCGGCCTATCCAAACTAGCCCATAAGAACACAACATTCAATATCAAAGATCGCCGGACTCTTCAAATTCATTTCTACTACAAGAGGATCTCCTCTTCCAAATAAAGTTTCGAGAACTAACACCAAAACAAGCAGATCCACTATCTTCCTCCTTCGTTTCCGAGCTTTTGTCATCTCTCTTTCTTTTGTGTCCTCCTCTATTAGATAATCATACAGACCACATATCATTATCAACTAACACAGAAACCGCCGCTTAAATCCTCAATCCACTTCACCATATTCTAATAATTTAACCCCCCCCCCCCCAACACTAAGAATTATCAAAAAGTTCCTTCAATGTACATGCATAGAGTGAGATTCCACACATCAGAACTTTCCAACTTCCTACACAATCATGTGACAAAACAGTTGTAAATAAGTTGTTTAAATAGTCTCTACCAACAGTGTTTTTCTCCAGCCTTAATCCATGTCAGCTTTCCTCCATCTCTGTTTCGCTCGACAAAGATACCCATCTCCAGCAACACACATCAAACACCTCATTTCCTCCAAACGCATACATTTGAATTCTCAATATGCTCAATTCAATATTGTAACTACCCCCTCCATGTTCCCGGCTTAAAATTTCAGTGAACCACTCAAAAAATAAGTGTGTGTGTCTGTATCCACTGTTTGTGAAATATGACTTCCACGTAATAGTTTTCTCCAGACATTCAGATCACTACAACTCACAACTCTACACGACATTGAAGGACCCACTTTATAATCGTGTTTTAATAGAACTCTCAACTGGGTTGACTTGCAAGCCTTATCGCTTCACCTAATCCAAAGTTTCAAGAGTCTACAAGAAACTTAAACAATCATCACCCACGAGTATCATTTTCAAGTAACCAAAGAAACTCTCCCCCAGTTGAACACCAAGACACAACTAACAAGTGCAGGCTCATGCTAAATCACCATTATCACTTCATTAATAAATTAAACTGTACTAAGACATATAGTAAAACCTAAAATCCATCCAGCCCCAACAAACTCAAATTCTGCAAAGGTTATATCTCCAAAAACAAGTAATCACATTTACTGATCTCAAAAGTCAAAATCATACATAGCAATAAACTAAACTCATAAGCTGTTTCAAGTTTGAGATGGGCAGAGAACATAATCAAAAACAGCCCAATTTCCATCCCCCTTCATCTCCATTTGTCTAAAAATACTCAATACTGCTTAACCAAAATCTAGGCGTCCGAACAACACTCATGGCCCACAAACATAAACGTTGACCATGGTTTGCTAACAAAGACTTTTGTTTCTTTCTTATTATTCTCTATTCAATTTTCCTATACCACGTGCTGTGGGGCACATTCTTGCATCTTCGATAGAATTTCACAATTTTAAGCATGTAAAGCTCTAACTACATTACCTCATTATACAAATAATATCAAACTGAATCCGAAGTTCTTTTACATCATACGTTACGTTATTGCATCTTTGAAAGAAATAATAATGTAAATGTTGCTTTACTATACCTCTCTGCTTATTTAAAAGTGACATGGATACCTATGCATTGTAACTCTTCTCAACAAGGATGTCTAAGCCAGAGTTACAACACATGTATTGTAACTCTTCTCTACAAGGATGTCCAAACATTTAAGCTCAATGAGGCACCTAATAAAAATCGTTGACAGCTCTTAATACCGGCAGCTACCAGTAAATTGTAGTTAAAGGGTTCAGCCCAAAAAAAAAATTATATATGTTATTTGGATTTAAATTACAAGGAAAGCTAATTAGGGTAACTAAACCTTCTTATTATGTTCAACCAACCAGACTTCACAGTTAGTTGCTTAAATATAAATTAAAATATGCATGTTAAATAACATAGACAGAAAGTCCAAAGTGCCTTGAGTGCTACTGAAACATAATATAATAGCCAAACAGACTACCTTTAAAAGCAGATCTCCTCCACTCCTCTTCTTGACGCCCCTTTTTCTTCAGCACACTGATAGCCAAATCGTGCAAAAAATAACAAAGAATAATTCAACCATACAACAATTCAAAATCATAACCAAGGCAGAGGATTGGCAAAAACAGAGAGAGAGAGAGCAAAGAATTACTGTGGTGTCGGATTGCACAAACGATTTTCAAACACCATCGGTGAACAAAACGGATACAGATCCCTGAAACCTCTCCTCGCAAAAAGATTCCAACCAGCTGCCCTTCCACAACCACATCCAAAAAGTTCAAGAACAGTGCTAAAGCCCCAACCTCCTCTCCCTGAGCAAAACCTAGCATGAATAACTTTCTACCACAAGCTTTACCGCTCCAGTCCAAACCTCCAAAACGACTTCATCAATTAGGACCAATAAAAATGGATGAGAAATCAATATTTAGTGCTCCCGTACTGACCGACCTGAAAACCCCTCCCTCAAATGTTCTCTCTAGCATCTTACTAAGAGCCCCCATCACCATAATATCTCAAATATTCTCTATAGCATCTTACCAAGAGCCCTCGTCACCATGATATATAATAAGGGTGAAAAAACCCATTAGGAGTTCATTTGCAAGAATGGAAAGCCTGACTAAAGAAATACTAGCATAAATACAACCTATCCACTGATGACTAAAACTCGTCATAAAGAATCAGAAATGCCAACAAAAGATATGTTGGTTACCCCTAAATTTCAATCTCAAGATGAAGAGGGAATTAACAATTCAAAATAAGTCTGCACCAGACTATTGATGTATCAGAAATCCCCATGAAGCCAATCGTATCAGAAACCTGAAGTTGTTCTCTTTCACGTTCTCTCTCACTGAGACATGTATTCTCTATCTCCTTTCATCCTTTTCTTCTTATTTTTCGTCCGCCATCCAATACGTGTATCCTTGCTCAACCTCCAGAAGAAAAAGTAGCAAAAGTGATAACCATTTTACCTTGATATCATATCTTTATACGGCACCAAATTAGAATTTCAATGTTCAGTATTATATAAGCCTACAGTTCCAGACCATCCAAATCAACCGTTTCAACAAAATGGAAAGATAACTATTGCAGTATATGCATGCAAGTACATATATACTCCCATTTCCGTTTATTAAGTTTTCTACTCAATTTTTGTAACTTCCCTTTTCCTCCCCGAATAGAACTGACCAAAGAACGAAAGACCAGAAGCGAGTCACGCTTCTTCCCAAAAAAACAGCTCCTACTTCCTTGATCAAGTTAAGTGTTGTACAAGCAATTATACTTTCTCCCTACTCCACGTATCTTTCTACTAGTAAAACAATCCACAAATCAAACACCCAGTATAACCAAATTACTGCCGGTGGACACTGGAACAATATCCTTGTGTCACAAATTCTGAACACCAACACACAACTTGCAAACTATCAGGAGCTGCAATAAGTTCAAATTCTAAGATAATATTTATCCCACCAATGTCAACAAATACACAATAGTTAACCTTTGAATAAAAAAGCAGATGGAAAAAACCCAATATGAACTAGTCACATAGTGATCCCATCAACACTAACTATATCCAGAATTAAGTCTTGTACACATATCTTTTCCAACTGCTTTTCTCATAAACTTCTTCATTGTTGTTGTGATATCCTGTCTCACATCAGAAACTTGAGAAACGAAATCTTGGTTGTATAAGGTACCTTGTGAATTATAGCTAGCTAATAGGGCTTAAGTGTTTTCCTCCAGTAATTAGGAATTAGGATCAATCAGTAATCTGTTTAATAATTACAAATGGTATCAGACCCCACCAACAAATAAACTCCAAACCCAAAGAACAAGGCCAACATGGCTAACCTCGAAACGTGTAAGCTTCTTCTTACTTCTAAGACAACACTCTTTATTATACTCCGATGAGAGTACATCGTACACACTTCCACCAAATTACTTCATTGTCTTTCTCGATAGTAATTATAATTTTCCTCTGTAGTAGCTTCCTCGAATCTTTCTGTTCCACAATATCAAATTAAAAGGACCTACCACCAACATAACCATAATGTGATATAGCATTGAAATCCATATACTCAAATTACAAATTTCAAGGTTTGCCACTGCATCAGTGGAAAATATTGCGCAGATTCCACATTTCAAATTTTGGGCCATGTCTCTCCCTCCCTCACCAACACCATCTCCATAACCAGTCCACAAATAAAAATTCACCAAAATCTAAACATGCCATCCTGCCAAATATTCAGTACACCTCACTTGTACTATTTATCATTACCTAAACCTTTTGTGGCCACTTGACTTCTCCTTTCTTCCTGCTTAATGTTACTTTTTCATTTTCTTATCCACCCCATTCCCTTGGCATTCATATCCTATCAAACATCCAAGGTCCAATTACATCAACCGCCCACGACCACCAAAAAGAAGTAAAAGCATGAGCTGATCTTGTATCAAACATGACGATAAACTAAATCTGAATTTAAAAGCAACACAAGAAAATGACCATTTCACTTCCCTCTATCTCCATGTTCTCCAACAAAATTGAATACAACCAAAGGCATCCAATTGCTGCTTACAAACAAAAATGTTTACTAACCTGCAACTACTGTTCCATTTCTTCCGGGTATTATACTTTATTTGTATCCAATCTTCCCGTCATCATTTAGCACATCATATTGCATCATCCGAACATTTACCATAAACCAACCAAGTAAACCGATGACTGCATTACCTCGACACCCATACCATATCAAACTAAATTCACTATCACCAGCCCGGAACACCTATGATAATACAACAACGACCTTGAAATCCAAACACTAAATATAAGTTATCGGTTCCATCAGAGTATTTCAAATGGGCAAGGTAAACTGGTTTCGTGTGGGTATGGTCAATGGTTTCCAATAATTTCCTAATCAACAAGAGCTCACGCAAGTGTGGAGAGAGTAAGTAATTGGAGATGCTATAAATCATCAATCCTTTGGAGATTGTGAGTAACGAAAAGTAGGTACATTAAGTATGGGCAGATATGGTTGTGGTTGATATGTAGGGTCTAATATGCGGCATTTCTACAAATAGAATGATATAGGTCATTATTCCATGAAATTATTTTCACTGGGTGAGGTATATTAATTTAATTAATTCTGGGTAAATGATGATGATGGTACATAAAATTTACGATTTGGAGGTCATATAGGTAATTACCAGGCTAATCATGCCTTGACTTTCCATTCTTTTTCTAATTAGAATACAGCTCTACGCGTTATTTCTAGTTTCTTTTTTTTTAACTCTAGCTTATCGATAAGCAAACACAGATTTGTCAAGAACATTACTCGAACCCCAAATACAAACGTAACCTCAAAATTACTAGAGTTTTCAAAATTACATGTAATCTAGTTCTGAAGACAAGCCGTAAATATCCAGCAACTCAATCAAATCATTTCCATTTCCTTCTCGGGATCGTCAATCTTTTTGCTCTAATCACTTCATAGCCAAACAGCTATGGTCAAGAATATTTCTATAACACCACCACAATCCAACTCAGCATTAATACAACTTAGCAACCATTTACCTGACCTAGTGTAAATTAGACCGCCTACACTAAAACCATAATTCAACTAACTTTTCTATCCATACGCTTCTAACTAATCCCAATTCTGATATGAGACTATGTAAAATCACTTCACCAACTTCAACAAAAGTGGAAATCCACACAGCTTGATGTCCAAATCAATCTTATCTAATAGTGTGAAGCAACCACAAAATGTGGCAGGTCCCTAACTAGGTTCATAAATCAAGCATATCCCTCGAAATCTCGACTCTAATGGGGCCCAATCATCAAACTATATCGTTTTATCCACCTCTTCCTTGCTCACCTCTATCTCCAGCTTCTTCCTTTTCCATAACATGAACTCACCACAAGAATACAACATTGAATATCAAAGCTCGTCGCACACTTCAAATTCATTTCTATTACAACAGGATCTTCTCTTCCAAATAAAATTTCGATAACCAACACAACAAGCAGATCCACTATATTCCTCCTATGTTTCTTTGCATCAGTCATCTCTCTTTCTTCCTTGTTCTCCTCTGCTATGAGACAATCGTACAGGCCACATATCATTTTCAACAAACACAAAACAGTCGCTTAAACCATCAAATCTACGTCACTATATTCTAGTTAATTAACCCCCCCCCCCCTTAATGTACATTTAGAGAATAGGATTCCACACATAAGAACTTTCCAACTTCTTACATAATCAGGTGACAAGCTGCCGTTGGACCACATAAGATATGTTATTCATGACTAAACAGTTGTAAATAAGTTCTTTAAATAGTCTCCACCTAACAGTGTTTTTCTCCGGCCTTAATCCTAGTCACCTTTCTTCCATATCTGTTTCGCTCGACAAAAATATCCATCTCCAGCAACACACATCAAACATCTCACTTCCTCTAAAGTCCAAACTCGATGTTCCTGAACTAAAAATTTCAATATTTTTGAACATGCTCAATTCAATATTTTTTCTACCACCTCGATGTTCCTGGCCTAAAAATTTCAGTATCCAATTTTCGTGAAACATGACTTCAACGTAATAGTTTTCTCCACACGTTCAGATCACTACATTTCACAACTCTGCAGGACATTGAAGGGCCTTTTTATAATCGTGTTTTAAGTGAACTCTCAACTGGGTTGACTTGCAAGCCTTATCGCTTCACCTAATCCAAAGTATCAAGAGTCTACAAGAAACTTCAGCAATCTTTATCCACTAGTATCATTTCTAAGTAACCAAAGAAACCCTCCCCCAGTTGAAAACCTAGACACAACTGACCAAGACAGCTAAATCACCATTATTACTTCGTTACTCAAACAAACTGTACTAAGACATCTATAGTAAAATCTAAAATCCCTTCAGCCTCAACAAACTCCAAAATTCTGCAAAGGTTATATCTCCAAAAACATGTAATCACATTTACTGATCTCAAAAGTTAAAATCATACATGGCAATAAAATAAACGGATTCAAGTTCAAGATGGACAGAGAAAAAAATAAAAAACAGTCCAATTTTCACCCCCTTCATCTCCATTTGTCTCAAAATATCCAATACCGCTTAACCAACATCTAGGCGTCCGAACAACATTTATGGCCCACAAACAAAAACGTTGACCAAGTTTTGCCAACAAAGACTTTTTTGTTTCTTTCTTATTATTCTATATTCATTTTCCTATACCTCTTACTATGGGGTTCTTGCATCTTTGAAAGAATTTCACAAAATTAAGCATGTAAAACTCACACTACAGTACCTCATGATACATATAAAATCAAAATGAATCCGAAGTTCTTTTTCATCATACCCTTATTGATTTCAGGAATGCTGGGTACATATGATAGTGCTGGGGTCATAAAAGTTTGGGGCCATAGAAATTGGAAACGTTCAATTCCATATTTCAGGAGAAGATTCTAGATGGGGAAGGAAAATAGAACAGATGAGGATTTGGCAAAAAAGTTGATGTTGTTGCTTCAGTTCAGAAAATTTGAGGTTTTCAAAATCATAAATGATGAGGTCATCATTTCAATCGGATATTTTTCATTAATGTAAAAAAAAGGTTCCGAGAATGGAGATGATATAAGTTACATTTCCACGGAGCTCTCTTAGTCGGACGATTTATTGATCTCTGGAATGTTGGGTACATATGACAGTGTCGGGTCATAAAAATTTGGTGCTATAGAAATTGGAAATGTTTGGGTCCATATTTCTCGATAAGATTCTTGCTACGGAGGGCAAATATAATAGATGATGATTTAGTAAAACATGTTGATGGTTACTACAGTTCAGAAAATTTGGGGTTTTCGGAATAAAAAATGACGAGGTCATCATTTCAAACAGATACTTCGCAATCTCATCGGATAAGGTAAAGACATGATTCGATATTGGAGATGATAAGTTACGTTTCCATAAGAAGTTGGGACAATAGAAATTGGATATCAAGTCCATATTTCACAAGAGGATTCTATCTAGGGATGGTAAGGGTAGTGATTATTACGTTCTGAAACACAAATACAAACTTATCCTCACCATTATATGTGATCAAGTTCTGAAGACAAGCCCTAAATATGCAGCAACTCAATCAAATCCTTTCCATATTCTTCTCGGGCCCGTAAATCATTTTGCTCTAATCACTTCATAGCAAACAGACTATAGTCAAGAATATTTCTATTACGCCACCACAATCCAACTAAACATCAATACAACTTAGCAACAATTTACCTGGCTTAGGGTAAATTAGAGCGCCTAAACAAAAACCATAGTTGAACTAGCTTTTCTATCCATACGCTTTTAACTAATCCCGATTCCAATATGAAACTATATAAAATCACTTCACCAACTTCAACTAAAGTGGAAATCCACGCATCTGGATGACCAAATCAATCTTACCTAATAGTGTGAGGCAACCAAAAATATGGCAGGTCCCTAACTAGACTCAAAAATGAAGCATGTCCCTCAAAATTTCAACGCTTATAAGTCCCAAACATCAAACTAAACGTCTTTACCTTATCCTTTTATCCACCTCTTGTTTGCTCACCTCTATCTCATGCTTTTTCCCTTTCCATAACATGAAATCACCACAAGAACACAACATTCAATATCAAAGATCGTTGCACACTTCAAATTCATTTCTACTACAAGAGGATCTCCTCATCCAAATAGAATTTCGAGAACAAACACAAAACAAGCAGATCCACTATCTTCCTCCTCCATTTCTTAGCATCAGTCATCTCTCTTTCTTCCTTGGCCTCCTCTACTATGAGACAATCATACAGGCCATGTATCATTTTCAACTAGCACAAAACTGCGCTTAAACCCTCAATCTACTTCGCTACATCCTTGTTATTTAATCCTCCCCCCCCCCCCCCCCCCCCGTCCCCAAACACTCAGAATTGTCAAAATGTCTCTTTACTGTACATTCAGAGAGTAGGATTCCAGTATTCCACACATAAGACCTTTCCAACTTCCTACACAATCGTGTGACAAGTGGCCGTCGGACCACATAAGATATATTATTCATGACAAAACAGTTGTAAATAAGTTCCTCAAATAGACACCACCAAACAGTGTTTTTGTCCAGCCAAAAATCCATGTCACCTTTCTTCCATCTCTGTTTCGCACGACAAAAATACCCATCTCCAGCAACACATCAAACATTTCATTCCCAAGTCACCAACAAATAAACTCCAAACCCAAAAGAACAAGGCCAACTTGATTAACCTCAAAACTTGTATGCTTCTTCTTACTTCAAGACAACACTTCTTTATTATACTCGGATGAGAGTACATCGTACACGCTTTCACCAAATTACTTCTTTGTCTTTCCCGATAGTAATTATAATTTTTCTGTCGTAGCTTCCTCGAATCCTTCTGTTCCAAAATTTCAAAATTGAAGGAACTACCACCAACATAACCATAATGTGATATAGCCTTGAAGCCCATATTCTCCAATCACAAATTTCAAGGTTTGCCACTGTATCAGTGGAAAATATATGCGCAGATTCCACATTTCAAATTCTGGCCACAGAAGACGAACCCAGTATTACAGCAATTACAAACCTCAAGGAACCCAACATCCTCAATCCCAAGATAAATACCACTAAACAATACTTGAATTACATAATCCTCAATGAGACTTTAACATATCCTAAATCCATGCATCAATTTTGCAACCTATGACTTACAATAGTGTATTTGTGATCCCCCATGTAAAACTCCTATCAGTCGACATTATCCCAAAACCAATCTCATCATTTTCATAAAGTTTCTCATGAGATATCAGTCCAGCATAAAACACTATCCAGAGCCCAGACTCAGCTTTTAAGTTCAGGACGACAATAAAATAAGAGCTCGAGCTCGGCCATGTCTCTCCCTCCCTAACCAAACCATCTCCATAACCTGCCCACAAATGAAAAATCGCCAAAATATAAACATGTCATCCTGCCAAATAATCAGTACACCTAACTTGTCCTTTTTTTTATTACCTAACCTTATTTGTCCACTTGACTTCTCATTTCTTCCTTCTTAATGTTCCTTTTTCATGTACTTATCCACCCCATTACCTTGGCATTCATATCCTGTCAAAGATCCCAGGTCTTATAACATCAACTGCCCATGACCACTAAAAAAACACGTGCAACCTTGGCTAAATCCAATAAGAAGTGAATGCATGAGCTGATCCTGTACCAAACAATAAGATAAAACTAATTCTGAATTTAAAAGCAACACAAGAAAATGACCATTTCACTTCCCTCTTATCTCCACATTCTCCAACAAAACTGAATACAACCTAAGGCATCCAACTGTTGCTCACAAACAAAAACGTTTACTAGACCAGCCAACTACTGTTCCATTTCTTCCGCGTATTATCCTTTATTTGTTTCCAATCTTCTCGTCATCATTTGGCACATCATATTGCATCATCCGAGCGTTTACCATAACCAACCACGTAAACAGATGACTGCATTACCTTGCCATTCATATCAAATCAAACTAAAATCAATATTTACCTTACGTCAACCAACCCCAAACACCAATGATGATACAACGACCTTGAACATCTACCACTTCTACAATTTTGCACAAAATGATCTCCAAAGACAAATGACCACATTATCTGATCACAGAATCAAACATAAACATAACTTTATCAATTAATCTTATTGGCAGATCAAATCAAGATAAACTTAGCTCCGATGTGATGCAGTCAAAGTGGTTTTGTTTCGAAAGAATTTTCTATTATAGCTCAAATTATTTGAATAGATTTTTATATAGTTAGCCTTGATTCTAGGAGTTAAATTGATTAGCCTTTAGTTGCCTTTCGTTCGTTTGCCTATAAAAACAAATAGTTTTCCATACGCTTATATGGTATCAGAGCCTGCTATTCTCTAGTTTTGAGTCAAATCCTACGCGTCAAATTATTTCAAACTTCGATTCAGCTTTCATTCTTTCATGGCTGAGTCTTCTAATCCAGGAGCTACTCTAGGCAACCATGCGGTGTCTGCCGTGTTCAACCAAAATCAAGCAGGAAGCTCCTCATCTCTTTTCCTGGAGGAGACCCTGGTCCCACTCACATCACAGTTCACAAGTTAGAGGGCATCACTTTCTTGCAGTAGGATCAGTCTGTGAAAATACTGATCTGTGGCCGTTAAATGACTGTATTGGGTTCGGAAATTTTAGTGAGTCCTCTTTCCACGAGAGGATTAAAAATAGGGAAGGCAATTAGAATACATGATGATTTGGTAAACATGGTTGATGGTTACTTCAATTCAGAAATTTGGGGTTTCGAAACGGTAAATGATGAGGCCATCACTTCCATTGGATACTTTTCATTTGGTAAGGTAAAAACCCGTTTCGTAAATGGAGATGATATTGGTCATCATTCCATGAGATTGTTCTAACTGGTTTAGATAATTGAATCACGAAAACTTTGTTGTTTGCACTGGTAATGGTAAGTAAATAATAAATTGATGTTGCTTCAGTTCAAAAAAAAAATGAGGTTTTCAAAATCATAAATAATGAGGTCATCATTTCAATCGGATACTTTTCATTAAGGTAAAAACAGAATCCGAAAACGGATATGATACAAGTTAAATTGCCACGGGGCTCAGTCAGACGAGTTGTTGATCTCTGGAATGTTGCGTACATTTTCATCAAAAAAAAGAATGTTGCGGACATATGATTGTGTCGGGTCATAAAATTTGTGGCTATAGAAATTGGAAATGTTGAAGTCTATATTTCTCGAGAGGATTCTTGCTAAGGCAGGCAAATAGAATAGATGATGATTTAGTAAAGATGTTGATAGTTCATTCAGTTCAGAAAATTTTGGATTTCGGAATCATGAATGATGAGGTCATCATTTCAATCAGATACTTATCATTGGGCAAGGTAAAAACAGGTTTCGAGAATGGAGAAAAGTTATATTTCCATAAAAAATTGGGGCTATAGAAATTGGAAAGGTGCGAGTCCATATTTCACGAAATGATTCTAGCTAGTGATGGTAAGGGTAGTGATTATTAGGTTCAAAATATAAGAGGTTTGTGATATTGAATGTTTCGCCGGATTATTTGAATGGGACAAGGAAATTCAGTTATTCAGGAATTTCGGGCACATTGTTGTGGTGGATTTATAAAAATAAGCGCCTCAAGAATAGTAAATATATAAATCATCATTCCTAGGCATTTGTGTAAGTAGGGAAGTAAAATTGAATATATAAAATTTTGGTAAACGTTCATAATGGTTGTTTTGACTATATTAGACAGAATACATGATGACTTGCTAACATGATAGTTCAGAAATTTGGAATTTTCGGAATCGTAAATGATGAGGTCATCATTTCCATCAGATACTTTCCATTAGTAGTGTAAAACAAGTTTTGTGAATGGAGATGATATAGATTATCATTGGACGACAGTGTTCTAACTGGCTTCGATAAAACTAAATCATGATATTTTTGTGATGGTGTTGGTAGTTGTTATTAGATTCAAAATATATGAGGCTGTATGGAATTGGATATGATATAACTCTATAATTTTCATGGGATTACTTTGATAGGGCAAGGTAAACTGGTTATGAGAATAACGGCACGTTGTTTCGGTTTCAAAAGAATTGGGGCTCCAATTGGGCATATATGTCTTCATGACCTTACAGTGCTATTTCTTCATGACCGGACAGTCCTAGTTAGTATTGGAAATTGAATACATGAACCTTTGATAGATAAGTAGAGAATGGCTATTTTGGTTTGAATTTTTTTTGAGAAATCAGAATAAATATAAGCCATAAGGTCCATGTGATTATTTCTATTGGGCACAGTAAATTGGTTTCGTGTGGGTATGGTCATAAATCAGGCATATCCCTCGAAATCTCGACGCTTATGGGGCCCAAACATCAAACTATGTCTTTACCTTATCCTTTTATCTACCTCTTCTTTACTCACCTCTATCTCCTGCTTCTTCCCTTTCCATAACATGAACTCACCACAGTAACACAACATTCAATATCAAAGATCGCCGCACACTTCAAATTCATTTATACTACATATAAAAGTTTGAGAACTAACACAAAACCAAAGCTTAAAACCCTCAATCCAATTCACTATATTCTAGTTATTTAATCCCCCCATCCCCCCCCCCCCTCACACTAAGAATTATCAAAAAAGTTACTTTAATGTACATTCAGAGAATAGGATTCCACACATAAGAACTTTTCAATTTCCTACACAATCGTGTCACAAGTGGGCGGTGGACCACATAAGATATGTTATTCATGACTAAGCAGTTGTAAATAAGTTCTTCAAATAGTATCCACAAAACAGTGTTTTTCTCCAGCCTTAATCCATGTCAGCTTTCCTCCATCTCTATTTTGCTCGACAAAGTTACCCATCTCCAGCAACAAACATCGAACATCCCATTTCCTCCAAACGCATACCATTGGATTCTCAACATGCTCAACTCAATAATGTAACTACCCCCTTCCATGTTCCTGGCCTAAAATTTCAGTTAACCACTCCAAAAATTAAGCGTGTGTGACTGTATCCACTGTTTGAAACATGACTTCCACGTAATGGTTTTCTCCAAACCTTCAGATCACTACAACTTGCAACTCCACGTGACATTGAAGGACCCACTTTATAATCGTATTTTAATTGAACTCTCAACTGGGTTGACTTCCAAGCCTTATCGCTTCACCTAATCCAAAGTTTAAAGAGTCTACAAGAAACTTCAACAATTTTCATCCACTAGTATCATTTCTACGTAACCAAAGAAACTCTAACCAAGTGTAGGTACATGCTAAATCACCATTATTACTTCATTATAAATCAAACTGTACAACACTCATGGCCAAGGTTTGTAGCTACCATTATATTGTAGTGAAAGGTTTCAGCCCAAGGTTTGTTCTCTGCAGACACAACTGACCACTCAATAATATACCAATCGTACCAGAATTCCGAAGTTGTTCTCTTTCACGTTTGCTCCCACTGAGACATGTATTCTCTATCTCCTTGCATCCTTTTCTTTTTATTTTTCTCCCGCCCTCCTATACGTGTATACTTGATCATCCTCGAGAAGAAAAAGTAGGAAAAGTGATAACCATTTTACCTTGACATCCATATCTTTATACGGCACCAAGTTATATTTCAATGTTCAGCATTCTATAAGTCTACAGTTCCAGACCATCCAAATCAATGTTTCAACAAAATGTAAAAAATAAGAATTGCAGTATATGCATGCAAGTACGCATATACTCCCCTTTCTGTTTCTTCAGTTTTCTACTCAGTTGTCCTAATTTCCCTTTTCCTCCTAGATTAAACCTCTGACCAAAGAATGAAAGACCGTAAGCCAGTCACACTTCTTCCCATAAAACAGCACCTACTTCCTTGATCAAGTTAATAGTTGTACAATCAATTATACTTTTACCCAATTCCCACATATTTCGTATCTTTCTATAAATAAAATAATCCACAAATCAAAAACACAGTATAACAAAATTACTGCCAGAGGACACGAGAACAATATCCTTGTGTCACAAATTCTAAACACCAACACACGACTTGCAAACTATCAGTACGTAGTTGCAACAACTGCAACTTCTAAGACCATTTTTGTCCCACCAATGTTGTCAATAGAAACACAAGCATCTGTAAAACTAATATATTAACATCAAGATACAGATACACTATAGTTACCCTTTGAATAAAAAAGCAGATGCAAGAAACCCAATATGAACTGGTCACATGATTATCCAATCATCAATTACTATATCCAGAATTGAAGTCTTGCGCACATATCTTTTCTGACTGCTTCTCACACACTTCTTCATTGTTGTTGTGATATCCCGTCTCAAGTCAGAAACTTGAGAAAAGGAAAATTGGTTGTATATGGTACCTTGTGAAATATAGCTAGCGAGTTGAGCTTAAGCATTTTCCTCCAGTAATTAGGAATTAGGATCAACCAGTAATCTGTTTAATAATTACAAATGGTATCAGAACCCACATGGTCTGTGGTGTTCACAGTGGAGTAAAGCCTATGTCTCTCCCTACCTAACCAACACCATCTCCATAACCTGCCCACAAATGAAGAACCACCAAAATATAAACATGCCAACCTGCCAAATATTCAGTATACCTCACATGTCCTTTTTATGATTACCTAACTTTTTTGTCCACTTAACTTCTCATTTCTTCCTTCTTAATGTTCTTTTTTCATTTTCTTCATCACCCCATTACCTCGGCATTCATATCCTATAAAACATCCTAGGTCTTATTATATCAACCGCCCACGACCACCAAAAATAACCCGTGTAACCTTGGCTAAATCAAAAAATAAGTAAATGCATGAGCTAATCTTGCACCAAACATTAAGATAAACTAATTCTTAATTTAAGAGCAACACAAGAAAATGATAATTTCACTTCCCTCTATCTCCACGTTCTCCAACAAAAATCTGAATACAACCAAAGGCATCCGATTGTTGCTAACAAACAGAAACATTTACTAGACCTGCCAACTACTGTTACATTTCTTCCGCGTATTAAACTTTATTCCAATCTTCCCTTCACCATTTGGCACATCATATTGCATCATCCGAACGTTTACCATAATCAACCAAGTAAACCAATGGCTGCATTACTTTGCCATCCATATCATATCAAACTAAAATCACTATTTACCTTACATCAACAAACCCCAAACACCTATGATGGTACAACAACGACCTTGAACATCGACAACTTCTACAATTTTGCACAAAATGATCTCCAAACACAAATGAACACATTATCTGATCACGGAATCAACCATAAACATAGCTTTCTCATTGGGTAGGGTAAAAACAAGTGACGAGAACGGGGATGATTTAAGTTACATTTCCACAGGGCTTTCCTAGTTGGACGAATTCTTGATTTCGGGAATGTTGGGTACATATGTAGTGTGAGATCATAAAAATTTGGGGCTATAACAATTGGAAATATTCATCCATATCTCACGAGAGGATTCTAACTAAGGAAAGCAAATAGAATAAATGATGATTTGGTGAACACGTTGATGGTAATTCGGGTTTTCCGAATCGTAAATGATGAGGTCATCATTTCCATCAGATACTTTTCATTGGGTAAGGTAAATACCAGTTTCGAGAATGGAGATGGTATAAGTTACATTTACAGGGAGCTCTCTTAGTTGGACGATTTATCGGGGATGTTGGATAAATATGATAGTATTGGGTCATACCATTTCGGGTTACAGAAATTGAAAATGTTTTAGTCCATGTTTCACCAGAGGATTCTAGCTATGGAAGGCAAATAGAGTAGATGATAATTTGGTATTCACGTTGATGGTTACTTCAGTAAAGAAAATTTGGGGTTTTCTGAAAGGTAAATGAAAATTGGGTACATATGATTGTAGTGGGTCTGAAAATTTTGGGTCCATAGAAATTGGAAATGTTCAGTCAATATTCCACGAGAGAATTCTAGCCGAGGAAGGTAAATAGAATAGAATAGATTATGATTTACTAAACGTGTTGATGGTTACTTCAATTCAGATAATGTGGGGTTTTCGGAATCGTATATGATGAGGTCATCATTTCCATCCGATGCTTTTTTTTGGGTAAGGTAAAAGCAGGTTTCGAGAATGGAAATGGTAAAAGTTACATCTCCCTAAGGCTCTCGGGCAAATTATTGATTTCGGGAATGTTGGGTACATATGATTACTTCAGTTCAGAAAATTTGGGCTTTTCAGATCATAAATGAAGAGCTCATCATTTCTATCATTGTGTATACTTCTCATTGTGTAAGGTAAAAACAGGTTTCGAGAATGGAGATGATAAGTTACATTTCCACAATTTTGGGGCTATGGAAATTGGAAATCTTCAAGTCCATATCTCACGAAACAGTGTTTTCTCCAGCGTTAATCCATGTCACCTTTCCTCCCTCTCTGTTTCCCTCAACAAAAACACCCATCTCTAGCAACACACATCAAAAATCTCCTTTCCTCCAAATGCATACCATTATTTTCTCTGTCCATCTCTGATAAGCTCTTTCAAGTTCGAGATGGACAGAGAAAATAATCAAAGACTGCCCAATTTCCATACCTTCAGCTCCATTTGTCTCCAAATACTGCTTAACCAAAATCTACGCGTCCGAACAACAATCATGGCCCACCAACAAAAAATATGTTGACCAAGAAGGTTTGCTAACAAAGACTTTTGGGTTTCTTTCTTATTATTCTCTATTCAATTTTCCTATACCACTTACTGTGGGGCACATTCTTGCATCTTTGAAACAATTTCACAAAATTAAGCATGGAAGGCTCTAACTACATTCATGATACATATAATATCAAACTGAATCCAAAGTTCTTTTACATCATACAACCCCCCCCCCTTCACCCCAACCCCAGCCCATGAAAGAAATAATGGCGTAAATATTACTTTAAAAGTGACTAACCACATATGTGTTGTAAACCTTCTCTTAAAGGATGTCTAAGCAAGTGGCTGTTTATTTAAGCGCGATGAGGCACCTAATTAAAAACGGTTGACAGCTCTTAATGCCGGCAGCTACCATTAAATTGTAGCGGAAGGGTTCAGCCCACAAAAAAAAAAAAAAAAAAAAAAAAAAAAAAAAAAAAAACTATTTGGATTCAAATCACTAGGAAAGCTAATTAGGGTAACTAAACCTTCTTAGTATGTCCAACCAGGACTGCACACAGTTATTTGCTTAAATATTAATTAAAATATGCCTAGCAAATAGCATAGATAGAAGGAAAGTGTAAAGTACCTTCAAGTGCTTCTTAAACATAGAATAGCCAAACAGATTACTATGAAAAGCAGGTCTCCTCTTCTTGCAGCCCCTTTTTCTTCAGTCAACAGAGCAGCACATACTGTAACCTAATCGTGGAACAAATCAACACAGAATAACTCAACCATACAACAATTCGAAACACAAATCAACGCAGAGGATTGGCAAAACAGAGAGAGAGCGAAGACTTACTGTGGTTTTGTTTTGTATGCCCTAATCGGTGAACAAATCACCGCCGCTGATAGCCCGAAGACCTGCGATGACCGAACTTTGACTTGGGAGTCAAATCCGCATAAAGAGCACGCACGGCGAGAAATCGAGGCCTCCGTCCGTCGCCGGCGATGATATCATCGCCTCCACCATCGTCATCTCCCTGCTCTCTCTCTCTCTCTTCTCTGCAATCACTCACAATTGCTAATTTTGGAATTGTGGGTTTCAGACCTAGATTTAAGGCGGTGAGACGAAACGATCGCGGTATGGTATATAGGCACTGGTTAATTGGCGTAGTGAGTACGCGCTAAGAAATCTAATCTCGTCGTACATATAACGCGCTTTAATATAACGCGCTTTAACACTGCGGTAATATTACGCATAGTACTTACCATTCTCGTCCGTTGGGATGGGTAAAAGACATTTTAACCCCTTTAAGTTTGAAAAATAACATTTTCACCTCTTTGTGTGTACCGAATCCGTTTCGTGAATCAATTTTTTTTTTTTTTTGAGAAAATTTCGTGAATCATTTTACAGTGAGAACATTTCTCCTTATTTTGATATTTGGTTGGAAATTTGTCTCGTAAAATATTTCACCACATAAAAAATAATTCTTTGAAATGACTTGCACGTTTGAAATACGTTAGTCATTTTTTCGAAAAGTAAATCATTGTAGCAACCACTCCATACTAAGCAGCTTCCCAGTAGCATAAACAGTTTTAGTATATTTGATAAAAATTATATTTCTAATTTTTCGAATATTTTGCGTTATCCCACAATAGCTTTTACGAAGCAAGGGAGAGATGTTTTTCAAGAACCTGTTTTTGATTATTTTAATATATTTTTGAGGAAATCTCTGAACAATACAATATTTTACAATTATCTATTAAGATAATGCCAAATATTATTTGATCCAATTTCTGAATAGAATAAGCAGAATTGTTCTCCTACCTTTGAAGTTGAGGTCAAAAGCTTTTGGTGGACTGCATAACAATCAGAAATTTTCAAACTTTTGAAGAATACTTCCAAGCATAGTTTTAGAAACCGGACCAGACCGACCGGTTCGACCGTTCGAACACCAGTGCCTCCCCGGTCCGGTCCAGTTATTAGACCGCCCACGTAAAGAACCGGGCAGAAATCGGTCAAAACCGCCGGTTCATCCTTAAACCGTTCAACCTGCCGGCTTTTTCCGGGTTGGCCGATTTTTGTTTTTCCGCTTGCTGATGCCCTCATCCACACTCCGTCTTGACAACACTTGCAAAAAAACGATAAGAAAATATGACGATCGTTTGTAATCTGCAAGAATGGAGTTGGATCTCTGTGAATCAGTTTCATCCATATGTGAGAACATAGAAAGATCAACATACTTTGTGAGGAGAGAGTTGTACGTGAAAAGATTTGGAAGAGGGGAGTTACAAGAGAGAGAGGAGGGAGAAAGAAAAGAGAGAGAGAGAGAGAGAGAGAGAGAGAGAGAGAGAGAGAGAGAGATGAAGAGATTGAATAGGGGGCCGAATAGATAAGAACCAAAAAAAATATAGGAAAATTCTAGTTGAACAAAAATTCCTACAAAAAGTTAAACATAAAGTGATGTTTATGATGAGATGTCATTAATAAAAAGTGGATGCAGATTATGAAGGAAATAGAAAGAATAAATACGGGTGATTTTTAAGCATTTGCTGTGTGGAATATGCCACGTAACTTTTTGTTTAAATTTCTGTTTCATTTTTCGTCCCCCTAGCTTGGCTCAAAAATATAATGAATCAGTAAGTGGCTGAGAAAATTGTGGGAAGGTGTGAAGCTAGGATTTTGATATATCAAAAAGCCAGGTCACTAATTCAACTAAATATTGTAATGTTAATTCAATAAAACTGCATGTTGAAAGACGGGATCTTGATAATTTCAGAAAAATAAGACGGGATTTTGATATATCCAGTGCATCGACATCGGTCCGTCTTCACAGGTTGAATTTCTAGAATCTTGTGATTAATCTACAAATGTTAATATTTAGTTATGTTAATAAAAAAATTTATTGTTGTGTTTCTAGGTCAAAATGTTGTATATAAAAAAGTGCGGTTCGACCGGTTGAACCTTGAACCACTGCTTCATCGGTTCAACGGTCAGTCCAGTTTTTAAAACTTTGCTTCCAAGGCTTCGGAAAATATTTCTCAAGGCTGTAAGAATTTCACACAACCAACATATATAATCTAATACTCTCCGTAAATTAAGGCTACTGAATTTTGTTTCTTTGAATGTCAGCTTATTAGTGATGAGCCAAGAAATTGGCAACACCCTGAAGTGCTCTTCCTGTCAACTTTGTACCTTGCAAAGTCTGCATCTTAATAACTACTCAAAAATAAATTAGAAATTTTTGGATACGAAAGCCCCAAGTCTATGATACCATTCAGATATCGAAAAATCCTTTTGACAGCAATTAAGTGACATTCCTTGGGATATGCTTGAAATCTTGCACACATACAGACACTAAACATGATATCTGGTCTACTAACAGTCAAATACAATAGTGAACCAATCATATTTTTGTATTCCTTTTGATTCACACTCTTATCATTTGTATTTTTGTCTAAGGATAATGAAGAACTCATGGGAGTCTTGGCTACCTTGGACTGAGACATATTATATTTATTCAGCGATTCCTTGGTAGATTTGCCTTGATGCACAAATATTCCTTTATTCATTTTATGTACATGAAGTTCAAGAAAGAAATGTAATTCTCCCATCAAGTTCATCTCAAATTCTCTGCACATAGACTAGAAAAACTCTTTTGACGTAGCATCATTAGTAGCACCAAACAATATAATCAACATAAATCTTTACTACTAGGATGTCTTTTTCATTAGTCTTAATGAAAATAGTCTTGTCTACTAGATCTCTCTTAAAATTATTCTCAAGCAAATATTTAGAAAGTCTGTCATACCAAGCCCTTAGAGCTTGTTTGAGGCCATAGAGAGCTTTGTCAAGTTTCCAAACATGACTGCGGAAATTATCATTTTCAAAACCAGGAGGTTGAGCAACATATACTTCTTCTTGTAAATAGTCATTTAAGAAAGCAGATTTGACATTCATTTGATACAGCTTTTATGTGTTTGTGAGATGCAAATGCAAGAA
Organism: Linanthus parryae; assembly: GCA_023055425.1. NCBI lineage: Eukaryota > Viridiplantae > Streptophyta > Magnoliopsida > Ericales > Polemoniaceae > Linanthus > Linanthus parryae. The sequence continues at coordinate 142,607,528 of JALGPY010000004.1, read as the reverse complement.
GTATTCTAATAGCTTATAACCTGGCAACGGGAGCAAATGTCTCCTCATAATCAATACCTTCTTCTTGATTATACCCATGTCCCACAAGTCTGGCTTTGTTCTTGACAATCTTACCATTCTCACAAGCTTGTTTCTGAATACCCACTTGGTTCCAATTACTGTCTGAGTCTTTGGCCTAGGAACCAAGTTCCATACCATGTTCCTCTCAAATTCATTTAGCTCACTCTGCACTGCAATGATAAAATCTGCTTCTTGTAATGCCTTCTTTGCATTCTTAGTTTCTACAAGTGATACAAAGGCATTGAAGGCACACAAGTTCTTAGACTGTCCTCTGGTATGTATACCAGTGGTTGGATCAAAAATAATATTGTCTAGTAGATGTGATGTTAGCTAATTGAACTTCTTTCTTGGTGTCCAGGGTTCCAGTTCTCCGGGAATCTTTTCAAGAATTTGAGAGCTTGATGCAGTGGCTGGATCACTTTGTGATATGTGAAGTCCAATCTCAAGGCTTTGAGGATTTGATTCAGGAAGTTGTTCAAAGCTTTGAGGTTCTCTTTGTTGTTCCTCCATGTTAGTTTTGCAGCTTTTCTCTTTCTCAAGATCATCATCTACTTCATACTTATTTAGATTGAGATATGCAAAATCCTCACTTAAACCATCATTGCTTTCATCAAAAATTACATGAATGCTCTCCTCTACAGGTTCGGGTTTTTTTTTATTGAAAACTCTATATGCTTTACTAGATTGAGAATAATTAAGAAATACACTTTATCACTTCTAGCATCAAATTGATCAAGATTATCCTTGCCATTACTATGCACATAATAGGTACACCCAAAAAGTTTAAAGTAAGAAACACTAGGCTTTCTTCCCTTGAAAAGTTCATATGGAGTTTTCTTCAAATAGGCCTAATCAAGCATCTATTAAGCACATAGTTGGCAGTGTTAACAGCTTCTGCCCAAAGATATTTTGACAAATTAGTTTCAATGAGCACGGTTCTAGACATATCTTCAAGTATCCTATTATTACTCTCTCTCTCAACTACTCCATGCTGCTGAAGAGATCTAGGTGAAGAAAATTTGTGTGAGATGCCATGATGTGCACAAAATAAATCAAAGTCAAGTTGATCAAATTCTCTGCCATGATCACTCCTAACAAAATCAACATGCAGGTTTTTCAAAGTTTGAAGCTCTTTACAAAGTTTTGACAATTCATGTAGTGCTTCAGATTTTTCTCTAATAAACATAACCCAAGTAAATCTAGAGTAATCATCTACCACAACAAGCACATATCTCTTAACTTTGGGTGTTTGAACTCTCATAGGACCACATAAGTCCATATGCAGCAACTCTGAGGGTCTAGTGGTACTTACAAAGTTCTTTAGCTTGAATGAGCTCTCTGTCTGTACCTTGGGTACATGCCTTTGCATATCTCATCATATTTAAACTTCATAGCTGGTAATCCTCTTAGCAAGTCCTTTGAGATAATCTTGTTCATTGTGTGCATGCTTATATGCCCAAGTTTTCTATGCCAAAGCTTAGAGTCCTCCTTCAAAGCTTTGAGACACTTCAGACTTTCTCCTGCAACTTTGTTAGTATTCATAGCATAAACATTGTATGACATTGGAGCAGTGTGTATGCAATTTCCAGATTTCTCATATTGCTCCACCGTTTTCTACTAGTAAAAAATGACTTATTACTCTTATCACATAATTGAGAGATACTAGGAAAATTATACTTCAAACCATCTACAAGATAAACATCAGAAATATAACTTGCAGATTCATTACCAAAGTTACCTTTGCCAATAATGTTGTATTTTTCCTTGTCACCAAGTGTGACTGTTCCTCCATAATACTATTTAAGTTATGTGAATAGAGACTTCTTTCCACTCATATGCTTGGAGCAACCACTGTCCAAAAACTATTTATGATCCTTATCCTTGGTGATAGCCTGCAAAATTCAATCAATGCCTTAACAGACTGTTAGTCCAAGTGTAGAACTTGGGATCATATTCAGAATCAACCATATTAGGTGATCTGACTACATTAGGAATCCAAATTTGCCTCACTTGTCCCTTAAGCTAATAAGGATAAGTATTCCTCCTTATGTAAGGTTTCGTTCTGTCCTTCTAAAGGAGCAAGTTAGCTTAACATGACCAAGCTTTCCACATATTTTTTTATTGGGAAATGTCTGTTTCCTGATTTTGCAAAGGTGGTTTGGTTATTCTTTGGAAAATTTGGATTGTAACCAATTCCACTTTTTTGTACAGAATGCAGACTTCCACTAAGCATGAGATTAAGGTTGTGTCCAGAGCCTGCAAATCTTGACAAAACTTTTCTTGATTCTTGAAGTTTCTCCGTCAATGAAGTGTTTTGTTTTTCTAAATCATCTGAATGATGTTTCGAATCAATAAACTTATCATTTAAAAGAGTATTTTGATTCACAACTCCCTTGACATGTGCCTTCAAGGCCTTGAACCTGCTGTCCAAAGATTTGAGGTCACTATCAGTTTTTGACTAAGATACTTTCAAGAGTCTTATTGTGAAAAATCATATTTAGATTTTTGTTTGCTTGCTCATGAACTTTTACCTTTAAAGATTCAATCTCATTTCTGTAACTTTCCTCATTTAAAAACATGTTTTTGAGGATTTCGGGTAAAACATCAGAAGGACTAGCAAGTAAACTTTTTACCATTTTCTCGATGTGTCTGTTTGTGCTGTTTCCTTCTGAATGCTTAGCCAATAGACAAAGATTGGCTTGTTCTTCATCTGAACATGTATCACTTGATGCATTTGAATCACTCCATGAGGCAACAATATCTTTCTTCCTTCTGTTGTCATTTTAATTCTTAGGGAAATGCCTATTCTTCTTCTTTTGTGGACAATCTCTCACCAGGTGATCTGCATCTCCACACTCAAAACAGTTAATTACTTTAGATTTATGTGAATGTGAAGAAGACTTATCTCTATGATCCTTGCTGCTTGAGGTTTCGAACTTGTCTTTGCTATAGTCCTTGTTTCCAAAGTTCTTCATTTTCAGGATTCTCGTCAAAATCTTTGGAGATCAAGGTTAAAGCATCCTCATCCTCATCATATTCCTCTTCAAGGCTTTGGTATTTCTCACTATATTTTACCTTGAGTGTCAGGTTCCTGATGTTGTCACTCATATCACCATCGACTTCCTTCATAGAGATCTCATGAGTGAGCAGCTTTCCTTGCAGATCATCTAGCTCCAGAAGACTCAAATGAGCTTCCTCAATTGCAGTGGTCTTTGGTTCCTACTTGTCTTTTGCAAGGATTCTTAGAATCTTTATGACTTTTTCTTCAATGGAGAATGCTTTCCCCAAGGACTCTAGATGATTCACAATGTCTGTGAACTTTTTGAACATGTCTTTCATGGATTCATCAAAATTCATCATGAATAGCTCATACTGAGTGTTGATTTGGGTTTGCTTGACCTGGTTGGTTCCTTCATATGTCACCACCAGTTTGTCCTTAATCTCATTGGCACTTTTTCAGTTGGATATCCTGTTAAACTCATCTACACTAAGAGCACAATATAATAATTTCATAGCTTTATAGTTTTTTGATACCTTCTCCAATTCATTAACTGAAAAATCATCTATAGTCTTAACAGTTTTGATCCCATTTGCAGTAGAAAATGATATAGAGGGACCATTTTGAGTGATTGACCATAGCTCCATGTCCTGATCTATGATGAACATTTTCATCAATGCTTTCCAATGTACAAAGTTGTCAACACAGAACAGTGGAGGTCTGTTGGCTGCTCTTCCCTGTGATAATCCACCATCACCTACATTACTCCAAGCTCTGATACCAATTGAAAGTGTGTAATGCTGGTAAAATACATTATCAAGATACTCTAGGGGGGGGTTGAATAAAGTATGCAATCTTGTGGATTTTGAAACTTAACACAGAGGTTTGACAGGTTTTCAAAGCTTTGGACAAATACTGTAGTAGTTTGAGAAATTTTGAAAATGTCTTCAAAGATTTGAAGTAAGAACTCCTACAAAGCTTTGGAGAAACTCTGTGTAGATCAGTTATGTAAAGGGAATGAAATTCAGCAATGTAAAGCAAATGAACACAGTGATTTTTACGAAGTTCAGCCACCAATGGGCCTACTCTCCACCTGAGGGATACGATCCCTCCCGAATTTCAACAACTTCTTATTAATCACAGACCTAACCCTAGATCTCAAGCCTAAGTGAATTCCTTTACACCTATACAACTTGTGGTTCCAAACCAGTCTAGTTTCAGCTACAATTTAATGAAACAATAAAGAACCTCTTGTTGTTCACTTGAACAAATTCAACTTCTAACAGTCAATGAGTATAGAAACTCAAATAAATACACATATTAAGCGCAAGTAAGAAGAACACAGAAAAACAGAGTAAGCATGAAGCTTGAAGTGTTCTTCAGGAATTTGGAATGATTGCGATGAATGATCTTCTTCATTGTTGAGACATCAATCTGTTTGATTGGTTGAAGAGCTGTTGGTTGATCTCCTGCGTATGTTCTCTCTTCTTTTCAAGTATAATCTCTGTTAATCACAATGTGTCTTGCTGCTTGAAATTCAAACCCAGTTTTAAACAAACTGGCAGCAGCAACTTTAGATATTTTAGGAACCAACTCCTGCAAATACTCAACAACCTAACAGCTATCTATAATAGCTCAATTCAAACGGCTCTCTTGACTTGATCATCCAGATTTGATCAAAGTCTAGCCCTGCAAAACATGAACACAAGTTAAGACACAGTCCCGATTAAATAACATGAATATAATGAACTGTTTGACAGACCATTTTAAACCAATAAACATAGCTAATCTCTGAGTGTAAACATTATAAATATATATTTCCAAATCATAATAAATATAAAGAATATAAATTAGAACAAGTCAATAAGCAATCATACAGGCTGATATGTCATCCTGCAATAAAGATTTGTTATCCAGTATACCATTAGCAATAATTCAGAACAACCTCTAAACCTTTGGAGCTTTGGCCACCTTCAAAGCTTTGGCCATTATCCAGTAATCCTTACGACATATCAATATGTATACTTGTCTAGCAATATATAAGCTCGAGAATATTTGTAAGAGACAGTATAGAGTCTATATTCATGCTTTAAATCAAATGCAAGTCCTGCAACACAAAAATATGTCAGCCAATAGCAAGAATATAAACATTGTAAACTTCAAAGCTTTGGAGCGTTGAACATGTCTCTCAAAACAATCTTGTCTTTCATCATCTTCAAAGTATAAACACCACATTAATTCAGAAGGACTGAATTATCGTGACCATTTTAAATTACCCATTTTTTTGTTTATTATTGAATTCATCATGTTCTTGATGTTCTTGAGCACCACCTCCACTACCACCAAATCTCCACCAGCAACACCACCACCACCACCACCTCGCTATAACCTCTCAGCACCACATCCATCTGATTGTTTCAGTTGATCAATCAGCAAAAATCAATCAAACTCCTTTGTTTGGTTCATTTTCAAATTTCTTCTACTTAATTTTGTTCACGTCTCACAAAAATTCCTCGCTTACACATCAGAGAAGGAAGATTAGAATACCAACACGCAATCACACAACAATTCAAGTCCAAAACCATTGATCAAAGAAAGAATCACAACTCACAAGCTCAAATATCACATAAGAAACAAAACTGGAAATGGGTGAAAGAGGACTAACCTCCCTCACAGCCTCCACCAAACGGAACCAAACACCCAGAAACAAAAATTGAGGGAATGAGAAGCTCAGGGACAAAGAAACCCCTTCCTTACGAAGAGACCCATCAACACAGCCACCTAAGAACCCAGATTTCACCATGTACAGTTCATGAACCCAGGTTTGTAAGGAACAACAACTCATCAAGATTGACTCAAAACCCAGAATGGTACTAACCAATTCACAAAGGATACAATACACCACCACTACACCTCCAGCGACCTCCCAAGCCTCCTCTATGCTTCATTACTCTCCCTCTACCCCGATCTGTCACCCTCCCCTGTTTTGTCGCTGTGTCTCCCCGTTGGCCCACAAGGAACTAGCTAGAGCCACAGCCGGCAAATCCGACAGCGACCCAGGCCGAAACTGCCACCACCACACATCCGGAAACCGTCTAAACCTCTACTCTGCTTTGATTACTCTGCCTCGAATTTTGGTTTCCTTTGTCTCTTTTCTCGATCTACAAGAAGAAGAAGAAGAAGAAGAAGAGGAGGAGGAGGAAGTGACGAGATCTGCAATCAGGCTTGTAGGCGTCGCCTCCCAAAACGACGATGAGAGAGAGGGGGAAAATTAAATACCACCATTTTCTTCTTCTTTCACCGTGAGAGAAAAGAGAGGGTAAATATGTCATTTAGCCCATTCGGTTACCTCTATCCACTCTCCATCCACTGACATGGGTGCAAAAAGTATTTATCGATAGATCAGGGGGTAAAATGTATTTAATTGATAGTCGAAGGGTTGAAAATGTCTTTTATCCAAAGTTTAAAGTATTATGAAATATGTATTGGGCAAGTATGAATATTCACCACCATTGGATTGATATTTTATTGTTATAGTCTAAGTCCAGAAGGTTCACCTAATGCCTATATAATGAGGGCTTATGGTTGAGATATGATAACCGTCAATAAGGCTTCTTTCAATTGTATCTATATTATGATTCTCTTCAATTATCAATTCACAGTATCTTATCAGCACGATAACGCTATCTAATTATCATTGAGAAAAGTTGAGCATTCTACATAAACTCCATACGACTGTTAATAGAAAATCGAGCAATTTTTTTCATTTCCATCAAGAAAAAGACTCAGTAGAGAGATCTGTGAATTTCTCATCTTAGTAAGGCACGTTGTTACTTACCCAGTCGATAGAGAGATCTGTGAATTGTTTGGATGCCTTTTATATTTGCCGTCATGAAAAAGAATTGAAATCTAGGTTTGAAACGCTAAAACGTCACGTTCAAGTTAAGGCACACGTTGCCCATGATTCGATGCATTTCATAAATCACATAAACCACCTTTTTCAGATACGTTTGGTTTCTAAAGCTGGATATGTCAAAGGCTTTTGAGAGAGACCGCTGGAATTATCTTCATGCTGTGTTACTTCACTTTAGGTTCCATAGGCATCTCACTAAGCTCATTATGTCTTGTGTCACCATAGTGTCCTACTCAGTGTTGGTAAATGGATCTCACTCAGAAACTTTCCAACCTAGTTGTGGTTTGAGGCAAGGGGACCCCATGTCACCCTTCATTTTCTTGCTTTGTGTTGAAGCTCTTTCAGCCTCCGTTAAGCAAGCCATTCACAGGAAAACCTCGCATGGAATCCAGCACAATCAAACTGGTCATATTGTTTCTCATATGCAATTCGCAGATGATACAATCCTCTTCTTCAGGGTGCATGAGGACACGGGTAATGTAATAAGGTCTCTCCTGGATCACTACAGCGCCCAGTCTGGTCAGGTCATTAACCTTGACAAGTCTTCATTGGTGGTTAGCCCTAACTGCGATTTTCATGCTAAGGCCATCATGAGCTTCCAGCTGCAAATTCCCTGTATGGAGGATTTTGACACATACTTAGGTCTTCCCCTTCAAGTTGATAGGAAGAATTCTAAATTATTTCAAAAAACAGTGGATCAAGTTGATCACATCTGTGCAAGTTGGAAAGGAAAGTTTCTAAATAAAGCTGGTTGTCTTACTCTCATTAAAGCAACTTTATCTGGTTGCCTGATTTATCCCTTTTTAGTTTACCGCTTTCCAAAAAAAACATGTAAAGACATTTTATCGCGCTTCACAAAGTTTTGTTGGAAAGGTGATACCAACAAGAGAACCATCCACTGGATGTCATGGGATTACTTATGTCTCCCTTACACAAAGGGGGTTTGGGTTTAAAAGATCCAAATCTCCTTAACCAAGCCTTGTTAACTAAAAAAATCTTATCTCGGTATTGCAAGAGGAAGAGTTTCCTACAAAGAAAATCATTCATTTATGACTCTTGGGTTCGGAACGGTTTATGTGAGAATAGGCAATTTGTTAAATCAAATCTTTGTTGGACGGTTGGTAATGGCTCTTTTATTAATCTTCACAAGGACAACTGGCTTACTGATGTGCCCTACTATTCTCTAACTTCTCACTTCGCCGACTCCCAAATCACTCATGTGAGTCATCATCAGAAAAGTAACGGAGGTTGGGACATTGCTAAGCTTTGGGGACATAACCGTTCTGTTCCAAAAGCCATTATTCAACCATTCTACAGGAGAACTAAGAGATATAACTCTTACGGATGGCTTATTTCCATGAATAGAGAGTCTTTATCTCGAGCATGTGTCCGCACAGGGTTGCTCTCTCTGACAGAGCTCTTGACGGCCACTGTGGATGCTCTTACCTGACTTTCGTCTCAAGGCATTGCGCATAGTTCGATTCAGATTCCTAATACTGCTTTTTTCCACATGTTGCAGAATCAGGCGCAGGGGCAACATCAAGTGATCATGCTAAAGAGGGATCTGTGTGGTTTCGAGAACAAGTTATGCTGCTCTAATTTTGGTCTTAGTACTTGGTCGTTTAGTTCTAGTGGTAGCCTTGCGCTTTTGGTCTTTGTCCCTGGCAATGGCTTGTTTATTTTGGATTTGGTTCTAGTTGTGCTTAGATGTTGCAGTGCCCTTCAAGCTTCTTGCTGTGTATAGCTTGAGGGTTGGCTTAGATCCTTTTTCATGTGTTTCAAACTCTTGCTCTTCGTTGTGCTAATGCTATTTTCTTTCTTTGTCAAAAAAGAAGGACATGATTGCTCTACTCTATTCACATACATAATTACTGTGTCAAATATGAGCAACAAGTCACGAGTTCCACGAGGCTTAGAAGCTCAGATCTTTTTGGAGACCGAAAGGGCGAAAAAAGGGAAGGGATTGAGCTATGTATGTTGGAGCTCCGGACGGTGGTGCTTGGGACTTTTGTGTGACTATTCAATCCAATTGAAATGAATCGGATTTGGACCAAGAAAACCAGACCCGGTCGGTTTGGATCCGGATTCATATCACAAGGCAAATACGCCGGGGATCCGACCCGATCCGACGTATATATGCTTTACAAATACTAGTTTATACCCCGCACGCGGTATTACTCCGTTGTATGTGATATGAGCCTAACTCGAATCATGCTTAACATAAAATTTTAGAATTCGCCATAGTTCACCCTAAAATCGAAGCATTCAGCAACCTATGATAACCTGTTTAATAACCATATCGTACTACAGATCAAATTGCAACCATCTAATTTCAGCCATATCAGAAGTTCCAAACAATCATATTACACACAATTCTTGGATAAAAAGGCATAAGATCTGTCACTCTTTGATGCTAAATAACAAACATTTGTTCATATGTCAGCAACGTCCCCAGCCCGTAGTCCAAATAGTCCAAACAATAGTTAAATAAAAAAAAGCCACAAAATCTGCTTGGATACAAAATGGACTTCATATCGTAGTTCTTCTAAGTGTATTGTTGTATTTACATCTGGTGTAGCGACGGTAGCAAAAGCTGCATAATCAGAGAAGTATTTCATTTAAGTAATAACACAAACTCAGCATCAACAACAACAAAAATAAAAAAATCTATAAAAATCCTAGACCAAAATTTGTTCACAAAATCCTAGACAAATTTATGGGCCGACAACAACGCAACAACTGATTTCAATTTTACATATCTATACATCAACAAAAATCAATTCGCCACAAACGTGTGAGTTGGAAGAGAAGAAGATAAAGAAAAAGAACAAGAACAAGAACAAAAAGAGGATTTTTCAGATTATTTACTTGAGTATGTTTACCATTTACTGTCAAAGAGATTTATATATAGATATATTTAAATCTCTTTGACAGTAAATGGTAAACATACTCAAGTAAATCATCTGAAAAAATTCTAACATAAGACCCATACAATATGTATCCATGTTCAGTTAAAATGTAAAGCACGTTTATCAACTGACAACCTAGTCTTACTTCTTTCCATTACGAATTAGTTCACAAGACTATATAAATAATAGTTCTTAAGTTTTTTTTGATGCAGGTAAGTTTGGTCTAACTCACCAAAGAAAGTCTCCCCCCAGTTGAACACAAGACACAACTAATCAAGTGTAGTTTCATGCTAAATCACCATTATTACTTCATTAATAAATCAGACTGTACTAAGACATCTATAGTAAAATCTAAAATCCCTCCTGCCTCACCAAACTCCAAACTTGCAAAGATTATATCACATTTACTGATCTCAGAAGTCAAAATCATACATATCAACAAACTTAACTGATACGCAGCTTTAAGTTCGAGATGGACATAGAAAGTAATCAAAATAGCCCAATTTCCATCTCCATTTGTCTCAAAAATATCCAATACTGCTAAACCAAAATCTAGGCGTCCGAACAACACTCATGGCCCATAAACAAAAACGTTGACCAAGGTTTGTAGCTACTGCTAAATTGTAGCAAAAGGGTTCAGCCCAAATTTAAATAAAGTTGTTCTTTGGAATTAAATTACTAGGAGAGCTAATCAGGGTAACTAAACCTTCTTATTATGTTGAAACAACCAGGACTTCACACAGTTAGTTGCATAGATATAAATTAGAATATGCCTAGCAAATAACATAGATAGACAGAAAGTGCAAAGTGCCTTAAGTGCTTCTGAAACATAATTTTATAGCCAAACAGATTACCTTTAAAAGCAGATCTCCTCCACTGGTCTTCTTGCCACCCCTTTTTCTTCAGCACACTGCTAGCCAAATCGTGCAAAAAAATCAACATAGAATAATGCAACCATAAAACAATTCGAAATCATAGTCAAGGCAGAGGATTGGCAAAACAGAGAAAGAGCGAAGAGTTACTTTGGTTTTGGATACCCTAATACGGGAGGGAGAATATGGATCATACTAACGATTTTGAAACACCATTGGTGAACAAAAAGGATATAGTTCCCTGAAAACCCCTCCCTCAAATGTTCTCTCTAGCATCTTACTAAGAGCCCTCATCACCATAATATATGACAAGGGTGAAAAAACCATTAAGGAGTTCTTTTGCAAGAATGGAAAGGGTAACCAAAGAAATACAAGCATAAATACAACCTATCCACGGATGACAAAAACTCTTCATCCCTTGGATTTAAAGCAGAAACTATCAGTTCCCATGATCTTACACCTTCTTAGTCCCTTTTGTAAAGAATTGCGACTCGTCTCCTCTTAACAACCTATGATCTCACAATCCTTCGCTGTCAGAACCGCATCCAAAATCTGTCTATCTACTAAAATAACATTGTCAAATTCAGAAATAAGAGAAGGTGAGATGCGTTCTACCTTTAAAAAGGCACAATGAAGAAAATGTTATACGAGCGATTCAGCATATTGATACGCATGCCCGGCCTCCTCCCCAGAAAAAACTAACTCTACGTACTCGACTCAGGCAATAAAATTCGACGTTCTTTGAGAGTTAGCTAACCAGTTAAAGATCTTGAACACCTATCACCATACTTAACCACAAAACACTTTGACTTTTAATGTACCAAATTCACTATACGAGCAAATGCACCCATAAAAGAGGCACCTCTCTCGTCCTCACCCTCAACACTCCCCCGTCACTCCTCCCCACGAAGTTTGTGTCACCTCTATCCATCACATCTATGTCAGTCAAAACATAAAAGGAAACTACCTCAATCCAATTTTTGACATCCTCTTCGACAGAGAAAATCGTAAACCAAAAACATAACTCCCACAGCCCAGGATTTCTTAACCCTTGCACCAAGACATGACTCTGATCCTTAAAAAAAATCCTTCTAAAGCCACATCCTCAAACATTAAAGGGAAAAGCGGGATTACCCCCACTCATAAACCTCATCTCTCAGTGACTGGGCAGAGTCTAGAAACCGATCACATACAAGAATGTCATTCACCACAAAAGCACGTTGATTAGTTCTCTCCAGGCCTAAATGACCGCTCAATATACCCATGCAACCAATAGTATCAGAAATCCGAAGCTGTTCTCTTTCACGTTCGCTCACACTGAGACGTGTATTCTCCATTCCTTGCATCCTTTTCTTCTTATTTTTCTTCCGCCTCCTATACTTATATCCTTGCTCAACCTCCGGAAGAAAAAGTAGCAAAAGTGATAACCACTTAACCTTGATATCAATATCTTTATACGGAACCAAGTGATTTCAATGTTCAGTAATCTATAAATCTACAATTCCAGACCATCCAAATCAATGTTTCAACAAAATGTAAAAAATAACAATTGCAGTATATGCATGCAAGTACGTATATACTCCCCTTTCTGTTTCTTCAGTATTCTACTCAGTTGTCCTAATTTCCCCTTTCCTCTTAGAGTAGAAGTCTGACCAAAGAATGAAAGACCGTAAGCCAGTCACTTCTTCCCATAAACCAAAGAACGAAAGACCGTAAGCTCCCACTTCCTTGATCAAGTTAATTGTTGTACAATCAATTATACTTTCATCAAGTTCCCACATATTTCGTATCTTTTTATTAATATAATAATCAACAAATCAAACACCCAGTATAACAAAATTACTACCGGGGGACACAGGAACAATATCCTGTGTGTCACAAATTTGGTAATTCTTGGTGAATGGGTTTTAGACTTGCAAACTATCAGTACGTAGCTGCAACAAGTTCAACTTCTAAGATAATTCTCATCCCACCAATGTCGTCAATAGAAACACAGGCATCTCTAAAAGTAATATTATTATCAAGACACAGATACACATTAGTTAACCTTTGAATAAAAAAGCAGATGCAAGAAACCCAATATGAACTAGTCACATAGTTATCCCATCATCAATTACTATATCCAGAATTAAAGTCTTGCGCGCATATCTTTTTCGGCTACTTCTCACGCACGTCAGAAACTTGAGAAAAGGAATCTTGTGAATAGCGAGTTGGGCTTAAGCGTTTTCCTCCAGTAACTAGGAATTAGGATCAACCAGTAATTTGTTTAATAATTACAAATGGTATCAGTGCCCACATGGTCTGTCGTGTGCACGGTGAAGAGGGCTAGAGGTTTCGTGCTAATGGACGGCCGTTAGCTTTTGTTTTTCCAAAGAGAACATACGATATCAGAAAAACAAACAACGCATAGAGATACTAAGAGTTATTCCGCATCCACAAAGCCAGTCATCTCACTTCACATTTTTAATATTCTATAAACAGATCCTTTCCTTTTCTCTTGAAATATAACACAATTAATTCCTTAATGGACAAAATTGCTTCCCAAGTCACCAACAAATCAACTCCTAAACCAAAAGAACAAGGCCAACTTGGCTAACCTCAAAACTTGTAAGCTTCTTCTTACTTTAAGACAAAACTCTTTATTATTATACTCAGGTGAGAGTACATCGTACACGCTTTCACCAAATTACTTCATTGCCTTTCTCGATAGAAAGTATAATTTTTGTGTCATAGCTTCCATGAATCCTTTTGTCCCAAAATTTTAAATTTTAATGAACTACCTTCAACATAACCATAATGTGATATAGCCTTGAAACCCATATCCTCCAATCACAAATTTCAAGGTCTGCAATTGTATCAGTGGAAAACATATGCGCATATTCCACATTTCAAATTCTGGCCCAAGAAGACAAATCCAATATTACAGCAATTATAAACCTCAAGGAACCCAACATCCTCAATCCCAAGATAAATATCACTAAACAATGATTGAATTAAATAATCCTCAATACTTACAAAAGTGTATGTGTTTCCCCATGTCAAACTCCTGTCAATCGACACTATCCCAAAACCAATCTCATCATTTTCAAAAAGTTTCTCATGAGGTATCGGTCCAGCATAAAACACTATCCAGAGCCCAGACTCACCTTTTAAGTTCAGGACAACAACCAAAAAAACGAGCTCGAGCTCGGCCATGTCTCTCATATTGGAATAGATGCTCTGGAGGCAATCTAGTTTAGTATGAACTTAGTTTTGTCAAGAATATTCGTTGTATTATTTATTGGATATTTAATATAATGAAGTCATTAGATTTACAATTATGTTGTTTATCTTAAATATTCCTAGTCCATTATAATGATTAAATAGGACAATCATTCATAGACTTAGTATGGGGTTGGATTGATATGGAGATATAATGATCCAACACATGGGTATGCATTAGGGGTAATGGCATACTGGATTGACCCATCTCCGAGAAGGCTACATATAAGTTATGCAAAGTCACAAGCGCTTCTCGTGGTGACAATGGTATTGTCATCCTTAGACTTGAAGTCACCAGAGCATCTAGTTGTGGATCGTTGTGGTTTTGGTAGCGCCAAACGCTACACCGTAACTGGGTAGTCATAAAGGCGCGTATCGGACACAACATGAAGCAAGCTTAGATATCGTAGTGATGTAGATAGAATTTTTTCCTCCCACATAATAGGAGCAAATATCCTAGGCCACTCGAGGGATAGTGCTTATGGAATGTCTGGCCATACTCAATAAATCCATATGGGATATTGATGTTATTTGCACGAATAAGGCTATTCCCAGGATCGAGAAACTATGGATTGGATATACGAGTGTGACATATATGTCTCGTGTCCAATCCGGATATTGAGACAAAGGGATGAGACAATACTTGCACAAGGTTTGTCGGATGACTATTCTATTAGTTGACTAGAATGGATGCCTTGCTAGAGACCGCTCCATATTAGCAGATTGTTGCTACCAACTAGATAGAACCTATGGGGTCACACACCCAATAGGGTTGAACTAGATTTGGAAATTAATTAATATGATTAATTAATTGGATGGATCACTTTGCAACACCTTGCAAACTTAGTAGGACTAATATGCAAGGAAGGGACTAAACCAAATTCAAGTAGGATTAGGAAGGGCCTTTAGGTAGTTGACAAGGAGTTGTTGACTATATATAGGATGCTCCTAGCTTCCTTCCCAAAACTGATTCTCATAACATAAGTTGAGTGGAAGGAAGCTAAGGAGAGAGAGCAAGACACAAGGAGGCCGAACCCGACCCCTTGGTCCGCCCCTACCCGTCGGCCAAGAGAGAGAGGCCGAGCCTCTTCTTTGATTCTAGTTGCGTGATTTCTTCCTCCTCTACCTCCGGTCCAAGCTAGCACTAAGGAGAAGGAAGATCTAGATCTCAACTTTAGGCGTGGATCAACCGTAGAGACGTGACAAAATTCACGTTACAAGTCATCACAGGAGATTTCTAAGGTGTGTTACTTGTTTCTTCCCTTACCATCGTTATGATTCTCTTCCTGTGATCCTTGGAGGGTCTTGAATGGATAATTCTTTCTTCCGCTGCGTATCCATGATCAAAGCCCTACAGTGGTATCAGATCCACAGGTCGTAGAACATAGACGTGGTTTATGTGTTACGTTTTATGTCCTTTACTCCCATAATTGTTAGATTATTGCGTTAAAACGGACAAACTAAGCATAAGGATGCATGTTGAATGTGATTCAACTAAACAAGACCTAGTTCGTGCATTAGATGCATGGATTAGTGAGTTTGAGAAATTTTAGGATCTTAGATGTAGGATTTCGGGCACAAATTGGAAACTAGTTCTAATTTGGAAAAGGTTTGGACTTGCGGAACAAGGAAGGAGTTGTTTTTGGAAACAACTATGAGGTTCGGCCCCCTAGGGAGACCGCCCCTCACCTTCCTTGCCGCCCAAGCCACGAAGGCCTAGGCGGTCGGCCAACCCACAGGTTGGGCCGGCCGGCCTAGGCTCGGCCCAGGGCGGCTCCAAAGGGGTTCGGTCATGTTTAGTAGGGCTCCTTGGACCGTTTTGACCCTAGTAATCCTAAAATCAATTAAAATTGACCAAGAACGTTAAAATTGCATTTTAATTGTTTATGTGCAAATCGCATGGTGATTGGATATGGCCTTAGGATGTGGTTAGGTGTGATTGTTTAATTGTGGTTGGGTTTACGGCCTGCGAGCCGATCAATTCAATGTAATAATTAATTGGGTTTTACGGTCTGCGAGCCGATACTTTTTCTCAACTTGTGGTGAGTATGAAATCTTTGGTGCTATAGAATAGGAATGTTCAGCCCATACTCCACGAGCGAATTCTAGTTAGGGAAGGCACATAGAATAGATAATTCGGTAAACATGTCGATGGTTACTTTAGTTCAGATAAATTTGGGGTTTTTGGAATCGTAAATGATGAGGTCATCATTTCCATCTGATACTTTGCATTGGGCAAGGTAAAAAGAGGATTTGAGAATGGTGATGACGTAAGTTGCATTTCCACCAGGCTCTATTATTTGGACGAGTTATTGATTTCGGCAATGTTGGGTACATATGATAGTGTTGGTCATAAAAATTTGGTGATTTAGGAATCGAAGAAGTCAATATATTACGAGAGGATTCTAACTAGGTAAGTCAAATAGATTTCGGGAATGTTGGATACATATGATAGTGTTGGGTCAAATAAAATTTGGGACAATAGAAATTGGAAATATTCAATACAGTAGAAGATGAGTTGGTAAAAATGGTGATGGTTACTTCAGTTTAGAATATTTGGGGTTTTCGAAATTCCAAGTGACGAGGTCATCATTCCACTCGGATACTTTTTAATTGGGTAAGGTAAAAACAGGTTTCGAGAAGTGAGTTCACAAAAGTTACAATTCCACAGGGGCTCTCTTATGTCGACAAGTTATTGATTTCGGGAGTGTCGGATACATATGATTGTGGGGGGTCTGAAATCTTTGGTGCTATAGAATAGGAATGTTCAGCCCATACTCCATGAGCGAATTCTAGTTAGGGAAGGCACATAGAATAAATAATTCGGTAAACATGTCGATGGTTTTAGTTCAAATAATTTTGGTGTTTTGGAATCGTAAATGAAGAGGTCATCATTTCCATCTGATACTTTGCATTGGGCAAGGTAAAAAGAGGTTTTGAGAATGGTGATGACCTAAGTTGCATTTCCACCAGGCTCTATTATTTGGACGAGTTATTGATTTCGGCAATGTTGGGTACATATGATAGTGTTGGTCATAAAAATTTGGTGATTTAGGAATCGAAAAAGTCAATGTTTCACGAGAGGATTCTAACTAGGTAAGTAAAATAGATTTCGGGAATGTTGGGTACCTATTATAGTGTTGTGTCAAAAAAAAAATTGGAGCAATAGAAATTGGAAATATTCAATACAATAGATGATGATTTGGTAAACATGTTAATGGTTACATCAGTTTAGAATATTTGGGGTTTTCGAAATTCCAAATGATGAGGTCATCATTTCAATCGGATACTTTTTCATTGGGTAAGGTAAAAATGAGGTTTCGAGAAGTGAGTTGACATAAGTTACATTTCCACAGAGACTATCTTATGTCGACAAGTTATTGATTTCGGGAATTTTGGATACATATGATTGTGGTGGTACTGAAATCTTTGGTGCTATAACATAGGAATGTTCAGCCCATACTCCACGAGCGAATTATAGTTAGGGAAGGCACATAGAATAGATAATTCAGTAAACATATCGATGGTTACTTTTGTTCAGATAATTGTGGGAATTTTGGAATCGTAAATGATGAGGTCATCATTTCAATCTGATACTTTGCATTGGGCAAGGTAAAAAGAGGATTTGAGAATGGTGATGACGTAAGTTGCATTTCCACCCGGCTCTATTATTTGGACGAGTTATTGATTTTGGCAATGTTGGGTACATATGATAGTGTTGGTCATAAAAATTTGGTGATTTAGGAATCGGGAAAGTCAATATTTCACGAGACGATTCTAACTAGGTAAATAAAATAGATTTTGGGAATGTTGGGTACCTATGATAGTGTTGTGTCACAAAAAAAATTGGGGCAATAGAAATTGGAAATATTCAATACAGTAGATGATGATTTGGTAAACATGTTAATGGTTACTTCAGTTAGAATATTTGGGGTTTTTGAAATCACAAATGATGAAGTCATCATTTCAATCGGATACTTTTTCAATGGGTAAGGTAAAAACGAGGTTTGGAGAAGTGAGTTGACATAAGTTACATTCCACATGGGCTCTCTTATGTCGACAAGTTATTGATTTCGGGAATGTTGGATACATATGATTGTGGTGGGTCTGAAATCTTTGGTGCTATAGAATAGGAATGTTCAGCCCATACTCCACGAGCGAATTCTAGTTAGGGAAAGCACATAGAATAGATAATTCGGTAAACATGTTGATTGTTACTTTTGTTCAGATAATTTTGGGGATTTTGGAATCGTAAATGATGAGGTCATCAATTCCATCTGATACTTTGCATTGGGCAAGGTAAAAAGAGGTTTTGAGAATGGTGATGACGTAAGTTGCATTTCCACCAGGCTCTATTATTTGGACGAGTTATTGATTTCGGCAATGTTGGGTACATATGATAGTGTTTGTCATAAAAATTTGGTGATTTAGGAATCGAAAAAGTCAATGTTTCACAAGAGGATTCTAACTAGGTAAGTCAAATAGATTTCGGGAATGTTGGGTACATATGATAGTGTTGGGTCAAAAAAAATTTGGGGCAATAGAAATTGGAAATATTCAATACAGTGGATGATGATTTGGTGAACATGTTGATGGTTACTTCACTTTAGAATATTTGGGGTTTTCGAAATTCCAAATGATGAGGTCATCATTTCAATCGAATACTTTTTCAGTGGGTAAGGTAAAAACAAGTTTCGAGAAGTGAGTTGACAGAAGTTACATTTCCACAGGGGCTCTCTTGTGTCGACAAGTTATTGATTTCAGGAATGTTGGATACATATGATTGTGGTGCGTCTGAAATCTTTGGTGCTATAGAATAGAAATGTTCAGCCCATACTCCACGAGCGAATTCTAGTTAGGGAAGGCACATAGAATAGATAATTCGGTGAACATGTCGATGGTTACTTTAGTTCAAATAATTTTGGGGATTTTGGAATCGTAAATGATGAGGTCATCATTTCCATCTGATACTTTGCATTGGGCAAGGTAAAAAGAGGTTTTGAGAATGGTGATGACGTAAGTTGCATTTCCACCTGGCTCTATTATTTGGACTGAGTTATTGATTTCTGCAATGTTGGGTACATATGATAGTGTTGGTCATAAAAATTTGGTGTTTTAGGAATCGGAAAAGTCAATATTTCACGAGAGGATTCTAACTAGGTAAGTCAAATAGATTTCGGGAATGTTGGGTACATAAGATAGTGTTGGGTCAAAAAATATTTGGGGCAATAGAAATCGGAAATATTCAATACAGTAGATGATGATTTGGTAAACATGGTGATGGTTACTTCAGTTTAGAATATTTTGGGTTTTCGAAATTCCAAATGATGAGGTCATCATTTCAATCGGATACTTCTTCATTGGGTAAGGAAAAAACAGGTTTCGAGAAGTGAGTTGACATAAGTTACATTTCCACAGGGGCTCTCTTATGTCGACAAGTTATTTCGGGAATGTTGGATACATATGATTGTGGTGGGTCTGAAATCTTTGGTGCTATAACATAGGAAGGTTCAGCCAATACTCCACGAGCGAATTCTAGTTAGGGAAGGCACATAGAATAGATAATTCGGTAAACATGTCGATGGTTACTTTTGTTCAGATAATTTTTGGGGATTTTGGAATCGTAAATGATGAGGTCATCATTTCCATCTGATATTTTGCATTGGGCAAGGTAAAAAGAGGTTTTGAGAATGGTGATGACGTAAGTTGCATTTCCACCAGGCTCTATTATTTGGACGAGTTAATGATTTCGGCAATGTTGGGTACATATGATAGTGTTGGTCATAAAAATTTGGTGATTTAGGAATCGAAAAAGTCAATGTTTCACGAGAGGATTCTAACTAGGTAAGTCAAATAGATATCGGGAATGATGGGTACATATGACAGTGTTGGGTCAAAAAAATTGCGGCAATAGAAATTGGAAATATTCAATACAGTAGATGATGATTTGGTAAACATGGTGATGGTTACTTTAGTATAGAATATTTGGGGTTTTCGAAATTCCAAATAATGAGGTCATCATTTCAATCGGATACTCTTTCATTGGGTAAGGTAAAAACAGGTTTCGAGATGTGAGTAGCAAATTGGGGCAATTGAAATTGGAAATATTCAATACAGTAGATGATGATTTGGTAAACATGGTGATGGTTACTTTAGTTTAGAATATTTGGGGTTTTCGAAATTCCAAATGATGAGGTCATCATTTCAATCGGATACTCTTTCATTGGGTAAGGTAAAAACAGGTTTCGAGAAGTGAGTTGACATAAGCTACATTTCCATAGGGGCTCTCTTATGTCGACAAGTTATTGATTTCGGGAATAGGAATGTTCAGCCCATACTCCACGAGCGAATTCTAGTTAGGGAAGGCACATAGAATAGATATTTCGGTAAACATGTCGATGGTTACTTTTGTTCAGATAATTTTGGGGATTTTGGAATCGTAAATGATGAGGTCATCATTTCCATGTGATACTTTGCATTGGGCAAGGTAAAAAGAGGTTTTGAGAATGGTGATGTCGTAAGTTGCATTTCCACCAGGCTCTATTATTTGGACGAGTTATTGATTTCGGCAATGTTGGGTACATATGATTGTGTTGGTCATGAAAATTTGGTGTTTCAGGAATCGGAAAAGTCAATATTTCACGAGAGGATTCTAACTAGGTAAGTCAAATAGATTTCAGGAATGTTGGGTACATGTGATAGTGTTGGGTCAAAAAAATTGGGGCAATAGAAATTGGAAAAATTCAATACAGTAGATGATAATTTGGTAAACATGGTGATGGTTACTTCAGTTTAGAATATTTTGGGTTTTCGAAATTCCAAATGATGAGGTCATCATTTCAATCGGATACTTCTTCATTGGGTAAGGTAAAAACAGGTTTCGAGAAGTGAGTTGACATAAGTTACATTTCCACAGGGGCTCTCTTATGTCGACAAGTTATTTCGGGAATGTTGGATACATATGATTGTGGTGGTTCTGAAATCTTTGGTGCTATAACATAGGAAGGTTCAGCCAATACTCCACGAGCGAATTCTAGTTAGGGAAGGCACATAGAATAGATAATTCGGTAAACATGTCGATGGTTACTTTAGTTAAGATAATTTTGGGGATTTTGGAATCGTAAATGATGAGGTCATCATTTCCATCTGATACTTTGCATTGGGCAAGGTAAAAAGAGGTTTTGAGAATGGTGATGACGTAAGTTGCATTTCCATTTCCACCTGGCTCTATTATTTGGACGAGTTATTGATTTCGGCAATGTTGGGTACATATGATAGTGTTGGTCATAAAAATTTGGTGACTTAGGAATCGGAAAAGTCAATATTTCACGAGAGGATTCTAACTAGGTAAGTCAAATAGATTTCGGGAATGTTGGGTACATATGATAGTGTTGGGTCAAAAAACTTTGGGGCAATAGAAACTGGAATATTCAATACAGTAGATGATGATTTGGTAAACATGGTGATGGTTACTTCAGTTTAGAATATTTGGGGTTTTCGAAAATCCAAATGATGAGGTCATCATTTCAATCGGATACTTTTTCATTGGGTAAGGTAAAAACAGGTTTCGAGAAGTGAGTTGACATAAGTTACATTTCCACAGGGGCTCTCTTGTGTCGACAAGTTATTGATTTCGGGAATGTTGGATACATATGATTGTGGTGGGTCTGAAATCTTTGGTGCTATAACATAGGAAGGTTCAGCCCATACTCCACGAGCGAATTCTAGTTAGGGAAGGCACATAGAATAGATAATTCGGTAAACATGTCGATGGTTACTTTTGTTCAGATAATTTTGGGGATTTTGGAATCGTAAATGATGAGGTCATCATTTCCATCTGAAACTTTGCATTGGGCAAGGTAAAAAGAGGTTTTGAGAATGTTGATGACCTAAGTTGCATTTCCACCTCGCTCTATTATTTGGAGGAGTTATTGATTTCGGCAATATTGGGTACATATGATAGTGTTGGTCATTAAAAATTGGTGATTTAGGAATCGGAAAAGTCAATATTTCACGAGAGGATTCTAACTAGGTAACTCAAATAGATTTCGGGAATGTTGGGTACATATGATAGTGTTGGATCAAAAAAATTTGGGGCAATAGAAATTGGAAATATTCAATAGAGTGGATGATGATTTGGTAAACATGTTGAATGGTTACTTCACTTTAGAATATTTGGGGTTTTCGAAATTCCAAATGATGAGGTCATCATTTCAATCGGATACTTTTTCATTGGGTAAGGTAAAAACAGGTTTCGAGAAGTGAGTTGACATAAGTTACATTTCCACAGGGGCTCTCTTGTGTCGACAAGTTATTGATTTCGGGAATGTTGGATACATATGATTGTAGTGGGTCTGAAATCTTTGGTGCTATAACATAGGAAGGTTCAGCCCATACTCCACGAGCGAATTCTAGTTAGGGAAGGCACATAGAATAGATAATTCGGTAAACATGTCGATGGTTACTTTAATTCAGATAATTTTGGGGATTTTGCAATCGTAAATGATGAGGTCATCATTTCCATCTGATACTTTGCATTGGGCAAGGTAAAAAGAGGTTTTGAGAATGGTGATGACGTAAGTTGCATTTCCACCTGGCTCTTTTATTCGGACGAGTTATTGATTTCGGCAATGTTGGGTACATATGATAGTGTTGGCCAAAAAAATTTGGTGATTTAGGAATCGGAAAAGTCAATATTTCACGAGTGGATTCTAACTAGGTAAGTCAAATAGATTTCAGGAATGTTGAGTACATATGATAGGGTTGGGTCAAAAAAAATTTGGGGCAATAGAAATTGGAAATATTCAATACAGTAGATGATGATTTGGTAAACATGGTGATGGTTACTTCAGTTTAGAATATTTGGGTGTTTCGAAATTCCAAATGATGAGGTCATCATTTCAATCGGATACTTTTTCATTGGGTAAGATAAAAACAGGTTTCGAGAAGTGAGTTGACATAAGTTACATTTCCACAGGGGCTCTCTTATGTCGACAAGTTATTGATTTCGGGAATGTTGGATACATATGATTGTGGTGGGTCTGAAATCTTTGGTGCTATAACATAGGAAGGTTCAGCCAATACTCCACGAGCGAAGTCAACTTAGGGAAGGCACATAGAA
Organism: Linanthus parryae; assembly: GCA_023055425.1. NCBI lineage: Eukaryota > Viridiplantae > Streptophyta > Magnoliopsida > Ericales > Polemoniaceae > Linanthus > Linanthus parryae. The sequence continues at coordinate 142,584,394 of JALGPY010000004.1, read as the reverse complement.
TAGATAATTCCGTAAACATGTCGATGGTTACTTTTGTTCAGATAATTTTTGGGGATTTTGGAATCGTAAATGATGAGGTCATCATTTCCATCTGATATTTTGCATTGGGCAAGGTAAAAAGAGGTTTTGAGAATGGTGATGACGTAAGTTGCATTTCCACCAGGCTCTATTATTTGGACGAGTTAATGATTTCGGCAATGTTGGGTACATATGATAGTGTTGGTCATAAAAATTTGGTGATTTAGGAATCGTAAAAGTCAATGTTTCACTAGAGGATTCTAACTAGGTAAGTCAAATAGATATCGGGAATGATGGGTACATATGACAGTGTTGGGTCAAAAAAATTGGGGCACTAGAAATTGGAAATATTCAATACAGTAGATGATGATTTGGTAAACATGGTGATGGTTACTTTAGTTTAGAATATTTGGGGTTTTCGAAATTCCAAATGATGAGGTCATCATTTCAATCGGATACTCTTTCATTGGGTAAGGTAAAAACAGGTTTCGAGAAGTGAGTTGACATAAGTTACATTTCCACAGGGGCTCTCTTATGTCGACAAGTTATTAATTTCGGGAATGTTGGATACATATGATTGTGGTGGGTCTGAAATCTTTGGTGCTATAGAATAGGAATGTTACGCCCATACTCCACGAGCGAATTCTAGTAAGGGAAGGCACATAGAATAGATATTTCGGTAAACATGTCGATGGTTACTTTTGTTCAGATAATTTTGGGGATTTTGGAATCGTAAATGATGAGGTCATCATTTCCATGTGATACTTTGCATTGGGCAAGGTAAAAAGAGGTTTTGAGAATGGTGATGTCATAAGTTGCATTTCCACCAGGCTCTATTATTTGGACGAGTTATTGATTTCGGCAATGTTGGGTACATATGATTGTGTTGGTCATGAAAATTTGGTGTTTCAGGAATCGGAAAAGTCAATATTTCACGAGAGGATTCTAACTAGGTAAGTCAAATAGATTTCGGGAATGTTGGGTACATGTGATAGTGTTGGGTCAAAAAAATTGGGGCAATAGAAATTGGAAAAATTCAATACAGTAGATGATAATTTGGTAAACATGGTGATGGTTACTTCAGTTTAGAATATTTTGGGTTTTCGAAATTCCAAATGATGAGGTCATCATTTCAATCGGATACTTCTTCATTGGGTAAGGTAAAAACAGGTTTCGAGAAGTAAGTTGACATAAGTTACATTTCCACAGGGGCTCTCTTATGTCGACAAGTTATTTCGGGAATGTTACATATGATTGTGGTGGGTCTGAAATCTTTGGTGCTATAACATAGGAAGGTTCAGCCAATACTCCACGAGCGAATTCTAGTTAGGGAAGGCACATAGAATAGATAATTCGGTAAACATGTCGATGGTTACTTTTGTTCAGATAATTTTTGGGGACTTTGGAATCGTAAATGATGAGGTCATCATTTCCATCTGATATTTTGCATTGGGCAAGGTAAAAAGAGGTTTTGAGAATGGTGATGACGTAAGTTGCATTTCCACCAGGCTCTATTATTTGGACGAGTTAATGATTTCGGCAATGTTGGGTACATATGATAGTGTTGGTCATAAAAATTTGGTGATTTAGGAATCGAAAAAGTCAATGTTTCACGAGAGGATTCTAACTAGGTAAGTCAAATAGATATCGGGAATGATGGGTACATATAACAGTGTTGGGTCAAAAAAATTGGGGCAATAGAAATTGGAAATATTCAATACAGTAGATGATGATTTGGTAAACATGGTGATGGTTACTTTAGTTTAGAATATTTGGGGTTTTCGAAATTCCAAATAATGAGGTCATCATTTCAATCGGATACTCTTTCATTGGGTAAGGTAAAAACAGGTTTCGAGATGTGAGTAGCAAATTGGGGCAATAGAAATTGGAAATATTCAATACAGTAGATGATGATTTGGTAAACATGGTGATGGTTACTTTAGTTTAGAATATTTGGGGTTTTCGAAATTCCAAATGATGAGGTCATCATTTCAATCGGATACTCTTTCATTGGGTAAGGTAAAAACAGGTTTCGAGAAGTGAGTTGACATAAGCTACATTTCCACAGGGGTTCCTTATGTCGACAAGTTATTGATTTCGGGAATGTTGGATACATATGATTGTGGTGGGTCTGAAATCTTTGGTGCTATAGAATAGGAATGTTCAGCCCATACTCCACGAGCGAATTCTAGTTAGGGAAGGCACATAGAATAGATATTTCGGTAAACATGTCGATGGTTACTTTTGTTCAGATAATTTTGGGGATTTTGGAATCGTAAATGATGAGGTCATCATTTCCATATGATACTTTGCATTGGGCAAGGTAAAAAGAGGTAAAAAGAGGTTTTGAGAATGGTGATGCCGTAAGTTGCATTTCCACCAGGCTCTATTATTTGGACGAGTTATTGATTTCGGCAATGTTGGGTACATATGATTGTGTTGGTCATGAAAATTTGGTGTTTCAGGAATCGGAAAAGTCAATATTTCACGAGAGGATTCTAACTAGGTAAGTCAAATAGATTTCGGGAATGTTGGGTACATGTGATAGTGTTGGGTCAAAAAAATTGGCTCAATAGAAATCGGAAAAATTCAATACAGTAGATGATAATTTGGTAAACATGGTGATGGTTACTTCAGTTTAGAATATTTTGGGTTTTCGAAATTCCAAATGATGAGGTCATCATTTCAATCGGATACTTCTTCATTGGGTAAGGAAAAAACAGGTTTCGAGAAGTGAGTTGACATAAGTTACATTTCCACAGGGGCTCTCTTATGTCGACAAGTTATTTCGGGAATGTTGGATACATATGATTGTGGTGGGTCTGAAATCTTTGGTGCTATAACATAGGAAGGTTCAGCCAATACTCCACGAGCGAATTCTAGTTAGGGAAGGCACATAGAATAGATAATTCGGTAAACATGTCGATGGTTACTTTTGTTCAGATAATTTTTGGGGATTTTGGAATCGTAAATGATGAGGTCATCATTTCCATCTGATATTTTGCATTGGGCAAGGTAAAAAGAGGTTTTGAGAATGGTGATGACGTAAGTTGCATTTCCACCAGGCTCTATTATTTGGACGAGTTAATGATTTCGGCAATGTTGGGTACATATGATAGTGTTGGTCATAAAAATTTGGTGATTTAGGAATCGAAAAAGTCAATGTTTCACGAGAGGATTCTAACTAGGTAAGTCAAATAGATATCGGGAATGATGGGTACATATGACAGTGTTGGGTCAAAAAAATTGCGGCAATAGAAATTGGAAATATTCAATACAGTAGATGATGATTTGGTAAACATGGTGATGGTTACTTTAGTATAGAATATTTGGGGTTTTCGAAATTCCAAATAATGAGGTCATCATTTCGATCGGATACTCTTTCATTGGGTAAGGTAAAAACAGGTTTCGAGATGTGAGTAGCAAATTGGGGCAATTGAAATTGGAAATATTCAATACAGTAGATGATGATTTGGTAAACATGGTGATGGTTACTTTAGTTTAGAATATTTGGGGTTTTCGAAATTCCAAATGATGAGGTCATCATTTCAATCGGATACTCTTTCATTGGGTAAGGTAAAAACAGGTTTCGAGAAGTGAGTTGACATAAGCTACATTTCCATAGGGGCTCTCTTATGTCGACAAGTTATTGATTTCGGGAATAGGAATGTTCAGCCCATACTCCACGAGCGAATTCTAGTTAGGGAAGGCACATAGAATAGATATTTCGGTAAACATGTCGATGGTTACTTTTGTTCAGATAATTTTGGGGATTTTGGAATCGTAAATGATGAGGTCATCATTTCCATGTGATACTTTGCATTGGGCAAGGTAAAAAGAGGTTTTGAGAATGGTGATGTCGTAAGTTGCATTTCCACCAGGCTCTATTATTTGGACGAGTTATTGATTTCGGCAATGTTGGGTACATATGATTGTGTTGGTCATGAAAATTTGGTGTTTCAGGAATCGGAAAAGTCAATATTTCACGAGAGGATTCTAACTAGGTAAGTCAAATAGATTTCGGGAATGTTGGGTACATGTGATAGTGTTGGGTCAAAAAAATTGGGGCAATAGAAATTGGAAAAATTCAATACAGTAGATGATAATTTGGTAAACATGGTGATGGTTACTTCAGTTTAGAATATTTTGGGTTTTCGAAATTCCAAATGATGAGGTCATCATTTCAATCGGATACTTCTTCATTGGGTAAGGTAAAAACAGGTTTCGAGAAGTGAGTTGACATAAGTTACATTTCCACAGGGGCTCTCTTATGTCGACAAGTTATTTCGGGAATGTTGGATACATATGATTGTGGTGGTTCTGAAATCTTTGGTGCTATAACATAGGAAGGTTCAGCCAATACTCCACGAGCGAATTCTAGTTAGGGAAGGCACATAGAATAGATAATTCGGTAAACATGTCGATGGTTACTTTTGTTCAGATAATTTTTGGGGATTTTGGAATCGTAAATGATGAGGTCATCATTTCCATCTGATATTTTGCATTGGGCAAGGTAAAAAGAGGTTTTGAGAATGGTGATGACGTAAGTTGCATTTCCACCAGGCTCTATTATTTGGACGAGTTAATAATTTTTCGGCAAGTTTGGGTACATATGATAGTGTTGGTCATAAAAATTTGGTGATTTAGGAATCGAAAAAGTCAATGTTTCACGAGAGGATTCTAACTAAGTAAGTCAAATAGATATCGGGAATGATGGGTACATATGACAGTGTTGGGTCAAAAAAATTGGGGCAATAGAAATTGGAAATATTCAATACAGTAGATGATGATTTGGTAAACATGGTGATGGTTACTTTAGTTTAGAATATTTGGGGTTTTCGAAATTCCAAATGATGAGGTCATCATTTCAATCGGATACTCTTTCATTGGGTAAGGTAAAAACAGGTTTCGAGAAGTGAGTTGACATAAGCTACATTTCCACAGGGGCTCTCTTATGTCGACAACTTATCGGGAATGTTGGATACATATGATTGTGGTGGGTCTGAAATCTTTGGTGCTATAGAATAGGAATGTTCAGCCCATACTCCACGAGCGAATTCTAGTTAGGGAAGGCACATAGAATGATACTTTGCATTGGGCAAGGTAAAAAGAGGTTTTGAGAATGGTGATGATGTAAGTTGCATTTCCACCAGGCTCTATTATTTGGACGAGTTATTGATTTCGGCAATGTTGGGTACATATGATAGTGTTGGTCATAAAAATTTGGTGATGATTTGGTAAACACGTTGATCATTCCTTCAATTGAAAAAATATGGGGTTTTCGGAATCGTAAATGATAAGGTCATCATTTAAAACGGATACTTCTCATTAGATAGGGTAAAAACAAGTTCGAAAATGGGGATGATATAAGTTACATTAGCACAGGGCTCTCCTAGTTGGATGAGTTCATGATTTCGGGAATGTTGGGTACATATAATAGTGTGGGATCATAAAATTTTGAGGCTATAAAAATTGGAATAATCCATCCATATCTCACGAGAGGATTCTAACTAAGGAAAGCAAATAGAATAAATGATGATTTGGTGAACACGTTGATGGTTACTTCTGGCTTCCGAATCGTAAATGATGAGGTCATCATTTCCATAAGGTACTTTTTATTGGATAAGGTATATACCAGTTTCGTGAATGGAGATTGTATAAGTTACATTTACAGGGAGCTCTCTTAGTTGGACGATTTATCGGGGATGTTGGATAAACATGATAGTGTTGGGTCATACCATTTGGGGTTACAGAAATTGGAAATGTTTAAGTCCATGTTTCATCAGAGGATTCTAGCTATGGAAGGCAAATAGAGTAGATAATAATTTGGTATTCACGTTGATGGTTACTTCACTATAGAAAATTTGGGGTTTTCTGAAAGGTAAATGATGAGGAAGGCAAATAGAATAGCATAGATTATGATTTATTAAACGTGTTGATGGTTACTTCAATTCAGATAATGTGGGGTTTTCGGAATCTTATATGATGAGGTCATCATTTCCATTCAGATAGAATGGACATGGTAATAGTTACATTTCGTAAGGGTCTTGAGCAAATTATTGATTTCGGGAATGTTAGGTACATATGGTTACTTCAGTTCAGAAAATTTGGGCTTTTCGGATCATAAATGAAGAGCTCATAATTTCAATCATCGTGTATACTTCTCATTGTGCAAGGTAAAAACAGGTTTCGGGAATGGAGATGATAAGTTACATTTCTACAATTTTTGGGCTATGGAAATTGGAAATCTTCAAGTCCATATCTCACGAGAGGATTCTAGCTAGGTATGGTAAGGGTAGTGATTATAAGGTTCAAAATATGAAGGGTGTGTGATTTTGAATGTTTCGCCTGATTATTTGAACGGGACAAGGTAATTTGGTTTCGTGAATGTCGGGCACAAATTGTTGTGGTGTATTTATAAAATTAATCGCCTCAAGAAAAGGAAATATATAAATTGTCATTCCTAGGCATTTGTATGTAGGAAAGTAAAATTGAATATATAAAATTTTAGAAAATGTTCATAATGTCGGGCACAAATTGTTGTGATGTATTTATAAAATTAATCGCCTCAAAAAGAGGAAATATATAAATTTTCATTCCTCGACATTTGTATGTAGGGAAGTAAAATTGAATATAAATGTTCATAATGGCTGTTTTGAATATATTTGGAGCATCTCCAATGCTACTAGTTACTCCCTCCGTCCCACCTAATTCTTGAATTTTTCCTTTTTAAGACGTCCCAACCAATTCTTGAATCTTTCCTAAAATGGAAAATTTCTACACCCTAAAATACCATTTTACCCCTAAAAAAATACACCATCCCATTATAATTGGACCTAATTAAATTGAATTAGCAAAATAACTCAATTTAATTAGGCCCAAAATAGATTAGACACAACCCATTAGGCCCAAAGTCATAACCCTAAAATCAGCCTCTATCATCTCATTTGGGTTCTTCACAGCCGCAGGGGAGAGAGAGAGCAAGAGAAAGAACAAGAGAAAGAGGGGAAGAGAAAGAACGAGAGAAAGGTTGGGATGAAGATCTTCATCCCCTACCGTCGTCGCCACCACCGGAGATCTACAGAGACCAATTGGATGGGATGAGAGAGAGAGGGAGAGGGAGAGAGAGGCGGACGGTAGAACGACACTGCCTCTATCTCCATCTCTCTCTTTTCGTCTTCTGCAGATGGAAGAACGGCTTGCTCGGCGGACGGCAGGACAGTAAGAGATCGACGGAATCAGCCCATTTAGGCGGCCGAGGCAACGGCGGTGGTGAGAGTTTGACAGATCTCCGGTCAAATCGTCTTTCAAGAAGGTATACACTGTCTTCTTCTCTCTTCCTCTTCCTCTTCCTCTTCATCTCCTCTTCTTCTTCTTCATCTCTTCATTAGAGGCTGTTTTTATTTTTTATTTCAGATCTGATATTGGATCTATTTTTTTGTTTGATTTTAAAAGTGTTCTTACTAGTTTAAAGATGTGTTCTTGATTCATCAGATGGGGAGAGAGACGGAGAGACTAATGGAAAGATGGAGAAATCTGCAGCAAATGGAGGGATGGAGGCACTGAGAAAATTTTAGATTCGAAGACTAATGGAAAGATCTGAAAATTGCAGATGGAAGACTAATGGCTGAGGTTGTTTCTGTTGATGTTGTTGTTAATTGAGACTTGAGAGAGATTAGAGAGGGAGAGAGAGTGTGGCACAGAGTGTAAAATTGTTTGAAGGGGAAGGGGTAGTAAGGTCATTTCGAACCGTTTTTAATAAAGCAACCCACCCAGTTTTTTTGAAAAAACTGGGTGGGACGGAGGGAGTATAAGTTATTTATATTTTAAATAAAATTATCATTCTTTATTTTGACTATACAAAAAAATTGATACGATCTCCAATGCTACTATGTAAAAGTTAGCTAAAAGTAGTTATTGCAGGCAGGAATTAAATAAAAAACAATTGAAATATAAAAAGAGGAGAGAGATAGACACAAAACATTTATCTATCCATTTTCCTGCTCTTTAAACATAGAGAGCGGGATAACTATCCGTTATAATAAATAACGGAATAGAGAGCCCATTGGAGACACATTTTTCACCTTCTCTTTTATATTATTAAGATAACCGCCGTTTACATGTCCCATTGGAGATGCTCTAACAGATTCATGATGACTTGTTGTAATCAGGAATGATTAAGATAATGATGGGACTGTTCTAATTGGCTAAGGAAATCTAATTCACAATTCCAGCAAACCCACCTAGGAATTTCAAAAGACAAAGACCACCAAATATCTAGTTGCATGTCCTTACTTTATCCCTCTTCTACTTGACTTCTCTTTACTAGCCTCAATCTCTTTTCTTTTTCCTTTTTCATGACTTCAACTAAACACCAAAAAACAAGACTCTATATCACAGAACTCAACTGACAGGATTGTTCGTTAATCTAGTCTCATAGTTCTTACTTCTTACTTCCACTCCCAACCACACTTAATCAAAATGGTGGGATATTAATCCTCCGGGTAATTTCCCAGGCTAACCAAACCATAGCTTTCGATCCCTCTTCTAATCTGAATACAGCTCTACCCCTTCTATCCAGTTTCTTATTCCTTTAACTCTAGCTAATTGATAAGGAAACACAGATTTTTCGAGAACATCACTTGAACCCCAATTCCCCGAATACAAACTTAACCTCAACATTACTACCCAGTTTTCAACATTACATGTAATCTAGTTCTGAAGACAAGCCCTAAATATCCAGCAACTCAATTCCCTTCTAAGGCTTGTAAATCTTTTTGCTCAAATCACTTCATAGCCAAACAGACTATAGTCAAGAATATTTCTAATGCACCACCACAATCCAACTACACATCAATACAGCTTAATTAGCAACCATTTACCTGTCCTAAAATTCAACTAACTTTTCTATCCATACGCTTCTAACTAATTCCAATTTTGATATGAAACGATGCAAAATCACTTCACCAACTTCAAACCCAACTTCAACTTAAGTGGAAATCCACACATCTTGATGTCCAAATCAATCTTACCTAATAGTGTGAAGCAACCACAACATGTGGCAGGTCCCTAACTAGGCTCATAAATCAAGCGTATCCCTCAAATTCTCGCCCCTTATGGGGCCCAAACATCAAACTATATGTCTTTAACTTATCCGTTTATCCACCACTTTCCATAACATGAACTCACCACAATAACAAAACATTCAATATCGAAGATCTTCGCATACTTCAAGTTCACTTCTACTACAAGAGGATCTCCTCTTCCGAATAGAATTTCGGGAACTAACAGAAATCAAGCAGACCCACTATATTCCTCCTCCGTCTAGCTTCAGTCATCTCTCTTTCTTCCTTGTCCTCCTCTAGTATGAGACAATCATACATGCCACATATCATTTTCAACTAACACAAAACCGTCGCTTAAAGCCTCAATCTACTTCACTATATTCTAGTTGTTTAATCCCCCCCCCCAACACTCGGAATTATCAACAAAGATCCTTTAATGTAAATTCAGAGAATAGGATTCTATACAGAAGAACTTTCCAACTTCATGACTAAACAGTTGTAAATAAGTTCTTTAAAGAGTCTCCACCAAACAGTGTTTCCTCCAGCCTTAATCCATGTCACCTTTCCTCACTCTCTGTTTCGCTCAACAAAAATACCCATCTCTAGCAACACACATCAAAATCTCCTTTCCTCCAAATGCATACCATTAGATTCTCAACGTGCTCAATTCAATGTTGTAACTACCCCCTCCATGTTCCTGGCACAACTTTCAGTGAGCCACTCCAAAAATTCAGCGCGTGTGTCTGTATCCACTGTTTGTAAAACATGACTTCCACGTAAATTACGTAATAGTTTTCTCCAAACAATCAGATCACTACAACTCACAAGTCCGAATGTAAGCACATTTACTTATCTCAAAGTCAAAATCATACATAGCAATAAACTAAACTGATAAGCTGTTTCAAGTTCGAGATGGACAGAGAAGATAATAAAAAACAGCCCAATTTACATACCTTCATCTCCATTTGTCTCCAAATACTGCTTAACCAAAACCTACGCGTCCGAACAACACTCATGGCCCACAAACAAAAAATATGTTGACCAATGTATGCTAATAGAGACTTTTTCGTTTCTTTCCCTATTCAATTTTCCTATACCACTTACAGTGGGGCACATTCTTGCATCTTTGAAACAATTTCACAAAATTAAGCATGTAAGGCTCTAACTACATTGCCTCATGATACATATAATATCAAACTGAATCCAAACTTCTTTTACATCATACACCCCCCACCCCCAGCCCATGAAAGAAACAGCGGTCGTAACTCTTCTCTACAAGGATGTCTAAGCAAGGGTTGACAGCTCTTAATGATGGCAGCTACCATTAAATTGTAGCGAAAGGGTTCAGCCCAAAAAAAAAGTTATTTGGATTTATATCATTAGGAAAGCTAATTAGTGTAACTAAACCTTCTTATTATGTTCAACCAGGACTGCACACAGTTAGCTGACTAAACATTAATTAAAATAGATAGACGAAAAGTGTAAAGTACCTTTAAGTGCTTCTTAAACTAACCTAGAATAGCCAAACAGATTACTTTGAAAAGCAGGTCTCCTCTACTTGCAGCCCCTTTTTCTTCAGTCAACAGAGCTTGATAAACAAATCAGCACATACTGTAACCTAATCGTGGAAACAAATCAACATAAAGTAACTCAACCACAAACCAATTCGAAACACTAATCAACGCAGAGGATTGGCAAAACAGAGAGAGAGAGAGAGAGGGAAGACTTACTTTGGTTTTGGAAGCCCTAATCAACGATTTTGGATGCCCTAATCGTTGAAAAAATCACCGCTGCTGATAGCCCAGAGACCTGCGATGACCGAACTTTGACTTGGGAGTCAAATCCGCATAAAGAGCACGCACGGCGAGAAATCGAGGCCTCCGTTCGTCGCCGGCGATGATATGGAGTCTCCACCGTCGTCATCTCCCTGCTCTCTCTCTCTCTCTTCTCTGCAATCACTCACAATTGCTAATTTTGGAATTATGGGTTTCAGACCTAGATTTAAGGCGGTGACACGAAACGATCGCGGTAATAACATGGTGTATAGGCACCGGTTAATTGGCGTAGTGAGTACGCGCTAAGATAGCTAATCTCGTAATTATAACGCGCTTTAATATAACGCGCTTTAACACTGCGGTAATATTACGCATAGTGCTTGCCATTCTCGTCCGTTGGGATTGGTAAAGGACATTTTAACCCCTTGAAGTTTGAAAAATAACACTTTCAAATATTTCCAAATTTGAAAGTATTTGTTTTGTCAATCATTTTAGGATTAACAGTATTACTTGGTATTGGACTAAATATAGTTCAGGTATTAGTTAATACTGCGTTTGGTTGTTCAGGACTAATTTTAATAGTGGTACTAAATAGTGAAAACATAGTCTTTAATACCCCAAATTGGTCCCCTCTCTCATGAGGATATTAGCTGGATTGGACTATTTGTACCTTAATACTGAATTAATACTGCACAAAACCAAACACGTTATTAATTATAGTTCAGCTAATCCAATCCGGTCCTATCCGAAAAATTTAATTCAGTCCAGTTCAATCCGACTAGTCAGGAAAACCTAACGTGCCCTTACCGAATTTGTCTCGTAAATCTTTTTTTCCGTCAAATATTTCCACTAGGGGTGTTCACGGTTCGGTTCGGTCAGTTTTAGAGGATATGAGACACCTAAACCGAAATGTTTGGTTTCAATATTTTCGAAACCAAAATACCTTCGCTTTGAAACTTAGAAATTTAAAAACCGCACCGAAAATTCCGGTCCGGTCCGGTTAAACCATTCGGTTTGGAACCCATTGCATTTTGTATTCATTCCTAACTTCGACGCAAAGTAAACTAACTATAACAAAAATGCCGATTTACTTATATCTTTGTTACTTACCGAATACGTCTAAAAAAACTAAGATAAACTCAACATTTAAAAAAAAAAAAAAGTGTTTCCCTACTTTTCTTTTTAACTCAACATGGAGAGATAAAAAAATTTATTTACTAGATTAGGAGTATGGTGTGGTTGTACGACTGAAACTGTTAAACTCAAACGGTGAGGAGTAAGTCAGAACATGGGAGGTAGTAAGAAAAGCACTAAAATTTGTATTAAAAACTTTTCTCAGTGCGGTGCGATTTTCAATTTTCCCAGTAGCATAAGAAGTTTTAGTATATTAGAACAGGAAGAATCAAATTTATCTGGGTTTAATAAGGTTTAAGGTACGCCAAAGAATTTTTTCTCTCTAGAGAGAGAAAAACAAAACCCTAGAAACCCTAGATCGCCAATAGCGGCGGAACCCTAACCACGATGGCGGAAAGCTCTCAGGGACGGCGGAAGCACCCGCTACGGACAGCAGAAGAGGAAGAAACGGTGGTCACTTTCGAGAAGGAGTACTGTGAAAAAGCGGCGCAAGAGTTCACGAACTGTCTGATTGGAACTTTCCTGGGCACAAAAACCATTCAAGGAGGGGATATGGTGCAGTTTTTTCAAAGGATATGGATCGATGGAGAAAGAGTCAATTTCTTTGAGGTAAAGCGTAACACTTTTATTATTCAATTCCCGTCAATGCCGTGTCTTAAAAGGGTCCATGGAGGCGGCCCTTGGTCCTATGAAGGACAGATTTTACTGCTGCAAAAGTGGAAATCGGAAAGGACGTGGAGAACATCGACATTAATACCATAGATGTATGGATTCAAGTATTACAACTCCCACTCCATCTCGTGAAGGAGGAATCGGGGATAAAAGCAATACAGGCGGTGGGGGAGATCTTGGGATCAGACTCAAGATCCTATTACGATGAACTATCCAACTATATACGGGTAAGGGCTCGAATCCGATGTGATAAACCCCTACGTAGAGGGGTCTGCATCCAGACAGATCAAGAAAAAGTATGGCTGGATTTTCGGTATGAACGAGTCCCAAGAATATGCCACTGGTGTGGACTGCTAAACCATACAAGTAGCGAATGTGGAGAAAGACAGAAAAAGATTGATGAAGGCGAAGACCCGAGGTATGGTAATTGACTGTTGTTTCAACCACCACCAAAGAAGGAGTCGGAGCAAAATAGAAGAGGGCCGAGGAGCGGACTGAACAAAGAGAAGACCGACACAAGGACTCAAAGTGGGGCTGAGAATAATAGCAGAGAATAGATTCGAATCAGACACAGGGGACAAACCGTGAAGACGAGGAAAACCGAATGGATACTAGCAAAGATGCAGAGGAAGCTAATGACGGGACCCAACCAGAAACTGTAGCCTCTCAAAATCAAGTTGTGGAAAACAATAAAGTAGATGAAGCCGAAAAGGACAAGCAAGACGAAACTGGGGAAAGAAACACAGAAGGCAATAAGGGCGTCGCGGCTATGATCAGTAGCTTTGAAACGTCAGAGGTAGGGGCGGAAAGTATTTACAAACAAACCTCCAAAGGACTTAAAGTTAACACTGGAGTTAATTGGAAAGATGCAGCTAATCGAATTCGAATCTTTCTTATTTTTTGGTTGTACATAAGCAAAGTATTTGAAATCGTACTCCCTTTTTCTATTTCTATCCATCCCCGGAATTCGTCCTATATTATTCCAGTCAAAGTATTCCAGTAAATAACATAATCGTGGATAGGGAATTCGAATAGCGACCTGCCAAATTTATTGTAGAAATTTTTGGGATCAATGATTGAACCATGCAAACTAGAAATACTTTTTCTTGGATAAAGGAACAGATTACTCGATCCATTTCCATATCGCTCATGATATATATCATAACTCGGACATCCATTTCAAGTGCATATCCCATTTTTGCACAGCAGGGTTATGAAAACCCACGGGAAGCCACTGGACGTATTGTATGCGCCAATTGTCATTTAGCTAATAAGCCCGTAGATATTGAGGTCCCACAAACAGTACTTCCTGATTCTGTATTTGAAGCAGTTATTCGAATTCCTTATGATAGGCAATTGAAACAAGTTCTTGCTAATGGTAAAAAGGGGGCTTTGAATGTGGGGGCTGTTCTTATTTTACCTGAGGGTTTTGAATTGGCCCCCCCTGATCGTATTTCCCCCGAGATGAAAGAAAAGATAGGCAATCTGTCCTTTCAGAGCTATCGCCCCAATAAAAAAAATATTCTTGTGATAGGCCCTGTTCCTGGTCAGAAATATAGTGAAATCACCTTTCCTATCCTTTCCCCGGACCCTGCTACTACAAAAGATGCTCACTTCTTAAAGTATCCTATATATGTAGGCGGAAACAGAGGAAGGGGTCAGATTTATCCCGACGGGAGCAAGAGTAACAATACAGTTTATAATGCTACAGCAGCAGGTATAGTAAGCAAAATTGTACGAAAAGAAAAGGGTGGATACGAAATCACCATAGTGGGTGCATCGGATGGGCGTCAAGTGGTTGATTTATCCCTTCAGGGCCAGAACTTCTTGTTTCAGAGGGCGAATCTATAAAATTGGATCAACCGTTAACGAGTAATCCTAATGTAGGCGGATTTGGTCAGGGAGATGCAGAAATAGTACTTCAAAAGCCATGCAAGCGCGAGACAAAGCGCCATCATCACCGAAGCGCAAGGTGGGAGATCACTTTGCCTTAAGCCCCCTTCCAAATACGGACAGCAGCTCGAAAGGGGGACACAAAAGTCGAGCTATCAACATGGAGAGAAGGCTAATCTCGGCTACAATTAAAAAAAACACTGGGGATGAAAGCTCCCCAAACCCTAATGATGCAACAACGGCGACGCCTGGTCTCCAGGGTCGCCGAGCACAATGAGTCTCTTAAGCTGGAACGTACGTGGGTTGGGGAAACCACGTGCGGTCCGAGCACTTAAGGAGCAGTTGAGGCTCCTATCCCCATATATAGTCTTCCTCATGGAGACTAAACTCGACAAGTATGAGATGGAAAAAATTCGTGACAAGACAAAGTATGCAAACGGTGTATTTGCAAGTGCACATGGAAGGAAAGGGGGATTGGCTCTGCTTTGGAATTCCAAAGTCAAAAACGAGCTAATAAAACTCTCGATCCATCATATAGTTGCATTTGTTGAGGAGGAAGGAGGAGTAGAATGGAGGTTGACCGGCTTTTACGGTGATCCAGAGAGGGAACAGCGCTACAATTCTTGGGATCTGCTGCGGCGTATTGCACCATACAGCAAGCTACCATGGTGTATATGTGGAGATTTCAATGAAATCAGGTCTAACACTGAAAAGATGGGAGGTAAAGAAAGGCGATACAGTCAGATGCAGGATTTTAATTCGGTTCTACAAGACTTGGGTCTTCTTGATCTTGGTTTTGCAGGCCCTGAGTTCACATGGTCGAATAATGAGGAGGAAGAGACTCATATCAAGGTCAGGTTGGATAGAGTCGTGGCTACAGTGGCATGGATGAACACCTTTATGGGTGCCAAAGTAACTCACATGACTGGGTTGAGATCTGACCACAGACCCATTCTAATGGATTGGAGCAATGAGGAAGTTAAACAAACAAAACGAAGAAGGTTCCATTATGAAAAAATGTGGACTTTACACGAGGATTTTGAAGAAACAGTATCTAGGGGCTGGAATGAGATGGGTCCGGTGAATTTTCAACAGAAGTTGAGCAAATTGGCAGGGTACTGCCGCCAATGGAATAGGAACACCTTCGTAAACGTGAAACAACAAATCAAGTTGCTGCGAGATAGGAATGAACAGTTGGAGGACTGCGCGCAAACAAGACAGGTCCGTGAAGAGCTGGATAGTATCGCGGATAAATATGATGAGCTTTTGAGGAAGGAAGAAATTATGTGGGCACAGAGGGCTCGAACGGAATGGCTAAGGCATGGGGATCGTAATACAAAATTTTTCCATCAGAGAGCGTCCATTAGAAGGTCCAGAAACGCGATGAAAGGTATGGAAGATGAATCTGGAATCTGGGTCAAAACTGACAGAGAGCTTACAAATTTCTTAGAGAAGCACTTTAAATCCATCTTTACATCTGTTTTGCCGAATATGGAGGAAATTCAATCAGTTATGAGGTGGGTGGATAAATCGATTGGTGAAGACATGGCTGACACGCTGGACAGTAACTACACAGCGAAAGAGGTGACTGATGCTTTATTTCAAATGGGGCCTTATAAAGCCCCTGGGAAGGACGGATTCCCAGCAGGCTTCTTCTAGAAGCACTGGGGTATTGTGAAAGAAGATACGATAGAAATTTGTTTGAAGATATTTAACGAGGAAGCTAATTTCGGCAGTCTGAATCACACCATTCTCGCCTTGATCCCCAAATCAAAACAGCCACGAAAGCCGATTGATTACAGACCCATTAGTTTGTGCTCTGTGATCTATAAAATCGTGGCTAAAGCAGTAGCCAACAGGATCAAAACAGTTCTTAATCAGATTGTTTTAGAAAATCAATCTGCTTTTGTGCCAGGCAGACTCATTACAGATAATATTTTAACCGCTTTTGAGGTGATACATTCTCTGAAGACGAGGAAGAAAGGGATGTTGGCCCTAAAAGTGGACATGTCAAAAGCGTACGATCGTGTAGAGTGGGCTTTCCTCAAAGAAACGCTCGCCCGATTCGGGTTTGGTCCTAAAATTATCTCTATTATCATGCGATGTGTGAGCACGGTGCAGTATGAATTTGTTAGGGATGGCGTCCTAACAGGGAGAATCCTCCCTGAAAGGGGATTGAGGCAGGGATGCCCGCTCTCCCCTTACCTATTTGTGTTATGCTCGGAAGTACTGTCGAGTGCTGTTACGTCCGCAATCAACTCTGACAGATTAGCAGGCGTGACAGCATCTTGGGGAGGACCAGTGGATTATAAAATTACAAGCAATCTTGGATTCCTACTGCCGTGCGTCGGGTCAGCTGATAAACTTTGAAAAGTCAGCACTTTTTTTCCCCCAATGCTCCAGAAGGCGTCAAAGATGAGATAAAGCTCCAATGTGGTATCCCTGAAACAGATATGCATGATAAGTACCTCGGATTGCCATCCACAATTGGTAAGCAAAAATCCACAACTTTTTCTTACATTCTCGATAGAATTGATAGTAAGCTTAAAGGATGGAAGGAAAAGTCATTGTCAATTGGGGGCAAAGAGGTCCTTATAAAAGCTGTAGCAAACGCAGTCCCTAGATATGCCATGTCATGTTTTAGATTACCAGACGGTGTTTGCAATAAAATTGAAGGCAAAATAAGACAATTCTGGTGGAGTAATTCCAAAAAAGACCGTGGTATCTGCTGGCTTGCGTCGGATAAAATGCAAGTTTCATTGGACAGAGGAGAGTCTTTAAAGGAAAATACTTTGCAACAAAAGATTTCTGGAGTGCCCAGGAGGGGTCTGCACCAAGCTATGCTTGGCGCAGCATCTTATTTGGAAGACAATTGTTAGCTAAGGGCCTAAAGTGGCAAATTGGCGATGGAAGGAAGACCCCTGTCATATCACCATGGCTCCCTAGAGAGCCGTCTTTCAAACTTATTACGGACAACAGTATGGTGAACAGTTGGAGAGTAGCGGAGTTTATTGACAAAGAGACAAAAAGCTGGAATGTAACAAAGTTGCAAGAGTACCTGCTAGATGTGGATGTGCAAGAAATAGCCCAGATACGAATTCCACTTCAACAAACGGAGGACAAAATTCGCTGGCACTTCACGGACAACGACATCTATTCTATAAAATTTGGGTACAGTTTGGGCCTAAACGAAAAAGCGAAACAAGAGAAAAGGGTTGAGGGGTCAGTCACTGCAAAAGGCCCCTTTACAAAGTTGTGGAAGCAAAAATTAGAGCGTAAAATCACTCATCTTGTGTGGAGGGCCGCACAAAACATTCTTCCGACCACTGCAAACTTGAGGAAAAGAGGGGTAAAGGTGGAAGATATCTGCAATTGCTGTGGGGAGAGTACCGAATCTGTGAATCATGTCCTCTTTGAGTGCCCTTTTGCCATGGCCATCTGGGAATCGAGGAATGGTAAACGCCTTCTGCACAAATCAGAGACTAATTCAGAAAGAATCAAAGGAGGCCTCTTAAGCTTACAAGGGACAGATCTGGAGAACTACTGTATAACTATTTGGGGTATTTGGCAGGGAAGAAACATAAAGATTTTCAAGAATCCGAAATTATCGGTGGATGCAATCAACCTAATAAGCAGGAAGATCCAAGAACAAGAATTCAGAAAGGGGGAAAGACTCACCTTGGAGCTTTCAAAGCCAGAACCTCCAAAGAGGAATGGTGACGATGACGATCTGGTGTTGCAGTTTGATGGAAGCTGGATCCCAATTAACCGAAGATCTGCAGTGGGTTTTGTTCTTCGAGGAAGAAGCGGATGTTGCCTCATGGCCGGTGCAAGTTTAATCTCAAGATGTGAAAGTGCAAGACATGTGGAAATGGCGGCCTGCGTTCAAGCTCTCAAAGCGGGGCTTCAATGGAGCACCAGAAGAGTTACTCTAGTGGGAGATGCAACCCAAGTTGTTGAGGACATTAGAGATATGCAAGCAGGAAAGAGGAGGAGAGAAAAAGGAGAGTTGAAAGGTCTGGTAGAGGAAGCAGTAGCACTCCTTCATCAATACCCACTCCTCGAGATTGAAGCCTGGAACAGAGAATTCAATGGTATGGCTCATAACCTGGCCAGACACGCGTCCGACTATGGACAGGAGTGCATCTGGATCGACAGCAAGCCAAGTTGGCTTATTAAATATTTAGAAAAGATGTATTCCCAATGCTTCCTTTCGGCTAGCCCGTTTTAATGAAAGTTTGATTCTAAAAAAATAAAGAAGTTTTAGTATATTTGGTAAAAATTATATTTTCAATTTTTCGAATAGTTTTCAATATCCCACAATAGCTTTTAGGAAGCAAGGGAGAGATGTTTTTCAAGAACCTGTTTTTGATTATTTTAAGATATTTTTTAGAAAATCTCTGAACAATACAATATTTTACAATTATCTATTAAGATAATGCCAAATATTATTTGATCCAGTTCTTGAATAGAATAAGCAGAATTGTTCTCCCAACTTTGAAGTTGAGGTCAAAAGCTTTGGTGGACTGCATAACAACTAGAAATTTTCAAACCTTTGAAGAATACTTCCAAGCATAGTTTTTAAAACTGAACCAGATCGGCCGATTCGACCGTTCAAACTGGTACACCAACGCCTCCCCGGTCCCGGCCAAGTTATTAGACCGCCCATGTAAAGAACCGGGTAGAAACCGGTCAAAACCGTCGGTTCATCCTTAAACCGTTCAACCAACCGGTTTTTTCCGGTTTGGCCGATTTTTGTTTTTTTGCTTGCCGATGCCCTCATCCACACTCCGTCTTGACAACACTTGTCAAAAAACGATAAGAACATATGCCGATCGTTTGTAATCTGCAAGAATGGATTTGGATCTCTGTGAATCATTTTCGTCCATATGTGAGAACATAGAAAGACCAACTTACTTTGTGAGGAGAGAGAGTTGTACGTGAATAGATTTGGAATATGCTACGTAATTTTTTGTAGAGAGGGGGAGAAAGAGAAGAGAGAAAGAGATATGAAGAGATTGAATAGGGGGCCGAATAGATAAGAACCAAAAAAATATAGGAAAAGTCTAGTTGAACAAAAATTCCTACAAAAAGTTAAACATAAAGTGATGTTTATGATGAGATGTCATTAATAAAAAGGGGATGACGATTATGAAGGAAATAGAAAGAATAAATATGGGTGAATTTTAAGCATTTGTTGATGTGAAATATGCTACGTAATTTTTTGTTTAAATTTCTGTTTCATTCTTTGTCCCCCTAGCATGGCTCAAAAACATAATGAATCAGTAAGTGGATGAGAAAATTGTGGGAAGGTGTGAAGGAGAGATCTTGATATATCAAAAAGCCACGTCATTAATTCAACTAAATATTGTAATGTTAATTCAATAAAACTGCATGTGGAAAGATGGGAACTTGATAATTTCAGAAAAATAAGACGAGATTTTGATATATCTAGTGCATCGACATCGGTCCGTCTTCAGAGGTTGAATTTCTAGAATCTTGTGATTAATCTACAAATGTTAATATTTAGTTATGTTAATAAAAAGTGTTATTGTTGTGTTTCTAGGTCAAAATGTTGTTTATATTTTAAGTTTTCGGGTTACATTATAATTATTATTATTCGTTATATATTTATAAAATTAAAATTATATATAAAAAAAAGTGCGGTTCGACCGATTGAACCTTGAAAACTTTGCTTCCAAGGCTTTGGAAAATATTTCTCAAGGCTTTAAGAATTTCAAACAAACAACATGTATAATCTAATACTCCCCATAAACCAAGGCTACTGAATTTTGCTTCTTTGAATGTCAGCTTATCAGTGATGAGCCAAGAAATTGGCAACACCCTGAAGTGCTCTTCCTGTCAACTTTGTATCCTACAAAGTCTGCATCTCAATAACCACTTAAACAGAAATTAGACATTTTGGAAACCAAAGCCCCAAGTCTATGATACCATTCAGATATCGAAAAATCCTTTTGACAGCAATTAAGTGACATTTCTTGGGATCTGCTTGAAATCTCGCACACGTACCGACACTAAACATGATATCTGGTCTACTAACAGTCAAATATAATAGTGAACCAATCATACCTTTGTATTCTTTTTGATTCACACTCTCATCATTTGTATTTTTGTCTAAGGATAATGAAGAACTCATGGGAGTCTTGGCTACCTTAATCTGAGACATATTATATTTATTCAGCGAGTCCTTGGTAGATTTGCCTCGATGCACAAAAATTCCTTTATTCATTTGATGTACATGAAGTTCAAGAAAGAAATGTAATTTTCCCATCAAGCTCATCTCAAATTCCCTGCACATAGACTAGAAAAATTCTTTTGACGTAGCATCATTAGTAGAACCAAACAATATAATCAACATAAATCTGCACTACTAGGATGTCTTTTTCATTTGTCTTAATGAAAGAGTTTTGTCTACTAGACCTCTCTTAAAATTATTCTCAAGCAAATATTTAGAAAGTCTGTCATACCAAGCCCTTAGAGCTTGTTTGAGGCCATAGAGAGATTTGTCAAGTTTCCAAATATGATCGCGGAAATTATCATCTTCAAAACTAGGAGGTTGAGCAACATATACTTCTTCTTGTAAATAGTCATTTAAGAAAGCACATTTGACATTCATTTGATAAAGCTTTATGTGTTTGTGAGATGCAAATGCAAGAAGTATTCTAATAGCTTCTAACCTGGAAACGGGAGAAAATGTCTCCTCATAATCAACACCTTCTTCTTGATTATACCCGTGTCCCACAAGTCTGGCAATGTTCCTGACAATCTTACCATTCTCAAAAGTTTGTTTCTGAATACCCACCTGGTTCCAATTATTGACTGAGTCTTTGGCCTAGGGACCAAGTTTCATACCATCTTCCTCTCAAATTCATTTAGCTCACTCTGCATTGCAAAGATCCAATCTGCTTCTTGTAATGCCTTCTTTGCATTCTTAGTTTATACAAGTGATACAAAGGCATTGAAGGCACACAAGTTCTTAGACTGTCCTCTGGTATGTGTACCAGTGGTTGGATCAAAAATGATATTGTCTACTGGATGTGATGTCAGATAATTGAACTTATTTCTTGGTGTCCAGGGTTCCAATTCTCCAGGAATCTTTTCAAGACCTTGAGAGCTTGATGCAGTGGCTGGAGCACTTTGTGATATGTGAAGCCCAGTCTCAAGGCTTTGAGGATTTGATTCAGGAAGTTGTTCAAAGCTTTGATATTCTCTTGGTTGTTCCTCCATGTTAGTATTGCAGCTTTTCTTTTTCTCAAAGTCATCATCTACTTCATACTTATTTAGATTGAGATCTACAAAATCCTCATTCAAGGAACCATCATTACTTTCATCAAAAATCACATGAATGCTCTCCTATACAACTTCGTTTTTTTTTTTTTTTTATTGAAAACTCTATATGCTTTACTAGATTGAGACTAATTAAGTAATACACTTTTATCACTTCTAGCATCATCTAGATCAATATTATCCTTGTCATTACTATGCACATAACAGGTACAACTAAAAGGTTTAAAGTAAGAAACACTCGGCTTTCTTCCCTTGAAAAGTTCATATGGATTTTTCTTCAAATAGGCCTAATAAAGCATCTATTAAGCACATAGTTGGCAGTGTTAACAGCTTCTGCCAAAGATATTTTGGCAAATTATTTTCAATGAGCATGGTTCTAGACATATCATCAAGTATCATATTCTTACTCTCTCAACTACTCCATGTTGCTGAAGAGATCTAGGTGACGAAAATTTGTGTGAGATGCCATGATGTGCACAGAATAAATCAAAGTCAAGTTGATCAAATTCTCTGCCATGATCACTCCTAACAAAAGCAACATGCTTGTTTTTCAAAGTTTGAAGCTCTTTACAAAGTTTTTTAAAATTCATGTAGTGCTTCAGATTTTTCTCTAATAAATATAACCCAAGTAAATCTAGAGTAATAATCTACCACAACAAGCACATACCTCTTACCTTTGGGTGTTTAAACTCTCATAGGGCCACATAAGTCCATATGCAGCAACTTTAAGGGTCTAGTGGTACTTACAAAGTTCTTTGGCTTGAATGAGCTCCTTGTCTGCTTACCTTGGGTAGATGCCTTGCATATCTAATCATATTTAAACTTCATAGCTGGTAATCCTCTTAGCAAGTCATTTGAGATAAGCTTATTCATTGTGTGCATGCTTATATGCCCAAGTTTTCTATTCCAAAGCTTTGAGTCCTCCTTCAAAGCTTTGAGACACTTCAGAATTTCTCTTGCAACTTTGTTAGTATTCATAGCATAAACATTGTATGACCTTGGAGCAGTGTGTATGCAATTGCCAGATTTCTCATATTGCTCCACCATTTTCTACTAGTCAAAAATGACTTTATTACTCTTATCACATAATTGAGAGATACTAAGCAAATTATAATTCAAACCATCTACAAGATAAACATCGAAAATATAACTTGCAGAGTCATTACCAAAGCTACCTTTGCCAATAATGTTGCATTTTTCCTTGTCACCAAGTGTGGCTGTTCCTCCATAATACTATTTAAGTTATTTGAATAGAGACTTCTTTCCACTCATATGCCTGGAGCAACTACCGTCCAAAAACAATTTCTGATCCTTATCCTTGGTGATATTCTGTAAAATTCAATCAATACCTTAACAGACTATTAGACCAAGTGTAGAACTTGGGCTCATATTCAGAATCAACCATATTAGGTGGTCTGACTACTTTAGGAACCCAAATTTGCCTCACTTGTCCCTTAAGCTGATAAGGATAGGTATTCCTTCTTAT
Organism: Linanthus parryae; assembly: GCA_023055425.1. Taxonomy (NCBI): domain Eukaryota; kingdom Viridiplantae; phylum Streptophyta; class Magnoliopsida; order Ericales; family Polemoniaceae; genus Linanthus; species Linanthus parryae. Next base: position 142,561,043 of record JALGPY010000004.1, on the reverse strand, counting down.
GGGAGGTTCTTTCTGTCCTTCTAAAGGAGCAAGTTAGCTTAACATGACCAAGCTTTCCACAGTAAAAACATTTTGCGAAATGTCTGTTTCCTGATTTCACAAATGTGGTTTGGTTATTCTTTGGAAATTTTGGATTGTAACCAATTCCAATTTTGTGTACAGAATGCAGACTTCCTCTAAGCAAGAGATTAAGGTTGTGTCCTGAGCCTGCAAATCTTGACAAATTTTTTCATGATTCTTGAAGTTTCTCTGTCAATGAAGTGTTCTGTTTTTCTAAATTATCTTAATGATGTTTCAAATCAATAAACTTATCAGTTAAAAGAGTTTTTTTATTCAAACTTCCTTGACATGTGCCTTCAAGGCCTTGAACCTGCTGTCCAAAGATTTCAGGTCACTATCAGTTTTTGAGTAAGATACTTTGAAGAGTCATATTGTGAAAAATCAAATTTAGATTTTCCTTTGCTTGCTCATGTACTTTTACCTTCAAAGATTCAATCTCATTTCTGTAACTTTCCTCATTTAAAAACATGCTTTTGAGGATTTCAGGTAAAACATCAGAAGGACTAGCAAGTAAACTTTTTACCATTTCCTCGATGTGTCTGTCTGTGCTGTTTCCTTCTTCATGCTTAGCCATTAGACAAATATTAGCTTGTTCTTCATCTGAACCTGTATCACTTGATGAATTTGAATCACTCCATGAGGCAACAATATCTTTCTTCCTTCTATTGTCATTTTAATTCTTAGGGAAATGCATGTTCTTCTTATTTTGTGGACAATCCCTCACCAGGTGATCTGCATCTCTACACTCAAAGCAGTTAATTACTTTAGATTTATGTGAATGTGAAGAAGACTTACCTCTATGATCCTTGCTGCTTGAGGTTTCAAACTTGTCTTTTCTATAGTCCTTGTTTCTAAAGTTCTTCATTTTCAGGATTCTCGTCAAACCTTTGGAGATCAAGGTTAAAGCATCCTCATACTCATCATATTCATCTTCAAGGCTTTGGTATTTCTCACTGTATTTTACCTTGAGTGTCATGTTCTTGATGTTGTCACTCATATCACCATCCACTTCCTTCATAGATATCTCATGAGTGAGCAGCTTTCCTTGCAGATCATCTAACTCCAGAAGACTCAAATCATGAGCTTCCTCAATTGCAGTTGTCTTTGGTTCCCACTTGTCTTTTGCAAGACTTCTTAGAATCTTTCTGACTTTTTCTTCAGTGGAGAATGTTTTCCACAAGGACTCTAGATTATTCACAATGTCTGTGAACTTTTTGTGCATGTCTTTCATGGATTCATCAGAATTCATCTTGAATAGCTCATACTGAATGTTGATTTTGGTTTGCTTGACCTGGCTCGTTCCTTCATATGTCCCCACCAATTTGTCCCAAATCTCCTTGGCACTTTTGCAGTTGGATATCCTGTTAAACTTATCTGCACTAAGAGCACAATATAATAAGTTCACAACTTTATAGTTCTTTGATACCTTCTCCAATTCATTAACTGAAAAATTATCTACAGTCTCTACAGTTTTGATCCCATTTGCACTAGAATAGATATAGAGGGACCATTTTGAGTGATTGACCATAGCTCCATCTCATGATCTATGATGAACATTTTCATCAATGCTTTCCAATGTACAAAGTTGTCAACACAGAACAGTGGAGGTCTGTTGGCTGCTCTTCCCTGTGATAATCCACCATCACCTACATTACTCATTGTCATAACATTGTTAGATATTTATAGTGACCCAAGCTCTGATACCAATTGAAAGTGTGTAATGCTGGTTAAATACATTATCAAGATACTCTAGAAGGGGGGGGGGTTGAATAGAGTATGCAATCTTCTGGATTTTGAAACTTAACACAGAGGTTCGATAGGTTTTCAAAGCTTTGGACAAATACTGTAGTAGTTTGAGAAAGTTTGAAAATGTTTGAAACTTCAAAGATTTGAAGTAAGAACTCCTCCAAAGCTTTGGAGAAACTTTGTGTAGATCAGTTATGTAAAGGGAATGAAATTCAGCAATGTAAAGCAAATGAACACAGTGATTTTTACGAAATTCAGCCACCAATGGGCCCACTCTCCACCGGAGGGATACGATCCCTCCAGAATTTCAACAACTTCTTATTAATCACAGACCTAACCCTAGATATCAATTCTAAGTGAATTCCCTTACACCTATACAACTTGTGATTCCAAACCAATTTAGTTTCAGCTACAATCTAATGAAACAATAAAGAACCTCTTGTTGTTCACTTGAACAAGTTCAACTTCTAAGAGCCAATGAGGTATAGAAACTCAAATAAATACACATATTAAGCGCAAGAAAGAAGAACACAGAAAAAAGAGTAAGCATGAAGCTTGAAGTGTTCTTCAGGAATTTGGAATGATTGCGATGAATGATCTTCTTCATTGTTGAGCTTTCAATCTGTTTGAATGGTTGAAGAGTTGTTCGTTGATCTCCTGCGTATGTTCTCTCTTCATTTTCAAGTATAATCTCTGTTAATCACAATGTGTCTTGCTGCTTGAAATTCAAACGCAGTTTTAAACAAACTGGCAGCAACAACTTTAGATATTTTAGTAACCAACTCCTGCAAATACTCAACAACCTAACAGCTATCTATGATAGCTCAATTCAAACGGATCTCTTGACTTTATCATCCAGATTTGATCAAAGTCTAGCCCTGCAAAACTTGAACACAAGTTAAGACACAATCCCGATAATATAATGAACTATTTGACAGACCATTTTAAACCAATAAACATAGCTAATCTCTGAGTGTAAACATTATAAATATATATATTTCCAAATCATAATCAATATTAAGAATATAAATTAGAACAAGTCAATAAGCAATCATACAGGCTGATATGTCATCCTGCAACAAAGATTTGTTAGCCAGTATACCATTAGCAAGAATCCAGAACAACCTCGAAACGTTTGGAGCTTTGGCCACCTTCAAAGCTTTGGCCAATATCCAGTAATCCTTACGACATATCAATCTGTATACTTGTCTAGCAATATATAAGCTCGATGATATCTGTAAGAGACAATATAGAGTCTATATTCATGCTTTAAATCAAATGCAAGTCCTGCAACACAAAAATCTGTCAGCCAATAGCAAGAATATAAACATTGTAAACTTCAAAGGTTTGGAGCGTTGAACATGTCTCTCAAAATAATCATGTCTTTCGTCATCTTCAAAGTATAAACACCACATTAATTCAGAAGGACTTAATTATCATGACCATTTTAAATAACACATTTTTTTGTTAATTATTGAATTCATCATGTTCTTGATGTTCTTGAGCACCACCTCCACTACCACCAAATCTCCACCACCACCACCACCACCACCACCACGCTATAACCTCTCAGCACCACATCCATCTGATTGTTTCAGTTGATCAATCAGAAAAAATCAATCAAACCCACTTCAAACTCCTTTGTTTGGTTCATTTTCAAATTTCTTCTACTTAAATTATTTCCATGTCTCACAAAAATCCCTCGCTTACACATCAGAATAATTATGAGAAGGAAGATTAGAATATCAACACGCAATCACACAACAATTCAAGTCCAAAACCATTGATCAAAGAAAGAATCACAACTCACAAGCTCAAATATCACAGAAGAAACAAAATTGGAAATGGGTGAAAGAGGAGGACTAACCTCCCTCACAGCCTCCACCAAACAGAACCAAACATCCAGAAACAAAATTGAGGGAATGAGAAGCTCTGGGACAAAGAAACCCCTTCCTTACGAAGAGACCCATCACCATGTACAGTTCATGAACCCAGGTTTGTAAGGAACAACAACATCAAGATTGACTCAAAACCCAGAATGGTACGAACCAATTCACAAAGGATACAATACACCACCACTACACCTCCAGCGACCTCCCAAGCCTCCTCTATGCTTCATTACTCTCCCTCTACCCCGATATGTCACCCTCCCGTGTTTTGTCGCTGTGTCTCCCCGTTGGACCACAAGGAACTAGCTAGAGCCACAGCCGGCAAAGCCGACAGCGACCCAGGCCGAAACTGCCACCACCACAGCTCCGGCAACCTCCTAAACCTCTATTTTGCTTTGATTACTCTGCCTCAAATTTTGTTTTCCTTTGTCTCTTTTCTCGATCTGCAAGAAGATGCAGAGAAGAAGAAGAAGAAGAAGAGGAAGTGAAGAAGAAGAAGAAGAAGAAGAAGTGACGAGATCTGCAATCAGGTTTGTTGGCGTCGCCTCCCAAAACGACGATGAGAGAGAGAGGGGGAAAATTAAATACCACCATTTTCTTCTTCTTTCACCGTGAGAGATAAGAGAGGGTAAATATGTCATTTAGCCCATTCCGTTACCTCCATCCGCTCTCCATCCATTGACATGGGTGAAAAAAATATTTAGCGATAGATCATGGGGTAAAATGTATTTAATCGATAGTCGAACGATGGAAAATGTCTTTTTACCCAAAGTTTAAAGTATTATGAAATATGTATTGGGCTAGTATGAATATTCACCACACAACTGGATTGATATTGTATTGTTATAGTCTAAGTCCAGAAGGTTCACCTAATGCCTATATAATGAGGGCTTATGGTTGAGATATGATAACCGTCAATAAGGCTTCTTTCAATTGTATCTATATTATGATTCTCTTAAATTCTCAATTCACAGTATGTTATCAGCACGATAACGCTATCTAATTATCATTGAGAAAAGTTGAGCATTCTACATAAACTCCATACGACTGTTAATAGAAAATCGAGCAATTTTTTTCATTTTCATCAAGAAAAACACTCAGTAGAGAGATTTGTGAATTTCTGATCTTTATAAGGCACGTTGTTACTTACCCAGTCGATAGAGAGATCTGTGAATTGTTTGGATGCATTTTATATTTGTCGTCATGAAAAAGAATTTATATCTAGGTTTGCAACGCTAAAACGTCACGTTCAAGTTAAGGCACACGTTGCCCATGATTTGGTGCATTTCATAAATTCACATAAACCACCTTCTTCAGACACGTTTGGTTTCTAAAGCTGGATATGTCAAAGGCTTTTGACAGAGTCCGCTGGAATTATCTTTATGCAGTGTTACTTCACTTTAGGTTCCATACGCATCTCACTAAGCTCATTATGTCTTGTGTCACCATAGTGTCCTACTCAGTGTTAGTAAATGGATCTCACTCAGAAACTTTCCAACCTAGTTTTGGTTTGAGACAAGGGGACTCCATGTCACCCTTTATTTTCTTGCTTTGTGTTGAAGCTCTTTCAGCCTCCATTAAGCAAGCCATTCACAGGAAAACCTTGCATGAAATGCAGCACAATCAAAATGGTCATATTGTTTATTCCAGATGATACAATCCTCTTCTTCAGGGTGCATGAGGGCATGGGTAATGTAATAAGGTCTCTCCTGGATCACTACTGCGCCCAATTTTGTCAGGTCATTAACCTTGACAAGTCTTCATTGGTGGTTAGCCCTAACTGCGGTTTTCATGCTAAGGCCATCATGAGCTTCCAGCTGCAAATTCCCTGTACGGAGGTAGGGGTGCGATTTCGGTTCAACCGAACCGGAACCGAACCGACTGAAGCCGGAACCGGTCGGTTTCGGTTCGGTTCAGCGGTTCCAATGCCGTGTTCGGTTCGGTTGAACCGGAACCGGTATTTTTGATCCGCTAGAACAGAACCCGAACCGTTAACCGGAACCAGATCCTTCACCGGTTCGGTTTCGGTTCGGTTCGGTTCAGGAACCGGTCGGATATATATATATATATATATATTTTTTGTGTTGATATTTTAATTGTTGTAGTATTAATTAATAAGTATTAATTAACAAAGTTAGGGTTAGGGTTCATTAATAAAATTAGGGTTAGGGTTAGGGACTTAGGGTTTAGGGAATGTTATTAATTAATACTAGATTTTTTTGAATGTACAAATGTAATGTACTTAAACTTGACAAAAATTGACAAATATTTAAAAAAAATCAAAACTTGACAAATATTGAAAAAAACCAAGTAAACTTTTATTATTGATTAAAAGTTAAAACTTCAAATGTTAGAAAAAATTGCATCACTATAGTTTAAGTACATCCCAACTAGGTTGGCACCTACTTAACTAACAATCATTTGCATTTTTTCTAACTTACATACAAACTTATTGAAATTAACAAAAATACCCAATAATAGTCTTCATTTTTCAACCCCTTGTCTTTGGCAATTGGTCTACATCTAGGGGAGTTTCCGAGTCTATTCCCAATTCTTGGTAAAGTTCGGTGACCAAAACGTCCAAAGGGTGTAGGTCTTGTGTGCGTTTGTTGGCGTCGCTCCAATCCTTCGAGCATATGAGTACCTCCAATATCTTCGAGGTTAGGCACGATCTTTTCTCCGACAAAACTCGTTTACCTGCACTAAAAGTAGATTCGGAAGGGACTGTAGAAGCGGGAGGGGTTAGTAAATCACGTGCCATTTTAGAAACAATTGGATAAGTTCTTTCATAATTTTTCCACCAATCAAGTATATCAAAATTTTCTATGTCTTTCTCCGACACATTTATGAAATAATGTTGGTTGAGAAACAACGTTAATTCCGAGACGCAACTAGTCCCGGTGGGTGAGGCTTGTGTAGTCTTAAATAAAGAACCAATAGCGTACTTACTCTTACCCTTGCCCTTACCCTTCGGATCGCTCGATGATTTTTGAGAACAACCACTAACACCAAATTTAGCAAGATATTTATCGTACATAACATTAAGTTCTTGTTTAACTTGTTCAATAGTTGGTGATATCACTACACCTCTATATTGGGTAGTCATGTTTTCCGAAATTTGGTTTAGCATAAAACCTAGTGAAGCATCCTTTTGTCTTGGGTCCAAAATACTTGACAAACAAAAAATCATAGGGATCGTTTCAAAATATTTGAGAAATTTGTCTTCCATGTCGTTAATTGCCTCGTATAAAATTTCATTCTCCCTATACTGTTGAAGAGTCGCCGTTAAAAACAATAGTTGTGGAATAACGTTGTAAGTAGTAGGATAATAAACACCCGAAAGAATATTAGTTGCGTCATAAAATGGTTCAAGAAACTCTCTTAAGACACTTGCGGCGTTCCAATCATTTTGTGAAACGGATCCGGGATTGCCATTTTCATTCAAAAAACGTGTGATTGTGGTCTCATAACCTTCAACACTTTTCAACATCAAATAAGTGGAGTTCCATCTAGTCCTACAATCTCCCCCCAAACATTCTTTTTTTCTTGCCTATTTTAGCACAATAATCCCCAAAAAGTTTTTGTCTTTTTTTTGAAGACGCAATAAAGAGAATAGCATCACGAATAGGAGAAATATACTCATCTAGTTTTTTCAAACCATCTTGTACAATTAAATTGATAATGTGACATACACAACGAACATGTTCAATTTCTTCGCGAAATGGTGTTTGTATCAAAGTTCGAATATGATCTATCGCACTATCACATGCCGAAACTTTCCAACCTAGTTGTGGTTTGAGGCAAGGGGACCCCATGTCACCCTTTATTTCTTGCTTTGTGTTGAAGCCCTTTCAGCCTCCATTAAGCAAGCCATTCACAGGAAACCTTGCATGAAATCCAGCACAATCATAATGGTCATATTGTTTCTCATCTGCAATTCGCAAATGATACAATCCTCTTCTTCGAGGTGCATGAGGACATGGGTAATGTAATAAGGTCTCTCCTGGATCACTACTGCCCAATCTTGTCAGGTCATTAACCTTGACAAGTCTTCATTGGTGGTTAGCCCTAACTGCGGTTTTCATGCTAAGGCCATCATGAGCTTCCAGCTGCAAATTCCCTATACGGAGGATTTTGACACATACTTAGGTCTTCCCCTTCAAGTTGATAGGAAGAATTCTAAATTATTTCAAAAAACAGTGGATCAAGTTGATCACATTTGTGCAGGTTGGAAAGGAAAGTTTCTAAATAAAGCTGGCCGTCTTATTCTCATTAAAGCAACTTTATCTGGTTGCCTAATTTACCCCTTTTTAGTTTACCGCTTTCCACAAAAAACATGTAAAGACATTTTATCGCGCTTCACAAAGTTTTTTTGGAAAGGTGATACCAACAAGAGAACCATCCACTGGATGTCATGGGATTACTTATGTCTCCCTTACACAAAAGGGGTATGGATAAGATCCTAATCTCCTTAACCAAGCCTTGTTAACTAAAAAATCCTGGAAACTCATCTCTTCTCCTACTTCTCTCTTCTCCTCATACTTCTTATCTCGGTATTGCAAGAGGAAGAGTTTCCTACAAAGTAAATCATTCATTTCTGCCTCTTGGGTTTGGAAAGGTTTCTGTGAGAATAGGCAATTTGTTAAATCAACTCTTGGTTGGACGGTTGGTAATGGCTCTTCTATTAATCTTCACAAGGACAACTGGCTTACTGATGTGCCCTACTATTCTCTAACTTCTCACTTAGCTGACTCCCAAATCACTCATGTGAGTCATCTTCTGGAAAGTAACGGAAGTTGGGACATTGCTAAGCTGAATACTCTCTTCCCTAAGTGGCTGGTTTCCACCATCATCAAGACCCCATTACCACAATCTACCCAGGCTGACACTCCTTATTGGAGGCTCTCATGTACTATTACCCCTACTGCCAAGCATTGTTATGCTGCCTTGCATTCTATTCCCATGTGTCACTTTCCATGGAGAGATTTCTGGAAGCTTAAGCTCCCTAACAAGATTCCAATCCTTAGTTGGCAAGCAATCCACAACAGATTACCTCTTAATGCTGCCACTTATGAAACTAGGCATTACTTCACAGTCTCTTTGTTCCCTCTGCTTTCAATATGATGAAACACCCACTCATTTATTTATTCAGTGTTCATGCATTGAAAACATCATGAAGTTTTGTCCTGTCCAACTATCAAATATTTGTTTTGAATCTTTATCCCATCTGTTCTTGCACATTTTAAATCATTTCATGTACTTCTTGTTGCCTGGACTGGAGCTCTCATTTGGGAAACTTGGAAACAAAGAAATGCCATGACTTTTCATAATGAGCATTTCAATAGTGATCATCATCTGGAAATTTCCATTTACCATAAAATCATCACTTTTGCTTCTACAATGCACATGGGCTGGAGGGATTTGGCTTCCATTTCACCTTGTCACTGCTAGGTCGCATGATGTTCCTATTATTAAGCTTTGGGGACATAACCGGTCTGTTCCAAAAGCCATTATTCAACCATTCTACAGGAAAACTAAGAGATATAACTCTTACGGATGGCTTATTTCCATGAATGGAGAGTCTTTATCTCGAGCATGTGTCCGCACAGGGTTGCTCTCTCTGACAGAGCTCTTGACGGCCACTGTGGATGCTCTTACCTGACTTTCGTCTCAAGGAATTGCGCATAGCTATATTCAGATTCCTAATACTGCTCTTTTCCACATGTTGGAGAATCAGGCGCCGGGGCAACATCAAGTGATCATGCTAAAGAGGGATCTGCTTAGTTTCGAGAACAAGTTATGCTGCTCTCATTTTGGTCTTAGTACTTAGTTGTTTAGTTCTAGTGGTAGCCTTGCGCTTTTGGTCTTTGTCCCTGGCAATGGCTTGTTTATTTTGGCTTTGGTTCTAGTTGTGCTTGGATGTTGCAGTGCCCTTCAAGCTTCTTGCTGTGTATAGCTTGAGGGTTGGCTTAGATCCTTTTTCATGTGTTTCAAACTCTTGCTCTTCGTTGTGCCAATGCTAGTTTCTTTCTTTGTCAAAAAAGATAAGGACATGATTGCTCTACTCTATTCACATACATAATTACTGTGTCAAATATGAGCAACAAGTCACGAGTTTCACGAGGCTTAGAAGCTCCGATCTTTTTGGAGACTGAAAGGGCGAAAAAAGGGAAGGGATTGAGCCATGTATGTTGGAGCTCTGGACGGTGGTGCTTGGGACTTTTGTGTGACTATTCAATCCAATTGAAATGAATCGGATTTGGACCAAAAAAACCAGACCCAGTCGGTTTTGATTCAGATTCATATCACAAGGCAAATACGCCGGGGATCCGACCCGATCCGACGTATATATGCTTTACAAATACTAGTTTATACCCCGCACGCGTTGCGTACGGGGTAGCTTCGAATCAGGCTGGTGCAAATTAACTATTACTCGGTTGTATGTGATATGAGCCTAACTCAAATCATGCTTAACATAAAATTTAAGAATTCGCCATAGTTCACCCAAAAATCGAAGCATTCTGCAACCTATAATAACCTGTTTAATAACCATATCATACTACAGATCAAATTGCAACCATCTAATTTCAGCCATATCGAAGTTCTAAATAATCATATTACACACAATTCTTGGATAAAAAGGCATAAGATCTGTCACTCTTCGATGCTAAATAACAAACATTTGTTCATATGTCAGCAACGTCCCCAGTCCAGTCCGTAGTACAAATAGTCCAAACAATAGTTAAATAAAAAAAAAAAAAAAAAAACCACAAAATCTGCTTGGATACAAAATGGACTTCATATCGTAGTTCTTCATAAGTGTATTGTTGTATTTACATCTGGCGTAGCGACGGTAGCAAAAGCTGCATAATCAGAGAAGTATTTCATTTAAGTAATAACACAAACTCAGCATCAACAACAACAACAATAAAAATAAAAAATCTATAAAAATCCTAGACCAAAATTTGTTCACAAAATCCTAGACAAATTTATGGGCCGACAACAACGCAACAATTGATTTCAATTTTACATATCTATACATCAACAAAAATTAATTCGCCACAAACGTGTGAGTTGGAAGAGAAGAAGATAAAGAAAAAGAACAATAACAAAAGGAGGATTTTTCAGATTATTTACTTGAGTATGTTTATCATTTACTGTTAAAAAGATTTAAATATATATCTATATATATATATATGTGTGTGTGTGTGTGTCAAAGAGATTTATATATATATTTAAATCTCTTTGACATATATATATATATATATTTAAATCTCTTTGACAGTAAACGGTAAACATACTCAAGTAAATCATCTAAAAAAAATCTAACATAAGACCCATACAATATGTATCCATGTTCAGTTAAAATGTAAAGCACATTTATCAACTGACAACCTAGTCTTACTTCTTTCCATTACGAATTAGTTCACAAGACTATTAAAATAATAGTTCTTAAGACTTTTTTTAATGCAGGTAAGTTTGCAGGAAGATCTGGTGCATTAGGATTTAGTGAGCTAAATAGCATGGGGCAAATATAAACTTCAAGTCATGCTCCAAGGTGATTGCCCTGAAATCTATGTTATGAATATCTGGAGTGTATGATATCAAAAAACTACGTATAACCTTATTTATTTTTTCTTTCCCCATAAAGTGAAAGTTAGCCTCTGTTTGAACCATTCTAACCGTTTTTTTGTGCTTTTTAGGACTAGTAGCCTGCCTGAGGGGGATGCTAATTGCAAAACTCCGAAGTTCGGACCAAACATTATACTACATAAACTATTGCAAACACTGTTGGTATCGTCCGAACGGCGGAGAAAATATACATAAATGTAGAGATTGCTTAGTTATACCAGTATATTGTTTAAAACAAGGCAAGGATTGAGCAAGCCTCCGACATCCTCCTTTAGAGACTCCTTGTGCAGCTGTGCTCCTTGGCAGCTAGTTTAGGATGTGGAGGTGGTTTAGCTGGACAAATCGTATCACCAGTAAGCCAATATGCTGAAGAATTTATTATGCCAATAGTGAGTGAGCTTTACAGAATAGTGTAAGTGTCTACATGGTGCTGGATTCATAGCATTCATAATCAGGTGCAATCCTAAATGATACTATGCCAAATTGCCAAGGTATATGCAAAGCGTTTTTGTGTTTGAGAGATGATTCTTACTTGTTGATGAAGATGCTAGCGTTAGAACACAATAACAGTACAGCCAGAATCAAGCTGTGGCTACACAAAGGGATCAAAACATCGTGTTATCCAAGAATAGTCAAGCACCTCAAACAGAAACCAAAGAGCAGTTGCTCCACCTCAAACAAAAATAACCATTGTCGACTTATTTGTCAAAGGTTCATGTATTCAATTTCCAAAACTAACTAGAGCTAATATGCACCCAGCATTCTCGAAATCAATAAGTGTATGATGAAAAAGAACTCGGATTCAGTTTGATATTATATGTATCATGAGGTAATGTAGTTTGAGCTTTACATGCTTAATTTAGTGAAATTCTTTCAAAGATGCAAGAATGTGCCCCACAGTAAGTGGTATAGGAAAATTTAATAGATAAGAAAGAAATAAAAAACTCTTTGTTAGCAAACCTTGGTCAACGTTTTTGTTTGTGGGCCATAAATGTTGTTCGGACGCCTAGATTTTGGTTAAGCGGTATTGGAAATTTTGAGACAAATGGAGATGACGGTAATTTTATAATTTTTTTTTTGGTGTTTTACACTTTTATTATTGATAAGAATTTATAAATTTTCTAAATTTACCTTTGGTACGGTGAATGTGAACATTGAAGGAGCAGTAGAGAATGAGGAGGAGCAGAGCAATAAATCAGAGCTTTAATTTTTTACACCAGATTCAAATTGACTTCTGCTTAGGCCAGAACTAGTGCAATTATAGGTCTGGCTCAAATTTAGGCCAGATTTTGAACCAGATGTTGGAGCTGGTTTTTGGGCAAAACTGGCCTAAATTTGTACCAAAGACTACTTATAAGGCCATCTCTTGGAGATGCTCTAACTAGACTCACAAATCAAGTATATCCGTCAAAATTTCAACGCCTATGGGGCCCAAACATCAAACAATATGTCTTTACCTTATCCTTTTATCCACTTCTTGTTTGCTCTCCTCTATCTCCTGCTTCTTCCCTTTCCATAACATGAACTCACCACAAGAACACAACATTCAATATCAAAGATCGTTGCACACTTGAAATTCATTTCTACTACAAGAGGATCATCTCTTCCAAACAGAATTTCGAGAACTAGCACAAAACAAGCAGATCCACTATCTTCCTCCTCCGTTTCTTAGCATCAGTCATCTCCCTTTCTTCCTTGGCCTCCTCTACAATGAGACAATCATACAGGCCACATATCATTTTCAACAAGCACAAAACCGCGCCTAAACCCTCAATCTACTTCACTACATCCTAGTTATTTAATTCCCCCCCCCCCCCAACACTCAGAATTGTCAAAGAGTTCCTTTACTGTACATTCAGAGAGTAGGATTTAACACATAAGAACTTTCCAACTTCCTACACAATCATGTTACAAGTGGCCTTTGGACCACATCAGATATATTATTCATGACTAAACAGTTGTCAATAAGTTCCTCAAATAGTCTCCACCTAACAGTGTTTCTGTCCAGCCAAAAATCCATGTCACCTTTCCTTCATCTCTGTTTCCCTCAGACAAAAATACCCATCTCCAGCAACATACATCAAACATCTAATTTCCTCCAAACGCATACCATTGGATTCTTAACATGCTCAGACTCGATATTGTAAAACCCCCTCCATGTTCCTGGCCAAAAATCTCAGTGAACCGCTCCAAAGATTCAGCGTGTGTGTCTGTATCCACTGTTTGTGAAACATGACTTCCACGTAGTTGTTTTCTCCAAACATTCAGATCACTATGACTCACAACTCTACATGATATTGAAGAACCTATTTTATAATCGCGTTTTATGTGAACTCTCAATTGGGATGACTTGAAAGCCATATCACTTCACTTAATCCAAAGTTTAAAGAGTCTACAAGAAACTTCAACAGTATTCACCCATCTCTGTTTCCCTCAACAAAAATGCCCATCTCCAGCAACATACATCAAACATCTCATTTCCTCCAAACGCATACCATTGGATTCTTAACATGCTCAATTCAAAATTTTAAAACCCCCTCCATGTTCCTGGTCTATAATCTCAGTGAACCACTACAAAGATTTAGCGTGTGTATCAACTGTTTGTGAAACATGACTTCCACGTAGTTGTTTTCTCCAAACATTCAGATCACTACAACTCACAACTCTACATGATATTGAAGGACCCATTTTATAATCGCGTTTTAAGTGAACTCTCAATTGGGATGACTTGCAAGCCATATCGCTTCACCCAATCCAAAGTTTAAAGAGTCTACAAGAAACTTCAACGATCTTCACCCACTAGTATCATTTCTAACTCACCAAAGAAAGTCTCCCCCCAGTTGAACACAAGACACAACTAATCAAGTGTAGTTTCATGCTAAATCAACATTATTACGTCATTAATAAATCAAACTGTACTAAGACATCTATAGTAAAATCTAAAATCCCTCCTGCCTCACCAAACTCCAAACTTGCAAAGATTATATCACATTTACTGATCTCAGAAGTCAAAATCATACATATCAACGAACTAAACTGATAAGCAGCTTTAAGTTCGAGATGGACATAGAAAGTAATCAAAATAGCCCAATTTTCATCTCCATTACTCTAAAATTTATCCAATACTGCTAAACCAAAATCTAGGCGTCCGAGAACAATACTCATGGCCCACAAACAAAAACGTTGACCAAGGTTTGTAGCTACTGCTAAATTGTAGCGAAAGGGTTCAGCCCAAATTTAAATAAAGTTGTTCTTTGGAATTAAATTACTAGGAGAGCTAATCAGGGTAACTAAACCTTCTTATTATGTTGAAACAACCAGGACTTCACACAGTTAGTTGCTTAGATATAAATTAAAATATGCCTAGCAAATAACATAGATAGACAGAAGGTGCTAAGTGCCTTAAGTGCTTCTGAAACATAATATAATAGCCAAACAGATTACCTTTAAAAGCAGATCTCCTCCACTCGTCTTCTTGCCACCCCTTTTTCTTCAGCACACTGCTAGCCAAATCGTGCAAAAAAGTCAACATAGAATAATTCAACCATACAACAATTCGAAATCATAGTCAAGGCAGAGGATTGGCAAAACAGAGAGAGAGAGCGAAGAGTTACTTTGGTTTTGGATACCCTAATACGGGAGGGAGAATATGGATCATACTAACGATTTTGAAACACCATTGGTGAACAAAACGGATATAGTTCCCTGAAAACCCGTCCCTCAAATGTTCTCTCTAGCATCTTACTAAGAGCCCTCATCACCATAATATATGATAAGGGTGAAAAAACCATTAAGGAGTTCATTTGCAGGAATGAAAAGGGTAACCAAAAGAAATACAAGCATAAATACAACCTATCCACCGATGACTAAAACTCTTCATCCCTTGGATTTAAAGCAGAAACTATCAGTTCCCATGATCTTACACCTTCTTAGAGTCCCTTTTGTAAGGAATTGCGACTCGCCTCCTCTTAACAACCTATGATCTCACCATTATTCGCTGACAGAACCGCATCCAAAATCTGTCTATCTACTAAAATAACATTGTCAAATTCAGAAATAAGAAAAGGTGAGATGCGTTCTAACTTTAAAAAAGCACAATGACGAAAATATTATACGAGTGATTCAGCAGATTGATAAGCGTGCCCGGCCTCCTCCCAAGAAAAAACTAACTCTACGTACTCGACTCAGGCAATAAAATTCGACGTTCTTTGAGAGTTAGCTAACCAGTTAAAGATCTTGCACACCTATCACCATACTTAACCACAAATCCCTCTATATTTACTGTGCCAAAATTCACTATACGAGCAAACACACCCATAAAAGAGGCACATCTCTCGTCCTCATCATCAACTCATCAACACGCCCCCATCACTCCTCCCCCACAAAGTTTACTTCACCCCTATCCATCGCATCTACGTCAGTCAAAACATAAAACAAAATTATTCCTTATTCCACCTTTGACATCCTCTGCGACCCAATAGTCTAGAACTCCACATAAAGAATCAGAAATGCCAACTAAAGATATGTTGGTTACCCCTCAAATTCAATATCGAGATGAAGAGGGAAATTAACAGTTCAAAGTCAGTCTGCAACAGACTATTGATGTATCAGAAATCCCCATGAAACCAATCGTATCAGAAATTGAAGTTGTTCTCTTTCACATTCGCTCCCACTGAGACATGTATTCTCTATCTCCCTTCATCCTGTTCTTATTTTTCGTCCGACATCCTATAGGTGTATCCTTTCTCAACCTCCAGAAGAAAAAGTAGCAAAAGTGATAACCATTGTACCTTGATATCATATCTTTAAACGGCACCAAATTAGAATTTCAATGTTCAGTATTCTATAAGTCTACAGTACCAGACCATCGAAATCAACCGTTTCAACAAAATGTAAAAATAACTATTGCAGTATATGCATGCTAGTACATATATACTCCCATATCTTTTCTGTTTCTTCAGTTTTCTACTTAGCTTTTGTAATCTCCCTTTTCCTACCCGAATAGAACTGACCAAAGAACGAAAGAACGGATGCGAGTCACGCTTCTTCCCAAAAACCAGCTCCTACTTCCTTGAGTACAATCAATTATACTTTCACCCAATTACTCGTATCTTTCTACTAGTAAAACAATTCACAAATCAAACACACAGTATAACCAAATTAGTGCTGGTGGATACTGGAACAATATCCTTGTGTCACAAATTCTGAACACCAACACAGAACTTGCAAACTATCAGGAGCTGCAACAAGTTCAACTTCTAAGATAATATTTATCCCACCAATGTAACCAGATACACAATAGTTAACCTTTGAATAAAAAAGCAGATGCAAGAAACCCAATATGAACTAGTCACATAGTGATCCCATCATCACTAACTATATCCAGAATTAAGTCTTGCACACATATCTTTTCCAACTGCTTTTCTCATAAACTTCTTCATTGTTGTTGTGATATCCTGTCTCACATCAGAAGCTTGAGAAACTAAATCTTGGTTGTATAAGGTACCTTGTGAATTATAGCTAGCAAATTGGGCTTAAGTGTTTTCCTCCAGTAATTAGGAATTAGGATCAACAAGTAATCTGTTTAATAATTACAAATGATATCAGAGCCCACATGGTCCGTGGTGTGTGCACAGTGGAGTAAAGGCCGTGAAGAGGGCTAGAGGCTTCGTGCTAATGGACGGCCGTTAGCTTTTTTGTTTCCTAAGGGAACATACAATATCAACAAAGCAAACAAGGCATAGACATACTAAGGGTTACGCCGCATGTACAAAGCCAATCATCTAACTTCAATTTTTAATATTCTATATACAAATCCTTTGTTTGTCTCTTGACATATAACACAAGTAATTCCTTATGGACAAAATATGTCGTGTGCACAAGTCACCAACAAATAAACTCCAAACCCAAAGAACAAGGCCAACATGGCTAACCTCGAAAAGTGTAAGCTTCTTCTTACTTCTAAGACAACACTCTTTATTATACTCCGATGAGAGTACATCGTACACGCTGCCACCAAATTACTTCATTGGCTTTCTCGATAGTAATTATAATTTTCCTCTTAGTAGCTTCCTCGAATCCTTTTTAAAGGTTTGATATAGTCTTGAAATCCATAATGAGATATAGTCTTGAAATCCATATCCTCAAATTACAAATTTCAAGGTTTGCCACTGCATCAGTGGAAAATATATCCGCAGATTCCACATTTCAAATTTTGGGCCATGTACCTCCCTCCCTAACCAACACCATCTCCATAACCTGTCCACAAATAAAGAATCACCAAAATCTAAACATGCCATCCAGCCAAATATTCAGTACACCTCACTTGTACTTTTTATCATTACCTAAACATTTTGTGTCCACTTGACTTCTCCTTTCTTCCTTCTTAATGTTCCTTTTTCATTTTCTTATCCACCCCATTCCCTTGGCATTCATATCCTATCAAACATCCAAGGTCCAATTACATCAACCGCCCACGACCACCAAAAAAACCCGTGTAACCTTGACCAAATCCAAAAAGAAGTAAATGCATGAGCTGATCAAACATGAAGGTAAACTAAATCTGAATTTAAATGCAACCCAAGAAAATGACCATTTCACTTCCATCTATCTCCACGTTCTCCAACATAAATTGAATACAACCAAAGGCATCCAATTGCTGCTACAAACGAAAATGTTTACTAGACCTGCAACTATTGTTCCATTTCTTCCGGGTATTATACTTTATTTGTATCCAAGCTTCCCGTCATCATTTAGCACATCATACTGCATCATCTGAACGTTTACCATAAATCAACCAAGTAAACCGATGACTGCATTACCTCGACACCCATACCATATCAAACTAAAATCACTATCTACATTACATCAACCGCCCCCAAACACCTATGATAATACAACAACGACCTTGAATATCGGCCATTCTACAATTTTGCAAAAATGATCTCCAAACACTAAATATAAGTCATCGGTTCCATCAGAGTATTTCAAATGGGCAAGGTAAACTGGTTTCGTGTGGGTATGGGCATTGGGTTCCAATAATTTGGAATTTCCTAATCAAGAAGAGCTCACGCAAGTGTGGAGAGAGTAAGTAATTGGAGAAGCTATAAATCATTAATCCATTAGAGATTCTAACTGAGTAATGCAAAGTAGGTACATTAAGTATGGGTAGATAAAGTTGTGGTTGATACGTAGGGTCTAAAATGCGACGTTCCTACAAATAGAATGATATAGGTCATCATTCCATTAAATAATTTCCACTGGGTGAGGTATATTAATTTAATTAATTCTGGGTAAATGATGGTGGTGGTACTTAAAATTTTCGATTTGGAGGTCATATAGGTAATTTCCCAGGCTAATCAAGCCTTGACTTTCCATTCATCTTCTAATTAGAATACAGCTCTACGTGTTATTTCTATTATTTCTAGTTTCTTGTTCTTTTAACTCTAGCTTATCGATAAGCAAACACACATTTGTCAAGAACATTACTCGAACCCCAAATACAAACTTAACCTCAACATTACTAAAGAGTTTTCAAAATTACATGTAATCTAGTTCCGAAGACAAGCTCTAAATATCCAGCAACTCAATCAAATCATTTCCATTTCCTTCTCGGGATCGTGAATCTTTTTGATCTAATCACTTCATAGCCAAACAGCTATAGTCAAGAATATTTCTACTACACCACCACAATCCAACTCAGCATCAATACAACTTGGCAACCATTTACCTGACCTAGTGTAAATTAGACCGCCTAAACTAAAACCATATTTCAACTTCCATCCATACGCTTCTAACTAATCCCAATTCTGATATGAAACTATGTAAAATCACTTCACCAACTTCAACTTGAGTGGAAATCCACATCTTGATATCCAAATCAATCTTATCTAATAGTGTGAAGCAACCACAAAATGTGGCAGGTCCCTAACTAGGTTCATAAATCAAGCATATCCCTCGAAATCTCGACTCTTATGGGGCCCATATAGGAACTGTAGGGACTAAATAAGCAATTACTTTAGACCTAGCTTCTAGTAGCTTCTTAGTGTTCTATATAAAGAGATGTAGTCTTGCACAATTATTCATTCAATAATGTATTCAGTCTATCATGGTATCAGAGCAGAACGTCTTCTCTCAAAACCCTAACCCTAACCGCCCCACCCTCTGAACAGCCCCACCGTTCTACGAACACGGCGCAGCCACCATGGCTCAAACCACGCCGTTTTTCTCTTCCGCTCCCGCTATTTTCGACGCACCAAACCCTTGGTGGTGATCAACCCTACCAATGCCATCCAAAAACTTGATGTTGACAACTACACCCTTTGGCAGTCACAAACCCTCTTCACCCTACGAGGGCATGGGCTTGCTGGGTTTATCGATGGCACGGTCCTTCCACCGCCACCAACTGTGACGAAACAGGATGCTGCCGCAGCTCAGAAGCAGACGACGACCGAAACCACCGCTGCCTCCACCGGTACCGGCACTGCCTCGTCCGGCGTGTCCGAATCCACCTCCGACACTTCGGCTACGCCGGCTGCTGGACAAGTGGTCCCTAATCCAAGCTATATTGCTTGGTACCAGCAGGATCAGTTGATCGCTGCATACTTAGTCAGTACTCTGACACCCACGGCGTTCTCCCACGTCGCACGCGCACAATCTGCGGTTCAGATCTGGGATACACTTCGCAACATCTACGTTAAACCCTCCAGGAGTCATATTATGCAGATCAAGGAGCACCTGAAGCGTCCTCTCCAAGGAACTCGCACAATTGCGGAGTTTCTCTGCTTTGTCAAAAACAAAGCCGATGGCAAACCCATGGACGAAGTTGATGTGGTTGATCGGATCTTAGATGGCCTCAATGAGGTTTATCATCCAGAGGTTGCAGCTATCAGGAGTAGGGACACTGATATTGGATACGAAGAACTATTTGAAAAGCTGTCTCATCAGGAACTTACACTCCAGAGTCAGTCTCTAACTCCGATCAGTGGATCTCCTGCATCTGCCAATTACAGCACGGGCCCTTAAGCCAAGAATAAAGGGCGCAACCGTGGCCAGCAGCAACCACAGTCGCAGCCCTCTCAACCCGCTCAGCAGTACTGGCCGAACACCCCGTCGCAACAGTGGCCATCTCCACAGCCACAGCAATGGTCGGCTACATCCGCTCCATAGAACCCAACCGGTTCCCAGCAGCAGTCATCTGGTAACCGAGGTCCCAAACCCTTTAAAGGGTTCTGTCAAGGGTGTCATGCCCAGGGTCATCGGATTCGAGACTTCCCTCAGTTCAGTGTCTCTGTTAAATCCGGACCTCCTCAGTTTGGATCATTCAGGCCTCCTGCCGAGGCTAACCTTGCCACTGCTCCCTCAGCACCTAGTCCAGTGACTCCAGCGTGGCTCTTAGATAGTGGCGCCACTCATCACATCACTTCCAATATGCAGAATCTCTCTTTTCATCAGCCTTATCAGCATACTGAGGATGTCATGATTGGTGATGGTACAGGTCTTCCGATTACTCACACTGGTTCTGTTTATCTTCAGCATGGTGCCCATCGTTATTCTTTATCTGGAGTTTCAGGTGTTCCATCAATTAAACAGAACTTGATATCTGTTGCGAAATTGTGTGAACAAAATCATCTAACTGTTGAGTTCTCACATACTGGTTTTGTTTTGAAGGATCGAACTACGGGGGCGCCACTTCTCACAGGACCTCTTAGGAATGGAGTATCTCTGACCAGCCAACCATTCACCTCCTCTTGCACTTACCATGGAGTCCAGACCCACTTTCAGTTCTTGGCATCATCGCCTTGGTCATCCTGCTGTTCCCATTTGTCAACATCTTATTTCTAGGTTTTCTCTTTCAGTAGCTAATAAGTCTGAGTCGCACATTTGTCCTGCGTGTCAGTGTGCTAAGAGTCATAAATTGCCTTTTCAGGCCTCTAGTATTAGGTCTACTCGGCCGCTAGAGTTTATATTTTCTGATGTTTGGACTCCTCCAGTTTACTCCTTCGATGGGTCTAAATACTTTGTCATATTCATTGATCATTTTTCGAAATATATTTGGTTTTATCCCATGAAACGCAAGTCTCAGTTGTCTGACATTTTTATTCGCTTTCGTGCTCTAGTTGAAAAACATTTTTCCCTACAAATCAAAACATTATTTTCTGACAATGGTGGTGAGTACATTGGTCTTCGTGATTATATGTCGTCCAATGGAATCTCACATCTTACCTCTCCACCTCACACGCCTGAGCATAATGGCTACGCCGAGCGCCGACACCGGCACATTGTCGAAACTGGTCTAGCTCTTCTCCACCACGCTTGTATGCCCACTACCTACTGGCCCTATGCCTTTGCCACAGCTGTCTATCTCATAAACAGACTTCCCACCCGTACTCTCAACATGGTGTCTCCCTTCGAAGTGATTTTTAAACAAACTCCCAACTATCTCAAGCTTCGCATCTTTGGTTGTAGGTGCTATCCTTGGTTGCGTCCCTACACCTCCCATAAGCTTGAGCCTCGATCTGTTCCCTGCATCTTTGTTGGCTACTCCCTTACTCATAGTGCATATCTATGTCTTGATCCCGTCACTCATCGCTTGTATGTCTCCAGACAAGTTCAGTTTGATGAGTCTCAGTTTCCCCTATCCCCATCACTTCTTCCTAGCACTAACACCGAGCTTCCTTCTGATGACTGGTTCCCTTCTGTCCAGTTCTTACCCCCTGTAGTGGCGCCCCCCACTGATCCCCCTGTTCCTCCCTCTCAGCGGTACTCTAGGTTACAGTACAGTAGACGGCCTAAACCGTCGGCTCCACCAGCATCTTCTGATCTAGTGGCCCCCACGGCCTCGCTGGACCTTGTGGTTCCCACTGTTGCATCGGATTCTCAGGAACCGGCTCCCTCTTCAGTTTTCGCGGGTCCTTCAGTTCTGCCTAGTCATGGCATGGTTACCCGCTCTAAAGATGGAACACTACCGCCTCGTCAGAAGTACTCACTTAGTGCCACAGTCAGTTCTTCCGATGATGAGCCGTCTACAGCCACTCAGGCTTTGCGTGACCCTAAGTGGCGGTCTGCTATGGTTGCCGAGTTTGATGCTCTCCTGAGCAATGACACTTGGGACCTAGTTCATGCCACTTCCGGACAAAATCTGGTTGGTCGCAGGTGGGTGTTTCGCATGACGACAGGATGGCTCTCTGTTGACAGGTATAAAGCCCGACTTGTGGCCAAGGGTTTTCATCGTCGAAAGGTGGGAAAATTACTTTGCTAAGAAGTACGTTGTCTTCCTTGCCCACCTACTTCCTATCTTTATTTCCGCTGCCAGCTTCAGTTGAAAGAGATTGAATAAGTTGCAACGAGATTTTCTTTGGGAAGGTGCAGATGGAGAAAGGAAGTTGCCGCTAGTATCTTGGAAATCTGTTTGCACTCCACTTTCAAGTGGAGGGGCAGGGATTCATGATCTCAGGCGATTTAACCATGCTTTGTTGGAAAAATGGTTATGGTGGTTTATGTGTGAAGATAACAGTCTATGGAGGAGGGTTATTGCCACCAAGTTTGGTGTTTTAGAAGGAGGATGGATGTCTAAGGAAGGAAGAGAGAGACATGGTGTTGGTGTGTGGAAGTTTATTCGCCAAAAGTGGTCTGTTTTCTCAAGGAATATTCACTTTCTAGTTGGTGTTGGCACTCGGATAAGCTTTTGGAATGACATATGGTGCGGAAATGAAGCATTATCTACTTCCTATCCTGTCTTATTTAACCTCTCTACTAATAAAGACGCCAAGGTTGCAGATTTCTTTAAGATCACATATGGAGGTGTTGTTTGGGATCCTCTGTTCATTTGTAATTTGCATGACTGGGAGTTTGATTCCTTGCAACAGTTTTTACAAAACTTGTACAGTGTTCAAGTGGATGTGGGCAACTGTGATAAGGTTTTTGGGCTGGGGGTCAAGAAAGTTCTCTGTGAGTGACTTTTATTCCAACTCTTTTTTTGTTGAGAATCATTATCCAGTTAATTCGGTAAACATGTCGATGGTTACTTTAGTTCAAACAATTTTGGGGTTTTTGGAATCGTAAATGATGAGGTCATCATTTCCATCTTATACTTTGCATTGGGCAAGGTAAAAAGAGTTTTGAGAATGGTGATGACGTAAGTTGCATTTCCACCACGCTCTATTATTTGGACGAGTTATTGATTTCGGCAATGTTGGGTACATATGACAGTGTTGGTCATAAATATTTGGTGATTTAGGAATCGGAAAAGTCAATATTTCACGAGAAGATTCTAACTAGGTAAGTCAAATAGATTTTGGGAATGTTGGGTACATATGATAGTGTTGGGTCGAAAAAAATTTGAGACAATAGAAATTGGAAATATTCAATACAGTAGATGATGATTTGGTAAACATGTTGATGGTTACTTCAGTGTAGAATATTTAGGGTTTTCGAAATTCCAAATGATGAGGTCATCATCTCAATCGGATACTTTTTCATTGGGTAAGGTAAAGACAGGTTTCGAGAAGTGAGTTGACATAAGTTACATTTCCACAGGGGCTCTCTTATGTCGACAAGTTATTGATTTCGGGAATGTTGGATACATATGATTGTGGTGGGTCTGAAATCTTTGGTGCTATAGAATAGAAATGTTCAGCCCATACTCCACGAGTGAATTCTAGTTAGGGAAGGCACATAGAGTAGATAATTCGGTAAACATGTCGATGGTTACTTTGGTTCAAATAATTTTGGGGTTTTGGAATCGTAAATGATGAGGTCATCATTCCATCTTATACTTTGCATTGGGCAAGGTAAAAGGAGGTTTTGAGAATGGTGATGACGTAAGTTGCATTTCCACAAGGCTCTATTATTTGAACGAGTTATTGATTTCGGCAATGATGGGTACATATGATTGTGTTGGTCATAAAAATTTGGTGATTTAGGAATCGGAAATGTCAATATTTCACGAGAGGATTCTATCTAGGTAAGTCAAATAGATTTCGGAAATGTTGGGTACATATGATAGTGTTGGGTCGAAAAACATTTGGGGCAATAGAAATTGGAAATATTCAATACAGTAGATGATGATTTGGTAAACATGTTGATGGTTACTTCAGTTAAGGATATTTGGGGTTTTC
The DNA here is from genome assembly GCA_023055425.1 of Linanthus parryae. Classification (NCBI taxonomy): domain Eukaryota; kingdom Viridiplantae; phylum Streptophyta; class Magnoliopsida; order Ericales; family Polemoniaceae; genus Linanthus; species Linanthus parryae. The sequence goes on along the minus strand of JALGPY010000004.1, from coordinate 142,536,598 downwards.
GAAATTCCAAATGATGAGGTCATCATTTCAATCGGATACTTTTTCATTGGGTAAGGTAAAAACAGGTTTCTAGAAGTGAGCTGACATAAGTTGCATTTCCACAGGGACTGTCTTATGTCGACAAGTTATTGATTTCGGGAATGTTGGATACATATGATTGTGGTGGGTCTGAAATCTTTGGTGCTATAGAATAGGAATGTTCAGCCCATACACCACGAGCGAATTCTAGATAGGAAGGCACATAGAATAGATAATTCGGTAAACATGTTGATGGTTACTTTAGTTCAGATAATTTTGGGGTTTTTAGAATCGTAATGATGAGGTCATCATTTCCATATAATACTTTTCATTGGGCAAGGTAAAAAGAGGTTTTGAGAATGGTGATGACGTAAGTTGCATTTCCACCAAACTCTATTATTTGGACGAGTTATTGATTTCGGCAATGTTGGGTACATATGATAGCGTTGGTCATAAAAATTTGGTGATTTAGGAATCGGGAAAGTCAATATTTCACGAGAGGATTCTAACTAGGTAAGTCAAATAGATTTCGCGAATGTTGGGTACATATGATAGTGTTGGGTCGAAAAAAATTTGAGGCAATAGAAATTGGAAATATTCAATACAGTAGATGATGATTTGGTAAACACGTTGATGGTTACTTCAGTGTAGAATATTTGGGGTTTTCGAAATTCCAAATGATGAGGTCCTTACTTCAATCAGATACTTTGTCATTGGGTAAGGTTAAGACCTTACTTCAATCAGATACTTTGTCATTGGGTAAGGTTAAGACAGGTTTCGAGAAGTGAGTTGACATAAGTTACATTTCCACAGGGGCTCTCTTATGTCGACAAGTTATTGATTTCGGGAATGTTGGATACATATGATTGTGGTGGGTCTGAAATCTTTGGTGCTATAGAATAGGAATGTTCAGCCCATACTCCACGAGTGAATTCTAGTTAGGGAAGGCACATAGAGTAGATAATTCGGTAAACATGTCGATGTTTACTTTGGTTCAAATAATTTTGGGGTTTTTGGAATCGTAAATGATGATGTCATCATTCCATCTTATACTTTGCATTGGGCAAGGTAAAAAGAGGTTTTGAGAATGGTGATGACGTAAGTTGCATTTCCACCAGGCTCTATTATTTGAACAAGTTATTGATTTCGACAATGATGGGTACATATGATTGTGTTGGTCATAAAAATTTGGTGATTTAGGAATCGGAAATGTCAATATTTTACGAGAGGATTCTATCTAGGTAAATCAAATAAATTTCAGGAATGTCGAGTACATATGATAGTGTTGGGTCGAAAAAAATTTGGGGCAATAGAAATTGGAAATATTCAATACAGTAGATGATGATTTGGTAAACATGTTGACGGTTACTTCAGTTTAGAATATTTGGGGTTTTCGAAATTCCAAATGATGAGGTCATCATTTCAATCGGATACTTTTTCATTGGGTAAGGTAAAAACAGGTTTCTAGAAGAAAGTTGACATAAGTTGCATTTCCACAGGGACTCTCTTAGGTCGACAAGTTATTGATTTCGGGAATGTTTGATACATATGATTGTGGTGAGTCTGAAATCTTTGGTGCTATAGAATACGAATGTTCAGCCCATACACAACGACCGAATTCTAAGTTAGGGAAGGCAAATAGAGTACATAATTCGGTAAACATGTCGATGGTTACTTTAGTTCAGATAATTTTGGGGTTTTTGTCATCGTAAATGATGAGGTCATCATTTCCATATGATACTTTGCATTGGGCAAGGTAAAAAGAGGTTTTGAAAATGGTGATGACATAAGTTGCATTTCCACCAGGCTCTATTATTTGGACGAGTTATTGATTTCGGCAATGTTGGGTACATATGATAGTGTTGGTCATAAAAATTTGGTGATTTAGGAATCGGAAAAGTCAATATTTCACGAGAGAATTTTAACTAGGTAAGTCAAATAGATTTCGGGAATATGATAGTGTTGGGTCGAAAAAAATTTGAAGCAATAGATATTGGTACAGTAGATGATGATTTGGTAAACATGTTGATGGTTACTTCGGTGTAGAATATTTGGGGTTTTCGAAATTCCAAATGATGAGGTCATCATTTCAATCGGATACTTTTTCATTGGGTAAGGTAAAGACAGGTTTCGAGAAGTGAGTTGACATAAGTTACATTTCCACAGGGGCTCTTTGACATAAGTTACATTTCCACAGGGGCTCACTTATGTCGACAAGTTATTGATTTCGGGAATGTTGGATACATATGATTGTGGTGGGTCTGAAATCTTTGGTGCTATAGAATAGGAATGTTCAGCCCATACTCCACGAGTGAATTCTAGTTAGGGAAGGCACATAGAGTAGATAATTCGGTGAACATGTCGATGGTTACTTTGGTTCAAATAATTTTGGGGTTTTGGAATCGTAAATGATGAGGTCATCATTCCATCTTATAATGATTTGAGAATGGTGATGACGTAAGTTGCATTTCCACCAGGCTCTATTATTTGAACGAGTTATTGATTTCGGCAATGATGGGTACATATGATTGTGTTGGTCATAAAAATTTGGTGATTTAGGAATCGGAAATGTCAATATTTCACGAGAGGATTCTATCTAGGTAAGTCAAATAGATTTCGGGAATGTTGGGTACATATGATAGTGTTGGGTCGAAAAAAAATTGGGGCAATCGAAATTGGAAATATTCAATACAGTAGATAATGATTTGGTAAACATGTTGATGGTTACTTCATTTAAGAATATTTGGGGTTTTCGAAATTCCAAATGATGAGGTCATCATTTCATTCAATCTGATACTTTTTCATTCGGTAAGGTAAAAACAGGTTTCGAGTAGTGAGTTGACATCAGTTACATTTCCACTGGGGCTCTCTTATGTCGACAAGTTATTGATTTCGGGAATGTTGGATACATATGATTGTGGTGGGTCTGAAATCTATGGTGCTATAGAATAGGAATGTTCCGCCCACACTCCACGAGTGAATTCTAGTTAGGGAAGTCACATAGAATTGATAATTCGGAAAACATGTTGATGGTTACTTTAGTTCATATAATTTTGGGGTTTTTGGAATCGTAAATGATGAGGTCATCATTTCTATCTGATAAATTGCATTGGGCAAGGTAAAAGAGGTTTTGAGAATAGTGATGACGTAAGTTGCATTTCCACCAGGCTCAGGCTCTATTATTTGGTCGAGTTATTGATTTTGGCAATGTTGGGTACATATGATAGTGTTGGTCATAAAAATTTGGTGATTTAGAAATCGGAAAAGTCAATATTTCACGAGAGGATTCTAACTAGGTAAGTCAAATAGATTTCGGGAATGTTGGGTACATATGATAGTGTTGGGTCGAAATGAGGCAATAGAAATTGGAAATATTCAATACAGTAGATGATGATTTGGTAAACATGTTGATGGTTACTTCAGTGTAGAATATTTGGGGTTTTCGAAATTCCAAATGATGAGGTCATCATTTAAATCTGATACTTTTTCATTGGGTAAGGTAAAGACAGGTTTCGAGAAGTGAGTTGACATAAGTTACATTTCCACAGGGGCTCTCTTATGTCGACAAGTTATTGATTTCGGGAATGTTGGATACGTATAATTGTGGTGGGTCTGAAATCTTTGGTGCTATAGAATAGGAATGTTCAGTACTCCAGGAGTATATTCTTGTTAGGGAAGGCACATAGAGTAGATAATTCGGTAAACATGTCGATGGTTACTCAAATAATTTTGGGGTTTTTGGAATCGTAAATGATGAGGTCATCATGCCATCTTATACTTTGCATTGGGCAAGGTAAAAAGAGGTTTTGAGAATGGTGATGACGTAAGTTGCATTTCCACCAGGCTCCATTATTTGAACGAGTTGTTGATTTCGGCAATGTTGGGTACATACGATTGTGTCGGTCATAAAAATTTGGTGATTTAGGAATCGGAAAAGTCAATATTTCACGAGAGGATTCTATCTAGGTAAATCAAATAGATTTCGGGAATGTTGGGTACATATGATAGTGTTGGGTCGAAAAAAATTTGGGGCAATAGAAATTGGAAATATTTCATATAGTAGATGATGATTTGGTAAACATGTAGATGGTAACTTCAGTTTAGAATATTTGGGGTTTTCGAAATTCCAAATGATGAGGTCATCATTTGAAAAGTTGATAAAAATTCCCAATTTCGCGAATGGAGTTTACATTTCCATAGGGCTCACATAGTTGGACGAGTTATTAATTTCGAGAATGTTGGGTTGTTGGATAAAAAAAATGGCGCTGTAGAAATTGGAAATGTTCGAGTTAATATTTCATGAGAGGATTCTACCTAGGGAAGGTAAAAATAATTGGTGATGATTTGGTAAACACGTTGATCATTCCCTCAATTGAAAAAATATGGGGTGTTCAGAATCGTAAATGACAAGGTCATCATTTCAAAGATACTTCTCATTAGGTAGGGTAAATACAAGTTCGAGAATGGGGATGAAATAAGTTACATTACCACAGGGCTCTCCTAGTTGGACGAGTTCATGATTTCGGGAATGTTGGGTACATATAATAGTGTGGGATCATAAAAATTTGGGGCTATAAAAATTGGAATAATCCATCCATATCTCACGAGAGGATCCTAACTAAGGAAAGCAAATAGAATAAATGATGATTTGGTGAACACTTTGATGGGTACTTCGGGTTTCCGAATCGTAAATGATGAGGTCATCATTTCCATCAGGTACTTTTCACTGCGTAAGGTAAATACCAGTTTCGAGAATGGAGATGGTATAAGTTACAAAGCTCTCTTAGTTGGACGACTTATCGGGGATGTTGGATAAATATGATAGTGTTGGGTCATACCATTTGGGGTTACAGAAATTGGAAATGTTTAAGTCCATGTTTCACCAGAGGATTCTAGCTATGGAAGGAAAATAGAGTAAATGATAATTTGGTATTCACGTTGATGGTTACTTCAGTATAGAAAATTTGGGGTTTTCTGAAAGGTAAATGATGAGGTCTTCATTTCCATGGGATACTTTTCATTGGGCAAGGTAAAAACAAGTTTCGAGAATTGAGATGATATACGTTATATTTCCAAAGAGGGCTCTCTTAGTTGGACGATTTATTGATTCTGGGAAAATTGGGTACATATGATTGTGGTGCGTCTGAAAAGTTTGGGTCCATAGAAATTGGAAATGTTCAGTCAATATTCCACGAGAGAATTCTAGCCGAGGAAGGCAAATAGAATAGAAAAGATGATGATTTATTAAACGTGTTGATGGTTACTTCAATTCATATAATGTGGGGTTTTTTGGAATCGTATATGATGAGGTCATCATTTCCATCCGATGCTTTTCTTTGGGTAAGGTAAAAACAGGCTTCGAGAATGGAAATGGTAAAAGTTACATCTCCCTAAGGATCTCGGGCAAATTATTGATTTCGGGAATGTTGGGTACATATGGTTACTTCAGTTCAGAAAATTTGGGCTTTTCGGATCATAAATGAAGAGCTCATCATTTCAATTATCGTGTATACTTCTCATTGTGTAAGGTAAAAACAGGTTTCGGGAATGGAGATGATAAGTTACATTTCCACAATTTTGGGGCTATGGAAATTGGAAATCTTCAAGTACATATCTCACGAGAGGATTCTAGCTAGGTATGGTAAGGGTAGTGATTATAAGGTTCAAAATATGAAGGATTTGTGATATTGAAAGTTTCGCCTGATTATTTGAACGGGGCAAGGTAATTTGGTTTCGTGAATGTCAGGCACAAATTGTTGTGGTGTATTTATAAAATTAATCGCCTCAAGAAAAGGAAATATATAAATTGTCATTCCTAGGCATTTGTATGTAGGGAAGTAAAATTGAATATATAAATTTTGGAAAATGTTCATAATGGCTGTCTTAAATATATTAAACAGATAGTACATGATGACTTGTTGTAATCAGGAATGATTAAGATAATGATGGGACTGTTCTAATTGGCCAAGGAAATCTAATTCACAATTCCAGCAAACCCACCTGAGAATTTCAAAAGACAAAGACCACCAAATATCTAATTGCATGTCATTACCTTATCCCTCTTCTACTTGACTTCTCTTTACTAGCCTCAATCTCGGTGCTTTTTCCTTTTTCATGACTTCAACTAAACACGAAAACAAGACTCTATGTCACAGAACTCAACTGACAGGATTGTTCGATGAATCTAGCCTCATAGTTCTTACTTCTTACTTCCACTCCCAACCACGCTTAATCAAAATGGTGGGATATAAATCCTCCAGGTAATTTCCCAGGCTAACCAAACCATAGCTTTCAATCCCTCTTCTAATCTGAATACAGCTCTACGTCCTCTATCCAGTTTCTTATTCCTTTAACTCTAGCTAATTGATAAGGAAACACAGATTTTTCGAGAACATCACTTGAACCACAAATACAAACTTAACCTCAACATTACTAAACAGTTTTCAACATTACATGTAATATAGTTCTGAAGACAAGCCCTAAATATCCAGCAACTCAATTTCCTTCTCGGGCTTGTAAATCTTTTTGCTCAAATCACTTCATAGCCAAACAGACTATAGTCAAGATTATTTCTAATGCACCACCACAATCCAACTAAACATCAATACAGCTTAATTAGCAACCATTTACCTGTCCTAAAATTCTAGTAACTTTTCTATCCATACGCTTCCAACTAATTCCAATTTTGATATGAAACTATGCAAAACCACTTCACCAACTTCAACCCCAACTTCAACTAAAGTGGAAATCCACACATCTTGATGTCCAAATCAATCTTACCTAATAGTGTGAAGCAACCACAAAATGAGGCAGGTCCCTAACTAGGCTCATAAAACAAGCGTATCCCTCAAATTCTCGACCCTTATGGGGCCCAAACATCAAACTCTATGTCTTTACCTTATCCATTTATCCACCTCTTCATTGCTCACCCCTATCTCCTGCTTCTTCCCTTTCCATAACATGAACTCTTCACAAGAACACAACATTCAATATCAAAGATCGTCGCACACTTCAAGTTCACTTCTACTACAAGAGGATCTCCTCTTCCGAATAGACTTTCGTCGAGAACTAACAGAAATCAAGCAGATCCACTATCTTCCTCCTCCGTTTATTAGCTTCAGTCATCTCTCTTTCTTCCTTGTCCTCCATCAATCATACAGGCCACATATCATTTTCAACTAACACAAAACCGTTGCTCAAACCCTCAATCTACTTCACTATATTCAAGTTATTTAATCCCCCCCCCCCCCCCCCAAACACTCAGAATTATCAAAAAGATCCTTTAATGTACTTTCAGAGAATAGGATTCCACACAGAAGAACTTTCCAACTTCATGACTAAACAGTTGTAAATAAGTTCTTTAAATAGTCTCCACCAAACAGTGTTTTCTCCAGCGTTAATCCATGTCACCTTTCCTCCCTCTCTGTTTCCCTCAACAAAAACACCCATCTCTAGCAACACACATCAAACATCTCCTTTCCTCCAAATGCATACCATTATTTTCTCTGTCCATCTCTGATAAGCTCTTTCAAGTTCGAGATGGACAGAGAAAATAATCAAAGACTGCCCAATTTCCATACCTTCAGCTCCATTTGTCTCCAAATACTGCTTAACCAAAATCTACGCGTCCCAACAAAAAATATGTTGACTTTGCTAACAAAGACTTTTTCGTTTCTTTCTTATTATTCTATATTCAATTTTCCTATACCACTTACTGTGGGGCACATTCGTGCATCTTTGAAACAATTTCACAAAATTAAGCATGTAAGGCTCTAACTACATTCATGATACATATAATATCAAACTGAATCCAAAGTTCTTTTACATCATACAACCCCCATCCAATGACGTAAATGTTACTTCAAAAGTGACTGGACACATATGTGTTGTATCTCTTCTCTACAAGGATGTCTAAGCAAGTGGCTGTTTATTTAAGCTCGATGAGGCACCTAATAAAAAATGGTTGACAGCTCTTAATGATGGCAGCTACCATTAAATTGTAGCGAAAGGGTTCAGCCCAAAAAAAGAGTTATTTGGATTTAAATCACTAGGACAGCTAATTAGTGTAACTAAACCTTCTTATTATGTTCACTGCACACAGTTAGTTGCTTAAATATTAATTAAAATATGGCTAGCAAATAACATAGATAGACAGAAAGAGTAAAGTACCTTCAAACATAGTATAGCCAAACAGATTACTACTTTAGCAGATGTCCTCTCCTTGCAGCCCCTTTTTCTTCAGTCAACAGAGCTTGAAACCAAATCAGCACATACTGTGACCTAGTGTGGAACAAATCAACATAGAATATAACTCAACCACACAACAATTCGAAACACTAATCAACACAGAGGACTGGCAAAACAGAGAGAGAGCGAAGACTTACTTTGGTTTTGAATGCCCTAATCAACGATTTTTGATGCCCTAATCGTTAAACAAATCACCGATTTTTGATAGCCCAGAGACCTTCGATGACCGAACTTTGACTTGGGAGTCAAATCCGCATAAAGAGCACGCACGGCGAGAAATCGAGGCCTCCGTTCGTCGCCGGCGATGATATGGAGTCTCCACCGTCGTCATCTCCCTGCTCTCTCTCACTCTGCAATCACTCACAATTGCTAATTTTGGAATTACTATGGGGTTTGAGACCTAGATTAAGGCGGTGAGACGAAACGATCACGGTAATGACATACTAGTATATAGGCTAGGCATTGGTTAATTGCGTAGTGAGTACGCGCTCGTAATTATAACGCGTTTTAACACTGCGGTAATATTACGCGTACTCACCATTCCCGCCCGTTGGGATGGGTAAAAGACATTTTAACCCCTTTAAGTTTGAAAAATAACACTTTCAAATATTTCCAAATTTTAGAAGTATTTGTTTTGTCACTCATTTTACAGAATTTGTCTCGTAAACGGGAAATCATTTTTTCCGTCAAATATTTCCACTCTGCTTGAGAACGATGTAATGGGCATGCAGCCCTTGACGATCTTCAATCTATAAAGGTTGTGGTTCCTAAAAGAAATGCCTCCTAAATATATTACAAAGTCAAAGAAAATTTCAAGGTAAAATGACATACTCGTTTCGAGTCCGCGAGTCATTTTGTGAAAAGTGAAGCGTTGTGACAACAACTCCATACTAACGACTCTCTCTCTCGTTGCAATCACAATTGCGAGTTTTGGTAATTATAGGTTTGAGACCTAGATTAAGGCGGTGACGCAAAACGACTGCGGTAATAACATTGGTATATAGGCACTGGTTAATTGGGCGTAATTAGTAAGCAATCTCGTAATTATGAAGTGCCTAATAATGCGGTAATATTATGCATAGTGCACTACTATTCCTGCCTGTTGCAAGAAAGGATGGGTAAAAGAAAGTTTCACCCCTTTATGTTTGAAAAATAGCACTTTCACCTCTTTGCGTGAGCCGAATCTGTTTCGTGAATCATTTTCCAGTAGAATATTTCTCCTTGTTTTGTAATTTGGTTCGAAATTTGTCTCGTAAACTATTCATCCACTGACAGTGGTGCAAAAAGTATTTATCGATAGATTGGGGGCAAAATGTATTTAATCGATACTCAGAAGGTGGAAAATATCTTTTACACTACTTTTTATAGGATTTCCAATATTGAGACGATCATAGACTTCTTGTTGACACAAATGTTTAACGGGTAAAAAGACACTTTCCACTCTTGTGCTTAGGCAGAAATATACTCTGCTACCCTGACGCTTGAACAAATACACTTTTTACCCTTAGTGACTGACGGATTCTAACTAAGGCTAACAAATCTAATAAAAGACCATTATACCCTCTACAATTCAACTAAATATATCTCTACCCTAAATCCCTAATGCCCCCTCTCTCTTCCCTTCTTGTTATGAACACACCCGGAAAACAAAACCCAGTCGTCTCCTTCCTTCAATCTCCATTTTCTTCACCATCTTCTCGTCAACCACCGGCTCCTTACTCCCCCAATCTCCATCTTCTTCTACTCCTTTTCTCTTTCCCGGCTATACCTTCTCTTCAAACCTAGACCCAATACTATACTCCTACTTTTAGTTTTCTCCTCGACCAACCGCCATCATCGTGCCGCTGTCGCCATCACCGTTACCAACATCGACCCCTTCCCGACCCAGATTTCGGTTTGATTAGACTCGATCCCCTTGAGCTCTACTTCCCCGACGGGGCTCTCGCCATCACCGTTACCAACTTCGTTTGTTTGGTTGTGACGTTTTGTGTTCTGATGGGTCGAACTAGGGGAGGGTCTGCTAGGTTCTTGTTGGGTTACTTGGGGAACTTCAAGCTGGGAAGACATAGAAAGCTTAATTCAACAATACTGTGTTATATCAAAAGAGTTTGTACTACATGCCAAAAAAATTGGGTTTTGCCTTCTAAGTGTTCTATCAATTATGTGCCCTGATGAGAGGAGGATGTCAACATAGAGCCTCAAAATTAAGATTGGAGAAAACTCATAACTAAGACTTGGGATGATATGGGTTTTGGTAAGTGTCAATCACCTCGATTTGTTGGGGGATTTTTTTGATCTCCAAGTGGTTATGGAGAAAATTCAGAACTAAGAACTGGGATGCTCTGGGTGTTGGTTTTTTATGAATCTCCAAGTGGTTGATTAGGACTTACTGGTTTTTATGAATCTTCAAGTGGTTTTCAAGGTTTGGTCCCTAGCTGTTGCCGGAAATTCTCCAAAGACTAAGAATTGGGAGTGTTACTGTTGGAAAGAATTGGCGTCCTACCCGTCTGGTGAATTGGTCTTTGAAAAATACCCGTCTCTCACTTATGTTTGGCGTGTGTAACCCACGAGTGGGTTACACAACTTAATCAACTAAATTAACACTTAATTAGGCAAATTTTTAAAACAAACCTATACACATCATCATCCGGGGCACCCTCTCGAATTAACTATCACTCCAACTGCAACTCACTCTCTCTCTCTTCTCTGCAAGTCACTCACCGTCGCTCGCTGCAACTGCACCCATGGCTTCCGCTGGTTCTTCTTCTTCCTCCGCTCCGGCCGCCCTCTTGCCCCTTCCCAACCCCATCACCAGTGAGACACCCATCGTCGGCGAAGAGGTATGCCTTTTCAAATACCCCGTTTCTCAATTCTGTAACTTGATGATTTCATGTACATGTTTCTAATTGATGTTTGAATCAAAGAAAACAACTCATAGTTTGAATCTGTTGTTAGAAACCCCCTGTTGTTACCTGTCAAATTTGATCATAATTCCACCAAATCAAGAACTCGGACGAGATCCAGATCTAGAACTCGGACGATGACATGTTCTAGATCTTGGAACTCGTACGAGTAGTTCTTGTCTCAGTATCACGAGATGAATACTGAGACGAGAACCTATAAAACTGGGACGAGGATAAAGCAAGACCCTTCCGAGGAGCAGTTTACTCGTCTTGAGACGAGAACTCCACGCTCCTCTCTGTATAAGCCAGCTTATACTGAGACGAGCATGACTCTCGTCTCGGTTAAGACCAGTTTATACTGGGACGAGCAATGTTCTCGTCTCGGTAGAGACCAGCTTATACTGAGACGAGAGTCATGCTCGTCTCAGTATATCAAGCTTATACTGCTCGTCTCAGCAGTTAGAAGATGAAAAAAAAAACCCATTGTTTCATTCCAGATTTAGAACAGTCCTGCAACTTGAACACTTAAAATTATTTATCTGTATAGACTTGAACGGTAATGGATCTCACATCAACACTTCACGTAAAAAACAATGTGACACACTTATACTGCATCAAAATTCAGTAACACTTGTACCCTAAAAAAAATACAGTAACACTTATAATAAATAAAAAAACTTATAAACTTTTAAGTAACAGACCATTATAAATAGTTTGAATTATTTCATCATTTATCTGACATTAGTAATGAAAGTTTAATTTGAATTGTTGAAGCAAATAATCAAGGTTTCGGAGTTCGACGAGAAGTTGGGAGATGTACCGCTTCCATTGTGCCAGGTTAAAGTCGAGAAAGGAAACATCACTACGAGGGTAGCCTTGAAAGGGTACAAGCAGAGTTTGCAATACGTCTACCTTGAGGTTCGGGAATTGATTGAAGAAAGGCTCCCCCAGCTGAAGTTTTTGTTGGACATCCATTGCGCCAGCAACGTTACCTTTCCTAGTATGGTTGTGAATCTTTTCATGCACGCTTTGATGAACACGGAGAAAAAAGATCCTGAGTTTTGGTTCTACATAAACAACATGCCAGTTCGGTTTGGATTGCAGGAGTTTTGTTTAGTTTCGGGGTTGAGCTTCAACGAAACAACTGGTTTTGGTGATAAAGAGCATGCATACTCGTGGGCTGCAAAGTATTTCCCTGATCACAGGCTGGGTAACAACATCAACGTATCTGAGATTGAAAGTGTTTTGCAAGACCTGAAGACCAAAATGAAAGATTTGACTGAGGAGGAGAAATTTGATTATGCGAGACTGCTAATGGTATGCTTGATTGGACGAATGACGTTTGTGAAAACCAATGCGGATACAATATCCATGACACCGTTTGTCCTGCATTTGGATTTTGAATGGGCAAACAAATTCGGATGGGCCAGGTACTTGTGGCCATTTTTCGCTGAGCAAGTGGCTCAGGAGGCTTGGAATAAAGGTACGGATGGCCTCGGTCGTCGGAAGTACAACATGTTGTACTTTCCGCACATATTTCTGGCATGGATTTGCGAGGCCATACCCCACCTTGGTGATCAGCTGGGAAAACCGAGGGCAGGTGAGGAAAGGAAGTTGCCGCGCTTGGCTAATTGGACGTGGAGAGGATGCGCATTGGGCTTGAAAGAAGCAGCGGAATGCTGGAGTGAGATAAAGTCTGTTAATCCTACCCTCGTCCCAACGGAGGAAGAGAAGAAACAACACTACTTGATTAGCTTCATTGAGTACAGGAGGACTCACCCCGACCAACCACTTCACCCCAGGTGGACTGCTCTGTTCGAGAAGAGGACAGTGCTTGAGGATGACATGAGTTCTAATCGGAAATTCACACCCAGCTACAACTTTGAGGGAGAGGTGGTGGCTTCAGAAAAGCCGCAAAAGAGGATGAGGAAGAAGGATGTTGGAAAGGATGATGGTGCCGGACTGCAGAAGAAGAAGCAGAAAAACACAGTTAACGAGGACGAGCCTGGCCCACAGTCCAAGAAGACTAAGAAGAAGACGGAGAGGCGCAATGAAATTGCTCTTGTTGATGAGGAAGAAGAAGAGGAAGAGGATGATGCTAGTCTTGTCCCGAGACGGAGAAAGGGTGCAGTTAAGATTTCCTCAACCCCACCTCCATCTCCACCGCGAACCCAACCTTCGGTGTCTGCAACACCTCCACCTGCCGGTCGACCCGAACCTTCGAGAACTGTGGGAGTTGACTTAGAAGACTTGAAGCGGGAAATGCGGAAAGATTTTGAAGAGGCATTGGTTCCTATCAAAGAAAACCAGCTCCAATTGAGTGAGAAAATGACAGAGATGAGCAGTAGGGTCGGTAAGATGGAGGAAGATTTGGTTGCCTTAAAAAATGCATGTAAGAATGATTTCACTCGTGTACGTGAAAAGATCAGCCGTCACGACACGAAAGAGAACGAACGACTGAGCCAGCTCGGTGTTTGGGGACAAGCAACGCACAAGATGGTAACAAATCTGCACACCGCTTGGGAAGAAGTGCGAGTAGATCCAACGACCGGCATTCAGTACCTTAAAGAGGTACGCATATTGTTCTTATTTACGGTGTTTGACTTATGTAATTAAAGGTAATTGTGACCTAATAAATCTATTCATCCTATTGGTAGGATACAGAAAGAGAAGCTGTCATTGATTCCAACCCAGAAGGGGGGTCCAGTCCAATCGAGCCAACCACAGTTACAGAGCCAGCGACAGGGGGTTCCGGTCCAATCGAGCCAACCACAGTTAGAGGAACAGCGGGAGGGGGTTCCAGGACAATCGAGTCAACCCCAGCCACTGAAACAGAAGGAACCGTTGGCTCCAATCCAGTTGAGGCTAACCCCACAACAGAAACAGAAGCAAGGGGGTCCAGGCAAGTCCAAGCACCCACAATCGTAGAAACCGAAGCAGGACCGTCCATGGCAGCAAAAGCAGGTGGGTTGGAGGAAGATGAGGATTCAGCCACCGATGACGAATTACGGGAATGGATGAAATTTAATTACTCGGAACTCCGTGAAGAATCAGATCCAGAGCCTGAATCGATTGCCATTAATCAGTTTGGACCTCAGGAGTGGGATTGGTGGTATGACGCGGTTGAAAGGGAAAGATTAGATGAGGGCTGGTCTCCCCAATCGCTTTACGATTATAAGAGAGGTGATGAGTTACATGACATATACGGCCGGGATGAGATGCCAATTATTTATGAGAATGGTGAGGAACGTTACTTTAGCCGTAATCGTGCTAGAATTGATTGGGAGACTACTCCGTATGGGGTTGCACTGGAACAAAAGGGTTGTATTCCAAAGAAGTTGCTCACTAGTGTGCATGTTCCAGATTTTGCTATGAGGAATAAGACAAAGCCGGACCCAGAATTTCGTGAAGCATTCTATACTTGGCTAGACGATCCTTACCAAGATTACCAGGGGTTAAACTATGGTTGCAAGGTACTGGGACGAGAATTCTTCCGTTATTTACTTTCGTATAAATGTACTTTGGGATGGGGTCAAATGGATGAGATGACTTATGTGCTTAGACGGTTGTACCCGAAGGAATGTCGCGAAGCGAGGACCGACATCGCCATTACCGACGCTAAGTGGTATCACACATGGGTGAATAAGAACTTGACTGAGGAAGCGCGGCGGAAGGAGTTGGCTATTTATTTTGACGGGAGTAGGCCGTACCGTGGGACAGAGATTGCGAAAGCACGTAAGTGGCTCATGCCATGGTTCTCAAAAATAATAGCTAAGGGAGGGGCAGGACATTGGTTGCTCGTTTACATTGTAGTGGAAGATATGGTTGTTCAAGTCTTCGATCCAGTGATAGGAATGGGAAAAAAACAATGGGACCTAGATGCTCTTCGCAAGGAATTCCCTAAGATGCTATGACACGCTCCAACTGCAAGTGCACAGTTGTCGGTGTAGTAATAATCGGAAAAGTCCGGTTTGTCGAACCCAAGGGACTTCGTGTAAATTAACTACTAAATTTATTCTTTATGTGGGCAAAGCGCAGTTGTTTTGTTCTATTTCTACTAATAATTAAAAATAACAATTGTCTCAAATAATTCAAAGAATTATTTCAAGATTAATAAGCACGAGTTGATTTTGATGTTTATCAAGATTGATCAAGTTCAGGATATCTCTACGGATCACTAGGTATGTCACACTACGTTGGATTTATGTTTTACTAACACGATGAGTTCTTATTCTAGTTAAACGAGCAATTTTATATTGAAGATGTCTCAACCAATAACTATGCCTAAACTATCGTAACTGATTCCTCTAGCTTACTCAAGTTCAAACACGCATTACGATAATAATTCTACTCTTGTTCTTAGCTAACTAGCAAGATTCCTCAACCCTAGATACGGCTAGTGTGTATTTCAATTTTCCGGGCAACAAACGTAGATTCCTCTATCGTTCATAACCTAGCACAATCCTATTAATACGTCTACCAATAGAAAAGATAAATGAAACTCATAAAATACACATAACTAGATAAGAAATCATCAATTAAGCTCAAAAGCATGCAAGCAAATCCATAAATCGCAAGTGTAGTGATCAAACCCTAGTTTCCTACGAGATATCCCAAAATAAGGGTTTAGCTACTCATAATCATGTTCAAAATACAAAGTATCATGATCCAATATGAAAAACTAGAGAAGAAACGAAGATTAGAAGCCAAACGGATGATCCAAGCTCTTCAACCTAGCTCCAAGCTCTCCAAGCACGTCTCCCAATGTGTTTTCTGATCCAAACACGTTCCCCCAATGTTTCCTAAGTCTTTCGTGGCTCAAAACTCTCAAAACTATGCCAAAATAGCGAAAATAGCCCAAAAATTCGATCCTGGCCGCAGAGGTAATCGTACGATTACCTTGATGTAATCGTACGATTACTTGCATTGAAGGTAATCGTACGATTACCTCATAGTAAACGTACGATTACTTCTGATTGAAGGTAATCGTACGATTACCTTGAGGTAAACGTACGATTACTTCTGGTCTTCCACCAATCAAACTTCATCTTCTTGCTCTTTTTCCTTTCGCCTTCACTTCCCGAGCATCCCTTTGAGCCTCCAACATTTCCGAAGTTCACTTTTGCTCCAATGTCACGTCCCAAGCTCCCGGTTCCTGAAAACCACAACACGAGAAACATACCGGAAGATCAAACGTGATAAAATATAGTCAAAATTAATGCAAAAAGTGCCCGGACTCATCATTAACGTGCAAAGACTCAACATGCTCAAATTTAGCAAGAAATGATCCAAAATCCATCAAAACGCATCGGAATACACGCAAAACGGTAAGGAAATCAAAAGCTAACCAAAATCCATCAAAACGCATCGGAATACACATGAGCTCAAATGGTAGGGTCCAGTCTGGTGTGGTGATGATAGGCGCGCTAATCAGCTTTTCCTTGAGCAAATCAAAAGCTGACTTGCACTCCGCATTAAAATCAAAAACTGCATCCTTCTCAAGCAATCCACACAAAGTCTTCGTGATCTTCGAGAAGTCTTTAATGAAGCGCCGTAGAACCCTGCATGTCCCAAGAAACTCCTTACCCCTTTGACAGAGGTAGGGTAAGGAAGCTTCTCAATGACCTCAATCTTGGCTCTATCCACCTCTAATCCTTTGCGGGAGATCTTGTGGCCCAAAACAATACCCTCAGTAACCATGAAGTGACACTTCTCCCAGTTGAGCACTAGGTTGGTGTCAATACATCTATCAAGAACCCGGGCCAACTGTTGCAGGCAGTCTTCGAATCCATCACCATAGAGCGAGAAGTCATCCATGAACACTTCAAAATTCTGCTCCATCATATCAGAGAAGATCGACATCATACACCTCTGAAACGTAGCAGGTGCGTTGCATAACCCAAAAGGCATGCGTCTAAAAGCGAAAGTCCCATAAGGACAAGTGAATGTCGTCTTCTCCTGGTCAGCTTGCTCAATTGCTATTTGGTTGTACCCGGAGTACCCATCCAAAAAGCAATAATGAGAATGGCGTGCCAGCCTATCAAGCATCTGATCAACGAATGGGAGGGGAAAATGATCCTTCAAAGTGGCATCATTGAGCTTGCGGTAATCCATGCAAACTCTCCACCCAGTAACAGTACGAGTAGCAATCTGATCACCTTTTTCCCCTTCCACCACAGTTATACCTCCCTTTTTAGGGACACATTGCACCGGGCTAGTCCATGTGCTGTCGGAAATCGGATAAATGATGCCCGCCTCCAATCATTTAAGCACCTCTTTCTTCACCACCTCCTGCATGTGAGGATTGAGGCGGCGCTGAAACTGAACGACCGGCTTCTTATCTTCCATGAGCCGAATCTTGTGCTGGCAAACTGTGGGGCTGATCCCCTTGATATCTGCTATGGTCCATCCCATAGCTGCCTTTCTCTCCTGTAGTACCTTGAGAAGATTCTCCTCCTGCTCCTTGTCCAAACATGCAGACACAATCACAGGTAAAGTCTCATTAGATCCCAAGTACAAATATTTCAAATGAACAGGTAAAGGCTTTAATTCTAAAACAGGAGCAGTAATAAGAGAAGGAGTAAGAATCTTCCTGCTTCCCTCATTAAAGAGGGGTAATGGTTGGCGCCAATGCACATCTAAGGCTTGCTCTTTCTCGCTGGAATCAAGTAGAGCAAGCTCCTCATATAGTTGCTCCAACAAAATATCGTCCTCTTCGTCTGGCGTGTATGCCTCCACCCCAAAGCACTGCTCGCTCACCGCGTATGCGGGAAACTTCATAGCCTCAAATACATTGAAGGCCACCTTCTCATCGTTGATCTGCATAGTCAACTCTCCATTGGCCACATCAATGATAGTCCTCCCAGTAGCCAGGAATGGGAGGCCCAAAATAAGAGGAACATCATCGTCAGCCTCCATGTCTAAGATCACAAAATCCGCTGGGAAGATGAGTCCTTCAACTCTCACTAATACATCCTCTAAAACACCCCTGGGGCGTTTTATAGTGCGATCAGCCATCTGCAAGCACATCCTAGTAGGCTTAGGATCTCCCACACCAAGTTGCTCAAAAACCGATGTGGGCATCAAATTAATACTTGCACCAAGATCACATAATGCCCTCCCATGAAACGCATCTCCCAATGTAACAGGAATGATGAAACCGCCCGGATCTTTCATCTTCTTTGGTAGCGCCTTTTGCACAACCGCGGTACACTCCTCATTCAGAGTCACGGTTTCAAAGTCATCCATGCGCCTCCTATTAGAAAGGAGGTCCTTGAGAAATTTGTCATATTTAGGCATTTGTGAAATGGCCTCCGCAAAAGGTATATTAATGTGCAGTTTCTTGAAGATATCCACAAACTTCTTGAAATGCTTGGCATCCTCTTGACTCTTCAATCTCTGCGGGTATGGCACTCGCACACTGTATTCCTCCCTTGGCTTCTGTTTCTCATCCGACTTCCTCACCGTGTCCTTTGATTGGGGAATCACGGTAGGCACGGGAATCTCTTCATCCAAGGCTTTTTCCGTGGCCTTAGTCGCCTCAGCTCGCGCATGGGTAGGATATGGGGGATCCTGGGTAGTGGTCCCACTGCGAGTAGTAATAGCCTTCAATTGCTCAGTTGGAGTAATAGTGTTAGACGGAAGTATACCTGGTGGAAGTCGAGGATTCCGATTAGCTATTTGGCCAATTTGTGTTTCATGGCTCTTTAGCGAAGCTTCCATTGCGACAATCTTGCTCTCAATCTTATCATTGCTAGCTAACAGTTTCCTCAACATCGCATTTGTATCCTGTTCTTCTGAGAGTGGAGGTGGAGCCTGTTGTTGTGGAACCTGTCTCTGAGCTTGGTAAGGAACATTTGGCATATGACCTGGCGCATATAAACCACTATTCGGATTGGCATAGCTGAAGTTGGGGTGATTGCGATTGTTGGGATGATAGGTGTTTGGCCATTGCTGCTGTCTTTGTTGACCCATGTAATTCACGTCTTCAATGCCATCCCCATATCCCTGATTTGCATCTGCTACCATCTCTCCCACTGACTTCACCTGTGCCGATGGATTCAAATGACTGAAAGCCGACGTCATCACTGCCATCTGATGTTCAAATTTCTGTTCCACCATAGACTCTATCTGACTAACCAATGCCCCATCTGATTTCGCGCTTCTACGAGTTTCAGACCTCGTGGATTCACGTTTTGCTACATTATCTAGCAAATCACGACATCTCTGTAGTCCCATCCCCATAAAATTGCCTTGAGCCATCATGTCTAGTTCACTAGCAGTCTCCCTGTCCAAAGCATTGTAAAAGTAGTGAAGAAGTTTATACCATGGCTCTCCGTGAGTAGGGCATCTGCGAAGGAGCTGGTTGAACTTTCTCCACGTGTCACCCAGAGAATCATCTTCCTGCTGTTTAAATTTGGTTATGTCAGCCATCCGTTGAGCAACCTTGGATGGTGGAAGATACTTCCTGAGAAACTCTCTGCTACAATCTGCTCATGTAACTATGCTGCCTGCTGGAAGTTCCATAAGCCATGTCTTTGCCTTTCCCGATAAAGAGAAGGGGAAAAGCATGAGCTTTATCGTCTCGATTGGAACTCTCTGGTCATACATGGTAGAAGTAATTTGCTCGAAATTGAGCAAGTGCTGATGCGGGTCATCACTCGGGGCTCCAGTGAATAAGCACTCATCCCTAACCATATTGATCAACGGTTGGCGAATCTCGAAATGCGCGGCATTAATCTGCGGCCTGACAATGGTGGGCTGATATCCCTCCGGTGTAGTCCTGAAGTAGTCCACCAAAGGACGTTCATCCTCCTCAGCATTGTGCCTCATTCCGGCCGTTATTGTTCCGATTATTACCCCCATTGTTCCCATTGCCACCGTTGTTTCCACCATTAACTCCTCCGTTGTTTCTATCAACTATTTCTGCACCAGGGAGTTGTTGTGGATTCGGGGGATTCATGCGATCAATCATGGCCTGCATCTCAGCCATTTGAGCCCTAAGCTGCTCAGTTTCCCTTGCTCGATTTGCTGCATCTTCCACAGCAGCAGCTCTAGCTGCTTCCGCATCTTCGAGGCCTTTGCGGAACCTCTCAAACTCAGCTCTAGTTTGCTCGTCCATCTGAACTGAATTTGCTTTCCTCTTGTCTCTATTCTTGCTCGCAATAAGGATTCCGGGTCTTCAAGTGTTGGATGCAAAGGCTCGTCTCTAGAACGTGACATGCACCAAATGAATCAGACCTGAAACACGGATCACACACACAAAACAGGTGAGTAACAAATATAAACTGAAAAGTAAATCCCTAAAGAGAAAAATAATAGCTTATTTATTTGAAGTCCCCGGCAACGGCGCCAAAAACTTGACACGCTCCAACTGCAAGTGCACAGTTGTCGGTGTAGTAATAATCGGAAAAGTCCGGTTTGTCGAACCCAAGGGACTTCGTGTAAATTAACTACTAAATTTATTCTTTATGTGGGCAAAGCGCAGTTGTTTTGTTCTATTTCTACTAATAATTAAAAATAAAAATTGTCTCAAATAATTCAAAGAATTATTTCAAGATTAATAAGCACGAGTTGATTTTGATGTTTATCAAGATTGATCAAGTTCAGGATATCTCTACGGATCACTAGGTATGTCACACTACGTTGGATTTATGTTTTACTAACACGATGAGTTCTTATTCTAGTTAAACGAGCAATTTTATATTGAAGATGTCTCAACCAATAACTATGCCTAAACTATCGTAACTGATTCCTCTAGCTTACTCAAGTTCAAACACGCATTACGATAATAATTCTACTCTTGTTCTTAGCTAACTAGCAAGATTCCTCAACCCTAGATACGGCTAGTGTGTATTTCAATTTTCCGGGCAACAAACGTAGATTCCTCTATCGTTCATAACCTAGCACAATCCTATTAATACGTCTACCAATAGAAAAGATAAATGAAACTCATAAAATACACATAACTAGATAAGAAATCATCAATTAAGCTCAAAGGCATGCAAGCAAATCCATAAATCACAAGTGTAGTGATCAAACCCTAGATTCCTACGAGATATCCCAAAATAAGGGTTTAGCTACTCATAATCATGTTATAAATACAAAGTATCATGATCCAATATGAAAAACTAGAGAAGAAACGAAGATTAGAAGCCAAACGGATGATCCAAGCTCTTCAACCTAGCTCCAAGCTCTCCAAGCACGTCTCCCAATGTGTTTTCTGATCCAAACACGTTCCCCCAATGTTTCCTAAGTCTTTCGTGGCTCAAAACTCTCAAAACTATGCCAAAATAGCGAAAATAGCCCAAAAATCCGATCCTGGCCGCAGAGGTAATCGTACGATTACCTTGATGTAATCGTACGATTACTTGCGTTGAAGGTAATCGTACGATTACCTCATAGTAAACGTACGATTACTTCTGATTGAAGGTAATCGTACGATTACCTTGAGGTAAACGTACGATTACTTCTGGTCTTCCACCAATCAAACTTCATCTTCTTGCTCTTTTTCCTTTCGTCTTCACTTCCCGAGCATCCCTTTGAGCCTCCAACTTTTCCAAAGTTCACTTTTGCTCCAATGTCACGTCCCAAGCTCCCGGTTCCTGAAAACCACAAAACGAGAAACATACCGGAAGATAAAACGTGATAAAATATAGTCAAAATTAATGCAAAAAGTGCCCGGACTCATCATTAACGTGCAAAGACTCAACATGCTCAAATTTAGCAAGAAATGATCCAAAATCCATCAAAACGCATCGGAATACACGCAAAACGGTAAGGAAACATATAAGAATATAACTCCAAATATGGAGTTATCATGCTAAAAGCGTCCGGTCAATGCAGAGCGCCAAACATGTTGTTAATTAAAAGGAATGGGTTACCGATGACGCACTACTTCAAGCCCCATGATAAATGGAGATATGCCACAACTATGATGAAAGAATCGGGCTTCTATGTCGTCAGAATGATGGAACACCTTATGGAATGTAATCCCATTCGGGGTTGGACTGAACTGGACAAGAAGGTGATAAAAAAGATGAAGGAAAATTATTGTATTTTAATTTGGATGGTTCCTTTTCACTTTCCGGTTTGCGATGGACAGGGTAAGAGGAAAGACAAAATGGTGCGTAAGTAGGCGGACTTGGTGTACTAAACTTGTAATGAGATAAAACTTTTGTTGGTGTTGAATGAGGTTTTTGTTTTTGAAGTTTGTTTTATTAGTACTAATTGATTACATAAGAAAACGACGAACAAGCAACAACTACCAACAATTACAAACACACGAACGCATACCTACGACATGATTATATAGCAACTAACGAAACCAACAACAAAACCAATCACGAGAACAAGGAACAAGTTAGGTTTTTGAGGCGCATGAGCAACTACGTCTAGAGAAGTGGATGGACCGTCGTACGAAGTTCGTTGTCTTGTACGGTCGGTTTCACGCAGGCGTTGCTCGTTCTCAAACCACGCATTTGCAGCCTCTTCGTATGTTGCATACTTAACATAGCAAGCGTTCTTATATCCTGTCATTTGCTCCTGACAAGCTGGCCAAGAGGTATATATGCCCGTTTGACGACCCACAAATACGACGTAATAATAATCTCTGCGAGGCATTCCTGACATTTTACATTATTACGTTAGATAATCTATGATTAAGGGGTTTAAAATTAGTGAATAATATTTTTCATACCCATGTACTTAGTAGTTTTAGGTTTTACTTTATGGTTTTACTTTTTACAATGTTAGGGTTTTAAAGATTCAAGTTAAATTATATGAAAAAAAAATTATTTATGAAAATAAGATTTTAAAGATTCCAAAAAAAATGACGGATTTAAGGGTATAGGTAACATTTTAGGATTTACTGTTTACAATATTAGGGTTACTGGTGTCACATTTGTTCATTGTGTGGGGACAGTGACACCTGGTGACTTGCAAGATAAGGCAAGTAAGAACCTTTAAAAAACAGGGACGACGATGAGTACAAATTAAGACGAGCAGTTACTCGTCCCTGTATTGTGAACATGCACGTCCCAGTTTATGAAGTGAAAACTAAGACGTGGAAGACCTCCAATACTGAGACGAGTAACAACCTCGTCTGGATCTCAAAACCGAGACGAGCTGTCCATCGTCTCAGTCTTGGAGGACTTACAAAGAGGATTTAGGTTGCATGATATAAGGTTTAGGGGGTACATGAGTTGGGGTTTATGGATTTAGGATTTAGGATTTCATGGTTTATTGATTAGAGGGGTATTACATGGTTGAATTACATTTTTAGTAACCATATTGATGGTATTTAGTTGATTTAAGTGTTTATTGAATACAATTATAGGGTTTAGAATAGATGATCTATGGTTTAAGGGCTTACAAGACTTGGGGTTTATGGATTTAGGAAATATGAATTCATAGTTTATTGATTAGAGGGGTATTACATGGTTGAATTACATTTTTAGTAACCATATTGATGGTATTTAGTTGGTTTAAGTGTTTATTGACTACAATTATGGGGTTTAGAATAGATGATCTATGGTTTAAGGGATTACAATACTTGGGTTTTTGGAATTAGGATTTTGGAAATCATGGTTTATTGATTAGAGGTGTTTTACATGGTTTGAACTCCATTTGTAGTGATCATTGTAATGGTTCCTAAGTTAGTTTGAAGGTAGTACTTCACAATTCCATGATATAGGGGTAATGATCCAAGTGTTAGGATTACATGATTAATAGTTCAAGATTACATGATTTTTGGGTTAAAAGTTCACCTCACATGATTTTATGGTTTAGTAATTACACTAAACATTTTTTACAAGGTTTAAAAACATTTTGTAATGATTTTATGGTTTAGGGTTTAGGGTTTAGGGTATGCTCGTCACAGGATGTGTGTTGTATATTGTGTGGAGACTGGAACGAGTAGATGCTCGTCCCTGTATTGTCTGAAAGGACTGGGACGATGCATCTGCCCGTCCCAGTCTATGAAGTGCACAACTAAGTCGTGCAACCAAAACTGAGACGAGCAAATGCTCGTCTCTCCAGTTTCCCAAACAGATCATGGCTCAAAAACAGTTTCATTAGATTCAAAACATTCGAAATAATAAGTTTAGCCTCAAACGGATCTTAATTTCGATTCCTGAATCAAAAGTTACATTAGTTTCAAGTTTCCAATTTCACTCAAAATACTCATACGGGAATTATCAATATCCATGAAACTTTTCTCCCAAGCATCTAGTTCATCTTACATTCATACTAAACCTAATATAACATGATTCCCAACATCAAATCAGATTGTTACCCACATACTATGATCATCCAATCACCCAAATTGCTTAATCAAACTTCTCCTCCAAACTAGGATTTTTCCCATCACCCATGAACATATTACTAATCCTACGATTTCATGAATGATGAAACTAACGATATAAATCTAAAAATTCGCGATAAAGAACCGAAATTACTAATTGATCAAGACTTACAATAGGAGGAGATAAATCGAAAGATTGAGAGGCGGAGATTGAAGCTTGCTAGCGGAGATGATGACAATAAATCTGTCGGAATCAACCGGGTCAGAACGACCCAACACTTTGATGAAAATCAAAGAAGAAAAGAGAAGAAGAAGAAGAAGAAGAAGAAGAAGAAGAAGAAGAAGAAGAAGAAGAAGAAGAAGAAGAAGAAGAAGAAGAAGAAGAATAAGAAGAAGAAGAAGAAGAAGAAGAAGAAGAAGAAGAAGAAGAAGAAGAAGAAGAGAGAGAGAGATAAATCGTGAGAGATAGAGGGGGATTGAGATGATGATGATGATGAATGAAAGAATTTGAAACTCACGTTAGTTGAGATTTTTAGGTCAAAATATGATATCAATCAGTGCAGAAAGACACTTATCCACCACTAGTTTAGGTAATAAGACAACTACCTCCCCCAACTTAATTAAAGGCACTAATAACTTTAGATAAAAGACACAAAGACCCCAAATTGCTAGCAAAACTTTACAAATGACTCCCAACATTTAGATTTCACTCCCAACACAAGTAATAATATCACAAATACCCAAAATATCCATAGTCACATGTCACAAATACCCAAAGTATCCATAGTCGAATATCACAAATACCCAAAATACCCTTAGTCACAAAACGGGGTATTTCAGTAGTTCCCCGATAACAGTCATGAGCCCGTGATTGAAGAAGAATTGGAGGGACCTGAAATCTACACAGTTGAGTTGCCCTATTGGACACTCCATTTAGACGGCTCGTCAACAAGGAAAGGTGGAGGCATCGGGATAGTCTTGACCAAACTAGATGGGGAAGTCATACAGATGTCCGCAAAACTTGACTTCGCAGTCACCAACATCGAAGCAGAATACGAAGCTCTCATCGCAGGACTCCACGCGGCCAAGGCCTTGGAAGTAAGCAATCGGACGGTTATGAGGGACTCCAAGCTAATCGTCAAACAAGCCTCGGGCGAGTATGGTTTGAAGGAGATAAAATTATTGCCATACCGGACCTTGGTACAGAAACTGGTGCAACAGTTCTGCGACGTTAGATACGAGCACAAACCTCGAGCGGACAATAGGCATGCTGACGCTTTAGCTACCTTGGGATCCAAGTTCAGTGTGGACAAATGTCCCGCAAGGATCTCGATTGAAGTGCGAACATCCTCGGCGTTGACAGAATACGCGTACGACGATGAATACATGGACGATGCGGACTGGAGAAAGTAAATCTTACGGGCCATCGCAGATGGCACGAGCAGCGAGAACTAGGCATCCACGAAGGGGTATTGCATACATGACAACACCCTTTACTACAAGGGCCCTGGCAGAATACTCATGCGATGCGTCTCCGAGCAAGAGGGACAACTGCTGTTAGAAAAGATTCACCAACATGCTTGTGGGGAAAGTGAGGTGTCAATCTATCGGAAAGCCCAGAGGTATGGCATTCATTGGCCGGACATGTCAACGGCCGCAGCATTAATTCAAGGAAAGTGCGAGAGTTGCGCACTGATCAAGGACTCTTTACTCATTGCTCTGACCAATGACGATGCGGATTGGAGGAAACCACTCTTTGATTTTCTTACCCAGGGTACGGTACCCGAGTCGAGAAAGGAAGCCGAGAAACTAAAGAGGAAAGCAGCCCGATATGTGGTGCAAGAAAATCTGCTTTGGCGAAGGGGCCATGAAGGTAACTTGCTGCGATGCCTAGACAGCAAGGAAGCACAAGAAGTGATGGACCTTTCTCATCAGGTGGAACATCAGGGAGGTGCGAAATTATGCAGACAACTTCTCTCGATTGGATATTTCTGGCCCACCATGGAGGCTGATTGCCGCACCAAAGTAAGACGCTGCCAGGAGTGTCAATTCAAAGGTAATCTAGTGCACGCGCCTGCCGTAGATCTACATGCATTGGGAACACCATGGACGTTTCACACATGGGCTCTGGATTTCATCGGTCCCATTCGACCGACCTCGCACGGGAATCACTTCATTCTCACCGCGACCGAGTTGTTCACCAAATGGGTAGAAGCGATACCACTGAAGACAGCAAATGCGCTAGCCGTGGTTCATTTCATCCAAGAAAACATCATATGCAGGTTCGGAATTCCCAACACCATCCTTTCAGATAATGGCACTCCTTTTGTCAATCGCCAGGTGGCTGCAAAGCTAGCAGAATACAACATCAGGCAGATATGCTCCACTCCATACTACCCGAAGGGGAATGGGCAAGCAGAAGCAACCAACAAGACGTTGTTGAGAATTTTGAGCAAGATGGTCGCAGATGACCACAAGAAGTGGGCTGATTCTTTGAGCATAGCCCTGTGGGCTTATCGGACTTCTCCAAGGACACCCACAGGGGTCTCACCATTCCTTTTATGCTATGGAGCTGAGGCTGTGGTACCTGCGGAAGTGAAGGTTAACTCGGCAAGATTGGCTTTTCATGCATTATATGACAGTCAACGCGATCACGACTTAGTCCTGCTAGAAGAAAAGCGGGAGCAAGCTAAAAGGACTAATAAACGATACCAAGAAAGGATCGCTCGTGCGTACAACAAAACAGTCCAACGTCGAGATTTCGCAGTTGGAGATTTGGTCTTGCGCGCGTCTGACCATTGCATGCGAGAGGCAGCTCACCCAAAATTCGCAGCCAATTGGGAAGGACCCTTTGAAGTCACGGAATTCTTTGACAGTGGCTACTGCAGCATACGGAGGTTACATGGAACGACCTCAACTCCAAGCTCAGTCAATATGCGCTGGATTAAGAAGTATTATCCCTAAGTTCTCTCGTTATATG
Source organism: Linanthus parryae (assembly GCA_023055425.1). Taxonomy (NCBI): domain Eukaryota; kingdom Viridiplantae; phylum Streptophyta; class Magnoliopsida; order Ericales; family Polemoniaceae; genus Linanthus; species Linanthus parryae. The sequence goes on along the minus strand of JALGPY010000004.1, from coordinate 142,509,147 downwards.
CGTTATATTACAACGTTTGCTTCATGCTCCGTATTGCTATGATTCGCACATCTTCTCTCCCATATGAGAGAATTGTAATTTCATCTCTCCCATACGAGAGTTTTATAATAAAAAGACTTCTCCCAGATGAGAAGAACTTTATGCTTCTAGATGTCTTTATTGCTCTATTTATTTCATTATTACTGTTAGCGAAAGCCTATCCGCCGTGATAGCAACCCGTGCGAATACGATCTTAAGTGATCCCTAAAAGCCTATCCGCTGTGATAGCAGCCCACGCAAAATACGATCTTAAGTGATCTCCTAAAAGCCTATCCGCCGTGATAGCAGCCTACGAAAAATACGATCTTAAGTGATCTTTTAAGCCTATCTGCCACGATAGCAGCTCATGCGAATACGATCTTAACTGATCTTTTAAGCCTATCTGTCACGGTAGCAGCCTACGCAAAATACGATCTTAAGTGATCTTTTAAGCCTATCTGCCACGATAGCAGCTCATGCGAATACGATCTCAACTGATCTTTTAAGCCTATCTGTCACGATAGCAGCCCATGCGAATACGATCTTAAGTGATCTTTTAAGCCTATCTGCCACGATAGCAGCTCATGCGAATATGATCTTAATTGATCTTTTAAGCCTATCTGCAACGATAGCAGCCTATGCGAGTATGATCTTAAATGATCTTTCAAGCCTATCTGCCACGATAGCAGCACTATACAAATGCGATCTTAAAATGATTCTTAAGTCTATCTGCCATGATAGCAGCATTATGCAAAATGATCTTAAGTGATCTATAGAAGCCTATCCGCTGAGATAGCGCTCGTACTTGGGTTTAACCTTAAGTAAGTTTCAAGCCTATTCGCCAAGGTAGCAAAACTGCACAAGCACGATCTCGAACGATCTATCTGCAAATTTATCCGCCAGAGAGCAAATCATAAGCGACAATGCAAAGTGTGTATACAGCACTACAGAAGGCGAAATTTGCAAATACGCATGCGAAATCGTAATTTGTTGTAACAAGGCAACAAATCATACAGAGCGATTTATCGTTATGAGTCAAAATGACTTACAATTTATATGTCTAGATAACAGCTTACAAGCGAAAAAGCTCAAATCAAGCTAGCTACGCAGCCAACATGGCTTACAATGTATCTAAGTAGTAACTTACAAGCAGAAGTTACACATCGGGGGAATCCCAACTGGAAAAGGATCGACCTAACGGTCCTAGCAGAAGCTATGCGATACAAAGAACTGCGAACAAAGATCTGTAGCAAGTAGGGTGTTCCTGCGAGAGGAACCGCCCGCAGCCCGCCATGTCTACAAGACCTATGCGACGCTATGTTTGAGATCCCAGGATCTGACAAGGCCATTCTTTGGTCTTACACCCAAGAGACGTGCCTGAGGAACCACATGTTCCGGCATATGCGTCTGTGCAGGACAGGGGAGCAGTCTTTCCTCGGGCAATGGGCTCCTTGTCCACGGAAACGAGCACAATGGCTCGCCACCCTGAGCTCATGAACGTGGTGGCGAATGATCAACCTCCGGGCATGCTGGAGGAGAATTCCGCCGTTCATTACGAGTCGGTAGCAAGGTCGGTACGGCGCTGCACCTCGCCGGAAGGCGGCCGGAAACATGACCTGCAAGCATAATAGACGAAGAATATTCTTCGAGCAAACATGAGGTATTATCTGCATCTTCTTTATAATAGTTATGAAGATCAATAAGCCTTACGAAGCAGATCTTGGAAACTATTTCTATGGAACAAAGCACAAACTCAGGTTCCACAACTTGAAGCTGCCATGAATCAACGAAAAACAAGCGTTGAAGCCAGCAGTCGTAAGGACTCACGGCAAGCCACATTGTGGGATGAAGAACCCAAATAGCAAAAGGCAGGGTTTATATAGACCTTGTGGAGACTCTTCAGTTACCAAGATGAGTCAGCAGAACTTGAAAAAAAGGGTAAGGATCAATCACTTACGCCTTGAAAAGAGGTAACAATCAATTACCCTACTAAAGGCTACGACGATTCGGTTGCGTATCCTAATTAATGACGGATAGTCATGATACGGATGGACTTCCCAAGGAAGGCGTGCTTATCTAATGAGCAATTAGCGCGGAAATCAAGACAGAATATCAATTGCTGACGTCATAAATTGATATGCACAGAGATATTCGAGCAAATCCCGAAAAGGGCAAAACGGGCATTTCAATTCTTTTTGAAAAAAAAAGGAGAAAATCTAGCAACATTACAATAATGTTTCAGCTACTTATTTGCTACTTTTCAAAACAAGCCCTTGATCAAGGAGTTGTTAGGAGTAAACTGACGGCTCAGATTTTCCACTTGCTCCACTTCTTGCTTCAATTGCTCGCATTTGGCGTTCATCTCATGAAAGAGCTTCACAGCCTCTTCAACCTTTTGTCTTTGCTGCTCTACCTTCTGCTTCTCAGCTGCGAGGTTTTGGTAGTCGCGTTTCAAAGTCACTTCCGCGCGAATCAGGGTGACTCTTTTGACAAGAAACCCAAAGTCCAGCTTACCTTGAACTTTGGCGAGAAGGTTTTGGCACATGCCAAAAAGCAATTACGCGCTCTGAGGAGAAATGGTCGCAGGTGTGGCCGCCGACAGCTGCTCTAAAATCCAGATGGATTCAGTTAGAAACAGCCTTCTATCGAAGGGGCCTATCTCCAGAGACCTCGCAAACGATTGGGGGTAGGAGAGGCGCATGCGAACTAGCCAGTCCAAGTCAGCTTGCTTCAACCCTAAAGCAATGTTAGAGTCAAGTTAGACTGTCAAACTCGCAAGTAAGGAATGCAAGATGCAAACAGCAAATCACGACATACCAGCTCCTTCAAGGATCTCGCGCAGAGAAGGAATGCGCATTGCTGGGGCAGTTGAGGACTGTCCTCGCTCCATTGCCCTTCTATCAGCTGCGAGCTCTAACTCCTCATAGTTGGGGGGAAGAGTATAAGCCGCACCAGGTGCGATTGCAGCCCCGACCTGCGAACCCCAAAAGTTCCACGCAGGAAGAGGTGCCGCAGGCTCAGTCATTGCCGGAGGCATGGCAGCAGCAGAAGTTGCAGCTTGATGAGGGATACCTTCAGGTGCGACAGCGTCAGCAGCGTTCGTTCCTGTTTCCTCAGCACCAGCATGGGCATCTTCCTCCATCAACACGGTGTCAGCTTCGGCATCATCAGAAAGTTCAATGACGTCCTCGAAGGGCTCTCCTGCATATTCAGCAGCTGCAACGGGCTTCTCAGTATGAGAACTCGGCACCGGGACATAGGATGCAGAAGGTTGACTCCTTTGTTCCAGCACGGCTTCATCAGCGTTGCCTGCAACACAAAATACGACGATGTGAGGTAACTTGTATTGCGCAATATTTTATTATCTTTGGTAAGCTAAGAGCGAGCACCTCCACGCGAAGGTGGGATCGCAGCATCCTCGTCATATGCTAAGGACGTGGAGCCTTGCCCTATTAATGTATCTTCATTAAGCATGTCTTTAAGGTGAGCGTGACCTGGGGCGCGAAGAAACCAGTCATGATTATGTTTGGGTTGCTAAGCCTAGTTCACACATGTTGCTCAAATAATTACCTGAAGGTTCACCGCACTTGCCTACTAGCCAACGGCGAATGTCAGCTTTTGACACACCGTGCTTTAGCGCACTGACAATAACATCTCGGTAAGTTACTGCGAGATTAAAAATCTCACCTTCATTACCACCTGCGATTTCTTCAAAGTCTGCTTGGGCTTGCTCTAGAGCTGCTGCATCTTCTTCTGGAGCCGCATCCTCCTCAACTTGAGGAGCCACCTCTTCGGGAAGCACATCTTCCTCATCAGTTGGACGCACTAAGTCGTCGACGTGTTTTTCTTCTAGGCTCCTTTGCTTCACGCGTTCGAGTTCCTCTTCTTCTCGCTTTCTTCTTCTCTCAGCAGCCTCCGCAGCTGTTCTCCTGGACTCGGCAAGAATGTCCTCGCTTATGGTTTCATCGGAAATGCCAGAATGAGAACTCCTCTTCTTCTTCTTGGCCAAAAGGCCACTGATGGTCTCATCGTCATCTGCGAAGAAACAAATTGTTCAAACCAGATTGCAAAAGAGTTAAGATAATGAGAAGAGAAGTACGATTGAGATACCTCCTGAGTCTTCCTCTTGTATCTCATCTCTCTCTCTCTGCCTCCGACATCTTCAATTCTTTCTTCTTCTTCATCTCCTTCTCTTGTTTCTCTTCTCTCCTCTTCTTCCTCCTGTCCAAACGGAACAAAGGTCTCCACTGCGAGCTCCTTCCGCGCTTTACTGGTCATGCGACTTTTACCTTTATCCCTGGCAGTAAGGGATCTCGCAGGAGGGGAAGTTGGAGTGCTCCTAGGGGAAGAGATTGTGATGCCTCTTTGTCTGGGCCTTTTCGCTCTCGGAGGAGCAGTCGCTGGAGGAGACGGATCATTCCGAGGAGGAGACAAGGCTGGAGTATTGTCTATCAGCGATTCTGCAAAAGCATTCATGATCTCGCGAATTTTGGTCTCAACCGCGGGATCCATCTTTGATGCCAGCCGAACTGGTTGTCCTTTTCTTCTCGCAGTAACAATGGTGGTGACCAGCGATTTGGAACGCTCACCAGATGCAAACCTCCTCACATGGCACTACAACAGAAAGTGAAGCATGAAGCTTTTGACATATTGGAATAAGGAAACTTAGCGCATGCAAGAGAAATTGCTTACCTTAGCAAAAGTTTCGCTATATCTGATGACATGCGAATCACCTCTCCTGACTGCGGCAATCTTTTCATCAAGAATGACGGAGGGACACAGGTGGTTCTCGCGATCCAGCAATGGATAGCAACCATATTCAGACTCGTCCAGGCTACAATTGGGACGAAAATGGAAAGAATTCATTTTGATCACAGGAGCTCTACTTGGCTGAGGGACCGACTGCGTCTCAAACCTTGTCTGCTGGGCGTTCCAGTAAGCGACCCAGTTTCTGGAATAGCCACCTTTGCGGTTACCTGGAGGTGTGCTCGAAGGGAAGATTGCTCATCAAGATTGTTTTACACTCCCTAGACAATAACCGCTTGTAGCAGCCTCTGATGATAGACTGCGGCCAAATTGATGGTGCCACTGCATCAAAGCCAAACTGGGAAGAAACGCGAGTGGGATCAACATCCACGGTAATCCTCTCGTACCTAGGCGCGAGCTCACGAACATGCTCTGCGAGAGCAGGAAGGGAACCTCTCAGACACCAGCAAAAGAATTCGCGATAGCGCTCGTGGAAATGCTCCCCGCCCTCGAAAATGAGCTCTTCTGAGAAAGCAACAGCCTTGGAGGGATACAGTTTTGGGAACCATCGCACATTCTCAACGCGCATGGCGTAAGGCCTAGCTATAAACTCTTCCCAATTCTCACATATCAGGCTCCAAACGCACTTGGGGAAGTTAGTTCCGAACCATCTCGCAGCCCTGCCGCTATTACGCTCCTCCTCCGCACCTGGGGGACACCACTTGCTGGGCTTAGAAGCGACTGGGGCATAAGAGGTCCATCGCTCGAAGACCCACATGGTCAAGAAGGCAATGCTAATGAAAGTCAGTACGTCGAGGCGCCCACGCGATTCCTTCATTGCCACAACCAGTTGGTCCAACCTGTAGTACAGCGTGCCCAAGACTAAGGGGCCAAGTGCGACTTTCTGACCGAGGGCCAATTTTACAGCAAGAGGCAGAACATGATAGAAGACCCCATCATTCGGGTGGCCATCGATTAAGTACCTCGACAACCAGGCACAGAGGAAGGCGCATAGGGTCAAGTGATAACCCTTGCCATTCACATAGTTCTTAGCCTTCGGGTTTTGACTCAGAAGCTCCTTGGTGATGCTGTTGTTCGCATAATCACGGAAAAAGTATTGCACCCACTTGTTCCAAGTATTCTTCGCAGATGTGTCAACCAACTGCCAGTCAGGAAGGACTTTTGTAGTAGTCCATCGGGTGGAAATTTTCTTCACTTCTGACAAGCACTCCTCCATTTGCTTGTACAAAGCGATCTCCGCATCCGTTCTCAAGGGACTCAAGGGATCCACCTCGCCCATGGGAGACAGATCGTACAGCATGTGCACATCTTCGAGCGTGGGAGCAGCATCGAACTCGGCAAAATGAAATGTGTGAGTCGCAGGCAAGTAACGAGAAAGAAGGTTTAGAAGCATGGTCTGGTCCAGCTTCACGGCAGCACCATTCATAGCACGAACTGCGAAGTATACGCCAGCATCGTT